>CM030011.1:64202330-65407727 GCA_017639485.1 Pluvialis apricaria | reverse complement strand
TGTCACCCAGAAACAATTTAGTGGTACTTTGCAATGCCTCTCTCTACTACTTTTTTTTTTGTTGTTTTGGCTGTATCCGTAGAATACTGTCAGCAAGTGTTTGGGTGTCTTATGGAAGGACAGCAGGGAGAGCAAGGGGCCTGAGCCACCCAGCATGGCACTGGGAGCCAGCGAGCCCTTAATCCACACCCAAGCAAGTCTAGCCTTGCTGCAGCTGCAGCTTCAGTGGTGGTCAGCCCGTGCTGGCCAACACAGGTCCAGCTCACGATGGCAGCGGAATTGGTCCAGAAGCTGCTTAGCAGTGTGGGGCAGCACTGGCACTAATGCCACCTGCTGACAGGCAGGAGCCGTGTGCCAGTGATAAATCGGAAGGACTGGGCAAACTTGGGTCTGTTGGTGCTTATCTGCAGAGATGCTGTCACCTGCCCACTCTTCCCTTTGCTTTTAGCTTGAGCTTTTAGCACCCTCTGCTCCTGAGGGGAAGGCATGGTGCAGGGGGGCTCCATTAGCAAACACCATAAAGTTTTTGGTGGCGTGAGTCATCTTACTGCGTTACCCTCTCTGCTCTGGTGCTCAGTGCCACCTTCTGCTTTTGGCAGTCCAGCTTGAAGTCTGCTCCTGCTCAGATGCACACCCAGAGCATGGTCATTTTTCTTGTCTCTGTCTCCAAGAAACGAAAGTGTTTTGAAGCTTATGGATTAAGCAGGGAGGGAAAGACGTGTGTGGTCTATGAGCTTTGCTGTTTGCTTTCTCCTACCATGCTGGGATGGCATAGGTGGATGTTTCTTTTTGTGCCTCTTGCTATTGTTACACAGACAGTTAATGCAGCCTCACAATGGGCTACTGCTATGAGGGGTAGTTTTGCACCCCTTCCTTAGACATTCTTTCCTCTAGGAGTATCTGCATGGTGAACCTGATGAGAGAATCCATCTGGCTGAAAATAAAATTTTATTTTCTTTTAAAATGCAAAAGGGTTATTTTCAGTGAGATAAATCCCCCTGTCAAGCTCACCAGAAGCTGCACAGACACTAGTACTGATCGGGAGGGGCTGCTCTTGCCTCACCTTCTAACGTGTCATTCATCACAGCCTTGAGTATCTGCTAGATTGAAGTAACTGCGTAATTTAATTTGAGCTATTTCACCATGAAATGGAGACAGACGTCCTCTGTTTCAGCAGGGTATGGTGAGGATGCATATGTGAAAGATCATGTGCAGTCATTTAGGTATTTGGAACAGATCCAGAGGTGTTGAAGGAGCTCTACCGTTTGGCCCTCTCCCAGCATAATGTCTGAATTAAATGTGCTTTCTTATATAGGTTTTGCCACATGTTTTTGTAGGGTCTGGGGCTGTGTGTCCTGTGTTAGGCCAGTACATTTTGTCATAACATGATTGACTGGTGATAGATCTGTCCCAAACAGCTGGATGTATCTGATACCATTTATTTTTCATGTGTACAATCTTCCAGCAGATAACTCTTTTAAAAATGCTATTGATTGGAAATAATCCTTTGGGTAACATGCATCCTCAGAAACGCACAGATGCACATGTACAAAATCAGAGGCAGGACTGGGAATGGGGAGGCTGTGGAGTAAAAGGAGCAGGCAAAGGAGGATCCGTGGCTGGGAAGCTCTCTCTCAAGGTAGGTCTCTGTATTAAATTTCCCCTTATCTCTTCCCCATCCCGGGTAACTCACAGTGCTTCTAAAGCACAGGTTGTTTTTTGTTTCTGCACATAACCCCTGCGTGATGTGAGTGAAGATGCAGTGCCAGTTCTTTGTATGTGTTGTACATTTTATGTGACTATAAAAATAAAAATTGATGCTCCTCATTGCTTACCGCCTACATTTTTTCCTCTCATGTCTGCTCTGAGCAGTCATAAAAAGGTTATTTGTGCTGTAGCAGGGATTTAAGATCAAGGATTTTATTAGCTTGCGGGAAGGCTCTTCTTTCCTGTCTGCACTCAAACCGGATAATTTCTGTTCTGTTAGTAGCAGGATCAAGCCCTGAAAACCAATGGAAAAAAATTCCTTTGACCTAAATGGTGCAAGGCCAAGCTTTTAGGCTCCTGTTTTGTGTGTCAAAGACTAATACTGTCATGGGAAGCGTAAGCAGCAGTACCTTCCCTGCATAGTAACAGAAGACTGTGCTTCTAAAAATTTCTCTACAGAGTGTTTTTGCAGAGCCGCCTCCCCAGGGTTCTCCATCTGTTTTCACACGGAGATTAATAACAAATTGTTTGGCTAATAAACTGCTCCCTGCTATCTCTGAAATTTGACCATTTCTTTTCCTTCCCTCCCCTGGACATTTACTACATTCCTGTCTGCCCCTGTGCTCCCACGTGGGAGACATCACTAATATTAGATGCATGGCAGTTGTCATGCTTCAGCCTCACAGCAAGGCTTTTAAGGGGTGAAGATCTCAGTGTATGGCTGAAAGAGTTGGTGCTGTGGACAGCTGTGTAGGGCTGAGGGCTGACCTTGTTCTTGCAGGACATAAAGAAAAGGAAAGGAAGAGGGGAAAAAAAAAAGCTTTTTGTATACTCCTGTCATTTCTGCAAGAGCACATTTTTTGTTTGCAACTACGGAGAAAATATTCCCAGGAAAAATGGGACTGGGGCCTGAACCTGTTTGATTCACCAGCATCCCTGCGAGATGCGGGGCTGATGGTGGTGTTTCAAAGTGCTGTGTTCCGAAGGTCTGAACCAGGTGGCAGAGGGTATCCCAGCTGCTCCATTGGCAGAAACGGATGAGAAGAGAGTAAACAGCTACTGTGAAAACAGGCTTAAGACCAGGAGAGATCTTTGTGATCTTTCAGTCTGACTGCTCCTTAATACAAGATCACATTAACACGTCTTCTGGTCAAGTACTGGTGACAAAACTGCTGCCAAGATACGCGGTCCAGATCTGGAAGTTTCCAGTGATGGTACAACTATCCACAGCCCTCCATGATGTATATCAAGTGACACCTACCCACTTTGTTAAAACACCTACCAAACGTCTGCCCTGTATTTCTTTCAGCTGTTTATCTTACTGAATCCTCCTCTGATGGATCAGAAGGATCTTCTTCACCATGTTTTTGTTTCTGATGTAGACCGACTAACATCAGATTTTACCTCCTTGTGCCTCAAAGACAATAAGCTGGGCTCCTTCACTTTCTTATCCCAGCTACAGCAACAGCGCTTCTTAGGGGCTTGCCCCCCATTGCCCATTCCTTCCCTTCTCCTCAGCTTAGGAGCAAGGAAAGAAGAAACTGAGCTGCCACCACTTGATAATCCTGTTCTTGAGGTGTTTCTTTCTAGTCCTGGTGGTAACTCACAGCGGCAATAGCTGCTGTAGTGGGGATGGGAACGTCAGACATAGTGAAACAATTCAGGTGTCATAGGCATTTTCTGGTCATTAATCAGCATCCTGCCTGCCCGGTGAGCAGAACTGGACACAGGTTTCTAGTAGCAATCCTGTCTGTGCCAGATTCAAAAGTAACATCACTTTGCTCCTCCTTGCACAGTAGAGGTTGATGTAGTCCTTTAAGCTTTGGCATCACACCGAGAACTGACATTGGCTTATCATCTACTGTGAGTGTAACCAAGGTCACAGCTGGATAAAATTCTAAGAAAAAAAGCCCAACCACAAATCTTCGCCTGTAGCTTTGAGTTATTTTAAAATGTTACTGGCAAATCATCCTCTTTTCAAGGCAGTAGGGACTAAGCATGGAACTACAGAAGGACATTGAGGTGCTGGAGCGTGTCCAGAGAAGGGCTACCAGGCTGGTGAGGGGTCTGGAGGACAAGCCTTATGAGGAACGACTGAGGGAGCTGGGGTTGTTTAGCCTGGAGAAGAGGAGGCTGAGGGGAGACCTTATCACCCTCTACAACTACCTGAAGGGAGGTTTTAGAGAGATGGGGGCTGACCTCTTCTCCCACGTGGCAAGTGATAGGACAAGAGGAAACGGGTTCAAGTTATGTCAGGGCAGGTTTAGATTGGATATTAGGAAGCATTTTTTCACTCAAAGGGTTATTAAACATTGGAATGGGCTGCCCAGAGAGGTGGTGGATTCACCATCCCTGGAGGTGTTTAAGAAAAGGGTAGATGAGGTGCTTAGGGACATGGTTTAGAAGTGGGTGTTTTTAAATCAGGGTAGGTTAACGGTTGGACTTGATGATCTTAATGGTCCCTTCCAACCTCACTTATTCTATGATTCTATGATTCTATGATTCTATGATTCTATGATTCTATACAGCCAGGAACTTTGGGAATCTAATCCCAAATCAACTTCCACGTCTCCAGACTTTTAATAGATCATCCCAGCAGTGATGCTTTTGACTTCTCTGTGACTCCAGGCCTGCTTTCTTTTCTCTGCCTCTGGGAGGGGAATCTCACTGTTGTCTCAGGGGCTCATTAGGCTCAATCAGATGGTTTTTAGGATTTCACAGAGGCAAAACATGAAGTTTTATTGATGATCCTCAGAGAAAAATGTTAGAGCCTATTGTACCTCCTGGATGAATTTACGACAAGGAGTGAGTTTATTCCATAGAATAAACATTCCATTTCCCTATAAAGGCATTTTTAAAAAACACTGAATGAAAGCTTACCAGAATTCCAGTGGATGTGAAGAGATCGGAGTCCTGCCAATGTTAACACGTTAAGAGCCAGAGCTTGCTATCTTTGAAGTGAGTGGATGGTTTGCTTTGGAGTTAAAAGGGGGAAGTAGAAAGCAAAACATTAGATCTCACTGTGAAGTTTCTTGCATATCCTGTTCATCTTTTATATTATGGTATGTGGAAAACTGCCTATCTGCATGCTGCTTCCAAATAGATGTAAAGGTCACATTACTCAGGCAGACGAGGTACAAGAACTGTATTGAGGAATTGCTTCTCATTAGCTCATTTATGGGTTTTTTTTGGGGGGGGTGGAGGTGATGAGATGTTTCTCCCAGAGACCCAAGGGGAGCAAAATTTCCTTCTTTTTGCTCCATTCTTTGTTGGGCTTGGAATTTGGGATGGGAGGAGAATGCACAGGTAGTGATCTCGGACAACACACACACTGAACTACACTTATTTGGTACACCAGACTAGGGCATTTGTCATCACTGCCCCTCTTCATTCTTGCTTCCCTCGATCAACAGTGGAATATTTAAACTGAGTTGCTTCTAGGTAGTTCTAAAGTGCAACACTTGACACTGCAGCAAGGGGACAGTATTTGCAGTAAATGTAGTATTTTATAGAGCTGTTTTCCAGTATGTCTGCAAATTTAGGCATATATTTTCGCATGGCAGGTGTAAACTCAGATGGCAATCTAACCAGTCTGTTCCCAGCCGTGCTGCAGAGCTAGCTGAGGCTACTCCCTGCCCAGTGATTTAGAAGCAGTCTGACTTCTGGGCTGTGCCGAATCTTTGTTTTTTTGAATTCCATTTTATGTGTCTTCTGATCACCAGGGAAGATTTATTTTCTATAATGCAAAAAATAATCTGAATTGTTGAGTTCTTTAAAGCCACAGAGCCTTCTGGCCACAGTCTTAGGTGTTAAAGTGGTACAATTTAAAGCGGCGGGAGGAGTGTATGTGTGTGTGAGTGTACGAGGCATAAATAGTTGATCTAAAGTTCTGCAACAAATTTCAAAACAAACCAGCAAAATCTTATATCTGTAGGAAGACCAGGACCATACTGCCAAATCTAAAAATGCTCAACTTTTTTTCTAGCATCTGTTCAAGTAGAACAATTTCCCAGCATTGTGTGGGCTATAAATTATGGTAACTGTGTTCCTTAGTTTCCTATTAAAGAGATGACTCAGATACTAGGTAGAAGCTTAACTATTGGTCATGTGCATTCTTTTAAATTCATGTAAATGTTCAACAGAGCTCTTCAGAGTTGTTAAAACATTATTCAGTGTGTTCAGATTTGTACCTAAATACTTCATGAATACTTGGCACAGTTATGAAATCTGAGAACCATTAATCCTGCATCTTCTGTGTTCATGGAGGAGGATTTGTCTGCCTCAATGCATTTGTAATTATATGTTTTTTACTTAGGCAGCTTTCCCATAAATAACAGTGTCACTTGATATTGCTGTTAATTTTGCTTGAATGAGGAGTAAGAAACTGAGCCCTTACATGTTACAAAGATTTGTGAAGATTTGGGTTGTTTTCCCTGCATAATCAGAAGACTTTGCTGTGGTTTTGAATTCCCTCCCCAGTGAAGTCATCTTAATAGTAATTTTGCTTTAAATCCACTGTGTATACTGTATTTTTAAGGTCTGACAGCACTACATAATGCTAAATTGGTAAGGTTTGAAACATCATTCATTTTGACATAATTTGATTGTTTTGTGATATCCTTGCAATGAGCAGTAAATCAGAAGACACTCAAAATGCGAAAGGCTGGCACCAATATGGCTGTTGTAATGCACGACGAGCGCAGTGTTCCTGCTGCAGTTGTCTCTAATCTAGGCCAGTCCTTTAAATCAGTCAACTTCTTTTTGTCTATGGTTTCATTTCTTCATTCGCATGCATGTGGGCCAAAACTATTGTCTTTTGTTTGCTTCCAGCATTGCAGAGGAATGTTAAAATCACCCAGTAAGCTGTACTTGTTTAATCTCTTCTTATAAATGTGTTGTGACTTAACCCCAGCCGGCAGCTAGGACCATGCAGCCACTCACACAGTTCTCCCCTTTTCCTCCACAAGAAGAGTATGGAGAAGAGGGAGAAAAGGAAGGGAAAGGAAAGGGAAATAAACCTTGTGGGCTGAAATAAAGACAGTTTAATAGAACAATAACAGAAAAGGAAAATAACAATAACAGTAACAATAACAGTAACAATAATGACACAAGTCACTCTCACCACCCAGTGAATTGGTGAAATTGGCACTTTCCCGAGCAGTGATCATGAACTCCCACCCCGTGGTCAACCCCCATTTGTATATGGACCATGACATCTATGGTACGGAATATTCCACTGGCCATTCCATTCTTCTGTCTATGCTCCTTCTCAGCTTCTATGGGAAGCTGAAAAAGGTCCTTGAATGGTATAAACATTGCCTAGCAACAACTAAAACAATATGCATTATTGACATTCCTGTCATACCAAATCTGAAACACAGCAATCACTAGAAAGAAAATGAACTCTATCTCAGCTGAAACAAGGACAAAATGTTAATACTCTTTCCTTTTCCAATAGCTTTGGTTTGTTATATTTAAAATTGGAACCTGAGAATCAGGGTTAGGTGATATTACAAAACATGTATCTGTGTAATAAAATTGATGTTGAAGAAAGTAATAAGGATATTCAGATGACATTTAAACCAGCGGGAAGTAACCCTTTATAGGAAAATTCTATTATTTTTTTCTGCTTGGTAAGACACTTTTTCAGCCTTCTCTCTCATTTTAGGCTGGGAATGGAGTGCATAGTTTGGATGTCAGCAGTGGGACACCTTACCAAAACAAAGCATCCATGGGACTATTGTCTAATCAGTGACTTCTAAGTGCAGGAGCTGTTAGATTGGAAACAAGTGCTACAAGATGCCAAGTGAGGTGCACGAGAGCAGCACTGGGATGGAGGAGACCATGCAGAAAGAGACCAAGTCTGGAAGCCAGAGCCCTCACCGCGGCTCTGTGAGAAGAGCTGTAGCAACCACTGTCACCTTTGATGGGGAAGCCACTATGGACCGGAGGAAAAAGAAGAAGAAAGAGTCCCGTCCCGAGTCAATAATAGTGTATCGGTCGGAGAATGAGAATAAGGTGGAAGAAGAACAGGCAGATGAAGAAGGAGGGGAGAGGAGATCTGAGGAAGGCTCCAAGTTCCTGGGTCAGTCCGTGGCAGATGGTATGTATTCCTGGGGATGCCCCCCTTTCCATAAACCTTTTTTGATGCCAGCATGCACTGAGGTCAAATGGAAGTGACTGTGGCACCAGCCCTCTCCAAAACTGCAGGCAAAGAAAGCTTGAGTTCATACATGAAAATGCTCTGAAATAAAAAACATTACAAGCTGATTTGGTATGTCTTCTGCAGTTCTTTGCAGACCTTGGTTGTTGCTGCACTCTTAGTTATAAATGTATGTGCTGGTTGGGGTTGATCCAGAAAAATGCTGAGCATGCTTTAAGCCAATGATGCTATGATCAAGCCCCTGTCCATGCCTAAACAACTGCTTGTTAAGTGAAAGGACGGAAGCAGATGGATTTAGTGGCTCTACCTGCGATAGGGAGTTTTACTCATTATCTAGGATTTGCTGTTGCCTTCTGTTTGCATATTCTCAGGACAGCTTCCTCTTTAAGAGTGATTATTTGGCAAGGTCATCGTGGGGCATCTCGGAGCCACTTTCACTTCTGATGTGTGTCCTGGATACCCTTGCAGGGAAGCAGTGTGGGAGGCAGGTCCTACGGCTAATCCTCTTGTGAGTCAGCAGAGCAGGCTGAGAGGGGCTTAAATGTGAATGCATGCTCCTGGTCCATCAGCCACACCAGATTCCCCCATGATCCCAACCCGTATCCTTGTGGCTTATCTGCTGCCTTTCTATTTTTGTGGACCACTTCAAACTGCTCTGCCTCCTTTTAAGAGTCTCTGAAGACCTCCTTCCGAGGTAGTCAGAATTAAGACCAGGAGGAAGCATATTTTAGCCCCATAGAAGAGTTTATGGCCACTACCACTGCCAGGACCATCCTAAACCAATGTCACTTGGAAACTAAGGCAGTCTGTTTGTGACTTTAACACACGGCACAACACTTTTCCTGTTTGGTGCCTTTGTTGATCCCTTAAAATGCAAATACAATTATATGAGAGTTTGTAAGGATTTTCTAAACTTTGGTAATTAATTTGCATTGAGATACAGTGCAAACGTAAAGTGAAGTATTAGCCATTCAATTATAACTCGAAGTGTGGATGTGCTTATTCCAGAACAAGAGTCTTAGTCATGTTTATCTAATTCACCCCAAGTGTCCACACTGTTCAGGAATAAATCTATGAGGGTACCAGAGAAAATAGGCACATCATTTTTTATTCAAGTACTCTGTCTCATCTCTTTCTCATATACTCCTGCAGCACTTTCCCTTCACATATTGTCCCCAGTGCAGATGCTGGAGTCTTCTCCCTTGTGATTTCTGCTATCTGGAATTCCTGTTTTCTCCCTCATTAGCTCTTCTTCCATTTTCTTCTGTGATACTCTTCTTTATACTGCATTGCTTCTTGCAGTCCATCTTTTTTTAATTCAACTATAACTCCATATGCACTATCTAATTGTCTTTGGGGTCTTTGGTGATTTACACAAAATAATCCGTACAGAAAATAAATCTAACATAGATGAGTTTATCTGTGTTCTTAGGTGTCTGGAACATGCCTTTAGACAGCCGATACGTCACCTTGACTGGAACAATCACCAGGGGAAAGAAGAAGGGTCAGATGGTGGACATCCATGTCACACTAACGGACAAAGAGCTGCAGGAACTGGCTAAGTCGAAGGAACCTCCTAAAGAGGACGTACCTGAGAAGAAGAAGAAATGTGATGTTGGATTGGACAGAGGACCCCACATCGTCCTCTGGACCATCATCTGCCTCCCCATTATTTTTGTAGTGTCCTTTGTGGTTTCATTCTACTATGGAACCATTACATGGTACAACATCTTCTTGGTATACAATGAAGAGAGGACCTTCTGGCACAAAATCACCTTTTGTCCCTTTTTGATCATCTTCTACCCAATTATAATAATGATTGTGTCTTTTTCCCTAGGCCTGTATTCGGCTGTGGCACAGGTAGCGTGGTCCTTTGGGTACTGGTGGCACGCTGTCAGGGATATGGAGAAGGGCTTCTGTGGCTGGCTCTGCAGCAAGCTGGGTTTGGAAGATTGTTCTCCATACAGCATTGTTGAGCTGCTAGATAATGATAATATCTCAGGTAGTCTCTCTGGCAAGAGCTCTGCACAGGGGGTTGAGACCTCCGCAGTCTGAGCCTTTGTCCTGGCTGACTATTTTGGTCATATGTGAGTGGTTTTCACCTAGAAAATAACACACTGATGATTTTTATATATACATATATATTTAAACACAAACTTAATGAATAAAATATTGGGCTGGGAGTGCTCTTTAAATGTCACAGAATGCAAGTGTGCTAGCTTCATGTGGTCTGGGTGGGGAGGTGCATGGCTCTCCAAGGATTTGTCATCTGTTTTAGCTAATTACAGCTTCTGGGAATGGTGAGAAAATCCAGGTCTGTGGGGCTTGGGCTGTTTGTGAGGTGGCAGATATATATGCTGAGAAGTCCACTTGTGTAAAGTTAGACTTTACTTTTAGGGAATGGGACATAACAGTGACCTGTTGACTCAGTGAAAAGAAGTCTCTACTTGGGGCATGACCTTCAGGAGCTAGGAAACCATTCAGAGGTGAAGGCTAAATTGCAAAATGTGATCTTCTTGCAGTTTTCCTAGAAGGGAGGTCCTTTTCCAGTCCTTCTGATGAGTGCAGCAAACCTTCCAGGTAGGCTAACTACTTAGACACTGTCAGAGTTTGACAAACAGACCACTACAATAGTTGTGCCCGGCCTTTCACTGGGAGAGGACAGCATAGCCCCCGACAAAGGCACGTGAACTCTACGCTGACCTGAAACACACCCGTCAGATGATGGAAGAGTAGGGCTTGCTCTGTAATGTGGTGCATGGGGACCGGACAGGCCTGTCACTAACCACCCTCAGGAGGCTGTAGGTGCAAAGATAGGTGCTAGGACACAGCTCCATTTGATCTCCGGATAGGTGCACTGCTAGGAAGGAATGGGCTACAGGAGTCATACGCAGTGTGCAGTGCAAACAAACAGTTGCGTTATAGGGAAGAAACATCTGCTCTGAGGAAGGGTAATCAGTTTGCATGTCACAGCAATGCAGGGGTGGACTGGCAGCACCTGTATTTAGAAAAGTGGAGTGGATGGTGCTTGGGACGGGAAGGTCTCACTGAAATGGTCATTCTGTTTTCCAAGTTGCTGTTATGGAAGAGCTGCTGGCCCTTCCTTTTCAGAACGGAGGCGTCCCTGAGCCCGTGTCTGTCAGTGCCAGTGCAAACTGCGTTCGTGCCTCAGCTCTGGAAATCTGCATCCCACACACTCTTCCTGGTTAATTATATGGAAGAGCAATGGATTATACATCATCCTCCCCTCATGTCTCATTTTCATAATTGGTTTCCCTCCTTTTGGGACTTTGCATGGCATATTAGTGGGCTCCCAGAACAGGCTGAGATGGCCACCATAGGCTGGAGAAATTTTAATTGCTTCTTTAAAAAAATGGCTAGCAGAAATGTTCTTTTTCTGGATTGACTGTTGCGGTTTTGGCCTAAGGACACGAGGAAAATAAAAAGAGAGGTGTAATGGACTCTAATGGCGACTGAGTTACATGTCTGAAACATGATTAATTTTCTGAGTGCTCTAGTTCAGCTGGTGCTGCTAGAAAGTCTGGCTCAGGCCCAACCCAGAGGAGCCCACCACTTGCATGCGTGTAGGTAGGTAACTCGTAGTGTGCAGTCAGTCAGGCTGCACAATCACTCACGTCTGTGTAGGTGTTTCCCTTCCCCAGTCTCCCTACCAGAGGGGGAGCTGCTCTAGTTTTAGGATGGTGAAGAGAAGCATTCAGAAGCTGGATTTCACAGGAACTAATTCTTCGTGTTTCATTTCAAGGATAAGGTCAAGACTACACCGACTGGCTGTCCTGGTTAGGACATCTGGGAACCGGTGATGTATAAACAAGTCCATCCGATGCTGTACGCCTGGCACTAAGCAAAGTCCCTGCTGCATTGTTGGTCCATGCCCTTCCAGGAGGTCCAGCCAAAGCAGCCTTTTAGCACTGACTTGAGGATTAACAGCGTGAATAGTGTACAAGCCAAATAGCAAGAACAAGCTTGGCCCCACATTTTACTGACAAAGCGGAGGCGCTCCCTGGGCCACAGGTACAGCCAGGCTGTGTTTGCCGATTCCTGAGGCACAGCTTTCAGTGTTTACTGGCTAACTCTTTAAAGGCAATGACCAACTTCCAGCAAAAAGAATAAAAATAAAACACACCTCAACCTGTGAGGCAATGGCAGGTAATTCAGTGGGGTTCAAAGAGGCTGACATATGCCTGGGATGGGTTTAAGCAGCGAAATGCTGTTTCAATCAGGAAACTTGATGTGCCTCTGAATTAATAGAGAAGCTGAGGATAAGTCATGCCAGTGCTGGCAGTATGTAGTGGCCCAGTGCAACCGCTCTGCTTAATACTCCTCCACATGGAAATCGCAGGCTCCCACATGGCTGGAGGGTGGGAAGAAGTGATGCTTAACAAGCATTAATGGGAAGGAAGGCCTGCTGGCAAGTGTTCTCACGCTTTGCCTAGAGGGACGCTGCTAGCGTGAAAGGAGTGGATTGTGTATCTTGGCCCCAACATGCGGCAGACAAGTGGGTTTGGGGGAAGGATGGCTGGCAAGTGTGCATTGCTGCAGAGGAAGAAAACCCAATTCAGCTGTCACTGCCAAACAGCAGCTGCTCAAGGCTAGACGAAAGGCTGGGGTCAGTAGCACAAAGAGCTTTCAGCTTACAGAGGGCTTGAATGATAAATACTAGCTCATTACAGAGTACAGCCATGTGAAATGTCTGCTGAGCTGCAGGATTTGCTTTCAGGATTGCAAACAGCCTGCCAGAGTGGAGACAAAACCAAATCTGTGCTTCTTACTGCTATGTAAACACAAAGGAGCACCAGAGAAGTCCTGTCACCCTCCCTCTGCCATGGCAGCTATACTTCTGAATTTGGAGGCCACCTTTTTGGGGAGAATACTGGAACAGTCCATCATGTGTTTTCTATGTCTTCACAATTAACCAAGCTTGCCTCTGCTCCTGCTGAAGTCAGGGTGTTCTGCCACTGATTTTGGTGGGGGCTAATTTAAGCTTGGGGTTAGTTCTGGTGCTATTTGTAAAAGTTTTATTCAAACTTTTCTCAAAACAACTCTGGATAGCTTTCTTTCTTGCCCGTTATCCCCCAACGCGGTTTGCCTGCTGCAAAATATATAATCATAATCACTTGTCGTAATAGAAAAAGCACAAGTTTTTGTCTTCTTCTACCCTTGCTTTCAGAAACTCACAAGTAATTTCTGCTTATGTGCCACTGTCAAACTGCAGGGAGTTATTCTGATTGTTGAGTGTGTTTCTGGCTGCACTAGTCTGGATGTTTTTTTTAAGTAAAGATAACGTGTGTTTGCTGATTGTTATAATTGCATTCCCTTTTCCCACCCTTGCTGGCCTGGGTGGAGAATAAAGAAGTACGTGGCTTTAGAAGAGTGCTGCTCTCATGCTTCTGCTTGACTTTGTGGTAAAAAACAGTGCTGTGGGATGGATACAGTCATTCTATGCTGATAATTGATTACAAATCATTATCTTTGAAGACCCACTTTAAAGTGTGTCTGAAATGGGTCCCAGTTTTACTGCTTGTTAACCTGTGCTTATTCAGAACTGTCAAAACTCTGGGCTCTTCTTTGCTTTTACTTCATAGTGCACAAATGAAAATTTTTTTATTTCATTTAACTCGTTGGGTATCTGTTTGGCTTTAGCCCCAAGGACCTGTAGGGAGGGACACACTTCCATACCAAAATAGGAAGTACCTTTACATTTACTCTACAAATACGGTCTCTGTGTCTGTGACTTGGAGCTGCTATTTACAGCTGTGCTGGGAAGATTTCTTACAACCCCTAAGTACTCCCGATATGTCTCTGTTGTCACGAGTCAAAGGAGAATCCACCAATACAGTTCTTCGAGGTGTCTAAATATTAAATGACATCCTTGGTGCTCTCCCACACATTCTTACTACAGTCCTGCCCTCCTGCTAGCACAGGGCAAACACTTATTTGACATTTTCTTTCTTCTAAGGAGGAGATGTGGATCTTTGAAAAACTTGAATGAAATTCCTAGGTGAGGGCTAGCACAGCTTCAGTGTAACAAATCTTCAAGCCAAAAGGCTCCTCGTAGGTGATTTCCTCAAACTGGCAGTGCCATGTCCAGCGCAACAGCTGGGAATACCGGGAACGTGCTCTTGGTGTGTTGCCTGCTGCGAACATTGCCCAGGGAATAGGATTGCCTGTGTGGCAGATGTACACGTGGGACTTCCCACCTCCAGTGAAGAACCCGGTGAAGGACACCCGGCTTCCTGGTGTGGCAGAGTGCAATGGAGGTAGTGGGCCCAGAGAATTAGCTCATTAACCTTTGCAGTTCTCACCTTTGAGGTACAAGGTAGTAATTTTATAACATAATGGTTAGCAGTGGGATAGACTCCTATCGAAGACTCTTGCACCAGGCAAAACACACGTGTATGACTGCACCGTGTATTTCGCCAGGGGAAGAGAAGGAGCTAATTCTGCCTGCTGACTTACCTATCCCGTTCAGTTTCTCTGAGAACTGAAACAGTCATAGCATGACCTGTGCTTTTAACCACAATTAGTCTCTTGAAATTACCTTTCTAATCCCTCAGGCCAGTGCTCTGAACCCTGAAGCCAGGATCCTGCAATTCCTCACTCTAAGACTATCAGCAGGGACTGCTCCACGGATCCATGTAGCCATCCCCAGGGATACCTTTCTGAAGATGCAACCACTAGTTAAGAAAAGCTACTCCAATCTGCTCTTGCACACTGAAGCATGCAATTACACTAGCGTTAAAGAGAGAAAATAAGGATGCACAGCCCACATTCCTGCCCTCTGATGGACACAATTTTGCTCAAAACTTATGCAAGCCCTTTTTGTCCCAGGCAGTGAATTACCTGTGGGACCGGTGCACCAGTGCCCTTCCTGCTTCTTTCCAAAGACTTGTCGATGTGAAGGCAGTTAGATTTACGTGGATTTATTTCTGAGTAGATTAGTCCATCCAAATTTATTCCCTGTATGGAAATGGAAACTCACAAAAAAGAGAGAGAGGTTGAAGCAAATTCAGACCTTTTCCAAACACCACTACTTATAAAAGGGGGCTAATCCACTTGGAAATGCAACTTTTCAATTAATTTGGCAAATTAGAAGGCACATCATGTTTGCTTGTCGTAACTACTAAAGTACGATTTCTCTTCCATCGGGCAGCCACTTAAAGATGAGGGAGGATTTGTGGTTGTGTGTTGATAACATGGTAAATTGCCATGGGGTTCAACAAGCCCCCTAAGCATCCTTTCATGTAAACAGGTGAAGTGTGGCTGCATTTGAACAGGCAGCCCAGAGAAATGAGGCTTGAGGGGCTCTCATGGATCCACTCTGGTCACCCAGTTCCTTTAACTTTTAGTCTCCCTGATTTCTTGTCATTACACGGTAGCTGAAGTCTGTCAGAATGCATTAAAATAAAGAGAACGCCAATAATGTGTTTGTCCCCGTGTTAAAAAAATGCCCTTGCTTTCAGCGTGCTAAAACATAAAACCTTCCCCCCAAAATAGAGCAGCTAAAATCCGTTGTTGTTTGCATCCATTGAAATTAGGTATGCCATGGGTGAATTTGAGTTGGAGCCCTCTAAGATACAAAGTTTTTGCCCAGATGTGATCCCCCTGTCTTAGGGCTCGTTTTCCCAACCATTTCTTCCAGCTGGAAATTTAACTTCACAAGACAAAAAAGGAGAACTATGGAACTTGATAGTATTTTATGCCTGGTAAATAGGATAAAAACCCACCTCCCAGGCAACATGTTACCTCAGGGCTCGGTGTATTACAAGTTCCTTCATCAGTAATGTATATTAAGACCAATATATTTCAAGGTGTCTTTGACTATCTTCACATGTACACCAAATGCTTTCTGCTCCTCCAGTGATAAGGTAAGTGAATCAATTATTTCTACTCCAAAATAACAGCAAGCTGGCTCATTGTGGTAGAAGACATTAATTTATTCTAGCCTGGTTATCTGCATCACCTGCAGTTGTGATCCTAACAACCCCAAATATTGCAAGTAAACTGAATGGCTTGTACAGTGTCAGTGCCAGGCATGAATCCAACAGCTCCTGCAGTAGTTTGCCTAAGGAGAGCATGCCATTTGTTCAGTCTTTCTTTCTAAAATACATTACTTGTCCTAAACTATAGAAGTGTCAGCTTCTAATGTCTTTTGCTATGATGTATTTAAATGTATTTGTAGCGAGCCGCCCTTATAATTACAGGCAATTACTAGAATATCCTTCCATCATAATGGAGATTTTCCTTAATGTTTTAACTATGTAAAAATTGCATGCAGAACTAATAAACACAAGCAATTTTAACCTTCATTAATTTATTCAAATGAGCTCCCCTGTGACTTAAGAAATGAGCAGAAATAATTCCTAGTATCTGCATGTAGTAAAAAAAAAAAGTGAAATATTTAATATAGTAAGCAGTATCGTCCCAGGGCACATGTAGTGTCATTGCTAAATGACATCTCAGTTCTCACCAAATATGTGTTGGTAGAGCTACCTTTAGTGACTGGTGACTAAAAGCAGATAATAATACTGACTCCTCTACAATGTGATTACACGTTGCTGAAGCGATGAATTTTAATACCGAAACAAGCTCTAAGGCAAAAGTTTCATGTGGCAGTGGTGACTTTGGCCAGCCCCACAATTACAGCAGGATTGCTCTGAGGCTCTGATTCCACCCTAAAATCAACTCTCTTTTGACAGCTAAATTTGTAATTTATTTCAATAGAAAGTTATAAAAATTTGGATGCCTGCCTTGTCTAGCACTAAAAAACCCTGCAGAAATCAGCAGTTGTCATCCTGATGACTCCCTTCCCTCCAAGGAATTCCTGCAAAAAATAACTGATAGGGAAAACATAAAATTATCCTTCCCGTGCCTCTACATCTGACATTATCATGTATCTGCTACTGCCATGGGTTGGCATCAATTTACGCAAATAAAAACCAAACTTAACCCCTTCTTCTTTCCTCTCAATAGTAGCTCTCTCCTTCACGCTGCTGCTTTGTCTCCCAAAGCTGTACAAAATGGGAACTCACAAGAACTAAAAGCTTTAAAACCTGATGTCCCATTCTCCGTGGTTGCAATGCTCCATTTTAATAGTGCATTAAGGCTGATATTTCTCTAAAGAGCCAAACTTCCATTCTTTCAGTCTGGTTTCAATCTGCTTCCAGGTGCAGGCAAACAAATAGGAACTTAAAATGGGATCCTCTCTCCCAGCTCGGAAAGAGCCTTGTTTGGCAGCTGAACACCCTCCCCATCCCCTCCTGCAGGCCGGTTGGATGGATAAGGAACAAATCCCTGTGCTATAAGGATTAAATCGGACCGTTAGCCAGTGCGCGTGTGTGTGTGCATGCATACGTGCACGATGCTGGTGGGGGAAGGATGAAACAGGGAGGATGCTGAAGGCTTATCCTTGTGCATCCACAAAGCAAATCCTTCACACAGTGAGTTATCCTAGCTAGGCTCTCCAGAACAACCCCGCTGCACAAAAGTGCTTCCTAGAGATGCCGAAAACACAGCTGGAATGCTAATGGCGGCAAACAAAGACTTACCGCACAGAGAGAGGTGAGATAGAGAGAAAGACTGTGAAACCAAGAGCATGTGGAGAACAAGATGGATGAGATTCTGCCTCTGCGATAATCCAATCTGAAACAGCAGCAGCCAATACAAGATTTCTAGGCAAATTGTTGTTTTGCTGTATCTTATAATGCAGTCTGCATTTTCCCCCAGTTTCTAATGCACCATTTCATTGGCATCTAATTTGTACTCATTACCTCTTTCTAAAACACTGGCTGTAACTTTTTTCAAAGACTATTTGCTACTCTTTTGCTGGGCTGTTGCTTTCCTCAAAGCGAGCATCTGAGACGTGAACTCCCTGGTCCCCTCCAGGATCCCAGGTGCTCTGGAGTTCAATCAAGCCAAACTATTTATATTAATTTTAAAGAAAATCAGACCCTACACTGCTGATAGTCCTCTAAAATGTAATAAAGAAATGATCTGTTGTAACAGATTTAACAACTAATCCAGAAAAGCCTGCCAGAGTTATTTCAAGAGTAGAAACGAGTCAAGTTTTTAGTTACTTAGCAGTGGGAAATATTTCACCTCTCGTGATACCAGGCTGAGTGGGCTTTGCGTCATCTCCTTCAGAAACCCTTTGGCTAATCCACAGCTTTATAACTCTTGAAACATCATCCTAAATAGAAATACAGCTTAATAGATTTCAGATGTAGGAAGCAATTTATAAAACTACCTTCCAAAAAAAGTACAATGTAAAAATATTTTAAATTTTGGTGGGTTTTTTTTTGTTGTTGGGTTGTGTGTTTTGTTTTGTTTTTTTGTTTTTTTTTTTTTTTTTTTATATTGTCTGCTTTCTGCCATACCTTTACGCAGAAATTCCTCTGCAGTTTGGTGGTGCTCGCTGGGTGCACGCTCCCGAATTCTGCGGGCTGCAGTGCGCCTCTGCCGAGGTGCCTGGGATCATGTTGCCCTCCAGTGGCTGAACTGAAAAACGAGAAAAAAAAGCCCGCTGCAGTAATTTTTTTTGCTGCCTTAAAAAATGCATCCAAAGAAATCTATGTACCGTGAAAGTGCAATGACAAATACTAAGCAGTTACCTCATGCCAATTTTTAATATATGCACATAAAATTAATCCCTCCCTCCCTGTTCCTTATAGGTATGCAATCTGAAGCAATCTTCAATCAAAGGAGTTCATGCTATTCTTTCTCTGGCGTGCCACCTTATATAGTGGGGCATGGGAAAGCCAATCCCATTTAATGAGAAGCCAATCCAGCATTTTGTTTTGCCCTTATATTCCAAAGTGTGGCCAAAACCCATTTGCACAGATAGTGCGAAGCAATCTCTCGATAATACATGCCACTGTAACATATAAGTATTTCACATAAATACCTTTTTTTTTTTGCTATAGCATGTGACATAAATGCTGATAAACTTACATGTGGCAACAAAGGCACAAGGATTTTAAGAGCTACAAATGTCTATGAAGTCTCAGTGCCCCTCTGAGACACCTTGCAGCTGATTTTTTCAGAACGTTTAGCATAATAAGGCATTTTCTATGTTGAAAGTGAAGCTCCTTTCATGAACACCTGTGAGTGCTCAGCACTTACGCAGATCTGACTACGTCTCAAACTGAGCACTAAGAAAATGTGACTCACATAACCAGTGAGCAACTTGGGTTCAAGTGATCTGTAAATCAGAACACGGGCAACCTGCTGAACAAAACTAGAGAATTAATTCTTAAAATGTCATTCACTTACCATAATCATAAGAATGTCTTCTTTTGCTCTATGTCTCCCAAATTTTGTAACAAATGAGGCAAGTGTTATGACTCCTTCAGTGCACAGCCCTAATTTTATCCCAATATGTGTATTGAAAGAGACTATGGCATTGTGGGACAAAAAAGTACCTGCTCCTGTAGTTGAATCTGTATCATAACATAGAGACATAAAGTACTTGATTAAGGTTGTAAAAGACACTTTAATGTCAGAATTTCCTTGCATTTTGGAGCTAGACTTTCATAACTTTAGTGTGCTCTTTACTTCCTAAAGAAAACACATTATAGAAATAAAATGAAATTCCATTATATAGACCCCTCCTGATAGCTACGTGGGTTTGAACTGCGCTAAAGCCTTTGGAACCACAACATATGCTTCTGTCTTTTGAGCTAATTAAATAACTGACAGCTGTGGAAGGCTGCCTGTTTACAAAGGTCACCTGCAATCAGGCAGCAACACAATTAACACCAGCAGCACAAAGTGATCTGAGATAAAACAGGGAAAGTCAGAGTGTGCTTAAAAAGTGGAGATGTTTTCAAATCAGCTGAGCCAGGTGAAGTTCATCCAAGGCAAATATAAAACTGGCTAAAGTAATCTTAGGACCATTAATGATTTTCCTTGAAAAAAATGGGTGAGGTTACAAATATAGCATCTACTTCTAAAAAAGAGATGAAGGACTGCAAGGATGTTAGGGAGTTATGGAGTATTTGTGCTTCAGTTACCAGAAAATAGAATAGCCAATAATTAAACCATTTATAGGTGCTCAGAAGATAATAAGTAAAAGAAAAACCAGGGATTTCTTTTAAAGAACAAATGGTGTTAAATCACCCCCACCCCTTTTTTTGGTGACAGATAAACAGGCTTTTTGGGTAGAAGTTATTTACCTTGATTTTAACAAAGCTTTGATGCTGTTTTAAATGACATTCTCATAAGCAGGCTAGGAAGCTCTTGTGTGCTTTGACGTATGATAAAGTAGCTGCAAAAGCAGCTAGAATGTTATATACAGAGCTGTGTCTAGTAGTTTCTCCCAGGGGTGGCCATCTCAGGCTGAGCACTGTTCCTTCACGACTTGGCTGAAGACAAAATGAGCTTATGAAATCTGGAAACAACATCAAACTGAGAGGGATGATAAGCACAATGGCTGAGAAGATTAGAACTAAAAAATGATCATTGCAAATTTTGTAAATGGTCTGAAAGAGGAAAAAAAAGGGGACACACCCTTGTTAGGCAAATGTGCTGTTCTGCCCATCGGGAATAAAGAACACCATGTGGCAGAACTACTGGATGGGCAGCAATTCCACAGGACTGGATGTGCGTGCTACAGGAGTGTGATTCTCAATGTGAAAAAGGTAAATACCACATGGGGAAAAGGGGTTGTAAATAGAGTTGGCTTATGACTTTGTGCTTTTGCTCTCTGTGGCACTTAATAAGGTTTCTGCTGGTGTATTACAGCCAATGGAAGTTTTTATTCTGCCTGAGAAACGTGCGTTAGTTGCATAGTCTGGAGAAGAGAAAGGGGCCGGTCAGAAGGAAAGAGGAGGCTTTAAATTCAGCAGCTAGGGTGGGAGGCAGTGAGGAGGAAAAGCAACAGTGACACTGTTTTGTGGAAGAGGAACTATGAACATGGGGCCTCAGAATCTCTCAGCTCTATGCAGGAGGATTTCTGGAGCTGTTTCTGAAGTATTCCCTGCTCTGTGGTGGGGTGGGATTTAGGAGCTGTGGGTGTGCTGCTTTGAAGTAGTTTCTCGTAACTCATTACCTCCCCTTACTATGTTTTTCTTCTGTTTTCAGGCAAGATTGGATGGTGTGGTATAATCCTTCCTATCTAGCTTTCTAATTTTCCTAACACAGTAATTTCCTTCTGTTTCTTGGTAGACTCATTTCCTTCTGTTGCATGAGCTAAATTGAAAATGGACTGAGCAGGTAGACCAGCAGATAGGAACTGTTAAATCCCCAGAAGGATTTCTTTTTTTTTTTTTGAAATTTTTAAGTTTATTAAAGGCACAGTTTTGTAATGTGCCAAGTGTTCATGGGTCATAGACTGCCAGAGGACAAACCCTGTGGACTTACAGCTGATCCTCAAAGTAAAAGACAAATATTGCTTTGGAGAGTGAAACCAGCATTTGAAATCTTTTCCCTGCAGGTGTATTCCAGAGAAGCAACTAAGCAAAGACAGTGTGTTAGGCTTGCATCTCTTGGGAGGACCATCAGGCATCACTAAACAGACATAATAAACACTATTGTTGGTCTGCACCACAGTTTTGGCATGTGCTTGCAAGCAGGTGTTTGGAAAGACCTCTTGGGAGAAGACAACTGAGCACACCTCATGAAGCACAGCACACAAGATGCTAACAGATGTGCTTCTGAGCTGTGCTTTGCTTTGGGTGCCAATTTCCCACCTACTTTGTCTTTCAGTTTGCTGCCAAGCCTATGCTTGTAGAAGTACAAAGCTGATTGGTGTCACAATGTCCTTGCCCTGCTTTGTTTATCTC
This sequence comes from Pluvialis apricaria, assembly GCA_017639485.1. Lineage (NCBI taxonomy): Eukaryota > Metazoa > Chordata > Aves > Charadriiformes > Charadriidae > Pluvialis > Pluvialis apricaria. Next base: position 65,386,058 of record CM030011.1, on the reverse strand, counting down.
TGTAAGAAAATCAGTTCATAATTCCTCAGTTTGCAGTTAGTGCCCATGTCTACGTATGAACCCAGGCAAAGAATAGGTAATGGTTGCAAAGTTAATTCTTTGGAAAAGTTCTGCTTCATGTATCTATTTCAATAAAACCATTGGGCTAGATCCCAGATGGCCATGGTATTCCTCTTCCCACCAGGCACTTATCCAAAGGTTTACCCTGTGGGCAATTGCTCCAAGAGGGAGAAAGGCCAAGTCATCTTTCTACTTTTACGCTGAAGCCATTCGCATTTGCTCAGAGCTGCCCTAAGCAGCTGGGTCCCAGCTGCAACTCTCTGGGTAATACATTCTTTCTTGTAACAAAACAGAGAAGCCATTTTCCTTGCTGCCTTTTCAAGGCACAGAGTGAAGTTAAACGCAAGGCAGGCCCCTCACTGCTACTTCCCAAGAGCATGCTTATTCAATCCAGCCTTAGTTTTTCAGGGGGAAGAAAAGTAAGCAGAAAAAGAGTAAGCCCAGCAATGAGTGAGAACCTCACTGGGACTGAGGTCTGACTCACTTTGTTGCAAATGAGATTACAGCTGATCACCCTGGATGCTGAGTCCTCTGAGATGTCACATATTTATTATTTATACCAAGAGACTGACATTCTGTAAAATGGAAATGGGCAATTAATCACAAGCATCTTTTGGCAAGTGTTTACAAGCGAAGATCTTCAAGTCTTAATCCAGGCTAACAAAGCCCCAGTGCCCCCAGATGGAGCTGATTAGTCGGATCTGATGATTACCTATAAGGGAGCTCTGTGCAGAGTTGCAAAGGAAATGGGGCTTAAAGTTTGTTTCAGAAATGATTAGCCAGTTTTTCTCTGAATGGTGAAAATAGCTCTGAGGAAATCTGGCAGCATGAGGGGGCGAAGGGGGTAATTTTTGGGTTTATTGTTTGTGTATTTTGCCGAGAGAGTTATAAGACCCCATTTATGCCAGACTGAGAGCTAATGGATAGGAAGATCACAGATGGAGTTTCATAGGTACAGGTGGTTTTAGTTTTACTCAGACGTTGTAAGGGAACAGGGCACTGTACCTGGGCTGGGCACAGCAACCTTCTTGCAAAGCAGAGGTTCCTAGTTCACACCCAGATTAGGTTTCTCTGAGTAATGTTTGCAATTATTGCTCTAGCTATGAGAGTTTGGACCAAAGTCTGGGATTCAGGTTTTATGTCAAATCAAGGATTTGAAGAGGACTATGAAGGGTTTGGTGTCAATATTTTGTGCCAGCAGTCAGGGCTGGGGTTTTACTTCCCAAGCCTGGCATAAAAATAAAGCATTCATTGATTATGATGCCTTGCGAAATGCTTTTCTGCTGGTGCGTGAAAAGCCACTGCTGATGAAGTTGATCAATTCTTATTTGTCTGTTCTTCCCATTTGTGTGTATGCGTGTGCACATCTCTTGTGTTACGCCTAGACTGCAAGCTATGCCGGAATTCATTTGGGGTGGGGGATTGCCTGATTGCTAGTCCACGGGCTGGGGGGCTTTTGGGCTGTGGCAAGCACTCCTAGGGACTAAGATAACATCAGGAACAATAATAATAATAATAATAGTAAGCAGACCTGATTTCCTTGGCTGATTAATCTGAAATCTCCTTAGAGACATTCAGGAAGACAACACATGGCTTTCTCTTGCTGTTGCTGACTGGGTTTTTTGTCTACCGGTTTCTCATAAAACGTTTGTCTCGTTTCCAAGCTGCTCTGTGCCTTTGATATGCAAAGTGTTCTGAAGAGAGAATCCCGCGATTACCAATATTGCCAAAGCATGGCAGTGTAGTAAGGAGAGGAAGGGGATTTTTGTCTTCTGACATCACTCAATAAAAAAGGAAATGTTTGTGTTTGCAGGGTCAGTCTTCTGGTACAAGGCTTTTGAAGTGTTCATGTGAGATTTACTCTTTTGTAGCGATACTAGTATGACCACTTTGCACTCTGTTTTGAGAATAATTACAGATAATAATGTGGTTGAGATACACAGAGAATAGAAAGAACACCGGTAATGACGTTCTCAAAGGCTACAGGGAAGGTAATGCAGAACAAGAAGTACCCAATATAGGTGATGAAATATTTGCCATTCTCTGTGCATCTCTGCTCATGATTTAATATCCAACAGTTGCCAAGATAAATGTGATATAGCATCTAGTACACTTGGACTTCTTAAAATCAGCAGGATCCAGTTTCATCACACAGCCTGAAAGTAATTTGGTTCAGAAATTGTCTCTCTTGTCAATGCTGGGAGACAGCTCGTGTTGTGCCAATGTTTCATGAAATAATCCTGTCCCACTGGTGACCCATGGGCAGAATGCATCTCGTGAGACACTTCCATCCAGCCCCAAGCCCTGTCCTGGTGGCAAAAGGGAATGGCTGCTCCCTCGGCAGACGTGTCCCGCGGGACTCCGGGGCACTGGGAGGAGCAGGCTGGAGAGCCCTGGCTGGACAGGCCCTGCGGGGTGGGTGATGGATGGGGTGAGCCGGGAGGTGCCCAGAGGCAGGAGAGGACAGGAGGGCCTCCCTGGCCCCAGCAACATGCCCTGCCGCTGCCTCTCCTCAGGGACCTGAGCCACGTCCACCCAAACCAGGGTTGTCCTTGGCTACGCAGGGCTCACCCTATGGCCAAAATCGCCGAGACAGTCACGCCTGCGAGATGTGGCACTTTGAGGGGGGCTGGGAGGATGACCTGAGGAGAAAGATGAGGGGAGCACCCCACATCTCCCTTCCCTCTCACCCAGCCGCGCCATACCCGGCCCAGCCACCCCCTGCGGGCTGCCTCGCACCGGCCTCGGCCTAACTCCAGGCCATGGCCGAAGAGGCCGCGTCCCCTCACAGTGCCGCGTCGCCTGCCGCCGCCGAGGCTGGACCCTGGGACAGAGCGGTGCCGGGACGGGGCCTCTCTCCTCCCCTCGCCCTCCCTTTGTCTCCCTCCCGCCCGCGCCGCCGCCCGCCGCTGGGTGGCGCTGCCCCTCTCGCGGAACGCCAGGCGCGGGCGCCATGTTCCCGGGGGGACGCAGTGCGGACCGGGGCGCGTCGCCGGCCGGAGCGCTGAGGGCGGCGCACCGCATCCCGGAACGGGCGAGATGGCGCGCAGCGGCAAGGTGAGGGCGGGGAGGGGAGAAGGGGGCTTCCAGTATCCCGACAGGCTTTGGGGGCACACACCCCCGGCCCGGTGTGGCGGGGACGTGCCTCAGGGGCGGGCTGCCCGCTTGGGCCCGGCCGCGGCGGCGGGGAGGAGGGGGTGTTGGCTGTGGGGGGTTGTTCCGGTAGTGCCTTCCTGTGAGCTGGACATGGCTTATGCCCACCTGAGGGAGTTGGTTTTACTGCCGTCAGGCGGGCTGTCTAATAATAGTAGAAACGGGTTTGCCCCGTTAAAAGTCTGTCCGGTGCGCTTAAGGAATCCTGCTGGTGAAAGCTGCGTTAGAGTCTATTGTGATACGGGGCAGTTTAGTATCTGTTAAACACAGGCTTTGTCTGTGGTGCAGGCTAACGTGCTGCTGTAGCCAAATCTCTCTTAGCTTTATTGTGACTAGCTTCAGCACGGAGAGGTTGGAGATAAAGGCGGGCTCGTGCCATGTTCACTCTTGAGCACAGCAGATTGATGTTGGCTCAGGTGTGACAATGTTGTCCTGCAGTCACACATGCCGAGCATTTTAAAAGCGTCACTTGGTGTTCTGCACGTGAAAAGGGCAGTACTGGATGCTCAGTGGGATGCACAGAGCTTTATAGCAGATGAAGAGACATATAGAGGAGGATCACCAAAAGAGAGACCTGCCCCCTTCCTGAAGGGGGATTCCACATACCTGACTAGGCACCGGGCTCGGAGTTTGCCGCCTTCCAGAAGAGCGTGTTAGCGCTTGACACTTGGTCATTTTCTCTCAAGCAAAACAGCAGCTCTTCACTCCTGCACTTGTTTGGTTTCTTTGCTGTCATCTTGCCAGCCGTAAAGAGCATTTTACCTGTTTTGGACAACAGGATTAATTCAGGTGCCAGCCATTGTGCGTCTTGAGACAGGATAGCAGCAAGCCGAGGGCCTGCAGTTGCTGGTGCTGGTAGGGTGATTCCTCAGGCTGGCGGCTGAGCAGTAACAAGGCTCTTGTGAGAACCTAGTGCAGCCTCAGTTATTGCCTCTATTCCACTCTAAGCTTCTGCACACCTAGCTGCCTCAGAGGCATTAATTCCTGGCTCCCAGGCAAGCCACTAGTGAAGGCAGAGTGAGGAACAGAGTGCTGAGACAGAGTATGACCTGCTGGATGTCTTGTGGAGCCCTGTTGCTCAGTCTTTTTCTTTCTCCCCCTTGTCCTGTTCTGGGAGAATGCAGGGAGTTAAACTAGTGGATGTTAAAATGACAGGGGAGATGCACAATATATTTTATGAAAAGGTGGAGGATAAGTAAGTAGTTTGAGAGCTGCTAATACAGAGCATTAAGCAACTGATCTGGACAAATTATTCCTATAAACTTGATATTAAGAAATATCTATTTGGGTGACAAAAAGATTCTTTTGGTTGATGTTTAAAAGGGTACTTGGAGTTATTTGCATGGTCATATGCAAAAGAGCTTTGACCAACACCTTTTCTTTCTGTTCATCCCTTTTGTTTTGCAAAAGCAGACTATGCATCTCCTGTTGCTTGATTCTCAATCTCCTGATTTATTGCCCATGTCCTTTTGGCAGCTTTACTTTGTAGATAATTGGATATATTTCATATTTTAAAACAAGGTGACTGGCTCCGAACTAGGTAATACCTAACCTTCCTGTGTTCTGGCAAACAATGTTTTTTTGTATGCAGTGTAATTTAAGCTACTGGTTGTCCACCAGGCAAGATTTTGACGTATATTTAAAGAACCTTGGTTTAATCAGTGACAATAAATTTGATCTGGCCTTTTGTCAGTGTCCTTGAAGATGCAGAACATAATTTTGCTGAATTCCTCTTGTAGCTTCATTCAGCTGGATGGTCACATTACTTAGGTTAATCAAGGTAAGTAGAGTCTGTGGAGGAACTTCAGAGGAACTTAGCAAAAACAGTTGAATGAGCAATACGCTGCAGGTAATACTCATTATTAACAAATGCTGAACAAGAGAGCTCACAAGAAGCAATTTTATTTTATTCATATGCTAGTTTATAAATCAATTAAGGGGAAGACTTGAGCACTGTTATACATAGATAAGTTAAAGCAGCGATCAGAAATGCAAACACATATACTAACTTATGGGATTTAAGCCCCTAAGTTGAAATAAGAGTTCATCCTTCTGAGGCATTATGAGCATAGCTGCGTGCTGCAGGACCAGTGCTCAGTGCAGAGGCACCTCCAGTAGCCACAAACGTTCTGACTCTCCCTGGAAGCTGTAGGAGTGCAGTCATTCTTATGTTCTTGGGTTAGACCAAACAGTGGTCTGCAGCTATTACAGGCTACCTCGAGCGATGGACGTGGCTGTATAGTTTAGGGAACAAGCTTGTATCTCCACCTTGTGTTGTGCTGGTAGTTGTCAACTGAAATATCTCTGGTTTAATTGCTAGTGTAGAAGAGCCCTTACATCCCTAATATGTTCACAGTGTTGAATAGAAATTGCCCCTCTTGACAGCTTAATGTGTAACATAGGATTATTTGTGTTTTCCATTGAGATGCCTGGAACCATGGCATAGGATTAAATGATTGTCAGTTCAGTGCAGTTGTACTGGTTCTGTCCTCCACCCTTGTCTCATATTAACAGTTACTGTAAAAGAAAACAATACTGATGTGGTTTTAGGTTTTTTTTTATGTTCAAGGATCTGAACTAACGCTTTCAAGTAATTATGCTTATGTTGGACCCTTTTACATTCTTATTCAGTATTGTCTTTCCTTTCTAGGCAGCCATAGTGCTGTGCCTGGATGTAGGCTTTACAATGAGCTATTCTGCCTCTGGTGAGGAATCTTCACTTGAACAAGCCAAGAAGGTTATGACAAAGTTTGTGCAGCGACAGGTAAATGTGACTTTACATGGGATTAAAACCTGTTAAAAAGGGAGAGGAAGCAATGACATCTGTGAAATATTTTCTGTGTTTACTAATAATTGAAATAAATGAGAAATGAGTAAGAATTAGTCTGTTTTTATATATGAGTAACTGTGCTCTTTGTTTCAGCTGTACTTCTGTGGAGATGTGGCAGTTGGATTGATCACTCTTTTTCTTTAGGGCGGTAGAAGCTTTTGGGGGGGAGAAAAGTTACTCTTTCTCTAAAATGTTTTAACCTTCTTAAGATTTACCATATTGAAGACTCATTTCAAGGACTGAGTCAGACAGTTTTACTTGTTTTATCTCAGATAGCCTCATGTCAGTCTGTTGGTTTAATTATATCTAAATTAGTGAACTCTCCGTAAGGTTACATTTTGGTAGGATAACACTGAAAAAGTAAGACAAAGTAAATCCGCTGCACTTCACACTGTTTCAAAATTAGTTCATCTTGCTTGAGTCTACCTAATACAGTTGTGCATGAATTTACCAGTGTTTTTATACCTGTTTTGTATTTTCTCTGTTTCCAGGTTTTTGCTGAGAGTAAAGATGAAGTCGCTGTAGTTTTGTTTGGCACAGGTGGTACTAGGAATGCCCTTGCCAGTGGGGATCAATACCAAAACATTACTGTACATAGGTCACTAATGCTACCAGATTTTGATCTGCTGGAAGACATTCAAGATGGGATTAAACCAGGCTCTGAACAAGCAGACTGTATCCTTTCGTTATAGAGCACTTCTTGAACTGATTCAGCTACATAGGAGACAGAAGTTAGTGTTGTGAAAGGGGCTCAAATTTGCCTCCAAAGTTTTAACTACTAAGAGAGTTCAGCTAATTTGTAGTTGTAAGTTTGTTCAAAAGCAGATTAGCTGCTTTTTGATATTCTTTTAGGCTAGCAGATGGAGTCTTGGCCTTAGGGAATTGTTGCTTTTATTAAGTGTTCTGATAATTAAAGAGCACAAAGATAGCAATAATATAATTCTAGGCCTCAAATACGGCATGTGTTTTTAAAAATAGTGTTGCAGAACTTGGTATATGCTTTGTCATCAAATAAAAATATTCTTTATGAAATATGTCAGCCAAGGTACCAGAAGCCAGACAAAGCAGAATAGAGGTTTATCAGATTGATTTCTATATAAAGTATTTCTTACGTTGCTAAATGTCACTTGCTGGTTTGAATGCTGTTCATGGTTGAATGTATTCTGTTGTTAGCTGCGTAAGGTGAAGAGTTTTAAAAGAGGGCGATCTATATAGTGTCCCTCTGTGTGTTTCAGTTGCATACTGTTCTAACTTCCCATGTTGTCTTCCCTCTTTTTGGCCGTAAAATGATTGTTGTGAGCTCCATTCAGACTGTCAGAGCTGTTTCAGAGAAGTGTGCAGCCAGTCAGCTGTATCTTAGCTGAAGCAGTGTCATGTTCTGTCTTCAGTGGGAGGGCAGGTTTGTGTGCAGTGGTAAAAATATGTTCCCAATGAAAAATGTGATGAGGAAGAAACTATCAAGAGATTGCCAGGTGCAGATATTTTGAAGGAAAACTTGCATGAGAAAATGGTATCATGTATTGAAAGTATATATAAATTTTGTTTGTGGATTCAAAGTAACATTGTAAAGATTAGATTGCGCTTTCATTGAACTGGAGCCTCCTCATTAACAGTTAAAAGATTGGGCCCTGAAGCAGTCTTTTTACTGTTGCATCAGATAAATGGGGAAGAGACACGATCACAAAACAGACAAGTTATATAGGAACCCCTTCCACTGTAGATATTTGAAGAGTACTTCTCTCAAAAAATTGTCTGCTTGTTAACTAATATGCATGTTTGTCAGTGTTTGGGAGAGAGTGAAAACAAGATTGTTTCATAGGAAAAGCACTTCTATGACATGATTCATGTTCTAAATGAGATTTTTCTCAAATTTGCTTAGTTCTGGATGCAATTATTGTGTGTATGGACCTACTTCAGAAGGAAACACTGTGAGTGTGTAACCCAAAGCCTTTTACAGAATTCTGACCTTGCATTTTGGAGCTGATCTGATTTCTTGTTGGTATTGCCTTTCTAGTGCTGTGTAAATATGGAAAATGCTTTTTTAAAAAGAAAAAAAATTAAAAACAAACACCACACTATAGAAGTCTGTCCCTGAAGAGTCCCCAGGAGAGAACTAGCTTTTCCAGACAATCTAAGAGCTTTCTGACGGAACTGGGAACTTTGCAGTAGATTTATGAGAATATTAATGCAATTGTACAGGGCACAGAGACTTCACTTAGTGTGATCTGTTTTCAAAAAACGTTAATTCAGATGTTAAAATGCCTAGAAAAGGGCTACCAAATTTATAAGGGTGATGACATATGTTACAAAGAAAAAAAGAAAACAAAACTAGAAAGGTGAATTTGTTCAGCCTAGCAAATTAAAGGCTGTTAGAGATATGGTGGCTGTTTGTAAATATGCAGGCTGTGGGAGATAAATACACAGTAGGAAAAAACACTGTTTAAACTGAAAGAAAATGTTGGCACAAGTGTTAGAAATTTGTCAGTGAATGTACTTACACTGGGAATGTGACTGTTTCCAAGTGGACTGATGGTCTAGGGGAAGGAGGATAGCCTCACTTTCTCTGAAAACAGAGATTCATCATGTTGTTAAATTGATTATATGATCTAATTGTGAATGCAGAAGACTACACTCAGTGATGCAATTTGTATTTTTATGAATAAAGTCTAATCAGCATGGAAAGCTGTATCAATTTTAACAGTTAAAACGGAGCTGTGAATTAAAATCACTGTATTTTTGGCAGTATAGTCTTGAATACCTATGGACTAGCTGCTTTTGTTACTTTGTATGTTGCTTGTATGCACCAAACCCTTTGATATGGAGTTTACCTTCAGTTGAGAAAATACTATTGGGTAAAAATTCAAGAAAATCACCCATATGCTTCCCTATCCAGATAAAAACTGTATCTGTTTAACTGAAGTTTGTTCTGTAGCTGGTAGAACTTTCTGGTGTTTATTGTTAACTATTTCTTAGCCTATTAAGTAGGCTTTAAAGTCCATCTTATGCAATAAATGTACTGAATTACCTTACTAGAATGGAACCCCTGCCAGCAACACTAATTTAATATGCCTTTTCCATTTCACAAGGACAGACAGCTGCAAAGGAAATATCCACTATAATCAATAAAAAACCTAACATATTTCGTTAGCATTTTATCTACATTGGTGAAAATTAGCAGAATTCTATTCATTTATATGTAGTTAGTGATTTATACAGTCACAGGGCTAGAGTCCTCAATTTTAGGGGGTAGGAGTGAGTAGGGGGAATCATATAAAGGTAAGAACTTACCATAAATAATATGAGTAATGATAGAGCAAGTTCTACCAAGTAGGTTTGTTTCTTTTTTTACATGTGTATTACTTTTCTAAAATTTCAATTTTGTAAGGAAAGAATTAGGAAAAGGCCTTCTAGATAATATTTCCAATATATGTAAATGTTCTTTTTGTATTTTAAGAGGAAAGAAATACGAGAAGAGACACATTGAACTGTTTACAGACCTTAGTAGTCCTGTCAGTGAGGATCAGCTGGAAATTATCATTGCTAACTTGAAGAAAACAGGAATTTCAATTCAGTTCTTGTAAGTATGGAAGTGGCTGTTACACGCTATGCCATTTTTAAAAGTGAAATTATTATTCTTTCTTAATAACGATATTGAAGGAACTGGTGATCTGTTGGTGCATTGTTTCTATAGAGGTGTACCAGTATGTAATATGATTGTTATAAGTACTTATATCAATTACACATGCCATGAATTCCGGTTATGAACCAAGTCCCCTTGATTAAGTGGTGTGCGAATACATGTTAAGAGGATGGCTTCTTCTCCAGTTAAGCTTACGGCCAAAGTCTAAAATGGGAGACAAAAGATCTATACAAGCGGAGAGGTGAGCCAGAAATGGCCTCAGAAGCAGTGGTTTGTCACAGCAACAGCCTAGATCCTTTTAGGTAAGGGAGTTACTGGGAACAAATAATGAGGTAGTGTTGCAGATGTTTATAGCCTGATTCTGGTGTCAGTAGAAGAACAAGTCTGAGGAGAAGGGTTATGTGTTCACAGTGATGGGCTTGCAAAATGGAAGTGGAAAATGGAAGCAATATCTTAAGTGTTATGACGAATCCTTTGGCAGTATTGGTATAGGCATTGGTCTGAAGAATCAATAGTGGACTGCGATCTGTATTAGTTGTTGCACATGATGGTAACATAGGAAGCTGTAGGCCTTCTAGTAGGAGTTTATTTAAAAGCGAAGTTTTGTGTGGATGTTAATGTTTGCTGTTTATAACAAATAATTTCACAGAAGAAAGTTAGTTTTACTTCTGACCATTTTAATATTTACTTTCACCTAGATCCAGCATTCTGTAAGAAGCAATGTTGTGAACTTGATAAATTCATTAAAGCCATTTGCGGACCCACCTGCAAGATAACAGAGGGGCTGGGTAGGATAGGGTGACTGAAAATCGTGGGCTGATCCTCCACAGAAAATTCTTTTTTTTGCCCAGGCTTGGGAGAGGCTGAATGTAAAAATGTCATAATCCTCTCAGGTTCTGTCTACACAGCAAAAGAAGATGTGCTTGCAACATGCCTTGACATCCCCCTTCTAGGTTATTTGAGCTATTGTTGGCACTGCAGACACAGTACCACGAACCTCAGTATGTGCTGCCAGCCACAATACATCTTTCAGACACCCGGTATTTAGCCCCAGCTACCTTGTCTCCGTACCTGTAGTTTGCTGTGCAGACTAGCACAGGTGCTACCACCACAAGTTAACGTTGCAGTTTTATTCTGTGAAATTTCTGATCTATCTTTACCTTTTCTTTGTCTGTAATGTAGCAAAGAAAAGCCCCATGGCTAACAGAAGCACTAGGGAAATGTTACTGTTAAGGCATCAACTGAAGATTTACACCCTGTCTCCCAGCCACAAGAGCAAATGATGCTTTGAGAAATACATGTGCAAATGTAAAATACTCAGGATACTGGTTTAAAAACAATTTCTTGATAAGCCTGTCCTTTTGTTATAGGCCATGCTTTCTTCTCTTATGCCCTGTTTATTGATTAGGTTGTAACTTGTGGCAGATAGTTGGTTTTCCTCTCTGGTATCCAGCGCCAAGCACGTGCCAAGCGCTGTGTAGCTTCGGGTATTATGCAGTTCTCATCATGGGAGTCTCGAAGCACTGTATAGTGAAAGTAGTCTAACTTTTATGTATTCGAAGATTGAAGCTTTTTGCTTTTGTCACAGCTTTAAAATACAGTTTCTCTATTTGTTAGTGGATGCTGCTTCCTAAAAAGCTACCAAACACTTTGCTGAAGTTTGATCTTTAATTCTGCTGTATGTGACACTGCTGTGCATATTGCTAACTCTGCTTATTATATGTTGCTCCACAGGTAAGTTTAGTGAGGACTAATAAGGTGAAAGTAAGGTAGAGATCTGTAGGCTACTTTTTGAAAACATAATACAGTGCTAAAATTCTTTTAATTTGTGGAAATGTGGTAAAAGATATCATGGTTCATTCAAAATTGGATCAGATGAAAGATTTGAAAAATCTGCAGGCATTGTTGGGGGCACAGAGTAGAGGATCTTGCACATCTCTCTTGTCTGTGGTTACTATACTTAGTTAACTCTGTTGTATTTTGAAGAGCAGCAAAATCATTTTATATATAACCCCTGGCTAAATTTTAAATCTGATTCTTGAAGTGCAGGAAAATGTGTCATCTTCAGTCAGAAATTCACCTAGTGTTGTAAGCTATTAAAATCTCCAAGATTAACATTTATTCCAGAAATACCTAATAGTCCCACTACAGAGCAAGTCCCGTTTGCTGGCATTTAGAGCCGATACAGAATCACAGGCCTGGAATGGCTTTTAACAAGTCATCTAGAGCAATCCTCTACTTCAGACTGGGTCAGTTGTATGTATGTCATTGCTGACCGGTGTTTGTCTAATCTTTTTATAAAGATTTCCAGTGATGGAGACTATCTCCTCAGGCAGTTGGGTTTAGAGATTATGGTTTTGAAATGCCTTGATCAGGTTTTTGAATATCTGACCTGACTCCGTGATGTGATTTGAGTGCAGGCTGCACATGAAGAATCGATTGTTCGCTTCCTCTCTGCAGCATCCTTTTATATTTAAGACTGTCTTACCCTCTGACTCCCTTCTCTATGGGCTTTATTTTGCTCAATCTTTTTTCACAGATCTTATTTTCTAATCAACATTGTCTATACTCCCTAATCCCTTCCTGTATGTCGACATCATTGTTGATGTGTGATGCCCAGAACTGGTGCAACACTCTGGTCAAGATGTTAGCAACACCAAGTACACCTGAAATAGTACTTCATCTGTTTTGCAAGCCATGTGTCTCTCTATACATCTGACGGCAGCTAGATAGAAATTGTTGATCCTGATACAATTTTTGTTTTGGTTGTTTATTTTAATTAAGAAGGTCAAACCAACTGCTTCTGCTTGTGTTCTTAGTCTGCCATTTCCAGTGGATGTTGGTGATGGAGGTGGAGACACAAGTGCCAGTGTACATTCTCAAACGCACAGGAACTCTTTTCCAAGCAAGGGTTTAACGGAGCAACAGAAGGAAGGCATTGTTGTGGTGAGGAAACTGATGCATACTTTGGATGAAGAAGGAGGGCTGGAAGAAGTTTATACTTTCAGGTAAACTTGGCTAATCCTCTTTATCGCACTGTAGATTTACTTTCTGATTTCTTCCCCAAAAGATGAAATTAAGTAATCAGTCACTTGGCTTCCAGTTTCAATGAAATGAGTGAAATTTTATAGCTCATTGTAGACTCAGTTCCTTTCAAACAGCTGCTTCAGTGGCTTTAGAATGGGTAGAAAAGCTTACAGATTTCAGTGGAAAATGAATTTTCTATACCTGTATTTAAAGAAAAAAATCAGTTTTCTTCCATTTTTAGTGTTGGTGGATTTTGGAGGGAAAGTTTCTATAAATGAGGTTTCAAAAGCATGTTTTGGAAAGAGTTGTAATTTGTGACATAGTGCAGGTAGAACATTTGCATTTAATGGTAGCCTTTGTTCCTTGGTCTCAGACTTCTCTTAGCTCACTGGTTTATCAAACTCCCACAAATGTTTTAAGTAATGTTGTTTGTGGAATCCTGCTCTTTAATCACAGATTACTGTGCCATAGTGCCAAACAGTATACTTTTTTAGCAGCATTCGTAATGCAAGAATTGAAAGATGGTTTTTCACTTCATGTTTCACTAATGAAAGAATAAAAATACGTGTGTCTCTGAAAAACTAGCTAATGATGTATCCAAGACTTTTCCATATACGTGGGAAAACAAGTGAAATGCATCTGTGCACCTTATAAAAGTCTGATTTTATTGTCTTAGTAGTTCTATTCTACAATTATGAAGTGTGATCTTTTACACAATGTGTTTTTCAGGAAACTTAGCAGACCATAGCTGCAATGTGATTATCAAGTGTAATTTTTAGATGAGGTACCTGTAGGTTTGCATGCTGTCATTCATCATTTCATTTGTGGGATCTCCTTCCCCCACCCTGCCCAAGTGATCTGCTTTGCAACTCAGCTGGCACTTAAACTGTGATTTGAGCATTAGTGTGGAGTAGTGGAGAAAAATGTATTACTGTGTATGTATTCCATACTAGTCAACGGAGGGGTTTGAGTCTCTAGAAAAAAGCAGGCTTTGTCATTGCATCAAAAGACTGCACAGAAAAGCAGTATCTTTCTGGGCCTGTTTATCCTTTAGGATAATCCATATGCCTGAAGCTACTGTGTGTCTTGGCCCCTTCTTTATATTTTTTTTGTCACAGGCTCTTGCTACTGTATAAGCTTTTTTTGTGCCATGCTTTCAGGGGAAATCAAAAATCTTTGGTTAAATAGGCATTTGGCTAATAGATTAAAGCTTTAGTTGTTTAAGTTGTTTAAGAATATGTGAGGTATTAGATGCGGTTAAGTTGCTTATCAAGCTTTAAGAAGTTAGTCTTGCAAATCTGTCATGATAATTTACCAACTCAGATACACTCTCTGTTTTCCTATATTCATTATTCCTGCTGGTAAAAATATTTCAACTCTTGTGAAAATAAATTAGTCATGCCAGGAAAGTGTGAGAGAATTTTGTTGTATTGTTTTAGGGTTTGGTATTCTGTCTGTCAGGCAGGAGATGCTTCTGCTGCCTCTGGTTTTGGGGGAAGGGATTGGAGAGCAGAGAAGAGAGGTGTTTTTAAAACACCAGTTGAAATGAGCAATTATTATGGTTTTTATTGGCTGAGTCTTCTTTGATAACAGGGAGCATTTTTCGTCTGTAAATATAAGAAACTAAAGGATAGAGTTAATAAATTGAGCTTAAATGACATTTTTAGGATTTTGACACTTAGGTATTTGATTTTCATATTCATCCTTGAGTGTATGTGTTGCAGTAGTTTTAATGATGTAGTAACAGGTTTTTAAAAACCTTATGTTGATGGTCTGTTGCCAGAAAAAGTAATTCTTCCTCCATTCCCTCCTTTCCCCAAGGAAAAAAAAAGGTAATACAATGTTTATCTCATTATAAAAATAAAATGAAAATAGAAACTTGCATGTATGCTGTTTAGGGTAGAAATATTCAAAATAACTTGTTTCACTCTAACCAAATGCCCTGAAAATGAGTTCATTAGTACTGTATAAAAAAAAAAAGTGTCAAAAGTTAATTACCACACAAACAAAATCCTGTTAATTGAAACTGGAATTTTTATTTCTTCACCTCCGCTGCAGAAAACATTCTACCGCTTAGAGAAGCCTTTTCTAATTTGGGTTGTTCCGCTAACTAAATGCCCTAATTGGGTGAGCACCAATAAATGTAAAATGCTTAATAAGCAATTGTGTAGTTTCGTCACGTAAAGACATACTGTCTTTAAGCCCTAATGTCACACCATCACAAAGGCTCGAGATGGGAATAATCTACTATACCACCTCTTTTTTCATTCTCTTTTCTTACAGTAGTTAATGACAAGATTATTCGTACAGTTTATTTTCTAATGCTTTATGCAGTTTAAGCTGAAACAATTGGATTCCTGCATCTCCTTGAAAAGAATGTATTGTCTGTAATATTTTATTACAGTTCACCAGAGTTCATTTCTATTTTCCTGAATCCTTCATTTAGAGAGAGCCTGGAGCGTCTTTCGATGTTTAAGAAAATAGAAAGAAGACCCATGGCTTGGCCCTGCCAGCTCACTATTGGTTCTAATTTGTCTATAAGGATTGTGGCCTACAAATCCGTAAGTTCGTAAAATCGTATGTTTTAGTGTATTTTGGCAGCAAGTTAGGTGCAGCTGCATGTTTTTTCCTTAAAGCTAAGAAAATAAAAGATAAAACAACATCCAAAATAATTATGGTAAGAGATTTTATGTGTGTAGAAGCCAGTACATTTAAATTTGTGGTTCCCACGGCAACTCTAACTTCACCATATTGTACACGTGTTAAAGAACTAAAATTCATGAAGTACAGAAATAGAAGTAATTGCTATCTACACTGTGACACTTAATGGTATTGAAGTTGACAAACCTGATTAAGAATGCTGCGCTTGTGTGAAGCTTTCCATTTGGCATTAGTGATATGTCTGCAGCTCAATGAGACTTAATAGATATTTCTTAAGCCCTAGGCAGGAGAGGAATTATGCACACGTGTATGTAAAATGGTGGGTGTAAATGTTTTACCAGCTATTGTTTCAAATTACATCTATTGTTATTTCAGGCTTGGAAAAAAGGTATATTTTTTCAGCTTGTTTGCTTTATGCTGTTTGGCAGAGCTTGTGCACAGTCTGTTTCCCTTACAGTTTATATAGGTCCTTCACACAGTGCTAGGAAGAAGTAAGTGTATTTAAACACAGCAAATGTGCAAAATTCCAATTACTGAATAATTAATAGGTAACTATATAGTGTGGCAGCATTGATGGATCTGGCGATATAGATTGGTTTGTTATTTGAACCCAATACTAAGAGTCTTGCCAATATTGCAAGGTTTCAGGAAGATGTATTATGAAGTTGAAACATATCTGATTTCTGAGAGATAGGCATACTAGCCTTGAAAGAGATCTCTGCTGCCAGTTTTCTATTTATACTTATTCATAACTTTTTTTATTAGGGTATTGTGCCAGACCTGTACAAATACGCAGTAAGAGTCCCCTCCCAAACGTGTTTACACACAAAATATATGAAGCTTGGGAGAGTAAGCAACACGAACTGAGTGACTAGCCTGAGGTCCTACAGCAGTTGGATCAGAGCTAGGAATAGACTTGTGATATCTACTGATGTAATCTATTCTGTCTTTTCTGCCCAGTTCTCCATTTTTCTTCTCATGCACTAAGTATATCATCAATTTCACTTAAGTAGAGAGAAAAGAAAGCATTTTTCTTTCCCTGTAATTAGGAAACATTCACTCATTGCAGATATTTTTTCCTTCTTTTCCCTCCCAGTCCCATAATGCAACTGGGATCCACTTCTGCCTTTTGGGGAAGTTGCAGTAATATGGGGTATTTTTATCTTGTAGTGTAGTAAGCCTGATGCAAAACTTGAGCAAACAAGCTGAATGAGCATCGGGCCTTGTTGTATCTTTAACATATATCTTAATGCTTTGTCAAAAGTGTTTGTGTAGGTGGAGGAAGTAAAATACATAGCAAGCAAGCTACGTGTTATCCTGTGACTAAAAAACTTCCACTAATGACTTAGCCCGTGACTTTAATGAATAACCGAGACAAGTATGCTTCTAGGGTATAGTTCAGGTGTTAGGTCTCCTACAGGTGAAACTGTCTGCTGAAAGCACTGTGGTAGCAGTCAGAGATGCATATTTGGGGCTGTCATTATCAGTCCCTTATTGGACTTGGTCTAAGCATTTTTTGCATGTTCTGGTAAGTGCTCCGGGTCCCACTGAAATGTTAAATGTTCCTTTTCTTTGAATTCTGATGTAAAGATCACAGAAGAGAAGGTGAAAAAAATGTGGACAGTTGTGGATGCTAAAACCCACAGAAAAGATGATGTGCAAAAAGAAACTGTTTACTGCTTGAATGATGATGACGAGACAGAGGTTCAGAAAGATGATACTATTCAAGGTATGACTTCTTTATGTGCACCCTGAGGACAAACTGAAGTTAATGGCTTGTACTCTTAAATCACCCAAGTGCCTTTTAGTTTTGTATGTTGAAGCCTAGCTGTCATCTTAGAATGTAAGCTCTGTAAGCTGATGGAACACAGAGACTGTTATGTGAGACTCTCTTCACATATTTTAAAAACTCTTAGCTTTGCCAGTAATAGGAATAATAATAATACCACCAGGTGGAACTTGGAAGGCACTGCAGCTTCCTAAACTGCATTCTGTGGAGGACCGTACCTCAGTTCTGTAGTGAGTAGTGCGGCTGCCTCTAATCTTTTTTCAAATCTTCAGTTGTACTGATAACACGAATACTTTCATAACACCGCTTTTTTTTCTAGATAAGCAACTGCTCTAAATATTCTGCAGTTGGGAAGATGAAATCATTAAAGGAAGGTTTAGTATTCAAGAGTCTATTAGCTCTGCTGTTTAAATTCTGTAACAGGTTCAATCTCAAGTAGTGGTATGCAGAATACTTTTATAACCTTCAGTTTCTTTGAGTGGATTAAATTCCTTAGAAGACTACAGGGCCCAGAAACAGCATGAAATAGTCTACTTTTTAAAAATGGAGTTAAGCAAATGTGTTTAATTTATTGTGATTTTATAGATACGTTTTGTTCCTAGTTTTTTCTTTCCTTTGCAGTTTCAATCCCACACAAGTGGAGCAAGCGTATTAACTATAAAGGGCAGAGCTATTCATATAAGTGTAGAAAGTGCTGTCAAATGAATAAAATAAATAGAAAAATTAAGATAAATACTGTGTTTTTTTATTTAACCTCTTTCAATTGTAGCAATCATAGGTGTTTTGTAGCAGTAGCAGGTAGAAATGTCCCAATAACAGTGTGATTTTCTTTGTTTCTTTAAGCAGAAGTGATAGAAGCTAGTAGTCTATTTTATAACTTCAAAACTTTTAGTAAAAAAAAAAAAAAAAAATCCACTTTTTATAGTGAATATATTTTGAAGCATTTGTGACCATCTTCTGCTGATGTCCTGACTGCCTAAGTTGGTGAGCGGTTGCAAGATACTAGTAAAAAGAAGTGATGAACAGTTCAACGTGAACAAAAGAGACCAAAAATTTCTCTCTCAATGGTGTGATATTTCTTACAGTTAAAGAGCTGCTGATGCCTCATGGACTTCTGTGGACCTTTTGAGAAATGTCATAATTAGGCAATATTTTGCACTTGAGGCACCCATACTGAAATTTATTTAATTCTGCCTCTGTGTATCTGCTTTTCAGTTTCCAGGAAAATGTATCTGCATATAGGTTTTTCATCCAGGGATTTACCTCTGCTCCTTCTGCTTTCTTTGCACCTGAGGATATCATCCTTAGTCTGTGATAGTATAATGAAGTGATGTTGTTACAGGGAAGGTATTGGAGCTTGAGGTGGGCAAATAAGCAGTTGGAACAGATGACAGCTCTGAGAAACTAACAGCTTCCTATTTTGTGGAGATATCCCTGTAACGTGAGGCATGGGAAGTAAAACACAGACGTGTATAGAAAGACCACTTCTGCATACAAGAGTGTTTTGGTTTTCCATTGTGTGTGAAGGTGTATCTCACTTCCACTGTTAACACATTTTGTTCTCTGAATCCCTTCTGGTGTCATTTCCTGTCCATGCTTTGTGGTATGTTTGGGTTTTTTTGTGTTACGTTTGCAGGGGGTGTTGCAGCCTCTTTGCTGACATCTATTCTGATTTGCTTAATTCTATTCTGTGAGCATAACTTTGGGTAAGATGTTCAATTCCCTTACTTTCCTGCTCTCTACAAGGGTAATTGCATTACATAAAACAATGTACAAGGAGTGCAACCGCTGTTCGTGAAGTACAAAATGTGTCTATGGGGTGTGTGGTTTTTTTTTTAACAGGGAAAGTAATTTGATGAGCATGTGTGGAGTGTAGCTGTGGGGCATGCATGCATTGTTAAAATACTCAGAGAGCTAATTTTGGTGTCAGAATTGTAGGCCCATATGCTTACCAGATGCTCTTTTCTTGTTCTCCAGGGTTTCGCTATGGGAGTGATATAGTTCCTTTTTCCAAGGAAGATGAAGAGCAAATGAAATACAAAACAGAAGCAAAATGTTTTTCTGTTTTGGGATTCAGCAGATCCTCTCAGGTACAATACTAAACTTCTTCCCATTCAACTTCCTGGGTTGTTCAAGACAATGATTTCAGTTTGAATTCATTAAAGTTGTGGTGGTGTACTGAGTTCCAGAAGTGGGAATGGGGCATCTGCAGTCAGGTACACTGGGGTGACTTATTTGCTGGTTCTCGTACATGTAAACAGTACGGAGTCCTGTGAAGGAGAGAAGCTCATAAATGTGGCCGTTGGGCCCTCAAGTGAAGCAAGAGCCACTGACTTCTGATCTCTGCAAAGTGGAGACGGAGGTATCATGGTCTTATTTCATCTCACAAACTTAAATAGCGATGGCAGATCTGCAACAGAGAATGGTCTCTCTTCTGTTCAGGTCATGCAGAAGCCTTTTTGGGCTTTGTCCAGCCGTGAGCATGTTCTTTTTAACAGAAGAAGCCTCTCCCTCAACTTTAAAGAAGTCTTAAAGAAAGCCTGAGAACTGATTGCGTTAGTTCTCATTTCCGTAAGGATTAGTTTGTGAACTGTGACTTGCATCTTGTTTCTACTATAACAAAACCTAAATGTAGTGGAGACTTCATAGAACTTAGATGAGAACGACATAATTCAAAACCTCTTCATATTTCAATGAGATGCTTGGTGTTTGTATGCACTCACCTGTACTTGTGGTATTAACTTTTCCATTCATTTTACCTGGAAGTTTTAAGAAACTTACATTGAGCAAGTACCTTAATAAAAGCTATTCAGCACAAGGTGAGTTCCAGCAGAAAATCCAGGACTTAAGCATTAGGAAAGCCTTAGGCAAAGGCTTAACAAACCCTTCTTGAAGCAGGACACATGAGGAGAAAGTACAGAGATGTGAGTGCCAGTAATTGCTGAAACATTCAGCTGCTCCCACTCTTTTTTCTCCTGGATATTGCACAGGGTGGCTGAGACTTCACTCTTCTTGGAGTTCACTGCACCCAGTCCCCTTCATCACTCAAAACTGAAAGGAAATCGTAGGGCAGCTCTGCGCCTTCAGTTCTGAAAGCTCCCAGCCCTCGTGCTCTTCTTTGAAATGTCTCGCTGCCTGAACAAAATAGAACCCTTAAAGTCTGAGGAATTGTTACCTATACCAGGAAGGAAAGATGCTAATGAAATAGGAAGTATCTGTGGGAGCTTACTCCCAAATGGATGTAACTAAACATATTTTTACTTTACAGTACCTGTGGCACAGAGACCCCTGCGTGTTGCTAGATCTGCCCTTAGACTACTGCAGTGCGCTGGTCCAAAGCATATTAGATCTGCCCTTAGACTACTGCAGTGCGCTGGTCCAAAGCATATTATTAACTGAGGAGCCAGGAACGTTGATTTATTGAAATGAGAAGCCAGCCTAAATGGGAACTGTAACCTGGTTGCTCCTTGAGGACATTCAGAACTTAAAGTTGTTAGGTAACACGGAAGCCTGTGTACAGAAAGTGATTGAGGAAACATATCATGCTTGAGCTTATATGCCCTAAATTGGCCAGGGCAGAGAGATGTTAGGGACTGCTAAATCCTGTACCAGAAACTGGGTCTAACAAGTGAAATGTGTCTGAACCCAGTGTTTCAATGAGACAATTTCTTGCATCTTTTGACGTGTTATTAGCCTACAGCTCTGTCTTACTGTCTTCATTTTATTATGTAATATGTATTTCACCATGTGCAGCATTTTCTTATGCTGGAGGCTGGCCTCCTATTTTGACTTGAAGTCTGACTTTTATTGAAAATAGAAACTAAGAGGAAAACAGATGAGAAGCATTGTGCTCCTGTAAGTGAGCTGTTATTTCACGTGGATTTTTTTTTTTGCCACCGTTGGTCAGACGGTGTAGTAATACCTTCAAATACCGTTAGTAATTAATTAATTTAAACTGAAAGAGGGTAGATTTAGATTAGATATTAGGAAGAAATTTTTCACTCTGAGGGTGGTAAGGCACTGGCAGAGGTTGCCCAGAGAAGTTGTTGAGGCCCTATCCCTGAAGGTGTTCAAGGCCAGGCTGGATGGGGCTTTGAGCAACCTGGTCTGGTGGGAGGTGTCCCTGCCCATGGCAGAGGGTTTGGAACTAGGTGATCTTCAAGGTCCCTTCCAACCCAAACCATTCTGTGGTCTGTGGCAATTGTAGGAATATAATTAATTGTAGGAATACTTTTGGTTTATATAAATACACCTCAAAGAATTAACAAATTGGTTTTATATTTTTTTTTTCAATGCACAGAGTATTTATTGCTTTTGATAATTTTTATAATGTACTTCTCTTGTCTATGGATTTCATAACGAATAGGAATTACATATTAAGTAAAGTGTGCTCTGGTCCTGTAACTAGGAGTGCGAGTAATTAAGCCCAATAGTAGTTGCGTAGACCTCAGTGGAATAAAATTATTCAGGCATGATTGCAGGATTAAAATTATACTGTATAGATAACGATATCAGAAAGTTTTCAACTACAACTGGAATTTTCAAGACCCATGCTTTCCTTATGTTTTGGCTTCTGAATTTTATTGTTTGGAATCATAATACTGACACTATTCAAATGTATGTTTTATATTAAATTGTTTCTTTTAAAAACTTTGGAGAAAAGGTAATTTATTAGCTAGAGAAACTGGAACAGCTCCAAATGCATAATTAAAGAAGGAATAGAACACCTCATACTATTTTTCTGAGTTATTCACATCCCTTAGGAAAGAAGATCAGAGGCCGCTTAAACTTTGATTTTTAATTTATAAGCAATACCGTGTAAATCGAGAAATAATACTTGAAAATATAACAAAGGGACCTTTTTTTTCCCTGCAAACAGAAAAGGGGTAGTGATACACACATCTAGATATTTATACTATACTGAACATAAAATTTCCTGAGCTTTTAAAGACAGAACAGCAAGAAATAATTGCAGGTAGAATAATATGAGTTGAAGAATTGTGCTGTAGTGCATTAAACAGATCTGTTCTGGTGCAAGTTGTCACTGACTTCACAGCATTACAGTAATTTGCTAAATAATGAAACTCCAGGTTAGTTTGGAGA
Source organism: Pluvialis apricaria (assembly GCA_017639485.1). NCBI lineage: Eukaryota > Metazoa > Chordata > Aves > Charadriiformes > Charadriidae > Pluvialis > Pluvialis apricaria. Next base: position 65,363,795 of record CM030011.1, on the reverse strand, counting down.
TGGTGTAATTTGAAGAGTTTATTCTTTAACAGAGAAAGGTCATTTTGACCAGTGTTCATAGCAGCGTGCAGTCTTTGTGACAGGTTTTCCACTATAGCAGTGTTTCTCTGGGTGTGTCTCACAGCCTCTGTAGCTCCAGCTATTCCAGCAATGCCTCTTAATGAAACTCTATTATTTTTTGCGGGGTTCAGCCGTGTTCATGAACAGCATAAACACTGCTAACAGAAGTGTTTCTTTGCCAGCACAGCTGTATATACTCCAGGTTGCTGCTGAAGTAGCTTTATTAATTAAGGATGTGACTTTTTTCAGCTCCTTTTTGACATGTCTTTCCTAGGAAAATTTAATAGCATGGATGTGGTGTCAGTTAGGCTTAAGTCTTGTTAGCTACTGTGGTTATCCACACTGACTTTTTAATTGCTGCAGTGTTATTCAGACTGTAACAGCTGCAAGTACCATAGTCTTTCATTCCTGCCCATCAGTAGGAAGGTATGAGACTATCTTGCCAACTGTGACAAAATATCCATATTGAGGGATAAATGGAGATATGAAACATACACAGGGCTTTAACTTCTATGCACAGTAATTAAATTTTGTGGCTTCTCACTTGAGTAGTGTGTTAGTTGTTTCATAATTTAATTGGTCCAGTCACGTCAATGACATTTGTTTTAGATCAGTCTAACTCTCGACCATTTGAATCTGTAGATCCAGAGGCATTACTACATGGGCAACCAGGTTCTGAAGGTCTTTGCAGCTAAAGATGATGAGGTAAGGTGAACTGAAGTTTAATGCTGAAGGTGTTTTGCTGTGGAACAGAAAGGAATAGTAGTGGTACTTGAAATTGTTCCTTCTTTCCATGTTAATAAAACAAATATTCTTAATGCAGCTTACAGAATTCTTGTTCCATTTCCCATTAGGATGAAAAGAAGTTGGATTAGATCCCAAATGAATACCATATCTCATTAATAATGAGAAACTGGTAAATATTATTTTTGTGCCAGGGAATGGGGAACCTGGAATTGGTGCTTAAATCCATTCTCATGCAGAGCAACAGTGTACCCTGTCACTGTGTTATTTAGAACAGACCTTGAAATTATTTTAAATATTAGAAGTAAAAACCTCACTGTCATACTCTGGTGTGTTCCTTTAAGGGTCTGACTTCCCTCCCTTTCTCTCTCTCTCTTAATACTTCTGAGAGCTCTTCACACCTAGTGGAAAAGGTGGAATGTGCTGTATCTAAAGTTTGCTCAGCTTTGAATGGATCCACTATCATGATGAGATTTGACCTTTCTGCTTCTTCATTTTTTGAACATGAAAAATGCTTGTGTTGAAGTTATAGCCGAAATGGGAACTAGTCCTGATTAAATCAGTGGTGTTGAATTCACTGTGAAAGAGGTATTTCAACACACTAATGAGAACTTGCATGACTCTAGACTTTTTCCTTTTCTTTTCAGAATGCAGCAGTTGCTTTTTCTGCTCTTGTTCATGCACTGGATGAGTTGAAGTTGGTAGCTATAGTGCGTTATGCTTATGATAGAAGATGCAACCCGCAAATTGGGGTGGCTTTTCCATATATTAAGGATACATATGAGGTAATTTTTCACCCTTACTTGTCTGTAGAGAGCCTCTGTATTCATGTTTTACAAATACCAATGAATAAATGATCATATTTGAACCATTCATTTGCAGTGTTTAAGTAATATCAGAAGAAACCAATGTGACTTGGAGTGATTTTAGGAAGTAGTATCAAGTCTTAGGACAAGGAGGTAATAAATAGTATTAAGAAAATTCCAGAGGAAAAAAATACGGAAAAATAATGCCGTACATTTTTATTAGTATCCTCTATATTCCAAATTTAAATAATCCTGATTTTTATTTCAGTAACGTAGTAATAATTTCATGTTTTATCCTGGAGGCCCCAATTTTTTTGGAATCTAGAAGGAGTGTAATCACATACTTACGTAATAAGTTAGCACTGCTTTCTTGCTGTGTTACTACCTACCTCTCTGCGTACAATCCAAAGTTGCACTAGATTCTTTAATTTTCTTAAACTGTGGATTTATCTTCAGGTTGCTTAGTAGTGCAAAATATGATTTTTGATAGTTGGTGTTGCATTTCAAGCATGTCCAGCTATGCTGTTGTCATTAGGTTTCCAAGTCAACTGGAACTGAGGGGAGGAGCTCCCAGCATTTAAAGCTGTTGTTTAAATTCATATGGAGAGTTAGGAAGACAGTAATATATTTATTTACTTGAAAAAGTTAGTTTGAAAGACAGGAGAAAAAAAATGAAGTCTGTTTCTTAGGAAAAAGAAAAAGTTTTGTATACAGCAGAATCAGATTTGAAATAATTTTTTCTAAATTCTGAGAGACTCAGAAACAACACAGTATGTCAGAATTTTTGCAGCATATGTTTCCACTGATCTTTCTTACGAGAGACTATTGAAAGAGCTAAATATGTATAGCATGGCTAAGCAATGACGAAGGTGGGGGCGGACATAACAATCTTCAGACTTTTGAAGGGTATAAACATAGAGGATGGAAAGGAATTCTTTAGGATGGTATGGACTGGAGGAGGTATTTGAACAAAGAAAAAATTAGGCTGAGAATGTTAAAAAACCAAAACCAACTTTTGACTTTGGAACTATGATTAAAACTATGATAAAAGCTCCCAAAGTGTTCATGTGTGGGGTATTTAAAGCTTGGCTGGTTGGAACTCTGCACAAGAAAAAGGGATGAGATGACCTGGGAGGTCTTTATTCCACCAGTAGAAAAATGAGGAGTGTAGCCATCACTATATTAGAAAATAATGCTGTGTTTTATTCTGCTTAAAACTGTGTTGTTCTGTAAATATTTTATTTAAGGATTTTGATACACACAGATATTAGATCTTTGGATTTTTGTTATGTTTGTATTCCCTTGATAGGGCACTTTGGGATACTTTAGATTTTTTTTTACTTCAGGCTCAGTTGTTTCTTTCTTCTTTTGTCTTGCTCAGTGTCTCATCTATGTGCAACTACCCTATGTGGAAGACTTAAGACAGTACATATTTTCATCCTTGAAAAACAATAAAAAATGCATTCCTACAGGTAAGGTAGTCCTTCACGGGACAACTGGACAAAGTAACCTACTTGTCTTCCTTTAAGACACTCTAAAAGAGCTAGAATATTTGGCTTTCCAATGAAAACAAGCTTTGTCATTATTTTGGCTTAGGAAAAAAAACACAGCCCTTTGGGAACACATTATGGTGATGTCATCTTGAAGTGTAAATCTTGTATCAAAACTTTGCCAGCTTAGTTGCAGGCTGAGCAGACTTGAGGTTTGCTGGCAGTCTTTTAAAACTGTCCTGTTAAATGACTTCTGGCTCGGGTTATGGGGTTATTAGTCTCACAGGATCTCTGTGACAGACATCTGAGATTTAGTCCTCCGTATCCTTTGATCTTTGAACTCATTAGTTAGACTAAATGGCCAAACCTTGTGGGACCTACAGTATGGGATTAGCTAGCTAGAATTAGAATAGAGGCATCATCTCCATTTGTACAAAGCTGGTCCTATGGCCAGTTGCAGCCTGTTAATATAACGTACAAAGGCAAAGACTGTATTTTCTGTGGTGCGTGGTTTTTTAAAGCATGCACTTACTGGTGTCCAGATTCAGATAGAGGGTGTCTTTGGAGAGCCATAGAACATTCAGCCATAAAACCCCTGACTCACTGTTCTGAGAATTCTGCACAGCAATGAGCGTAAATGGATGTAGTTTAAAATCCACTCCCACTTCTTTAATTTGTTCTGAGATCCATTCAATGGGCATCTGCACGTCAGGGTATGTAAGGCATGCTGGGTTGTTTCTGAAACAGTTTCTATTTTCTTGCCTGTAACCAGCAGTTTGAGAACAAATCTAAAACCTGTCTTACCAAAGCAATAGTTGACTATTGTGAACTGTGTTAATTTGCAATCATAACTTTTTAAAATTTATATTACCCCGTTTAGTTGTTCAAGCCAACTGTTCTCCTTATTTTCTAAGTGGCCTATAAACCTTCTGTTGCAAATAAAAACATCTTGAAAAAGAAGAAAAATGGAAGCAGAAAGGCAGCAGTAATTGAGGTCTTGGGGGGGGGGAGGCTTTATGACTTTACATTGTAGTCCTTAAATAAAGCAGGGGTTTTATTACGGTGTCCGTTATCTATATTGTTTATTGTCACGTCTATATCTGCAGTGTATTCTGTGGCATGTAATGACTTGGTCAATCTCACATTGTGAAGTGAATCGTCACATATAAATTGTTTCAAGAAATGCATCCATCTGCAAGTGTATTTAATTTTTCTTTGTATGTAATTGCTGCCTTAGCGGATCAGTTATCTGCTGTTGACTCTTTGATTGATTCTATGAATTTGGTTTCTGAAGACGATGATGGAGAAACTTTTGAGGACCTGTTTAAGCCCAGTAAAATCCCAAACCCTCATTTTCAGAGGTTGTATCAGGTGAGATGATCTATATGGCATATTTTAAAAACTACTTTTGTTAAGACTTTTCACCTTTCTGTCTTTCTCTGATTCACATTGGAAAGTTCTACATTGTGAAGTGGGAATAGAAATTTCATTTGCATACATAAGTATGGGGTAGCCAGGGATTTCTCTGTTGTCCCTGACAGAGATTTTATTCTTAAAATTTCCAGTTTCCAGGAACCTGTGCTGAGATGTCTGCAACAGTGTCAGTGAAATTCACAGGCACCTACACTAAACAAGTTCAGACTTGCCTGGGTATCTCAGCACTGTATTGCCATGATCATGGTGCGGACATAGACTCAGTATGCAGCTTCTGGGCAAAGAGAGAAATTGACTGAAAATCAGGGATCTCTTTATTCCCTCACTCTGTGTCCCATCAAATCTTGAGCAGAGTCACTTTTCTGTGCATCGTTGCATCTGGCAGTGGTTCCAGAACAGATCAATCTGAGGACAATTTGGTCAGTAGTAAATGGTTAACATTGTTGACATTTAAAATACTTCATTTGGGCGTCTGAGCTGACACATTTTATGGGCGAGCAGAACAGTTCACGCTTCTCGCAGTTATTGTATCAAGCTGTCTACATCTTGATTTACATTCCTTTCATATCTTGAAGATTTTCATTGCAACTGTGAGGATGAGAGGCTTAATTATGCATTGGAATTCAAGTGCTCAAAAAAATGACACAGCAAATTCAAAAATAAGGAAAATTATGATGTAATTTATGCAGCTGCAAAATTGTGTTGTATACAGAGCCATGGAGATATATTGAGTGCGTGACTCCACTCTGAAAATTGACCAAAAATGGTGTAATAGCAACCATGGTCACCATGTCTCAACAACTCCAAATGAAAATTTTCAGTTTACAAGTAGGAAGAAGATGCTTTTTTAAGCTAAGAAAACTTACCCTAGCTTCCAAAAGCCATGCTGCCCTCAGTATTGTCAAAAGAAGCAGAGGATCTGAAGGTCGTATGTATGTTTCAGGAACACATGTAAGCCCACTCTCTTCAAATCCTACTCTGATTGACACATGAAGAACTGAGTGTTCCCTTCAAATTCTGCCAGTCATATTGACAAGACAGTGTGTAACTGAATGTAAGATTTGGTCAGTAGAAGGTTGTTGCTGGGCAGGAGCTTAAAATGGATTGACCTCTGCGTGACTCGTATCTTAGGAAGGGTTGTAAAGCTTGGGTATTACAAAATAAATATGGTTTTGCTTGTAAATAAAACACATGATATAATAGAGGAAATTCTATTTATTACTAGGTAGAATTTTGCATTCTTTTGGTTCAGTGGATGTTGCCTATCAACGAAAGATGTTTCTTTAGGTGTGCCATTTGTCTTCTGAAACAGTATGATGGTGTTGTCCCAGCAGTTGAGTCAAGTGCTGCTAGAAGACAGTAACTGCATAACTCACCATAGAGGATAATAGAATTTTGTAAGGGTGAATGCTACTGGTGGAAAAAGTATTTATTGACTGTTTCAATGTACCAGGTAGTATACAGTTCCTGTCCATAGTACTTGTTGTTTATAAACCCCTAATTTGCCAGTCCTTTTCGTGCTTTCTTTTGCCGCACACAGCCCCATTTTTTTGTCTTGGTTACAAAACAGCTATTAATTTGTGTAGGTTACAGGAAGATTGTTCTCTCCTTTGCTGCAGATGTTCTAGATTCTTAATATTTTGCTCTTAGACCAAGTGGCACTGTTGGTTCCTTAAGAACTATGAAGAAAAATTATACTTTGTCTTTTGAATGTAGGCAGTAAATTGATTGGGCTCAACAGGACCTATAGATGGTTTGGAAAAATAACTTTGGATGAACTCCCCCTTCATTTCATTGCTCTGTTGCCTCATGAAGATATTTGGAATGATAAGTGACAAGAGCCAGAATTTAAACAGAAACATCAAGCTAAATTATATCTCTGGAAGTTGTGGTAGGCATCAGGAAATTAACAGAGTGGGTGGAAAGGAATTACTGATGTTTGCTAGAGTGGAAGATGAGGAATATCCTATATCCAGAGCTTCAACTTTTATTCCTTGCTTCCAGAAAAGCCTAACTGAAGTTCCATAGCTTTTGTGGTGGGAGAGTTCCAACGTCATTAAGTTGCTCCTCCTAAATACAGGGGTTTGAAGCATATAAGATGTTTGGGAAATGCATTGGATTTTACTTGATAGCCAGATAAACAAATTGCTCCACAATGATTGTTCTGTACTAGACAGACCCGGGGAGAAGGTTTGTGGGGATGGTGGCCTGCAGCCTTGCATAGTTCGTAGGATCCAGCTGCAGAGTCTGCATCTAAATATGCTGTAATGGCTCTTGTTACATCATGTGTTAGTGTCCGTAGAGGACTGAGCTTGTTTGTAAGTGGTTGGACTTTGCAGTGATGTTCTTTGAAAAAGCAGAGCAGCAGAGGCACACAAGGTAGCTCATGGAAATCTGTAAGGGCTTTCAGCAACAAGTAGTCTTACTTCTGTGAGTACTTTTGACACTGTCTCCCATAACATCCTCATAGGTAAGCTTAGGAAGTGTGGGTTAGGTGAGTGGACAGTGAGGTGGATTGAGGACTGGCTGAATGTCAGAGCTCAGAGGGTTGTGAGCAGTGGTGCTGAGTCCAGCTGGAGGCCTGTAGCTAGTGGTGCTCTCCAGGGCTCAGTACTGGGTCTGGTCTTGTTCAACATATTCATCAACGACCTGGATGAGGGGACAGAGTGTACCCTCAGCAAGTTTGCTGATGACACAAAACTGGGAGGAGTGGCTGACACACCAGAAGGCTGTGCTGCCATTCAGCAAGACCTGGACAGGCTAGAAAGCTGGGCAGTGAGGAACCTAATGAAGTTCAACAAGGGCAAGTGTAGGGTCCTGCACCTAGGGAGGAATAACCCCATGCACTGGTACAGGTTAGGGGTTGACCTACTGGAAAGCAGCTTTGTGGAGAGGGACCTGGGAGTCCTGGTGGACAAGAAGTTGACCATGAGCCAGCAATGTGCCCTGGTGGCCAAGAAGGCCAGTGGTATCCTGGGGTGCATCAAGAAGAGTGTGGCCGGCAGGTCAAGGGAGGTCATCCTTCCCCTTTGCTCTGCCCTGGTGAGGCCGCATCTGGAGTACTGTGTCCAGTTCTGGGCTCCCCGGGTCAAGAAGGACAGGGAACTGCTGGAGAGGGTCCAGCAGAGGGCTGCAAAGATGATCAAAGGAATGGAGCACCTCTCATGAGGAAAGGCTAAGAAACCTGGGTGTGCTTATCCTGGAGCAGAGAAAAGTGAAAGCGGATCTCATCAATGCTTGTAAATATCAAACGTGTGGGTGTCAAGAGGATGGGACCTGACTCTCTTCAGTGGTGCTGAGTGACAGGACAAGGGGCAATGGGCACAAACAGGAACACAGGAAATTCTGTCTCAACATGAGGAACTTCTTTACTTGGAGGGTGACAGAGCACTGGCACAGGCTGCCCAGAGAGGTTCTGGAGTCTCCTTCTCCGGAGATACGCAAAACCTGCCTGGATGCATTCCTGTGCAACCTGTGGTAGGTGAACCTGCTTTGGCAGGGGGGTTGGACTAGATGATCTCCAGAAGATCCCTTCCAGCCCCTACCATTCTGTGATTCTGTGATTTTGGTTAAATGTAGTGGATCTGTTGGAAGGTCATTTTGAAATCGTCACAAACTAGGTGTAAACTGAACTCTGAGACACTTGTGTTGGGATTCAGTTCACACAGGTTTAACCACCCTAAAGCTAGATAAGTAGTGTGAACTGAGTTGTCCAAGTTTGTTCCATAATCCATAAAAGAAGAACCTTGGGAAAGTAATTTATACTTCTTGTTTCAGAGATCCTAAGTACATGATTGTTGTGGTTGTGTGGAGTAGGTGACTGGTATAGACTAGATGCTTATCTTTTAGATAGCTGAATGTCTGCCATGCTCTAAGGCTTTAAATACTATCAGGTTCCTGCAGGATTTGCTAAAATACGTTCTTATAAAAGTGTGTTCCCAGATGCTGTGTGGAAGGCAACAAGCCAGGGTGCTTTCTTGCAGTAAGTTCCTGTCTATTCATGCATTTTTGCCATTGCTTAGCATGGAACTAATTATGTGAAAAGCCCACTTCATTACATCCATTGTGTCCCGTGTCTTCGAATGACCTGTGTTCCTGAAAGCTGGCTATGTCTCTGGGCTGGAAATGCAGCAAAATTAGGAGGAGCAAGGAGGAGCTGGTAGGTTGCTGACAAAATGCATGAACAGAACAGTGAGTCCAGAAGCCAGTGGCAGCGTGAGTTGCCTTCTCGCCAGTGAAGGTAGGAGTGGTTCTTGCTGGGCACAGAAGGAAGAGGAAGCAAGGGTAAAAGGGACTGTTTGCGATTAGAAACTTCAGGTTAAGTCTGTTCAACTTAATCTTCATTTAGCACCTTTGTTTTGATGGTACCTGCCAACTCGGGTTTCAGAGGTTGTCACGTACTCTAAAATCAGGAACAAGTGGAGGATGTGGCTACTTAGTCTGCTCAGCTCTTGCAGCTGCACACACAGAGATTTCAGATGCAAAAGCCTGAAAAACACATTGACAACAGGGGACTTAGTTTTTTTGCTTTGTCAGTTTAATTTGGTCCCCTAATGTTGAGCCATTACTGCAGCTTCCAGCAACATTTTTACTCTCTTTCAAAATAATTGTGCCTCAAATCATTACAAGTGTTTCCAAATCAGTAGCCTTGTATGACAGCCTCCTTTTGAAAGTATGCTCTAATATGGATTGGAATCTTAATGGCAGCATGAAAGCACATCAGTATTGATGTGTAGCATATGGTCTGGATTTTCTTTATTGGCAGCTTTTCAGCGTGAATAGAGGGGTTTTTGTTTGCTTTGTTTTGTTTTTTTAAATTAATGTCATGTCTGACAGCCAACAGGGGAGCAAATCTCTGCTGTATTCCTAGTTTACTGAGTAGTTACCTTCACACTTGTGTCTAATTCACCCAGTACTATGGGCTTGGAAAAATTATTCTCCTATGTATATCACGTGGTTTTATGTATGTGTGTGCATGCACTGGTACCTGTATACGTATATGTACACACACATACATCTCTACGCTATCTCACACTTTGCAACATTTAAGAGATACCTACTTTGTTTTTAAAATTCTCAGTGGAATTTCTGTAGCCTGCCTCATTAACCTCATCTCTCTACCTCTGCTTCGCTCCCTGACTGTGCATACTAACTTTACACTTTGGTGAAAAAGCCTTCTCCTCTGTAGCTCCTACCATCTGTTCCAACTTTGATGTACATCTGTCAGGCCCTTTTATTCCCTCACTCTTTTCAAAGCTAATTTGCAAACATACCTATATTCTGTGCCTCACCTGTGCACATTTAACTTCTCTCTTTCTGTTTGCTCTTAAACTGGTGAAAATTTCTCTTGTACGCATACTGAGTTTTATTGACCAAGAAGAAATATTTTCTTTGAGGGACTGTGGCAATAACTGGAATACATGGTTGGGATATATATCTTGTTGCCTAATTTTGGAATGTGTAGAAATCTCTCCCATGTGACTGTTTTATATATACAGCAAAGTTAAAAAGCTGAATAGATGCAGATGACTTTCATTTCTGGGATTGTCCTAATGGTTTTCATAGAACTCATTCCAGTGAGTGTGGGAGCACTGGTCTGCATCAGTGTTCTCGTTTAATAACATTGTTAATCTCCTTAAACCGCTGATCATACGACTTTCAGTTCACTTACGAGCTGAAATATTTGTCAGCAATATGAAGGTAGTTTCTTTAATACCGAAGATATTTTGCAGGTGCCATATGATGTCAGGCATGCGGGCATTATACTAAAAGCACATAAACTAAAAGTTTTTCTTTGCTTAAATTGTTTTTTGCAGTGTTTACAGCATAAGGCTTTTCACCCCAATAAGCCCTTGCCGCCAATTGAACAGCACCTTTTAGAGATGCTGGAGATGCCCTGTGTGGTAAAAGAAAGGTGTCAGGCTCCTCTTGAAAAAGTAAAAGCACTTTTCCCCCTAAAGGAAGTTGGCAAGAAAAAAGAAGAGAAGACTGCTCAAGACATCTTCAAAGACAAGTAAGTTGGAGATGTATTATGGATTATTTTTGAAACCTTTTTTTACACTTCAAATTGTTTTTGCTGAGTGAAGCAGGCTCAGAATCTTTTGAACATAAGAGCAATGTGTTACACACTGAAAAAAATACTGATGGGTGGAGAATATTGTGGTACCACAGTATGTCTGGGGTATTTTCAGTCTGTAGCTTCCTCATATGTATTTGTTGTCACAAAATCCATCAGGTTGCTTAAAGCAGGGTCACCTATGAGATCTAAACAGGTAACTCAGGGCTTCATCCAGTCTGCTTTTGAAAACACCCAGGGATGGAGACTGCACGTGCTCTCTGGGCAACCTGTTGCATTGCTTACTGTCTCCTGGTCAGTTTGTCCTACTGGTAGTTGTAAAATAGTTCAAATAAGAATAAGAGTGTCTAATTTAGTTTAGAATAAATGCTGCAAAGCTTTATATTAGCTGTAAAGATGAGTCTTCCTTCTCAGCCTGCTCGATTTAGGTTGTTCTGTAGCTTTCGTTTTGAATTCCAAATCAAAAGAAAAGCAGCTTCATTATTATCTGCTGTGCAATAAATGTGGATGTCTTGAAAAATCAAACTGTTACGGACTCTTCCTGGAACATCTGTTGTCTGAACAGGTTTTAAGATAATTTTTTTGGTTATTACATATACTGTGTTTACTTTATTTGTGCCGCAAATATGAAGAATAAATGTGTAATTGCTACTGCACTGGTATTATCACTCCAACCAACTCAATTTGCTTAAACAAAATCTGCTTCTTAAAGCTTGATTTATTGAATGCCTATAATATAACTAGTGGGTCCCCTGGGATGTTGGAGAGTTCTCAGCTCCTTCTCCCTCCTTTTTGTTATTTTTAGCTCAGTCCTTTCAGTGCTAGGAACAATGTCTTTGAGCCATTTTGAGGCGTTGCTTAGCTGAGCTGTCATCTATCCTTTACCTGGGGTTGGCTAGAGCCTCCTCAGCATGTTATCTTTGGGAAGACATGACATAGGACTTCTGCTTTGGTGTAATGACCACATTTTTATATACAGACTGGGAAACACCTTGCTTTTTTGTTTTGTTCATAGCTGTGTGTGCCTGTCTTGCCTTAGTGTGTCTGTGAATTCATACAGATTAAATTTTCTTGTTCTCGCTCTATATCCCAGTTTGTGTGTGTGTATACATACATACATTTATATGTGTATTTAAGAGAGGTAGAACCAGTTTAAAAAACAAAAGGGGGGGGGGGGGGGTTCAGACAAGCTAGGGAGAGAATTTAAACAAAAACCAGTGACTGATTACTGGTAGTTGCTTAAAAGCATGTTGCCCCAAAGGCAAGAAGGAAAGCTATTTTATTTAAAAACTGGTTTACTTTAGAGGGGTGATGAAAGCAGCTATAAAAATAATTGAGATAGAAATTGGTGTAGGGCATTAAAATGATTAAAAAAAATCTGTAAGGGAGGCAAAAGGATACAGACTCAACTATGCAAAGAAGGATGAAAGGTAATAGGATCTAAAAATATTTAAAAAAATGGTGCCACTGTAGTAATGAATGCGAACAGTAGTATTGTCAGTACTACAACAGAAGTGTTAACTTTATGTTTTTGTTCTGTTTTTCGGGAAAAGCTGAGTGCTATAATTAATTCTTTTGATACGGAAAAGTACATCAGTCTGCAACAATGACTAAGGAAAATGTTAAACACCAGATAACATTCAACTTATTAAAAATATCAGATCTAGATAATTTGCACTGAAGTGTTTTGAAAGAGTTGGCTAGAAGCTCTCTTGACCATTATTTTTGTTTTCTGAAACTGATTTGTGTCTCCTATCATCATATCTCAGGTAACCTGCTCGGTTGATACGGGGTGAGCGGTGGACATTGTCTACCTGGCTTTCTCCAAGGCTTTTGATACGGTTCTGCACAGTGTCCTCCTAGAGAAACTGGTGTGTTAGTCTAGACAAGTGGTCTGTGCAGTGGGTGAGGAACTGGCTGACAGGCTGCACACAGAGAGTGGTGGTAAATAGCTGTTTTCAAACTGGCAACCTGCCACAAGTGGGGTCCCCCAGGGATCAATATTGGGCCCAATGCTGTTTAACGTGTTCATAAGTGATCTGGATGATGGGATCAAGTGTACCCTGATGAAGTTTACTGATGATACCAAACTGAGTGGGGAAGTGGATACTTCGGAAGGGAGAGCCACCATGCAGGAAGACCTGGATAGGCTGGAAGAGTGGGTTAACAAGAACCTTATGAAGTTCAACACGGACAAGTGTAAGGTCTTGCACCTGCGAAAACATAATCTAGGAGTGTAGCACAGGCTGGGATCTACCTGGTTGGGGAGCAGCTCTGTGGAAAGGGACCTGGGGGTCCTGGTGGACAACGAGCTCACTGTGAGTGAGCAGTGGGCTGCAGCATCAAAGCAAGCCAACAGGATGCTGGGCTGCATCAACAAGGGCATCACCAGCAGAGATAAAGAAGTCTTTATACCACTCGGCGCTTGCAAGGCCGCACCTGGAATATTGTGTTCAGTTTTGGTCCCCACTATATAAATCAGATGTGGACCGGCTGGAAAGGGTCCAGAGAAGGGCCACCAAGATGATCAAAGGACTGAGAAGCCTTCCATATGAGGAAAGGCTGAGAGAATTGGGTTTCTTCAGCCTTGAAAGAAGGCTTAGGAGATACCTTATCACCATATTCCAGCATTTAAAGGGTGGCTACAAGGAAGATGGAGACTTCCTTTTTACAAGGAGTCACATGGAAAAGATGAGGGGTGATGGGGAGATTCCGATTGGACACAAGAGGGCAATTTTTCACAATGAGAACAGTTGGCCTTTGGAATAATCTCCCCAGGGAAGTGGTGGATTCCCCAGCATTGGCCACTTTTAAGATTCAGCTGGAGAAGGTGCTGGGCCATCTTGTCTAGACCGTGCTTTAGCCAGGAAAGGTTGGATCAGATGAACCTTGAGGTCCCTTCCAACCTAGTATTCTTTGATTCTACAATATTGATCTGATTCACCTGTGTTTAATATTTAAGGTCTAATGGGATTAAGGCAGTGTAAATGTAGGCATGATCTCTTCCTACAGATTTTAATATTTGACATTCAGTTTCACTTTTGCTAAGCTCTACGTAGTTTTAAATATCCAGTAAAATAGAAAGAATTTTACTTTTTCCTTCTTAGGTTGGCTTTGGAGAGACTGTTTCCTCATCCAGCTTTGCAGTATGTGAGAGGCTTCTATATAAATGTAGAACTGGGTGTTTTAAATTAATCTTGTATTTTATTAATTTTTCTCAAATAGTAGCTGCACGTTTTACAGTTTAAAAATACTGCTAATCAGTGCATTACCAGTAACAGATTCTAAATGTCACACCCTTGGCTGGTATAAATTGGTCTGGATTCATTAGTTTCTGCTGTATTGCACTGATTAATGACACCTATAGATTTGGTCCTAGGCAGTTAAATGCAGCATCATCATTTATGTTCTCCTCCTTCCTCTGATCCCAAAGCATTTTGAATTGGTAAAAGTAATGCGAGAGGAAAAAGATTTCAAGACGTTGCAATTGAGTGCAAAACACCTTTAGAGAAAACGATTTTAAAAGAGAATTCTCATTGTTCTTTGTACCCTTTCATCAAAGCATGTCAATATACAAGAATTTTGGTTCAAGTAGAAGTTCTAAACTCACCGGTGTTAGATAAGCATCAGTTTCTCCATTTTAGACAGGCATATCGGCTGTCAAAAGCAATCAAGCAACTTGTTCAAGGTCAGCCAGAAAGTCAGCAGAGTTGAGAATGAAGCAAGGTATCCTATCCTTGTCCCGAGGCATAACCAAAGTCATCATTTCTCTTAGAGTGATAAGTGAGGTTATGTTGGATGACAGGAGTTGCTGAGTAGAAGGGATTTCATTTCAGTAGTGACAAAATTAAGTAAAGGACAGAGAGGACTACTGAAACAAAGTGGAATAGACACCGAGTGTAAAGTAGGGGAGGAGTGTGCTATAGAAAGTAAAAAGGAAGACTGTACGAGTTCTTTCTAATAGTTGATTGCTTCTGTAAGGTGCAATGCAGTTTTTAAAATCAGTTCTAACCTTGTAGAATGCAAAGGGGCAACTAGTCCGGGATCTCTGGCTTTGTCCCTGTATCATCAAGCAGTTTGTTCTTTTCACTTCAGTAGTAGAATTTTTAAGAAAAACTTCTTTCTTTGTTTTGGGATTCCTTAAACACAAATACTGCCATTTAGATTGCTGAGTAGATTTCAGTCATTCTTAAACTGAAATCGATTCTTCTCTGTCAGTAGCCTGTCACATTAAGTGACAGAGAACACGGTGTCTGATTTTCTCCCCCTTTTGTGATTAGCTAGATTTTCTTCCGTTGCCAAGATGTGCTCTAAACTTTGGCATGTTAGATGTTGCAATTAAGTTCCTGGTTTGAATGTACACCTTGATAAATGTTACCTGTGAGGGCAAAGCTAGAAAGTAGCCTAAAATCACAATTAGCTTTTTAAAAACAACAAAAATTCTTTTGAAAGCATTTTGGGATGTGGCTTAAAATGTTCTAAGAGAATTCTTACATACTTAATTGGGGCTTGTCTAGCGAGTTTTGACTCCTGTGAGTGGAAGTTTATAAAGCTCTTGTGTGCTGATGGAGAATATTTTAAACTCCAGAGCCATCGTGTAAGCAGATTTGTAGTAGCTGTCAATTCCAAGACACGAACTAGTAGGTAATTTTCGAAGAGTAAATGAATTTCTTACTTGAATCTTAATTTTCATTGCCACTTCATGTTACAAAGATCTGGTGAGAATACCAAATGTCATGTAACATACTGTAAATCATATACTGTAAATTATCAAGGTCAACTCAATATACGGATTCCAAATAAAGTGAGTGGGGATATTATGTATTTAGAAAGGTGGAGAAGTTGTGTATGAGTAAATTGACTCCTGAAATAAGCATGAATAATCTCGCGCCTTCAACAAGTGGTGCCTTTGCTTTATGCTAAGATAAAGTTTGATCTCTGTTTCTCCTGTCTGCTTTCTGCAGTCTGTGGGGAAAAATGAGGCATGATTTAGTGTTAAATTGGGAACAGTTGTATAATGAAGTTTTGTCCAGTATTCAATGTGTATTTCATTAATTTACTGACTCCCTACTTAGTAGGCAGGACAGTTTACTTTGAGTGTTTATATTCATTTTTGTCCTTTTCATTTGCAGCAGTGAAGATGGACCTAAACTTAAGAAACCAAAAATTGAAGATGAGGAAGATATCTTTAGCATCATGAAACTTGCTGAAGGCAATGTGACCTCTGTAAGCATATATTTACAAATATGATTATTAAAGTGGAAGATTAATTTCTCTAAGTGTATTATAGTGAATATACAGAATTCCTGATAAAAGGAAGGTTTCTAGCTGAAACATGACTGAAATATTGTCTACTTGTAGATTTGAGACTCTCTGCTAGAGATTTTAAAGACAACTTCCTCTGCCCTTAGGTGTGTGTTAGCACAACTTTCCATTGGTCTTGGATATTTTAGGACAAAATTCTGCCCTGGTGTCTAGAACTCTAAAGGGCGAGCATGAGGATCTGAAGAAAACAGAATTTTAGATTTGAGGTTCAGTGGTTGAATTTTGTTCTTGCTCCCTTTCACCTGCAACATAGAAGTTGCCTCTATATTTAATCAAAAGTATTGCTGAGATTTTAGAGGCTGTTCTCTGCACTGGTTGGGTTTCTAAATCACAAATTTGGCTTCATCTTGGTGATAGGTTAAACATCTAACTTAATTCCAGGTATTGTGTACATGGGTAGATGAAGCCTGTATCATAACTGTGCACCTTCCTTTATTTGCTTTTTCAAATTACAGGAAAAAAGGTGATTTAATATTAATTGAGATAACTTCATTTGTTATCAAACTATGCTTTAAGGTTGTTTTTTAAAATGCATGATTGAGATTTTAAAAAATATTTCAAATCTAAAGGGACTTAAATATTTTGAACTCCTAATATACACTCCTGTTTTTTCCTGAAAAGTGGCGTTGCCAGATTTAGAAGAAACAGAAGGAGACCAAGCGAGCTTATGGAAAGATCGAAGAATTATTTTGACAGCAAAGCACAAAATTTTCAAATAAATTTAGGAGAATATCAATCCCTGAAAGAAAATGTTAATCAATGTGAATTTTTTTCTGAAGTTATTGCATCTGTTTTTCAGTAGACGTTTATTTATATTTGACCTGGTTTTATTTCCTTTGTAAGGTTTCTGCACTTGTGTGCCCATTTAGAGCTTCAGCTTTAAGGATGTCAGACTGGGTCAGAAAGGGTAAATGAATTGAGTGCAAGCTTTTAATTTTGAGCTTCCTGTTGGAGTGGCAAACCAATGATTCTATACCCACATGCCTGGGAGCTCCCATTCCTCATTAAGCATCTGTCAAAATTAGTGAGAGGTCTGTGCTACAGAAAGTCTCAAAGCTGAACTAGCAGATAGCCTGAATTACTGTGCATCTGACCTCCAAACCCCAGAGAATATGGTTGGCTTATAAGAGTGCAGTGTAGTTAAGCGTAAGTTCATCTTGCTCATGTCATAACTAACCTTTGCTAGGACTACTGCACGTTAACACACATTGTAAGACTTCCATTTTATGAGTCCACGTGCAGAGAATTGTGGAGCTTCTGTTTCCATATTAAAATAAACAGAAATTTAAAGATTCCTGTTGCCTGGCAAGAATAAAGAGATGGATATTGGCAGATGATTGTATCATTTTTGGACCTTTTATAGGTTGGCAGTGTTAACCCAGCAGAAGATTTCCGAATTCTGGTGAGGCAGAAAAATGCTGACTTCAAAGACGGTAAATTACTTTTATTTATCTTAATTATATTTAGTAGCATCTTCAGTTCAGTAAATTCAATCCATTTCTCTAAACATAAGTTTCTAAAGCTATGTGAGATGCCCTGGAGTTCACTGCTTAGCTTTTAGTGCCACTCGGCAAAGAAAGTTGTCACTCGTAATTCCTGCGTCGTTATTTGCATTCCCTATTTGAAAGTCTCAGATACCTGTGTTTGTGTAAGGTGGCACTGGGCAGCTACGCTGAGGCACCTGAGCCACTCCTCAGGTGTTTCTAATGGAAGATCCCTTGGTACTGCCTGCCTGCCTCATTCAAACTGGGTATCAGCTTTTTGTTTGGCTTCATGGGATCTTTCTGGCTTGAAGTGGAGGGCTGTTGGCTGTGCACGGAGTGAGAAACATGTCTTCTGCTGTCTACTTATTCTGTTCTATGAAGAAATAAGAATCTGATGCCTGGGGTTTAAATCTGTACATGCGAAGACCGGTTCTTACTGCTTGTTGTGAGCAAAAGGAAGCACGGGTGAATTTAGGGTGTAATAAGCAGGTAGTATGTGACTCTTAAAGGTGAAAGCAGGATCTGTGTGCACCACATCTGTTCCCAGTGTACAGCAAGACAGGGTTTTGATGCAGAGGCGAGGAAGAATACAAAGCACAGGTCAGCCACGGTCTTGCATGCCCTAAGTCTGAAAATGCAAAGGAATTATCATTTGTTTGTATGGTACTTCCCTACTGGAATAGCTATACAGAGATATATGTAATCCAAAGGTATCCTAAAAAGAATGCACAAGATGGATAGGGTCATTTTTTTCTTTTAATGGATGATTTGAAGGTGGTGGCAAGATAAACCTCATCTGCTGAATAGCCACTAATGTAGCATTCCTTTTCAAAGAAAAAGGTTTGCAGAAGTGCTGAAGTGAGGTGCTGGGTATTTCAACAAAGCCTGTGGTCCTTTTGGACATAGTTTGAAGCGGATGTTGAGTAGTATATTGATTTGTGATATAGTCTGTTAAAGCTTACACAGCTATTTCTCTCCAGAATTTCCAGACTTGTAAGCCAGCTAGCCAGCTTTTCACATGGTTTTTGCATTAGATCCAGAAGAAATTGTTTATTGAACAAATACTTGGAATTGTGTTCTCAAATCTCAGATATATTAAGATGCAGTAAAAAAAGCATTGTACGATATATTAGAATACAAAAAATGTGAAACAGTTCTTTGTTACGGTAATTAATTTTGTCATGTAGGAAAGCTTCAAGGCAGAAATAAGTAGAGTGATTACCCTTGAAGATGGTTTAACTAAAGAGTGCTTAAATATGTCCACTTGGTAGCTCTGCTGGAGATAACGGTACACATTTGGATGGCTTCTGAAATTTTGAGCAATCTGCTTTTATTTTACGTGTGATCTGTTCTGTAATTATAAGGTGTAGCTAGACAGAAGGTAGTGCAGTCACCCATTTACAGGAAAGATAGAAGACACTATAAATAAAAACATGCTTTGCATATTTTTTTCTTCCGCATAATCCTTTTTCTGCTTTAGACCCTTTTAGGTAGCTTAATACATAAAACATTACAGGCATGTTTTTAATGGCTTGCTGTATTGCATTCTGGTTATGTAAATAGTAAATTCTGCCGTAAAACTATTCAGTGGTTCTAAGGTTTTTTTTTAGTATAATTTTCTATCATATTTAGTGATGAAACTTTTTTTTTTCCCCTCTGCTAGAACATGTGAAATGTAAAATGTCTTTGCAGGAAAGGATAATCTGTGGCATTCAAGTAGTTTATTGGGAAAAAACTCCAACAATTACATTATATGTGTCAGGATGCAGACAGGAGAACTATTAGGTTGCATCCTGTTTTGCTTCTTTCTTGTATAAAAAGATCATTCAGTGTAGTCTTCCAAACTGAATAGAGCCTACGTTCCCTTTTTAAAAAAGGCAGCAATTCCTTCTTCCTCCCCTCCCCACTGAATAGCAACAGGGTCCCTCCATAAGGAGGACAAAGGGCACTCAACTGTTTGCTTGGGGGTAGATTTTTTTTGTAGGTAGAGAAGTTGTAGCAATAGGAAGAGTTGTACTTCAAATACTGACAGTAGAGTGGCTTGTTAACTAATCTGCAGGTTATTGGCACGCATCCTCTTCAGTCCACAGCAAGTCTCTCGCTAAAATTATGAAGTTATCAAGACCAAAGTATGGCAAGGGAATTTTTTTTTATTATGTCTTTTAAACAGCTTGTAGGAAGTTCTGACAGTATATTTATCATCGAAAATGAGTACCGGTGCATCTCCTGCAGTGGCCTCACTGGGATTTGATGATCAGGGTTTGTGCCATTCATAGGAGAAGCCTATGTGCAAGTTAGCCCGTGTCTGAATGCTGGGTCCCACGGCAGACCAGAGCAAGAGAAATGATGCATTCGCTGTTAGTGAGAACTGGGTCACTAATGTGTAAATACATTATTTTTTTTTTAGAAAATCTAAGAGTTTTAAATTAGCACGGGCCTCAGGGATAGGTTTTCTGAGACTGGCAGCTCAATTCCTGAAACAGTAATCAACTTTGTTTTTAATTGACATCTGTGTAGTTTATTACAGTAGGGACCCACTTACGGCTTATGTGGTGAGTTGTGTGTGAGGGTGTCAACTTACTGGTTAATGTTGATTGCTCATGTAACTAATATTGTGTTTTCCCTCCAGATATCTTTACTTTTTTGTTTGCATTCATGACCAGAGAGATGTCATTTTATGCAGGTCTTATTTCGAGCAGGTTACAAGTGCACAGTCATCACAAAGAGCAGTCTTCTGATAACAGCTTCTGACATTTTTGTCAATGAATGCAAACAAAATAGATTAGTTTGCCTGAGTGGAATCTAATCGTTACTCCCAAGGGTGTACAATGAGTTTTTTCATCTCTGCGGCTGCAAAGAAGATTCTCAGATTCTCAAATGAAGTGAGTGCTTGCCATCTTTGTAATGACAAAGGAGTAGCCCCATGACTACCAGTTCGTCCTACTTTACTATTTACAGGGTTCCATCCATGTCTGTGTTTCTGGAAAGCAGAAGGTCTGGTATGGGGCGTTGTATTTTCATACACTTCTGTAGAAGATAGGATGGCTTAACAGGGGTTAAAAAGGACACTGACATATGCATAGTATTTTCTTTGATTTGTAAATTTTCTGTGCAAGTTTATAGGCCAGATTTCATTACATCTTACAGGACTTCTATCTGAGAACTTGATGTCTGAAGTCTTGTAGTTGAAAGAGCTTTTTTTTATTTTACTGATTGTCAGTGAAGAGAGAAATCTGCAATGACAACTGTACAGTTTATGGACATAAGAAAAAATGTTCAGAGAGAAATGGTACCAAATGCTTATTTTTATATTTATAGCAAGTTTGTTAATATTTTTATTCCTAGGTACTTCTAGAAAAATAAAGAGTCAGTAATTGCACATGTAGATTTTAGCAAATATTCTGTTGTGCCAGGTGTCACACTTTTGCTATGGCACATAGATAGCTCCTTAAGTCAAATGTAAAACACTCGTTTTGCACTGGATGCTTTATATGCATAAAAGAATTGTGTATAAGAGATTTGCAGTGAGAATTTATTAGATAGTTGCAACAAGGATGATATTTTAATGCAAGATTTTCTGTAGAAATGTATATAGTTAACTACCTTTCTAGACCTTAAGATCGTTTTAAAAAAAACCCTAGTATTTTCTTTCACTTTTTGTTGGCACATCTTTGCAATTGGTCTGTATTTTTATCTTACTGGATGTTTTTGTGTATTTCGGAGACTATTCATGCTCTACTGCTAGGTAGGCCAAATGCAATGGCTGGTTTGATGAAAATGATTCAGTCATTGGAAGAGTATTTGCAAACCAAATACTTGGGTATATAAAATCACTTTGAAGTTTCCTGTACCTCTGCTTCACAGAGAAGATGAAGCCAGATTCGTCTTTGAAGGGTCTAGCGATTGGGTGAGATGCAAAGCTCTGAGTTGCAACAAACAGAATTTAGATTAGATGTTACGGGAGGGGAAAAAAAAAAAGCCACAATGATGGTAGTCAAACAAGGAAAGAGAGGCCCAGAGAACTTGAAGACTCTCCATCTTTGGAGCTACTCAGTACTCAAGTCAGTGGAGGATTGAGCCACCTGATCCACAGCAATCCTGGTTTGAGCAGGGGTTTGGACCAGGTGTCCTTCAGGCATCCAGCCTAAACCATTTTCATCCATACCCACAGACCATTTAGAGAGACCATTTCAAAATTGAACAGCACCTCATAGGACCCTGGAGTAGTTCAAGAGCTCTTGATCTTAAAATTCTTATTTCTTGGCTTAAAGGTGAAGGAAGTCCTTAAAAAATTAGGACAGTTTTCTGTTTATAATCTCTTTCTTCTTTTCAGTTACAAAAAGATGATACTTACAGAGCAATAATTTACAATTTAATATCAAGTAGTTTAACTGATTTGTCAGTGACTTATTTTAGCACTGTCCATTAATACAAGTCATTACCACCACCAGTGGATAAATCAAAAGATTGGTAACAACAGGAGTCTTTTGTCTACAGAAAGAGCTATTTTTTTAACCTGATGATTTTGAGGGGGGGGGGAATCCCCAAGGAATTGGAACTTGGACTATAACACAGCCTTTTCTATTACTATGCTGTAATCTGGTTGGCATAGAAATCAAGAACAAGGACTAAACTGAACAAACATGAAAATATAACTACACTTTTGTACTGTAACTATTCAGGGGTAGCAAGTGAATGTAATTGTTCATGGCATATTTCACAAGAAATAACAGCACTGGTGAATGTATTGTAGAGTAGGGAATGTATCTGAATGCCAGTGGGGAAGGGATTAAATTCTATTAGAACTAAAAGATCTTCTATTCAAAGATTATTTCAATTTTTTTTAACCTGTAGTTTTCCAGCCTTTAATGACTGTTTGTTATCTAACCAGTCAGGTACAGTAGAAGAGGGAAGCAGAAGATTAAAATTTATTTAGATGATCTTCAGAATGTGGTGCTTATTAGGAGTGCTGGAATTCTAGTTTATGCAAAATGCAGAATTTCATTAGTTCGCTTCCTTAAATGTGTGGGGGGATAAGGGAAGTTGGGAGAGAAGAAAAAAAGTTGTTATTACACAGTAGTGGCCTGAATAGGCTGTCAGTTTGTAACTCTAGGACCTGGGCTTCAAAACCCCGATGTCAGGTTTGTCTGGGGCACATCAGAGTTAATGGCAACATTCACAGCTGGCTTAGATAGACATCTTTATGCACAACATGCCTTTCTGCAAAAACAGGGAGATTTATTTTTTGCAGCACCCAAACCCAAAGATCCATGCTAATGGAAAGGCAGATGACAGGCAGGCAGCACGAAATCAACAAAGTCCTCAGACCAAAAAGTGTGAAGGAACAGAGTCCACTTCAGAGAATTTCCAGTTATAATCCTTACCTACAGTCTCTGGTATTGTCTTTGGCCTGCTGAACTAATTTGGTAGCCTAATCAGAACACAGGAATTTTATCTATTTTAGATTTATCGATCATTGGCCTGTCATTTAAGGGAAATCCAATGGACAGACCCGATTTTAGCCAAACTGTTTCAAGATGTTAGAAGAATCTGAGTTAAAATATTGTTGCCATGTAACCTGTTTCCTGCATCTATTATGGTATTTCAGTGCCTAGTAAAACATTGTAGGTTTTTTTTGGTTCCTTACAACAGATTTCAAAAGGAGGCAGCTCACAGTCAGTAGCAAGAAAAAGTTTTTTCTTCTGATGCCTGCCAGTGCAATCAAATGGAAAAGGATTTTTAAAAAAATTAAATGCAAAAGAAGTAGAGTGTCTGATAATTTCAAACAGTATGCTGGAATCGTTCTGACAATAAAGACTTTTATTGCACCCTCGTAGTGCCTGGGGTTTTAATTTAACACATCAATGAAAAAGGCAGTGTTTAAAAAAAAAAACCACCACCACCACCACTGAAAACACCAGCAGGACTTACTTTTATTAGTTCAATTCATAAGAAATTAGAACATTTAATGAGAAAATCGTTAACCATGAAAAAAATGGACTGACTTAACTTGAGGAACTTAAGTAGTGAGACTTCAATTTAGTTTGTAAGCTACTGGTAAAATAGATAAAAAGAGTGAGCTGATCACCTCTGGAGCGGCGGGCGCTTCAGCACGCTTTCTTGTGTGATAGCTGCTGTTGGACAGAACCATTATCCGCCTCCTTTTCTAGAAACTGTAGAGTCAAAAGCTGGTGGGAGAATATCAAACATGTCTTGTTTCCCTCTCTTCAGAGCTGCTGTCCTTCAGATTCAGTTCAATTAGGCATTTTACAGAACATAAATATAACAGTGCTGTGTATGCTTACAGTGAGCAGAGTGGAATACAGTATTGAAACGATGTCTGCTTCTTGCTGTGTTTACTTATCCTTGTCTCTTCCATCACTCTGGCAGATGATTTTCTATGTTGATGTTTCCATGGCTGAAATGGTTTCAGTAACATAAGTGCCCATAATGTCTGAACATAACAAGAGCTATAGGTCAGGCTAAAGGTAATCCAGTAACCTGTCTTTAACAGTACAAGAGCAGGACAGGCAGATGCTGTGACTTGTCCAGAATGCTTTCCTGCATTTTCTTCCTCGATGGCAACATCACTTTTAATCTCTCTTGATAGAGTTCCTCTTTTAAGAATTTTAAGAATTTGTTCAAGCTTTTTTTTTTTTTAAAGCTGTTAAAACTTCTAGCATCCCACAGCGGCTTGGTGTAAAGAGGTTAACTGGTTTTGTTTGAAGAGGTACTTTTTTTTTTCTTTTTTTTTGTTTATTCTTAACCCAACTCTTTGCTCTTGCTTTGAGAGAGGCAGTGGACTATCACTATTCATCCTTTTCACAATGCTTCTGAGTTTATAGTTCACTGTTGTATGCTCTTCACGCTTGGCTTTTCCCAGGGTAAAATTGGACAATTCTTCAGCTGTAATTAAACATGAAGGAAAAAAAAGCACTAAAATTTAGCAGAATTTAGTTGGGGTTGCAGAGCCCTTGGTAACATTTTCACTTGACGCATTTGCTGTGTTTTACAGCTACCTACCTTTTAGGAGCTCAACAGTGAGGATGAAACTAGTGTTGCCCTTCTTGTTGGTACAAGTCTTATTGTTTGCCTCTGCTCCTCTCTGTCAGGCATGCACAGTTTATACTACTTATCTCCGTAATCATAAACAGCATTGCCCCCATGAAAAATCATCAAACTACCTGCACAGAGACAAGATATACTCTAATATCAATAATAACAAGGTAGTCTTTTAACTCCAATCACCCTACAGCTGTTGTTTTGACATTATTACACCTTCATTGTAAATTTAACGCTTTTATTGAAATAGGCATGTATTTCAAAGAATGTTTAGGGATATGCTTTGCGTTGTAGAACATAACCTCCCTCAGCTTTAGGATCCAAAATGTTCTGGTTTTACTTTCTATCAAGTAAGCTATGCCAGTGCCTTTTTGGCTTTCAGGGAAAGACTTTTGCCTCGGCCATGCTTGGGTTTCTTCCCAGTGTATCTGGCTTTTCCAGAGAGGTTGAAGTAATTGTCAGTAGCTTAGATAACAATTACCAACTTGAGTAGCTTGAGGCAGTATGGGTATGATTAACTCTTTTGATACCTGTGGAATAGAGAAGGAGAGGTGTAAAGGAAAATATTTTTTTGCCTTGAAAGTGCGCATTCTTTGATTTATTTATTTCTCCTTGTCTTTCAGTGAGTCAGCAGTTGATAACCCGCATTGATCAGTTCCTGGAAAATAAAGGTTCACAGTACTACATGAAAGGGATCAATTGTATCAGAGTTTTCAGAGAGGAGGCCATTAAGGTAATGTTAATATGTGAAAACTCTCATCTCTTTCAAATTACAGACATGATGGGCCTATTTTTTGTATTAGAAACTTCATAATTTCTTGCTACAGCAAAAAGAATTGATTCGTAGATTAAAACCTCTTATACTATTCGAAAGTTTAGAAATATATTTGCATTTTATATTTATTCTTACTGGAATGGGGACGAGCTTCTCTGCTATTATGTGCTGTTTTTTGTTTTCTTTTAAACGTAAAAACACAAGGCCTGTGACCTGATGCTTGTAACAGAAAAATAAGCAATCCCGCAACTTTCTTCTTAAATAAAGCTGGTTACAAGAAAGTATTTCTAGCTTTCTGAAAGGCAGTTTTTGTGGCTCACCTTTCCTTAGAACTCTTGGCTTTAGTAGAGATAAAACACAAAATCTGTACTGAATTTTGTGCTCACCATGTTAGATGACTTCATAAAGAATTAAGTTTGCAGCGCTGTTTAGTAAGCTACTTTAATATTTCTCTGTTATCATTGCTGTTATTTTTTTCAGCTGTCCAAGGTGCAGTGCTTTAATGATTTTCTGCAGGCCCTGAAATCAAAGGTGGAAGATAAAGCCTTAGCTGATTTCTGGGAGATCATTATACAAGGTAGGATGGCATTTGGGAACACCACCAACAAAAAGCATTTCTAGTTGTATTATCCATTATGTAAGAGAAAACTTTGGTAGCAACAGGACACTTAAACTAACCCCAGAGCAGTGTTTTGATATGGTTCATTCCTGCAGCCTGTTTAAAAATATTAAAAAAATCTTTCACGTTGCAACTTCCTTTTTTTCACTGATAGTTTTATATCAGCAATATCCATAATGCCTTGCCAAGTCTTGTTGAAATGGTAAATTAATTGTGGAAGAAGAGAGACAAATTAAATGTTACAGAGTAAGGAGAAGATATGCTTTCAGCTGAATTTCAAAATAAATGGAAAAAAACTCATGCAGCAGAGATATAAAAAGAGTCTCCAAATTAAGCTTCAAAAAAGGCATAGATAGCATTGAAATCTGTCACTGATCATTTTGTGTTTAAGCAACCTGAAGGACAGAATACGTGGTAATATGACAGCTACCTATGATTAAACTGGGAGATACGAGGCAGTGCAATTCCAAAAGACATTCAGAGACTACGCAAGTGATAAATAAAGGAACGTTTTTACCAATATGAAACATGGTGGACTAAAAAAATCTTTTACATCATACTCTTGTTTTTAATTGGAACCAGTGCTAAGAAAATCTGTTAAGTGCCCAGCTCTATCTGTTCAGAGCGCATACTATAAAACGCAATTATGTGCTTTTGTATAGCACCTTTCAAAGTGACGAACCCCAGACACTCTAATGTCTACTTCATCCAACTTTTTCAAAATAAAAGATGGGAATTTGTTTAGCAACCCCAAAACAGCACAAGACAACATTGAAAGAATAATATATCCAGTAGTATTGTAGGGGAGCTTCTCTGAAGAAATTTATGGGGAAAAAAACCCAAACAAACAAAAAACCCCTTTGAAAGTAGAAAACTTGGATTTTCCAAAGCTGTGCTAGAATACCATTTTAATAATTTTTAGCTGGTACAAATCAGATTTTTTGACAAACTGCAGTATATTTGTGAGAAAAAAAGTTATAAATACAGAGGTGATATTTTCATACAAAATAGATTATCCTCTTGTGAAAAGATGATAAAATCATGGTGCTGTGTGCGTAATCTAGCTGCTTTCGCTAAGTAGCTGGAATTGCTTGTCGCTTGCTGGTACCAAAAGCAGAAGTCCTGTTTTCCCTGCTTCTTGCCACATGACCCATCCCCTCTTTTCTACCAAATGTGGCATGCGTTGGGCCTTATGAGTGACTGCACTCACCAAAAGAGGATAGATGTGAGTTAATTGGTGTACTTGGTAGTGCTAGTTTAACAGTTGGACTTGATCTCAAAGATCTTTTCCAACCGAAACGATTCTGTGATTCTAATGAGTTAGTGGCTCAGGAGCAAGGCAGATCTGTTTGATGAGTTCACTTTCTCCTGAAAGCCTGCCACGTAGTTCTATGGGCACATTAAGGTGGCATTACACTTGTGCTGCTGCTGAAACCTTTATGAATCTACTGCTCTTTGCTCTCACACCCACAGCTTCTTTATTCAGGCACAAGCATTCGTGTAGCCAAGTGATGAGCTCGACTGGGAAAACTATTGCAGTAAAAAGCAATTGAGACTATTTTTTTTTCCGGGGTCACTGCGCAGGATGGCAGTACTGGCACAACCAAGGAGCAAAGTTAGGGCAGGGCCAGCACTTTGGTAGTCAGACTGTAGGTAATCACAGCATAAGTGTTTGCAAGTTAGGAGTTAATTTTTCTAAGGCTATTAAGGACTGAAGAGCATGCTGTGAATGACTAAAAGTGTAATTTCTGATAGATTTTCAGCATTTCATCTGTGATCTATGATTTCAGTATCTCATTAGTTTGATTGTCATAATATTAGCAGTTTCCTAAATGGATACTTCCACCAGCTTATGAATATGCTCATTAATTTATTTTTATATCATAGTTGACTCATTTATGCAAGTCACATTTTCCTTTGAGCAATATTTTTTTATTTTTGCTGCTGATGATGACACATTCAGAAGTTGGAAGACTTTTTTCATTTCTAACATTAAGTGCATTTTTTGGGAAGCCTTCTAATGATATTTTTATATCTCTTTATTTTTTTTAGACAGAATTTCTTTGATCACTAAAGATGAAGCAGAGGGAAGTTTGGTGACTAGTGAAGAGGCTGAAAAGGTATCGTGTTTTTAATGAGCATTTATTTGTTTAGAGCCTGTGCTGTGGAAAAGAAGATTTTCTTATGTGGATAAATCTTTAGGTGAATGAAATAGGATTCATATGAAGGAAGAAGAGTGTCCTATTGCCACACAATTAAAATTGCTCCAATTCAGATCAAAAATAATTCCCTAGTATGTACCACAGTATTTGCTTTAATTGGTCTTTAGAAAGTAGCATGTATTGATCTTATTATCTGAAAATATCCTCTACAAAGAATAGGAACTTCAGGAATTCGGTGTAATAGAACAGCAATGGACTATTTGTATATGCAAGATCACTGTTTGAACTTCATAGAAAGCACATGCATCTCATTGTTATCAAAAGTTCAAAAATCAGGATACTTTTTTGTCTAAAGGCATTGTAAACTCTAGCAGTGTAAAGCTGTTTGGCTAGTTTTCACCATATATGCAACAATATTGGTATTTTCCACTTTATGCAGCTCTTGTGAATTGATGGACATCATAGGTGATGCTGGTATTATTATTATTGGTGATCATAGTACATCCTTTTGGAAACAAAAGGTTTGGAGTATTTGCAGGTATTCTTTCTGCAGAAATATAACACTTCAGTAACTGCAGTGATGACTGAAGGATGTCACGGTTACAAAGCAGCAAATTCTAACAGGCAGAATGGTGCCTTCTGTTTGAAAGAAAGCAGAATTCAAAGTTGCTCTCAAAATTGTGTTTGTGTGGAGAGGGTAAGGCCGGGCATTCTTGTATCGGGCTGCTAGCCATGTTTTTAAATAGTTTAGGAGAAAGAAGGTCCTTGTATTACAGACCCCTGAAGGTAAACCTATGGCTAAAATCACTAAGTACTTTGCAGAGAAGCAGCTTTTCTAAAAGATGCCACACTGATTTGCACAACTTCCAGGCCTTACATTAGCAATAACCAGAAGGGGGTAGAAGTAGGTTCTCCATGAGTGAATTAATGAGTGGGTAAAAGGTTTTATTTTAGAAATTGCTTTTTTCATCTGTAACAATTTACCTCAAGGTGAAGAAGGCACAGAAATGTCATGAAAATGAAAAGCTAACAAACTAAGAGTCTAGAAAGCTAAGCACATGTGCAGAGTACAAATGACAGAATATGATGGTTTTTTTTCTAGACATGAAGGACCTTCTGGCAGTTTCTTATCACACATAATTGTATAGAGCGACAACTTTGCCCAGTGGTGGTTTTAAAGGATATCAGTTTTTATTATATATTCCAAATGCTATCAATTTACTTGGAAACTTCCTAAGAAAATATGTTTCTTGAGAATTTCACTTTCTAGTCTGAAACTACCGTTGATGCTCAAAATGTGCTAATGCTGTGTGAAATAACCACTATTCCTTAAGGAAATTTCTACTAGCTATGAAGACCTTACAGCATACAGTCTTAACTGTGAGCTTGTGGTGGCTAAAAAATACTGTGCCTGCATAGGAACGCAGAACAAATTTTAGAGTACCAAGGTGCTAGATTTAGAGCTGCCAGGCTAAGCTGGAGCAAAGCATTTGTAGACTGACTTCAAAATTACTTTTCTGTTTAGCATCACCTTACAGTCAGCAAGGTGTTGCAATTCAGGAAATTCTTTTGTGATTGATTGAAGGTCCTACAACAGCCATAACTTCCCTTTAAAATAGGGGAATAAGAGAGACTGCATGAAATCAACTCTGCAACAGAGTTCTTTAACATGGCAGTTACCTTGACTTTCAGAATAAATGGGTTGCATCTCTTTGCTGACTAGGCAGTTGGCGATCCCAGTTATTCGCTAGATAACCGTCTACCCACGTACTCTCCATATCCAAAACCAGAGCACTGATTTGCCATTGTCTGTCAAGGTTTTGTATGACTTTTTACTGAAGAAACTGGGAGACTGCATATTCTTGGAGTAAGATCTGCAGGGATAGAAAATTTTATCTTGATTATGCGGGTGATCTAAAATGCAGTTATGCGGGTGATCTAAAATGTAGTCCTTCTTGGTCCAGTTAAACAACAGAATCACAGAATGGTCAGGGTTGGAAGGGGCTTCTGGAGATCATCTAGTCCAACCCCCCTGCCACAGCAGGGACAACTACAGCAGTTGCACAGGACGGCGTCCAGGCGGGTTTTGAATGTCTCCAGTGTGGGAGACTCCACAGCCTCTCTGGGCAGCCTGTGCCAGTGCTCTGCCACCCTCAAAGTGAAGAAGTTCCTCCTCATGTTAAGATGGAACTTCCTATGTTCAAGTTTGTGCCTGTTATCTCTTGTCCTATCACTGGGCACCACTGAAAAAAGACTCTTTTCATCTACCTGGCACCCTCCCCTTAAGTATTTATAAGTATTGATGAGACACCCCCTCACTCTTCTTTTCTCTAGACTAAAACGCCCCAAGTCCCTGAGTCTTTCCTCATGAGAAAGATGCTCCAGTCCCCTCATCATCTTAGTAGCCCTTTGCTGGACCCTCTCCAGCAGTTCCCTGTCCTTCTTGAAGCGGGGAGCCCAGAACTGGACACAGTACTGCAGATGCGGCCTCACCAGGGCAGAGTAGAGGGGGAGGATGACCTCCCTTGACCTGCTGGCCACACTCTTCTTGATGCACCCCAGGATGCCATTGGCCTTCTTGGCCACCAGGGCACATTGCTGGCTCATGGGCATCCTGTTGTCCACCAGGACTCCCAGGTCCCTTTCCACAGAGCTGCTCTCCAGGAGCTCAGCCCCTAACTTGTACTGATGCATGGGGTTATTCCTCCCCAGATGCAGTACCCTACACTTGCCTTTGTTGAACTTCATCAGGTTTTTTTCTGCCCAACTCTCCAGCCTGTCCAGGTCACCCTGTATGGTGGCACAGCCTTCCGGCGTGTCAGCCACTCCTCCCAGTTTTGTGTCATCAGCAAACTTGCTGATGGTACACTCTAAACCCTGCAACAGGTTTCCTGTGTGATACAAAGCCAGCATTTTCCTAGCTATACATATAGATGGACCATTGCAAAAATGGTTCATTTGTTTTCTATACTGAAGGTGATACCCTTCACTAAAGGGTTATATTGGATCTTTTAAAATATCACACAATACAGTAAGATGCAAGTTTTCTTTTCACCTCTGTAATAGGTCACATACAAGTGATCAAGGTCAAGGGATTGGCTGTCAGTGTGGTCCTCTGTGACACAAAAGCCTTTTCTCTTATGTACAGATCGCTAGCTGATAGTTTCAGGCCTGTTTTGGGCTGAAGATTTCAGGTTTATAGGGTTGCTGTTTGAAGGAGAAAGGAGGACTTTCAAGGCCACTTACTGGAGAGATAGCACATAAAAATTTTCTTTTTCTTTTTGGTTGAGCTAGGTTATCCGTGCGTATGTTCCTGTCACTGAGAAAAATGGGGTGAGGTAGCTTGGTTTTTTTTTTCCTGTAGTAGTGGAGATACTCTTTTTAGAGCATGAGGATGATAGGTTAAAAGAACAGAAATGTCAAGTGCTTTTTCTGGTTGCTTTGGGGAAGATAATGGATTTCAGCATAACTATTATATGTAATTTGCTTTTGCATAAATGTAAAACAGGCTTTGGAAAAAAAACCCCAACTTTGAATGTTCAGCGTTTGATGGAAACTTCAAGTTTCAATTGATTGCAAGTCTTCATCATACGTTTATTTAGATTTTAGCTTTCTTTACCTAACTTAGTGTGGGAAAGCTAATTTTGAAAACTTTGAAAAATGTGCTACTTTCAGAAATACCATTTGACTCTTAATTAACTGTGTAAGATGAAATTTGATCTGGCAGAAACAGTCTTGCAGAGCTGACAATGTCATTAGATTTTAGTTTCATAGTATGTGTTTTATATTGAGATATAAATATTCTAGATTGAGAAATTTTCTAGCAAGAAAGGTACACAGACATATGGCATCTTGAAATTCTAATTCTCTCTGGCCCTGTCACAGTCTCTTTTTTTTTTTTTTTTCCAGCTACAAAATCTATATGATAAGTTGAAGTCAGCGTGTTAAAACATGAGTGTTGTCTGTGGAGTAAGCTTTCTACATTCCTCTTAGATGTTGCTGTTTAGGATGTAGGAAACATCTGACCTTTGGGTAGTGAGACAACTAGGCTCTAGGCTGTCTAGGCCTCTAGGCAACTAGAGGTTGTCTACATCCTCTGTCTTCTGTGTAACCAAAAGCGATGTGTTCATCCTAGTGGATGTGATATCTGGTACTTACCCACAAGCGGGATGCAGGAGGTAACTTCTCAGTGGTTTACCCCTTGTCTAAAGCTGTCACTATTGCCCTAGAGAAGGATCAGAACATTTTATGTACGTAAAAGAATATGTAAGCTTTTTATGTGCAAGCATATTGTCTCAGAGACTGGTAGTGCTCTGATAGGGATCCCATGACTTTTTAGACAACTTCCGTTGCTCTTGTAGTTGAAGTCCTCAGGTAAACAGTAGCTTGCTTTCAGGAGCCAGCTGTTTGCACAAAAAAGTTACCTAAACACTGAACAGGTATTCCTGGCCTGTTTAATGTGGTTATTTTCTAACTAGCTGTCCTCTTACATCATCTAGAGTTACAGCGAAGTTGTTTCTGAATAAAGGATGATGGAACTCAAAATCATGGAATGTGGCTTTTCTTTCTCCCCAGCTTTCACAGCTCTCTCTTTATCTGGGGCAGGACTGTTCCCAGCTCTATATACTTGTTCTGGGGCATTTTAATAAGAAAAAGAAAATTTACGATTTTATAGTAAGGATACTGGTAAAGACACAGTACTAAAACTGGTAGGCAACCGGATACTTTTTAAGAAAGAGGCAAGTATTTGTATTTTTTTTTCTACCATTCTAGCTAAATTATTATTTTTTTCACTATGTTAGGCTAAGAGAAAAATAATTCAGAAGTGGTTGTACTCCAGATATTGTCTGTATGTTTTATTTTAGTTGTTATAGTATCTGAGCAGCTTACCTTTGTCTTCTGTTTATGGATGCCATGCCTTAAGCGAAGGGCATATGGTGAGTTCTATCAGCAGCTATGGCAATAGAGTTTTACATAATGAATTTTCTATTTTTAAAGACTGGCATTCTAACCATCTTGTGTGTTTGAAGGTTTTTTTTTAAAATTCTCGTCTTTGTTCATTTGTTAAATGTTAATTGAATTAAATGGGAAACTTCTAAGTTCCACACAGAACTAGAATGTCGTACCTAAGAACTTCGCTAAACAAGCCGTTGGTCAGCTTACGTATGTATTTATATAAATGGGGGGGGTGGCGCTTTGCTGTCCTTTAACATTTTGTAGCTATATACAATAATACTTTTAAAATTTTCTTTTTTAAGAACATAAACGTGGCCATACTGTAATGGACAAGATTTCCATCTAGCCCAGAATCCTGTGGTTGACAGTGGACAATAACGGATAGATAGGGAAAAGAATACAGTCCCAGGTTCCAGGCACTGATGTGTCCAGTACTTCCCATGCTTGGGGTTGTTTCTGTGGACTTAGACTTAAAAGCATTTTTCTTCTATGAACTTTCCCCATCTCCCCATGAGACTAGGGACTACGATTTGCAGCATCCTTATTATAGGGTGTTCTACAGCTTAACCATATGTTGTCTGACGAACCATATCCTTTTGTCTGTTTTTCAACACGCTTCATCATAAACAGTTTTAAAAGTAAGTCTTATGAAATTTCCTGTAGTTTAAGATGATTTTGGAGTGTGGAAACCAGAACAAACTTCCTTCATAATTTTTAATTACAGGTGGATTTGTTTTGATATACAAAGGAGACATTCTGTTAATTTAACATTAAGGGTCTGAGTTTTGTCAGTGTCGTATAAATACATTTGTATTTTCAGTTCTTGGCTCCGAAAGAGAAGAAAAATGAAACTCTGCCTCCCACAGATGAAGGTGGTGATGTTGATGATTTGGTGAGTACCGTAAAGACGTGATGTTGCTTTAGAATTAAACTACCTGAAAGGCGCAATGAGAGAGAGCGAGTGCTTTTTAAAGCAGTAGATTAGAGTGCATGGCTTAGAAAACATCTAAGGAATTGAGTCAGAAAAGAGCCACATGGAATACTTATTTGCTATTGTAAAGCATAACCAGGTGTGTAATTTCATGGTGGCAAATACTATGTTATGTAGTAACATGGGTGTTTACATAGGTTAAACGTGTCCTCTAGTGTGTGTTTCAAAAGAGCCGGTGAGGCTGCTCATTTGATAGCAGATTGTTATAATTTACTATAATAGCATTTAGCAAAGCTTGTAGATCTAGAACAGCTATTTATGTGAATTGAAAACTGAAAATAATTTTTAAAGAGATGTTTTAATCTTCTCAATTAACCTTCTCTCTATAAGCTTGCTGAAATTCAAGGATTTCAAGAGGTTTTTTAATAAATTTTAGCCATTTTTTACAGACTGAGTCATTACAAATCTGTCTCTGAGGCTTAAGCTGATGGTGTAGACAGTTTTAAGCTTCAATAGCAGGCAGATTTCTACTTTTGGACTGTACTTTTTTAAATCTATAAATTGCACATACGATTATGTGGAGATGAGATTTTTATGTTTGTTTTTGTACTTTATAGCAGCTTAGTATTAAGTTCTGTGCAGTCCGTTTATGTTACATGATAAGGAATTCCAAATTACTTTGTTTTCTAAGCGCTTAACGCACGCAAGAAATACCTTGAATTCAATGCTGCTTCTTCCAAATCTTTTTCTTCTGTTTGCAGCTGGACATGATGTGACTGGGTGATATATGGTGACTATACAAGCAAAGTTT
Source organism: Pluvialis apricaria (assembly GCA_017639485.1). Classification (NCBI taxonomy): domain Eukaryota; kingdom Metazoa; phylum Chordata; class Aves; order Charadriiformes; family Charadriidae; genus Pluvialis; species Pluvialis apricaria. The sequence continues at coordinate 65,329,060 of CM030011.1, read as the reverse complement.
TGGAAGAGATCTCCCTGTGAGATGTGGGGCACAAAAGAGGATGCTTATGAGAAGACAGCATATCCATCTTTATTTTCTCAAATGAGAGCAGAAGTCCCAGAGACATTTCCAGTTGTTATAAATGTCATCTGATTTTTCAAAACTAGAACAGAAGATTGAAATAATCTGAAGTATTTGTGAAGTAATGATATCTTTAAGGCATCTCTCTTCTATCTCTCTTCTTTTTTTTTTTTTTTTTAAGCACACTGAATCTAGCTTATCCTTGGTATTGCTTTCAGCTAAACACTACTAAGTTTAATGAGAATCTGCGCTGGCGCCTGAAATTCTTGTTACATTGCCTGGGAAGGAAGATAGAAGTGTCACAGTAAGGTTACCAGGTAATGCTGAATCTTTAGTGTAGGTAACTCCATAGCATTATTGTTGCAGAAGAGGAAAAGTCTCTATTTTCGTGCTTTTTTTCCTATTTAAGAGCCAGACCAAAAAACCCCACAAAGGCTTATGGGAAAAAAACCTCTAGTTTGGGAGTCACAAGGTACTAGTTTGAAATACATAGAATCTAAAGCACACAGCAAAGCCAAGTGTGCTGATTTTGCCACACTGTACCCAAATCAGTATTTATGGTCATCTCTGTACTACAGGTTCTCTGTCCTGTCAGCTCAGCAGCAGCTCAACAGTCTCTGTCCCTTTCTGTTATAGGTTTTCCCATTTGTATGCTGGGATTTCTGTTTAGACTTCTAACTAGTATGGTTACCGTAGGTACTCCTGGTGCTAAAAGGATGAATGAATCAGTTATATCCCCATTTAATACACTGCAGATAGCTGCTAACACGGAGCAGAAGAATCCATCAAAACGGTACACTGACACCTGTGATAGATAAATGATAATAGTTAACATTGGTAACCAAAATGGAGTACTGTCTACACAGAGCAATCCAAAGCAGTAGGTTAGAAAGAGATACTCAAATTTGATTAGAGATCTGGAGAGACACTAATGACACCTTCGCAGATGCTTGTTTGTTGCAACCAGATTCATTCCTTTAAAAGCTTTTCTTTCATTATTGCAAATGTATAAACATACTGCGCAAAATGGTATTAAGGTCATAAAAAAGAAAAAAATCATGAGCTGTAGTTAAAAAATGTTTTGGAATATCTGCACTTTATACCTAACAACCCACCTCCTGCGTGGGAAACAGGAATTGCTTTTTGCCCCTACCTCCCTACACAGCGACCTGCTCTCTCCTCTTTTACATCCTATCCTGAGTTCATGCAGACTTTGAAAAGGTTTCTCAAATGCAGATGGCAAGGAGTAAGTGATCTTTCCAGACCTTTAGAGCATTTTTGTCACCAGAACATATTTTTCTGAACTGTAAATAAGAAATGTTTGGTCAGTTCATTGTTTTGAATGTCTTTTAAGGCCAATTTATAGAGTATAACACTGGCTTGGGGTTTTTTACATTTTATTAATTTTTTGATTAATAAAATATTTAAAAATTTGCTTTTGTCTTCTTCAGAACCATGTTTGCTAAAATCACATGATTAACTACCTATGCAGTACCTGAGAGAGACTATCAAAAGCTCCTTTCCTGGGCATACAATGCAAACATTGAGTATCAAAATCCGTCTACAGAAGCCAAGTGTAATTATTTGTTCAATTCTTTACAAACTCTAAACTTCACAACACCCCAATAAAATAATTTTTACTGTTTTGCAGAGATGAGAAGTCTTGGTCAACACCAGACAGGATATAGAATTACTTTGCAAATCAAAATAAGGCTTTCTGTTTCTTTTGAGCCAGTTGACCACATTTTAGAGAATATTGCTTCTGTCAAGCAATAAACATTTGGTTCACGGAGTATTATTTCATAGATCTTGTTACCTGTACAGCACAATTAGGCTCAGATGGTAACTGAGTTGCTAGTATTGAAGAGGGGAGTGGGAATTTATGACTTACAGTTAAAGTTAGTGAAAGCAAATTCTTAGAAGGCAAGCAAAGTGTCTTTCATTCTGCCCAGCCTTCTGCGTATCAGTCATCAGAAGCTTGTGATATGTCTGAGAGTCTATCAGATAGCAACCTGATTTTGCACTTGTTCTTTGGCAAAGGGCCAGCTTTCGGGTTCTTATTAAATGACTGGAAGAGATCTTTCACTTAGTCTCAGCTCACGTTTTCAGTTATAAAGTCTGACCTAGTTACTCACTAATTACATTGAGGATACTCGTTCTGAATTGCAATATCGGCCAGGCTTCAGAAGTGGTAGAGCAGTTAGTCTTCCACTTCAAAAGCAGACATGCAGGAAACGCCATGCAAATTTGTTTTCTTGCAAGCAGCAGAACATCCCTTGTCCTGCACTTCGTAGCCAGAGAAATTATCAAAGTGTCTAAAAAAAGAAAATATAATGGCTGTGATTTTGTTATATGTTACTGATTTATTTTCTTTTTTTCCCCTGGAAGGAAGACATCTCTGGAAAGCTCTTTGGGTGCTAATAATATGGGGCAGTAACCTTGGTTAGCCTTGTTTGCTGAGAGATCAAAGCTTATGATTGTTGTCGGTTTTTTTCTGTTAATCTACTGATCTGATATCTCTTTAACTCGTTGGGCAGAGTCAGTCGGTTTTGATGGAGGGGCAGTGGTTTCAGCATTATGTTTTAAAAGATTTATATGAAAGTTGATGCTGGGAAGAGGTGAAAGGGAAAGGAATGAAGAGTTCTGCCTTTTTTCCCCTCTTTGGCTGGCCTGGCAGCTGAGAGTACCAGCCAGCAGGGTGATCATCGTGTCACATCGGCAATATCATGTGTTGCCTATTCTGTAGGTCCTCTTCCTTCTGCTCTTCCTCAATTAGAAGAGGAATGTGGATTAGAAAAGGTAATTTGCAGCATGGACTTTAGGAGGTGGAAGGTATCCAGAGGTATTATACCAGGAAGCCTAATTAAAATGGGAGGGAGCTGGGGACATGGCATGAAACTGAATACTCCCCAGAAAGAACAAAATACTGTTTGGGGGAGCCATAGAGGAAGAATGAGGCTTTTCCAGTAACAATGTACCATGAATCTGTAAGCAACCAGGATATATCCCTTCTGCTAATGAAGTGGCTTGCTCTGTCCCTGAGTAGTGGGGTCTGCTGATTCTGTAACACAGTTCTCCAGTCTTGTCTCATTCATTTTTGTATTCAGAAACCCAATTTGTGCTCTCGGACATTGTGAAAATGTCACGGAAGTGGTGGAAGGTAACTTCCAAAATGTTACGTAGTTGAAGACTTTGGATTTGTGTGATACTAGATTGGCCTGAAATGAATTGTCAGGTTAACAGTATGGTGTCAACATGTTTGGAGAATTCTGGAAGTAAGGCTCCATCTCTGTCCTTACAATGTGGCATAAAAGCATGACACGTACCATCAAAACACTTCTAATGTGAGGGGATCTGTTCTACTGCACTGCAGTCTCTTAGTTGCCAGGGTAGATTTTCTTCTTGCTAATCATGATGTTTTGATTTTGGCAGAATTGTCCATGTGGGGTTGGGGCAGGGTCTTTGGAATTAGATAAATGAGGAAGGAAATCCACAGTCATCTGTGGAAGACTGGAGAAGTTATGTAGGCTGCGAGTTCTGCAGACAGGGCCCATCTTTATATTCTGCGTTTGCTTATTGCTTGGCATAGCAGATCCTGCTTTTAGGATGAGGTTGCTGGGCACCACCACGGGTCAGATGATATAAGGCAAGGGAGGAGTTCCCTGGTGATCTCAGTTGGATTGGGGGTAATCTGGAAGGAGGAAGAGTTTGGCTTGTATTATGTTAAGCTGGCGAATGTGCTGGTGGATATTCCTGTTGTGCTTATAAGCAATAGGGTGGTTTTAGTTTTGTGTCTGTCGTGTGTCCCCCCGCCCCGCCTCCGACCCAAATGAAAGAAGCAGTTAACTTCAGCTGTTGGTTTGTGACAGAGGAAAACTCATTGCCACCAAATTTTCAGCTTTGCTTCCTTTTCCCTTCTGTCTTTGTTCTTCTTCTCTTGGTACCGGTACAGCATTAGATGCATAATGGAGCACAGCGTGTGGCAGCATTAACAAGAATAAGCATTCTCATCCCTCTTTTGAGATGCAGGTTAAAAAGATTATTAAAAAAAGAAAGAAAAGAGTTCCCAGCACTAGCAGGGGACTGGAGGCCCACCCAGGCCCGTGTTTCTAAATTCTTTGAAGAACTACAGCGTAGAAAAGAACAGCTTGCTTTGTAAGCCCCACCACTGGAAAGGTGCTAGTAAATGAAGACAGCATTGATTTCTGCAAGAGGTTACCTGTCTTCGGAGCTGGTGGAGTTTATGTATATAGCATTTCTGTGCACTGTTTTGAAGGCAGAGTGGTCCCTCGGTGAGCTGCGTTAAACCTCCTGCCAAGCAGCTTCGGGAGAAGCTCTGCACCAGTTTGGGCTGTTCTTTTCTTGTAATTATTGAACCTGAAAATTTTAGGGGAATAGATTACCACATACTAAGGAAAAGAAAGGAAAACAGAATAAGTGAAGTTTTCATTTGTAATAATGTCATAATCTGATATGAAGAACTAAAACAGATATATTAAAAAAGTTAAGGCTGTGATTTTTAACCTCTCACCTTTCACAAAGGATGAACAACCACATTGAACTCTGCATAAAAATTTGGCATGGAGGCAGAGATAGTCTTTAGTGTACCAGAAGATTACTGGGAACACATCTGAACACATCTTAGTTTAGCTTAAAGTTTGACCATATTTTTTCCATACAGCAAGTTTCGATAAGTGGAAAGATTAGTGCCGTCCTCTATCCTCCACTCCCCTCCCCCCCCTCCTTTTTTACTGTTTTGGAATAGTACTTGCATTTATGAAAATAAAAGAACTAAACAAGAACTAGAAAACCTGTCCCTTCCTCTAGTTTTTACAGACCAGATGTAATTTTAGTGCATCTGTGAGTTGAATGCCTTAAAATAGACCCTTCATTCATCTGACTTTCTCTCTGCCCATTCTTACTGTACTTCAGCGATTTAAGTTGGACAGAAATTAATCTGCTTCCTCTTCCCAATAACTTTGGGAAGCCAGCGTGACTAAGACACAGCGAAATTAATCTTGTTCATTCTGGTGCCTCACCAGTACAGCTCTCTGCTATTGACCATCAAAAGCACCTCTTTTACCAGCAGCCTAAAGTGCTCACAGTACTTTTTGCTGTTACCAAATCATTAATTATTTCACAGCACTGAATACTACTTAACTTCAGTCATACATATATTTACTGGTGTACTAATAAGAATTAGGACCCCTCTGTGTACACCGAGTCAGCGGAGAGTTTGGGAAGTCTGTGATGGAATTGGTAGGTTGGCTGTAGAAATGTATTTAATGTTGCTTCCAATATATCAAACCAAAGGATTATTTTTCTTCCTTATTTTTACTGAGTTCTGACCCTGTCTCATCCTTTCTTCCTATTTCGATGTGCAATAATGGCAGTAATAACTGTCATTTCCTTTTCCTCCAGAAGGGTGTGAATCTTGCAGCTTTCAAGATATTAACAGAAAACAGAAATACCTCCAATGTAGGGTATAACTAGAAACATTTTCTATCTGCTGCCTGAGACTGCATAAAGGGAGCACAAGCCCCTGAGGAGACCAACTGTGGTGCAGATATTTTTGCCTGAAGCATGTGGATCAGAGATAGCGCGAGGTGGAGTAAGGTAAAATAGCAGTAGTACTTGATTGTTGGGGTTTTATATGGCGTGGATGTGTGAAAATTCCTTCTGCAGTCTGCTAATGCGAGTAGACAAATGACAAATACTCTCTCCCCACCGAGTGAGGTACACCCGCAATGGGAAGAAATGGTATATAGCCCCCTGCACCATGTTGGCTCTTCACAAGAGTTACAGCAGCTATATCAGAATGCCGAGGGGACCCTTTACTTACTAAAAAAGAAGGGAGGGGGGGAGAAGTATTTTTTTTTATTTGTTCCCAAGCAGGCCAGCATGGAAAGCCCTGATCTGAATGGGTAAGAGAGTCGGGCAACAGCTTTTCCCTGTGGTCCCTTATCACTGTGCGTGAATCCCGTGTGAATTTCATCTTCTCGCCCTCAGCCTTCCTGAATGTTCAGGGAGTGTCGCTTGTCTGTTTACAAAGGATAAAAAATGGCTCAGCAAATGTGAGATGAGAAATAACGCGGCCTCCTTTGTTTAGTGACTTGGGATGTGTATTTTTTTACCCTGGAGTCTTCTAGTACTATTTGTGAACTTTCAGCAGTTACCAACTGTATATCTCCATCTTTCTGTTTGGCCCCAAGATTTAGAAGGCTCTATGGTCTCTAGGAAGAGCATAGCACAAGCAATGTTGATCCACCTTTCACAGAACTGTGCATGGTAGTGTATGAATTTGTATATTCTCTGAATCCCACCTTCGACTAACGTTCTGATCATCTTCTGGGAGCTAAACTGGCTCATTCACTTTATTTTCTTATGGGGGAATTTATCAAAGATAACATCAGCCAGCAGGTGTATGCTTCTCCCTGAGGAGCAGCAGTAAAGGAGACAGGGTTTTGAGGAGGAAAGCATGTTTGGTGATACGGAAATCGCATATGTTTAATGAACTTCCTTCTGGCTTATGTTCTACCACTTGGAGTACCAGAGCTTACCAGCGTGTTCTGTAGCTGATTAAACCACTGTTTCTCTGATACGGGTTGTGCTCTGCAGACAGTAACATTACTTTGAGAGGCATGCGCTTACTGCAGAAAAGTCTTGTAGGGGCAGAGATAGGGAAGGTTTCTGTCTTTATTACTTGCTAGCAAACAAGGAAAACCTGAGGACACCTGCACTGACAAGGACCATACGTATCACTGAGCTGGCCAGGCTTGTGCATTGTTGGTAAGGGGTCTGTGGCTCTATCAAAAGGGATGATTCAAAACTTTGTGAGATCCTGGTGGTCAGGCTTCTTGGGAGATAAAGAAGGTACTCTAGATGAGGTATGTTCTATAACAGGTGGAATCTCTCAGTGATATGCTAACAGTAAATCAACTGGTAAGTTAAAGAATCAGAGAAATGAGCTGTGTCCCCTGTACCTCCATTTAAAATTTTTCATTGCTTTATTTCATAAGAAAGTAAGAGAGCTTATCTTCTGATTCACTAGTGGAGGACAGCAGCAGGAAGGTTTTATTCCTAGCACTGCTGAAGACTCATTGGGGGCCACTTATTCCATCTCTCTGCCTCTTGATTATCCTCCCTTTGCAGTTGGGGAAAGTTGTTTACTCATGGTGTCTCACGGAGAAGACAGTTGAAAGACTTTTGAGGGACTGTGGTTGGATGAGACTTCATAGAGAGGGGATATGTATGTGCAAAAGTTTTATGGCAAAAGATTTGGGAGGGGCGGGGAGTAAATGAAGACCAAAAGCAAGTTACTGTGGTGCTCCGTGGACCACGAGGAGAATATGATCATTAGTCTTGAGGAGAAGTGGAGCAGTGGGAATTCCATTAAGTGTCTCGCAGGCAGCAGGAATATGTGAGAGGCAGACATTAAACAGACAAAGACCGAGGTATTCTGGAGAAATGGACAATCAGTTATTCCACTTAATGACTTTGAAAAGCAAGGAGAGGAAACAGATGAGGTTTCAAAGCTTATTATTGGAAAGAACAGCCTTTCTATATCTCTTTCACAATCCAGAAAGAATGAGCTGTTTTACATAATGAACATTTACTTACTGTTCTCCCAGACACACACACACTGACCTATTTAAAAATGTAAATGGTCGCAAAGTTCCCTTTAGGCAGCAGTGACAAAATCAGTGTAGAAGGAATAGGGTTAGTCCAGCAAGACAATATGTAATTGGGTCGTAGCTTGTCCGGCAGAGATTTCTCTGCAGTTCTCAGGAGATGGGAGCAATAGAGGCTTCAGCATTTGAATGACTCACAGCTCAAGGTTTACCCATGAGATTGCGTACAATCTCCACTAACCCAAAGCTGATGATGACTCAGATATAGATGAACTGCAGTGAGACAGAGGACGTGTCAAAAAGAACAAACATGAAGAGAGAAAAACGTGCAGGAATGACCTTTTCCTACAACAGGTCACCTGGAACACAATGAGAGCGATACATACCTTAGGGGACCACTGGGACTCAAGGGAATCGTATCATTGCATATGTGTTACAGAGCAAGTGTGTGCTGGAGGGCAGGACCAGCTTCACCTTCTGGACAGCTGTGTATTCTTCAAGGGAAGATTAGTCTGCAGAATCTAGTTCTTCACGGAAGAAGAGCTGTGGGCAGTTTCTGAGATTTACTGTAGGGTAAAGAGAATTGAAAGGTAAATTGCAGCTACGTGGAGAAGCACCTGCCAGATACTCAAAGCAAATTGTTTCCTTCTTTTAAGTTCAACTGCCAAAGTTTCTGCGGAGGAATTTCCATATGATGAGATCCGGCCTTTAGGTTGCCAGTATCTGGTCTTGAAAATTTACTCTAGGCCAGGCTGCGAATGGTTTGAGACTGGTACAAAAACCATAGGGTGAGTGAAACTGAAGAAAATAAGCTTCTATGATTCTCTTGGTAGCTGCAGAATGACCAGAATTGTTGGGGTGCAATTCTGTATTTTGTTTGGCTTTAAAGAAACAATCAATCAACCCCACTTTCCAAATCCTAGAAGAGCAAATGCATCTGAAGATAATTTACCCATGTCTGTAGTCTTCATTGTACAAAGATTTCCTGAAGATGTCCTGTGTGCTCTCAGAGCTGGCATGAAACCAGCCAGTGGGACAGAAGTTGATGTCTCCATTGCACCACAGTTATCTTGGGCAGCATCAGTTTTCCTCTGGATAGCGATGACTGCTCAGAGGATACTGAGGCAAAATCACCGGGTGCACCTAGAATTGGCAGCCCAGTTACTCAGGTTCAAAATGCTCTGGTGGCAGGGAAGGTCACGCGACTGCTGCGAATGCTGTTCCTCTACACTCATTTGGGGATTTGTTGGGTACCCAACAAGCCAGCCGTGTCTGTGGAGCACGAATTGCTCTCTGCGTGGATTAAAGGCATCAAGGGAACTGAGAGAGGAGGAGGAGAAGGGAAAAGTAACTCAAAGCACATATACGCAGTTCGGGATCAGAGATGAGCTGAAAAAATAGTGCTTCAAGACAAAGAGGGAGGAAATTGAATAGATGAGCGCATAGTATTTACTATGAGAAGTGAGCAAATCATAGCAACAAGCACATTCGCTTAGGATTCATTTAAATGGACACACAGAGGCCCTAAGGAGCACAGTACTGCAGAAAAACGTATGTTCTTTCTTGGAACTTGCATGGCTTTCAGGATTTAACTGTGTGTCATCAGCTCAAAATGCTACTTGGTGACAGAGAGTTCTTGTAGCTGCTATACATGGAGCTTGTCAATATTTGTAATGTATAAACTAGTCTGTATTAATGCACATTAGCTAGTTATAGATAATACTCATGTGTCCTAGAGCTGCAGTCCCTTAATGGGGTGCTTTTAGCAACGATTACCCAGGCTTGCGTTGCTTACTGAGGGCGTTTTGTGGGGGAAAAAAAAAAAAAATCACAACACAGAGCTACACAATTTCTCTAATGCATTGGACTTTTCATAAGCAATCATGCTTTCTGGACCAGGCAGCTCCATTCTCTTGCATTTATTCAGCTGGCTCATTCACGGCAAGCTTGTCACTCCTGCCAGCCTTGCTGCAGAAGCCTTAAAAGGTGCACCTGGCCTGCCTGCATCAAGGGGGCAGGTGTGGGGATCCAGGGTTGGGGTGTCAGGGCTGAGGAATCCTGTAGCTTTGCGCCATGGTGCTGACAGCCTGCTGCCGGTAGCGTGGCTGTCCTTCCCGCCTGCCTGTGCCGCCATCCGTGGGAAGGTGGACTTGCAGCAAGACAAGGCTAAGGTATAGAAAAAGGGTTGATCAGAATGATGATGTAAACAGCCTTCGCTCCCTGTGCGGTTGGTTTTTTCTGAGTTCAGCAGGGTGGGAACTTTTTGGTGACCCGGAGTCAGGTTCTCGGTTTCTTCGTCATTTCCTTTGGGGAAGGTTACATCTATGGTAGTGATGTCTGCGAACACATGAACGCACGTGCACGCGTGACAGATGTTCCCATACAAGCACACAGCTCCACAGCAGCACGGAACAGAAACACTGAAATCCCCCAAACTAATTTTTAAAATGCGAAATAGATGGGTTATACCATTCCCCTGTCTTTGCGTGCGTTAGTCTGGCATAAGAAGCAATGAGTGGGTTATGAGGTGCCATAGGCTGAGTGTATGATTTTTATTTTTTTCCTGGTGCCCCGAGATCATTAATGGCTCATTTGCTGACCAGCTGACTGTTAGCCCTCTGGGAGAAAACGCATATTTTATGTTTACTAACAGAACTCGGAGATACAGCCTCACTTACCTCAAGGTCAGCAGGCCTCTGGGCACAAAATGTGCTCACCTACTTTGCCTCTTGTGCACGGAACAGACAACAAAGCAACCTCTTCAACTGGGTGACACTCCTCTGGGAGATTTTAAAGGAGAGACGACGTGTTGAGCGACAGTGGCTTTGCTAGTTGGTGTTTGAACAGCTCCAGACTTTTAACGCTGCAATGTCAAGCTGCAGGGAAATGCCATCACTCCAAACGAGCAGAGGAGGGCTGGGAGTGAGCTGCCCCGGCTCTGTCTGCTGATTCTCTGACGTCTTCTCTTTCCTCCCTTACCACTGCCATGGGCCTGCCACGTATCTGTTACGGTCAGCACGTTAGGCCCCTTGTACAACCGCTGTCACACTGCTTTTGCATATGCGTTTGAGAACGCAGAGGTCCACTAACTGTGATTTGGCATAAGGAGCAACGACTGGTTTACGAACTGCGATAGGTTGGGCGCATGGAGGCCCCTGCTGTAACCATCGCTGCCTTCCTGCGCGGCGGGAAGCACAGACACGATGGTTTCTGGGCAGGTGACCTCGCATGGAAGTATTGCATAATTATTTTTTTTTTTCTCTTTCTGTACACCGTGCTTTCTCAGTGTGTTCCTCTGCCTCCTTCACGTGCCACGTGCACTGCCTACAAAGCACTTCTGAACAGCTACAGGTTTTTAGGTGTCCATCCGGCTTTGCTCACTCACAATTACTTTTGCATTTTTGGCCATTTCTGGCTCCAACTGTATGATGGCTCCTCCAGCCTGTTCTGCTGCTGTGCTTCGTTCTCAGCTCTTAACCTTCAGCTGAAATCAGCACTGTCTGCTGCACTTCCAGATTTGGGAGGCAAAACCACTGGTTGCAGGAAATCGCCATCTGATTCTGACTCCTGGGGGCAGGAATGAGATCCCTCAAACCCTTCTGGCTTAATGGCTTTTCGGAATTGACCTCTCCAGAAGGGTACCAAGGAGCCTTCAAAACACCGTTCTTTGGGGACATACCTATTTCTCCAGTGCTGTGTAGTAGACATCTTGCCAATTTGTCTTCTTTAGTGCTAAGATGCTCCATTGTAGTTTTTCATCTTGTTCCTGCTGTGCAACTAATCTCTGCTTTCTGGGGCCAGTGCCAACCTGGTGACCTATAATTATCTCTCCTTGAATTTTCTTGTGAACGCTAGTTCTTTGAAAATCATTCTGGCTGATAAGGTGAGAAGAACTTGCATTATGGTGCTGCTATATGAGCAATTCTGGTGTTATGCATATGTATTTAATTCATGTCCAGAAATTTCTATGAACGATGAACCAAGGATTCAGGTTTTCCTGTGCTGGATTTCTAGCATGTACAGGTGGGTTTTTTTTTCAGTAAGAATCTGCTAAAAAGATTTCAGGACTTTGTGTGTTTATTAATAACTTAGTGGCACAGAGAGTGCTGTAATAGCTTACTTTCATCATGAGGTTTTCAAAAGAACATTAAGTGTTGCTCCTATTTTACAGCTGAGTGATTAAGAATGTGGAGAGGCAATATCCACACAGATGGGTCAGTACTGGTAGAAATATAGATGTTGGCAAGGCAAGCTCATTTCTGTGGAGGATTTTGAAGATGTCCCTTTTGGACTGGGACACAGCAGCAAAGGCTGTGCTCTGCCTGCATATTCTGTGTGCTCGCTCCAATGTCCCAAGGCTGCATTGCTTTCCTTGCAGAATTAACAAAGAAAGTGTTCTTCACCCGCAGGCCTGAGGGTAGGTGTCCTCAGATGATGTCTGTGAAAATAGGTTAGATCTGAAAAAAACCTCTAGTGGAGACAAGCTGGTTGTGCTGTTCCCTTACCCCATTATTCTCCGTCTTAGTCAAGAGGCTAAAGCGTTTTCTAGCAATATTGGAGTCTCAAATTCAAATCCTTCCTCTACCTGATTCCTCTTGGCTGTTAATCTCGAATATTAGTCTTTACTGCTGAAGATGTGCTCTTTTGTGTAAGCTGAATATTCACCAGGTGACCAGCTGGAAGCTACATCTGTCAGGCGACTATTAAGTACCAACATAGAGCTGCATTTGCTGGAACATTCTCAGCCTCCTTTGCAGACAACATCCCCTCTAGGCCACCAACTACTTAGAGAAGAGCCACTTTGCTCTGAGGACGGTGTCTGACCACACTATAAATAAACAAGCAAACCCTGCATTTTGCGTTTCAAGAGGAAAATGTAGTAGGAAGGCAGAGGCGGTGGACTGAAAAAAAAGGGACATCTTGTCACAGTCCAGGAGAGCTAGACTCTGGTCTGGGTTCTGCCACAGATACTCTGCACCTTACATTTAATGTACTCCTCATTTTCCCCTCCATACCTGATTGCAGCGTGCCCACCTACCTATGCAGTGTCACAGTATCACAGTATTGTCAGGGTTGGAAGGGACCTCTGGGGATCACCTAGTCCAACCCCCCTGCCACAGCAGGGACACCTACAGCAGTTGCACAGGACGGCGTCCAGGCGGGTTTTGAATGTCTCCAGAGTGGGAGACTCCACCACCTCTCTGAGCAGCCTGTGCCAGTGCTCTGCCACCCTCAAAGTAAAGAAGTTCCTTCTCATGTTAAGATGGAACTTCCTATGTTCAAGTTTGTGCCCGTTACCTCTTGTCCTATCACCGGGCACCACTGAAAAAAGACTATTTTCATCTACCTGGCACCCTCCCCTTAAGTATTGATAAGTATTGATAAGATCCCCTCTCAGTCTTATTTTCTCTAGACTAAAAAGCCCCAAGTCCCTGAGCCTTTCCTCATAAGAAAGATGCTCCAGTCCCCTAATCATCTTTGTAGCCCTTTGCTGGACTCCCTCCAGTAGTTCCCTGTCCTTCTTGAACCGGGGAGCCCAAAACTGGACACAGAGATGGGTGTCCTTCCTCAGCTGAGGTGGCTGAAGACTGCTGCTGCTGCTTTGTTATGGGACTGCTGCTTTGCTGGGGGCTTGTCCTTCCCACCAGCAGCTCTGTGGTAGAAAGGATGCAGGAGGTGCAACTTAGCTCCTTGCTTTGCAAAGCCAGCCAAGCTATTTCAGTCACCTCTGTTGGCTGGCTTTGAGAGATGCTTACATTCCTGTCCCACCAGCAGGCAGCAGTGTCTTAAATAAGAGCTTAAATAGTGCCAAGATACTGGCTGAGTTGGGGCCTTAGGTAGAAAGCTAACTGGGACTCGGAGTGTGGTGCCTGTAGCTCCATCTGAATCATGGTGGAAGTGCGGCATTTACTTGGTGACAGTTCCTCTTCCAGCTGCTCTTTGGAGCTGAACTCTGCTCCCTGAGCTAAAGCAAGTCATCCGGCTTTGCACTTTTCACCATACACTTTGTATGACAAAGTAGTGATTTTTATAGCTCAAATAGGATCAAGCATAGATGATCTTTTAATGAAGTGATCTTTGTGCCTGATTGTATTAACATCACCGGGAGACAAATGTACTTGAGCTGCGAAGAGCCCCCTGCAGCTATAATTAGATGAATAAAGAGGTTCATATTGATCTGTAGATCAGCAGGAGGAAGGAAAGAGCATCACCCATGTAAGCTTTTGAGACCGAAAGCTAGCGCAGGCTGCAGAGAAGTCAACTTAGGCTCTTGATCGTAAAGCACAAACTCCAGCCAGCTCATCTGACACTGGCTCCACCTGCTTCTACGGAAGGCTGTGCCACCATACAATGTGACCTGGACAGGTTGGAGAGTTGGGCAGAAAAAAACCTGATGAAGTTCAACAAGGGCAAGTGTAGGGTACTGCATCTGGGGAGGAATAACCCCATGCATCAGTACAGGTTGGGGGCTGACCTCCTGGAGAGCAGCTCTGTGGAAAGGGACCTGGGAGTCCTGGGGGACAACAGGATGACCATGAGCCAGCAATGTGTCCTGGTGGCCAAGAAGGCCAATGGCATCCTGGGGTGCATCAAGAAGAGTGTGGCCAGCAGGTCGAGGGAGGCCATCCTCCCCCTCTACTCTGCCCTGGTGAGGCCGCATCTGGGGTACTGTGTCCAGTTCTGGGCTCCCCGCTTCAAGAAGGACAGGGAACTGCTGGAGAGGGTCCAGCAAAGGGCTACCAAGATGATTGGGGGACTGGAGCATCTTTCTTATGAGGAAAGACTCAGGGACTTGGGTCTTTTTAGTCTAGAAAAAAAGAAGATTGAGGGGGGATCTTATCAATATTTAGAAATACTTAAGGGGAGGGTGCCAGGTAGATGAGAACAGTCTTTTTTTCTGTGGTGCCCAGTGATAGGACAAGAGGTAACGGGCACCAACTGGAGCACAGGAAGTTCCATCTTAACATGAGGAGGAACTTCTTCACTTTGAGGGTGGCAGAGCACTGGCACAGGCTGCCCAGAGAGGTGGTGGAGTCTCCCACACTGGAGACACTCAAAACCCGCCTGGACACTGTCCTGTGCAACTGCTGTAGGTGTCCCTGCTGTGGCAGGGGCGTTGGACTTAGATGATCTCCAGAGGTCCCTTCCAACCCTGACGATACTGTGAAACTGTGATACTCTGCAAAAGAGATGGCATTGAGCTGAGCCCATGCCACTGGGGCTTTTGGGGTCGCTGTGTTGCCTGGAAAGAGCTGTGTCTGCATTTGTGTGGTGCAACGAGGAGAACACCTGCGCTTGGTCAACCGAGCAATGAGCAAGGCGGTGGTCTGGTATCCGAAGAAAACTTAATGTAGGACTCTCCATATGTGTTGGCACCAAGTTGGCTTGTGCGCAACTCAGTGGTACAAGCAACAGCTGGGGATCTGTAAAATCCAGGTCTGGACACAACTTCAGCACTGTCACCCTGTGCAACTGTTCCTCCAGCTGTGCCCGTTGGAGCACGGAAGGTGCAGTCCTCAGGCAGGGCTCTGGGCTGGCAAAGAGAAGCCATGTCCCTGCCACAGACCTAGGCTGGCTCTGCACACTTGAGCTGGGCAAGTCAAAGCCAGTGGGGAAGTGACATTGGTGACATGCCTTCCTGTGTACCGCTGCTGCAGAGTCAGACCGGCCCAGCATCCAATGTGGCGACAAAAGCCCCAAGGGACTTTTTAAGGTCCATTTGAATTGTAAAAGACAAGCAAATGTCCCACCTCTGGAACCCTTTCTGTGAGGTAATGGTGTTTAGCAGCGGGCTTTGCTCTACCAGCAAATGCTTTTCAGTGCTGGTTTCTCAGTGGAAAGCTGCAGAAAGGGGCAATGGGAAAACCTTGTCCCCTCAGGGGTGCGAATGATGCAGCAAAAATCTAAACTTTCCCTGCACTGTAGGGTTGGAGAAAAGGTGGAGAAAGTGTGGGAGGCTGAAGAGGAGTGTGACAAGACATGCTACGAGGCAGATTCTGAATGACTCCAAAAATACCCGAAAATACTACCTTGTTCCTGGTAGCAGAATGTGTCTCTGTGTGTTCAAAGTGTGCCTGCTCTGAGACTAACGTTGTCCTGTCACCTCTCCAATCTAATGTTGCTGAGCCTAATATACGCCAAACTTTCCTACCAACTCATCTTATTGCTGCTGTCTAAGCACCTGTAGTGGGGATGGCATAGCAAATTTTCATGAAATGCACTTTGAAAATAAGCATGGCTTGCTGCCTCCCTTGGTAAAGAGAGGCTGTGACTGTGAGAGGCAGCTGACGTAGCCAGAGAAATTTTGATTTTAAGCCCCTGCTTTTGTCTGTAGTAAGACCTTCGAGTTTTGATTCACTTTGCAGATGATGCTTGAATTCTAGATAATCTGCTTTTAATTGGCACCGTGGTTTTTTGTGATGATCTCACTGCACTTTGGTGGACTCGGAGTAACCTTTTTGCCCTGGTTTTGAGGTTTGTAATGTGTAGTTAAGCGATTTGCTCCAGGTCACATAATTAAAAGCAGCAATGGCAGCAGACCTGGTTCCCTGCTCTGACAGTTTAGATCAAAATACTGAGGAAACTGATGGCTTTCCCCATGTCCTGAGGCCTTCACATCAGTGCTATGGATAGCTTTCTGGGAAATTCATGATTAGCTTTGGCTAAGGGAGCTAAGGGGTGTGGGAGAAGTCAGAAAAAATGATCCCACTGTTGTTTCTGAGGTTAGAAACCCGCAACTCTGCACAAACTTTTGCTTGCACGCCAGAGCGTGGAAGAAAGAGGATGGGAGGTATTAAGCCGTTTCTTTTGCCTCAGATCTCTCGTGTAAGACAGAGCAATACTTTTGTCCCCTTAGCTGGCATGGATTGGCTGAGACTAATGCAAACTCTTGAACTTGGGGAAAGGGCAACTTTTCCCCCACGCTATCAATGGAGGAAGAAAAAGCATCTCACTTTTGTTCAGGGTAGGTTCACTGACCCTTTGTAAAGCATCTTAAGCGGATCGCTGTGTTAGCAGAAGCCAACGCGTGTGTGGCCCTTTTCTCTCAGGAAAGATGCAGCAGCTAGAAAGCAAGAGGTACAGAAAGCCCATATTGCCTTCTGCTCAGGGCATTTCGCTCTGCAGCTGCTCCCTGGCGATGGCTGTAGCCCAGCGCATAGGGATTTGCTGTCTCACGCAGCTGCCTGTGATCCTGGCTCCAAAGGGAACAAGCATACTCCCTTTCAACTAGGCCTGCGCTCCCTTGATTGCATTTTAAAATGTCGAAAAGAACATTTCCAAAACTATCAAAGGAATCTAATCATCTATTTATGCTTGATTCTGTGGGAGCTTGCCAGAGGGCTCCAGGCACAAGTACTTCAGTGCAAGAGGTTGTTCATGCACCCTTTGCTGTCTGCTGCAGCTTGGCCAACGGAGGAGACAATGCGGGAACGTGTCATCGGAGCTGGTGTTGCTCTGCCTGGCGAATCAAAGCACGTGAAAGCAAATCGAAGCTCTTACGTGCTGGGAGCCATATTCTATGTTCTGGGAGTTAAATGGTGATATTTGTGATTGATTGAGGCTTTTGGGTTCTAGTTTTAGTTTTTCCGTGAGTTCTCTCTCTACCCCCAGGGGCAAGTGGTTCAGGTCAATTGTCTGAGCGGAGCTTTGAGCAGGACTTCAACTGCAGTTTTCAGTGCTGCTCAGCACATGAGCTTGTCTGTGGTTGCTGATACGCCCATCGCTTTGTTCAGGTTTCATGCAAGAGGGATGTTGACTCTAGTCCCAGATTTTTCCTCCTCCTTTGAGTGCTCCCTTGTTTGAGAGTAACTTACTGATCATTTCTTGAGCCCTTTGGTAGATTCAACACATCTTTTACACTATCTTGGACAGCCATCCTTCCCCTTTCTGCACTTCAGAAGGGATATTTGGCTCAGAGGCCACTTGTAAAAGAGCTGTGAAAATGCAGTGTTAAGTACGAGATGAAGAGGTATGAGAGAAGTGTAATAATTTTGTTGGAGAGGAAGATATTAAAAGATGTACCGTATAGATGGGTGAGGGGAAAATCAGTTCAAGTCAGAGTTGAGCTGGAATAAAAAAATATTAGCTCTAATTCCTTCAAACCTAGATGGTGTTTTTGTCTCTTGAACTTTCTTATCAGCTGAACTGGAGCAAAGTGAATGCTCAACTCCAGACATGCATGAATACTCTGAAACATCATCTGTGAATGCAGATCTCAGACCAAGAGCAAAATTCTAGGAGTGATGCATTGCATTTTGATTTTATTTTTGCTGGTTTACATACCAATACAGTTTCATTGACACAGCAGAGAGATGCTTATTTTGTATATTCTTGCGGATAAAATCAGTCCATCTGCATATCCAGATGCATACATTGGTCTGTGACAAAACTAAGGCAGCAACATTGCAGCAGTTGGTTAGCCAGCTCAGGAACTACACGGCATCAGAGCAGAGTTGGTTTTGTTTTTCCCTCTTCCTCCTGCCACAGCTTCTAAAGGTACAAAGGAGAGACTCTCCTGACATTGAAAACTGAGAATGTAATTAACAAGTGTCTAATGTGCCAGTCTAATTAGTGCTTCTCTTGACTGTCCATGACAATAATGCTATGTAAGTGGAGGTATTACTTGGCTTATAAAATAGGAGTTAGAAAGTGACATGGTTTTTCGGATTACACTTCTGCTACATGCCCTGTTTGTGGAGGAACAGGACAGAAGCGTAGTAGAGGATCGCTAATTCAATGTGACACTTGTTTTGCGGTGTGGCAGGTTACACCAAGCACTTCTGTAGCGCCTGGTCTACACAGTGGATAAAAATAACTTTGGGGCTTACCTTTAACTGATACTGGTAAGAAAGAAATTTGAAGCTAAATTTATACCTGCATCCCCATCTTACCTTGCAATGGTCAAATACTGCAGGGAGCTTGGAATGCTGGTTCTTCTTGCAGTATGCTGTAAAGTTTTAACGTTGTTAAAAAAAGTTGTTTCTTCTAACTGGATTTTTTTTTTTTTTTGGAGGGAGCTGTGGCTTTAACATTAGAATGGACTTAACCCTGAAACTGGGACAAAACGTCCCTGCCCTTGGAGAGTGGTTTCTCAGTTCCTTCCCTGAATGGGCAGGCTTTTTGGGTTGGGCAACAGGGAAAGGACTTTTGGAGAGTAACATGAGTTAGATGTATGGTACTTGGAAGGAATAGAAAGCAAAACCGTGAAAAAAGATACCCAACGTGCCCTATCCTCATCTCATTGTTTTTTTGAGTGGTCCTCAGTTGAGTTGCAGGTGGAGTCAGAAAATCTGACCCAAATCTTAGGTTGAATGATGGATTCACTCCACAGTGGATGCACATGTCTGTACACATCTGTCACATCAACTGATGTGCAGAGAGGCGCCGCCTTGTCTGCTTCCTGAAGATGGCTTAAAATGCATTGGCAGAACATTAGCCTCCTCTCGCCCTTTAGGCTCAGGGGAGCTCAGTGCTCTGAAGAGATACTTGCATGACTCTGACCTCGCTGGCTTTTTTGAGGCGCCTAGGGCACATCTGCATGCTTCTGTATTGCGCGATATAGACATACCTTGAGGCAGCTGGAGCTCACCTGAGCAATAACAGCTCCTTTTGTGCTTCAGTTACTCTTCAAAAATTTTAATTCTTGAACATCTGGTCTGTCCTAATTTCTCTTCCATTCTTCTCCTGGGAAATCTAGGTATGTATGTGGCATCTGTCTCTCACCCTCCCTTGTTTAGATGGAGACAAAGAGTTATTAGTATTTGCAAATGGCCACTTCATCTGTCGGAAAGTGCCTTCCTACCATCCCCCTTTCAGGTCCATTTCTTTCCTTGACTAGTTTCCTCCTCTTCTGTAACTGGAAAAGGGGTCTGTTATTTACTGTACTTGTATGTTAAAAGTTCCTGTCCATAGTGAACCCTTTTTCAACGCTTGAACAGCCAGCTTCTGTCATTTGAAACAGGAGCCCTGTAAATAAACCCTTTTTGTTGTCCTCTGCTTACTTATCCCTGTTTTAGCCTTTCAGACATGGTTCCTTTTCAATTACTGAACTAAAGACCCAGCAATAAGCAAGAGTCGTACACCCAGGATATACTTACCCCTCTCTCTAATGTGATTATAAAGCAACGATCTTCCGAGCTCAACATCTCTAAACTTGGTTTCTTGCCCCATTCCCGCATGGAAAGTTGCAGTCTCCAACACACTCAGCTGAGGCTGCTGCTGTCGCAAAGAGGATTCTCCTCTTGTCCTCAGGAGCGAGGCAGTGTTTAATCAGAAGAGCTGTCATGCTTCAACGCGCTGATGCCTGCAATTGACTGGCAGGCAGTGGGATTGTTGTATTATGGTCGTATTAGCTAATAACTGCTGATAATTGTTATTAATCATTGTCTTGGATCTGTGGTATGAAGAAGCTTTAGTTCCTTGATTGTAGCTGTTTGAGGTGAAATGCAAGAGCTGCTTAACAATGCATAAGTAAGATAAAAATGGAAGGAAAGGCTTTTTTTCCCCAACACTGAAAAAGCAGCACCTTGTAGTGCAAGGTCTAAAAACTACATGTTTGAGCTGCACTGGCTCTAAAGATGATCTGCTGTCCTCTAGCCCTGTTTGCTGCAAAAGGAACTGGTCTTTCATGGTGTTCCCTCAAAATACCATTATGTCCCAGCTGGGCTTAGTTTGCAAGTCTGATGCTCAGTGTAGACTGAGGGCGAAAAGTGAAAAGCACTAATTCATCCCCTCTCTGCTGGTGGTGGCCAGTTTTCCCCGCAGTAGATTGACAAGATTTTTTTCTCTTAAATGGTTAAAGGGCGGCTTTCCCCTTTTGCCTGCCTGGTTCTGGAGTCTAGGATTTCACACAGTAGAAAGTCCTTTGATCAGCTTCGTTTTCTCTTCTTCGTGCCCTGCCTTTGCTCCTGCCCCCCACAGTCTGTGTCTGGTTTCTCAGACTCCAGCTCAGCACTTTCCTTGATCTCCCCACAGGAGGATTTGATTTGCCACCACTTTCTGGACAAGTGCTGTTGCTTTTTGTCATTCTTTGAATGATGAACAGGGAAGGCATTGGAAGAGTTCAACTCCCCATTGCATTTCCAAAGTCCCCCTTTGTCAGGACTGATTACAACTGGTCCGAGGAGAACAGACATTCAAGAGCAAAAAACTAAGCAAGCCATTCATTACAGCTTAGAAAGTCTAGACAAAGGACAAAAAGGGTCAATATCTTCTTAAAAAACTCCTCAGCAGTTCATGTCCTTTACTGAAACTCTCCCTTCCTCTGATCTTGAGAGGAAAGGAAGAAAGGGGAGTAAGAAAAAGATTAAACAAGAAGTTGAAATTGCCAGGTCTCAGCTCCCAGTCTTAACATCAAAAGATTAATGCATCATGTCGGGGATGCTTCAAACTCCATAATCTGCTTTGCTGCCTCTGTTCTGGGGCTGTTCGAAGTGGTCTCTCCTGCCAGTTCAGTCAGCGATGCTGTTGTTAGGTTTATTGAGGACTTTGGCAATTAATTGCTTTCAGACCTGAGAAGGGCCTCATTGTCATCCATCAGAGTTTTAATTAATCAAAGCGGCAGATGGGTAGTATCAGCCTCAAATGGTGCTGTAATTAACTCATTCATTATCATGTTCTCTTGCATTGTGATGGTTTATAAAGGACATCTTTAATCTAGCGGCCATCATGCTGTCCCCATAGCAGGAGTTAAATTATTTTCATCAGTCTTTACCATAATTACCCTGTATCCAAGATACCATTAGGGAAAATGGTAATTTTTGCCAATAAATATGTAGGCCCTCCTTGGCTTCAGACAGGTGAGCAGAGTTTGACCTGCAAAGATGAGTGGGGTTGGTGAGATTAAAGTTCCCTTTGAAAGTCTCCGGAATTTCTTTGCGACTCACCCGGTGCCTCCAGAAACATCCTGTCCTGAACTGTCTGGTCTCCTGGCTCTTCGCGCCATGTCAAGACAGAAACATGACCAACTGTCACCTGTTTCACAGACCGAAACAGCCTTCTTACCTTGGGGAAATAAAAAGAACACACCTTCTTAGGGCCTCAAAACTGGATGTGCAAACTGCTGCAGGAGGGTTTTGCTCGCAGCTGGCCAAGTGCTTGCTGGGGAATAGTGCCACTTTGGGGGGAGTTTTTTGGGTCTTTCTTAATGTGCCCCACCAAAGTGGTTTGAGACATGTCCTCCATCATGAATGGATGCCCAGGAAACAACCCCAGCCCCTGGAGTTGTCTTGATAAGTTGTTAGCATAGCTTTTGACCTGCTTTTGGCCCAGGCTGTCTGCATGAGAGTACTCATCATGGTTCAGGAGTTGACACGGGTCAGGAGCAACAAACAGTTTGGATGTGGCCACTCTTTGGCCTTTTTTTCCCTGAGGAATAAGTGTTTGGACTTGGGTGAGTCTGTACCAATTGGCATCAGCACCAGAGAAAGGTCCTGAGCACGCTGGGCATACTAGAATAGGTGTTGCCATAGATACTTATCAGACATGAAATGAGGAGTTTGAAGTAGAACGGGAAGCAAAAGAACAAAGAACTTAAATCCCATGTCTCTGAAATATACCCAGATCTCCTCCTAAATCTTGATGTGGTGCCTGGCAGAACTCATGGCTTCCTCATGACAGCAGCTGCTTTAGGAACTTTGGAGTGACCTGTACAACTGTTCATATCCAAATGGCTGCTCGCAACCTCACATGGGTTCTGGCAAGGTGCCTTTGCTTCCAAAGGATATTTCCGGGATTGATTGTATGGGATGTGAAAGCAGCTTTGGCCTTCTGAGGAAACCTTTTGCCCTGGATGCTCTTCCTGAAAAGAAGGGGAGGGAGGGTCCCAGTAGCCCCTTTACATAAGGATGGAGGCAACCTCTCCATGGCACTTTCCATCCAAGCTGTGAAGCCAGTGCTTCTCCCCAGCACTGGGGCCATCCTAAATAATGAGATCATTCACCTTTAATGTGGTGCCAAGAAGGCAAAATAAAGAATTTACATCGCTGACTGCTGCTTGAAGACTCTTCCGCTGCCTGCATGGTTGCTTTCAAAACATTTGGTAAGAACACAAAACCTATTAAAATTTAGACCAAAATCCTCAGCCAAACCAATACTGTGGCTTCGTTAATCAAAAGGTTTGGGGAAAGAACAGCTTGGCTTTTCTTAATTAAGACTGTCTTTCCCTGGCAGATTAATTACCCAGAATTCATCGCAAATCTCTGGCTCCATGGATGGTATTGATCCAGTCAGGCTGCTAGTTTGTGCTTGCAGGGATCTGTCTGTGATCCTCTTTCCGTGGGAATTTGGGGAGGGAGGGAAGGAGGGAGCTGGCTGCCAGTTATTAATAGAATTTGGAACAGGTTTTTTTCCCCCTAGCTGATTAAATCTAAATGCTAGACAGTTGCATAATCTCGTGCATCTCAGTAACAGCAGCAAATGCCACCACCACCACAAGCCCAGAGAAAAGTGTGGAAGTGTGGAGACAGATGCCAAAGGCAAGAGTGGATTTTTTCTGGAGAGGTGAAGTAAGAGTATTTTTTTACACATGTTCAGAAACCGTGTGCTTAGAAATGTGCTGTGAATGTTTCAAATGCCTCCCGGGCTGTAGTTTTAGCGTATCATGATGGGTTCAAATCAAGCCTGGGACAAGGAACAGGATTGCTGGTCCTCTTTGATGATGTCCATATGAAGTATAGGGGTGATCCCACCATAGTTGCTGGTGCTTGTGAGCTCAGGCCCGGTGGCCCACTTACTGGTGGAGATGGAGTGCTGACAGGAAGCCAGTGACATCTGGCCCTGCTCTGCAGAAGAATAGCAAATCTTGGCTTTCCAGAAGGGGAGACTGAGACAGGCTACAGGCCAAGTGATAGGAGATGAGCACTGCTGTTTGGGTGCCCAAGAAAGGCAGTCCAAGGAATGCTCCTGGGTGTGGAGCTCTCCCTGTAAAACATCAATTGCTTGTTGTGTGGGGTCACGAGTGATTCCCTTCCATAGATCTTTTACTCTGGAAAATATAATGGGCACCGACAGCTTTGGCTTTTTGAGCCCCCGATCTCCTTCAACCTTGCAAATAGCGTTTTAAAGCCTCAACACACCCCTGTATTCTGCTCCTTGTTTGCTTTGTCTGTCAGGCAGATGCCTTAGTTAAACATTTTCAGGGATGATTCTAATCCAGGGGCTGTCCTTTAGCATGAGGACAGGCTTTCCATCAGGCCAGCTTGTTGACTATGGTGGCTGTACTTGCTCCATTCTGCTTGGGTACTCAGCCTCTCTCTACCTTCCCTTTTCTGGTTTCTCAGGACTTCCCCCCCCCCCCCCCCCCCCCCAGGTCTTTAAAGAAGAAAACAAATAATTCCCCAAAGATGCTTCTGATACAAGAGGCACTGTAATGATGAGAGTTCTCTGCAGTATCACGAGTCACAAACGGTGACAGTGGTAGGACTGCCTGCCTTGCTGTTTGGAGAAGAACTTTTCACCAGGCTTCATTCACAGCCTTCCAGAGTTTGGTGTTTAGAAAATCCTGCGTTTCCGCTTAGAGTTTAGAAACTCAAGCCTGAATTTTCAGGAGGTAGCAGTAATTTGAGGGCCCTAAATTTTCCTAGAAAGTATTTTTTTGCTTTTAGGAAAAGTTGAACAGTACGCTTTTGGGATTTTGCTTTAAAAATCCCCTGAATTGAACACCCTGAATTACTTCATCCTTTTTGCAAATTCAGAACAAAAGTTGAGAATAGGAGACAGGTTGCAAGCAACATATGTCAGGAGCTGTAGATCATAAGCACAATTAATTGCAGGCCTAAGACATTTGGTGGTTGGAGTCTCACATTGACCGTGGATGATAGGAGAACCTCACAAATCCCCTAGGCTCCTTCTCTCTTTTTCGGTAAGATGAGTGAAGAAACCAATATTTCGGGAACCACATCTTGTATTCAGCCTGGGCAGCCTAACTTACTTCCTCAAATTAATAAAGTCAGGGGAAAGATGCCTGATTCGACTGCTGGCTACCCAAGACATGCAAAAGAAGGGTGGGTGCTTTTCCCCTAAGTTTAGGGATGGACGTCAATTCAAAATTGAGACACTGGAGGCCCGTCAAGTGTCTCAAATCATAGTAGACAACTGTGTAGGCAGTTTGGTGCTGACTACAATTGGGATGAATAATTCCCAGGAGGTACCTGTTTTTCTCTGACGATTACTAAGGCAGCTTGGAATTTGACAAGTGGCCTTCAGAAGCATAAAGTTGGGTGAGCTGTAGCTGTAGATGCCTATGTCAAATACCTACATAGGCAGGTTGAAATATATGGCCTTAAGCATTACTTAACCTGTAGAGGTGGTTACTGGAGATGGAGAACAGACATAGCTTCCAGGGTCACTCCACGTATTGTGAGCAGAAACAACTCCAGATCTTTCAGTGCCATGAAACCTTACCTGAATGGAAAGGACAAACACAAGGATGGCAGTGAAATGATTTAGCCTCCCTTTACTCTGCTTATAGCCTTGAAAATGATCCCTTATTCTCTGAGCCGAGACTGCTCCAAACTTCGGTAAAGCTTTAGTGGCACAATAAAGTTCACAGCATTCACAAAATAGAGAAGGCCGTGGGCATTTAAAAAGTGTATAAAATAAGTGAGTTTATGGATGTCTGCCATTATTTAGTGCATCAAATAACCAGGTCACTGTTTACATTAAGTAATCAGTGCTTGTTGCTCCCAGCTAAATTAAAAATGAGAGGGAGGGGAATACTTTAATTATTCTTTGTAAGGTGTACAGCTCTGTGACTGTGTCTTGCCCAGACGCATGGGGCTACTGTTGGCTATTTTTGGGGAGGTTAGGCCTTGTTTACAGATATATGAGTAACTGATCTTGGTAACGAACTCACGATGTTTCAGCTAATCTACCATAACTGTCTGCGAACAGGCTGTTTTCCCCTGCAGATGCAAGGTAACTAACTACATTGCCGCTTTGGCAGATGCTAGTTTATTGGGCGGTAAGACCGTGTACGTCAGGAGTCATCGCGGCGTAGCTGGTGCACATCCCTGCCCTTGCCTTGCACTAACTTTGTGTGTGCCCACAGCAGTTTGAGTGCCATCTCACACAGGCATATATCTACGTAAACCCGTAAGCATGACTGGACGTAGGTGTGTGGATTCCCGCAAACTTTGCTGCAAAGATGATGCTTTAAGATGAATGGCTATTAATTCACTGGCAGATGAGGGTTTTTTGTTGGTGGATGGTAAAAATGGTGACTTTTGTAAATCCTGCAGTACGACTGACTCAGCTGGCCTCGCAGAGATGACCCGCTCACTGCTCTCCTGTGCTTTTGCTTCTGGATTGTAAAACCAGATGGGAGTACTGAGGAGCTGGGAGCCCGAAATGCCCCAAGGGCACAGTCCTGATCCGATGTGCCCACTCAAGCCTGAGGAAAAATCTTCCTGATTTCAGTTAGGTTAATGTCAGGCCCTTAGGTGATCTCGTTCAAAATTAATAAACTAGTTGTCTGGTAGACCTGTAGTACATTGGGAATTTTATCACTGTAATTGCAGACAGTTGTTAGCCATCTTCTTCAGGGATTGTCATCCTGTGTTCATTGAGCAGATGGCTGTTGTACGGCTTCTGGAAGTGGCCAGCAACTCCTGGATGGGAGACACTTGTTCGCTGTTCGAAATCCTCAAACCAGATTATTTTCTCTTTAAGAGTCAGGTAAATATATTCCACGTGCAGATACACCTACATTCATTGTAGGTTAGGTATTGAAATTTTCACCCATTTCTAAACCAAAAGTTTCACATTCCCAGTGGATAAAACTTCTTCCTGCCACCACCTTGCCTGAAATGCTTTTTACTCTCAAGCCTGTGATTTTTGCAATTCTGCTGTGAGTTTTGCAGCTTGAGCTCAGATCCCAATGTTTTGGCAACACTCCTGTCTGTGTGTAAGGGAATCCAGGCTGCAATATCACTCAACCCTCCTTTTTTAAAGACAACCTTCTATCTCTCTAGAGCAACCCGGAGTTTCAACATCCCTGTTCTCCTGAAATCCACTGAGCTGGCAAAGACCACAGTGCGTAATACAATTCAGCAGAGCCCTGGCTGGCTGGTGTAGGAAATCACTTTTGGTCTGAGCAGGTGCAGGGCACATTATGGTGTTTTGCGATGTAGCTGTGTGCACAGAATAAAACATGCCCCAGGAGGCCACGTTGAATTAGGAATAATCCGTTTTGGTAAGAATAATTGAATTACAGGTAAGATGATGTGTGCAGCAATTGTGCCTCGCCTGGGTGATGCAGCTTTTTGTTAATCGGAGGATGTAATCTAACAAGAGTGTTGTTTATCAGGCTGCAGCCAGTGAAAGACCCAGTTTTGGTTTTGGACTCATAGAAAGGCTGATTGGAGAGGACTTTGTGAAGTCTGTGTGTCTGCCAGTGTTTCATGGCTCCTTCCTCCTTTCCCTGAGGATCCTCTAGGGCCTGTCTTGTCCTCTTGTCTCTAAACCACCAGCGTTATCGCTGCAGTAATCGATAGTTGCCACCAGCCTCTTCACACCACATCTCCCTTCTCTCTGCCAGTCCTATCCCTGCTCCCTATCTTCTGCCCCCAGCCCCTGCTCCCACTGTCATATCCCCTCCTCTTGTTTTATGTCGTCCATTTCTGATTAGCACAGCTGTTTCTTTCCAAGCAGCTCCTTGTCCTGCCCCTTTCCTTTTCTCCGTTTGTTCCCCTCTCCTTCTCCATCTGTCTGTGTATTTTGATAGACTTATTGGAATAGACATATTTAAAAAGAAAGAAAGAAAGAAAGAGAAAGAAAGAAAGAAGGAAAGAAGGAAAGAAAGAAAGGAAGGAAGGAAGGAAGGAAGGAAGGAAGGAAGGAAGGAAGGAAGGAAGGAAGGAAGGAAGGAAGGAAGGAAGGAAAGAAGAGAGAGAGAAGAAAAGGACTTATTTGGTTTCCAGGGGAAGGATGAGGAACAGACTCTGCATGTCTCTGCAGGGCAGGATCCCCACATGTGCAAGCATGGGAAAGGTCTGTGACCCTTTGGCAGAAGAAGAGTTTTCAGAGCTTCTTGTGACTGTCTTTTGTGAACTCTGTGTTTGGCTGGTGAAACACTGCCACTGCTTTCCTCCTGAGACAGGAAGGCTGTGTGGCTGGTTGCACTGGGCTTCTAGGCACATCACCTTGAAAAGTGATGCTCTCGGCATTCAGTGGGCACTACAGAAACAAGGGGCAGCCTCAAAACATGTCCTGGGGTACAGCTTGCTGTCATGTGCCCAGCATTCAGGAGAGGAGCTGTGGATCTTTACCAAACCCTTCCTACCATGGCACTGGTGATTGCTTTGTGTCCTCGCTTCCTCTGGCCATGCTCGCTCTGAGTGTTCCCTGAGTCTTGAAGTTCACACAGCAATTTGTAGAAGATAAAGCCCTGGAGTAAGGACTGACTGCAGTACTGCTTAGATGGGAGATGTTCATTGTCAAGGGCAGTCCTGTACTGTCCCTGGGAAGGACCTAGCACACCAGAGTGGGTACTCTGAAAATAGCATTTTTCAGTGCTCGCCTGTACTTGCCATGGTTGCCTCAAGCTTCTCTCTTGCACATAAGGAAGGCACTATATGTGAACCTTATAGTGATGTTTGGTAAATGATCTTTGCTGTTTAATGCCATAAACAAATGATAAGTCAAAGTGCTAACACATTGTGCTATGTACGCTAAGCCATGGCATTCAAATCCCTTACATGAAGGCTTGGCCTCTGATGTGTAGGCAGAAGATGAAAGTTTACTGTATAAGGCCCTGTGTGGATTGTGAACAGAAATAAAGAGATTTTATTGACCAGGAATGGCAGTAAACAAACAACGAAGGAGATAAGTTTCACAGTGTGTGTTACAGGTTGATAAAGGAGAGGAAAAGATTAACAAGAGTCGTTCATTTGCTTTTTTTTTATTATGTATATTTTCATTAGAAAACAACCTTGAACACCCAGGAATAGTTTTCTAATAAACGTAAGCTCATGAAGAGCACTTGGAAGTTTCCATTCTGGGTTCAGGAGAATGACGGGACAGTAACACAGTCGACATGGTCATTCCTCTTAGTCAACCCCTCCCTTGTGGCTGATTGCTTCTTACATCGCAGCCTTCCCTTCCCCGTGCTTCCTGCCCTGAAAAAAACCAACACCCCCCCCCTCCCAACCCCACAGACCTCTCTGTAGAAGTCTCAAAGAGAGTATTTCTGCATGGACACACCACTGATTCATCTCATCCCTCAGTGAAAATAGTGATTTCTTCCAGGCCCAGCTCAGGACCCTATCAACAGACTTTGGAGATCCATGCAGAGACACTGCTTCCTCTCCTGGGCAGACCCCGTAGTAGTGAAGGATCAGACCGTAGTCCTTGGGAGTGATTTCAAAGGGGACTCACGTGAAGAGATGCAGAATTATCCTACTGAGATTTCTGCCCTCAGGGGATGAAGATCCAGGGAAGTGTTCTTGCCATCCCCACTAGCTACCTCCCTTCTTACCCTCAGCCTCTCTGGGGCAAAAGTCCTGAAGGGGTTGATGCATAGCTATGGGCTGGTTGTGCTTCTGGAATGAGGAAGATTTCCTCCCCAAGCCTGGCCTGCATTGCCTACAGAGGGTTTGTTTATAATGGAGAGCTGATGTGTATGAGCTTAAAAACATGAGGGACAAGCCCATTTTGCTTTGCTACTGTATAAATCTGACAAAGGTTCTTGCTCCCCTGTCATCAGGGCAAACCTCATCCAGTTTTACCACCATTAAATTACAAGCAGTTTGTCCTCACTGTGTTTTTGGCTCAGGTACATCATCCACTGTAGTTACCCTGAGGCTAAGAAACAAAAGATTCCCCATGCCATTATCCCACAGCTCGATAGCAGTGAAGGAGATGCTTGAAAGCATTTGCTCTTCTGGATCAAGAAGCTAAACTCCATGAAAAAGGGTTCTGCTGGCCACACCAGTCTAGAGGGATGGGGGAAGGTTTGTGTGCCTGTTAGCAAGGAGTAGAAGGGCTGTCCACACTCCCATCTCAGAGAGATGCTCTATCATTTAGTAGCAGTGAATCACCCCTTTCCAAAGGAAAGTGAAGATTATGGAGTAGTGAGTGAAAGGGGAGGGGAAATATAATCTCATAAGAACGTAGGTGCTGAGACCAGCTGTTCAGAAAACATCAATTTTTGTCTCTCTATCTGGGAAAGAAGATCAGGTGGATTAGGGAGAGGTCTGTTCATCCTTCTAGGGAAAAGGACTAAGCTGAACCTCTGTGATGTGCAGTGGAAAAACTCCCAGAGAAGTGTGGCAGGCTGGATTTTAAAGGAAAGCTGTCCTGTAATGAAGAGCAAAGAGCAGAGTAGCTCTGTCACCAACTTGAACTATGAAAGGAGGAGATAGGTCACTTGCGGGGGCACACTGGGCATGTGCAGTACTTGTGATTATTGATATCAAAACTTATATAAGCTGATAGATGCTCCCACTGCCCAACAGTGACTTGCTAACAACAGGTGGTCATCCTGCCATAGAGGGGCACAACTGGAGGCAAAACATCTCTGCCTGATGCTGGCTATCCCATCCGGAGGAAAGCTGTGGTCCCCTGTAGAAGACTATGCTCTAGGAAGGCTCCTTGATTATGAGCAGACTCAATCACTCAGACTTTCTTTGAGCAAGCAGGGAACTGAATGTGATGTCCTAATTCTGTTTGGTAAAGCACATCTTGATGCATAACATATAAAGAAGCATCTTCCCTTCTCTACTGTTATTTAATTCTTTAAGTCCTGGGTATCAGAATCCTTCTCCTCTTCTCCTCTTCTCCTCTTCTCCTCTTCTCTTTTCTCTTCTCTTCTCTTCTCTTCTCTTCTCTTCTCTTCTCTTCTCTTCTCTTCTCTTCTCTTCTCTTCTCTTCTCTTCTCTTCTCTTCTCTTCTCTTCTCTTCTCTTCTCTTCTCTTCTCTTCTCTTCTCTTCTCCTCTCCTCTCCTCTCCTCTCCTCTCCTCTCTTCTCCTCTCTTCTCCTCTCTTCTCCTCTCTTCTCCTCTCCTCTCTTCTCCTCTCTTTGCCTCGCCTCTCTTTCCTAAGATGCTTGGGACAAAAAGGGGTTAATAATAGGAAGTAGATAAACTCTGAAAAATACTGTCAATGTGGCTTGGAAAAGAATTTCTCTCTGAGTCCTTGTCCCTGTTCAGAAATCCCTCTCTTCTCAAACAGTTGTAATGGCAGGTGTTTGTGCTTTTGCATCATTGTGCTTGTTTGAATATGGCTCAGGTAAGTTTGAGGGGTCTTCAGTCTGTTTCCCGCTGCTGGAGCCGAGCGTCTTTTTTCCACATACTTTTGGATTAATTAAATGGTATACAATAATGAGCATGAACCAGAGACAGGCCAGAGATCACATAAAAGCATTTCCCTCTTCTGTCTTCTCTTTGCCTGAAATCAAATCATATGTCGTATTTTCCACACAGCAGCTCTCTCACTCCTGTCAAGACTTATTCAATACAGTTAAGTATTCTTTCAGATTTATTTGGGGTTTTTTTCTTCTCTTTATGTTTTCAGGATAACATTTATAAATATATATGTATATGTGTACATACATTTTATCTTGCAATTTCAGTTCTGGAAGAGAAAACATCATTCTTTCATCAAAGGAGAAATTCACCCACTGACCTGGAGGTAATTTGAATAATGAACTAAGATAGTTTTTGATGTTTGTGTAAACAGCACAGAAGTGTTAGAATCTGTTCTCCTTGTATCCAGCATGATAGATGTGGGATCAAAGGCTGCCTTCAGTAACTGCCGCATGTCAGACTTGCATTATTGAGGAAAATACTGCTAGAGCCATCAGCTCAGTGCTGTCATATGGAAACCAATTGATGTTTTCAGTATATCTTCTTCAACATGGAAGAAGAGGTGAAGGTCAATGCAATAAGCTCCTACACTTGTTTCTCCTCTCAGGATTCAAATGTGTCATTGTCTATCAATGAAATGAATTTGCCTGTCTGGATACGTGAAGGATGCAGAAGACTCTAAAACTTCTCTGTGAGGAATCCTGTGTTTGTCTGCTCAGGAGAGCTCTAGGGCTGGAGTCTCGTGATGACAGAGGGGATGAGACATCTGTTGGCTCAGGAACAAGAAGGAGCAGTCACAGGTGAGGTGAACAGTTGAGGGGAGGTTAGGATATGCAGCCAGTAGTCACTAAGGCAATTGCACTGCTGACTTCTCTTGAGAAAAACAAAGAGAAGATGCTTGAATGACTGACCACCACACGTGGGCAGAGGATGGTGTTCAGAACTGGAATGTCTTCAGAATTGTCCTCCATTTACGGGCATTGGCTCTGACGTTTTACTGCTGCCAGAAATAAGGGCTCTAAGTAGGCTCAGGGACCTCGCAGGCATGAGTAGTATTTTCCTGTATCCCCGAGTGAAAACGTAGTGGACAGCCAATGCCTCTCTTGACTCAAATCTATGCTGCCGACTTGCTCTTTCCTTGGGTCGCCCATCATGGTAAGGTAAGACATGGACTTCTTCAGCACCTTGCTTGGGAAACCGCAACAGGGAACACACCTGATTTACTTGAAAAACAGTCCATTGCTTCTGGCATTTGAAATTGGAAACCAAGTGTTAGCTGGGTATACGAGTTTTGCTAGCATTATGGGGGTTTTTGTGGCAACCAGTTAACAGCAGGCACTGAGATTGACAAAGTGAATGTATACCAAAGAGGACTTGACTGATGGTTGCAGAGTCCAACTACTGATATAGACTCTTAACGGTCCCTGTGTCCTCTGATGACCCTTGGGTTAGTGCATGTGCTTGAGCCATTGCAGGCACAGAGGAAGAGGGTCTGAACTTGGCAGTGGGTATTTACCAAGAGACTGGATGGCAAGAGTGGAAGAGCTGTGGAAGCTGGAGGCCAGCACTAGTGTTTCAGTAGGCAAGAATAGCATTGGCAACTGACACAAAGCAAAACACCTCTGAAGAGCATAACCAGAAGAGCATAACCAGAAAGACCTGTCAAAACTGACGGAAAATCAGGGGACTAGCAGAAATCACAAGAATGAGCAGGACCACACACACGATTTCTGATGATGATTTCAGTCCTCCACGCTAACCACCCCCAAACGGTGTTGGAGGACCACAAAGCCCAAGAACTGAGGGGTCTCCACAGTGATAGGACCTGGAATTTTCTCCACTGGGAGAAACAGCTGCCAAACTCTGCAAGCTTTGTTTGTCGGTGGAAGCTGATCTGACTGCTTTGTACCAAAATACAAAGAACACCTCTTCAGGAGTCCAGCAGACAAGACTAGAGGAAAGATGTGGGGAAGAAGAGATGCTTTCTGTAGCATAGCTCTGCCCCTTCTCTTCTGTCTGCTAGAATCCCCCAACACACAATGTATTTTGCATCTCTTGGGAGTGTACTGTCTCCATTTGCACCTTTTAAAGTCCTGCATAGTGGCACAAAGGGGATGGCACAAGGAGGTTGTGGGAGATGAGAGAACTGTGCTATGGAAGGAAGAGACCCTCATCAGTATTTCTGCCATCAATACTTTGGGGAGGAAAGAAAAAGAGAATCCAAAACCCCAAACCCCACACTAAATTTGCACTTGTTCTCTCAGGCTGGCAGCCTAGAAGTTCATAAACTCAGAAGTACCTTGTTCTGGAGTAAACTGTTCTGAAAACAGTTTCCAATGTCTTCCCCGAGTTTGCTTTGCTGGTGGCAGCCCTTTGGCTCCATGCTGGCACATGTATGAAGCTCTTTGAACAAGTTTTGACCTTCCTTTAACCCCTCTGCCCATCAAGCCAGCTAATGACATGCTTCGTATTGCACAGAACACATACAATTGACAAGTTCATAGTGTTGTTTAAATATTAAACAGTCTAGACAGGCTTTTGAGTCTTATGCCACTATGAAAAGGCTCAGACCATGCCCATCTCTGAAATTGGGCTGCGGGATCATTTGCACAGTAAGACAGACAATAAGACTTGTATACATTGCCATGCAACAGAAGAGACCCCGAACCGCCAGCCCTAAGTGGAAAGTTTATTTCTAAGCACAATATATGGAAAAACCAAACCAACAAACCCCACAGATATAGAAAACGTTGTAGCAAATCCCTGGTCAAGTAGGACTTCATGTCTGTCACTACCCTGCACCTCACAGCTGCTTAAAATGTCATGCAATGGAGGAGAGGGCACTCGGACGACACCCTCCGCTTCAGATCAAGGAGGATCTCCAAGCAGGAGAGGGCCGATGGGACTCCCGCTGAGTGATTCGGACTGTAACCAGCAAAAGGGCAGCGCTGCTCACCCCCACCACACGCTTCGTGACTACCGGTGGTAGACTTAGCACTTCAACAGGCTTTACCAACGTGGATTCTCACAACACCCCTGTGAGGTAGGTACGTATTGTTGTTCCCCCTTTGCGTGGAGGGGGGACTGAGCCAAACAGCCCAAGGCTACAGAGTCGGTGGCAGAGCTGGAGTGAGAGTATGCAGAGTCCTGTGTGCTCAGAGTACTAGATCACACCACTCTTTCATGGCAAGTTGTGCTTCTGACCTCATAAACTTTTAGCCGTTAGCCAAATTAAAGAAATTTGACTTCTCCATATTAAATGAGTGGAGGGCAGGGAAGGAAACAACATCATGTCTGACAGCTGCCCCTTCGTCTGTGTATGTTTCCCCCTTCCCAAAACCACCATAATTACTCATCTCTTGGAATGAGGACAGCTTCCAGGACAGGCATGGGGGCGAGAGGCTGCTGTGTTCGCTTGCTTTGGCCAGGTTTCTCTCTACCGTGGATCAGAAGCGGTTCTTCCAGAGACCGTTCGTTGCAACACCTTCATTCTGGGGGTAGCTGCTTTTAGAAATGACCAGAATTACCCCTTCCCTCTCCCTCTTCCCACCAACATCCCTTACCTCCCCTCTGCCAAAAGCACTCTTTGGTAGATAGTAAGATTGGTCAGATAAAGGTACAGTGGCCTTAGAAACCATGCTGTTTCACATGGGTCCTCAGTAAGTCAGCTTTCTTGACCGGTGTTTCACCTCCCACATTCTCTGCCAGAGAAGTACCTGTTCTGTTGCATTCTGATATTCAAAGGGACACTGTCAAGTAATCGAGGTGAAAAATGCAACCTGCCTTAAGATGCTAACCTCCATCTTCAACATTGCAGAATGGCTGGTGTGTTCAAACCCGGAGGCTGAAGTTTGACACCTTCTCTGATCCAGAAACACCTGACCCATGACGGCCTAGCTGCCAAAGGAGCTGGTGGCTCGCATTTGCCCTGGCTCCAAAAGAACCTGCGAGAGGTGCTGGTACGATGATGGAGGGCAGTTGGACACAGCCATTGTGCAACGTTGCTCAGCACTGCTGCCAAATGGATGCAGTTTGGCTGAAGTCCTTGTCTTAATTTTAGGGGAAGCTGGGTTCAGGCTTGATCGCTATGGGCTCATTGTTTTGGGATTGCCGAGCTGCTGTTCCTCAATTAGCTAATCTCCGTATTTTTAGGGATCCTGCTCTTACGCTTTCTTTGTGGCAGCTGCACTGGCAAAACAGCTCAACCCCGTAGAGCTGGGACATACCCTCCATCGAGTGAGGACAGTCAGCAGGAAATCAGTAACATGGATTTCCTCCTGTAGCAGAAGAAAGGTGGGGAGGAGACAGAGGGGGATGGTGAAAGGAATGGGGTGAGTGGAGAGAACGATACGTGCCCAAATGGAAAAGGACAAAATCGGTAGGGAAAGAAATTTTATTTTCAAGCTTGTAAGAGAATATTACAAACAATGGAGAGTAAAAAAAGCCCAAACCCTAAAAACTATTTAAAAAGTACTTGACAGTGTCCCTTTAATATCCACAAATGATTCAGCCATTGTGCATTGAAAGAGAATGTTCCTGAAGAGCAACCAGTACCTTCAAGGATATATCCCAGAGAAGGAGACTTATTAGAAGTGTTACATATTCAATCAGCAACTGTGCTCCCTCTTCAGACTAACTCTCTCTTGAATGATTGAATGGAATAGACTCTGTAATAAACTAACAGACTGGATGTGAAAGGCTCAGCCTACAAGACTGAGTGAGACTGTTGCAAATAGAGCAGCAGGGATACAGACACCGACCAAAAAAAAAAAAAAGATGTACATCTCTAATGCATGAGTGTCTGAATCAGCAAGGAAGCAGAAACCCACCGAGATGGGTCAGCTTCTTGGGACTGGAGTAGAATGGAAGGAAATTAACCTGGAACATCTGCATGGAAAATTATGTGTGTGAGTGGCAAGATTTGGATGCTGGATTTGGGGTTATGAAGGCATAAATCACACCAGTACTTGTGCTTGAAACACCTGCGGAGCATTTGTACAAAATTTGCCCAAAATGCCTATACGTCGAATAAAGGTTATGGAGCGCCCTCCCCCCTCCCAATTCCACCCTCACAAACCCCTTGTCAAGAACATTATGAAAAAAACCAGGATTTTTGGTGAAATTTGGGTATGGCTGGGTTTTGTTAGATTTTCTTGATGGCATGATTCAATCTCTCTTTCTGTAAATCAATACTGAAAAATCCCCAGCCATTTCACTTCAGGTATCCTATGGTAAATCAAACAAGGCTCCAGAGTGACTCATGAAACAAAACAACGCATAGCCCTGGTTAATCACAGTCTGGAAAATAAAAATACTCCAAACATTTCGTTCCCTTCCTTGTTTTTATAAATCTCACACTCTGTGTGTGTGTGTTTGTGTGCGCGTGCGTGTGTGTACGGGGGGCTGTGTACAGAGCGTTACCTATTCCAGGTAATAGGATTTGTAAGACATGCTAAACCGTCTGTTTCTCTGCTTCCCCAGAACTCTGCCTACTCAGTTTGTAGTCTGTATTGCACTTGTTTTTTTTTTTTTTTTTTTTTTTTTGTGATTTGTGTTGTTGGGTTTTTTTTTTCTTTTTTTTTTTTTTTAAACTAGCTGGAAAACATTAACCTCTTTAGCATGAGTGTGCAGCTCTCCCTCCACCTGCTTTTATCCTCAGCTGGCCAGGTGCCGCCTCTTATATCTTGTGCAGTTACCAAAAAAGAAAAGGAGCGGAGGAAAAAAAAAAAAAAGAAAAAAAAAAAGAGAGAGAAAAAAGAAAAGGAAAGAGAAAGAAAAAGGCACACCATGCTCCTCTGCTTTATGAGTTCTTTGTCTCCTCCGCTTCGTGTTAAGGCCTCCTGAATTCCTCGGCTCAGACCGTCGTGACCCTCATGACGAGCTCTCTGTTACTACTAGACTGACTCCTCTGTTCGTGAGGCCTCAGGTGGCTGAGTATATGCAGGATGGTATAAGCACAGTGGTGGTCAGAGAGGGTGCCTGTGGCATGGCCGGCAGCCCGGGCCCCGCTGTCGGCTGGAGCGGAGTTAGTGGCTGTACCACCAGTGGAGGACGAGTGGGTGGTTTGGGAGGAGGGGCGCTGATTTGTCCTGGTCCCTGTTTTTTGTTCCTCCATGTCCTTTGTTTTGTCATAGTTCAGCACTTTCCACTGCTGATTGACCGCCTGCCACCGTTTAAAAATCCGGTAAACCGAGGGCCCTTCGTGTATTATTAGACCTGGAGGGAAGGGGGAAAGAAATAAACATAAAACAGAAACAAAACTTTAGAAAGAACCATAAACCTGCCCCAGCATCCTGCCCCCAGCTAGCTGGTTAGCTCAGCTCCCCCTCAGCCGGTGTTTATTCAACGATAAATCATGTATTTTAATTACCGACTGGCAGAGCACCGGTGCTCCTGCTCTGCTGGATCCCTCTTCCCTTGAATTAAAAGGATTACAGCTTTATTTCAGCAATCAATAAACGGATCGTAAACGCAGCAGAGTGAGTTATGCTCTTACAGCAAAACACTGTCTGTTTACCAATAAACGCCCGGGGTTTATCTATCACCGGACTAGTTTTGCATGCTGCATAGGCATGATTCACCGAGCTAACGGCGCGTGTTTGGAGGGGGTGGAACTGGCTCTGACGCGCCCGTGACGTCTGCTGCACCAGCGTCATGTGCGTGCACAGCCCCAGTCTCTCCCCACACACAGAGCAGCGGAGCAGACAGGCACGCGGAGGCCAGGGGCGGCAACCGAGCAGGAAAAGAAAAAGAAAAAAAGGGTCGGTCTATACCTATAAATGGTTTGTCATCCTAGGCAAAGTTTCTGCTCGTCTGCAGAGCAGGTACTGCATCGTACGTCATTGCTCCCATCCGAGCGGGGAAAAACCACACCCTTGAAAGAAGGGGCAGATGAGCTTACGCGGTGTGTGCTCTGAGTACATCCGTAACGCATATGTCCTGCTGCCCTTCTGCATCTACCAGAGCTGGTGTCCAGGGAAAGGCACTGGGCTGTAGCACACCCGACTTCTAACGGTCTCCGCGCTTGAAAGACAGTGAGCGGCTCAGGCCCTTCCACCCAGCAGTTAGGTCACCTCCCAGCGGTCTCCGTCATCCTCCCCACCCTTGCAAGAGGACTGAAGGATTAAATAATGTTAGAAGTTGTTGAGATGATGACAGTAGTTGAGTATTAAGTTCTGTTATTATTCAAGCTGCCAGGCTTTGGCTAGACCCTTTGAAAGCACTAGGTCCAGCAGTGACCGCAACGCTGTGGTGTTCTTCTCCATTGAGGCTGGAAGAAGCTGCAGCTTCTTGTGTAGACGGGCTTAGTTGACACACTGTAATGTAATTAAGAAGCTTTGCTAAAGAGTGGGATTTATGTAGAATGAGGAGGGGTCTGAGTCTCCTTGTTTTGCAGCAATCTGTCTGTTAGGAAAGGGCCTTTGTGTCCCATGTAACTGAAGCCAGACCAACTGGGTGAGACAGAGCACAGATAGCTTCATTGTTCTTAATAACGATGGCTTCACCATTCTTGGTCAGGATCAAGATAATCAGAAACATTTCTAGGAAAAGCAGCTCTCTTGCCTGCCTGTTGCAAGCATATGAATACAAGAGCAAAGAACAAAAGGCCCAGAAGAAGTAAGAAGCAAAATCATGCCTAAACCAGGAGGTTGCCTCGACTGGCAGTGCGTGGGGAGATGATGGTCCCTACAGGATAAAGTGTTTTACTTCTGTCCCTGATGAATCAAGTGCTAGGGCTTTACCCTCCACCCAGCTTTTCCAGAGCGTTCTAGTTTCTGATGGCAGATAACTACTGGAGTAAACCTGTACTATATAAAAAACCAAAATATCTGAAGGTCATCCTACCCTTAGGGCTGATAGTCACATTACTCACTGATGGGATGCAGCCACCTGGTTTCTTAGGGTCTGCATATGAATTTACAGAGTTTAAACCCCAGCTTCAGTACAGATGGAGTTTCTAGCCTCTCCAGTTTTAAGCACAACTAGAAGCTTTGCTGACTTGATCCCAGGTTAGCTTCAGGAGGACTCTCACATTCATTGTAATGGGGTGCTGAGCCTGCTTACTGGCTATAGAAGTAACCACATTGGATGGTTTAAGTATGCAGATCTGTCTGTTTTGGGACAGGGAATGGCATTGGGCACTACAGTACAAGAGACACCTTCCCTCTCATTGCCAAAGACCACTGAGATTGCACAGCTGTAATCTTGTAGTGATGCCGGCTTTTCATAACCAAACACCATGATGTCATAATAGAAAAATGTGGGTTTTCCTCCCTATGTTGAAACACGGTTGAGAATTCTGACATCTTCTGATCAAAGCGTCAACCATAAAAAGCAAGACTTAGGGAAAGCCTGCAGATCCAGCCAAGGAGACAGAGCTTTGAAGCAGGCCTGAAGTAGATCAGCCCATGACAAGGGACATTAGATGTATATTTAAATGAGCTGTCTGATCTGTAATGAATGAAATTCCACTCTGATCAATGACAGAGCCAATGTTTCTCTGAGACCACTTTAAGCCTCGGATAAAAGAGCCGAAATCGAATGTTTTCTGCTTGGCTGTAGAACATTCTCCATAGAATCAAATCCATTCTCCGAAGTATTAAACACTGAGCCAGGATTGTAAATCTATTCTTAATTACCTTATCACAAATATTTAATGCGCAGCCTGATTCAAGAGGGCTGTTTATAAAATTCTTGTTTGTTTGCCTTCTAATTATAAATGTTTATGATCTTATGCAATTAACTGTGTGATGCTGATGGATGGGTTGCTGAGTCAACTGAGCACCTGTTTTCTTAGATAATTTTGGTTTCCAAATATTTATAAAAGTACAAAATAACTTGTTTTCCTCTGTATTTACTGGGCTTTAAATTACTTATCGATTTCCCAGTGTCAGGCTCAGGAAGCTGTAAAATTAAAAAGGAACCAAGTGGAGGGGTGGGCAGGGAGGCGGAAGTAACAGTGATTCATTTGCAAAAGTGAATGCCAAGAGTAAGCAAGAGTCCATCAGTTTATATCAAGCTGCAGGATGCTTAATGCTCCCATCGAAACAAATTTTGTCTGCCTGAGATAAATTAGGATTGGAATACCTATGTTCAGCTCTGTGCATCCCCTTCCAGAAATATCCCTCCCGCGAGGATCATTCTTATTTACAGAGGTGAAACTTTCCAATTAAAGGCCAGACTTAAGTGGGAAATCCTTCAGGAGGAACCGTATTCAACTAGAAGCGTCCAGCTAGAAGCTATTATTCCATAAGCCAAACCCTGCATATGTGGGGAAGATAGCGGGTTAGTGTGAATATCTCTCTTTGTGCACTTCTATCTTTTCAACACAGAAATGTCTATATGAGAATTTCAGATGGATTCTGGTAGTGGACTGGTCCTTTTCCACTCCTCCCAAGTTTATCTTGCCCTCTTGTGCTTCACAAAATCTGTTCTTGACAGATCCTCTGTGAAAACCATCCTCTTCAGAAGGAAAAATCTCTGTGAGTTTCATGCATAACGTATTGGTTCAGATTGTTGCCTGGTCCATGAAATCCTTTGTTTGTGGTGCTGATGAAAGCAAACTCCTATGGAACGTGGGCACTGAAGATGTGCTGTTCTCATTCCCATTTTCTCATGTAGAGACCTGGCTGGACCAGCATCAGAAGAAATTCCTTGAGCTGAAAATTGTTGAATGCTGGAAGAAGTATTCAGGGAAACTGTAATATACACTTGTCTTGTTCTTATTTCACTCTTGTGTCTGTTTGTGGCAATTGATGGAAACAGGGCAGCTGGCTAGATGGAGCCTTGGTCATTCTTATATTCTTAGACATTTCTACTTGTACCACGAAAAGATTTCTCAGATGGCTCTGGAGCTGGAGATAGCCCATAGTATGTGATGGGGTCACTAACCTGACAGCAAAGTCTATAAAAAAAATTCCTAATGCCTCTGCTTGCATTGCCACATTGACACGGCTGTGCTGCTCCCAGGACAAGACATAGTACCTCTGAGCTAACATGGTAGGACTAAGCCAGTGCAGTGCTCCGAGTTAACACCTGCTGAATCTGGAACAGTACGTACAGGACACCATATTGATCCTTTTTTCATGGTGTTCTCTCTCTCTGTATATTAGCCTTTTTCGCTCTTTCTCTTGTGGCTTTATTATTGCAGAGGGTCAGATCATGGTCAGCCCTGTGGAGCTTTGTAGAGCCCAGGCAGGAGGGACTAGTGATTATCCTGGGTGCAGGGATTACTTCCCAGAGCTGAGAAGCTGCTTTGTGTTTCACAGCACAGGCAACCACAACAATACTTTGGCAATAGGTTATACCAAAACTGTACACATATTGCTTACGCTGGTATCTTATGCTTCCTTTCATTTGTTATACATGGGAGACTACTCAGCACCTAACCCCTCTCTCGTGCAAAAGTATCACAGTAAGTGACCCAGCCCCAAAGAGCACGGAGCCTGGTTCCAGATTTGATTTAAAGCAACACCAATACAGCTTGGCTAGGCAAGGGCTGTGTCGGTGCAGTTGCATACCCAGTCAGCGCGTGCCCACAGCATCTGGGGGAGCAAGCTGACAACTGCTGACTCTGGGGAAGGACTTACCTCTTCCATTTACACCCCACCCCCCCCCCCCCACTCGCATTTTCATCCCAGAGCAAGCACAACTGGACTGTTTCTTTTCCACATGATTGTGATGCAGTCCGCAACAGAGCTAGCGCTGGTGAAAGCAGTTTAATTTCCACGTTCTACTGATTGCCACAGCTAACGCTGAGCTTCTGGACTCTTAAAATGCAAGAGTTAGAATGGGGAGCATGACCAAGGGTGAGTATCACGGCCGAGAGGTAAGGCTCATGTCACTGTAGGTTTTCTCTGAGCCTTGCAATACCTGCCCACACCACCTCACGATCCACGTGGCAGTCTCTGTGCAAGGAAATGTTCTTGGTGCTGAGGGTGGACACATATGGGCTGTGTGCAGGCGGTCTTTTATCTCTTGAGATTAGTCAGGACAGAGGTGTGTTGCCATCAGTGGGCCTGTGGCAAGACTGGTCAAGAGAGAGGTCCTCAGCTCAATGGCTAGAAGGGCTGTTGGAAGAACATGGGCAAAACCCAGATGTAA
The DNA here is from genome assembly GCA_017639485.1 of Pluvialis apricaria. NCBI lineage: Eukaryota > Metazoa > Chordata > Aves > Charadriiformes > Charadriidae > Pluvialis > Pluvialis apricaria. The sequence continues at coordinate 65,286,963 of CM030011.1, read as the reverse complement.
CAAGGACAGCTTCGTTTGTGCCTCCAGATGGGCAAGGGAGGACCAACTGGCACACCACCATCCTGTGAGATAAAGCCGAGCCCTTGTGAGCCTCCAATTTACGGCAACTTTGGAGCAGCAGTTTCCCAGAAATGACAACCAGTCACCTTCTGCACATTGCCAGCCTCTGCCCACAAGTGATCTTTTCACCAGGACTTTCAGTCTCTAATTAACCTTCCTCTTATTCCAACACTTGCCATGCATTTTCTTGAAAGAGACAGGTAGATTCTTGGGGCAGAAACTGTTTCTCCTGTTTTCCAGTAAAGAAACCACCAAACCAAGGCTTCTACTGACAGTGAGTGGTACATCACCCCTGGGCTGACACTCATATTATCTACAGGAGGAAAAATCACAGTCCATTCCAGCCAGTTACTCTGTCCTGCTTCTCATAAAGCCCTATCCTGACACCTGAGCTGTCACCTCTTGTTTCCACCTTCAGCAGCACTTTCCCCCTTCGGTTTCCTTTCCAAATGCAGTTTCACCTCAGCCAGACAGCTGCCACGCTTTAGCCTGTTTCTGTTGCTTTCATTGCTGGGTGTCAGGGGAAGATTATGGCAGCTGTGATCAAAGCTTCATGTTTGCATCCACAGCAGTGGTGGCTCAGGCCAAGGCAAACCAATCCTCCTGGGAGATAACACTTTCATTGCTGGGCTTTCCCTCTATTGATGACATTGCTACACAAACCCTTCCCTCGCTTTCTGCGAATTCTTTCAGCTTTTGTGGCAATCTCAAATTCCCCCACTTTGTTTCCAAAGCTCCACCAGCTCCACCCTCACTTATCTCTTTGCCTTAATCTCATCCTACATGCTCCATCCTTAGCCTCCTTTTATCTTAACTGAAGAGCAGAAAAGAGGCTGTACTGGTTCAGACAAAGGGTCTGTCTATCGCAGCATCCTGCCTCCAGCAGTGGCCAACAGTACAAGGAAGGGTGTAAAAACAAAGCCAGGAGACTGGTGTTTCACTGATGGGCTCTGCACACTGCAGGGACCATACCTAGCCATGGATGGTCTCTTTAGGCTCATTTATGTTCCCCAACCATAGGTGTCTAGTGTCATACAGTAAAGCATACTGACTTTTGCTCTGTGCTCTGCATTTGCTCCTTAGGCTGCCCCACCACTTCCCAAATTCTCACAGTTGCCATGAGATCGCTCCATTCCAAGAACCATTTTAGAAATAACCATGAATCTCTGCCCCACCCCAGCTTTGCAAGTACCTCACAGTACATGGGAGATGAGTCACCGAGCTCCCTCTGGACCCTTCCAAACCATATCAATCTTCAGCGCAATCCCCTGTACTTTATCCCTCATCCCTGATGCAAGATAGTCCTTGGTGACAAACTGGGAAAAAGAGAACCAGAGGAACCTGTTCCTGCAAAGACAGGCTGGGAAAGGGGCATCTAGTATCTGGCGTCCCTCAACATTGTGGCAGGGTTAGATCCAGCTGAACACAACAAGTTGTTGAGACAACCTAGCATCTTTAAGACCTCCAGTGGCAGGCAATGGGGAAGAGGGTGAACCAGGGAGCGGGAAGAGGTAGATTCGTAATTGAAAATAATGTCATGGCAACAGTGGGACTCTGCACTTGGGCTGATCTGGGAGGGGAGATGTGAACATTGGAGTTGACCAGGTAGAAAATCGGGTAATGGCCTTCCTCTCCTGTTCCTCATCTCCATAACCTCTTCATTTCATCCCCCCTTTTCAGCAAGTGAACTCCCCAGGAGGGTGCAGTCCCCAGACCAGAGATGTGCAGAATCAGCACTGTATGCCCCACCTTCCTTTCGATATCCTGATGAAATAAACTGATATGTCACAGAACCGCTGTCCTTGGCAGTATGACTGCCTGGTCAGCTTGTGTGTGGGATTCTGTTTTCTCCTTCCTAAGGGCAGTGCTTTGTACTTCCCTTTATTCAATTCCATCTTGTTGATTTCTACAATTTGCCAAGATCATTTATGATTTCTGATCCGATCCTCCAGAGTGCTTGCAGCCTTTCCAAGCTTGGTGTCATCTGTGAATTTTATAATGACACTTCCTATTTCATTAGCTAAGCTGTTAATAAAACAATCCGCCTGAAATGTGTTGCCAGTTTACAGCACACCACTGGCAACTACTGAGAAAGCAGTTTTTCAACTGGCTGTACATCTGCATTATAGTTATTTAATCTCGATCACATTTCTCTGGTTTGTTTAGGAGAATCTTAAGGCAAAAGCATCAAAAGCATTGCCCAAGTCATGGCATATCAAACTGACTGCTTCCTCCTTAGCCACTGGGACAATTACTCTTCCAAATTAGATATGGTTATAATGTCATGCTCATCAATTGGCTAGTTAAAAAATTATTTTAATATCTTTCTACAAATCAGTTAAGCTGATTTGCCCTTCAATTCCTTGATCCTCAGTTCCTACCTTCTTTAATGATAGACACTATATTTAAAGCTAGGTAATCTGCTTGCATTTCCCCAGATGCCTGGTACCTCCTGCATCCTCCCCAAGTTCCTGATTCTAAAACGCTCATGGGTCAGAGTCTGTTCTGCAGCTTCCTCTGAAGTTCATTAGGACATGCTGACAAGGACAGAGCTAACTCGTTTGAATATTTTTGAGTCTGTTCTTTTCCGATTATGCCTTGGGCTCCTTTTCCTCATTAAAATTATTTTAGTTAAGTTTTGAAGACTGAAACAAAGGCAACATTTAACTGTTTGGCCCTTTTGGCATCAAATATTATTTGAGCTCTTAGACTTGCCTCATTCTTCTTCTTACTTTACATATGCTTATGGACCTATTTCTTGTTGCCTTTTGTATCTCTGGATGGTCATCCTGGGGCTCCGCTCTGACACCTCCCCATGCCTGTGCAATTCCTACAGACTTGTCATTATTTGCAGGCTTTTCTTTCTGCCTCTTGTGTGATTGCAGCTTCTGATTTTGGGTCCTCAAAGAGCTCCTGATGCAGCCTCAATGCTCTCTTCCCACGCTTCTGAGCTTTCCCCTGTACAGACACAGTTTGCTGTTGTGCCTTTAGTATCTCATCCCTTTTGGCAGCCGCGAGCTGTTCGCGGCTCTTTTATCCTTCAGATTCCCTTCCCAAGAGACACTCCCTGCTCTGGTCCCCTAGGGCTGTTGCCGCTGCTTTTCTGGAGTCCATTATCCTCACATCATATTTTTCTTCAGCTCAGGAATGCTTTCATTGCACAGTCACTTTTCATAGAAACTACTGCTACATTCAGGTTTTCAGGGATTCTTTGCTTTCAGATGAAATAATCATATAGGAAGTATAGACTCACTCCTTCATAACTGTTACCCCTGCTTTCCAAAATATAAATTTTGTCCCCAAAGTGTTTCAAGAGCTTAGTGGACAGTCTATCTTGCATACAGAAGTTCAGGTAATGGATAACCTGGGACCTCTGGTGCTGTCTTTTAAACGTTTCTGGTAGTTGCATGACACTGGACCACTGAGCAGGATGTCTCTAGTCCGCAAGACATCTAGCAAAGGTCTGCTCTGAATAATGCTGGAACTGTACAAGGAGGGTGTGCAAGCTTAGAAATGTCCAGCATTGAATGACATATAGTATAAATTGAAAATGTATTCATAATGATTAGAGCTTCAGTGAATGCTTAGCATATGGAAAAAATAATTAGCTGATTATAATCAGGCATCTTCTTATCAATCATTCTCCATGCACATTTTTTACTATCTAAAGAACTGATTAAATATGTACGAATCTGGGCTGTATTTTGGCTTGGCAGAACTGGGGTGGCTGCACGGCTGAACCCTATTGAGTGCTGTTGACCACTGGACGACACTGTCATGGAGCCCACGGGTCTGGGAATGACAAAACAGTCCTTCTTCTGCCCACCATCCATTAAGCACATTTGCTGTAATGGGGCTCCGCTGGCTGGCAGCTTTCACAGCCATGTGTATGCCATGCTTGGCTCTCCTCAGGCCGTAGGGGCCACAACTCCAGCAAAACTGGAACTGAGCCCCTCAAAGGATGAGACCTCCGTGGCCTGGGCACGGTCCCCAACAGTGTAAGCAGAAAAGCTGCTACCAGCTGTCTTGGGGAGGTGTTTTGTGGAGGTATGCACTCTTCTATTTTGGGTCATTAATGGCACAAAAAGGCTGGCCCCCAAGCCTTCAACTGCTGACTAACAGGCAAACCTTGTGCTTATTACAGCTTGTCTCCTCTCGTGCAAGCTGGGGTTCAAGGACAACTCTGCCTCAAAGCTTCCTCAGCCTCAGGTGGGCCAGGGCCCCCCGCAAAGGCAACGAGAGCCCTTCTCCCTCCCTGCCTTCTCCGCTCCATCTGGCAGAGTAATGGGAGCAGCAGGTCCCATCTGGGCGGGCGGTTACGCTATGCCCCAAGCTCTCCGCAGCCATTAACACCCGCCCCCGGACTCAGCAGGAGCCCTGCCGTGCAGGGGATGGATCCAGCACACCAGCATCTCAGAGGGGCCTCACAGTTGCTGTTCCACCAGGTAAGCGATCATGGCAGACCTTGCTGAATGTGGAGGGGCCAGGGAAAGGAGGCAGCTCTTTTATTACTGGTGGGACAGCTTGGTGTGACAGCCAGGAGCCTTTCTCCTCCAGGCAGCACTGTGATTTTGCAGGATGCTGCTGAGCTATACAGGGAGAGACAATTTCCAGGTCGTGACACTGCAACACATCATGAGTTCATGTAATACAGTGATTTCTGTGTGCACAGGATGCTACGGGCTCCCCTTGGAAGCAGGGGCAGTCCATCCCACATATGTGGCATTTGTAGCTGGGGAAGGAGGAACGCTTTATCCAGTGGGATGAATTGAGAGGACAGGTAGGAGTGACAAGTGGTGTCCCCCAGGGATCGGTGCTGGGACCGGTTCTCTTTAATATCTTTATTAATGATCTAGATGACGAGATTGAGTGCACCCTCAGTAAGTTTGCAGACGACACTAAACTGGGGGGGCGTGTTGATCTGCTTGAGGGTAGATTGGCTCTGCAGAAAGATCTGGACAGGCTGGACAGATGGGCTGAGGCCAATGGTATGAGGTTCAACAAGGCCAAGTGTCGGGTCCTGCACTTGGGTCACAACAACCCCATGCAGTGCTACAGACTGGGGGCGGAGTGGCTCGAAAGCTGCCTGGCAGAGAAGGATCTGGGGGTGTTGGTGGACAGCCGGCTGAGTATGAGCCCGCAGTGTGCCCAGGCAGCCAAGAGGGCCAACACCATCCTGGCCTGCATCAGGAATAGTGTAGTGAGCCGGAGTAGGGAAGTAATCATCCCCCTGTACTCGGCACTGGTGAGGCCTCACCTCGAGTACTGTGTTCAGTTTTGGGCCCCTCACTACAAGAAGGACATTGAGGTGCTGGAGCGTGTCCAGAGAAGGGCTACCAGGCTGGTGAGGGGTCTGGAGGACAAGCCTTATGAGGAACGACTGAGGGAGCTGGGGTTGTTTAGCCTGGGGAGGAGGAGGCTGAGGGGTGACCTTATCACCCTCTACAACTACCTGAAGGGAGGTTTTAGAGAGATGGGGGCTGACCTCTTCTCCCACGTGGCAAGTGATAGGACAAGAGGAAACGGGTTCAAGTTATGTCAGGGCAGGTTTAGATTGGATATTAGGAAGCATTTTTTCACTCAAAGGGTTATTAAACATTGGAATGGGCTGCCCAGAGAGGTGGTGGATTCACCATCCCTGGAGGTGTTTAAGAAAAGGGTAGATGAGGTGCTTAGGGACATGGTTTAGAAGTGGGTATTTTTAAATCAGGGTAGGTTAACGGTTGGACTTGATGATCTTAATGGTCCCTTCCAACCTCACTTATTCTATGATTCTATGATTCTATGACTGTCTCTCACAGAGCTTGTGGAGCTGGTGGGAGCTGGGGGCAGTATGTTGCAGGAGCATTGGGGCAGCTTTTATGGCTGCCAGGTAGATGCCAGCTTCTCTGCAAGGTGCTACCTGCATCCCAGGGCAGCCATCCTCATTCATGTGCTCTGCCCACCCTCACGTTCCTCTACAACACACGGGCTGGGCCCTGTAGGGCTGAGCTGGAAAGGTCCCAAGTGAGGGAAGACTGGAAAAATTAAGGAGCTGACAGGAGGTGTCCAAGGGACAGGAAATTCCTTTTCATTCACCACTCCCACATGGTTTGTTTGTACTGGGAAACCAGCATCGGTTGTCTGCAGGATGCCATCTCTGACAGAGGAGCTGGGCTGACCCCGGGAACCACACACATCATCATCATCACTTTAGAAACACCACAGTAGCCTCAGCTGTAAGCACAGGAGCTACCAACCACCACAACTTTATCCTGCCCTGCCCAGACTAGCACTTTTACACCCTGCCTCAAAACTGGGACAAAAAAAGAACAAAACAAAAGAAAAAACAGCAAAAATAGGTAAAATAAAACCTGGAGAACTCCTCGCTCAGGCAATACATAAACCATAAACAAAAGCACTCCTGTAAACTCAGCTGGCTGCGGACAGCTACAGCAAAATGGATGTTGTCCCCTTAAGGGGCTCTTGTACTCCTGTGGTATTTAATTCACAGCGCACGATAAAGCAGAGGATTAAAGGGCAGTCTCTAGCTATGCAGGCAGCAATAAATGACTCTTCTCAGAAAAAGCAAATAAATAAATAAAGACGGGAGCTCCACGGGCAGAACAGCCTTGCTTCTGAATCATGCGTCTCCAGCAGCATTCCCCACATACCCCTTGCTCTCTTAAAATTCCCCTCCTTGTGCTGTAGCTAGGATTATATAGACCCTCTTGGTGCCTTTTTGCCCCAAATTTAAAATGGAGATGATGGCAACACTCCCCATCTTGAAAAGACCCTTTGCACAAGAGGTGAAAGACACCCGTTGTGTGCATGACACATACTCTCAGGTCTTTAAAAGAAGGGAGTGAATAATCATTTCAAACTAGATTGAACAGAGCACTGGCCAAACGCACACCCTGGTCTCTGGGTGTTTTTATGTGTTTTTTCTACCTTCAGGTTTCCAAATATTCCCTGACAGAAGTCCATGGAGGTGGATACTCATAGTGAGGAGAGAAAAAGCATGTAGCTTCCATTTCACTATGCTTGCACCATGGCAGTCAGTCCTCCAGATCCGGGTTCCTGAACCTTTCTATCCTATAGGTAATGGTACTTTGACCAAAGCGCTGCCTGTGCAGTCATGCTGGATCCTCAGCCACTCCTGCAACATTTCTTTAAAGGCAAAGCTGGACAACAGCACTGTTCTGTGTAGGGTTTGGAACTTGCTTGGAGTGAGACTTGAAAAAGTCACGTTGTCCCCCAGAATGGAAGAATACATACATATTTTCAGGCAGGTGAGAATGTTTCATTTGGACTTGAATTTTTTTTAAATGTTGTATTCCAATTCTGACACTGAATTTAAAATACTCAGCATGAGCAGTCATCTCTAAATGCTAAATCAAAATGCTTTGTTCAATAATGATCAAAACATGACATTTGCTTATTGAAGGTAGAACTACTGCCTCCCTCTCTGCTTTTATTAGCAAATGAAATTCTGTAAGAAAAAAAAAAAAAGATAATAGTTTCACAGTTTTTGATTCTCGAAGGGATGCAGGTCCTGTCTGAGCCCAATCCCTCCAGACTGCTCCAGCCACCCAAGTGCTCTTCCACTAAGAGGAACAGGGACCAGTTAGGAGAGACATAAAGATGGGCACAGATCACCCTTAACAGAGGTTAATGTAGGGCACATAGGCTAAATTAACGGACATGGGAGTGCCTCCGAAGTTGCAGGTTATGATTGCTTCTACCCCCTTGCTGGAGCGAGATGTGGGCATCTTTCCCTGCTGCCATGTAGGAAGGCAGCCCAAGGACATGAGGCAGAAGATGTCCATGGTGCTCTTTGGCCAGTCTTTTGCCAGGATAAATGTGTCCCTGGAGCAGCCAGTGTTTGGCTGCTTTGTCCTCCACAACTGTGACAAAATCTTTCTTTGCAGACCCCAGGATATCTGTGAGATTTCCAGGAGCCTTTCACATTGAGTGCTGCAGCCTCTCCTCTCTGCTCCCCTACAGTGTCCCCACAGGTCTCACCCCCACCGCCTGCCCTGCAAAGGTCTTCACCTCTCACACAGAGGTCGTAAGGAAGGTGGTAGGACCCAAGCAGACAAGGGTCTATCATTTCTGATCCGATACTAGCTAGGATCTTGGGGAGGGCAAAATTTTTGCCTTCCTGCTCTGGGTATACAAGTTTCTTTCACCAGAGTTGAAGGCCTTTAGGGCCTGCAATACCCAGCTGAGTGAATGCTGATGCTGGCTGAAAGGGGCAGGTAAGAGTTCACATGCACCTACAGGATCTATCAATGCTGAGCTGACAAGAATGAAAGCAGTGAAAGGAACTGAGAGCGGCTGAGCCTGCAGCAAAGATCTGGAGAATCGCCTTGTAGGACACAGAGAGGTCCATGATGTGGCCATGGCTGAGCAGAGTGAATTGTCCCACCTGGCATAGTAAATGCCCGAGCCTTTAGCTCTTCAGGCTTCTCTGCATTCAGCAGGTAGTGATGACTGCCCACTCCACACTGGCCCTGCCTGAATGTTATTGCTGTGGGTTTCTTTGCTGGCTGGACCTCTTCTGAGAAGATAATGTGCTGGCTGGACTACTGGGCGCAGGATCCCTGGCATTATTTAATCTTATTGAACAACTTCTGCCAAACACTGCATGGCCCTATGGGTATTGTGCCTCCAGCTCTGCCAGGGGGCAGAGAGACTCAGGCTGTGGCTGCCATCAGTGGATCTTGGTTCAGGAAGAAAAGTGCTGTTTCAGGGAGTAACTTCCAGGAAGAATAAGTTTAGCAACTTAGGCCATGGGACTGTTTGCAGTATTCTTGCTTACAGACTGTGAGCAAGTTGTATCTGTGCCTGAAAGATGGGTCTGTTGGTAGGTAGCCATCCCTCCAGGAGAAGAACCAATCAGTCACTACTTTAAGAAGCAATCCCAGAGCTGGATTAATGTGGCTTCACGTTAATCTCTTCTTACCTCTGCCTCTGGCTCCCTACAGAGCTGGGGACACACCAAAAGCAGCCTCATCCACTATGCATAAGGGATGAGACCCCGGCAGCCTCATCTTTGGCTATGGAGTTGAATTCTCTTGCTACAGCCACAACGGCATGCCATGGACCACAGCCTCCCACCTCCAGGAGTAATGTGTCTGCGGGGATGGAGGCTGTAGTAGGAGAAGCGGTGGGACAGAAGGCAGTTGGAAAAACACAGCCTGGCACAGAGCTGAGGGCTTTTTCCATCCTTTACTAGACAGCACAATTTATGCAGCTGGTGCGGGAGATCCTACCAGCTGCCTACGAGGGAATCTCCTGCCGTAGCGTAGAAGCTGTGACAGGCAGGTGAGTGCTTCTGCCTCTGCCCACGGATGGAAACTTAACCCAGGGACACCAGGCACTTGATTCCAGCATGGGGTTTAGTGACAGTGAAGCATCGTTCTGATTATAACGTATCACCCTCGAAAGCACAAGATGTAGTTCACAAGGCAAAAGGATTTCTTTTCCCCCTCAGAAAATGTTAATTATCTTGCCCTCATTAAATGCTAAACACATTGATCCACTGGAGCAGAGAGCACCATATGGTTATTCACGACAAAATACATCTCTGGAGCCTGTTGCAACAGTGGGAAACTGCACGGAGATGGATGTGGTGAAGGATTGTGCAGCTGAAAGGACGCGTGTGAAAGGCCAGGTGCTGCTCTGACTGTGCTGGAAGCCAAGATCCTTCCCTGCAGAAAGGGAGGGGGTTCAGAGCCGGGTCCAAACCCCGTGGCTCTTTGCTCAGCAGCGACATGCTCGTTCTGCGGAGAGCTGCCGGAGCTGCACCGGAGTTCAGTAGGCGCATTGAGCCTCTGCAGAAATGCCCGCTGGTGAAAGCAGCACTCACGCACGCACGCTGGCTGGCCCGCTCCGCTCTCTTATTGAATAATCAATGCAGCATTAGATAAAAATAGGTCCCATCTTTCAGGAGCGGAGGGGTGGCACGTCTCGGCTTTGTCGAGCATCCGCTGTTCCTGGAGAGCAGCCAAGAGTTCAGTGGGCAGATGAGCCATGCGGCGTCGCTTCCCGTGCTGCTGGCCCAGGTACAGGGCCCTCAATGGCTGCTCTCGAGGGACGGTCCCTGCCCAGCTGGATCGAGAGCCCCACGACGCGTCCTGTGGGGACTGATCCTGTCTCCACACCCCCCTTTACACCTGATAAACCAGTGATTTGCTTGGTGGTTTTTCAAGCATGCACATTGTGGCTGTGCACAATCCTGCAAACCAGGATTCACAACGCAAATAAAGCAAAACGGCTGCCTGACTTTATCCCGACTGCCTGCTCTGATGATAGGGCCTGGATCTGATCACTCCCATTAGCTCCTGGTAGCTCCAGTTTGCAGGCAAACTGGGCAAGAAGTGCACGAAAAGCGTGGCAAGCAGTGCATTCAGCTGAAGAGCATGGAAGACTTCTGTATACTCTCATGGGTCTCTTCCAGGTATGTTGAAGCCATGCATGTTTTGCTGGTTGGTCTCAGGTTTCTCCTCTGAAGACATCTGCTGAAGTTCCCTGCCTTTAGGGTGTCATCATGCCAACGCATGGGCTTGGTGCTTCTCCAGAACCGATTCCCTTAGCAATTCTTCCTGCTTTGTACCTTGAGGGACTATGCAGACCTGAATGAAAACATCTGCTTTCCTTTTAAGAATCGGATTTATACAGATGAAGACCCTGAAGACATTTAATTTCTCAGTTTCTCTTTATTTTATTGGGACTTTGACTCCTAAATCCTTTGAATGCTGAGGGCCCAAGTGACCTGGCTGAAAAACACCCTGAGGCTACCTCAGCCTGGTATTTCCTCTAGGAAGCAAAGCTCATTTAAAATGAAACCACATTAGTCTTGGCAGGAAGTTTGAATTGTGACTGTCTCAAAGAAGCTCCATTAATTACTGTTCCCATTGCACTATGAAAGATCAAATGCTGTGGATCGGTTTTAATTGGCTATTGATTTCCTATGTTATTACCTACGATTGTGCTGAGATGCCGTCAGACGTACTGGATGCTTTTGATTATTCTTGCTGGCAGCTGGGATTAAAAAACAGCGGGCACACGCTTCCTGATCTGTAATGGATTGCCATGGTGTGCCAACAGAAATCGTTGGCAGGATGAATGGTCCTGCTTTGCCTGTCTCTTGTGCTATTGAGCTGCAGTGCAGTTACTGTTGTGAAGGCAAATACCCTCAGGGACTGGCTGCCAAGGAAAGCCAGGGAAAAGCTTCAAAGAGCATGAGGATTTAGTGCTTGCGAAAGTGCGCGGTTCAGCGCCAAGGCAGGGTGAGTCAGAGAGCAAGGACCGGGTGAGCATGGACAAAGCAACAGTCTCCAGCAGACAGTGATCCCAGGAGAGGCAGGTCGGATTGCTTAAGCATTGCTGGGGATAAGCCCTCCTCACGCCAATCACAGGGACACCCCTGTGCGAGTGCAAGCAGGACTGCGCACACAAGCCGCAGCAGTGCCAGCCCTGCGCACACAGCCTGCTAATGGCCTTCCCGAGAGGCGCTTCCCCCCTGGAGCTGGTCTGGTGATGCCTGAGCCTAGACTGTGACATGCTCTCATTAGCTGGCAGAGTTCTTCCTTGTTTAACAGGAGATGGTTTCCCATCCTCCTGACCCCAAATGACACCTTAATCTAAAAGCGCTGACTTTCCTTAATTGCACCTTGACAGAGAGAGAGGCAAACCCCTCCTTCCCCCTCCAAGGACTGTCATTTAATTAACAGGCAGGTATCTCTCAGGATTTACAGCCTGGCTCTAAGCTGCTGCTCTCCCTACTCAGTAACTCGGGCCTGTGAAGGCTCACTCCATTTATCTCTGCATTTCGCTAACCACATTTCTGCTAATCCCTCTCTATGCCAGCTTTCTGGATTTACCTCTCATGGACCCATGGAGAGAGCAGTTAATCAAATGAACAGTCCCCATCTCACTTTTCATTCACTTTCTGGTTACTGATCTCAAATGTCTGTGTTGTAGATGGCTTCATAGCAGAGCAATACCTATGCTGGCACCCTTACCAGTTTCTAGTTTAATCCAACTCTCATATCTGTCCTACAGACATGACCAGAGATAGCACACATGAAAGAGAGAGAGATCAGAATCAAAGACGTTGGGGCTGTCTGGATATCAAGAAGCATTTAGTTTGTTCCTCCTTCACAAACTGGGATCATCTCTCCGCAATCTGCTCTTGACATATGTTTTCTAATAGGTTCTTAAAAAAAATCCAGTATTGGAGACTCCTACGAATCCCAAGCAATCCTTTCCAGTGCTTTCTGCCCTCCTGTTAGACGTCTGAGAGCAAGGGGGAGAACAATGTTGAAAGACCATCTTGCGCATCTTGCCCACGTGGACATAGCTTCTGGTACTTGGGGCCATACCATCTGTCCTGCTGGTCGTGAGGAGCAGATTCATTTTACTTTGGTTGTGGTTTTGTTTCCATGGTGGGCGAAGGGATAGCATGCTAAGATCTAGCAAAGTCCAAAGAAAACTAGTGTATTACTGAATGTGAGCGGCTGAGGGTCAAACCCAAGACCCCTGGATTTTGATGCATGGATCAATAGTCTCTGAGTTAACAGCCGTATTTTGAGAGCTCATCCTGGAGATGATCTGACTGTTTCAGATCAAGTACAGGTCAAGTGAAGATAACAACAACCAAATGATCTGTGCTTAGGGAGCTATGTGGGTGAGTGAGCGCTTGTGCCCTCACCTTTGACTCCATGTTGGAAAGACCGGTACTGCCATGGGATTGCCCATGCAAATTGCCACAGATATCTGTGTCTTGGCAACTTGCTACCTAAACTCCTTAATGACTAGGTAGAGAGGAGGTCACACAAAACAGCTGGGCAGTTGCTGACTAGGTGCGTATTCCCTGTCTGACAACAGTCAGGATCTCTGCAGACTTGGTGTCTTCCCCAGTTTTGACACTTCACAATGCCAGAAGTGTCCTGCTGAGCACCTCCAGTGACAGGGTGTGTAAACTGGCCTCCTGGACAAATGTCACTGGCTACTTAAAGGACATGGGACATCCAAGGACAACTGAAGTGGGAATTGGCAGGAACTACAGAGGAGCTCTGCTTCAGCACATCTGCTCTTTAGTAAATACCTTGTCTTTCAGACCTCTGCTCCTCTGTCACTGAAAGCAAAACTCAGGGTCAACCTGGGGGAAGGAACAACCGGAATTCACACAATTAGTGTAAGACCTACAGTATAACATTTTGCAAGCTAAGGCTGCCCAGCCTGTTACCAAACAATGCGTGGACAACGCACTAGCTGAAAAAAACAAGTGTAGCAGAATGGAGTGCACTTAACGTCCTGCTCTCTCCCTGCTGCTGAGCATTTCTTAGTATCTAAATCTTTCCTACCCACCCACAGGCTGGAAAGCAAAAGGGGAAAAGGGCTGGACTGTGGAGGAGGAGACACCAAAATGCACAGACAGCACCTTGGTATTTCAAGAACCGTTGTCACTGCAATTATCCATGAGAGGTTTTATCCTGAACTTGCAGAAGTGGAACTAAAGCCCAGGGAGGAGTAACAAGAGGCTTCGGGCTACGCTGGCAGTCAGGAGCAGAACTCTGAATCTCCAAAGCTGGCTTTGTCCAGCTGTGATCAAAGACACTGTGCAAGGCTGCAAGGTTTGGAAGAAGGATAAAGAGAGGGAGAATAGCGGTTCCACAGTGAGGAACTCACTGCGAGTCTTCTAGTGAGCTGGAATTGCTGCATCCATCACAGTCGAGCAAAGCTATAATGAATGGCAAATTAAATCCAGTCGCAGAGTTCCCTTTGATCAGCCCCTTCTGCTGACCTGATCTGACCTGGCCTGGCCTCTCTGTGGGACAGACCAGCCTTTTGGCTAGCGCTGGTGCATCCCCCTGAAGTCAGCAGGGCTGGAGAGAAGTCACTCAGCGGAGAGACCTGACCACACTGACAGCCAGGGAGTCACAGCTCCCCGTGAAGACCTCATTTGTCATTTGGTTCAATCTGGGCAGAGAAAGAAGAGGAGGAGGAGGAGGAGGAGGAGGAAGCGGGGAGGAGAGTGAACACCAGATCTCAGCTCGAACTGCTCAGAGCTCCCTTCCCCTCCACCGCAGACACGGGAGCAGCAGCAGCTGGGATTGCGAAGGGTATTGATGCGCAATACAAGCAAGTTTTACACTGCAGCGTGGCAGGGGCAGAGGGCTGGCTGCACGCACATATGAGCTTTTCTAGGAAAATGTACACAAAGGCTCACATGGCCCAGAATATCATCTCTCCTGGTCGAGCATGGGTGGGCTGCCTGGCAGCATGGGCAGACACGCTGCACACCACACAAGTGGCGACATCTCCAGGTAGTCTCTGAGGTGCTGGGCAAGAGAAGCCACATACAAACACGTTAACTCACTGCATCTGTAATGCTTCCCCCTTGCTTTTGAGTGCCTGGCCCACCAGAACTGCCAGCTGTGCAGGGAGGACCGTGAGACAAGGGTCTGGCCCTGGCCATGACTCTGAAACATTCCTGGGAACAGGATGGCTGCTTGCTCTTTGGCCTGAAAAAATCAAAGCTCCTAGCTTAGGGCATTAAGCTTAATGGTGACATCAGTGGAGATGAAAAGGGGCTTTTTTTCCCCTCAGAGAAGGTGGAAAAGAGAAATAGAGGCCAGACCCTTAAAAAAATTAATAAGAAAGAAGTGAAGAACCTCAAATCTGAATCTGTCTGCCCAGTTGCCCTTCAGTTCATGGCTGGTGTGGTTTGTTCTCCACCGTGTGGGAGGATTTAGCTCCTACTGACAGATGGGCTAATCAGTTCCCCTCATCTCCTGAAGCTTTATCAAAGTCAGCTAATCACGTTACTGATGTCTGCCCAGGCCAGGGCTCTCCACTTCTGTCCTCTGCCAAAAAAGGCGACACAAATGCACACCATACACACATAGGGATAATTTTTTTCCACTCCCAATTCTACCAGCAAAAGGATGTCACCAGTGGCTATTGTGCCAACATGTGGGTCCTGCCTGTCTCTCTTTCACCCCCTTTGCCACCCTTTGTTCCTGGAGAGATGTGGTAGCTCCATCAGCATCTCATGAAGGAGCGGGATGATGTCTACAGACCAAGCTGACATATTGTCAGCACAGTGGTGGCAACAGTGGGAAGAACTGGCCTGGGTTTCAGCAGGCCCGGGTCGAGTGCTGGAAGGGTGCTGAAGCCAAGAGCCATTTGAACCCCACTACGCGGGTCCCTGCCGCTGGGTTTGTTTTACCCAAATTTCACCAACTGCTGCTCTGTGATATTGTCTGTCCTGCTGCTCCTGAGGGCTGTGCTCCTTCCCTCTGGAGTGGCTCTACGCACACAACCACGTATCCACCAAGTCAAGAGGACTGGCTTGTCCTACAAAGTTTCTGGGAAGCTCCTTATGCCTTTATAGCAATGATGGAAGGACCCAGACATGGTCTCTGGGACCCTATTTGCTTCCTGGCAAGGTCACTTGAACTGATGGCATCCAGTGGCCTGTGCTTGGGTGGGCACTGCCCAGGAGCATGTTCAGAGGTGGCTGGTGTTCACTGGACTGTTTTGGTAACCACCACTCTTTCAACAGCCTGGCTGGTGAGTGCCTCTGCCCATGGATATCGTCAGCTACTTTCCCCCATCCTGCAGACCTGCACTGGGGCTACAGCTCAAGCTCTCAGGGACACACTGCTGGGGCCAGGCTGCCAGCATCTGCTTTGCTGTCTGGGCTTGCTTCATGTGGGACAGCTTTGTCCTCAGAGCTGCTCTGTACCAGCAACCTGACAAGGACTCCGGGCTGGGCCATAACGTGGGCTGGTTGGGAACTGCAGCTCCAGGGTGGGCCAAAGAAGGGGCAGCCACCCCTGCCCAGCAGAAAGACTGGGCTGGAGAGCCAAGGACTTGCATGTGGAGAGATCTCGCCATACCCAACCATGGGGCAGTACCTAAATTAGCTGTTCCAGAAAGGAAGGAGTTTGTCAAAAGCCTTACACTCCCCAGCCTCCCCCAGACCTCCCCACCCTCTTCTTGCCCTGAAGAGAGATTTGTTTCTCTTTGGTGTTGCTGCAGGTCCCTCTGCCAGCCCAGCTAAAGAGGCACTCTGGGGCTGCCCAGACGAGCAGAGGACTGTGAAAAAGGTGCCATGAAAGCAAAGAGGAGGGAAAGCTGGGGAGGATGAATCCAAGCCAAGCTGTACTGGCTGGCTCTCCACGCCATTTCCCTCTCCTCTCCACGGGTGAGTGGGCGGGTGACCTCGGCCGTGCCATGAGATACGATCACCCACCTATACAGACAATGTCCATGAAGCCATACATTCCATAGCAGATCTGGAAGAGCAGGTCCTGGCGCTGCCATTTGGCTGAAGGACTGAAGGTCGACCAGATGAGCCACGAGATACTGGCGATGAGGAAGAGGGAACCCAGGATGGCCGCTGCTATCTGGACCTTCTCAATGACTGTCAGAGAGATGGCCTGCCACTGCAAGGAGAGGGGACAAGGGGGAGGGAGGAAAGAAAAAGAGAAGAGATTAGTTAGTTGGGGCACATCGCTGTTTTACATCATTGTGGTGGTTTTGGAGATCTCAAAGAGCACCTATGAGCATAGACGCTTTTACCTGGTCCACATCTCGGGTGGAGTATGGCAGCTGTCGAACAGTACATAGCCCCATTTTTCCTGACAGCATTGCTGAAGAGGCATTGGGGAGGAATCCTGCATCTCACCAGAAAAGCAGAGGCACCTGAGGGGGGCAGGATGGACTGGGGGCAAGACACCAAAAATAACTTCCCCATGACAGTAGGCCTGTGATGGCCATCACAAACCAGGACATTCAGTTGCTGCCTCAGATAGAGGCCAGGCAGCAGCCTTGGCCAGGACATCCTATTGCCATGAGAAAAAGTGTCTCAGAGAGCCAAGCTTTCCTTCGAAGGCCTCCCATGAGCTGGCTCTGTGCCACTTTGTGAGATCTGACAGAATCACAGCACTAGGTAGGATCTCGCAGCAGCAACGCACATCCCACAAAACTTGTTACAAACAACACAAGTTGCTGTGGTCAGGACACCCTGCCTTTAGGTGATGACACGTTCAGGCTGTGTTCCAAGGTAAACGCCAATGCTTCTTCCTCAGAAGAAGAAAAAAATAGAAATAACTCCCCCAAATCCATTCACTATGTCAAATAGCTTTGTATAAGCTACAGTATAAATATCCTAAGCCTGGATTCCTCTCTGTCATCCAGCATAAAACCTCCCCACTCAGATTTACACTGATGAGAGAACTGCCCTGTAAAAACCAAGAGCAGAAATTGCTTTTTTTAACAAGATGTGGGGACGTGGTCCATCGCCCCTCCTGCAAATCAGAAATGAAACACGTAAAGAGGACGGGGAGAGACAGTCTCTCCTGGCATCGAAGTATATAGGCCACCTTTAGCTGTGAGATACACGCCCTTGAAATCTCAGTGGGACTGGCAGAAGGATAAATAAAGGCGGACTTCAGTCTCCTGCAGGTATAGAGGACTCAGAGGAACTGAAAACGTTTAGCCTGGATTCAGCCCAAATTCAGTGTCCCTGTGAGGTGGCATCTCTGGCGAGCCCTCAGCACCCTGCCCGTTTGTCAAACATAGCATGTGACATCAGGGTCACTCATCAAGCCTGGTCACATCCTTTTGCAGGGCAAGAATGAAGTTCAGTTGCTGGGTCCCTCTTTAATGCCCAGGCCACCCAGGCGTTACCAGTGTTTTTTAGGAGGCAGGGAGGACTTCGAACCCTGATTGGCGGGCAAGAAGAGCAACACGCCTGTGCTGGTACAGGCATGCATGGCATTGCTACCAGTCCAATGACCTGAACCAAATGCACTCCACTGCAAAGGGCTGCCTTTGGAAAGGAACAGACAAGCGCTTCAGCCTGAGGCTGAGGTCTGCGGGTTGCAACTGGAAGGAGGTTGCCTGGCTTGGCTCAGAGGTGAGCTGAAGTGTCTGCTTCTGCCAGCCTTGCTCCTCGGCTTATGTCCTGCAAGGGCAGACAGTCCTCAAATCATATGTCAGGGATGTGCAGCATCAGTGAGGTGGGTGGTATCAGCTTATTTCATAGTTGGCCACAGAGTAGATGGCCATAAAGCTGCTGAACAGAAGACAATCTGTTCCCCGCTGAGGCAGGACTGTGCTCAGCTAACCCCAGTCCCCTTCATCCGCTCCAGCAGCTGGCCCAGCCAAAGGCAAACACCGAGCACTGGGGACACTCAGTGATCTCTTCAACAGCCCCTTCCCACTCTGCTAGAGCCCAACTTGCTCCACGCCTCCACCAAATCCAGCTCCACCAGTGGCCCCTTTGTGCCACGACGAAGTTGAGGTAGCGAACTGCCCTCCTCTGAGGGCTGGGAGCTTGGTGGTGCCAGTCACACTGGGAGGGTCAAGGTGTGCTGGAGTCCACAGGAGATGCAGCGCTGTGCTACTCCTCTTCCTTCATAAGACAGAGCAAAGGCCACCTCAGAGCTAAGAGGGGGCAACAGACATCCCAGCACCCAGCACCCCCAAATTTGGGTTCTGAGGGTGGGATCAGCAGCTATGCTGCCCTCCCCTCAGCTCTTCAGCTTTGTCCTCAACAACAACATAAGCAGACACAGGAGAAATCTGCAACCAATGCCATCAGCTCAGAGCTCCAGGACTAGCGGCCTGTGGCGGGGGGGAGTTGGGTAAGTGTGTGAGGTTGCACTTTCACCCCTGCAGCTTTCCCCGGACCTCATCTCCCCTTCCACCGACTCTGGCAAACGCGGAGGGGACAGGAGTGCAGGGAGCCCGGTGCACAGCCTGGTGCTGCATGTGAAGGTTTGACTGCAGGTCCCTCACGCTGACCCGTGTGCGCCTGTGCCAGCCAAATCATTCTGCATCATTTCTCTCTCTCGAGGAGGTAATGGACTGGCTCCTCACCATCTGTCTGGCACACAGCAAGGCCTGTGGTGGCAACAGGTCCTTCCAAGGTAGCAATTAAAGACAGAAAAAGAAGAAGAAGCTGTTTTCTACAACCAGCAGCCACGTACAAGCAGAACAACTACTTTGCAGAGACAAGGAGGCTTTGGTGTAGTACTGCATATACTGTTAAAGGGGATGGGGCTCAGAGCACAGGGAAGTTACACCTGAGTGCAATCTTCAAACCCCGCTCCCTTCAGTTGGGAACAGAAAGGCTGAAGCACAGGCAGGGATGCTGCCTGACGCTGCTCAGCTGGCAGCAGCTGCCGGGAAGCTTGCTGCGGCGATAATGAAGAGGCTGGAGTCTATCAGTCGTGCCAGGGGGTAGGAGACTCTCCCCCGGCATCTGGCACTAAGTGACAGAGACACACGCAGCAGCAGTCCTGACTCTGTTCAGGAGGTGGCACTGGGGTGTGATTACCCTCTGGCAAGGAGGTAAATGGGTCAGAGCCGAACACTGGGGAAAATAACCAGCTTGCAGAAGAATTTAATATTTTCCAGAAAAAAAAAAAAAAGTAGTAAGTAATAAATGTTGTATTTCCTCTCTGGCAACCCTGAGAACCACAATTTAGCATCCCAGATCTAGCTTGAGCAACCAATAACTGGAGTAATTATTTTCAATCTTTTAATTCCATTTTGCTACACATCTTAGGGTATGAGGTTTGCACAGAGAGAAGAAAAGGGGTGAGACAGAAGACAAAGCACGTTACCCAGTGACAGCACAGACACAAGGGTCCAAGAGCTGTTCAGAGGTGGAACGTGCTGATGAATTTCAGCTGCAGGAGCTGGGCCTGGTGCGTCCCTGCACTGGTGGCCTCAGTAGCCTGCCTCAATCACTGCATTGCGCCTTCAGATTTTGTAACAGCGCTTGGAAAAATCACCTGTTTTCCTAACCCCTCTCCACCACTACTATGGCCAGCAGACCAGCAATTTGGTGGGTGACCCTATTGTCCTCGAGTCACCACTAGAGCTGCAAAGAAAGGTCTCAGCAACGCTGCAGGGTCCCTTTACCAGCATGTCTGAAACCCCCAAAGCTCTTTGCGTGAACGCCTGGCTGCAGACACAGCCCACTTCCTCCACATCTCCAGCTCAAACGTTCAAGCTTTAGCAAGGTCACAGTGTCAAGCAATCCCACCTTGTGGGGAGAGACCCAAAACTGAGCCCTTCTTTCCTCAGCTGATAATGACTGCTGAGTCCCAGGTAGCCACCGAGCTGTACTGAAGTGCACCTTTAACAACCACCAGTTCACACAGGTTGTCAATCAGGAATGTGACCTTTAGGCAGGTAGAAAGCTCTACAGATGCTCTGCTGGCACTGAACAGGGCAGAACTAAGGACTTGGTGGTACCAGAAAGTTTTAAAGGCTCCTGCAGGATAACAGGAGCAGTTTGTGAGCCCTGGCCTTACAGCGGCTTCAGAGCATTCCCAAGCAACTCTCTGCAATGCTGTTGTGGTTTAGCCCCAGCTGGCAAATAGGACCACGCAGCCGCTTGCTCCCTTCCCCAAGTTGGGATGGGGAAGAGAATCAGAAAAGTAAAAGTGAGAAAACTCGTGGGTTGAGATAAAGGCAGTTTAATAGGTAGAGCAAAAGCCACGCGCACAAGCAAAGCAAAACAAGGAATTCATTCACTGCTTCCCATGGGCAGGCAGGTGCTCAGCCATCCCCAGGAAAGCAGGGCCCCATCACGCATAACGGTTACTTGGGAAGACAAATGCCATCACTCTGAATGTCCCCCCGCTTCCTTCTTCTTCCCCCAGCTTTGTATACTGAGCATGACATATGGCATGGAATATCGCTTTGGTGAGCTGGGGTCAGCTGTCTCGGCTGTGTCCCCTCCCAACTTCTTGTGCACCCCCAGCCTGCTCGCTGGTGGGGCTGTGTGAGGAGCAGAAAAGGCGTTGACTGTAGCAGCAACCAAAACCATCAGTGTTTTACCAACACTATTTTCATCCCAAATCCAAAACATAGCACTATACCAGCTGCTAGTAAGAAAGTTAACTCTATCCCAGCTGAAACCATGACAGACGGCTTGCCACCCAGGCTGGAAAAAGGGCTCCAGCCCTCCAGACCACTCTGAAGAAATGTCCTCCTTCACTCAGGAGCTGTCTGTCTGTCCTCTGCTACCACCCCACTTGGCTGAGTTCTTTGGCATATCACGCAGATGTGCACGTGCAAAACACCATGCTCTCTTGGTGTCATTTTCCCCAAGTTTCACCATTTTCCCCAATCCAGATGTCTCAGCACAGGTTTCTTAGGAGCCCAGGTCCGACATTTGTGATGGCCTTAGCCAGGGGCCAAGCTGGGATCAGTGCCCGCCAGTCCTGTCACACTTGTTCTCTTGCACTGTTTCATAACCTACGTGTTGTACTTGGGACAAATCTGTTTCCCTGTTTGCTTCAGCGCTTCTGCTCAGAGGCTTGTGAGCCAAACCCCCACACTGCTAATGTAACACATTAATAATCTCATTACTATAGTATTTAAGGCCTGATCCACATTCCCCTTTCTTTGGCACCAGCAGTCTCCAAATGTTCCCAAGCACCGGCATGAGCAGATCCAAGGCAGATATTTGCCTGCAGAAGAGATCTGTGTCTTACTGCAGCAGCTTGCTAAGAGGACTTGCTTGCTGGAAAAGCCTTCCTACACTCCTCTCAGAGCTCCCCCATGCCTGCCTCAGGCAGTTCAGTTTATTTTTATTGCTGTATCTGACACGTCCCCTTAGTATGTATCATTAACATCCTGAGCTGTGCTAGTCAGCAATTTAATTTTCAGGCCCAGGATCCCAAGCAAGCAGAGGTTTTTCCTAGACAGGTGGAGTGGACCATACCCAGCACTGCTTAGGTCTGGCTCTCCCCTCTCTGCTGTCCTAAGGCCCAGGCCATCCTCCTCAATTATCTTTTGGAGGATGGCTTTTCTTTTTATAAATTCACCAAGCAAAGTTATGTCACTGCTGTGGTAGCTTCCCTGTTGTGCGTTTACAGATGCTGTGGCTTACTCAGATACTGGAAAGGCAGGAGGGAGGAAGGAGGGTCCACTAGGGCCGCGTGATGGAAACGTGCAGTGATGAAACTCCCTCTGCTCTGTGTGCGGGAGCATCTGGTAAGACTCAGGCTACAGTATCGGTATACTGGAAAGCCCCCGTTATAAGGCACAGACCATGAAGTCTCTCTCGCTGTGACTGCACAGGTTGCTTGCAGGCTGCAGGCTGCAGCTGGAGCTCAGCAGGGACCAGCCAAGGCTCATACTCAACACACAACAGCAGCAAGTTGGGACATGCAGGAGACCCCGGTGAACTTGACTCAAGGTTTTTCACTCAGGCTGAAGTTCAAATACCCTCAGACCTCAGCCACTTCTTGCAGATGTGGGAATCCCGATGAAGAGGCCACACAAATGAACACTCATCAGCTCTTAACAGAGCATCACCACAGTCAAAATAGAGCCAGAGGAGAACTAAGACCAGATCCCAAACCCAGCACTGGATAACTGAGGATCTTTGGAGCTGAAACAACCCACAAGACACAAAGAATCAGACATAACAACTGTAAAGCAGAGTTAAACTCCCTGAGACCACAGACAGTTGTAGGTCTGGGAAGGCTGGTTCAAATGGATCTTGTATTTGCTAAAATCAGAGCATCAGAGTGAACAAGGCTCGGGAGCAGCTACAAAGGAGCTGTATAGATGAGATCCACTGCAGCCCCATCACGGCAGGTACGCACTCCACCATGTATCAGCA
The DNA here is from genome assembly GCA_017639485.1 of Pluvialis apricaria. Taxonomy (NCBI): domain Eukaryota; kingdom Metazoa; phylum Chordata; class Aves; order Charadriiformes; family Charadriidae; genus Pluvialis; species Pluvialis apricaria. Next base: position 65,264,249 of record CM030011.1, on the reverse strand, counting down.
CCAGAGTGCCTGCAGTGCTATCAAAACCCTGAGTCTTCAGGGCATTTTTGAAGTCATGGGCTTTGCACAAATATTGCAATGGAGAGGAGCATTTAAAGCCTCCATGCCCATGACTCCTGTCTCGGTGACTGGCAGACTGGCAAGCAGGAGGATGGATGGATGGATGGATGGATGGATGGACGGACAAAAGCTCTGGATCTTCTGGTTGCTCACAGCTGGTGGGATATTTTTGCTCATTTGCTGTGTGACTGCTGTTTGGCAGGACACATACCATGTTGTCCAACAACCTTAATCCCCCAGTCTCAGCAGGTTTGCAGTGTTGCTGCTTTAACACCTTTGCTTTTAAATGCCTCCAATCCAGGGATGGGGGATGTTAATTTACAGAGATTCATTCTGCCAAAATATCAGACTAAAGGCCTCTCTCTGGTAAGAGACATCATAACAGGCTGGAGGCTGTAAGGAGTCTGTGTTAATTATACATGAAGCGTGTTCCCCTGGCTGTTACTTCTCTGCCCACGCCATGAGTCTCCATGCACATCTGGCCCATGCTGTGCTCCTAGGCACTCCAAAAAATGTGCAGCAGATGTCAAAATGGGCAGAGAAACATGGAGATCCTGGGGAACATGTGGGTGTTGGGTGTGCTGCTCTGCTTGGACCAATTGATTCAGGGGGCCCAGAGCCTGCCAGCTGACTGGGTCTGGCTTTCCAGTGGTCTGTCACATGAGGAGGACACGGGGGATAGGTAGGGCATGTTGCTGGTTAAAATCTAGCCAGGCTGAGAGCATCACCCAAACAGGTTTCATTTGACAAGGAGGTGAGGTTTGTGTGTTCCTTGCCTGTATTACGGTTGGTCTGGAATAAACAGACAACCATGATTTCCTACAGCATTTGCCCTCCAAAACCTCTGCTTGAGAAATTCAGAGCTTTCTTCTAAGAATAAAGCTGAGCAGAAGTGGCAGCAGACACTGTGAGAGGAAAGGCCAGGGACAATTGCTTTACTTAGAGACATGCTGTATAGCTCCTGCTATCCACGTGTGGGGTGAAGACCGAGCAGAAAGGATGCTCTTCCTACCTGCACATGCTTTCGCACGTTGTTATGGCACATTGTGTCAGGGCACTGCAGCCCTTCGGTCCTCTGCCTCCTTTTCCCAGTGCCAGTGGCAAGAGCCACTGAGGAATGAGGGAAACCGTGGTGGTGTGCGCGGTGATGGGTTACAGGGGGGACTGAGCCCTTAGTCCTTGCGGGAAGTCCAGGCCCGGTACATCACCACTTCCCATGGGATTTCACGTGCTAATGCTAGTGTAGCATCTGCTTCCCACAAGTGCCTTTGTGCTGGCACAAGACAGGGTGCCCGGGCGTGGATCTGTAACTCCACACATGCCACATTTATTCCAGACCAAGTGGCTTTTCACTCCAGTTGCTTCTTCCCACCGTCCAAATCTCCCTGTGCTTCTGCAAGAAGTGCTGTGAAGTCTAAGCCAGTGATGTGAAGCCTCTGAGCCCGAGGTCTGCACGGTCCTCTGGGACCCTCACTCCTGGAGCTGAGCTCTCTAACTCAGCTGCTCCTGCCACTCAGCTTTTGCGTTCGTGGCAAAGGCCAGCAGATCAGGCCGCTTTCTAACAGGGGAGCCCAAAAAGAGCAGTCCTTTGCGCAGGCTTTTCAATGTATGTGTGGGAGGGGAGCTTGTTTGTGAATAGCTCCAATAAATTTCAGCCGAGCGAGGAGCAGGAGGAAAGCCACTGACCCGTTGCCCTGAGCCACCTGAGGGCGCAGAGCATTTGGAGGTCATTCACTGAAGGCAGTGCTGGCTACGCGCACGCTCGTAAATCTGCACCCACAAACCTCCAATGCTGCTCAGCATCGCACCCCCGATCTGAGGCACAGGAAGCATTAGGACACTCATGGACCAGCTTTTCAGAAATAAACAAACACTGCTTTGTCCACATCTCCCCTCCTGTGTTTCAATCTGCTCTGAGTTACCAGAGCCAAGAAATTAAAACACCCCGGGTCCGGGATGAAACCTTGGGATGAAACTACTGATCTCTCCAGCCCACGGCACATGGAAAATTGAAACAGAAGCTGTAGGGACTTGCAGAGAGCAGGCAGGATTTTTTCTTCCCCCCAGCAGAATTTCCCCATGATGCCCCACTAATTTCACTACTTCGTTTAAGTCTGGAGTCCTAAAGAGCTGTCCCTGTTTCCTCACTGCAGTCAGTGAGCTCAGGCCTGGAAAAAGACACACAGAGAGTGCAGTTTGGAGGAGAGCGCAGGACTTTGCATTCCGCCCGCCCCCATACAACTACGCACCATCACTGGCAAAGTCTCTGCCTCCTGATAGAGAGCAGAGCGACCAGCAGAGAGCCAAAGCCTTCCATCAGGTGCTTGGACAGACCAACATCCTTACAGACATTGCCTTGGTCTCTAAACCACAGCATGCTGCTGTAATGTCTCTCCAGTCCAGATGATGCTAATTAAGCAGTAGTGCCTTGGATGTAATGTGCGTCCTTACATCCAAGGCACTAATGGTGCTCAGCAAAGGCATGCAGCAATTAGTCCATCTTCAGGTGTTGCCCCTCAATAACTATTAAGGATAATTCATCCCATTTTTTAACAGTCACACAGTTTTCCCCATTCTGAATCTTGATTTTAAATTATCAGCCTGCTGTGGGGCTTATTAAAGCACAGTGCTTTTGAACTTGGAAGAGAAAGAAGGTGGGTTCTCTAATGCCTTTCACAGTCACTTACATCAAGATGTGCTTTACCTGTTGTGTGTACACCTGCAAAATGTCCACTGAGAATCAGGGTTGGAGAGACCAGATCACCACAGCCAACATCCCGCGTGCCGTGCCAGGATGTATTTGATCACTGGGGAGCGGTAAAGTGAAAAGGGTGGCAGGATGAGAGAGGAGAGCTGTAAGAGCCCTCCACCCGCCTCCTCCATCCCTCGTGCCAACACAGAGCAGGCTCAGCAGGAGGGGAGTGGGGTTAATGGCACAACTATAGACATGTGGAGTCTCAAGATACTGCTCTGTCACAGACTGTGTGCTCTGTTGTAGCAAATCCCGTAACTGCTCCATCCCCGTCTGTCCCTGGGGACAGTGGCATATCTGCGGTCTCCAGTGGATGAACACATTTGAAGGACTGTGAGGTGTTACAGCACTATTGTGGTCACACTGGCATTTTCAACAGGAGGCAACAGTGAATGTGGGAATTGCCAAAGGACAGAAAGAGCAGACTCCCGAGGGATACCTCCGGTACCACCGAGCAGAACATGGGGCCTCTTTGCACCAGACCCCGACAACCCTTTCTAAGTGTCTCAGATATACAGATCACTGTGGGCAGGAAAGAAAAACCCACGTGGGTAAAATCCACTGGCTCCCAGAAACAAAAATAGAAACGGGAATAAATAGACTTTGAAATGTCTCTAGTACCTTTACCTGCAGAGGGTTCTTTGTGCTTATGGCAATGACGTGATACTTGTAGTAACACAGCTCACAGCTCCAGCAGCCTCTCTCGCTAATCCATTTGATCAGACATGGCTGGTGCGTGCACTTCACCGATCCATCGCATCGACATGGGCTCAGCAACTCCCCCTGAAAAAGAGAGACAGCGTCAGCGAGGCTCCCCTCCTCCCACAGGCACGGCACGGCACGGCACGGCAGCAGCACCTGGTTCGGCTTGGGTAATCACGCTGCCTCTACCTGTTTTCCCTCTAATAATTCTTGGCTGATGTGAACAGAGCTTGAGAGGGATATAACGGTCTCAAATACTTGGGTCCTACATTTTTTTGTGGAAAGATACAGCTGGGTAAATAAGAGGTGCCTAGTATTGCCGCCGAAGGAAAAACTAGATGAGCACAACTCTTACCAGACACCAGAGGACCCATGTTAGTCCACAGTCAGGGGACACAGCTCTGTTGGCAACCAGATGCCACTGTTTCACTGCTCAGGTTTCCGTCTCTCTGCTGCCCATTTTAGAAAGTGAGACTGGCGATGGGGGTAGCTGCAAGACAGCCTCTGCTGGAGGCTGGTGTCCCGCTGAGCCCAGGGCGGCTTCCTCAATCCCAGCCAGGCAGGAGGGGGAGCACAGACTCGGCGGCCCTTGGACTTTCTGGGCAGGCTGGCTAGTGCCAGCCGTGGAGGTCCTGCTCCTCTCCGGGATCTGGACTGAGCCCAGCGCCACGCGGTATCTCGCAGGACTTGCCAAGCAGTGGGTGTCTGCAGCCCTGGACGCAGGTGTCTCCTTCCCAGTCCTCCCGGACCAAGAGGGACGAACATGACCGTGGGCGGCAGGTGTGTGCTTTGGGTCCAGGTCTTTGTGCACCCATAGCTCAGCAGGGAATAGGTCCTCAAATTTCACCCCCCCATCCACTTTCCCCAGACAGTCTGTCCCGAAAGTGAGTCATACTGATGGACAGCCTGTAGCGCTGGCTATTTTCACCCTAGAAGCAAGCACGGCGGAGAACAAATTGTGTCCTGGCTTGTGACACACAGACATTTATGAGTGGTGGCTGAAACACTGATCCTCCTGGCTTGTTCCTTTGTTTCTGGTGTAGCTTTAAACAGGGGTATCCAGGAAACCTCAATATTATTCTGATCCAGTCCTGTTCACCGTGGGACTAAATTCCCCTCTGCACGCACAGACTCAGGAGCTCACTTTACAGTCATTTACCATTGCTTATTTAGGGAAGAACAGAGCCATCACAATTTACTCCCCACCTTTTAGTGTTTAAAAGCCACAATACAGGTCCCAGTTGTGTATTTAGGTGTGCTCCAAGATTTAAAAGCTTTTAAAGGCAGAATGAGAATATCTACAGGATGGAGAAGGCTGGCATCATACTTTCAGTGTTGGGGAGAGGATATTTCCCCTTATACCCCTAGATCAGCCCCATCATTACTACTGACGCAGCACCAGGATGACACAGCCTGGTGTCTGAGGCTGCTGGACACAGCAAAAGACATCCATCCCAGCTGCCTTGTCTTAGAAAACCAGATCCTGCTCTTGCTAACCCTGGTGGAAAACTGCCTTAGCTTTCAGGGTACCACGTCAGGTCTCAGAACCTGAGGAACTGAGCACCACGCGGGGCAAGAGTGATACTTTTTTTTATGAAACCTAATGCAAACATGTTAATCATTTCATTTGCTTCAGCTAGGTGACCTAAAAATGTCATCTTCCATGAAATTTTAGCAAAACTGTAAATAGCTGTTTACATTACAAAACCAGGCCCAGCTCTACCTGTCACTGGTTTTCACTGCGCACTGGAGGGGATGCAAAGGGAGAGGGGGAGCAAGGAGGGTTGTAGGATCCGTGAACCGCTTTAACCTGGAAAGGTGCAACAGGACAAGCCAGGAGAAGGGAAGCAGGGAAGATTAGATGGGAGGAAGGTGTGTGTGGGACAGAGCACTGACATTTGGCATCCAAACTCCCCATGTGAGGTGCAGTTTGAGGGGCTCAGGTTCGGCTGTGCAGGTTTGCACCCCTTGCTGGGACTGGGGTAGAAATGCACAAGTGTGATAAGGAACCCGCATGAGCACGTACTGCCAGCCAGGATGGAAAAGAGGAGGGATCGGGGCTCAGCGCAGCTCCTACGCTCCCCTGCTTGCCAAACCTCTTCCACATCAATAGCTACAAGGACCGCTGCTCTAAGCCTCTGGTCTACCCTCCTCATCTCAGTCCCTGGTGCTTTATTTTCATAACAGCTTCACTCCTCAGCACATAAGTGTGATCCCAGCACCAAACAGGTAACGCAGAAACCTCCCAGCTCTACAACCTCCCTGTCTTTCCACCTCACAGCACACTGGGGTCTCCTGTACGGCTCAAAAGGCCAAGTGAGGGACCTGAGTTTTGTCTAATGAGCAGCTGGAGGCACGGGTGACGGGGGATCAGGAACAGGGCAGAACGGAGCAGGAACTAAGAGCAACAACCTCCAGGCAAAGGCAGAGGAGAAAAGCTGTAGCTGCAGCCTGGACTCACATTGGCTTCTTGGGCTCTGTAACAAACAAGTCTACAAAATCTGAGCTTATCTCTTCAGAGCCAAGAGATGTTCATAGACATCCCACCCCGCCGTGGGGACCCCCTTCCCTAATTGGGACACTCCAACCCAGACAGTCCTGCCAGCTCCTACAAGAATTCAGGACTCAACTGTGGAGATGAATCCCCCAGTTTCTTGATTTTTGCAAATCCAGCAAAAACCTGATTTATCACATTTTCTCCAGTCGTGTGAAATATTATATCCTTGTGTGTGGCGCACAGCTATTTTTGCATACTGTGAAGCCCAATTCTGTCCACAGCAGGCATTTGTAAAACACTGCCACACGCACACATGCACTCCTGTACCAGCAGAAAAATAAACACCAGGGGCATATTAAAGGAATAAATCCTTTGTACAGCAAAGGAGAAGGAGTCTCACTGCTGGCTGCACAGCGAGCTCAGGAACAGTCCATCGGCTGTGACACACATGAAGGATTCGCTGTGCAGAGACCTCTGCTAAAAGCTACACGCACACAAAAGCAAGCCCAAAATGAGGTGCAGATCACAGCAATTAGGGATGGAAATTAAATCCCCACTCCCATTTCTGTAGGTTTGTAGAAGTCAGCGCTGCACAACATATTTTCCAGTGGTTCAAACAACAGCGTTCCCACCAATTCCCTTTGGCGACTGCTCTCCAAAGACCCTTTGAAAGGTCTACATCCCAACACTTATTTTTGCAATTTTCTTTCGTAGATTTACAACCCATCCCTTGGATCAGCCTAAGAAGCATTTCTGCTTTATCAGCAACTAGTGGAGAAATGCTCCCTGGCTGCAAGCTTCATCCTCAGCTTGCTCAGTACCATCTTGTTCCCCTGAAACAACCGAGTGGGCTTAGGACTCAGGGCATCCACCTTTTTTTTGTTGTTGTTATCCAAATCTAAATTAGGGTTCATGTCAAAGGTGGAAAACCAGAGGTAACAAAAAAGGAAAGGTGGCTCTGGCTTCAGCCATAACCCTCTCAACATACGGATCAAATACTCTTCCTTATATATTATTACTCTTCCCTACTTGTGGGAAGAGCGATATATTAAGCAGTTATGTATAAAATTCTTCCCTATTTCTGGATGTGATGGGAGCTTGTCTCTAGGAGCAGCAGTGACAAGGCGAGGCTGGACTGGCTTTACCCTGAGGAGGATGAAACTGCTGGAGACGAACTGGGCGTGCGGGTCTGTCCCAGCTCTGTCCTCTCCTTATGAATTCCCAATCTGTGCCCGTTGCAATACGTCAAAGTGGTTAATGATTATCCGGGCCCTGCTATTTTAAGCCTACTGGGAGGAGTTCTGAGAAAGGATGGAGAAAAAAAAAACTATTGCCAGCGCATGCTTCTGATGCTCAGTATATCTAGGGAGAAAATAATGACGTCAGGAGCAGCATCACCCCTGTGGCGTGCTGGTGTCAGTGTTTCGCTTGGCCATTTTATCTGTCATTTGTCAGTGCTGGGAGCCCATCCGCACATTGCTACCAAAGCTGCAGCTGCTCACCCACCAGCAGGCGGTCATGGGATGACTCTCCCAGGCCCGTTCTTTTAACTATAAATTAACTATAGCAAATTTGCCCACCCAGTCTCCTTTGAACACGGCAGGGCTGGGGACGATGGTCATTGGGCCAGGACATAGCCTTCTGGGCTCTCCCAGCTCCAGCTGTGCTGACCTACGCCTGCTGCCCGGGCTTTTCCTGAGCACCAGCTGAGCTGGAAGGAGCCACATTAGTAACATCCTGCTACCACAACAATTATAGCAAACACTTCGAAAACCAGGGCGAGCTGTACAGCAAACCGGGATGGCTGATGGTGATCTTAACACCTGCAGGTTTTGCCCACCTGTGTGTTTTCCCTGCTCAGGTGTACAAAGTAGCATCAGTTGTTAGCACCACACACAGGACCAGTGCCCCAGGCCAGAGAAGGGCAGTGAGAAGACCCTGAAAGAGTCACCCACATCGCGAGGGCTACCATCTTTCTCTGGGTATGCACGTGCAGCTGCCACTGCTCACGGGAGTAGCGGCACGCACAGATTTGACTGCTAGTATTTATCTGAGTTTGTCTTGTTTGGCAAAGGAAACCAGGATTATTTAATTTCAGGTCTTCAGCTGAGTCTCTTAAATACGCTTAAATCTTCACATTGAATTTAAATGTAATGGGAAGTTTTATTATGGCAAATAAATGCCAAGTGATTTCTATATTGGGAAGATAATTACAGAGGAATTAAGTCCAATGGCAAAGAGAAACCCACCGTTACAGAGCTGGTAAACTTCAATAAACATGTATTAATGATCACTCTGTCTTCACACACACTCACAGGAACTGCCCCTCCATCCTTTTAAACCAAACACACACGTTACTATCCGCATCTCAAATCCTTTCCGTGAGTACCCTCCTGTGCATGAGCACTGTGCTACAGGCTGAACCAGCAACAGGCAACGTGGGACGTGTAATAAGCACCTATGAAATATATAGATATGTATACTGCATGCAATTCTGCAGCATTGGGGGAGATCGATGCAGAGTGTGGACCCAGTGAGGAGTGAGCTCACTGAAACCTGGGGAACCTATAGGAAAACCTATGCGAATGACAATAAAAAGAAATCACCCAGGCTCTTTGCAGCTCACTTCCCACCCCCAGGTGCCACCACTGTGACCAGGACTGGCTCATCCCACAGGTCCCCTGCAAGACCGGGCATCCCTTCGGCCTGCAGAGACAGTGCTGCCCCACACCAGGCAGCCCCCGGGGGTAACAAGTAGCAAGAGAAATGCAGCCCCATAAGGGACCACAGAAAAATCCAGCACTGGACAATTATTTCTGTTGCTCAGCCATGGCTTTACGCCTGCGGCTGCCCGGCTGAAGTCCAGTGTGGGATCTTGGCCTGGCAGCTCCCTGGGGCAGGACCGAGCTCCAAGGGGGCTCTGGCACATGGTATGGGTCCCTCTCTGGGACTCCTCACCCCCACAGCAGTACAGCCGGGCACGGTAGCCTGCGGGCTCTGAGATGGGTGCGGGGTGGGGGGGGCCAGCTGTGCTTTTTTGTGGTTTTCTGCGATTTTGGATGGGTATTAGCTGTTCTGGCAGCCCTGCGAATGGGGCATTTATCTCCAACAGGGCAATGACTAATCTAGCAACAAAACACAGGCATCCCTCTGCCTACAGGCTGGGTGTGAGCCGAAAGGCAGCTCAGCTTTAATGCACCCAGCAAAACCACTGCGCATCCCTCCGGGACCATCAGGCATATTTTGGGGGTGTCTGGAAACGTGGGTGCTGGGGAGGAGAGGGATACATCTCACACAGTCCTGAGCTGAGACGCAATGATTGTTCCAGAGCAAGTCCTGTCTGAAAAGCCATCACGTCTGCAGAGCTCCCAGTCCTCCGAAAACAGCACAAATTGCCTTTCCGCCCACGGAGGCTGCTGCCGCGGCACCTGCGAGGAGCGCTGAGGCTGCCACACTGCTCAGGCTTTTTCGGTACCTCTCTGATGAAAATAGGAAAGGCTGAAGCCACAGCTGCGGGGAGGGCAGGGTAGGACCTGCTCCACAGCCTCCTTCTGCAGGAAAACTTGTCCCACCGCTACCACAAGTGAGGTGACTTTCTGGCTGAGCAGCTGCTACCCACAGCCTTCGGCTTTACTGTGGCCATGGGGAATTTTAAGTGATCTCTGCTGCTTTCCATCTCCAGCGTTTTGTGCCTGTCACTGCCGCTGGGACAGATGGAGGGATGGACAGACAGTGCTGGGGGTGGCAGCTCAGAATTTGGGAGTGGGATGAAGAAGAGGGAAGGAAGGGAGACTTCTTTTTTCTGAGCCTTGTTGATCCCCACGGGGTTTCTGGGACTTTTTGTTGCTGCAGAGCTAGGGGACCATCACCCCATCTGGCCTGCTCACTGGGGCATCAGTGAAGCTTGCCCATGTTTTACCCCAAAAGATGTTTTTTTGGTTAAAGCGGATGACTCGAGAGACTCAGCTGTGTTGGAGGCAGACAGCAGGGAAAACCCCGCTGCCCCCATAACCTGCAGTGCTGCAGGGACTCGGGGGACAGGCGCCTGGCTGGTCCCCATCCCAGAGCTGTGCCCTGGTCGGTACAGCACAGGAAAGCCCCAAAAGGCCCCTGAGCTGCACCATGGCGTTGGCCGCCTTCTTCACCAAACTGCCCTGCTCCTCCTCTGCCCCCTCTGAGAGGGATGTTCAAAAACAAGATCCCCACAGGGCCACCCATGTGCCACCGTGGGATCCCCATGGCTTATTAACAGGGATGGGCGCCACTTCGAAAAAGCCTGAGGGCAACCTCCGTACTCCACCCTTCCCACAGGGTAAGCAATGGTGCAACGGACTCAGGCGGGCAGGAGCAGGGATGGGTCTCCTCTGCACGTAGATCAGCTCTTGGCCCCACCAGGGAGCAGAAAAAGGATGGCTTTTTTTCCCCCTTTAATTGCTAAAACCTTCAAGAGCTCTGCAGGGCAGGAGGGCAGGCAAGAGACAAACAAAGACGGGGAATAAAAACTCAGGAAGAAAAGAAAGAAGGAGGAAGAGGTTTGAGAAGTCCTCGGTGCAGAAAGCCCAGCACGTTAGAGAGTGGTGCCTCCGCCTCCCTCCGACAGCAGCCTCGGCCGTGGTGACATCCTCGGAGCAGTCTGGAGCAGTGGCTCGGCTGCACGGCTCTGCCCTCGCTCCTTCACTGATTTTCGGGGGAAGGTGACTGAACGCAGCTCCGCGGAGCTTAATGTGAGCTGTCAGGGAGCTGGGGCATGTTTGAGCAATGCCTCGGAAACAGAAAAGCAAAGCAAGAACATTGTGGAGCTTAATGTGAACTATTTGGACATGGCCCTACCCCTTCCCACTGAAAAAGAAGAAAAAAGGGCTTGATTTTGGCTAGGGCTGTTTCAATATTCAGCTGACAGTAACTTGCCCCTGTGTTTGCCCGCAGGCAGGCACAATTCACCAGCTCTGGGCACATTGCTGCCACCACTGGTACGGTCCAAAGGGAGCTGGTACAGGTAAGACCAGGTGTCTAATGGTTTAACATCAATTTCCTTTAAGGGAAACTACTTTAAAGGAGCAGAAAGCATACATTTTTTGTGAGAAACAGAGATTCACAGGGTATTTTTTCTGCAATGGGCTAAAGAGGATCTTAACACCTTGGTTTCAGGCCAGGGAAAGGTGATGGGCAGAGAGCCCTAAGATGTAAGATCCACTTGGCTATGAAAGGGGGAGAGCATGGAAGGGGATGCCAGAGGCTGGTTCTCACCTGGGACAGCCAATGCTGGGGGAAGATAGCCCTTAAGGGTCCCTTTGACTGAGAGAGAAGACGCTGAGCTCTGTCTCTGTGTGTGGGTGTTGCCAGCAGACAGGCCTTTCTGGGAGGATATTCGTCTGAACAGCAGTCGTGACCAATTAGTTGTCCTCGGAGCAAATAACACAGTGAGGGACCTGTTGCTGCCACCACTGAGCCCGAGGAGAGGAAGCCGGGACTGATCCTGCCCTGTGCCCAGCAGACTGGGCCGTTCTGCACTGTGCGGTACAGCAAAGGGCTCTAACTGACTTCAGAGAAGAGAAAACACACCCCCTGACCTTCTGCAGGTGGTTTTCTCCAGCACTTTGTGCCAGCGGTGTCCCTGGCTTCGTTTCTCAGCAAAATGGCAGCCCTCGGTTTGCAGAGTCTGGGCAGTTAGGTGGTGTCTCCCCGCTGTACCTGCTCAGGTCCTCATGCCTCTGCGGCACAAAGTGTTGTGGTCCGCTCCTCACAGGCAGGAGGAGCTCGCCCAGCTCCCAGGTGATGGGGGTTTGGAGGTGAATTGCCCCCTGCTCTGCCACCTGCACCAAGCTGCGCACTTTGCTCCTTTACAGCTCCACCATCTTGTCCTTACAGCATCAGCCCTTTTTGGCAACCAAACTCCACATAACTTAATTTCCTAAAGCTGGAAAACGCTCTTCCTAGGGGATGAAAACCTATTCAATAGAAACAGCAACTGGAGGACCAGTGTTGCAAAGGACCATGCCACTGCCTACACGCACCACCACCAAAACGACACCTGAAAACGGCCCCATCACCCCGTTTTCCTGGCATGGGGAGGCAAACACCAGCCTGTCCTGGCTGTGCACGGATGTTCTCGCAGAGCCCAGCCGCAGCATGGCTGCACCGCTGCGTGCCCTTGCTCCGGCAGCTACCACACAGGCTTTTCGCCAGCCTCAGCTATGCCACCAAAATACGCATAGAAAAGGTTTGTGAAAACCTGTTCCGCCAGAACAAAGTCGAAATACAGAATAACAAAGGATTTTCAGGAATTACTTCTCAATAGCCCAAGGAGCAGACAGCTTACAATATATAGATCTCATTGGGATTTATTTGCTTTTCTCTCTACAGAAAGATTTCCACCAGAAAAATAATTTTACTTAGGTGTTCTAGAGCCCACTTCATCCTAATGTCATTGAACATGTTTCTGATTAGCTGATTTAAGTAATTCTTACTAAATGTTGCTCAGTTGCAAGGAATCAAAAAGCAAGCATCTCAGATATCACCTGCTGTGCCTCATCAGGTGTGATAATAGCACCGATTAAGTGAAGAGCCTTCAGTGCATAGAAATCACAGTGCTGCGCATGTGAAATCAAGATACCTGAATACCTCTGAGCACTTGGGTGTTAGAGCGAGTTCAGCTCCAGACTTGTCCTGAATACAGAGCGGAGCTGTCTCAGCATCCCAGAGAAGTGTCCCAGTCTGTAGCTCTTGGGCTTTCACCCAAAGTATCGAGGCCTTAAACTTCTGGAGATTTACTGTAGACCACATCCATTTTGTAAGCTAGAACAATCTAGTCTCTCCTGAAAGAGAAACCCACCATTGTTTCACTCTGGTTCTTCTTAATTAAAGAATAAAAGTATTTCAGAGGACACTTAGATTTATTCTGTGTGAGATATAAGAGCGAGCTCAATTTTGCTCCCTAGGAAGCTGGGGTAAATGTGATGCAACTCCACGAAGCCAAACAGTTCTTCAGCACAAATCAAGTGCCCTTACGTTATGGTTTGTTGTAATAAATTTTCAACCAATTAAAGAGGTTTTCCATTTTTTTTTTTTTTTTTGTACAAATGGCTTTTTCTAGTGAAAAAGCCTCAGCTAATAGAATTCTTCTAAATATACCACTTCTTTTTCATGGAAAAAAAAATAGCAATTATTCCTTATTATCTCTAATCCTTGGGGACCTTCACCTTTCTACTTCTTCGGTCCTCATCAGATCCATCAATACGTATTTTAAAAGTTCAGAGTATAAAGTTAATGCTTTCAGCATGCAAGTACCATATAATGCAATTCTTATCAGAGATGTGCTCATAATTCAGCAAATTGAACTTTGCAGCTACTTCCCTGGGAAGCTGTTCATAAAGATACTCAGCTAATGGGCATTTCAGAAAACATTATGCCATCAGCTGCTGAGGTGCAGCCATAGAAAATCCACAGAAATGGATGCTGGTTTGACTCTCCAGATGATAGGTCCCACTTTTAAAGACAGCAAAACAAACAGAGCAATAGACTTTTTTTCGTTTTTCTTTTTTTTTTTTTCCTGAGGAAGCTGAAAACCCTTCAATGTAAGAGCTGAGAAAATCTTTATGCTGTAATATTTGCCTCATCTTCCCACTTTCTTCATGAAAGAGAAAACGCCCAGGTGCTGTTGGCAGCCTTACAGCAGTGAGATGCTCCTTCCAAAAGCGAAACAACTGCTCAAGAGCTGCCTCATGCCAGGGGAGAGGAAACGCCACTCATCAATGCGGGGGAGAGGAAAAGTGACAGTACCACAGGATTTGGGGGTCCCCATTTGCCATAGGACCCTCAAGTGACCTCCAGCCAGGACTGAGGGCGGCAGGGTGGGGAACTGGGGGAGCTGTGTGCATGTTCAATAAGTGGAAGCCAATAATAAGGTGCAGACAGAAACATTTCCAGTCCTCAAAGGCAGCGTTTCCCAGCTGGGAGCAGAGCCGGGGGTTTGGCAGGATGGGCCACCCCAACAGGTCTGGATGGGGATGCTATGCAGATGCTTTTCCTCCTCCTCCCAGGCCGGTCAGGACCAGCAGCTCAGAGATGAGAACGCTCCAAAGCCATTTGTGTCTCCAAAGCCGTTTGTGTCTCCAAAGCTGTTTGTGTCTCCTGTCACACGGGGTAGCGCTGGGACGGGGGCGGCTGCTGGCCTCGGGTGCAGCCGGGGTGACGGCTGCCATCAGGGCCGAGGGCAGCCTGGCGTGGGGTTGAAAGCAGAAGCGGTGGAGGGACAGTGAAGTGGGAGACAGCACATCACACACAGGGCTGCCACGGCGGCCGGGGGGGCTGTGATATAAAAATAACGAGTGCAGTTTGTTTACTTTTAGCTTCAGTAATGCTGCGGGACTGAGCTGTTTCATTAAGACGTGGCCTGATCCACTTTTCCTTTCTGCCTTCCAGACTCGAGGAGAAGAATATGCAATTACAAAGTTCACTCATGTAGAGCTCTTCAATTACCGGGTAACTCTGTTACGGCTTTTCCAAATGTTACGAGACTCGTGCAGTAGGACATGACATCTGAAGTAATTCATTTTTCATCTGCCGATTAGCAGAAATTAAAATGGTTCTCAGAACATCCCAATTTATGCGAGATCAAGTTCCTTATTACTACAGAGTGTCTTAGTGGGGAAGGCATTTCTTTTTAACGTCTCAGGCAACCTTGCAAGCAGAGATGCTAAACAAAAATATATGAAGGAGGCGGTGGAGGGGAGAATAGAGGTCCTCAGAGACCACGGGTGGTGGAGCTCCAAAGCCCTGCCTTCCAATCCTGCCATAAGGTCACTTAAATGTTTGGCCGAAAGTCAAAACGCATGCTGGCACAAACGTGCGCTGGAGGCAGCGGCACGTCCTTTGGAAATGATGCAGTTACAGGGTGAGGCTGAACTGCCTTTACTGGCAGCGAGCTAAAAACCAGCCATAAATATGAAGTGTTTCTTCAGCAGGTATCTGCTGAGCCGGCGGGTGGAGCGGCAGCAGAGCAGCTGCCTGCAGGACGCACTCCTGCAGGGATGACGGATGCCGTGCAGGAACCCCAACGGGCCAAAGCAACCACCGCTGGTAATACCTCTCCAACGGGACCTGGGGAAGGACCCACGGGGCTGGGGTGGGAGGTGTCTGCAGGGCTGGCAGCTCAGGCTCACACGCAGGGCGCTGAGAGTTAGATGGGAGAGCCAGCGGCAGCGTGGAGCAGCCAGAGCAAGGGATGGGATAAGGGAGGGGATAAAAGCACGGAGCCTCAAACCACTTGGCCGTGTCAAGAGTGGTCACGTTGCCCCTACACTTGCTTTCTACCTTGATGGCATCCTGGGTGCTGGAAGAGTAGGTGAAGTCCCCTGGGGAAGAGCTGGGATTGGGAGGCGGGCGAGAGCGCTCTTGCTGACTCTCAGCACCATCCTCCCCATCGCCACGGGAGCGTGGTCCAGAGCTCACAAACCTGTAGGCCCACTTAGTCGACGTGCAGCAAAAATAAACCATGGGAAAGGAGAACAGGCAGCTTAATCCCCAAATCCCTTTGCCCTGCGTGACAACTTTCCAGCCAAGAGCAGCTCACGAGGATAGAGCCAAAGGTACTGGCGGCACTGGCGGCACTGCCCCCAGGGGAGGCTGCACAACATTAATTCTGATTTTCCAGTGCTGCCCTGGCCAAAGGCCTCCCGTATAAGGAGCTGCAGGAATCCGTGTGTTTCAGTCTTTGCCTGCATATACCTCCTGGTGAAAAGCCTTGTTGTGTTTTCCCACCCAGCTGGGGAATCCAGCTTTCCCTTTCGCAGGCAGAGTATAAAACAGAGAGGAGAAAAGGTAGAAATAAAGGTAAGAATAGCCATAACATCAGTAAAGTGGGCTATGGAGGCCATTTTCTACTTTTTCTTTCAGTCTTCCTTTTGCACAAAAACAGTATCAGGTTTATTCTGTGTGTAAGAGTGAAATACACACAGAGAGATGTGTGTATACATAAACAGCGGCAGCGCTCTGAGGTTTCGGCACTGTCAGCATAAAGATATTAAGCGTTACATAGGGCTGATTTATTATCTGACTCTGCAATAACCTTTTGAAGATATACTGATTGGCAATTTGCATATTAACAAATACATCAACACTGGGGCAATGTCAGATGTTTTGCATGGCTATGTTCCACTCCAGAGGTGGCTGAATTTCAAACAGTGGCCAAATCATTTGTATCCTTCAGCACAAAAGATGCCCTATTGAAATATGAATTATTACCCTCTCTGTGTTTTGGTCTTTATTGTGCTTTGTCAAATTGTTTCTTCTGCTCCCTCCCCATGGGATTTGCTGTATCAGATACAGAACCTGTTTCTGCCATATGAGGTTTCTCCTACCACACCTTGATTAGGTTATTTAACTTCGTGAACTACATCCAGTCAGATTGAGCTGTGATGGGTCTTCCAGCATCCTCCTTTAGCTAAGGGGTTGGCTGCCCTCCTCTAAAACAACACGTCTCCTCCGTAACAACTTCCAGCTCCCTTAGCAAGTCGTGTCTCTGCACAGGAAGGGTCAAGTGCCCGTTCCTGGCCAGGCTTTTCTTTTGCCTTAGTAATGAAGCCAAAGGCACAAGCAACAAAACTGGTGCTCAACCTGCTCTTGGGCAGTGTTGGGAGCAAAACATTGGTGTGCACCAACCATGGGCTTCAGCTACTTGAGCTGCACAGAGATACCGCTCCACCACTCTCTCCAGTGGCAGAGATTTTATTGTTTTTCTAATCTGCAGTCAGCTTTTAGGATGGGATTGTCCCTTACATCCACCCAGCTGCTCTACTCCACTTCCTGGTGCACCAAGCAAAGAGCAACATGGAAACATGATGCTTGGCCAGCACGCTTCCCTGACCACGACCTGCTGTCTTCTGGCAGGCCTAGTTCATCCTTCACTAACTTTCAAGCTGCAAGCAGCTGGGATGCAAGACAGTCATCAGCTGGGCCATGAGAGAGAGAAGAGGAAAGAGGGATGGTGTTCTCATCACTTTGCCCCGGCTGTCATGCGTGCAAAGTGGCCAGGGCTGGAAGTCCCAAGAGCAGAGATCTTTTAGTGTGGTGCTCCAGGGCTTTGATATGCCAGGAAGATTTTAAGAGGTTTTGAAAGTTCCTGTCTTTTTTTTCTTGCCTTTGCAGAACTGGGGTCGGTAGAGATGAGCATAGAAATGATCCCTATTCACAGATGCATATTACCTGGAAGAAGTCCCACTAACTGTTGAGATTTGTGTTCAGGGCAGGGTAGTGTGTAATCAGCTACTCATCTGCTCTTTGGTGCTGAACGCTGAGAAGTTGTGTCTGCAGAGCCGCAAGCATTCAGGCAAGACTAAAGAAACTCATTACCTAGCCATCACCCTTCACGGCGATGCTCTGGGAATAGAAAATATCTGCGGCAGCCGCCGGTGCTCCTCGTGGGCTGCAGGGCACTGGGAAGCACGGCCATCTGAGATCGACATGGGCAGAGCAGTTCCTGGCCCCGGCTCTCCCTCCTGCGACTCTGCCAATAATGTACCGTTGGGTTTGGGGCAATCTCCATGCCGAGACCCTTGCTCTGTGTACCACGGTAATGACTATTATCCATTGCACGTGGCCAACTGGAGGCATCACTTATCTGCATTTGTCGGGGGCTTTGAGATCTTGGATAAGCAAGGCTGTTGAAGTGCAAATGATTAAACATGGCTGGACACCCAGCTGCATGGACGTTGATTTTCGCTGGCGTGCCTTTGCTGCTCTGGCAGACGGAGCGCATCCTGGCCTTGAGCACTGCAGCAGCCCATGTCTGCTCTGGGGGAAGGTCCTGTCCCTTGCAGCAGCCCTGTCCACCTACCGCGGCGTTTAAGTGGGTGTCCTTCAGAGCCTCCTGGCAGCATTATGTGAAAGCAAACTCGGCCTCTGAGGGAAAAGAAATGATCCTAATACTGCACATCCATCTAGTCAGGGGGCTTCTCTTATTCAATGCATTTACACACAAATCCTCAGTCTGACTTTTGTGCCCCTGCTGAAAGGAATGGGCAGTGGGAGATGAGATTTTTTTAACTTAATTTCCAAAACGAGTATCTCCAGCTGCTGTGCAAGCCTCTGTGAAGTGCCAGTGCTCAGTGAGGTCCCTGGCTCTGGGGACGGCAGAGCGGGGCGGAGGTGCCTTGGCAGAGACACGGTGCCTGCATCCGTGGCTCCTGCCCAAGCCGTGTCTGCCTTCGTCTCTCATATTCAGGCATTTCCACAGGCAGTAAATTCACTCGGAGATTTTTCCTGAGGGGCAGCGAGCGGGAGAGGAAACTGGTGGTGCCTGCTGGCAGGGGTACCTGCAATCATCCTGAGAAGCTGAAGGACTTCTGACAGCCCCAGGGCCTGGCGGGTGGAAACGCTCCTTCTGCGCCCTTCAGATCCTCTCCTTCTTGTGCTTTGCCACCATCCCTGGGCTTTGCCAGCACCCGGGGAAGCTGAGTGGGATCTCGGGGTGGGACCTGCGTCCTGGGCTTCACTGTCCAGGATCTCCAGCAAATTCGCCCTCCTACCGCTGGGAGGAGAGCAACGTTTTTTGAATTTTTAATTTAATTCATTTTCTTTAATTTCTTTGGAGGTGTCGGAGATCAAAGTCTGCCTGGTAACAGTGCGGATGAATATGAGCACGCAGGGGGCAGGTCTTGAAACGTGCTCTGCTGTATTTGCCACGTGTTTCAGGGCCGGCTGTATTACAGACAGAGAACAGGGTGCCCAGGTCTCTCCTGACTAGCTTGTTCTCTGGTTAAATTCACTGCTAATACGGGGAAAAAAAAATAATAATCCAAGCCTGCAACTATTAGATTTGCCTGTCGTTACAGGGGGGAGCTCGCCTCCCCCCTTACCTGATTAGATTGCAAGGAAACGGGGACAAAGGCTGAGTGAGAGTGTCCCCAAGGTGAGCCAGAAATACGGGCACGTTTGTCATGGCGGGGATGACTTTATTTGCACAGCCTGCAGGTAACCGGGGCGTGCGGAGGCAACGCTCGGCGCTCGGGCTGGAGCGCGCGGAAGGGAAGGCAGAGGGGAAGCGGTCACCTCGGCGTAACGCGATGAAAAGGGAGCGAGGTGCGAAACTGCAAAGGAAACAGAGCCGCGGAGAGCCGTGGTGCGAGCAGTAAACACAGGCTGGCAGCACACGCCGAGCCCTGCCGAGCGCTGCCCGCACGCCGGCCGCAGTCGATAGCGGCGCCGGCTGTGTAGAAACAGCGAGGCGGCAACCCGGGGAGATTTGTTATTTGGTTTTCCCCACGAGGCAGGGATAAGACGCTGCTAGGGCTGAACGTGTTAAAGTCACGCCGCCTCGACACTGCCAGCAGATCCCGTCCTGCCCGGACCTGGGGGATGCTCTGCCTACCTGCTTCGGGCCTCGGGATTGCGGGCAGGGGGAACCTCAGGGCTGACCACCTGCTCATTGTCCTGGGGCACAAGCCCTTCAGGGCAGGGTTTCTCGCTGTCCCCAGCGTTGTATAGCCCCTTGCACGTTGTTTTCCAGAAGTAAAACCAGTACTTTCCTTGCACTAGCTATGAAATAAGCTCAGATACGCAAAGGCAGTCGCTCAAACCTGCCATAACCTTCCCTTTCCTCCCTGTCTGCTCGTTACACGACCTCCCTGTATACACAGATTTCTCCTTTTCCATCCCAGACTGTCAGGAGATGATGGCAAGAGACAGCTGCATACAATACATCATGTCCACCTGAACTTTTCTCTCAGGAGAAACATCACAGGGTACAGCTGTGAAAGATGATAGGGGCAACATCTGGGGACAGACACGGGGAGCGAGGGGCTACAAGGGAAATGCCATTATCCATCCTGCGGGGGTGCCTTGAAAGAACAGGCATTGCTGTGGGTGTACCCAGGCTTTTTGTACTTTGATACTCAGTTATGGAGATTGTCACACATAGGAAAGCCTCCCTATTCTCACTGGGCAGCGGGGAGAGGATCCCAAAGTGCCTTGGCATATGAAACAGTCCTATTACAGCCTTTCTTTTAAAGTATTAATATTGAATTAAAACTAAAAGCATCTTGGCTAAAGTAGAAGACAATTCCAAAAGCCCTACTTCCTAAAATACAGTCTGGGGAGAACCTGGGTTTTCTACAGCTCAGACCTCCTCAGCAGGGACCACAGAGCAGCATAGCCTACCTGCAGCTGCTGCAGCACTGCACCTCTCCAAAAGGCATCCCAGGACTTCTCCTTTGACTTGGTTACTAAAGACACTTGTGGAAAGCCATTGGGCTCATCTCCACAGTCCCATCCCTCGTTATCAGACACACCTGAGCATCCTCTGTACAGCCTTTAAGAGCAGAAAGCAAGGGTGGTTTAGGGTTTGGATGAGGTAGCAGGGTCTCCTCTTGGGGAGTCTCAGGCTACCTGCCTAGGAACAATCCCAAGGTTTCCCAGGAGTGGAGCCTCCGTAGCTGAATTGCTCCTCAGAGCAGCAGTGAAGAGGTACTTTTTAAGCCTCTATTAAAGCAGAGAGGTGGCTGGGTGCAGGTTTACTATGGGTCACACAGACATCTGGGAAGTTTTTGCTGGCTTTCTAGTGCTGCTGGAGTTTGGGTGGTAGCGTGCTTGACCAGCTCTGTTGATAAGGCTAAAAATCAGCCTGGGAAAACTGAAGACTTTGGGGCCAGGGAAGGGATAGATATATAGGAGGGAACCTGTCTGTGGAAGGTGGCTGTGCTCCCTTTTAGGCAGCAATGTTATGGCCTTGATTTGGCTTCAGTGGGTTGTGGTATGTTACTGTGAGTCATGCAGAATTGGTTTCCTGGGTAGACTGAAAATATTAATCTGCACCTCCCTCCTAGGAGGATTAGCTCACTGGTCCTGCAGTCCCATGGAGCAGGTACCATTGATTTTTCTCAGCCTCCTCGGAGCCCTTGAGGACAGGTTTGTTGGTCCTGGTCCACAATGCAGCCAGGTGCAAATGGAAACATGAGCTCTGAACTGATCTAACTGGGATTCCTCCTGCATCCACCTATTTACTCTGCATGTTTCTCAGGTACAAAATGTCTCAAGAACAGATTAATGGCTGAATGTGAGCAGGGAGCTGGTGTGAGCTTTTTAACCTGATCCTAAACACATTTTATCTTTAAGCTTCTGTGATTCAGCCCCTTGCAGTTGTCCAGTGCCTAGAGGAGACTGTGCTCTGCACAGTGCAGGACTGGAAAATAGGACTAACCTAGACATAAAGAATGGTAGGTTATCTCTAACCTACCTCACCCTTGCTGTGTTTTAGGCTCCAGACTTTTACTCTCTACCATGAACCTGAATAGAGATACTCAGTCAATGGGGAGGGAATATTTTTCACCAGAGAGCTGATCCAGCTCTGATTTCTTTTTTTCTTCCCTGATCCTCAAGAGTTTGACATGATCCTGAAGCAAAAAATCAGTTTTCTGTCCATGAACCACTGTTCCTTTCAAGCTTAAGGCTCACAATAACGGGGCTGCTCACCCCTGGTTTTGACTGCTGTTCAGCATCCTTCCCTCTCTCAATCTGGGGCTTGCAGCTTTCCCTTCCTCTCTCCAATAACCTGCTACCTCATGGGGCTGCCCAACCTCACCTCTTTCTGTACAACCAAATTAATCCAGAGCCTCTGTATCTGGTTGACATAGTTGTTTCTGTGGGTCAGGCCAGATTTTCTGCTCTCCGCAAACCTTGGCATGGACTACATGGAGAACTGCAACTCCCTGCCTTACCCCCAGACTCATAGAAACATGCCATCACAACTCAGCAGCCTTTCAGGCAGGCATTCACTTCTTTTCTGTGATTTTGCTGTAATTCTGTGCTTTTTGTGGGTTGTGAAGTGGCGGTTGGCAGCACTGACACGGCTAGCTGCACTACTGTGACCCTGTGATGAGCCATCACTCAGCTCTGGCCCTCTGCAGGGAGCAGTCTCTGGGACCACCACAATCTATCCTTAACAATCTTTTCTGCAAGCGTGACAGGATAAGATGTTGTGAAACTGAAGACCAAGACTCTGGGGAACAATGATGAAATCTGTACCCCAAAGACCCCCACTTCCTCCACCTAATTCTGTGCTTTCCTTTACACTTTAAGAAAACTATCTTAACCTGTAACATCTGAGAGACAAGCACTGCCAGCAGCAGGCTGGAGATGCTGTTGAGTACTTTGGGATGCTTTTCCTCAGGGCAAAGACTTTTTTTTCTATTCTCCTGAATGGCTCGTTAGATCCTATTTAGGTGGAAACAGTACTTATTTCACTTGGGAGCTACTCAGAGCTTTCTGCCAGGCAAGTGCTATCTACCTCGCACTATTTTGGAGGATGCTCCTCCACAATTCAACAGTAATTGTAAGAAGATCACCCAGGTGTATTAGCAAACTGGGAGCTTTGTTGAGTGATAATATTAAATGAGCAATAAGCTGTTTACCAATTTGAGGTTTACTTGTTCATATGTGTGTGTGTGCGCATGAGAGAGAGAGAGTTTGGAGCTGATTGCTCTCAGCGATCATGGCTGACTTGAGGATTGCTTGTCCTGATTCAGATTCACAAAACCCAGAGCGGGTTTAGCACAGCAGAATACCCATGCTAGAAATCAGCAAAAACGCTGGAGAGGGACAGGTGGCCCCACTGTGCAAGTGGCCTGCTGAAAGCTGCAAGATCAGGGAGGGAGAGTGATCATTTAGCAAAGTTCAAGGAGAAGCAATGGAGAAAGTGAACATGGATTCCCCCACATTGCAAAGGTCCACCTCAGCCTGGATGATGCTCTCCTGGGCTGAGAAGGGTCTTCCCCTCACATTGACTCTGGCCCAGCCTTTATGTGTCATGAACCACGATGCTTCTACTCTTTCTGTGGATGCCTCTTCTGGATTGCTTCTGTATTAGGAATAACACACCTTTATCTTTGTAGCCAGAGAAAAAAAAAGCCTAATAGCATTCAAGGGAAGCTCTTCCAGAAAGAGAGCACAGTGGTTAGACTTTAGAGAAAGGAGTTTCTTTGGTGCGGAGATCTGTTGCCTTGCACAGTAGCTCGATGGTATCTCCTTAGACCAAGAATTGAGAGCCTCCAGCCCAAAACCGGAGAGACCAGACCATGGGAAGAAGGTCTGGGCTATGGGGAGAGGCCCTTGTGCTGGTGGACAGCAACACATCTTCCCTTGCTAACTGAGGTAAATGCCTTTACATTAAGAAATTGAAGCCTGCTTTGAACAGACAGGTAGAAGATGGAAGAGATCACTTCAGCAGCCAGCTCCAGTCTCCTGTTATTGCATGTCGTATAAATTTGCTCGCAAACATGTTCTGCTCCATTATAAAATCAGTTCAATTTAATGCCCCAACTCTTTCCTGAAACCTCCTCCAAAACCTCCCTACTTGGTCACTTAGAAACTTGCTTACAATTTTCACCATAAATTCATTCCAGCTCTATCTATATTGAAGATTTCTGTTGCAAAATAATTTTGGGGGCTTGAACAGCTCTCTTCCCTCCTCAGAGTTCCCTCTCTCTTGCATATTTACAGGGATAAATCGGGTCTCCTGTTAGCTGTTTCTTTTTCCTGGACTCCCAAGGCTCCTGCTCAGGAGACCACCTTGCTGTGGTTATGTGTGTAGCCTGTTTCAGTGCTGCTTCTGGGTTGAGGGCCTCCCCATTAATCATGGGCGGTCTGCTCCTCATGCTATCCTAGCCCAGCCCTTCCCAAGTCCAGACACAGCGGTATCAATAACGCATGAGAGCTGTGAGGGGGACCCTGTTTCCCATCATGTTGCAGTTGTTGCGGCCCCATCCCTGGAGGTGTTCAAGGCCAGGCTGTATGTATGGGGCCTTGGGCAACCTGGTCTAGTGGGAGGTGTCCCTGCCCATGGCAGGGGGGTTGGAACTCAATGATCTTCAAGGTCCCTTCCAACCTAAACCATTCTATGATCACATTTGTCTTTTTTCAGCCCAGAAGCACCCTGGACATTCAAAATCACTGTATGTTCAGCGACAACATCGAGTCTTTGTGTTACAGAGACACAGAAACCAGACTTCCTCGAGGAGCTCGGTTACCTTCTCTCTGTTCTAGGGGCAGAGATGTCAGACACAAGGAAATGTACATCTTTCTGCTTCTGATGTGCACAGGACTTTACAGCAGCAAGTGTAGGAACACTGTTTGTACCAGAAGGCATATATTGGAGCCTTGTGAGACTGGCCTGTTTGAGGTGGAAGCCTCAGAAGTTTATCAAATTTCTAATATTTGCGCATTAGTGACTGAGATTTTCTTTTTTTTTTTATAACAGGATGCCACACCTTTGGCATTGCTCCACAGTAGATCAGCTCTAGACCTGCCCAAATCTCCTCTGGGACTAAACCCTGTGTTGCTCCCTCGCATCCTGTCTGCTTTAGCAGCAGGGCAATGATCTGAGCTGCTCCTAAAGCCAAAGGGTCTTTAAATGACAGAAACTCCTGTCTACAAAAAGCCAAAAAATATGAAGAAAAAGCATGAAGGGGCACAGCAGCAAAAGATTTCCTTCAGCAAAGCAGAAGCCCTTGGTGTCCTTCTTGTCTGCGTTTCCCTCCGAGACCCAAGGCGCGCAGTGAGCACTTTCGTGCAGTGATGCTCTGAGCTGTGGAGCTGGGAGGGGAGCATCGCCCTGTCGGTAGCACTGCTGGGAGGACTTCCACTTCTCTTTAATGGCAGAATTCCTTTGTTTCCTGCTCATTGGTTCAAATGTTGCATTGTCCAAACAATTCATTACAAAAGGGAATTAAACAAGCAGCTCTTTTCATTTTCCACAATAATTGTTTTATTCCCAGGAGACCTTTTTTGCTGCACTGTAATTTAATGGGCAGAAGACAAATGTACTGATTAACTAACTGTTTCTAAATTTACTCACTTGGTGCAACAAAAGGGAGCTTAACCTTGCAATGATGGGATTTGAATGACAGGTACTTTAGAGAGGCAGGTCAGGATATGAGGCCAAATACGGACCCAACCTGGGGATACCTGCTACCCTATTCCTCTGTGTCTCTCCAGCTGTTCCTGCAAGCAGGGCAGAGCATTGAACTGGAGGCAGAGGTTCAGACCTCTAAAATATGCTCGGTGCCATTCAGTACAAGGCAGTCCTTCTCCCAGGTGTGCTCAGGCTGGCTGTGGCAATAGCAGTGTCATACCAAGACCCTGGGTTCACAGGATGCACAAGAGGAAAGTCTTGTGTGCATTATTTTCCGCTGTGATCTTTTGAAGGCTATGGCTATTTTCAGACCTCATCCTGTGAAGCCAGTGGGAGGTTGCAGGCACAGATCTCGGAGTGCTTTCTGGACCCCTGTGGTGCATGCATCATGCCCCTGAGCACATAGCAATGGTGCTCAACTAATGGTGCTGGTAAAGCAACAAGGCAGTGAAGGTGTTTCCTAGCACTTTTGTTTCTTTTATTTTGCAGTGGAAGGGCACAATCCCCAAGCTGACATTTGAAGTCCCTCATGGTTTGGGTGAATTTGGCCTGTGGGTTTCAGTGCAGCACACATGTCCTAGCCTGTGGCTAGCTTGATGGCTGGCTAATGAAGAAGATCCACTAACTGCACTTATTATGCAGTGAGACATCTTCCATGTCACAGCAAGATACTGTCTTGGGTCACTGTGGTGCCAGATTCAGCTGTGGTGCCTGGGTTGGATGAATCACTTGGTTGGCTTCATGTACTCATAAAGAGGCGTGCAAAATCCAAGGAGCTGCCACTAAAACCAGTTCATTCAGGCTTGCACCCAGCATCCCAGATGTTCTGACTCTTTTGGGACATGTGGCAGAAAGAAAAAAAAACCACACCAGCTTTTTAACACAATTCACAGAAATTTTTATGCTTTTCCTTATCCATGCTACCACGGCTTGTGAGAGTATGAAGGCACTCTAGGGATGCAGGCAAAGATTTAAGACTTAATCCATTCAATTTCAGACATTTTAAAAATATGAATGCACCACAAGAGTAACTGCCTCTCTCAGGTCTAAGAGATGTTGGTAGTATGTGAAAGGAAAGGTCAGAAAGGACAAAAGAAACTCTCCAGCAAATTCAACAGCAAAACTCATATTGACTCTGCTGAAATTGGGACCTTGAAGAAAGTGTCTCCTGCTGAAATGCTCTGAGGATATTTTAAAACCAGATTAATAAATAATTGGACCATCTGCATCAGAGTCCATAAGTGGAGTGACACATGGAGGGTGTCTGTAAATGGAACAGCTTCAAATATGCAGAGTAAAATACATAGTGGAAAGGATTTTTTTCCATAATAGACATAATTATTGCCAATTTGGGTCTCTATTGCAAGCACAATGAGAGGCACTGCCTGAGAGATGGGCTGATTTCTCTGAAGAACTGAACAGAAAAATAATAAAAGATTGCTCCTGCCCTACAGGGGTGACCATCATATTAGTAAAACAGAGCAGGGTCAGGAGCAATACCAAGGAAATGCTTTGCCTGAGGCCATGCAGCAGATCAGCTTCCCATTTCCTAGAGTCCAGCTGGGCTGCTTTGCTTTTTGACAGAAAACAATATTGCTGCTGAAGCCACCAATGTCTCTTGACTCTCCTCCCATCACTAGTGGACACTGTCAGTCCAGGACTGGACAACTGTTTTTAATTAGTATTCTTTTTGGGATTGCAACAGTGGTTGGGGTTAATGTTTCACACGATCAGACTTCATAAGAACGGTGTCAGACCAGATGTTCCTTGAAAGAGGTCACTTCTGGACCACTGAGTTTAATAACTCTTAATCCCTTTTTCAGGTGTTTTATTCTTTTTCCTCGCACAACACCCCAAGGAACGAGCTGCCCGGCTGATGCATTGTGTGGGAACACCTTCCTTTTGCTGCCTGTCAACCTGTTATCTGATAACTGGGCACCCTTTGGTTCCTGGATTGGAAGAAGTAGTCAATAATTGTTCCCTGTTCTTGTCCTCCACTCTATTCTGGATTTCATAGATTTCTACTCTATAATCCCCACCATCATTCCTTCGCCAAGCCAAGATGAGCGAGTTATTTAGCTTCTTCCTATCTAGAAACATAGCAAAGAAAGGTGGTGTATTTTTTTTGGAAAAAAAAAAAAGCTTCATTTTCATAACCTATAGATAGCAGCAACATCAGCCTTTTTTAAACCTGAAACGGAGAGGAACATTGAGAAAGGCACTGACAGCAAGAGAAACACTTCAACTGAGAGACACTGAGGGTGGAATTTACCACATCTAACATGCAGTGCTGCCATGCAGACATCTCCATCTGAAGTTCTCTCCCTGGGCTCCTGGTTTAGGGGCTAGTCAACACAGGCGACAGACGACAGGGGTTTGTTTGGCTTGTTTTGGGTGAGATGACGCCTGCCCTACAGCCCACTGTCTCTAATGCAGGTTAAGGCAAGTGTGGACATCTGTTTTTTGATGTGATAACATCAACGTTAAGTAAGACTCCTAGGCTGGGAGCCATAGTAGTAACCATTAACTAGCCACAACCAATGAGCTGGTCTTGACACTTCCTCACTGTACCATATCCATTATTAATCCATGAGGATACTGCTTGGTTTCTAGATGTTTCTGCAGGTATATGGGGTGCAGTGTGCTCACCTTCCCCTGAACACCTGGAAGTTTCCCTTCTCCAATCTCTGGCAGAAATTCTGTCTCAAGAAATCTGAGATGTGATATTTTTAGGCTGTTTCCTGCACAATCAGGCTGACTAGAATTTAAATTTTTTATAAATGCAAAAATATTTTTGATCAGTTGACGTCTCGTTTACACTAATTGTCTTTGAATATAATTAGCTTTTATAGGGATAACTTTTCTCATTTTTACATTGTAGTTGAAATTACATTATGTGTATATAGAGGAGGAGACAGACTTTCTATTTCAGTTGATTTAACTATATCTTTACTGTGAATAATGCCCTTTATATTTTTGGGACAAAAAAGAAAATCATCTAAATCTCACTTCAGTTCTTCTTTTGGTGTTCTCGCGAGCAAAAGAAAACAGCAGTATTAGTATGAAATAGATTATAAATACATTAAATACATGCCAAAGGCCCAGAAAAGGGTCCTTACTTGTGGTAACAATGGGGTCTATCTCCAGTGATAAAACTATAAAGGAAAAAAGGAAAGTTCCCACCTGGATGGTTGAACAGATACTGCTGCCAGGAGCAGCCAGTCCCTGACTTTAGACACCTGCCAATGTGGGGCCCAAAGAGTGGGACAATGCCAGGACTACACCCATCAGTGGACAACTGCACGGGTGCCAGGAGAAACAAACCACACAAAACCTGAAGCACCTCTCTCCAGGCACTGCTCTGTGACCAAGGCTTGTGACTGAGAACCTCATGCAAGCAGACAGTTATAGATGATGGGAACCAAAAAGTGTAGGAGAGGATGGAGAAGTGAAAATACAACATGTTGCCATCTGGATCACATAATTTCATTTTCCTCTGCTTTCCCTAATGTGGTTGTGAGGGTCCAAGGAAATGCATGAAAAGAGATGAACCAAAGGGGTCATTTCAGCCAGGATGGACCTGTCATTCATCCACGCTGCACCCTCAGGATAACCCATGTTTCTTGCTCTCATTTGAGGCAGTCTAGGGCCAGTCCCTGCTGGCACCAGCATATGCTTGACCACATCTCTACACTCAGCTCCACCAGCCCTCACCATGTAAGAGCACAAATGGAGTTTCCAGTCATAACCTGTACCAAGACCCCTCACCTGATGGGATGGCAAGGCAACATTTGTGAAACCCATGGTTGCGCTTTATGCGCCACGGTCTTACAGTCTTAACCCTGAAGGGTAAGAAGTTGTTTTTCATGGGCAACTTTCACCCCAAACCGCCTGACCATCCATCCCCTGCTGAAATTCCTGACTGTGGGTTGGGGCAAGGTGGCCATCATAGCCTCTACAGGAGATTTGGGACAGGAAGCGTGGACAGCAGCTCTGGGTTGCCACTTCTGGCAGGTTTGATAATGGTTTAATCCTTGTGCAATTCCTCCTGCCTGCGTCCACACATTCCATGCACGTAAAGCAGAAATAAAAGAACTGTCTCATTAAAATCTGGTCACAGAGCTGAAGATAATACTCCTGTCTTTGTCAGATACAAAGTCACATGAGCCCCAGCAAGGAAGGGAAATGATAGATGGAGTAAAATGCACCTCCTGTCCCTCAGACACCCCCTGCTCCTTTGCGGTCCCATCAGTGGCTGCCGTCAGCACGTAACGTCTCTGGCAGTAATGAATGACTGACAGTGCTGCACGAATCCCTGCTGGAGAGCTGTCAGTCAGGGGCTCCCGGGAGAAAACGCAAGAGGAACCTGATTGAAGAAATAACCCCCGATGCAGATCTCCGGTGACTCCCCTCCCCACCCTCATCAGCGGATCCAGACGCACCCCTGGGGGCTGATGTCTCCAAGTAGTGCAAACGTGGCCGCAGCTCCTTCTCTCCCTGCTCAGCACAGACACCTCCACCCTTGTGGGTTTAGCACTCTCAACTCCTGGCTGAAGGCTTGTTCCCTTGCTCCTGGCCTCTCCTTGAGCACGGCCCATGCCGGAAAGCCACCTACTACTTGCTCCCCTTTTACCAAAACTCCCAACTCCCCCAAAAGCTCCCTGACTCCATCCCAGCCACACTAACATCTAGCGGTGAGCACGTCTTGGCATCTCGCTCCTTTGAAACCATCTCCATCCAGGTCTCAGGACAAGAAACAAGGTTCAGCTCTTCTCCTGACAGGACCATCCCACATGGGCATTTTCTGGCCAGGTTTTAGACCAGTGAGCTAGAAAGGAAAAAACAGTTATTTTTCCTGATTCCAGTCCCCTGAGCTCACGGTTACTGTGAATGCTGTGGGTGTTCAGAAAGGTAGCAACATCTGATCGCCCTGGGGATAAACTCCTGGAGAAGTCAGGCAGCACTTAATTTTCAGATCTGAAGGAAGGGAAGGGACGCAATAGACATCTAGATCTTAGAAAAACCTGTTCAAAGAGCCTCTGAAACGGCCTTCTCCCCCAAGATTTAGCACCCCCCCCCAAAAAAAAAGCACTTTTAAATGCAATGAACTCTAGCGATGCGCCCTGGGCAGTGTCATTCTAAGTGGAAGGTTGGAGCTGATCTGAACCAAAGCGGCCCAAAAGCTGCTGAGTTCAGGTCTGAAACCATCTTGGGCTTCAGCCTCTTGTAAGGATGGGAGCTGAAAGCAAAGGTCTGACCCACTGCAAATGCCTCCCCAGCAGTAGCTGCAGGGGTTTGATTTAACAGGGAGGGGGATTGCCAGCGGGTGCAGACATCCCCAGCCTGGTGTCTGGCAGCTGGAACACAGCTGCCTATGGAGGTTGGCCCAGCACTGCCCTTGGGATGTCTCCTCCTGCCCTGCCGTGTGTGCGAGGTGTGAGGACACCTTCCCCCACGTCACGGCTGGGGACAGGGATGGAGAGGTGATGCCCCGACTGCCGGATGGGACTGCCTTTGGGGGTACAACCTGATTGTCTACAACCTGCTCCAGAGACACCACCTCATGTTTCCACAATGAGCAGCTGCTTTCAAGCCACCCCCGTAGCGGTGCTGATTCAACGCCGAGGAGCCCTGAGCAGCCGATATCTGGGTGCTGAGGGTGCACACCTTTCAGCACTGACCCCCAGGGGGCCAGGCTGGGGGCGTCAGGAGAGCAGGTGACCCAAATTGTTCCTTTCCCCCCCCAGAGTTGCACACTGTAGTCACGGATTCAGATTGGGTGCGAGTGATTCACCAAGATCCCACAGGAGGTCTATGGCAAAATTTGGTTTCTACCCCCATTTCCTCTTTAAATGAGAACCCTAAATGACTTCTTATTTCTCCTGAGCAACACATAGATTTTTTGGTACAGGACAAGCAATAGATTTTCAGACAATTCCAGAGAAGAATAAATTTTAACATAGGACAATCACCTCCAAACCTGAGCATTGCAGAGCTAGGAGCAAGGAAAATAATTTAAAATCAATTTCTTTGTGTGCCATAAACTGGATTCAGTCTGTGAGAACGTGATCAGGATGAAGAGCATGCAAATGAGATCATTAGTCTTCACGGGAAGCAAGGGTTGTACGATGCTCCGGACGCTGGAGCTGAAATGTTGCAGACCTCTACTCAGGGCTTGGCTTTCCATCTTGGCAGGTTTTCATCAGCCCCAATGTCAGCTGGACAACTCGACAAGTCGCTCACAGCAGCATCCCCCAGTCACAAAATGGCTCACAAAAGTGCCCAGCCACAAGTGCCTTAGGCTACAGCATCTCTTCGGTCGATTGGCGAAAAGAGAACATGCACTTGGTGGAAAATATGGTGTACTGTGACTGTAAATACTATGTGAATTATTAATTTGCTGTTTACTAACTTCAATATTTTTCTGTTCAATTATTCTCTATAGATAGAGCAAAGGACTGCTCTGATTTTTAAATAATACACAAATTATTTTTTGTACATATTTACAGGAAGAATTTTTGCACATCTTTTGCCGTGAATAGATTTTGAATTATTTGTTGCATGTTTTATTAAAGCATCTGTTCAATAATTAAGGAGGGTATATAATTATATGTAAGGCTACTGAATGATTCGTATTGCAGTATTTATTAACATCGTATTGAAAATATAATCCCTCTCGTACAAGTTGGTTTTCAGGATTACTTCATAGGACTTTATAGGGAGGGGGAGTCACTGTCTCCAATACCGCGGGGGAAACTGAGGCATTGGAAGGGCAGATGCCTCAGGGCACTAAATGTGGCCTTAAGCCAAACCCAGGGACTCAAGACCCAGGGCAGAGCTCCAGCCATCAAACACGGCAGCCTCCTGGTGTAGTCTGCAATCCCCTGTAATATCCCCAACCGCACACAACTTCTGTGAACAAAGCAGTAATCTCCCTGGCAAAAGGAGTGTGCATAACTAAAATCCTTATTGTTCTTGCCAGCGTTCAGTAGGCAGTTATTGACCTCAGCATTCAAAGAGACAGGTCCCAGATCCTCTGCGCAGATGACATTTAAACACAAATAGCCTTAAAAGTTATCCGGGAAAACTCGCTGACTCAGGAAAAGGCGTGTTTCATGTTTAGGCTGAACCCAAGTGCACACGCTGCGATGTAATTTATTGTTCATAACACACAACTCATTTAAGGCCCTGCAAGCTGTGAAACATTTAAATCAGCAAGAGGGTGACTTTGAGTGCTGTTACTGAAACATGGTGGAAAAGCCTTCAGCTAAAGTGACAGGGAGTTTGGAGCTGTTCTGTTCATTGCCTGGCATCAGAAAACTAGCCCGAAAGGGAGTGGGTTTCTGCTTAAATGCAGCAATTTCAGCTCAGCTTTTCACTTATTTATTAATTTTTTTGCAGCACTAACCCCCAGACACGCAGTGGGGCTGCACAAGGGTATAAAGCTAGCTGAAAAAAAAATGTAAACCTGTAACAACTGATCTTGTCCAAGGCAACACTTGCTCCTAACTCTTGATTTTCATTAAGTGCAGACTCAGCTCCTCAGCTGAGAGCCATGAATCAGGTTTCCATCAGCACCGTGTACACACGACATAAGAGGTCCGGGTTGAAACGGTGCAGGAGCAACAACTGCACCGAGCCAGGAGGAGTCTCGGCGGCAGGCAGAGATTTTACAGACCAGCCTGGCAGGAAGGTGGGCACATCACGAGCTGGAGGTTTGCTTTCCAGCTTTCCTTGACAATAGGGAATTAACCCCCCCATGCTGAGCTGCTCACTTATTTAGGTTTTTTTTTTTTCCTGTGAGACATTCATGTTGCATGAGCTTTGTTCTGTCCTTGCTGTGAATTTCAGAGTCAATATATACAAAAAACTCTCCTAAATTGGATTCGAGTAAATCTAGCCCGCCCTCTGCCCTTGGCATCCCCCAAATACTGCAATGCCTTTGTGCAGATCTTTACATAAAGATCCCGGTGACTGCTGATTAGCGTCAGGTGAAGGACACACTTTTTGCTCCTTGCTACAGTGGGTGTCTCCCACAGAAATTAAAGGAAATGGATTTTGTGCCTCCTTCCCTGCCAACGGGACCTGTTCCCCCGCAGTGACAATCTCAGCTTTCTTTGTGGTGGCAGTTTCTAGCCCTGTTGCATCCAGACTTTCTCACAGATGAGCACTGCTGGGGTCCTTTCATAGCCCTACCACTAGGAACATATTTCCAAGGGGCTCGTGACCTCAGTGGCTAAGGAGACCCCTAAGTTGGGAACTGTTGATGCAGAGGTCATGGCTCTGGTGTACTGGACAACATAGAGACTGGCTTGACCCTATTTTCAACTGGAGACCTGGTGATGCCAAGGCTGATCTTTATGGGGAACTTAATCCTGGCTTCTTTCCTGGAAAAGTGAGATCTTTTTGGACTACACCTGTGTGGTAGTGAGGGAACAATTTATAGGAAGCTTCACTGCTTTCTGGCAGACAAAGAAAAGTGGCAGATCCCACCCAAAGGTGCTTGCTTCCACAACGCTGGCGCTGGAGCAGGTCTAAATCACTGCGATGCTGTGGAGCACAGAGGCTCGGTTCAGTCACCCTGGCTGGATCCAAACCTGCCACTGCATGACAGCACCACAAAACCAGCCCCAGGGCTGCAAACTAACAAGTAAAATTCAGCTTCTGTTGTTAATGGTGTGAGATGAAGCTTGTAGAAACAGCGGTCAGATCACCTCTCTCAGGCTTCTTAGTTTATTTACCCAGTTGGTGCGTCCCACACCAGCCAGGCTGGGACAATACCCCATTGCTCAAGATGCACCATTTACCCAGGTAATGACGCAGAGCTGGGGTCTCCTCCTGCCTGCTGGGAAGCAGCTGAGCCCATGGCCGTGGGCATGCAGGAGAAACGGTTTTGGGTGCCAGCCACATGCAGGGGCCCAAGAGGAGTTCATGCCACAGCCAACCTCAGGCAGGTTCTCAACATGGAAACCTTCCAAAAATCCAGCCCTGCTTGCGCCTGATGTCCTTGTGCTGAGAACCCCCAAATTTACATGCTGGAAATGAAACTAAGGGGCAGAGTCCAATCACTGACACCTCTTGGCTCATGATTATGATCTTGCTGATTAACCACACCAAGTACATCCCAAAGACCTTCCCTTTGAGATGCGGACCATGGAGCCACCGTGCCCTGTGGAGAGGGCAGAGACAGAGGCAGGCAGATGTCTGGGGCACCGGCCCTAGCCCTGTACAAGGAGCCCATTTGGTTCACCACAATGCTGCTCCCTCTGTGTAGGGCTCCTTGCACATCATTCAATCTTATTCCACCAGATGCACAAACCTAAGGTCATCAGTGTAGAGAAAAAGGCAGAGCACGTATCTGCGCTGAGCCATAGTGATCAAAATGTGTTTTCTCACCTGCTCTCTGATCTTCTCCTCCCCTCTCCTCAGAAAAAAGCTCAGCAAAGCCATGGTTATCACTGTGTGGGGGCAATGCTGCTGTGGTTACCAGGACACAACTTGGAGCTCTGCAGCTCTGACAGCAATGACAATGTTTGGTTTGGATGTGGTTTCCATTCCCCACCTGGGACCACTCAGGTTTCCTCTACAAGCTGATATAAAAACTCCTCCCCCAAAATGATGCCACTCCCAAGCACTGCTGCTCATTTCTTCCCCATCCCAAAGAGACGCTGTGGTGCGCTGGATAAGTCACTCCGACTCGCAAAGCTGTGCCTTCCCCGTCAGTTGGGAGCGTTTATAATTACAGTTCCCATTATTGTAAATTGTGTATGCAGTCCTGTAAAACATGACACTTTAATCCTATTAATTGCTGTGTTTCCAATTCTTGCCAGCAATTTACCCTCCCATCCCCCACCACCCAACACCCAAAAAAGAAATTATTCAGTCAAAGCTGCATCTCGACACCGCAGCCACAAGAGAGCCCAGGCTGCTACAGCCGGGTTTGGGGCTTCGGATCAGCTGTCCCAAGGGACGGTTCACATGGGGTTGTAGGGTCTTTCTCCCAGCTGCCGGCAAAGTCTGCTCTTCCCACAGGATTAGTACCACCAAGGCTCTGACAAAACCCAGGCTCGTGGACGCCACCTGCTTCTCCCCCTCTCCGGTCCTGCTCAGCCTCACCCTTACCCAGAGGGTGTTTGAGCTTAATTAGTTCAGCCCCTGAGCTCAGACCCCCTTCTGGTCCCCAGTGCTCAGCTCTGCATTGTGGTTGACTCTCACTCCAGACCCAAAGGGTGCCAGGAAGGAGTGTGTTAGCTTGCCAGGAAAATGGGGTTCAGCACGCCCAAAATGATGCACAAAATGACCTAAAACCTCTCCGTGTGCACTTTGCAGGCATAGGTGGGTTAGTCCCTACCTTCTGCCCAAATTTCAGGTTTCTTCCTAGAAGGAAGTCCCTAACCTTCAGCTCACCTGTTTCCCGAGCACTTCCAGTGTCTCGCCCTGTTTGAGCTGTTGTGTCTTTGGCGACAGTCACCTTCTTCTTCCCTCCCACCACAAGTCCCGTCAGCAGCAGGAACCCAAGTCTTGTCCTTGCAAACTGCTTTGGAGCCCTTTAAGTGGAAAATAATGTAGCAGATGCAAAAGATCTGTATGTAGCAAAGACTGAGTGAGTTTTAAATACTAATTTTTCTGTCTGGAGCATACGTGAGGACCCCAAAGGGTTTTGCAAATGACGGTGAGGCTCTGATCATGTCGTGATGTGGGAAGACAAAGAAACCATGCCCAATCAGAAATGGAAGCAAAGGGAGATGGTGAGGAGCCAGGAAGGGGGTGGGGGTCCTGCTTGCCTTTGTCTTCTCCTACACATGGGACATCTCACTGGGTTCACAAGGGAGGAAAGGGAACACCAGGACCTCAGCCCCCCCTTTAAGTGAGTTGTTCTCCACCCAAACAAGAGAAGAGTGGAGCACACAAAAACACAACATGGATATCTTCCCCAGAGCCAGGCACTAGGACAAGAGCCCCAAGAGCTGCATCTGACTCTTTTCTAATCCCTCACCAAGTGGACTTTCATCATACCCATAATTAGGGATAATAATTTAAAGAGATAGTTGAATACCCAAATCTGCTAATCCTTTAGTGAAGCCTCTTTCCTTTAATCTCTCGCTCTGGTTCGCTAATACATAAAAATGTAGCCTGGCACCCACTGCCCTCATTAAAGGGAAATTTTACCCTCCTCCTCTCAGCCTTGGAGGCATGCTGGGGATGAATGGGGGTCACAAAGGCAGCCCTCTGACCGCTTGAGACATGTTAGAACTTTGAAAACCACCAGCCTGGGCTTGTTTCAAGACCAATGTCACAACAGAGGCCAGTTGTCATGGTAACAGGTTATCAGCTACCAAAAACCATCCATGAAAAAGATATCACAAGGAGAGATGGCAACTGGGGTGGAAGGAGGATGGACACACAGCAGGGAACGGGATGTCAAAGGGCGGCTTTGCCCCTGGATGAGAGGGCAGGCAGGGAAAGACCTGTCCTCCATGTAGAAGATGCTGCAAAAATCCATCACTCCCCTTTGGTTCCCATGCAGGTGCCAAAAGTCAGCAGATCAAGATGGTTTTTGGGCACAGGAGAGAGGAGATGCGGACATGCAGGCTGCTGATTTCCCCTTCCATGGAGGTCAGGGCAAGGAGGCTCCTACAGTGTCTTTTCCCTGGCAAGGTTGGAGAACTTTATAGGGGAGAAAAAACACCAAAGAAGCCAAAGAAGGAGGAGATGTGAGGCAATGAAGAGCCTCAAACCCTCCTGCCCAAATAGTGCTGAGCCGTCCATTTGGAGGGAAATCAAACTCTACAGCCTGATGGTTGGGAACTGGGGCTGTGGGGAAGATGAAGGCCCTGCACAGGGGCAACTCTGACTTCTCCAAGTCTCCTCCTCCATCTGCTGAGATGGACATCCTCCCCTTTGCTATCATTTTTACTGGCACAATGGGCTGCCTCGCTCTGCCTGTGACAAAAAGCTTGGTTTGCCACCAACGTGGTGCTTTTGCACATCTCCTCCAGCCCTGTTCTTAGTGCCCTGGCCACTGTGCTCCCCCGCTGTCAGGACCAGCAATACCAGTGTCAGCATCTGCCAGGTGAGAGCTGATGTGCTTGCTGGGCTGGGAGCAGTCACCAAGTGGGACGTCATCGTTAATTAATCAGATAGGCCATGTAATAGCATTAATCACAACCAATATATTAGATAGGGATGATGAAGACGCTGCGCAATCTCTGTCAGATAGCAAATACACCCACATGTCCCAGCACAACCACACGCAGTCCTCGGGACGCCCATGCTCTTCGCCTGATATTCCAGGGTTGGTGACAGCATCGAGCTGTCCTTTTGCCTCTGCTTCTGGGATCCTGCCAACCTCCTCTCCCCTGCGTGCTCCTGGGCTCACCCTTCCAGTTTGCCTGCCTCCCTCTTCCACCAGCCCTGCCTGTATTCCTTGTTTTTCTCCAGTGACGTAATTTGGAGAGCTGCTCTGAAAGGAACCCGTCTCATCCACACACGCCTCCATCTCCAGGGCTGGCGAAGGCTTTGGGAAAGGCTGGGAATGAGACCTCGATGTGCTGTTGTGTAGGTGGGCAGTGAGGGCTGTGCTGCTCCTCTTGGAGGCCCTCTGCTCCACCAGAAAAGCACGTTAGCCTTCGCCAGAGCCGAGTGACGGTACAGACTTCCTAAAAATGTAACACGTTCACACCATTCATCTCAATTGCTCTTCCCAGGTTTTCCTGAGAAGGAAACTCCATTTTATCTTCTCATGGTGCCCTTCATCCCAGCAGCAAGAATTTTGTGCTGGAAAGGCATCAGCACTTGGGTAAAGGGTCCTTCCAGAAAAATGCTCCTCCCTTCCCACACACACAGCCACAACCCCCCTGCACAAGCTGGAAGGGTAATGCATTTTCTCTGGCAGCTGCCACCGCAGAAGTAAGAGGCATCTTGGAGATAACAAGACTTCATTTCAAACAGGAACGGTTTTCATGGCAGGCACAGTGAATAAATGTAAGACGTCTGTTCTTGCTTCAAGTCCTGCTCTCCCTAATGCACACGGAAAAGAAAGCCCAGACATACCAACAACTTTGACAGAGATAATGACCAGTCCAGGTTTAAAAACAGAAAATCACGCCTTAATCTTCAGTTAAAAAAAAAAAAAACCAAACCTAAATGCATTCCGTTAAAAGCAGATGAGAGGATATGAAAAATGCTTTTGGAGGCTAAATAATAATAATAAAAAATTAAAAAAAAAACCCAACGAATTGGCAGAAAAGCCTAGTGAGTCACTTAATGCTCTCTGCGCAGCAGCAGGCGCTGGGGTAACGTGTGCTTCTCCGCAGCAGGGTCTCGGGGCAGGTCACTCAGGGAGGGTGTGTTCAAACCCACCATGTTTTTGGCTGTGGAGACCAAAACATGGTGGGACCCTTTCCCAGTCCCATTCGGAGGGCCGTGTTTGGCCTGGAGGGGAGGTTTTCTACCTGCGCTGGAGCCACAATGAAGCGGGCTGGGATCTGGCTTCTGACGGTGAACACAGCAGCCTGTGCAGCAGGTCTGCCGTGCCCGGGGGAGGCAGTGCCAGCAGGGCAGGAACGGCGCCGGAGACCCCCAGCAGGGTCCATGTGATCTACCATGCTTGAAAGCTGAAGGAGTAATTGCATACAAAGTTTGCTTTGGGGCTGATGAAGGCCAGCGACCTCCTCTGAGTGAAGGAGAAATGCAAAGCAGTCACTCTGGGATGGAGCAGCAAACACAGCCAAACTCCCCCTCGCTCGGCTGCCCTCCTGCCACCTTTTTTGGACCCTGATTTGTGGGGCTGCGAGGTGCCTGGAGATAATTCTAAGTCTATGTCTGCCACATTGTGTGGGGCAACAGGAGACTGCTTCCCACAGAGACCAGCCACCCCAATGACTGTCTCAGCTTGTACTTTCCGTGTTTTCATGAGGTCTCCTGAATCAAAGGCCCTCACAGTCCCGTACCTGCCCTCCAACATGTCCAGATGTGGGTGCTGGGGGTACCAAAACCAGGGAGAGTACAAAGTAGGTCTTCTTTTGACATAACTTCCCAGGCTGTGCTGCTGAGAGTCCAGTTAGCCATGCACCTCTCCAAAATGACTGGAAAGGCACCATCCACGTAACACAAAGCACTGTGGCTGTGGAGAAGCAGTGCTACCTTTACTTAGTGGAGGATTAAATGGATTTGGGGTAAGTATGGCCTGCAATGAATCTACAGCAGAGCGGGACAGTGGGTCCTCACATATATGTCTGATACTCAGCAAGGAGGAGATGAAGATAATGCTGAGGGCTGGGTGAAACAAAGAGAGGATGAGAGCTTGAGGGGTAGCATCTGCTGCCCCTTGGTCAAGCCTGGGAAGGGAGCTTGATTCCCAGGTGCTATTCCTGGGAGTGTAAGGGTTTTTTTTTCTAGCAGAGAGCATTAGGTATGTTCATAACTTCCGGTACTGGAGAGGTGGTACTGCCTTGCACAGATGGCTGAGGTACAATCACAGAATCACAGAATCTCCTAGATTGGAAAAGACCTGTAAGATCATCTGGTCCAATCATTAACCTAACACTGACAAGCCCACCACTAGACCATGTCCCTGAGCACTATATCTACACGACCCTTAAATACCTCCAGGGATGGGGACTCCACCACTGCCCTCGGTAATGCATTCCAGCGCCTGATGACTCTTTCAGTAAAGAAATTCTTCCTAATATCCAACCTAAACTTCCCTTGGTGCAACTTGAAGCCATTTTCTCTTGTTCTATCACCTGTTACTTGACAGAACAGGTCAACTCCCACCTCTCTGCAACCTCCTTTCAGATAGTTGTAGAGAGTGATAAGGTCTCCCCTGTTTTCTCCAGGCTAAACAACCCCAGTTCCCTCAGCTGCTCCTCATAAGAGTTGTGCTCCAGACCCCTCACCAGCTTCGTTGCCCTTCTTTGCACACGCTCCAGCGCCTCAATGTCCCTCTTGTGGTGAGAGGCCCAAAACTGAACACAGTACTCAAGATGCGGCCTCACCAGTGCCAAGTACAGGGGTAAAATCACCTCCCTGGTCCTACTGGCTACACTATTCCTGATGCAGGCCAGGATGCCATTAGCCTTCTTGGCCACCTGGGCACACTGCTGGCTCATGTCCAGCCGGCTATCAATCAACACCCCCAGGGCCCTCTCTGCTGAGCAGCTTTCCAGCCAATCCCCCCCAAGCCTGCAGCGTTGGTGGGGGTTGTTGTGGCCAAAGTGTAAGACCCGGCATTTGGCCTTATTGAAACTCATACAATTGGACTATCACTAGAAGCTACCTCTGAAGAGCCTGTGCTAGCTACAGGTAATTAGCTACATGTAATGCCAAACCCAGTTGCCTTCTGATCAGTTGGGGTTGTCCTCAGATAGCCATGACTTGACAGACCACCAGTTAGACAGTGAGTGGAAGTTTAAATAGTGACCTGAATGATTCGCATCTTATCTCTCTTCTCTCTACAAAGCCATGAGAGCTGAGACAAAGCCCAGACAAGGTCTTGGTGTCTGTGCTTGCTGTGCCCTTGTTTATGAAAGCAGGAGATGGACCAGAGGAAATCTCAGCTCCCTTCTATGCCTCCTGAGAGCAGACCTGGCTACTTAGCTGGGATGAAGACTGTTTGTGGATATCTAGACTTTTCCCAAATTTAACACTGTTCAAAGGAAGCTTTACTCTCATTAAGATCTAGAATAACACTCGTTTAACTAGATGAGATTACAAAGATGAACTGTCTCGTTTATAGCTCTTTTATAGTTTTTGATCAGGGAGAAGAAACCAGAGATGATGAAATAGTCATAAGGTCAAAGTTATTTTTATTTTTGCTAGTGGACGAGTCTCAAGTGACTAAAACAAACAAATCCAGACGGGATTAACCAGTTGTATGTATAGAATTGTATACCTAATATTGGAATCTGAAATCCTCCCCTCCCAGGTAAAATTTCATGCCATCTTCCTCCTACCCATAACCACCTTATTTTTTATTTTTGGCAAATGGGTGCTGGATATGTGAAGAACAGCAGGGTTACAGACTCTGGGACATAAAATGGTGGGTGACTCACGCGAGACTTTTTTGAACTGACCGTTGTTAACAGGGGAGACTTTGCACTTGGTAGATTAAGTCACGTGTCTCCAAGGCAAGCCTCAATCCCGAATAAAGGACTCCGCCTTCTCTTACAAGTAGGTTTCCTCTTCTTGTTATGCCTATTGAGGGGCTGTTTCTGAATCTCCCTCCTTTGGGAACCAGTGCTGACCACTAGCACACATGACTCTCTCACGCTGTGGACTCCCACCCCCAGCAGAGCTAGAATAGCCCAGTGTCTCCCCTCCAGACTTCGCTTTCTTAGGCTAAACATATGGCTGGTGTCTTCCTTTCATCCGATGGGATCTCCACACCTGTGGCCATCCCAGAAACCCTTCTCTGCCCAGGCCTCCCCAGGGGGGCTTGCCAATGCCACGCTCATGATTTTCCTGCCTCTGCAGGAAAACACCTGGCTTGCTGGGTCCAGCATTGCCCCTTCCAGCTGCAGCACTGGAAGTCCAGCCTGTTATTCCCTGTAGCCCTACTCCATTTCATGTCATTTCTATTACTCAGAGTAATCCAAAGCCGAGACTCTGATTCTCTTCTCCATGGCCAATGCCTCTGAACCGCATGTTATCAGCAGATTTCATTAGCGCACTCCTGTAATAGCCCACCAAGCCATTCTGTCCTTCAATCAGGCTTTCCACGCCCCTCAGGAAACCTGATAAACAAAAACCACCACGCCAGCAGCCATGGCTCAGGCTGTGCTAGCACTGCAGGGACTGCAGTTCTGGTGCTTATTCTGGAAGAGTCCAGAGATGGAGAAAGCTGCGGAGATTGCAACTCTCTCTCTGTTACACATATTTTTATTTTATTTTCCCTTTTTCTTATCTTTTATTTTTACTCCTTGTGTTTTGCCAACCTTCTTGTGTTCTTTGGTTTTAAGGTGCAAAAAGGAACATGAATCCGTACATGTATATACTGTGAACACCCATGATTGCTGCATGTAAAAGGATCTTTGCATGGAAGATTTCCTCAGTGCTGAACAGTCCCTTATGTAGTGGGTTTAGTATTCACAGGTCCCTTGAGGCTTGAAGTTATCACCCATGACCTTAAGGACACGTGGTTAAACATCCTAGCTTGCGTGTTTTGTGGAAGCCCAGGGGGACACAGACGGGACATTTTAACCACCACAGGGGCACAGGCTTCTAAGGATCAGCACTGTGATCCACTCTTCCCACACAGATAGCTTATAATCTCCCTGCTTACGAAGAAATTTAGTCAGTGTTAAGTTACATGTTTGACTGACTGTGGTAAAACGCATTTAGTTGGGATTTATAACCAAACAGGCAGGTGGCTCCTTAAACTCTTTCTTAGCATTCGTAAGGATTAATTATTTTTTATAGAATCATAGAACGGTTTAAGTTGGAAGGGACCTTAAAGATCATCTAGTTCCACGCCCCCTACCATGGGCAGGGACACCTCCCACTAGACCAGGTTGCTCAAAGCCCCACCCAACCCAGACTTGAACACTTCCAGGGATGGGGCATCCACAGCTTCCCTGGGAAACCTGTGCCAGTGCCTCACCACCCTCCTAGTGAAAAATTTCTTCCTAATATCTAATTTAAATCTACTGTCTTCCAGTTTGAAGACATTACCCCTTGTCCTATCACTACATGCCCTTGTAAAAAGTCCCTCTCCAGCTTTCTTGTAGGCCCCCTTCAGATACTGGAAGGCTGCTATAAGGTCTCCCCGGAGCCTTCTCTTCTCCAGGCTGAACAACCCCAACTCTCTCAGCCTGTCTTCATAGGAGAGGTGCTCCATCCCTCGGATTATCTTCATGGCCTTCCTCTGGATCCTCTCCAACAGGTCCATGTCCTTCTTATGTTGGGGGCTCCAGAGCTGGATGCAGTACTTCAGGTGGGGTCTCACGAGAGCGGAGTAGAGGGGCAAAATCACCTCCCTTGACCTGTTGGCCATGCTTCTTTTGATGCAGCCCAGGATGTGGTTGGCTTTGTGGGCTGTGAGTGCACGTTGCTGGCTCATGTTGAGCTTCTCATCAACCAACACCCCCAAGTCCTTCTTGCCTGGGCTGCTCTCAATCCATTCTCCATCCAGCCTGTATTTGTGCATGGGATTGCTCTGACCCATGTGCAGGACCTTGCACTTGGCCTTGTTGAATTTCATGAGGTTTTCATGGGCCCACCTCTGGGTGGCATTCCTTCCCTCCAGCGTGTCACCTGCTCCACACAGCTTGGTGTCGTTGGCCAAACTTGCTGAGGGTGCACTCAATCCCAACATCCATGT
This sequence comes from Pluvialis apricaria, assembly GCA_017639485.1. Classification (NCBI taxonomy): domain Eukaryota; kingdom Metazoa; phylum Chordata; class Aves; order Charadriiformes; family Charadriidae; genus Pluvialis; species Pluvialis apricaria. The sequence continues at coordinate 65,221,015 of CM030011.1, read as the reverse complement.
CACCAACAAAGATGTCAAACAGTACTGGTCCCAGTGCCAACCCCTGAGGAACACCACTTGTCACTGCTCACCACTTGGACATGGAGCCATTGGCCGCAACTCTTTGAGTGTGACCATCTAGCCAGTTCCTTATCCACCGAGTGGTCCATCAGTCAAATCCATGTCTTTCCAATCTAGAGACAAGGATATCGTGTGGGACAGTGTCAAATGCTTTGCACAAGTCCAGGTAGATGATGCCTGTTGCTCTTCACTTATCCACCAACACTGTAATGCCATCATAGAAGGCCACCAAATTTGTCAGGCATGATTTGCCCTTAATGAAGCCATGTTGGCTGTCACCAATCACCTCCTTATTTTCCATGTGCCTTAGCAGAGTTTCCAAGAGGATCTGCTGCATGATCTTGTGGGCACAGAGGTGAGACTGACCGGCCTGTAGTTCCCCAGGTCTTCCTTTTTTCCCTTTTTAAAAATGGGCGTTACATTTCCCCTTTTCCAACCCGTGGGAACTTCACCAGACTGCCACTGCCACTGCATTCTCAAATATGATAGATAGTGGCTTGGCAACTTCATCTGCCAGTTCCCTCAGGACCTGCGGATGAAACTCATCAGGTCCCATGGACTTGTGCACCTTCAGATTCCTCAGCTGGTCTCGAACCTGGTCTTCACTTACAGTAGGCAGTTCCTCATTCTCCCAGTCTCTGCTTTTACCTTCTGCAACTTGGGCAGTGTGGTTAGAACCCTTACTGGTGAAGACTGAGGCAAAAAAATCATTAAGTGCCTCAGCCTTCTCCATGTCCTGGGTCACCAGGTCTCCTGTTTCCTTCCTGAGTGGGCCCACATTTTCCCTAGTCTTCCTTTTGTCACTGACACACCTATAGAAGACTTTCTTGTTGCCCTTGATGTCCCTGGCCAGATTTAACTCTATCTGGGCTTTAGCTTTCCTAACCTGATCCCTGGATGCTTGGAAAATTTCTCTGTCCTTGCTACCTGTCCTTGTGTCCACCCCCTGTAGGCTTCCTTTTTCTGTTTGAGTGTGTCCAGGAGTTCCTTGTTCATCCATGTAGGCCTCCTGGTGCTTTTGCCTGACTCCCTCTTTGTTGGGATGCATCACTCCTGAGCTTGGAGGAGGTGGTCCTTGAATATTAGCCAGCTTTCTTGGGCCCCTCTTCCCTCCAGGGCTTTACCCCATGGTACTCCACCAAGCAGATCCCTGAAGAGGCCAAAGTCTGCTCTCCTGAAGTCCAGGGTAGCAAGCTTACTGTGCACCCTGAATGTTTTAGTCTGAACATTGTAACTGAGTGCATCTGCTACCTAAGACCTTTCACTTCTGCTGTATTAACAGGACAGAAAGGAAACTGGGTCCAGGTCATGCACATAGTATTTGCACAACTCCACAATCAACATGTACCCTTGTATCTGCTAAGCTTCATGCACCAGGCATGAAATCCCGCAACCACTTCTCCATCGCATGGTGTGACACATAGGAGGCATTTCCTGGGCTGCCATCCAACCATCACCGTATCACCTCCTGGGAAAGCAGATTCTTCCTCTGGAAAAGTCCAGTTGCTCTGGAAAGTCCAGTACCACCTGAAGGCATCAAATTTATTGCTCAATGTACAATTCACCTACTCGACACATGGAGAGGAGGTGTACATATGTCAATAGGTAACTGGAAATGTGGCAGACTAGGGCCCAAAGCAAGGAGGCAGTAGACTGCCACTAAAAGTAGCAATTTATCCTCAATGCCACTAGTGTTGGCAGGCCTACCACAATTTAATAACTCTAAGGAGAGATCTAAGCAGACTGCAGGAGCAGCGATTTCCCCAGCCTGGCGAGTTGCCCAGACACTTGTTTGGATGCCCTTTCGCCAGGACACTGTTGTTTGGATGCCCTTTCTAAAAGCATCATGAGAACTCTCATGCCCGCCAGGGTGAACAGGCACTGCCATTGTGACTGAAAGCAAGCTGCTTGAGATAAACACAAGCCCTAACATCACACTAGGGACCAGAGGCAGGTGGGAGATATCTCCTTAACTTGGTAACACTGCTCCAGGCAGTCCATTGGGTCTGGACTGGAAGGGTCCCCAGGCAGCAGCCAGACCCATTGTGGTGACAGTGGAATCACTTCTAACAATTACTCTTCTTTCTACCCCCCTGAGCCTGGAGCTGTTTTCTGCTTGGTCTTCTGCCTCACTGAATTTTTCTGTGTTGTCTTGAGGACTTCTGAGTCTTGAACATTCTTCAGTCCTTGGCACAGTTTGGTCAGCTGGACTTCCCTCTCCTAACTCTTCACAAACCAGAGAGAAGAGGACAGGAGAGGCTTTGGGGACCTGGCACAAAACGATCTGAGTGCACTAATCTAAATCAGCGAGTAAGGGATTCATGTTTCACAGACAACATCACAAACATCATGAAGAGATACAGGATTGGACACCTTTCAGTCCCCAGCTCAGAGGCCTATTCCACCCACAGCTCCCGGGTGGCAGCAATGACAGCATGTTCTCAGACTGCCAGGATAAGAAACCGTGCATTTACACTCAGAGAGGAACACGCGATCGAGGAGTGTGGCTTGGGCAGAAATCCAGAGGCAGAGATCCTCTTCAGGGCTTGGCACGTCTGGTCAGGCAGGACACATCCTGGCTTTAGAGTAGTTCTGTTATTTGGGACCCTGGTCCCAGTGTTAGCAAGGTCGCTCATGAAAGCGGCGATGGGAACAGTTACAGGAAGCTGCTCAAACTTACAAACTTCCAATAAGTTTCAGGCTGAGCTTTGGATCAATTCTTATTCCTTCCAGATTGCTTCACTCATCCCTCCTGGGTACTCTTGATCAAATCACAAAAATGCTGAGCAGATTCTTACAACATACTTTCTAATAAGCCCTTTAGGAAAGCAGAGTTGACAGCATCTTACAGTTTTTTCTTCTTCTTTTTTAAAACTAGCTCCACAGCCTCTGCCAAATGCAAGGATGCCAAGTATGATCAGGCTGTGGATGGCACCATTCGTTTGTGTCAATCCTCTTCATGCTAGATGAGCAGACAGGACATATGGGCCTATCCTTAAGAAAGTGTACACAAGAGATAAACAGGAGATTTCTGCAACTCAGTAAACTTCGATGTGCAAGATTAACCCAAGGACTGCCAGATGCAGAGAGGAGCCCCTATAAGTTGGGAAAGGTAAGAGATGTTCTTTTACCTCCGATTTCTATAAATATATCATGGAAGGGGATATGGTGGAGAGGAGAGGTCTCCAAGACCATACTGCACTGTACTTCATCTCCATGGACCAGAGTCTGGCAAATCAGCATCTCAGACAGAGTGTGTTTAGCCTCTCAAACACAGCCTGCACCTTATCCTCATGTTGTTGAGGTTAGTCTGGTCATCTGGACCATCTGGAGTGTACCCTGACTCCCCACAATCCTCCTACAATTTCAGAGGTGAAAAGCAGAACTGTGAGCCCATGTTTGGGAAAACCTGCCTCTCTGGTGAGTGGAGAGAGAAGCTTAATCTGCTTAGCTTAATGAAGAGAAGGTGAAGACGTGACGTGACTGCAATCTGTTAAATACTACCACTGGGAGAAGGCTTTAGCAGTGGAGGGCTTTTTAATCTGGTAGACAGGCAGAATGAGAGATCCAGTGGATGGAAGACGAAGGCGGGCAGATACAGCCTAGAAATAATTTTTTTTTGGAACAGTGAAAGCAATTAGCCATTAAAGAACCTATGGAGAGATGCACTAGGTCCCACAGCTGTGAAGTCTTAAACAAAACCTGGTTATGTTTAAAATGACAGGTGTCACTGGGTCTGAAATGAGGGGAACCTGCTAGAATTCATATCACAGAGAAACTAGGATAGCTGGTTTATAAAAGACCCACTTAAAAAAAATCCATGAACGTACCTTTGCTTCCTAAAGGCTCCTGAATGTCTGTTTAATAGCTGCTGCCTTCTAGCCATGAGTTGCGCATCATGCGGTTACACACACTCTCAACGGGAGAACGTTAATCAGGCTTTTAATCACTTGCACATACTCTCCTCCCGTGTCAGTTTTCAAGGGCCCTACGGTAACCGTGACCTCTGCTCCACACCTATACGTGTCCAAAATAATCTGCCTCTTCTTGCAGCCCACCCCGTGCTCTCTTCTCACACAGTTTTCTCCCCGCATCTCTTGGGCACAGACGTTCCCTGCCTCTTCCCTGGATCTCCTCAGAGGCTGCAAATGCGTCTCAACCCAGCCAGAACATCTGGCTCCCACATTGGAACATACTTCTCCCTGTTTTCGTGCTTGCTGGGGTGCGGGGAGGATCTCTGTGCTGCTCAGGCTCATGCTGAGTCCCAGATGCCTCTCCAGCCCCCACCTGGAAGCAGTTCTTCTGGCCAAGCCGCTACTCTCTGAATAACTGAAAAAGTTCCCACAAGCTAAATGGTCTTGCTGGTATCCATCTGGTGACCAAAGGGCCACATAAGTGCTGTCAAGAGAATTGAGGACTTTCTCTCCTAGTTACCGCAGTTGTGGCAATGACACGTCCCACAGCCGTGTTCCTTTCTCGTTGGCACACTGAGCACCTGCCAGAGACCTTCTTCTCCAAACCCTTTGAGACACTTTGGCACTCCAGCCCTGAAGCCCTTCCCCAGGGCATGATGTGCTCGTGCAGTAATGTGTGCAGACATTCATGCACCAGTTCCTGCCCTGCCCCAACTTTCCCAGGGACCGCCAATGGTCTGTCCAGTTCTCTAGCTCAAACTGCAGGACATCCACAGGATCTTAGCCTGAAGGCATTCAGAACACTGCTCAGTCACAACTGAAGTATCAACCTTTGGCCAGAACCGCAGTCTTCTGGATTATTCCAGCACGTGTTTTGGCCAGCATATATCAGATACATCCCATCATTTCAGCAGCCTCGTACACTGCTGAATTTCATTTTTCCATCCCTCCTGCACAGTCAGGGCTACCTCACCTCTGCTTTCTCATCACTGCCATCTCTATAGTGTCGCACCTCCCCTCATTATGACTTCCCTCATCTCATCAGTATCATGGAGTCCCACCAGGTTTTGCTGTTCCCCTTTTTAGCGTGGTTTGTAACGGGAATGGGGCTTATGAGACCACATTGCTGGCAACATGTGGGTCTGTGTATACCACTCAATAATTCATTTTTAAGTCGTTGGCTGCTTTCAGACAAATTTGGCAAGGATCAGAGGGCTCCAAGATAATAAATTTGCTTATGTTTCTTGAAAATAGGGGAATGCATAGAACAGAGAAACCTTATTAAAAACCGCCTATGTAGAAAAATCAATGGGCTGAGTTATATTCCTTATTAGACTCCTTATTAGGAGTGAAGTATCCACATAAGATGGAGAGAATCATAGAATCATAGAATCGTAGAATGGTTTAGGTTGGAGGGGACCTTGAAGATCATTGAGTTCCAACCCCTCTGCCATGGGCAGGGACACCTCCCACCAGACCAGGTTGCTCAAAGCCCCATCCAGCCTGGCCTTGAACACCTCCAGGGACGGGGCCTCAACAACTTCTCTGGGCAACCTGTTCCAGTGCATCACCACCCTCAGAGTGAAAAATTTCTTCCTAATGTTTAACCTAAACCTGCCCTCTTCCAGTTTAAAGCCATTCCTTCTTGTCCTATCACTACATGCCCTAGTAAAAAGTCCTTCCCCAGCTCTCCTGTAGGCCCCCTTTAAGTACTGGAAGGCTGCAATAAGGTCTCCCCGGAGCCTTCTCTTCTCCAGGCTGAACAATCCCAACTCTCTCAGCCTTTCCTCATACGAGAGGTGCTCCATCCCTCGCATCATCCTCATGGCCCTCCTCTGGATCCTCTCCAACGTCCTGCTTATGTTGGGGACTCCAGAGCTAGACACAGTACTCCAGGTGGGGAGTATTCCATGCCGTACTCCAGGAGAACACAAAGAGAAGTGTCAGAAATGCCCTGGTATTCTGGAAATTGCTTCAGTTCACATGATTAAGCACCAGGGAATTTGACTGCAAGGAACAGAGGAAAGCAGTCTTGATCAGCCTTGATCCACCCTTTTCTTCAATACGTCCACGGAAGACCCAGGGTCTTTTCCCCCTGGAAACCACAGAGCTAGGACTAGGGTGCTACCACTGGAGACAATGTTTGCGGAGGCTGTTGGTGGAGGATTCTGCCGTTTTGAAAACATCGAACTAGCAGGAAGAGCACATTGATTTTCCAGGCTCCTCTGGGGTTTCCTCTCCACCTTGCAAAGCAGCTATGTCACTCGAGGGGACTGGGTGGTGTGCTGAGGATCAAAGAAGGCAGAGGCTTCACCAAAAGACAGACTGGAAGTTTTCCCTCCACAGGGATCCCGTAGGTGTTTGGAGGTTTTACTACATGAGGAAAGCTTGTCTGCCAAGAGCAGAGGGAAATCCAGGGACTGGGGATTCCTGCCTCATGCAAAGCTGGCCCAGCGGGACGGCGCTCGCAGGGCAGAGCTGGAGAGCTGAGGAATGGGTCCAGCAACAGCTAATACAGTCACTGGGACTTACAGGTCATCCCAACGGGGTCATTGCTCTGACACTAGATCAGGTGTGACTGTACCGTGCCCCCAGCCTGACCGGGATGAAGGGAGCACAGAGCGCTCCAAGACATGCAGCTCCTGCTGCGTGCAAACATGCTCTGCACAGCCTGAACAGCCACTGGGGTCCTGTTCCACTGGGGTCCCGTTCCTTCATAATGACCTGGTGTTACGTGTGGCTGTGACAAGGCTTCTGGCCACACACTGGCCCCACTTGAGGCCAATCCTTGGACTCCTCCTTGGATTTATCTGGATGCCCAGTAATTTCCTTGTCTTGGCTGCCCATGGGATGGTGCTGTCATGTCACCCAGTGCTGCCCCAGGTGTTTTCAGCCACGCTTGGGTTTAATCTGTGCCAAGCCAGGGCATGCCACACAGAAAAGCGGGGCCAAAGACTCAGCAGGTGACGTCCTCGGAGGAGGAGAGGAAACTAAGAAGGTGCAAGGTCAAGAAAACTCAAGTGCTGGGCGTTTCTGCACGAACCCCATTTGTCCTGCCTCCTGCCCTCAGCACGACAGCCTGTCCCCAAACTCCGACACCAATACTCCCAAATCCTGTGCTTGAGCAGCCCCAGCCTGGCTAGTGCCATGCCCTCATGTCCCTGTCCTTCAGACGAGCTCTCCCTGGGGACCGTCAAATCTGCTTGTGCTGATGCTGACACCTATTAACAGGGCAGCTCGGGCACTGTTGAGATATAAATACGGTGGGAACCGCATCGACAACCAAAGCTGCTGCGCGGGAGGGGCTGGTGTGCGAGGCTGCGTCGGTGCGCGTTTTGCTGGCACACGCAAACTCGCTCTGCCCGTGCAGAGAGCAGCGCAGCTCCGGGCCTGCTGGGAGAACCAAAAACCACCCAGCTGCCTTTAGCTCTGCTGAAAAACCTATATTCCCTCCTGTCGAAGACTGCCACTATCTTCAGATACAGCCAGAGCCTTTGTCTCAGCCTGCAGAGGCTATAGCTATACCTGGTGTACAGCCCTGTGCGTGGAGCCACCAGAAAGAGACTCAGAGTCACTGCAGCAGCGAGAAAGTGGCAGTGATTGATCCCCAGGGCCTTTGAACTCCGCTGCCAATGTCCGCTTTGCACCCTCCTGCTCGGAGAAAGAGCATCAAAAGGTGGCGATTGCTACGCAGGCAGAGGAGGAGGGACGGCTGGTGAGCAGGGAGCGCTGGGGCTCCCAGCATCGGCGGGAGGAACGGGAAGAGAGGTGTGCTGGGGAGGTAAACGGGAATGACTTTCAAAGGGAAACTGGCAGGATATTGTGCGTGATTTTCCAGTTCTTCCTACCTACCCAGGCTCCTTGTTCATTCAGTGACACAGCAGCCTCCTGGAAACACATTTTTGCACTGAGTGCCACTGCCTCTCATGTTTTCCAGGGCTGTTTTCCAGCTGCAGTGGGAATAGGAGGGGAGGAGAGCCACAACCACCTCACGTTTCTGGGTCCATGCTCAGTGTCCCAGGCAGGAGGAGTGGGGATAGGGGGCAGGCAGCTCTCTTTTAGCTTCCCAGATGAAACTCCAGCTGCCTTTATTTCCCATTACACTGTTGCTCTGACAAAGCGGGCTGCACACGCGAATTTGCTACTGTGGGGTTACTCCTCCAAAAGAGGTTGCTACATAAACGCATTTATTTTAATGAGAAAACAAGCAGTATGGAAGGACTTGTTCTGAAACCCAGGGAGACAGAGAAGCTTGTCAAAGAGGAAGAAGGCATGAGGATGGCATGTACCAGTGCTCACCATTGCCAGGTGCTGCTGGGTTTGGGACACAAGTGCTGGGCTACGCCTGTTTTTTCAGACCAGGAGCAGGGTCTTTAGGGTGGGATGGTCCACCTGGGCCCCAGCTATGGTTCTTTAAGACACCTTAGCATAAACAGCTGCAAAAAGAATCTGGTGCCATCAAAAAACAGGCATGAATGCACTTGTGGGCATCCACGCTCATTTGAAGATAATAGTTTGAATAAAGCCCCAGGACACAATGAAGAGTCACTTAATGCCAAGGAGATTATGATCTATTGGACAATGAGGCTCATTACAAGGAAGGGCTGGCAAGCTAGAGAGACTGAAAAACTGCATTTCTTGAAGCTGAACTTCCTAAAAAGACCCATATCTAAAGGCAGCATGCTCCCCTTTGACAGCCCTTATAGGCTGGGATGTAAAGTAGAGGTTGGGGGTGAGTCATTATAACCTTTTTTTCCCCTTAGCAGATAAGGAAACTGAGGCACAGGCAGCCAATTAAATGGATATAATCAGTGCATTTCTGAGAGCTAATGTGGAGACACCCAAACTTCTCTTCCAGGCCATAAACATCTGTAGTTAATGACAAAATGTTAATTACTGGCAATCAGCTAATGAGGGTAAAAGCTGAACTAATTTTCTGCTGCCTGAAATGCTACTCTAGACCGTGTTTTGCCCATCAGCTGAACTGCTATTTAAAAAGAGGATGAAAAGGAAAAGAAAAAAAAAAAAAAAGGCATTTTGGCACCTTGCTCTGCCTCCCCTGCCAGACCAGATTAATGTCGGGGGGAAAGTTCTCTGGTGCAGAGAAGCCCCAGTTCATTTTCCCGTGTCAGGCAGTGAACCAGCTATGAGCGGAATACGGGGCGCAGGGGCCCTGCTGCCCAGTCCTGCCTCCCGCTAAGAGCAGCTCAAAGGACTTCATGCAAGGGTGGAAATCCTGGTTCCTCCTTGTGCCCAGTAGAGGCTCTGAGCAGCTCTGCTCTCCACGGAGGGACAAGGACAATTTGCTGCCCCTCTTTTTGCCCATCTAGGGGCTCAGCCCCACTCAGCTTCAGCATGGGGCAGGTCTAAATCACCCACGTCTTGCGTTTGGAAGCGGCAGCTGGAGCTGACACTCCTGGAGCAGTAAGCCAGCACGTATTGCTGCTGTGCATGAGTAACCAGCAGCCATTCTGGAGGAGGCTGTGCGCTACCGCTGGGCAGAATGATTCATCTGTATGTCACCGACATGGTGGCGATAGCCCTGTAACGAAAGGCAGAGCCACGGGGCAATTTGTCATTATGGTGACTATCAGCCTTGGACTGATCAGCCTGGGCGGTCACATCTCCGATGCATGCAATAAAACCTCTCCATGGCACCGAGGAGAGAAAGACACCAAGTTGGAGTCACTGAGGATCTGGCCCTAGTGGGGACCCTGAATCGGTATATTGTACAAAGCGGTTTGGGGATTATGGAGATGTTTAATAAAGTCTTCCGCAGTGAGCTAAGGGGTTGGAGATTAGCCGTCAAGTGTTGCACAGGGCACAGTAAAACCAACTTTGACTGCCACTGTGCTTTACCTTGCCCTGGCACACCAGGTTCACGGTAGCTCCATGCTCTGGGAACAGAAACGCCAGGCTGAATCTCACACAGGATAAGCAGCTAAATGTCCCTTATCCTCTGACCCATTCGCCAGGGGCAGCTACCTCCGAAAATCGCTACCTCCAAAACTCATGTTTAGATCTGGTATGTCGGATCAGTGCCAAGCCCTCGCTTACAGCCCACATCCCCAGGGACTGGTCTGTGGTCCCTTTCCTACGGCCACATCAAACCACGTGGCACGTCCAGGCTGCTCTCCCGCGAGCCCATCCCCGCACCCTCGAGGAGCCCAGCCTGCCACCCAAGCGGCTGTCGCACCTCCAAACCCCGCCGGTGCCCTCAGGCACTAATGCCAACACACCTTTTTTTTCTGCCCAGCTACCAGCTGAAGAAAACCCCTCCCGATTAAGCCGATTCCCAGCTTTTTGATAAAGCTCACCCCTTTGCAGACTCATTTCCCCACCGCCGTGACGCTGACTGCCAATCATCTTCTCCTGCTGGCCCAATTAATTCCATCTCCCTTTGCAGCCCCAGTGCGGCGCGTGCAGGGAGAGCTATCACATTTCATGCTCTAACGGGCTTAACACCCCTCTGCACACACACACGGCCGCACACGACAGGGTGGCCGGCAGGGTGACTCCAAACAGGCTGAAGGAATGGGAAATAAGCCGGTTTCCTCCTAGACGAGGCCGCCCGAAATCAGACTGAGGGGGCGAGAGGACAAAGCAAACGCGAGCTGCTCCTCCGCAGCGCGACGTGCGCTCGCCGTAACACGCAAAAGCCTCTTACCCAGGTCAAGGCTGCGTCCACCCCACAGCCCCTGCGGGTGAGGGTTACCCGAGCGCGGCGTTTTCTCTCTCGGGCCATTTTTAAGTCGCTTCCCGAGCCAGCAGCTGCTGCAGTGCCCCGGCAGCCCTTTCCCTGATTAATAGCTACCTGCCTTGCAAAGGGGCCAGGTGGAGAAGCGGCTGGGGGACACGAAGCAGAAGACAGCAACTGCATTTAGTGTTCAGCTCTGCGGAGAGTGTCCCCCGCCTTGGCGCTAAGGCTGGGGGTCCGGCTGCGCACGCTGAGCCGGAGCGGCAGGGATACGTCCCATCACGCGGCATTTCCCGGGACGGCTGTGCCAGCCCTGAGCTTGGGGAGCTACGGTGAGCCCAGGGGATGGCTCTGCCACCAGCGGGTCCCCGCGGCTGGCTCGGCTGCTCGGTACGAGGTTTTTCACCTCATCTGCAAGGGACTTGGTGGCTTTGGGGAGGCAGAGCAGAATGAATGGTAGAAAATGCATTTAATAAAAGCGTGGAGCTGTTTTCCACGTGCTTTCATCCAAGGCTACCCAGGTGCCGTGCGATTTTTATTACGTTAAGCATCCTAGTACCTAACAGAGCTGGCTTCTCTCATTTGTACCTCATATATGGGGGGAAAAAGGCCCAAGCGGGGCAAAGGGAGCCACTGGAAACTGCAGGGATGTGCCAGGGACACTGTCTCCAGCAACCAAACCTGCTCTATAAAGCATCTCCAGAAGCTGGGAAACGCTCCTTTACTCTGACAAGGAGATGTCCATGTAGAGCTCCGGGCATTTTGCAGTCCAAGCCAGCGAGGACACGGGGAGGCAGATCAGAGAGGCAGGAGCGGGGCTGGGGCTGCGGGTGGGACGGAGAGCAGGGCAAGGGGGTGGCAGAGCCGTCTCTCAGGGCATCCCATTCCTCCCTGGTTCCAGTCCCCACTCCAAGCCAGGCTAACCCCCCACCCAGGGTGCCCGGAGAGGCCATGTTCAGCCATCCCCCATGCGCTGCAGAGGGAGAGCCCTGGCCAGGGCTGGGCAAGCAGTGGGCAGCGAGGAAGGAATGGGGAAAGAAAAAAAAAAAAAAAAAAAAAATCCCTTTGGGCTACAGCAGAGATGGCTACACCACAAGTGAAAATCACAGGTGTTTTCTTCCACCCCACAAAATGTGCGCAGAGCTCATCAGGAGGGTGGGTGATGGGTTTCCCTGCACCCAGCACTCCCTTGTGGGGGGCTTAAAAGGGGAGACCGGTTTGCTACAGAGCCTGGGACTGGGAGCCAGCACTGCCCCAGCACCAAGATCCGATTCCTCTCCATCTTCTGCAAAACTCTTCCCGCCAGCTCCAAAGCCCCCCAAATTCAGCACATTTCCTAGCAATGCCACTGTCCTCTGGGCTGATGCCATGGAAAAATATCTCTGGACTATGGCTGCCAACAGCTCCCCAGGTGACTGTAGCAGGAAAATCCTACAGGTCACTTTAGCTTATGATATTCAGGCTACATTTTACAAATGCGCTCTCTCCGGTTCAGCTCAGCAGGAGCAAACGAGCTGCGTGACTGGCGCGCAGGGGTTGCTGCACCTCTCGCTTCGCCTGCATTAGCACAACATGGCTGGTGCGCCCGACGCTGCGAGATCAAGTCGATAACTACTATTGTTATTATCTTTATTAATCAATAATAATATCCTTATTTCCTCTTGTGGGGCTTCCCAGCACATCCTCTCTTACTTATCCTCTTATTTACATCCCGAGCTTGCAATTAGATCTGGGTGAGCGGCCGCCGGCGCTGACCCGGCTGCCGAAACCCAGCCACGCTCTGGCAGACAAGTCCCTTTCAGGGCAGGGACGATTCGACCGACTTCCATCAGCCTGCCCGTGAGGAGGGACCCTCGCGGAGCTGGGGCCAAAGCCGTCAGCTCCTCCGGGCAGCTCTGTCTGAGCTGAGAGGGCTGTAAGTACCTAACGTCCCTCCAGGGAGACACGGAGACATCTGCTGCAGCTGTAAAAATATATAAAATGAGGCAAGGTTAACAGTGGCTATCTTGGGCATGCGCACGCGTGTGTCTCCTTTTATCGTACTGTCTGAGGGCAGTGTAATTGTCAATGCCTTTCCCTTGACGGTCTCCCCAGGGAGAAGGGACAGCCCGGTGTCCCCAGCGTCCAGGCAGGAGCTGGTGTGTGGGCAGAGACTCGCTGGAGGACACATGGGAGGTCTCTGGCGGAGCAGGGATTTACACCACGGCCTTCCAAGTGCCAGGCGAGAGGTTTCATCTCGGCACCATCCCTCCTTCCTTTAACCAGCCCGTACGCCTCTCCCTGGCTTCGCATTCATCCTCTTTCTAAGGAAACCCCTTGGTCCCACCCTGCCAGGCAGAGCCCCTTCAAAAACCACGGCGAATTCCTGAGCTAAGCCACGTTCGAGCAGTGAGGAGCCACCTCGCCACGAGAGAGCTCTTGCTCTGAGAGAGAACAAAACTCGTTCTGCCTAATTGCTCCTGGCAGCGTGCGCCGCCGCCACCGTAACAAAGGTGGGACCACGGTGGCAGGGGAAGGCAGCGCTGCTCCTTTGCAGCGAGCCTCAAAACCCATCCTTTTGTGCTGAAAGCACAATGCAAGGCCTGGCTCCCTCCTTCAAGTCGCTCACGCTGCGGAGAGCAGCGCCTGCTCGGAGCCAAAGCCCGCCCAGCACACAACAGCCAGCTCCGAGCGCTGGGCGGAGGCTCGTCTCGCTATATTTTTCGTTTTAGGAAAAGCCTAAAATACGTCAACGAGTGAGAATTTACATCGTGGAAAGAAAGGCTTTTGTATAGACCCTTCGGACTCTTTGTTTCATGGGCGCAGCGGGCGTTGCAACAGTTAATTTTGCTTCCCAGCTCCTGGGAGGGAGGGAGGGAGGAGGGAAGGATGGAGGGATGGAGGGAGGTGTTACTATTTGCGGTTTGCAAATAGGGTGGCGAGGTGGATGGCTGAGAAATGAAGTCTGTGGCCTGACGGTGCTTCTCGAAAGCATTAACACACTTTCTTCCTTCTCACCCGCCGGCACAGTGACATTTCACGCTTCTGCTTGGGTCTGGCTCTCCGGAGACCTCCTAGCTGTTCCCTAATGCCTCTGCTTTCACAGCAGCTTGAGTAAGAGTTGAAGCCCGTGCCACAATTACAAAAATGGATCCTCTGCAAACCCGCAATTTGGTACCACCCCCCCCACGGCTGGGAAAGCTGTCCCTGTCCAGAGACAGACAGGCTGGTTGTGGCACCTGATCCAAACTCAGGCAGTGTAGGAGAATGGGAGGAAAATTTTAAAAGAGGAAATTAATAGCAATTTAAAGGACTAGGAACCAACTATTTCACACTTATGGAGGTTAAAGGCCCAACTGTGGTTAAATAAAGGACTTTGTGGACACAAAACCAAACGGGTCTCAAGTAGCCTTGGACTTGCGGGCAGGCTGGAAATCAGTCGCGATTTCCCGGCCGTCTCCAGCGCAGGGATGCTCAGGGTCCGTCCCCAGCAAAAGCAGGCGGGGAAGAAACTCTCCATCTGCTGGTGCTGGGTATGCTCAGGAGATACAGTGGTTGCCTGTGATGGCCGGACCCGGCCAGGTGAGCCCACGCTGCCTGTCCAGAGCCATCCCCTTCGCCTGGCTCCTCCGCTGCATTTCGGCATCGCTTTCTCCCGTGACATAACAGGACCAGATTTAAAACCTTTCACCTGCTCCCTTGAGGAAGAAAAGAAGCAGCATTTCAAAGCACGCTTCAGGTGGTCACACTCAAGCCTTTTGGTAGCTGAACCTTACAGAGAGAAACCAGCATCCACGGGCACGCTGGGAAGTTATTTTCCCTGGAAAGAAGGTGCTGCAGGACGGCAGGGATATATCTCTCTTTTATTTTCTGTGAACGTCACAAATGAACTCCATTAAGCAGTGACTGAGCAGACGGCACTGAAAACAAACACCAAATTACGCACGCCCACTCTACGGGGAGAGGTTTTGCCTGCCTTCTCCTCCCACACTCCTGCCAGGGAGGAAGGTGAAGATGAAGGGAGGGCACCTGGAAGGACCATTTCTGGAGGCTGGGCTGGAAGAGCTGCTGGGAGAGGGGGGTAAAGTGCAGGTGATGGGGATGTGCCAGAGGGGAAAGAGCCCTGTGTGAGGACAGTCACAAGTGTGATGAGTTGGCAGTACTGAGTTTGGAAGGGCTCTGGGAAATGGGGGTGTAAGAGGGGTGCTTCTAAGTGTGGCTCTGAGGTGACAGTCACTGGGGATGGAGGGCTAGGATGCCCCAGCAAGATGGACTGGGGAATAATAGTGAGGGTAAAGGGCTTGATGAACTGGAGAGCAGTAGTCTGATGTCGCACTGGAGGGACCTGGGACAACCTGCAGTAAACCAGGTTGGACAAAGAAGTGATTTCTCATTCCTGGCTGCTTTTCCCTTCTTGCTCCCTGATGGAGACAGGGCAGCAGCAGTGCTGGGATGGACATGGGCACACAGTACGTCCAGGCACTCCGGCATCCCATAAGCAAGACAGGCTTGGAGGGAATATTTTCCCCCTGCTGTGAGGGAGGGGATCGGGAGAGAGAGGCACCAAACCCAGCCTCATGCTCACCAGAGGATGGTCTCACCATAGGAGCTAAGCGGACCTCAGAGCGTGGCTCTGTCACTGGTCCCACTTTGCTGCTGTCCCCAAGGAGGACAGAAGGGACCTTCTCTCCAGGTCTGAGCACCAGGTTTGAGTGAGGGAGGAGGGAAAAGGCAGGAGAGCCATGCTTGGAAACAAGGAGAAAAGTGAGCAGTGGGCAGTGGGGCACCACAGGGTGGAGAAGAGCAGGATGATATGGGAGATTAGGGATTACACAGGGGATGGGGCAGGAACCACGTTAGAGGTACAGGTGAGGCAGGCGATGGGTGTACAGCGGGTCTATCCAGCCCTTTCCGGCTCCAGTTTTCACTGGTTCTACATTAATTTGATCTTAAAAGTGCAGCAGGTGAAGGACGGTAGCAGCAACCCCTCCGACAGGAGTGGGAAGCCGGGTGCAGGCACCTCCTGGGCACCAGTGATGCACTGACTGCTGCCACCAGTTCAAGAGCCTGTAGCTCTGCTGTGCTCATTAGGGCAGGCTCTCATGCTGGGCCACCTCAGGCGTTTAAAGGTCAATAAGACAGAAGTCGGGACACCACTGAGACGGCCACAGGCACATTCGCATCTGAAGGCAGGCAAGCGGGTGGGCACACATCTCTGTGTCTGTAAAAATCTTCTCCCCCACGCCCCCATCCCCCATCTCCAGAATAAGAAGCTTAAATCCTATGAGCAGTGACATTGCAACCACTTCTCAGTCCGCTTGCCCTGTGGTTTTCATAGGGTCACAGAATTTAAGTTGGGAAAAGCCTCTGGATTTCTTTAGTCCAACCTCCTGCTCGCACCGGGGCTAGCTTCAAGGTTGCTCAGGGCTTTGTTTAGCTGAACCTTGAAGACCTCCAAGGACTGAGATCCTACCACACCTCTGCACCCTTGTCTCAGGGCTGCACTGCTCTCTCTGCGAAAGTTTCTGTATATCCAACGAGCATTTCCCTTGCTGCAACATGTGCTATTGTCTCTTTTCCTTTGCTGTGCCCCTCTGGCTCTATGTTCTCTATAATCTGGCTTTAGTTAGCAGAAGGCATCAGACTTCCCCTTCCATCTTCTCATTGCCAGGCTGAACAAGTCCAACTCCCTCCACCTCTCCTCACCCATCCTGGGCTCCTGCCCCTTCACTATTTTAGCAGCTCCCACTGGACTGGCTCTGGATTGTCAATCTTTCTTTTGTACAGGGGCATCTTCAGGCACTGAGAAAGAAATACGTGAAATTACAGCCTGTGACCACCTCATACAGCCCTAATATAGCCCTTCTTCCCAGGTTGGCCAGAAGATATTGCATCCCTGATCTGGGAAGAGGTTCAGTGTCACCTGGGAAAAGCTGCAACGTATATGAGAACAAAAATGGCATAGCTCCATGCCCAAAAGTGTCACCGGTTTTCTTTTCCTTTTACAGAGGTAGAAAGGGACTCCCTCCTGGGACAGATATTCAGATGTCAAGCCAGGCAGGGAGCTTGTTTTCTTGAAGAGCTGACCCCAAAGTACGCTTTATCTCACTGGACTGAATTTAGCATAATCCCCTTGAAATTGCTGTGGTGTATCTTCAAATGCCTTGTACTTCATTATTGCTAGAAGGGAGCTGCTAAATTCTTCGTATCGGGATGCAATTCCATGCACAGTTTATGCCTAAGTCTGTGCTGCCATCTCCCCCTTCCCCTTGCCCTCCCGGCTGTGCTGCCCTGCCCCTCCGACGGTGCCGCGCTGGTGACCGGGTGGTCAGGTCGGGGAACTGATCCAACTGAAAGCTAATAAAAATTTTCCAAAAGTTGATTCTTGCGGATCGAGTCCCTGGCTGCACAGTCACCGGTGCTAGAGCTCGGAAAGGGTGGAAATACAGAGCTGAGGCTGCTGCTCACTGCAGCTGCATGGGCTTACGCTGGCTCAGGTGCCCATGAGCATACGCCACCAAGCAACCAGAAAGTCATCCTTACGCTGAGGAAAGGTCTGTAGATTAGACTTTGCCTTCTTTCAGTGACGCCCGCCTCCTCTCCTTCAACTTCAGTAACACCTTTTTTTCCCCCTTGGGAACGTCCCTGCTGCTCCTGGCTCAACTGCTGAGCAGGGAGACACCATGCAGGGAGGACACGCAGTTTCTGAACTGACTGTAGCCTGACTTTGCTTATCATGGATGTTTTGCCTTCCAGCATTGCATGTCTTGTCCCATGCAGCCTTTCTGCAGAGCAACTCGTTTGTGCCAGCCCAGCCCTGCCATCCCCACTCCTCATCCAGCTCAGCCCTGTCACCTCTCCGAAGCCCCCAGCAAGGTGTCAGTCTTCATTAGCAGAGGAGTGTAGGTTTTTACTGATATAATTTCCCAGGTAGTCTGGCTGAATACACAGTCCTAGCAGAGCAAAGGCACTCCAGGACTTCCCTCAGTGTCCCTTGATGGCCTCACACTGGTATCCCCTACCTCAGCTGGGGTAAGGGCTCCCTGAGGTCTGTCCTCCCAAGGGTTTTCTCTCAGGACAGATGCACTGAAATATGTATCTCCATCCTATGATCTGGTCCAGCTCCCTCTCTAGAGAGGATCTCTGACCTTTCAAGGCGATCTAACTCTTCTTTATTATAAATATCCAGATATGTCAGTGTCAGAGGGAGATGCATCCCTCTTAATCCTTCCCAACAGTATTAACTAGACAAATCAGGAAGAAATTAATTAAGCAGAAGAAAAAGCAGGCTGAATACCTGGGAAAATGTCTTGACACTGAATTGCCTTATGATAATCTCTTAGGGACTTGGGGGAGGCTGTGCTACTCCTGGCATTTGAAAACAAGTGTGGAAAAGCAACAGAAAAAGCAATGGGAGTGATGCGTCAGTGCTGGAAGGTACGAACTAGAAACAGAACAACAGGCCTTCGGTATCTGTGACACTGCTGGAAGAAGGATAGATTCAGCCAGTTCAGATTTTGAAAAATCCCAATAATGTAAATTCCTTAAATACGAGCCAAGCCTATGAATAAGATAAATCTCTTAGTCACTTTGCCAGTGATATCCTTCTAATCTCATCCTTCCTCAACGAAGCTGCTCAGAGAGTGAAACACTTTGCATAAATGGGTTTGCGGATCAGAGCAATCACTCATGCCTTCCACTCTGACCCCCGGATTAGAGAAATCTCCTGGATTAAGGCTGTTACTATTTTGAGGCCAGGGTTAACCAGCAGAGCAAGGGCTCAAGGGAACTTTCAAGCAATTGCAAGAGAGAGAGAAAGAGGAGAGGCGAACAGGACGCCACCACCATCTCAGGGAAAAGCATGTCCCACACTGGTCTTGAACTGTACTTAAGGTGCTTTACAAACAGAAGTGACCCAGTAACAAGGAATCATCAACATACCACAGGAAGGTAACAGTTAACTGAAGGGCCAAGCCAACTTAAAAATAAATGACATTGAACTGACGGTGCTGTTTCCAGAGATGCTGAGTGCCTCGCTCCCCGGCAGACATCTCTGGCTGCTGAGTGGGCCCAGCAGCCTGAAATTCTGAGCCAAGGTCTGCTGAGCCGTCCTTCCCAAAACAGAGATTGGAAAGGACCTGCACAAGGTTAAAAAGTGAGCTGGGAACCAGACACAGATCCTCTGAGCTCCGATGCCCCACAACTGTGGTGGAGCTGTTTACCCCTACATGAGGAGAGCCTCAATACCACCAGCTCAGATTTCAGACAGACTTCAGGTCACTTTATGGAGATGAAAAGATCATTCTGGATGCCAAAAAGAGGAAAAATATGCCTATTCATCCAAATTACACCTAAGACCACTAATAACTGTTTGCCCTTTGCTTACTGTTCCCTTGTAGCACAGGCACACACAAGAACTGTTCTCAGTACTACTTAGGTAGCGCATACTGTAATAAAGTATGTAATCCCTTAAAATACAAGAGCTTTCCTTATAATCCATTCATGTGTAAACCTCGACAAATATTTCATACGTTTTTATTGCACCAACATGAAATAGCTTTAACGTCTCTGATAGACACATGAATTTTCAGAAGTGCTTGTCACATGTTTACTACATCAGTCCCCAAGAATTGCTCCGTCTCACTATTTCTCTGTGCAGACCCTCTCTGCTGATGCTCCCTCCTCCCCACAGAAGAGTTTCCAGCAGCAGTTCCACCTGGATACTGGAAAAAGGAAAATATTGACTCCTTAGACGCCAGAGGAGTTTTCCTGTTAGCAGCATCAGACTGGACTTCCAGCGTTTTGCCCGGAGAACGGTGTCCTCATGTGCAGTTTCTGCCTAGGTTTGCAAAGCAGCTTCTCTGGGCTTTGGTTAATTAAAATAGAGTATGTCTTGCACAACTTTTGAACTCTATTTCTATGAGAGATATGTGGGGCTGCAGGCTGTCCGTCACATCCTGCATGTCCCCCGTGCCAGGACTGTAGTTTGCTATTTGACTGTAAATCATCCATTTTAATTAGACGTAAGACAATTATTATTGGTTTTTAGTGAGTCATTTTTCTCTCAGTAATTAGTAGTTGTCAGTTCAACTCAGCCCAGTGCTGGTATAACCCAGTGACTTCAAGGCTGTGTTTAAAATATCTCTTCTCCCACACAGCAGCTCATCATAAACAACATCGCTTTTCCTGCCTTGTCCACCAGAGCTCTGTTGCACGGTGATTACCTTGAAAACTCCCAGCCAGACCAGCGACAAGGAACGCTCGCTGCTGGAGCACAGAAGGGACTGCCCGACAGGAGAACTTGGCCAAGAAAAGGCAGCTCACCTCCTTGACCCTATTTCATTGCTATATATGCTTCATATCCTGGCTGTGTCTGTCTCGCTATAAAAATGTCAGACTGTCTCTAACACTTATTTTTGCTCGCCGCTTCAGCGTGGCCTTACTTGGCAACTTCTCCCATCTGTTTACTACTCCTCAATGCTGTGCGTGCATTTCCGAATTGCTGTTTGCTTATAATAACGCGAATACTCTGCATTTACAGAGCACCTGGCTTCGAAACGTTTCAGGTGCTCCACAGCTGAGCAAAGGATCCCTCACAGCTTTCCTAGGAGGAAGTGAAGATGTCTAGCCGTGCTTTATGGCAGCATGAAAAGGCCCTATGTATCACTACAGGTGAATCCAGGTCCAGACGGACCACATCTCGATGTAGCAGCTATATGCACACTGGGTATCTGTGTTCCTGTATAATCAATGGAGGTCTAGTCAATGCTGACAGCGGAGCCCCGGGAGTGAGTCAGCTGAGCAAATGTAGGTGTCTAGCTCTCCAGCTCCACTGACTGTATTGACTAAGGGCACGATTACCTACCTTGAGATGTTTTCCGCTAAGAAATCATTGTGTGGGCTTGAGTCAAGCTCTTGATTTTTCACTGCCTAGACACCCAGTCCACATGCAGACACCTACGTTGCAACACTCGCACTGAGGTGTCTGCAATCTGGAGCTGCGTCCCGCCTCAGTGATGTGCCCAGGATCATGGCTTGTTTACAAAGCTTGGAGGAGAAGCTGAGATCCTTGGGTTTCTGCTCATCCTCCTTCATCCACTTGAACTGGAAGAGGAACCTCCTCTAGTCAAGCTCTTGCCATGGGGGAACTACGCTGAACATGTCCTCTTAGAGCCAGCGAGCAACCCTCCACCTGGGTTGGGACCTGTTTGTTATCCAGTGACTGAGCTGCCACCTCGACCCTAAAACCTGATCTCTAGGATAACTTTAATCAGAGAGGACTGTGTTTGCTGCTCAGTTGCCCACACCCTTCAGCCTACCTTTTTTGTCTAGCAGAAAGGCAAACCCTGGCTCCTCAGAAAGCAGAGGTGCCCCTCTCTGGGCACTCACGGGGACAGGCTATGTGGTTTTCCTCCATATTATGGTGTGCTGTTTGTTTAGAGATCTTCTCACATAGATTAAATACTGCCCTGATCAGGAAGTTTTCTTTACCACTTGTATTGTCCAAGCAAGGGCTTACTACTGTTTCACAGTCACAGCCTTGACATCTCAGTGTCAGAGAGCATTCAAGCCTAAACAAGCCTAAGCTCTTAAGCACCATCACGTCTTGGAACTTTCTAGGTCAGCCTGCTTTCATGATCTGGTGAACCTCAGAGCTGACCAGCCAGATGGAAAGATCTTTGTGAGTGGGTGGACACAGAGCATTGGTATGGGGACTGAAAAAAAAAACCCAAAAGGCACACGGGCCTGATCCGTGGGCCACTGTGATTCAGCCCAGTCGTGATACACTGCAAACCCCCACGCTGCACTGAAACTGCTGCATCTGCTCAACAGCCCAGATGTGCACCATGGCACCAAGCTGCCTTCTGCCCTCTGCAGGAAATGCTGACCCACGAGTGACCACTTAATCTCCTTCTCTATCCAATTTGGCTCAGCCGTGTGGCATCTGCCTTCCACCACACTGCCGCAAATACGCGCACAGCAAATCCCTGCCTAATAGTGAGCGCTGGGATCGACGCACACTGCGGCAGTGCATGACAGCTGGCTGCTGCCTCGAAATCATGTCGATCCTTGAAAGACAGAGGGGTCAAGGAGTGTGTTAGTGGGAACCCAGGTCCCTGACCTCCGTGGTCCTCTGGCCATCTCGTGAAAGCCCTGGAGGGTGTGCAGTCCAGGTGCAGAGCAATGCACTGAAGATATCTACCTCCGATGCTGCTGTGCACATGTCAGGAGGGAAGAAAAACAGCTCAAGGCAATGTAGACACAGTGATTTAAAAGGAAACAGATTAAAGACAGACACGTGAGTGCAGCTGTGTCCCAGCAGTTATGCCATACGCGTTTATAGGTAGAGAGATATCTGGCAAAAATCCCTCCCTCTGCCCTGACAGGACATAAATTGTGGGAAGGGCTGTTACTCATCCTGCAGCCCACCCATTACATCTGAAGCTGTGTCAGAGGGCTTACCAAACAGTGTCGACCGGGAGGACTTGTGGGTTTTATCTCACCCCTGGGAACCAAACACTACAGGGCAGTTGGAGAAAGAGGGCTCATGGAGTGCATATTTGTCCCAGACGTGGTTAAGGCAGGCCGAATTGCAGAGATCTGGATGGTTTTCCCGATCTCCATGTGTTCCTACAGCCTCTTTTTGACTCGTCAGTATCTCCAGCATACAAAGTGCCTTAGGGGCATTTACCTAGGGGTAGAGACCTTGGCCAGTGCTGATGGCTGGTAAGTGTACGAAAATGCAAAACAGCTGTCAGTGGAAGTGAGTTTTGAACTCCAGGTTGTTTCATTTCCAGCTGAGCAAATTTTCTCTTATTTTACAGGATACGGAGAGAACATACTCTCTTGTGCCTAAGCACCAATCCTTGTCTCCGCAATACAACAGAACAAATAGCCTAATCAGGCCAAAATGCAGAGCATGCTGAAAAATTGGGAACATTCAGGATGTAGTTAGAGAAGGTGAAAACCTCCCCTGTAGCCTGGGAGGGCTGGTACTGCTGCTCTGATCACAGCGCTCAGGGGCAAAGGATTATCTGGTGAGAAAAGACAGAGTTACGTTCCCCGGCTGGAGAGACATCACCTGGAGAGGGACGAAGCTATAAATCCTACAGAAGGAGATACGCAAGTGGGGAAAGGCAGAACTGGGAGTGATGCAAAGAAGGAGGGAGCAGATGAACGTCGCTGGGCTCTTTTGGTGGCAGTGGGATCACCTGCAGGAGTGAACTAGTGAGGTTCCATCAGGTGCAACACAACCTTGTGCTGATCAGAGAAGCAGAGCACGTGTTTTCCAGCTTCTTCCCTCCCAAGATCATCCCCCTGCACCTTCTGTTTCACCAGAGAAACCCGATCTCAGCAGTGTCCTCACATCCAGTACAAGAAAAAATAACTGGATCCAACCCAAACAGAAAACAGAGCCGTGCTATGGTAGCAAACCTCCTGCCAGCTTCAGAGGAGATTGCAACATTTGCCCCGTATGTTTCTGATCCTCCTAAACACACACAGAGCAGCTCGGTTACACGCACACACACATTTGTATGCCTTGTGTTTGCAAATCATCTCTGATGTGGAGCTTCTCGGACTGCTCTGTGGCAATCCGTAAGCCCGTAGCCGTCTCTGCATCCCCCTTGGCTTACCATGGCAATAACAACTTCTGAAGGGTCCCAGCAGCTTAGTTCGCTTTCCTGCTGACAGATGCACTTTAGCTGCCTCTGGTCAAAGTTCCTCCTCTCTTTAAGTTGCACAGAATTACTTCTGATATTCTCCCCACTGTGCACGCTCACTTAACTGGTCTACAATCACACCCTGCCTCGATCACCTGGCACTCCACTCCAGTTGGGCTTGCTATAGCGATCAAGTGACACGCAGGGCTCTGCAGATTTGGGAAAGAGGTGCTGCCATCAGCCAACTACCAAAGATGCTGGTTCAGGCTTTCAGGCCGTCCCAGGCAGCCCTACATCAACCCCCTCCATGCCTGTGCTGCCTGAAGGGTAAATGCCATCATCTGGCTGGGTGTGACTGCCCTCTCGTGAAGTGCCCTTGGAAGAGGCCACCTGAAGTAACAGACCCCGTACTGTGATCAGTGGAGAAGACTCCAAAACTTTTATTATGCTGTTCCTCAGCTTTCCTAAATGTATAATTTTCTGAAATACTTAGTATCGCATTCACACTTGCTAGGCTCAGCCTCTGCTGGCAGATGTATCTTTTTCTTGCCTTTTATTAAACAGAATGGAGAACAAAACCAAAATCAAAACCAGAAGTTTTAAGAGCAACAGAGCCAAATAAAGTATAGGTTTCCCCGATTTGTACCCGTGAGTAAGGTGGCTTCTTTGATGTCTAGTAGGGGTGGACCTCTTATGACAGTTCTCCATAGCACCGCAAATCCAATGTGGGGGTTATGCTCCACTTGGACACGTATTTTCATGCAGCTCATAAAAGCTTAAGAATTCTGCAGCCTTTATTTATCAAAGGTGGCTGAATTTGGCAAAGAAGTTTAAATATCACTAAGAGTATCTCGTGGACTTATAAACAGAACTTATATGGACAAGTACTGTTGCTTAGGAAAGCAAGCTAGAAAGATAGAAAAGAGTATTTTTCATTTTTATTAAAATATAACGTGGGACAGGTTTTGAACAGCTTTCCAGACAAATTAATTGAAGGCAGAAAGCAAAAATAGCCTGTAGAAGGGAGAATGACTGTAAGCTTCCAGAAAGCAGCAATTGTAACAGAATGCTTTTGTTTGTTATAAAGAGACTAATGGCTGTTTTGGTAGTCATTAGACAACGTATAATAAATTTCTGCTATATTGCATATTTTCAAAGATTCCTAATTTTTCAAAATCTGCTTTTGCAAAAACTTTAGTTACAGATTTCTTTTTGCTTACCCTTCTGTTCAATTTAAACAGAAACAGTTCTTGTTCAATCAAGCTCTTCTACAACCGGTATTTCTGTAAGACTCAGATTTGAAATAGTATCACCTCTTGGAGGTTTAGTGATTATTGGATCAAGAAGTGTCTTGGCTATGACAAACAGAAATATCTGAGCCTTTGCTATTATTAGCATTGTTTGTTCTCATTCTTCAACCTATGGCTGGGCGGCTATTGTCCCTTGGTATTTATCTGACTGCCATTACAAAAATCTCAGCCCCTGTCCAAATCCACCCTGGGGAACTAGAGCAGACATTTAATCCTATCTCTTGCACAGCTCCTCCTAAATTCACTGTAAAGGCTAAGGGGACATCTTTTTGCTGTCTTCAGCGACCTCATGGAAAGGTACAGCAGAGAGAGCCAGACTCTTCTCGAAGGTGTGCATGCTTATAAGACAAGAGGCAACGGACACAATTTGGAACACAAGAAATTCTGATTAGAAATCAGAAAAAAAAACATTTTCACCATGAGATAGGTCAAATATTGGACTACGGTCACCAGATAGGTGAGTGGAACAACTGTCCTTGGAGATATCCAGCTCTCAGCTGGACAAGGCCCAGAGCTA
Organism: Pluvialis apricaria; assembly: GCA_017639485.1. Lineage (NCBI taxonomy): Eukaryota > Metazoa > Chordata > Aves > Charadriiformes > Charadriidae > Pluvialis > Pluvialis apricaria. Next base: position 65,195,876 of record CM030011.1, on the reverse strand, counting down.
CTTGATCTGGTCGGATCTGCTTCAGTACGGGGTTGGACAAGATGACCTTCAGAGGTCCCTGCATCCTAAATCATTATGGGGTTGTGTGGTTTTGTTTGACCTGAGCAATAACACTCAGAATTGCCAGCTTCACCTGACATTTGTATCACATGCCTGAGCACACCTCCAAAGAGATGAAACTCTTGTCTGGCAACACCAAGAAAAAGATGAGAGAAGAAATTTCTTGAATAGCTGCATGATGGGAAGGCCAGGGGCTCTCCTGAAGATTTTCGCAGGTCTGCAAGAAGGGCATGAAATAATTCCGTAAGGACTAGGAAAGAGAAAAACGATGGCAGCTGTGCCAGGTCATGGCAGTTTAGCAAGCTGGATTTTATGTAGGAGTCCTCGCTGCAGGCTATGGGGGCTGTAGAAATGTTTCTCTTAGAAAAGATGTAGTTATCCTGCCTATGAAGAAAGTTTTCCAAATGTGGGTTAAATGTAGGTGACAGCACTTCTGCGTTCATATGTCAGAGGAGGCTATGAACTGTTTTTTCCTAACCAGCTGCATCCCATGCGTGTTTTCCCAGGCTGAAAGTTTCTTGCTCTTAATCTGATGTGGAATAAAATTGTCTTCAAACACAGAACTTTTTTCCATGAAGGAATCTCTGCCAGCCAGCCCAAGGGTTTCTGAAGCTGGTTCCTAAGGATGTGCACAGTATACAGTCCTTTCTGCGACAGAAAAAACTAAAGTTCATATGCAAAGACAGTTTCGGTTCTCTGTTTCCCCGGATTTTCTCCTTGGGCACTGCAACAATTTCCCATCATTAGAGATTTTAAAATCAAGATGGGATATTTCTTCTCCAGTCCTTGCACAGCTATTAACCTTCAAGCGGGAATTTCATTGAGGGAACTTATTTCACTGCTATTATAGACAGGTTCAGACTAGACTAGCCCAATAACCCCCTCTGGACCTAAATCTTGTAAGAATTCACCTCTCTTCAATGTTAAGGAAATGTTGGGGTTTTATGTCCTAAATTGTGGACTCTTTAGGGCAAGAAAAGCCTTTCCTTCACTTCTTGGTGCAATGCTTGACATACTGACATCCTTTAAAGGTTACCACAGTATTAAAATAAAGAATGGTCTAGAGGCCAGAAGCACCCATAACTTTACTTCTGCCTCTTGTGAAAACCCTCTCTTTAATTACTTAACTGCTATTTCTCTCTGATATGGTATTTTATTATTACCTACTTTTCTTGAATGCTCATCTGATCCGTCTTAATGTTCTTTTAATATCACTTGGAATGGGATAATAATCTGCTTGTACTTCTCCAGCACCTTTAACCCTGACAGGTCCTGGTGTGCTTAACAAGGAGAAAAGGAAAGGGGAAGTGCTTCATCCATTAGACAGGGCAAGGTCATGCAGGATATCACACAGGTTGAGAAGAAGACCTGACACAACTGAAAGTGTTTGGAGAGGCAGGTTTAGCCCATGGTCCTGTACTTGCAGAAAGCGCAAACCAGCCTTTGAGCTTCAGTTCACTGCCTGCATGAAATTGCCAGGGCAGGTGCTGATGTGATGTGGGTGAAGTGTCAGCAGGATTCCTGCGTGCCCGTGCTGTATGTTATGTCTTCATCAGATCCATCCACAGGGCTTTCTTGGCTATCCCAAAAACTGGGGCTCGGAGTAAAAAACTATACAGGATCTACCTGGATAAGGACAGGCAACACCGATGGGAGGGGAGATGCACGTGGGAGTTCTCAGGGAAACCACTTCTTCCATCAAAATACCAGTCAAAGAAGTGATCTTCTCACCTTGGTTTTGACTCAACTGAAGCAGGGCAATGCCTGTGCTGAAGAGGTGGAGAAGAAGGGATCGCAGAAATGAAGGGAAGAAATGAGGATCTGAGCAAGTGTCTGTGCAACCTGAAACAAAGCAAATGAAGATCTGGGCACAACTTGAGTACACAGCTGGGAAGTGAGAGGAAAGAAGTTCAAGCTGAAGGTAGGGTTAATGCCCCGAATGATGACAGTACTAGCACAAGAAGAAGGGAGAAAAAAGATGGACGTGGAGGAAAGTGCTGGATAGAAGAAAACTGAGCTGATGCTGGAGCATTCAATAACAGATGTCCAGGAGACAGAAGGAGATCTGGGGTTGGACTGAAGCAAGTCAAGCCTACAGAGGGCTTACCTTAAGGGCCTTAAGGACTGACATAATGGGGGAAGTGGACAAGCTGGAGAAAGATGGGAAGGACAAGGAGAAAGGAGCTTTGTGGGACCCCATAAGGGGATTGTGGAGGAAATGTGAGCCACCCCATCAATGATAAAGTGATTGGAGAAGCAGGAGAGAAATGGGTGGTGGCAGAAACATTTCAGGCAGGACTGGCTGGAGGTCTGCATCTGTCAGGAAAAGTCATATTCAGCCTTGCTGAGAGTGGCTTTAAGTGGGGGCAGAGAGCAGAGACCTGAATTGAAGTAAAGACGATCTGTTCTCTCCTTCTCCACACGGCTATACGTGAGCAGTGACAGGACCGGCCCCAGCCTTAAGTCTCATCTCTGGCAGCCAGGGGTTCCTTAAGGAAAAGCACAGCTGCTCCTCCAGCCTTTTCCTCCCAACCCTCCTCAGGAGTCAAGGCAGCTCAAGTCATTAATGACACGGAAGATTCAATAGTTAATGCTGCAGGCCCACCTGGAAGGGGCTGCTACCGCAGAGGAGAGGACCGGGGAAAAAAAGGATGCAATTCAGTAGGGCCAAGTACAGCTCCTCCACCAAGGCAGTAATGCCAACTGGACAGAGGCAGGACGGAGGAGGACTGGCCAGGAAGCAGTTCTGAAGGACATGGAGATTATATGGGATCATGAGTTGAGTAACAATCAATAATCTTCTGTTGTTCCATAAATAAATAAATAAAGAGGGCAAACATCACCCTGGAATGGATGGCATCTGCTATCTGTTAAACAGGATTCAAAACCTTTCTGCACTGCTCAGCACTGACAAGGACTCAGCTGGAGAATTGTTTCCAACTTTAGACAGTGCATTTAAAGCAAAATATGGACCATTTGGTGAGAGTCCAGAGGATAACACCAAAGATGATTAGAGGTCTAGAAAGCATGTCATAAGAGCAGAGGTAGAATTGGGATTCTGCCTTTGAGAGAGAAGAACAGGGAGCGTCACGGCTTCAGTTGTCACTTGAACTTGTAAAGTCCTCAGAGGATGAATTTTCATTATATTTACACACACCTACTGGACAATACCTTCAATTACTTATTGCTTGTAAAAAAGGAAATGGTAAAAATAATCTGCTGTCCTCCTAATGAGAAGGGCAAGAAGAAACGGGCCGCAGCAGGAAAGATGATGTCTCCAATGACGATCACCCTTAAGAACTGGTTAGATCAGTCTCTGTCAGGATTTTGGATGGGTGGACTAATTGATGTCTTGAGACCTGGGCATTGCCCAGTGCTCGGGCATGATCAGTGCATGGATTAAATAACAGAAGCTAAACCCACACGGTACCAGAGGTTGCGATGGTAGTCACAGGGAACAACTTCACAGAGGCTGCAGCTACAGGACTGTCTGCATCCAGTGAGGGCAAACACCTCCAAATGCTCAATGCACTGCAAACTCTAAGGGTGCCACTTACATGGATCTCAGCTAATGACACATACTTTTTGCATGGAAAAGGTGACCTCGTGGCCTTACCTTAAACATAAACACACTGTCAATCAAGCAACCCTTGGTAAACTTGTACTAAGAGTGACATGGCACAATGGGACACCACAAGGACAGCAGCAGTCTTTGGCCTCCCAAACTGGTGGAATATCAAGTTCATTTTCTCTCTCCTGTTCTGCAAAGTTGTTTTGTATGTGAACCTGCTGGTCTAAAATGTCTGTGACTCCATGGTAAAAAGCATGGCAGACGGTCCTATTCTCCAACCATAATGGAAGTTCCCTACGAAGTTCTTACAGAGGAATCAAAACTTTCTCAGGAATCCATTCAGGGTCGAACTACCCTGTCTTCCATGGAATTTACACAGTTTTCCCCAAGCACGGCCTGATTTCTCCAACAAACACAAGACACCAGATGTAGGAAAGAATAAAACAACACGTAAAACATATTTTTGTTTTCTCCCATTCTGTACCATCCTTTCCCTCACACCCACCCAGGGAACCAGGTTAAACTCGTGTGACTGTTGTGAGTGATGCCACCAGTGTTCAAGCTGCAAACAGAGGGTGCTTGGATAAGATGGTACATAGGCCATAGGAGAACCTGTGCAGAGTAAAGCCAGATAGGAAGGGTGGGACCAAGGTCTGATGTGTCAATTGACTTTGGCCAAGAAGAAGAGAGGGAAGAGAAGGTGAGAGAAAAGCACCGAAGAGCATAAAGAAGAAGAAATGACATGACAGAAGAAAAGATGTGTAAGGAATTGAGGATCTGGGCCCTGTCCCTGGAACCAGTCTGCCCACCAAGATTTTGCTTTATCTCATCACTTTTCACAGAGGGGCATGGGGACAGCCCATTTATTATCTACATGGGTTTCCAGGTCTTGCTGGTTTTTTCCTCACCAGAAGAAAGTCATCACTCATCACTCTCCACTGCCAACAATGTAATCTGTTCTACTGTAACCAGTGATAAATCAGAAAAGGATAAAAGGTCGGTTGTGAAAAGATGGGGGAAGCTAAGAAAGTCTTCAGCATCAAGCAATTCATTTTAGGCAAGTAACCCTGATTAACAAAGGAAAAGGAGAAAGATAAAAAGTTAACAAGCCATTCTGCGACTATTATTTGAGTCTGGTTTCCCATGGAAACCATATCATGTTGGGGTTTTTTTTTGTGTCTAATGGGATACACGTTTCTGTTAAAGCTTTTGCTCTAGCTGAAGCTCTGTCCTGCATGGACTCTACAGTGTGTAGCACAGCCAGTGCTACAATTTCTCTCACAGCAGGACATTTCTAGGTTTCCTCTTCTTCATCCAGTTAGTTTTCATGAACCTTGCAGGAATTCAATGCCTTTCAGATCTCCATTCTCTGCCAAATCTGGCTGAAATCGGCCAATAGGTTTAGAGGAGGGCTGATGAGCATAAACTCTAACAGCTAACACCATCACATGGCATCATTCCTTTAATAATCAGCTAATAGAAGGGATGGGTTGGCCACAGATATGGACCAATAATGATTATAGTCTAGCTTTTTATTGTACTCCAGGCCTAGGAGTGATAAAAACATGTGCAGCAGACACATAGGACACACAGCATCACAGATTTTTGGCGCAACCATATTTCTGACTTCTGGACTGGGCCAACCTTGAATGGAAAAATACCAATGTGAGCAAAACGCTGCCACAGAGGAGGCCCTCGCTGGGAATGAATTTTTGCTTGAAAGACAACCTGAATGCAATTCAGTTTTGTACGAACAGAGCCCTTCCAGGAGCATGTGTTGCCTTTGTGGAAATAACAGTGACTCTACAGACGCAAACAATGGAGCTACATGCTTTTGCATTGCTTGTTCTGTCACTAACTGACATCAGCCACTGTTAATCATGGCCTGAAATGTATATTTAAGAAACAGTGACACAAACACAGACAAGTTCCTTCATGAAGCCTTTTATATGGGGAAAAGTAAAAGAAAAGAAAAACTGCTCCTCAGGCTAGCTAGTGGCACTGAAATAAATGGGTCAGGCATCAGAGTTTCAGCAGGCACAAAAGGTGAAAACCCTGTCTCCTGGAGCAATTAAAAGTCAATGGGATTAGTGGCCTTCACTATTATTTATAGAAACCCCGCTGTGTGCACAACATTATTGAAATACAGGGGTCAAGTCCCTGCTACTGGATGCCTACCCTTTTGCTGTTGAAGTTAATGGGAACTTTGCCAATCAACTCTGTGGCAACAGAGTCTAAATCTAAAATAGATGACATCCTGGGCTCCGTTCGGTTGATGGCTCAAGCAAAGCTTTTGCCGAAGCCAAAAATGTTCTGCTTGCACAGTATAGACTTGATGCTGGGATAGATGAACCAGGAGTGTTAGCTATAGAATCATAGAATGGTTTAGGTTGGAAGGGACCTTGAAGATCATCGAGTTCCAACCCCCCTGCCATAGGCAGGGATACCTATCACTAGACCAGGTTGCCCAAGGCCACGTCCAGCCTGGCCTTGAACACCTCCAGGGACGGAGCTTCAGCAACCTCTCTGGGCAACCTGTTCCAGTGCCTCACCACCCTCAAAGTGAAAAACTTCTTTCTAATGTTTAATCTAAACCTGCCCTCTTCCAGCTTAAAGCCGTTCCCCCTCGTCCTATCACTACATGCCCTAGTAAAAAGTCCTTCCCCAGCTCTCCTGTAGGCCCCCTTTAGGTACTGGAAGGCCGCAATAAGATCTCCCCGGAGCCTTCTCTTCTCCAGGCTGAACAGCCCCAACTCTCTCAGCCTCTCCTCATAGGAGAGGTGCTCCAGCCCTCTGATCATCCTCGTGGCTCTCCTCTGGACGCGCTCCAGCAGGTCCATGTCCTTCTTATGTTGGGGACTCCACAGCTGGATGCAGTACTCCAGGCGGGGTCTCACGAGAGCGGAGTAGAGGGGCAGAATCACCTCCCTTGACCTGCTGGCCACACTTCTTTTGATGCAGCCCAGGATACGGTTGGCCTTCTGGGCTGCGATCGCACATTGCTGGCTCATGTCGAGCTTCTCATCAATCATCACCCCCAGGTCCTTCTCCACAGGGCTGCTCTCCAGCCATTCCCCGCCGAGCCTGTATTTGTGCTTGGGATTGCCCCGACCCAGATGTAGGACCTTGCACTTGGCCTTGTTGAACTGCATGAGGTTGGCTTGGGCCCACCTCTCCAGCCTGTCCAGGTCCCTCTGGATGGCATCCCTCCCCTCCAGCGTGTCTGCCTCGCCAAACAGCTTGGTATCATCAGCAAACTTGCTGAGGGTGCACTCTACCCCACTGTCCATGTTGCTAACAAAGATGTTGAATAGTACGGGTCCCAGTACCGATAGAGGTGTTAAGATTCAAAGATGGGAAGGCAGAGAGGTGGACTGAATGTCACAGGAAGCATCTTCCCTTCCTTTGTGTCATAAATTACAACATACAGATTGAAATCTAAAGGGCTGCATCCCAGCATCTCTTAGTCTTCAGTTTTAGCAGGGCTGGCTGTTTTCCAATGAATGATTCTCCTTCTAACACCAAGTAAATGAATCCTGTGGGAACGCACCTAAAAAAAGGACATGGATGGGAAGCCTGCACCATCATTATGGGGTTCAACATGTTTGAAAACAGTGTCCTGATGGTCTAACTGATTTGGGCAGACACCACCAAACACCAGCATCCCCCTTTCTGAGTTTCCCTGGCTTTGGAGATGCTTGTGATGCTGGTTGCGCGGTTGTTTCTTCTTCCACTCATTCATTATCACACTCAGGCCCCGAATTCTGCCACAGGCTACCTCTTTTCCTCTTTGTCTCACGCTAGAAAAAAGGTACCTGATCCTGCTCTATTTTACGATGTTGTAAATCAGAAATGAAGCATCCCAGAGACTTCCTCCACTCCTCTGTGCTGCTGAGAGACCAATCTGTAGAGTGGTGATATTTCCTGGCTTAGTTCATGCCTTCTCTGCAGACACTACCAGGCGGGAAGCTAATGACAGCTTTTGCCTATTTCTGTATTTGTAACAGGAATGGGGTTGAGATTCTGACTTGTTGTTTCAAGAAATGCATGCTAATTACCACCCATTCGATGTTTCTGCCCATTCACTGATCCTACAGAGGGCCCCCAAGAATGGTGTGTTAATCTAGGCTGAGTAATTTAGGGCCACCTTAGCTCTCGAGAGGTCCTGAGCATGGCAGGTGCCTACATGCTGAAGACATTACATTACGCATGCACGAAATCCAGACATGCACCTGGAGTGGGAGATCTCACTGGCCATGCACAAGGCGCTGGTGAGCTGTGGGGCTGGAGACCAGCCCCGGGGCTCTGCTCCTCTTCAGTATCACCCCAATCTCTAGACTGGCTTCAGACCTGAAGCATGAATTTTACTCTCAGAAGTGTTATCATTAATTGTGATGACTCTAGATATCCTTAATAACCACATGGCTTTACAATCCTTTATGAAACTTAGTCAAGTTCGTTGTCCTGCTAACGCCCTGCAACAAGGAGCTCCACAGCCTAATGACATATCACATGCAAATGCATATCCTAATATAAGTTGTTTTCCCTTCCAATTTCCTTGAAGGTCTTCATGTTCTTATATTAATGAGTTGGTGTCCCTGAAGTCTGGAGGGACCTTTAGCAGGAAGAATAGTCTATTTTCAAACATTTGTATTGAATACTGAGCTAAGTCCAAGCTAGCAGCCTGCAGGCAGAAGAGTCCACAGTCTGTTCTCTCTGATCCTCCTTAGCCAACCAATCCTATCTGCACTGACTTTTCAAATCTCCATCTTTATAGTATTTTTCCCCAGAACAGAGAACTAGAGAAATGCAGACAGAAACTGACAGGTAAGAAAAGATATATGCACGCTCTAACTGACAATCTAACAAGCAACCCTTGAGACACACTGATTTCCAAATAGTCTCAGTTTCATTTAAGAACGCTTTTCTATTTATTTTCAGCACAGCTAGCACCAGCTCTGAGCTCCTAAACCCCACCGTACTGCTAACGCCCTGTGACACGGGCAAACAGTTTATCTGCTGATGTGAAAGGACTTTTCACCCGTGTCTTTTCCTGCTACTCTCCACGACTTGCTTTCAGCTTGGATCCCCACCAAACACTGTGATACATTTGTGAGAGCGGAGCTCGCCTTAGTTTCTTTCTCTTGCAGAACATTGTCAGAGATCCAGGAAAGCAGACAAAATTCTGCAAACACCGAGCATTAACCAAAACAGAAGAAAATACTCCAGCATCATTCTTTCTCGCTTTCTCCCCAGAGCTTTGCCGTTCAATCCAGGGTCTCAGAATTCACTGTCACAATAGTGCAGGACACGCACTCGGTGAAACCCTTGAAAACGCCGAGCAAACCCCCGAAAGGCAATGCCATTACCAAGCTCAGAGTTTGGCCCATCAGCTTGCACGATGTTAAGCCCTCACTTTCAATACAAGCATTTGCCTCTTTCCACTGCCAGACCTGAGCAGAGCTTGCTCTTCATGCCCTCAAAACGGGGGCCCAGATGCTGTGATCACCTGGCCATCAGATCCACTCTTTCTCGTCTGCATCGCTGGTTTCTCTCGAGTAACGTGCAAGGAGCAGAACAGTTTTACAATAATGAGCTTTACTCCTTCCTACGGTCCTCAGCACATTTTTAAATGAAAGAATCAGCTTACCCATAAGAGCCACAAACAAACATGAGGAGCTTAAGACATAAGCAATTCGGGTAGCCTGAAGTATCGTGTGTGTTAGGCAATCATAAATTTAAAGTGAAAATCCCTACCGGTTTTGTTTTGCATTAGATATTAAATAAAACCTACTTGCGAAGCCAGATTAGTAAGAAACCTTTCTGCCTGTTGTATTTAGGGGTTTTTTTTATATCAAAACAGGATTAAAACATCTTTTGGAGGCTCGCTGTCATTTTATCTGGGTAAATAAGCTTAGAGCGCCTAACAGTCAATTTATAATGAAGGCTTTTGTTCTTGGTACTGTGATGCAGCCCTGAAAATTTGCCCACAGCTGCAACAGTTTCAGATGTTTTTGACAGGTAAATAAAACACTGTTTATATCTGTCATTGTTATTAATCTGCACAGTAAAGAACTAGCAATTATATTTTGTTTCCAAGTGGATACATTTTCGCGATGATCTTGGCAGGGGTGGTATAGAATAACGTGCCTCTCTGACTTTCACAGTTGTGAGGGTCCAAAACATGAAGGCACCTCACTCAGCTGTTGAGTTAGAAAACGAATGAGAAATAAAGGCTAAACCAGTAATAACCACCATAATAAAAAAGAACGAGGAATTTGGGATTTAGCCCTGTTGGAGTTTTATTGACGTAAAGGCCAAATAAACCAAACTGCAGGTCGTGACACCAGCGGCACAGATTCAGGCCTCAGTTATTCCGAACTCTACTCTGAGGAAGCTGTGTCCGGGTCTGGCTGTGCTTTAAACTCCCACCATTTGGGCCTCCATAACGACTTGTGCTTCCCAGCTGCTGCAGGGCAAAGGGTTTCAGATGCTTCTCAAGACATGCTGGTGAAGAAAAAATTATTTGCGGAATAAGGTACTGCTCAAGGACTAGTGGCAGAACCCAGCTGTAAGTGTCTTATTATACTGGCCAGAAACTGTGAGAAGCAAGAAGGAGAAACCCTGGTGAAACTCCATTAGATGCCAGTCACGTCTGCTCAGCTTCTCACTCAGGTAGGCTGGCAGATGGTCAGCAAATAGTCTCACTTTTACAATGCAACCTACACAGGTTTTCAGTGTGAAAATTAGCATCCAATTATTTTCAAGCATTAATGTTCTCCAAGGAAGCGAGTTACCTCTATTTTAATTCTGCTTAGGCTCTATTTGCTCAGACACGTAAGCCAATCTTGCAGGCGCTACGTCTCGTGTACACAGGCAGAATGGCAAGCCAGGGAAGAGTACTAGAAACGTGGAATAATGCAAATTCCCAGGCAGGGAGTTGCATGGCTTCCAACTTTTAGAAGAGACGGGGAGGAGACAGTCGAGTGAGGAAGGCATAAAGCGTCTCCAAACAAGAATGATTTCTCCCCTACCCCCATCCAAAAGCCTATGGTAAAATTTGCGTCTCACAGGTATCAGTCAGCTGCATAAACCATTAGAGAAGGCTACAGTCCATTGAGCACCGAGCTCTGATCTATGGGACACCCTCGGTATGACACATCCAGCAGGGCTGTGGATAGTCGGAGGAGTTGGTGGCAGGCCCTGCTTCTCCCAGAGCAGAATGGGAGCCTATTGCCCACCTTCCTGCCGCCATCACCACCATCCTTGGACAGACACAAGGGAAGTCACACTCACTGCATTACAGACACGGGCACTATCCTTGGGACAGGCAGGACGCGTGCCTGAGCGTGGCCACTCTCAGATGAGCAGTGGCTTTCCTTAGCAGAGCACACAGGTCCACGAAGGGGAAAGAAGACATGGGGCAAAACTTGTTTTGCTCAAGATTTCAACGTATCACCTTACGTGCCAGGATCTGTGCCTAAAATGGAAATGCATACCAGCCGAGCCGAACCTCGCAACCCTTTCTTGTGCAAGGATCCCTTATTATCACAGGTAACAGGACTATCCTGAGTAGTAAAGGTTATCTGCATATCTGGGCTTGATCCCACAAGCAGAGGTCTGCAGCCTTCCTTGCCGCCTGCAGCTGTGTCACCTTAGGTACAGATGCTGCTGTGTATATATTACTGTAAGGAACTTGCCAGCCTGAAAATACGTGAACTGCTTTTCATTGTCATTAAATAGGGAGAATAATGCCCCAGGGTTGCACCTTATGTTCTAGTGAGGTTGCATTTGCTTCATGCTCCTGTGTAGTGGAGGGGAAACTTCACTGGCCCAACCTCAGTCTGTACCAAGGAGCATCTCAAGGCTGCAGCTTCAGCAGGTACAATTGCAACCAGCGGTTTTGCTCCTCCAGCTAGTGCAACTGGGAGCACGGGAGCAATGGCAAACCTGCAGAGCTGCTACTAGACATCCCCTGGGAACCACTGATGAGGTGGGGCTGCCTCCTGCCACGTGTTTATACAGCCTGAAGTTGTATTTTTAAAAGCAAACAGCACATTAAACACATCCTTTGCATCACTTCTGGGATCATCGCAACTGGGTACCCACGAAGCAACAAAAAGCTCCCCCACGCCGAGATGCTCTCTGCTCCATGAATGAGTCCGTGAGTCCCCGCCGTGCCACAGCCGCACCGGGCACGGGTACCTGGGGCAAGGCTGGCGGGCAGCAGAGAGGGACGGACCAGGCTCCCAACCCACATTTCCCTGGGAAACACTGCCAAGGTGCAAAACCCAGGAGCCCAGGGCCTGGGCAGAGGGCAGAGCCCCTCTGGCTTTGGAATCCCATTCCGGGCAACGGGAAGTGAGCAGGAGGCCCCAGTTCCCGCAGGCTGGAGCATCGCTCCCATCGGGCCAGCCGGTTTCCCACCGCGGCCCATCGTTGCCCCCCGGTCCCATCGCCCATCGCCCACGGCGGGCTCACCTGCTCGGGCCCCTGGAAGCAGATCCTGCAGAGCGGGGTGCGGATGCCGCTGTCGACGCTGCTGCCCAGCGAGTAGCGGTCCTCGGCCTTGCCCTTGCCGAAGTCATCCGAGGAGGTGCTGCTGGGCAGGGAGGCGGGCGGTTCCCCGGCGGGGCTGCCCCACTCCTCGGCGGACGGGCTGCCCGCTCCGCCGCCGCCGCCGCCGCCGCCGCTCCCCACCACCACCGCCGCCGCCGCCGCCGCCCGCCAGCCGGGTCCGCGTCCCCCGGGCGGTGCGGCCCCCGCCGGGCCGCCCGCCGCCGCCTCGGCACCGCCGGGCATGGGGAGAGGCGGCGGCGGGGAGGGCGGCGGCGGGGCGGGGGGTCTCCGCAGCAGGAAGACCTTCAGGTCATTGAAGAGCATGCGGCAGCGGCACTTGAGGAGGCCTTGGTTTCGCAACATCTGTCTCGGACGGAGGAGCCCGCAGCAGCAGTAGCAGAAAATGACCGCTCCGGGTGGTATTAACATGTGCCTTTCCTTGGCAGGCGGGGACGGGGTGGGAAAGAAAAGGGCAGGAGCCGGGCGCCCCGCGGCCGGGGGGGGCTCCGCTGCGGCCTCAGTGCCTGGGGCGGGGGGTGGTGGTGGTGGGAGATGGGGTGGTGGTGAGGGGTTGCGCTGACCGGCGGGGAAAAAGACAAAAAGCAGAGCCGGAGGGCGAGGAGGGGGTGAAAGCCCCGGCAAGCCCGCTGCAATCCGTCGAGGATGGCAATTAAAAAAAAAAAAAAGAACAAAAACAACACAAAAAAAACCCACCCGACTCTGCGCTTCTGGGGGATTCTCACCCCCGTGTCCCCCTTCCCCCCCCCCCACCCCCGCCCCCTTCGAGCCTTCCACAAGTTTGTTTAGAAATCAGCGGGAGGAGGAGATAAATCTCCCACGCCCGAGGGTCCGGGGGGGCGCGGGCGGCGGGCTCGGGAGAAAGCCCCCGATCGGCTCTCGCAACTCCTAAGCCTGTAAAAAAGAAGGGTCCACGTCTCCGGTGGGTGTGGGGAGGAAGGAGAATATGGTTCTCTCGACAGTATTTGGCATCTCAAGTAATTTTCCTTTTTCTTCTATTTTTTTTTAATTTTTTTTTTTTTTTCAATTAAAAAATAAAACCCGATCACACGAGACCCGGTGTGCACCCGGACAAAATAGCAGCCGGTCTGGCTATCAAAATGCAAAATTGGTAGCTGCTGTTATTATCAAAATTGCCTCTTTGACACACAAAAAAAAAAAAAGAAAAAGACCTTCACATTGTTTGTGGGAAAACACCCTACGTTTCCAACACTGTACTCCCAGGTGGCTTCAGATTTTACCGTTGCCTTTAAAAGATTTCATTGTAAATATTAAAAGTCCTGAAAGAAATAATTAGCATTCGATGAGCTTAATCCCAGATGTACTGAGATAAATATATTTTATATATATAATATATATATAATATATCATATATATTTTTATATATATTTATATATTCTGACCTTCTCTATTCCAGCAGCTGTCTGGACCACACCAAAAAAATCAGAGCGAAATTGGTGAGGGAAGGCGGCTGTATTATTCCCTAAGCTGTTACCATCCTGGACCAAAAAAAAAAAAAAACCACCCGTCGAAATCGGATCTATTCTTCGCATGTAATTGACCGGGGAAACGTGGATCTTACATGGTCACGTTTCCTTTCCTCCTTTCACAAAACAGGAACGTCATCAAACGCATTGGCAGCTTGTACAGACCATTGTGGATGGCGAGGCGGCCAGGGCTCTATCAGCAATTGCAGGGACCTCCTTTTGATGCATTGGACGAGGCTCCTTCTTTCTCTCCACCACCGTCCCCACCTTCATTTTCCTCCCCTTCTGTCCTCCTCCTCCTCTGACTGTTGTTCTCTCTCACAGGCATTGACATTCAACCATCGCAAGTCTGTCGCACTCTCGCTGGCAGGGAAAAAAAAAAAAAAAAAGAGAAAAAAAATATCGGAGCAGATAATTCTTTTCTTCCTCCTAAAAGGCTCGGATGGAGCACAATGCGCCAGACACACGGGGCAGCATGGCTTATTTTTCGTGCGGCTCCTACCGCTTTGGCAACATCGAGGTGGTTGTGTGCGTGTGTGCCTTCCTCCCTCAGCAGCAGCCTCCTCGCCGCTCTCCCATCCGGCTTGCCGTGATGATGTTGCTGTTGCTATCTCCCTTGGATGCAATGGGGAAGGCAGGTTGTTTGCAGTGCAAGCGGGGATTTGCAGGAAGGGAGGGGTGTAACGTGGCCGCGCTCTCCTCCCTCCCCCGGCTTTTTTTAAAAAAAAAAAAAAAAAGGCAAAAAAAAGAGAAGCAAAAAGGCGGGGTGAGGTGGGGGGGGGAAGAATCAAAGGGAGAAATGGGGCCCTCCCCGAGCTTTGATGCCCCCGGCTGCCTGCAAGAGCCCACGCCGGGGAGGAAAGGAGGAGGGGCGGGGAGGGGGGGGGGAAAGGGGCTGGGCGGCCGCTGCGGCTTCAGCACCACCACAGCCGCGGACAGCTCCGGCGGGCGCGGGCGGGGCGCGGCGGCTCCGCGCTGCTCCGCGCTCCTCCGCGCTGCTCCGCGCTCCTCCGCGCTGCTCCGCGCTCCTCCGCGCTGCTCCGCGCTCCTCCGCGCTCCTCCGCGCTGCGCGGCCCCGGCCCCTCGCCACCCCCGACCCCCGCCACCGCCGGGCAGGCCCGGGGCGCCCCGCAGCCGGCCCTGCCGAGCGCCGGCACCGCAGGAGGCGGCCCCGCCGCCTCAGAGGAGCCGGAAGGCAGCGAAACCTCAGCGCTCCGGCGTGTTTCCCGGCTCGGTTTTCACCTCCCACCGGCCGTTGCGGGGACCTATTGAAATAAGGAAACTTTCATGGGCAGGTTGGCAGCGATGGAGCGTTTGGTGATTTCTGGGGCAATGGTGCCTGCTTTACCGGTTCCCAGCAGGAAGCCGAAATCCCACTAACAAACTTTCCCCTAGCAGATTAATTAGTTGCAGAGGATTTCACGGTTTAATAGCTATGATAATCAATATTTTTTTCATTTCACTCCAGCAGCGTTTGCTCGCTGATAGATTTGTTTTGTTTCAGTGGCGTATATTACGGTAGAAATATGGGTTCCTCATAGCCCAATGAAGGGTAAATATGACTGAACACCATTGCTTAATTAGAGATTTGCTGAAAGTAACCAATGGCAGCCGAAGCTGATTGTTTTTACTCTCTTCAACCTATTTGAAAATTTTAAGTAGCAGCTTCTGGAGTCCATGCGCTTTTCTCTGCAAACATCATCAGAGGTGGCTTTCTCTACATTGTCCTGCTATGTGTGTCCATGCAGCCCCATCCAGTCTCCAAATACAAGGGGGAAGTTAGCTCCCCACTGGGACTTTGTCCTTGCCATCCCAGCTGGAACAGCTGACAAAGGTGCTGGGTTTGATGTGGACCGAAAGTATTTATGGTACAGATGATCTGAAGGCTTCTGGTCTATGCAATCCAGCTAATGTCAGTGCAATGTCTCAGCTCAGGGATGAGTGAACATCCTCCAGATGGGACGCGCCTTTCGGTGACACAGAGCTGGGCCTGGGTCATGTCAATGCCATTGAAATTTCAGGCTTCTTAATTTGGTTTCTCCATAAGGTTTCCTCAAACTCCTACTTCAATACCATATAGCATGCACCAACACCGAGGCTGCGTTCTGTAGCTTGTCTGTGCATGGGGTCTTCATTGGCAGTGACCCAAGAGTTTCAGATGACAGAGAACCTAATGTCACTCAAAACTTGTGCTGGGCCCTAGACAACGATTTGAAATTGCTTCCCTTAGAATAAGACGTGACATGCATAAACCACTGTGCCACGATCAGCAGAGGAATCTATGTTGTTACCTAATTAAAAAGGGAGCAAAACTGATTATTCACTACAGGAAAATGAAACCAGCACATGCAATTAATTTCCAGCAAATAAATTACACATTGGGATGCTCTAAAGCTAAAACATTCATCACTGAAGCCTGCCATTTCTCAGAAAAGCTGGGCAGATTTGCCAGTGTGGCTCTCTACAACATATTTCAGGCTTCTCAGAATTTCACATGTGTCTAATGGGGTCATTAGAGAAATAATAATGGAAAGAGCATTTTAGGGACTTCCTGAGCATCAGACAGGCTGGCTAGAGGCTGAGTCTCTGTGCCCATGCTCCAGGATGGCTTTCCACCCCCCCTGCTTTTTATTGCCCTCATCTTACTGTCTTGATGTCGCCAACATTTTCAGAATGGTTCCATCAATAACAGAATTGGAGTGAAATATATTGTTGTCATCCTTTGCTTGTGTAAAGCATCTTTCATCCTTCCCTCCTGCCCATGCCTGGTTTTACAGAAAGGATATGCTCAGGGTAGAGGAGATCTTTGTATTATACTCTGGGTTTTAATGTATGGGCTGTGTGCCCAGAGAGTTGAATGGCTGATAAATGTGACAAAATAAATAAAACAAATAATAAATCGGAGGTGCTCCGTATGCTTCCCAGAGGTGAGTGGGTACTCCTCTTTTGGTAAACGGGACAGCGGCCAATGTTTTCACCCTTGGATGCTGCATTCAGGTCGCAGGTATAGATCGAGGTGCTTTGCTTAAAACGCTCGCGCTGGGAAGAGCTGGCCCCAGACACTTTGGTGAGATCCCAGCAAGAGCAGGGGGCTGTCAGGAGGCCACTGCAGCCTTCCTAACTTTGCTCCACGGGAAGCAACGTGCAGCAAATGACAGGCGACACCTTCTCCTTTTGAAGAAAGGCCTGTCGCTGGGAATTTTGACACCGTGTCTCTTGAGCCCACTAATAGTCATGAGTTAACATAGGGAGGAAACAGATGGGCGGCATCAGTTCTGGCACACGCTACCCCTGCCATCCTCAGGTACAGAAAAAGGGAGAAAAAAACATGGATCCACCAGCTGAGAGTGGAGAACTGGTTTCTCTTGATTGGTTACATCTGAGCTACTGACTGGGAAATCAGAAAGGGAGATGCCCAGGCGTCTCTGCGCAGACCTGCATGCCTGTTTGTTACAGATCCTGCGTCAGGATGGATTCAGGTGTCAGGCTGCAGGTCGGTCTCATGGCACACATTCTAACTCTGGTCTTCTAGAGCAGAGTGTGGGCCCATTGGCCCTTAGCTACCACCTCAGCACGGAGGAAAAAAGTATTGCTGATTATGTGCCTTCTCATCACCTCTCTGTACAAGCCATTGCAGAGGGGTAGAGGAAGGAAGACAAAGGGTGGCTACAGCTGCAGTGATACTTGACCTGCCTGTGTGGTGGTCTGATATAAAATCATATCAGAAATCTTTTTTTTTTTTTTTTAAATGTTGTTAGGTCAGAGATTTTAAAAATGGCAGAGACAGTGAGAAGGCAAATGCAAGCAGGAAAACCCTGCGTGGACTGCAGCCGAACAGCTTGAATACAACATAGCGGTCATTGTGTACCAGTAAGCGAGAGACAGACAATATAGATACTGATGTGGACAGCCAGGATGAGAGAGCCAGAAAGCTGCCAGAGAAACATCCCTTTGTGTTTTCCATTTCTCAGGAAGTAAACAGTTACCTAATCCCATTTTCATGCCCACCTACTCGGTCAATAGCTGCACTGTGCCTCCTGCTCCACTTACAGCTCCTTAATGGTGCAGAGGAGCTTTGATTGCTGTGGCGTGGGCCCCATCCCTCTGGCAAACCATTACTTAAATCCAATCCATCGAAGGTTCCTACTGCTCTCTCGGTGATGGGGAGATGCTCATCAGCTGAGTACCCTCTGATTGCTTGTCACAGCCAGACTTCCTGGTTCTTTTTCCCGGATGGAGATATTAAATAAATCTCAAGTGATGTAATTACCATAACTCAGTTGACGAAGCTTGTGGGCAGACGCAGCCAGGGGCTGGAGGGAGCTCTGTCATATTTTCTTTGGTCTTTCTTCCTTTCTGGGCAGTTGCAAATGTGCCGATGCAAAGGATGCTGCTGCTGGGAAACCGGGCTCAGCAGGTGGGGATGATACATCCTATGAGCATCCAGAAATAATCCATGTATTGATTGGAATAATCTTCTCAAAGGAGATCAGAAATAATTTCCAGAGTGCTGCGCCTTGGTAGCTCTGCTTCTTTGGGCTGCAGCAAAAAGCACGGTACTTTGCACACAGGGAGCCCCTGCGCTATTACTTTCTCCTCAAGCAGGGACTGAACTTCCACTCGCTCTTTTCCTGCAAGGATCGTGGTCTGCCTCTGAGATGATACACAGCAAATTTTTCTACATCCATGGCAGCTTGCTCTCCGCTAAGAGAAGAGAATGAATTCTTCTTTTTTGAAAAATCAAGCATGTCCTGCAACACGAGCCCAAGCAAAGTGTGACTGCACATCTTTTTCCTTGGGTTTAGGAAGAAAACGAGGTCTTTGTTTCTTTGAGCTTTCTCTACAAGCAGTCTTGAGGCCAGTCAACGTGCAGGAGTATGTGAGGGAGACGATACAATTGCTGATGAGGACAGCCCCCACCTTTCCTCCTTTAGGATTTGGATTTCAAATTCAAACTTGCAAAGCCACAGCACTTCTCTTCCGGATTAGACAACCCCAAACATAGAGCTTTCCTGGTAACAAGTCCTACACTAACTCCTACAAACGGAATTCCTTGTCCCCTTGGGTGACTAGTCAGAACTGTGACTTGAATAGAGCAGCTGCAATAGAGGGTGCATTTCAGGATATCTTCAGAAGGCATTTAGCCAAATGCTGAGTGGTTTTAACTATCCAGGAATGCAGTAACTGTAATGAAATACCAAACTTATAAGGACCCGGAATTTAAACATTAAAAAAAAAAAGAGAAAGTATATAATCACAGGTCCCTTGGATATTTCCACTACTCTCCTGAGTCAAGTCAAATTTGTTTCAAGTCTCTAATTGCATTCTCAGACGTATGTTATTTTAATGACATGCAACAGTCCTAGAACTAGCTCTCACTTGTCTGACAGGGGATCTAGAGAGAAAACAATGTTGTTAAACAAGCTCATTAGGGGCTGATCCTGAGACACATGCCATGCTTTCCAGATCAATGTGAACTGAGCAGATCTAGCATGTCATCAGGCATTTGCTTACTACCAGGATTCATGATCAGATGCGGTTTACACTGAGGATATTCCCCTTAGGTCCATCATGATTATACTGTGGCACAACACTGCCATACTCGGCTTAAGAAAACAGGAACAACCTTGTATGAGAAGACCGAATGTCTGTCCTCAGAAAGATCCATTTGTTGGACAAAGGGGTCATGTGTGGTGACACTGTGCCAGCATGCCCAGGAGATGAATCCTGTGAATCCTGTGCTGAGCTGAGATCCCTCTTGAGCTACAACTCTGCTTCCGTGTAATCAACAGCTTGAACATTTGAGACTGTTTTCCCAAATTCTTACAAATCCGTATCTTAGGATTTAACATCTTAGGCTGCCCAGATAACTTCCTCAACTGCAGCAGCTCGTTTCTGGATCAGCAGGCAAATATACACATGCTGCATAAATACAATGCAGGCAGTGAAGCCACTTACAAGCCAGATAATCTTCTTAGTTTCATCAGTAGTAGATGAATTTCCATATTGGCAGAGGCCAAGGACGAGACATGAGGAGAAAACCATTTTAGGTGTCTTCTAAGTGACCCTCATTGCATATAGTGGGTCTTGAGATGGGAGGGAACACTGGAGGTCATAGAAAGGCACACAGTGAAGGACATTGTAGGAGTATGTCCTCGTTTCTCCCTGTGCTGAAGAAACAGCCACCACATGCACCAGCTCCACATCATTTTCACAGCAGGCACAGTCAGAAGGTTTCCAGATCTGCCTGGAAATGTCAGGTACAAAGCACTGGGATAACCCACAGCCTGTTAAGCGACTGTGTCGCCTCTCTCCCTTGCCCTGAATGTGCTCCAATGCACATCAGAAATACAGGAAAGCTCCCGACTGTCGCTAATAAGTGTGCAAAGATTTCACTGGCAGGTATTGCTCTCCCCGGTGACTTCTGCCCACGCCTTTGCACAAAGGAAAAGCGCAGTATCTGTCAATGAAAGAACCGAGGGCTCCATCAGGAAGAGATAAGACAGAGATAAGAGGATAAGTGTGGATTTAAAGGCAGGGCTGTCGGAGATGGAGTGCTGCCGGCAATGAAAGCAGAGAGGAATGGAAGAGCAGTGAGTGGGGAAAGTTAATGGATTTACACCAGTGGAAAGAGGAGTCAATTTTTGAACCTTGCTCTTCGAAGAAGGGTCCCCCAACAGTGTATCAGTATGGAAACCTTGTCCTGAAAGGGGAATTTTGACCTTGCATGTGGCCCAGACACAGCATTTAAAGGGAGCTTGAGCATTGCATTGACACACTCTCGCAGGGCCTCAGGAGCACGTGAAGTGAGAGACTGTTAGGTCCAAGTGATGGCCTAGATCTACTGCTTCCTACAGACTTTATGTTAATTAAAGGGAGATTTCAAAACCATATGCATTTTCTTGCTGAGACAATTAATTGATTTAGAAGTTTCTGTAGTTAAAGGGGTTTGTAATTAATTTTATAGTGGGGGGGAGCATTTTAGGGATGAATGCTGCCAGGTGCCGAACACCTCCATGAAGGTGCTCAGCACCTGGATTTCCCAGCGGGCTGAACCCTCCCTACTGATGAGCTGGAAATCCCCTTTGGTCCTTGGGGTCATGCAGCTCTTAATGACTTGGCACCACTAGACCGAAGTATTCAGTCTCACAGCCCCCACAAGGAAACTCCCAAAAGCTCTTACTTCTGAGCCAGTGTCTGCATGCAGGCAGCAATTCTCTGCTGTTGAAGGTGCTTTTCCTTCCTAACAGGTTTTAGCTCTCTCTGTTGATGGTTTTTTAGCCCTCAGGTCAGATGCAGGTGACGGTGGTGATGGGCTTAATCTACTACCATCCCTTGACACGAATGTGGTTTCTCTGGATCTTCCTCCCAGAAAAACACTTGGTCTCATTCAAGAAGAGGGAAAACACAACCCGTTAACCTCAGGAAACACTTCCCTGTGTCACCCACAAACTCACATCCCTGCCTTCCTGCCCTGCCCCATAAGGGCATGAATAAATTCCCAGCCCTGAAAGCTAGGCAGGAAGAGCTACAAGCCCTTTGATTTGCACAGGGAAACCGAGGCAGAGGCAGGCGAAATCCCTCATTCAAGTCAGCAGCGAAGTGCTACATGGGGACCTATTTTACCTCATAGCAAGACTCTCTTCTGAGAGCAATTTGCACATCCTCGTGTGATGTGCAAATAAGCACACACACAATATACATCCCTTTTTCTTCCCTCTCTTTACGACTGAATAATCACACAATCTTTGTTCCATGGAAGTTTGACTGCTGCTGTTTATTGCCCTCTGGAAACGGGATGACAACAGCCCACGGCTCCTCCACAGCAACTCGCAAAGGTCTCCCGAGCAGAGAATTACGCCCGTTGGAGGCAATAAACAGCAGGAACGGTAGAGTGACTAAGCACCAAAGATTCTGCATTTGTGTAGAAACTAGCAATGAGAAGGAGGAAAGGATGCCCTGGAGGACAGATAGTGCCTTAGGAAGAAAAGTTTCCAGCATGTTCTAAAAATGAAGGTTTCCACGCAGAAGACACCAGCCAAATTTGAACCTCATCCCACCCCTGAACCTGCCTGTAGTCCTGGGCAGGGCTCCCACACCAGGCATGGAGGCCAGAAGAGCCGGCAGCATGGTGCTCCAGCTTCTCTCCACCTACCCCTGGAGAAGCAGGGATGGGCATTCAAGCCCACTGTGGCCCCACCAGAGGAGCTGGTGGCCATTGTTTCCCCTGCTCCCAACCACCACCCTACCCTGGCACAGTGGTCTCTCTGCCCAGGCGCCCTGCACAGGAGGTGCATGGGGCAAGGAGGGCTTAGCCCAGTGCAGAACCAGGTTTTTCCACCCGCAGGGCATAGTGTCACAGTACCCATGGTAACTCTGGGAATGGGCCTGGGTCTGATGAGACTCAGAAGGCAGCCGCAAGCTGACAGGACTGCAGGAATGACTGTGCTTATGTACATGATGATGAGGAGGAGCTGCTGCTGGCATATGCAAAACGAAGTCTATGGCTGTAGTTCTGGTCATCCAGGCAAAGGGCGGAGAGGGCAGTACAAGGATCTCTTCCTTGGGATGTTGCTTTTTCAGTTATGTGGTGGCACTACACAGAAGGGAAGAGCTTCCTCTGGGCACACCAGCTTTCTGGAAAATTGGAAAACTGAGGAGAATTGGCCCAGAGTACCCTGAGATATATCCCCTTCCTTATCCTTTACCTGCTGTAGGTGTCCCTGCTGTGGCAGGGGGGTTGGACTAGATGATCTCCAGAGGTCCCTTCCAACCCTGACCATTCTGTGATTCTGTGATTCCTTCCCTCCCTGATGTGGTTTGGGTGTGTGATATCAGGAGAGCTTGCAGAGGAAGATGGTGTCTCTTCTGTCTGAAGTTATCATGCGTTGGGACTCTGCTGCTGAGCTCCCCCCTGTCCGGCTCTGACACCCTTTGGGGAGCCCTCATTTAGGTAGAGAAGGATCAAAAACATGAGGGATCTCAGCACAGGAAACTGCCCACCCGGTCTCTTCTCTCTGATGCAGAGCTGCTCCTGCGGTGGCATTGGCAACATGTGCTCCTATGAAACCCTGATGTACACAGGAAAAAAAAAATTAATCTCCTTTTGTTCTCTTCCCTGACTACCCCCTTCCTACATTTTTCTTTTTGATTCATTTTTATGTTCAGTGGTATAATTTTTCCGGGTCAGTTCTAAGTCCCTTGGTTGTATGATCTTTACATACCAGCAGACATATGCAGAGAGATGAGAGGAGACCAAGTGCAAACCAATCCATCCTACTGACACTTCTATTTATCTATTTTCTTTCCCCATCTGCCACTTCCCAACTCCCTCTGTGTGTGTGTGTGTGTCAGGAATGGGGAAAGCGGATGGGATACTGGTAGAGCCACTGAAGATTTCTCCACTTACAATTGTAGCTCTCCCATTTCCTTCCTACTACCCTGCTACCCATTCCTCCTGTGGTCATCTCACATTGCCTCCAACCCTTTGCTCCTGTTCTGCTTTGTGGGAAAAAAAGAGAATAATATAGCAAATAAAAATAACAAAGGGGGTTTTAGTGCTGATGCAAGATGCCACGGTGACTGTCACGAAGCTGGAGCCATCTGCCTAGCCCAGACTAAACACCGGTGGCAAAGTTGCCCTGCTGCTGGGTGCATCGAGGGCTCCCAAGCGAAAAGCACCAGCATCCGCGACTTGAGCTGAGCTCTGTGGCTGAAAGCAGACAGATCCACTTCGTCTGTGGATCAGGCAGGAAGGGGGACTCTTAACACACACTGACTATTAATATTTCATGTTTTTGACGTCCAGCAACCACACTGAGAGAAGAGACAGGAGTTTGTTCTAGGTTCGCATTTAACCATGCCCTTCCCAGTGAATGTGCAAGCCAAGGCAAATCACGGCACACAGTGGAGTTCTTTGCTCCCTAGGCCCGGGCCAAGACCCTGATTTTTTAATTTAGTCTGTATCAGCTGTAACAATTTTTACTCTACTTTGACCCAAGATGGTTCTGGACCATCAACTACAAGCAAAACAGGGTCCAGTGGCTGTTAAGCCTCTCCCCTATTAAATAATTCAGATAATCTCCATCTAGAGTATTTAACTTTTCCAGCAATCCTGTTTTCTTTTCTAGGAACTAACCATCAAGAACTCATGACCCACCAGGTATTTGCAAAGTGGCATGCATTCAAAATGCACTTCTTTTAGAGCAGTGGTGTTATCACATAGTGAGCTTGTTCCTGGAATGAGCATTGCTTAGGAGTTGTCAATACTTTAATCTGATTTATACAAGCTGTGTTCTCTCTCTCTCTTGCCTCAAATAAACACTAATAAGTTCTCAACCTGGACAAATCCCAGGTAGTGGGATCAGTACCTGGCAATATATCAGCTTTGTTGCTGAAATCGGGGGTGAAGCAGGAACAACTGAAAACGTTTCTCCCATTTGTTTTTAATTCTGCTTGCAAATAGCTTGGTGCCTGTCTGAAATATGACTGCCCATAGGAATACACTTCATTTCTTATATTACTGTGCGCCAATTAAGTAATTAATGAAAGTCTGGAAAATCTATAAAAAAAGTTGGTTGCATCCACAGGGAACATTAATACCACATGGTGTCACGACCATGAATAAAACCTGACAGCATGTGCAAATTCAGAGAGAACTACCTGTTCTGCTGTTAAGAGATCAAGTTCAGGCTGCACCAAATTATTTTCAAGACCTGGTCTTTAACTTGTCTGTGGACTGGAAAATATTTGCAGGGCATACGGGGGTTAGTCTTTGTCCTCCAGGACTCAGTTGTCACTTTACAACCATATGAGGTATTAGACATTGCTAGACATGAATGTCACTGCTTTCAGCCTCAAATTCTGTCAGCATGATATTGTGCCGTGATGCAGTCACAGTCAGCATCTTGATTTGATCTGTGCATTGCTTCACAATTCGCTCCAGGAGGGCTTAGGGTCCAATTCGGCAAACAACTCCGCAAATGAGAAAAGTCATCCCCACCACTGCTCACAGATCTGAGCCCTTCACATCTGGCAAGTAGCGTTCTCAGAGCGTGGGGCAGCGCCACTCATCCTGGGAAAACTGTATGGAAATGATGGCCATTTCCAAACTTTACTTGACCTCAGAGGCAATGCTTGATTTCTCTGTGTTACAGTGAATCCAGATGGAATACAGGGAAAGAAACAAGACACTTGCTGAAAACCCAGCTGCTGCTTCTGAGCTTGGATTTTCCAGGTCAATACATTTCAAGATTTTTTCCACTGATAGAGAGAAGGGAAAACCTCACCCTTCCACACTCACTCTTGAATCTAGCTCCTGCAAGATAATTTTAAAAGGAATTTGTTGCCTGTTAAAAGAGGAGACCTGCTCCCAACCCATACTTTTGCACTGCCCTTTGATTCACGGCTGCCCCATAACAATGAGCAAAGCTTCATCACCATTCATCTTAGATGGTGTTAGTGAGGGTCTAAATAGCAAAGGTGGGTTTTGTAGCATGGACATCTGTTTTCTAGGACCTGGATCAAGAATCATAACCTCATTTCACATACACCAGTGAACAGCTGTCAGAGAGTAACAGCTTTCAGCCCTTATCAACCTAAGCTAAACGCAGGCCAAGAAGTTACTGGCAGAAGACTCCCAATTCATCAGTGACTTCTGAAGCATTTCTGTCCTCAGCAATAGCAGCATAATCTCAGATTAACACGTTAAATCATGAACCCAGAAAATTATCAGCAAGGATATATATTTGCATATGCACAAATATGTGTACATGTGCTGTCCGTGTATGTGTGCACCCTCGCATGACAAGAGATCCAATCAGACGACTCTTGCACTTTTCTCCTTTCCTGATAAAGAGCCATGGAGCAACCACTGAATTTGAAAGGTGAACCATCAAGAATAACTGTTGTCACAACAGCAAGTGAAACAGATTCCCTCAAGATATCACCCGGGATCAAACTGCACTTTATAGTGAACAGCTATGTGATAATCCCGTGATCTGTCACCTAAACCATGGATCTGCTCCCTGGTACAGACAAAAGAAAGGATTCAGTGGACAACCATGCTGAATGGGCCGAGTATGTCCTTTTTTCTTGTATAATGAAACTAAATCTCATAATCTTTTCTTGTTGTAACTTTTGTGTTTTGTAATCCTTTTTACTGGACAGAAATATTCCAAACAACGCTAGTTTCTCGAGTCCCAGAAGTTACAACTGAGCTTAGACAAACTTTTGCACCCCTCAAACCATGACATGAGCAAACTTTCTGTGGGTCCTTCATGAACCTTTCTCAGGGTGAGGTAAGACCTGTGCTCATGATGTTACACAAAACTGGTTTCCTAGACCAAATGCGAGATTGTAATTGAACTTGGGACATATTCCACTATGTGACAAACACTAAACCCACCATTTGTTGTACAATGTATAGTGCCTATGTTTAGTTATAGCCCTACTGAGGAAAGGACAACTCTTTTTACTCACCTGTAAAGAACCCTGCATGCCTGTGCCACCATAGGAATAAAAAATATTAATTGCACTACCTGTCCCTTAAGCTATTCATGCCACTTCCTTCTCCTCCACCACCCTATATTAAGCCTTTTGAAGCTGAAAGTGGCTGTAAATCTCTCTAAATGCCAGTGGACCGTTTTGCTAAAACATTATCCATCTTAACATCATGTCAGATTTCTGAATGAGAATGACATCTTCGGTGGGAACAGGCTTATAACTTATACTGCTTCTCATTTCCTGAAGCACTGGAATTGTGCTGCTCCCTAATGTTATTTTATTAAGATGGGATTTGTCATCATATTGCTGAAAACAAGATAAAATGCAGGCTAATTAAATTCCTTATTTAACTTGATGAGCATCTGCTTTCTGTAGTCACATTCTTTCAAACAGAACCTTTGTAGCTGTTTCTCAGGATCTGGCTATCACGATTTTTACTGTAATCAAAATGGGGAAATACCCCCCCTAAATAAAAGCGCGTGCATTCCCATTGCCTGTGACCCTTGTTATTTACAATGAGAGACGTAGAGCACCACCCAGGCAGACTGCAGCAGAGCCTCGCGAGCGTGCTGCCCTGACACTTCAAGAGCACTCCCTGTTGTGGAATAATTGCTATCCCAAGGAGCCCAGTGGAAGTCACTGAGACAAGCTGGTAGCAAAATACTGCAGCTGACAGCAAGTGTTTTCTAGATCAGGCTGCTATACAAAGTATAACAAACAAATCACCTTGTGACTCCCCCCTTCTGTAGCAGATGAGACTCCCAACATAAAGGAAAATCATCTCTGTTGAAGGACGTGGCTGAACAAGCTTAAGCACACACTTCAAGTTAAGCCTGTGCTTAAGTGTGCTGTTTGCCAAGGACAGATTCTGGCTCACTTTCCATGCACTGCATTCATGGAGCTTTCTAAGATGAGAGCAACCTTCCTGCATCATTGGATGAGTGAAGACTAAGGCAGAAGAGAGTCCTGAGCTGAGTCCATGTTCCTAATTAAAGCAGTTGTCTTAAGCTGCTCTCATCTAAGTCACAGCAGAGGATGGCAAACAGTTGTATCAGAACCCACTGTAAGCTCATGGCTTGGGTGTGCCACAACCCTGGGTCCGTCTCTTGGAAACCCCCTTGGCATCAGGCTTTGCATCCCACAGAAATCCAGAGCTGCTCCGCCAGCTTCTCTTGGTCCAGAGTATGCTTTGAGATCCTCCAAGGAGAGATAGTGCTCCCGTGCAAGGGTAAAGGACCATTAATATTACATTGGTGGTTAATTATTTAAAATCAGTGACTTCTGATGCTCCTGCTTAAAGGATTTCTCCATATCTCTGTCATGCACCAGGAAAAGAAAGGGCAGAGAACTGTGGCTAGCTTTAACAAACAGGATCTCAAAAGTTGGCTTCACATCAATACTATGGCCATAGGATTAGCTGCTTATTCTGAGTTTGAAAACCAGACCAGTAATTTAAGCTCCAGAATAGAACTTGGAATGCAACTTTGGTTTGTTTAACCTGGTTTCCTAAGGAAATAAAGCTTATGCAGTTAAATTCTCTGCGTGTGCACACAAGCTTTTCCTTCTAACTTTGCACCATTCTGCCAGTTCAACCAGGTTTCACCAAGATAAAGTTCTGTTCAGCATTTGGACAAAAAGAAAACCAGTTGTGTAGAGCAGAGGGATGTGCTCTGCCCTGAACTCAAGCATATTATAAGACATTGGAGAGTCCGCATTGCTAGTGCCCTCACCCCAGCTGGATCACAGCTCACTGTTGTGTTAAATGCTGGTGACACAGAAGCTTTGGAAACACTGTTTGCATCTCAATGTAGGATGTGGTGGTGTTTCTTTTCTGTTTTAAATCTTTGTTTTGAGTGCCAATGAACTGCCCCCCACACCTGGGCTGCATGGCATAAAAGATCAAGAGTCGGCTCAGCCTTGCAGCAGCCCTGCGAGTGTGGCAGCAGTCTGGCAGCGAAGCGGAGGCCATGTGCTGTGCAGACCATTGCTCTGGACTGGAGCTGTGGAGAGGAATCCAGCCAAGAAGGACAGAAGGCAGAAAAGAGACCCTGCAATCTGTTGGAGGGGTTGTACTATAAACAAGAGCAGGAAGGCTTCAGCGTGCCAGGGAAGAACAAGCTGTGTAGATAAGAGAGGCTGCTTCAAAAGAGTGGAGGGTGACTAATTTTCCTTGCACCGGGTGGCCAAAGAGCAGGAAAAAAGAAGTGGTCTTCACTGAGCTGGCAGTCAGAGAAGGGGAGCAACCTTCTCTTGCTAGAAAAGCCTCTGCAGGTCCTGTTTCATCAGAGTTTCAAGGGCAGCTGCATTCAGCAAACTCCAAATTTTGTCTTTGCTGCCACAAAGACGCTTGGAGAAAGGGCCTGATTCCGAGTTAACTTGTGGTAGTAGCTGGGCTGTCAAATGGGCCAGCAGGCCACGGTCCTTGGTGTGCAGAGGGAAGTAGAGGGAATTAACAGCTGTTTGACAAAAAAAATCCAGGTACAGCGGGTAAAAGGGGGGATGCAGGGTCATCTACTGTGCCCAGGTCCAGCCCCAAACCCCAGCGCGCTCTGAGCCTGTGGCTCTGGTTCCCCATTAAGATCACAACCCTGCAGCCCAGAGAGGACAGGTACTGTACATACTATTCAGACCAGACCAGAGGAGCCCACACAAAAGGGTTTCCCCATCCAGAAGGAGCTCTGCCAGTCCAGGGGCCTTTCGCTGACTCTCCTGCCCCGAGACCAGCCCTGAGGAGCAGACCTGCATGTTGTCAGTCCAGGCACTTGACTGGTTTTAGCTGTGAAAGAACTGATAAGGCTCATGAGCATGGGATTAATTTCTTTTAGAAGGTGCAACTGTAAGTTCTCCACAGCTGATCAAAGACCGGCACATTTGGGCACTGGTAATGGTGTCTCTGAGTTCGGTGTGGGCTACCAAACCCCTCCAAGAAGCTGGGGCATCTGAGGGCTATTAGCCTGGGCTGATTTCCAGTTGTCTGCTGGATGGCCCTGCTACACACAGCAGTTCTGCAGGCAATTCAGCCCCAGCAGAGCATGCAGGCAGGCCACACATCCAGGATGAAGGTGGCCAGCTCTGCCCATGTGGAGAACCAAAAAGGTATGTTGGCGAGGTGGTGGAGTGGAGTAGATACATTCAGCACGACAGCAGCAGGACCTCCTAAGAGCAGCTCAACACCCCTCAGAGGACAATCCATGAGATTCCAGAACACCTCTGGGGTCTTGGGTTGCTTGTATTTTTTTAGGTATTAGCTGCTGCTTATATAAGATGTATGATGCATGGCCAGGCAGTTCTGTCCTCATTTGGGAGCCAGCAGTCAGAACCAGCCCAGCCCATGAGAGGGTCTTTAGAGCATGATTCAAGTGATGGGAAGATCCTGGTAAGAATGGCACTGAGAACCCCATTTCCTTATGTTTTTCCACTGATGGGAGCATTTCTTCGGAACTGGGTGAACCATTTCCTCCCCAGCAGAACTGGGGTTTACTAACCCCCCTAGTCCTCTCAGAATTTTCGTACTGCATCTCTTCTCCCTGACCCAGTATGCAGAGAGCGAGTCCAAGCCACTGCTGGAAGCATGTTCTGACTGAAAGGACACCTGGAGTGCTACCAGCAAACTGCTCGCAAATGGCCTCTCGTTTTGTAGGTCTGTTCTCTGCATGGCTGGGCTGTTCCTTGTGCCTTGCTGAAGTTGTGCCATATGGAGCAAATGCTTCAACGTCTGTCTGTGTGTCTGCCTGACCATGCAACCCAAGAGCTCTCTGCAAACAATGCTCCGCTGTCATCGTTTTCATGAGCTGGGGACAGTCCCCGATAGGGGCTTTTCTCCACTCTTCCCAAGTTGTTTCCCTCCCCCTCCCCCCCAGATCTCCCAAAGCATAAGGAGCCATCACCAGAGACCTGGAACTGGATAGCTGCTGAGGGGGGAGAAGGTGGCTGGAAACAGTTGCAGGGTTATGCTCTGCATGTTCTCTCTCTCTCTCTCCCCCATATGTGACACTGGGATCTGGTTTAGCTTTGGGCAGTTAAAAGTGTGACAAGAAGGAGAAAAAAAAAGGTCTCTCCTCCGTTCCTTTCTCTCTCTGCTGCGTAGCCAGCTGGACTCTGCTGGCTTGCAGAGGGAGAGAGGGCAACAGCAGAGGATCTGAATGGAGACCATGGGGCTGAGCATCCTTTCCTAGCACACCCGCTCTGAAGTGAGGGGGCCTGGAATTTGGAAGAAGGTTTGACTTTTTTTCTTAAGAGAAACTGGGACAAAACGCTGGACCCGGACCTCTCCTCAACCCTGTGGTTTTCTTTAAAAGCAGCATGTTTATGAGTGCCTGTGTGCACGTGGCGTGCTCAGGTCTGTACGTGTGCAATTCCCAGGCGAGTAACAGCACTCCCGGGGTTGTGCTGTGTGTCAAGTCGCACCTCGTTCTTGCTCCCTGCCTTGTTTTTCTCGGGCTGACGAGCTCCTGACTAATGGCAGTCACTGCTGCTTAATCAGGAAGCAATTTAAGGATAACCTTTTCTAATTAACCAGCAGAGAGAAGAATGAATAAACTGCGAAACAGCCAGCTGGCTTCGGTGTCCCCAGCCAAAGGGTCTGTCAGGTGGGAGAAAATGGCATCTGGGGACAGGGATGGTGGCTCCAGATCTGCCACTGGGCAGGGTAGTGAAAGTCAGAGATGGGAGGGGGTTACAGTGCCTTGTCTCTGCTTTCTCCCCAGGTATCGCTCTGGTCATGCACATGGGGATCACGACTGTCCAGGAAGGGTGGCTTGATGTATATAATTGAGCCCCATGTATCACTAAAACCCCGAGACACCCTTTCATTCAGAACTTTGATGCAAATGTGAGTAATTACCTTATTATGAAGGTGTTCACAGAATCATAGAACAGCCCAGGTGGGAAGGGACCTCAAAAGATCATCCGGTCCAACCTTCTGTGGGAAAGGGAGCCTAGATGAGATTATCTAGCACCCTGCCCAATTGCATCTTGAAAACCTCCAGTGATGGGGACCACACCATGTCCCCAGGGAGGTTGTTCCATCAATTGATTGTTCTCAATATAATTTTTTTTTTTCTTATATCAAGTGCAACTTGTTGAACAGCACGGGGCCCAGTATTGATCCCCAAGGGACCCCACTTGTGACAGGCTGTCAGCCTGAGTAAAACCCATTGATCGCTGCCTTC
This sequence comes from Pluvialis apricaria, assembly GCA_017639485.1. Taxonomy (NCBI): domain Eukaryota; kingdom Metazoa; phylum Chordata; class Aves; order Charadriiformes; family Charadriidae; genus Pluvialis; species Pluvialis apricaria. The sequence continues at coordinate 65,164,506 of CM030011.1, read as the reverse complement.
TGCAAGTGCCTGTGAGCCACTTTCCCACCCATCTCACAGACCACCCCTCCAGCCTGTGTCAGGCCAGTTCCTCCAGCAGGGGGCTGTGGGACCGTGTGGCCAACCCTTTGCTAAAGTCCAGGTGAACAACACACAGAAAATGTTATTTTGTTGTAGAAGGTGATCAGGTTCGTCTGGCACGATTTGCCTTTGGTAAATCCGTGCTGGCTTTTCCCAATCACCTGCTCCATCTGATTTGTGACAGTTTCTAGGACGATTCGCTCTACTAGTTTCCCAGGGACCGGTGTAAGACTAATGGGCCTGTGTTTTCCTGGGTCCTGTTTTGGGCCATTCTTGTAGATGTCTCTCACATTGGCCCTCTTCCAGTCGCCAGGGGCACCCCCTCATCTCCACCACTTTTCAAAGACGACAGGCAGCGGCCTCGCACCAATGCCAGCCACTGCTCTTGACACCCTGGGGTGGGTTTCCTCCTCGCTGCTCACAACAGTATTTTCATCCTTCCTCATGCATTACCTCCATTCCTTTATTCCTCACGCATGGTCACTCATTTAAAATAAGCCACACACCTAAGATGGCGCCGCGAGGGTGAAGACTACATTTCCCGGCGTGCCGAGCGCCCGCGGCGCCGAGGCTGCGCTCCCGGCATGCTGCGCGCTGCCCGCCGTTTTGTGCCGGCGGGCGGTAGAGCGGGGTCTGCTGGGAGTTGTAGTCTGCGCGGCTGCGCGCCTTTCGGCGGCGCACCGGGCCTCCGGCAGCCGGTGGGTTTGTGGGCCTGTGGCGAGGGGAAAGGCGGCCGGGCCGCGGCTGAGCCCGGGGCAGGCTGCAGCGGAGCCCCCGGGAAGCGAGGAGGGACCGCGGCCCGTGGCGTGGCCCCTGGGCCCCGGTGGGGTGCGGTAGTGCTGGGCCCCTGTGGGGTGGCGGGTGGTCGTTGAGGACGGCCTGCGGGGTGGGGGTCGGGTCCTCCGTGGAGTTTGGGAGAGAGCAGCGTGGTGCCTGGGAGCGGAGCAGGGAAGGGAGCGAGCCCCGCTTCTTACAGGGCGGTGAGGAAAGTTGGTGTCTGACTGGTGGAGGAGGTGGGCGGCCCGTGGGGTATAAGGCAGGGAGCAGATGGAGTGAGGCCGGCTCCTGGGAGATGCGGTGGGAGCTAGGTCCTTGCCCTCATCAGAAGGTCCTTGACCTGCGAGTGGAGCTCTCTCAAGGCAGGAGCTGACTCTGCCCTTTGGAGTTGAGTATGTATCTGCTACACGCTGTGAGATGCCCCAGAACTGGAAGGTGGTCAGGAAAGATGGGGTGTTGTCCCATCTTTGCGGTTAGGTACCAGAAATAAGAAGCACTTCTACACAAGATTGTGCAGAGATGTATTGCCTTGCCTTATTTGCCTTTGCAGGGCTCTGCAGTGTGTGGCTTGGCTATTTTATCAGTTCTGCTAGCTTTTGCAGAGAAGAGTGCTCAGAACTGTAATGGAATAAGGATTTCCTCCTTTTTCCATATGTTTTACCTATGTGGGACTGGCATACAAAGCCCCAGCAGTAGTTGTCAGTATCTGCTTGCTGATAATGGCTTGGCTTCGGTCTGACAGCCTTGCTGTACTACTAGGTTTTTGTGTAGGATCAGTTACAGTAATACTCAGTCACTAACTATACTGAGTTATCAATACAACAAATGTTTTTGGGGGGAACAGAGTTGAAACTTCATATCTCTTCTTGCCTTTTTTTTTTTTTTGTAGACTGGCTTTCATTCCTGTAAAGAAGTGGGTGCCTCTGTGATTAATTCCCAATGCAGTTTTGATTCAGATTTATTGTTTGTTGAAGATGTCATCAGGCCTTACAGAGGAACAAAAGAGAAGAATTGAAGAGAACCGCCAGAAGGCTTTGGCTAGGAGAGCAGAGAGGCTAGCAGCCCAGAGAGGCGGGCAGGTGGGGACCGCTGGACCTCAGGTGAAAGAACAGAGTCCAGGCAATTGGGGAAACTTGAAGCAAGAAAACAATCATGTCAGGTTCATTAGCCAGCACCAACAGAATCCAAACAGTCCTGCGGAGCAGAAGAGCTATCTCCAGAAAGATTATAATCATTACATTGCAAACCAACAGATGTCTGGTTCACATGGAGAGCAACAAAAGAATTGTTCAGTGGACTCAGAACAAGCAAGTGGCATTAAGCAGTTCCCTACAACGATCCCAAATTCTCTGAGTTATTCCCATAAACATTACTTGGATGCTGGTGGTCAGGAACACGGACAACAAGCGTTAATTAATCTTCGTACACTCCAGCAGCCCAAATGCTACCCAGCTTTCAAAAACCCTACAGAACCATCTCATCCTAGATTAATTGATAACGGGCACCCTGACGGTACTAAAAATTTACAAAGTCAGAACAAATCTGCCATAAAATATGTTTCACCACCAAGCAGCGCTACCCAGAGTGATTCAGAAATGCTGATAAACACAAGCAGACCAACGGAAAGAGAGGGGGGAGGTGGTGCGTCTCAGGCCAGTAGTGGAATGCAGAAGCTGACCAGCTCTGCTGGTGCAGGCTCTAACTTTGAAGCTGCCTCTTGCAAGAAAGCAAATAGTGTTACAAAAGGAAAATGTGTGAAATATGGAGAAGACCGATTCCAGGTTGAAATAGGGTATAATGCTGAGCTTATTGCTGTATTTAAGAAGATACCAAGCAAAAGCTATGGTAAGAATTGATTGTTTGCTGTTATTTCTTTTACGTTAGATTGGAGTTTCAGCATCTGCTGGGATTGTAGTTGCTATATGGTCTTAGCAGTACAGCTATTGCTGGAACGGAATATGTGGTATTAATGGGGGATTGGAAAAGTAAAGACAGCTGAAATTGGAAAGAAGTTCTGGGCATAAACAGCTTGAGCTTGGGTTTCGCCAAGAAATCAGAAGCCCTGCTTTATGAACAGTCCTCTAAGAAGTTTAGTGGCGGCAGCTAGTCAGAGTCTTTTGGGAGTGAAGGAAGGGAAGTTATTCATAAAGTGGTATGGGAAAATGGGTCACTTCAGCTGTAGTTCAGAGTTGATGAGCTGATTCTGTTAACTGGGTTACTGAGAGCAGTGGAGCATCTGCCTTCTGGCTTGCTGCTGATCTTTTCTCCATGCCTTTATTTGTTTTATTCTACTTTTGTTCCGGCCATGTGTTGCTGCTCTGTGTGAATGGCTGCTGCATTCTTCTTGTCTTCGTATTGATATGCCCTATGCCTTTTTTGGTGTCACGTAGCTGTAAACCTGGGCATACTGTTTTTCAGATGTGTGTCAGAAAGTTTGCACGAGTAGAATGAATTCTATCTTGCCTCACATCAACATTTCACAACACCACTTTTTTCTACCCCAAATGATTCATATTTTGCCCTATTTTAGATCCTGCTATGAAAAAATGGAATTTCAGCCTGGAAGATTACAGTAGTTTCAGTAAGTAAATGGGTTGTTGAATGGTAAAAAAGGATTCAAGTCTTGATCCCCTTCCTCTGCCTTCCATAATTATTATTTAGCTTTGTTATTGTCTGGAGTAATAAAAGTAGTGCTACTCAAACATAACACCCATCTTTTAGGCATCTAGCTCATAACATTTTTCTGACACTTTGTAGTTGATTAGAAATAACTTAATTTTTTCTGTAATTTAAATGCCAAACATAGGTTTAACTTTTTCTGCCATTGCTGAATCTTTCAGCAACCAACAAGCCTAATCACAGGAAAAAATGTCTGCTGTTTGGGTACTTCATATGAGTCTGTATTGAGAACTGAGCGTGTTCTGCTAGCTAATGCTTAATTTCTAGGTCCATTCATGTATGTTCTTTTTAAACAGCTTTTTTGTTGGTGTTGTTTTTTTTTTTTACATTTTTTTCCTGTTAATTTTGAGTGTCAGAAAAGGAAAAAGGGTAATTCTGTAGGGCTTTGAGTGAGACTGAAAATGAAGTTGCCCTTTTTTTGGCATAACAAGGATGGTTTTTATCTTCTTTTTTTTTCTCCTGTCATTTTGTTCGGGAAAGATTGAGAGACGATAGAGGCAAACACTTCAGGTAAGCTTTTCAAAAGCATGTTGTATTGAAGCGAGTGATAAATCACTATTGATTTCAGTGGGAACAGAATTAGGCCTGTGTTGAGCACTTTGAAAAACCCACAGCTGAGTGCTGGTATTTTAGCTTCCCATGTGGGTTGCCACACATTCATAATTTAAATGCTACTGTTTTGCTTGAAGTGTATGAAGTACAGATGAGAGCAGAGTCTCCACACTACGGAGCTTGCAAATGAAGAGGGTGGTTATAAGAAATGACGCTTTTTTCCTTAAAGCTATCAAATATATGAGTTCTCTGTGGAAAGTTTCTGTTGACATGTGAAGACAATATGTGATCAACATTGGACAATGATAGCAGGGGAAAAAATACTCTAAGGAAAGGGAACTGACTTAATAGGGCCTTGGTTTGAAGTCTTGTAAGTGTAAAAACAATTATTTTCAAACTTCCTACTGTTAGTTTTGTTCTTCTGAATAATGTTGTCTGGTATCATGTTTCTTCCTGTGTACTATAAATTAAACATCCAGTCAAGCCCAGAATCAGGTATTGAAGTAAAAGATTAAAATATGGGGTGGGTTTTTTTTCCCCAGTTTCTTTTAGTATTAGTTGTAGAGATGAGCTCTAACTATGTAGTGCTAAAACAGTAGCATCTAAACTCTTTTGCTTGGTGCATTCAGAGGAGAAAGTCTAAATTGGTGGTTTCCTAGTTCTCTGCTTTAAAAATTACTTTCACTTGATGCTCTTACACTTTTTCTTTGGACTAGAAATCTCAAATGCTTGGGTTTATTCTGGAAGTCACTTTTTAAAAATAAAGTTGGATGAAATCCAAATGGCTTATTGGTTAGGAAGAAAGTGTCTGAATTTGTTTTTCTCCCCTTTTTTTTCCATTTTCAAATCTTAATCACTGAACTTAAATTTGTTTAAGTTGTTGTTGCGTATCAGTGAGCTGGACTATTTGAAAAGAAGCAGGGTGGATCGTGGTGTGCAGCTTGACCCTCAAAAGACTTGATTCACCTGGGCTTACTCTAAACAGCTACTGGATCAGGGAGGTTGCTTCTCTTTACAAATACCTGGAGGCAGAATATGCTTAGTGTTGCCCTGCTCTTGAGTCTAATGGACTCTGGAGATGCTAGTGAATCCTTGTGTTGCTGTAGTACCTATGAGTTGGAGTCTTGGGGATAAACTTCATTATTTTGATGCTCTAAAAGTATGAGGAAGAAAGGTTCTTGTTGTGTAACCATCACAGTTCAGCTATAATAATAAAAGACAACATATGGGTATAGATTGGCAGAGACACACAGGAAAAAGTGGAATGTTGATTAGCGTGGATAGCTGTGGTGTCAGGCTAACAGCTGTAAAATGCTGTGCCCTTTCTCTCCCCATGCCCTGGCATCGTGAGAGAGGTGGTTGCTAGTGATTAGTAAAATAGGAGTGCAGATGGCTTGGAGAAAGTACAAGTCTAACTGAAAGACAGGGTAGAATAAAGGGTGATGGACTTAAATTGTAACAAAGGGGATTTAGGGGTTGGCACTAGATTCTTTCCTGGTATCTTTCCTACAGTATTGTGAATATACAGCATTCCTCCTAGATGAGATTGCATATCAGACATTGACATGAGGCAGATATTTTTAGATCTTTCTCCTTTGCTGTTTGCAGAAGTACCTTCCAATCTTTTCAGGCACATACTATTGATCACCATGCGCTTGTCCCTGCAACTTTGTAAGTGAAAACACTCTATGACTGTGTGCAGTTTACCTGCTGAGTGTGGTTCTGCAGATTGCCCGCCCTGACCTAGGGAGCCATGTTTTGGGGTTGCTGACAGGGGGAGCCTAATGCAGTGACGGTGCTGGACAGGCCCTTGTTCACCTGCTGTCACATGTTCCCTCTGCCCTGCTGTATTCTCTGTGGAAAATCCCGCCAACCTGCTCCTCCAGGCCATGACTCTATTCTTTGTCCCTGTGAGTGGAAGCAGGGAATCATTGTTCCGTTCCTTTTAAACTTGAAGGTGTATGGTTTGTTTGTCATCCTCTTGTTCCTTCTCTTCCCAAAGCATCCTGTGCATCTTTAGTTTATCCGTGTTCTTTGTTATTAATTCTTTTCTCTTATCTCATGCTTTTCTCCCTAGTGGAAGCAGCAAATCAACTTCAGTCGGTAATTCTGGCACCACTGGAAGGAGAAAATGCAGTGAGCTTGGCATCAGGCTCTCATTTCATTGGCAGTAGGGTTGATGTGAAATCCCTCTTGAAGATGTGTAAGAATTGGAAGAAACCCTCGGCCCTTGTCAAAGGGAAGTGCATGCTGATCTCTCGCTTGCGGTTTGAGGTTGATATTGGGTATTCTGCAGAAGTGATTGGAGTGTTCAAACAGATGGACTCCAGAAATTATGGTGAGTCTCTGGTTGTTTCTGCTTTATTCTAATAGGGTTGTTGGGACTGCTCTTGGAGTGCTGTGAATGCTTCAGACGAATTACACCCCTCTGAAATAGCGTGAGAGGATGTGCTTTGGTGAAGATTTTGAGATCTTCTGTAGTTCTGCTATAGCGCTGTATCTGTGTCCTGCGCTTTACTCCGTGCTAGAACACGTCCTGAGCCTTCTGGACCTGTTAGCCAAGGTGATATTTCAGGACTCGGCATGATCACATTTACTGTTGAAGTGGGATGTGCTGATAATTTGCCAGCAGTATGGAGGCCATGCATAAGTTCTTGTTTTTATTACCAAATGCAGTTGGACATTCTCATATTTCTCCTGCTTTACTGTGGTGTATAATGGCTGCAAGTGCCTGAGCAGATTGAGTTTACCAGCAGCTTTACTGATGTTTTTGAGGCAAGTGGAACTGTAGAGCACTTTTTACACTGGCATTCAGATTTCGATGGTGAATATCAGTTTTCCCACCTGTAATGTGGGAATGAGGCACAGAGTGATGAGGTGACCTGTACAATGTCACAGCAGGTCAGTGACATCATGGGGAAAAAATCCTGGAGCTCTTGTTTTTTGGGCAGGGCCCCACATGGCTGATTGTGACCTCAACTGACTCTGAATTCACTCTGCCTTCCCTGAAGACTGTAGACAGGTCCTACCCAGGGATAAACCTGACTGACAAGTCTAGCATTCATGTTACATTTTGGCTATTGATAAATTGGGGAATTTCCTCTGTACCATCCTGAGCACGTCATCTGTAGGGTACCGAGGTACAATTGAAAGTGATTGTGTTACTAACTGAAGTCAGAGTTTGTTGGTTAACAAATAGGAACCCTCATGCATATTCTTCATCCCTTCTTGCAGTGAAAAGAAAGTAGTTGCCAAAATCCTTGAGCAGGTGGGCTGATTAGCATGGTTCATGAGGGGAGCTGACCTTGGCTTACTCTGGTGATACCACCGCTTCTAGATGTGTGCTCATACCTTTAAGTTTTCTTCAAACTATTTGCTTGACATGAAAGCAAACGGGGAGAATATGTTGCTGGACGAGATAAGAATTCTTTTAGAATATGGTTGGGTGGCCGTGTCAGACAATTCAATCTTTTAAAAAAAGATACTTATGAAAGTGTTTGTTATAACTGTTGCAGATATGAACACCAGAAAGTGGAATTTCCTGCTGGAGGACTATCCCAAACTGAGTGAGTAACTGCATTTTCCTGGCTAGGGCTATTTTCTCAGGAGGCAAATGAATTCTAACTTAATTTCTTGGGCTAACCCTTTTGACTCTGCGGGGATAAGATGCTAACGAAGCGTGAAGCAGGTGTCTTCCTGTTTTGTCAGACATTTACACTGTTTGCCCAGACTCAAAACTTTGTAAATGTTATTCATGGCAGTCCTTTAGTGGCCATTGGGATAGTAGCTCTGTTTTGTTAGATTCTGCACTGAATTTCTGTGCAGTTTGTTATAGCACGTGTATATTTACTGTCACAAAGGTATTTTTATTGCTTATAAGGTACAGCAGCTCTGCTTGAACTAAAGAGTTGCAGGAAAATGGATTCCTCTATTCCCACTTGCCAAATTTAAAGAAATTGGCGTGATGGCTGGCAGGCCTTCCTGTCCTTACGGAAATTCTGTCTTACTCTTTTATGCTGTGCTCCTGTCCTTGGTGCCAGTCCGCCTTGCTCCCTTTTGTGTGTATATCAATTCATAAACTGGCACATCCACCCCTTGCTTAGAAAACAAACATGTATCAGGCTGTTTTACTTCTATTTCTTCCTTTGAGTTTACTACAAGATTTAAGTAGTGTGCACAGTATCGTGCTATTTCATTTCACGCCCAGGAAATTTTATTTTTCAGGTCAGAGCACTAGGTTTTCAAGTCAACTGATGATTTCTGTAACAGCCAGTTCATCCACAGTTACAGTCTGGGTGGTGACTGTCTAGCTGTTCACCCTCACATGTTACTGCTGGTAATAATGGCTTTGCAGGCAGCACACAACTGTTGAGTTTTTGATTGATGTATGAGGCAGGTTAGAATTCAGGTTGCTTTCATAGCTGAGTTGATTTTGAGGCAAACAAGAAGAGCTGCTTGTTTCCCTTGCAGAAGTGTGCAGATCTGCTTGAAGCAGAAGCATTCTCCTTGAAGCAGAATTTCATACTCTACTAAAATGCTTTGGTGCTGGTTGATGGATGCTTAAAAGAAAGCTTAGCAAAAAAACTTTTTAAGAGGGCATCATATTTTCCCTTGGAAGTGGAATATAAACACAAAGTGTCACTAAAATGTTCATGTCCTTGTAGAAGTTGACCAGTAGACTCCTGTGCAATGCATCTGTGCAATGCTGGTGAAACTGTGACTCACTGAACTGAAATGCAGAACTGTGGATTGCTGTTTTGTTCGTTTTTTTTTTTTTTAAAAAAAAAAAGGGCTGCCACTTTGCAAAATAATCCAGTTTCAGCATCACATTTGCTTCGTAGTTTTTTGTGTTTGGTTAAGTTTATAGAGTACTTTGAGATTTGCATTACACAAGTCCTAAGTATGAAATAATTATTTATCATCCCGGTCAGCCTGTTGTATTTGCCTTGGTACTCGTGTCAGGGTATGTGGCTGTGGCATTTCATTGGGATAAGCTTCAGAAAGATAATAAGCAAGGTGCTCTACCCATGTCCTTAGAAAGCGTGACTGAGTGTTTCAGAGCTGAAACGCTGCTGCTCAGAGTAGTTTTTCTCTGGCATGGGCTCCTGCTTCCATGGGATACCGAAGTACGTTTAATAATTGAGTATCTGCATGCTCCTATGATGCATGTCTTTAATAACATTAGTAATGGTTGTAGGGCTGAAAGCCACGTTGTGGAGGCTTGTAGGAGTGCGAGGTCATGAAAATGAGTGTGTCTTGGGGGAGACTTAGGAAACTTCAGGATTGCGATGTTGACAGGTCCTGATTTCAATGAGAGCCGATGATCTCTCTCTGTTTGCTAAAAGGGCCTTTTATACGTGCAAAGGGCCTGATCGTGTAGCACGTACTAGGCAGTCTGAGCAAACACATCATCTCCCAGTCTGTCACTCTCTCGGCCGCGCTAGCTGGCCGTTGTATACATCGCATGAAGTATTCAGAATCCCACAGACTTAAGGAAAGCAAAAAGCATTTCTCCGTATATGTTCTTGCAGGGTGTAGTTTGTGAGGGCATTTGAGGCTTCTAGCACGTGCCTTTTTGAGGAACAGCATTAGCTTTGTGCCTGTGCATTTACCTACGTCAAAATAAAAATAATAAATTTTATAAGGCTGGTTGCCATTTCCAGCAGAGATATCTGTTAGCTGGGAACTGTTTGTAGAGGTTAATGTCTCTTTGCTTAGTTGCTCAGTCATCTTTATAGAAAGGTCACTTCAGTAAAAAATGTCTGTTGGATGAATCATGCTGGTGGCAGATATATCTTAATCACTCTCCCAGCTCATGTACAGAACAATAGCAACAGAATTATCAGTGAGCAAATTGTAGCAATTATGCTAACACATAGCTCAGTCTGTGAGTGTAATAACAAGCTTGTGCTGTACTTCGGGTGGAGAGGGTTCCTGCTATTGAAGAAGTATAAATTAAACTGGAGAGTTTAAAAAGTTTGGTCATTGCCCAGCCACAAATGGAAATCTTTTCATATGTATATTTCTTGGAATTGCTTTCCCCCTTCATATGGCAGGGGTCCATGCTGCTGCTTTCCTCTTGGAGATAACCGAAATGAAAATACCTAACTGAATTCTGGAGGTGCATTTACTGCTTGTATAGTGAGTTCTTATTTCAGTTTGCCTAGCTCTGGTTATTGTTGCAAACAGAGTTGTTTTATGCCTTCCTGACTTCATATACAAACCAACCACTAAATAAAAAAAGATGCTTCCTGCAGTAAAGGGTCTGTGCGCATGCATTTGTGTTCCTAGTGTAGAGGTTGCTTTTGTTTCTCAGGCAGTGGTCAAAGATTGATTACTAAACATGTTTTCATGGTTCCAGCTCACTGTGTGTTTTAAACTGGTATTTGTTTTCTTACTGTTTGACTAAAAAGAAATACTTTTATCTTTTTGGGGTAAGATAGAGAGGCTACTGAAATAAGGTTGTCTAGGAGGAGAATTGTCCTGACACTTTGCTTGTTGTGATGCATGGGTTGAAAAGATGAAGGCCCCAATGTCTTTGCGTAACGGGGGCTGGGGATGCCTTTCGTTTGACTGGAAAAGCTTTATGCTGCAGATAAAGTTGAGAGGCTTCATGGGTGAAACAACAGTAGTGATGAGGGACTCAGGTGGCTGCCTGTGGGCTGGTTCTGGCCCACAAGCTGCTTCTTCTGTCCAGGAGAGCAGCAGTGGCGCCAGCTGAGCAGGGAGTTGCTGTTGGTACCATGTCCCTGAAGGATGGCTGTCAGACTGCTGCTGATGGTTGTACAAGAGCAGTTTCTCTGAGGCTTGAGTTGCTCCCTGTTTTCTTGTCCAAACATGGTAAATGAGGGGTGATGAAATGGAGGCAGAGCCAAACCTGTGTGAATTTGGGGAACAGGAGGAGAGTTTTCAAAGCTGCAGATGTATCATCTTCATTAGGTAACTGTGTCTCAGGTCACTCCTGATCACTGAGGGATGGTGGAGACCTCAGAGGTGTTTAATGCAGAATCCCAAGGTCAGGATAAAGATGCCCCTGCCTTCTAGGCTTCAGGAGCTCTTTTGTTTGAATCCATACTTTTATTTCTGAGTAAAGTGTGCCCTAAGCTGCCCTCAGTGTGAATAATCCAGCTCCAGCTGTATTAGTAGCAATCATCTCTGAATGATGGCATCAGACTTTCATTTTTTTATAACCAAGTCTAAATACGAGGGGAGGAGATATGATTCATCATGTGGTTCTGAAATAGACTTCAGGGAAGAGGCCAGGGCAACACCTGTGCATGATGCAGTGCTTTCTTGAGCTGTTTCAGGATAGGAAATAATATTATTGATGAGGTTGAGGGTTGTGCCCTGACATCCATAATGTACATTGTGTGTATATTGCCCATTCTGATAATAAACTGCTCTGTTCTTTGCAGTGGAAGTGTTACAGAGCCTTGTGTCAGTAGAAGTGGAGCCACTGCCTGAGGCAGTAATAAAAACCTTTGCTGCTCAAATACAGAGATCTACATCAGAGACAGACATTCCTGATGCTGACCTTTCAGTAGTGGACTCTGAAATTGTGACGAGCCTCATGCCCTTTCAGCGGGAAGGTGTGAAGTATGTCCTTTTTGCATGCTGTTAAGAGCTAGTCCTTGCCTAGAATTGTGTACTTCATATTGGTGCCCAGGCTGCATTCTCTTCCATTAAGGGCTCCGCATTTCTCCAGAGTCTTGGGCTGTTACACTCTGGCACACTGGGCTCTTGGTTGTTTGCTATGGTATGGTTTGTTTTGTTGTTGGGTTTTTTTTGTGGTTTTTTTTTTTTTGACACATTTACTCTGTTTCTAGCTAGAATTCTTCATCATGAGTCAGGAGGAAAGTAGCATTTTGCTAGTCTCATCTCATAAAATTGTTCAAATGATACATCTCTGATCTCCGTCTTGTGATTCAGTATGTGCCTAATTGTCATATGATTTTTTTATTTTGTAAGGTCATCTTTTTTTTTTTTCCCCAAGTGCATCTCTCTTGTTGTTGTTGCTTTTTAAATATTAACTATGCGTGGGAAGGTGCCAGGAAATGGGACCAAGGCCCTGAAAGATTAAAAACTACTAACTGTATGTAGAGATAAACTTTTAAATGTTCCTGTCTCCATTATATATGGTCATTAGTTGTGGACTTGTGGACTTCAAGATGCAATTCAGGAAAGTCTGTACTTACCGGTGTTAAAGTGCCGTTGTTATTAATAACATTTTCTTAGCCAGGATGAACTTGGGGACAGAATGTGAGTAATATAATGGAAAATGTGTGCTTTAAATAACTGTAAGGTCTTGAGACTACTCCTCATACGAAATCAAAGTCTCTAAGGACTGGGCTGAACCATTCTGTTCAGGAGCTTCCAAGCTTTGAGAGATTTGTGGGAGTTGCTCACTTGTGTTAAGACTAAGGGAGAAGATCCAGGTTTAATGAAGATCCCTGATCACTTCCAGGTGATCCACATTATAGGCTTGGTGATGAGTTGTGCTTATCTTGGCTGCCAGGACAGATAATAAGCCATTTTTTGACTCTTACTTATTTTCCCTCTCTATTTTCCCCAGTTTTGCAATTTCAAGAAATGGACGCTTACTTCTGGCGGATGACATGGGCTTGGGCAAGACCATCCAGGCAATCTGCATTGCTGCGTATTACCGAAAGGAATGGCCCTTGCTGGTGGTGACGCCTTCTTCTGTGAGGTTTACGTGGGCAGAGGTACTGTGAGCTGGAGTGTGTGCAGGTGGCCAGCAGCAGGCATGCAGTAGATGGTTGTGCTACGTTGCACTCTGTATAAGTTAAAATTTTAAAAAGGTGTATATTAAGGGGAAGAAACTAAAATTTGTACTCATTTATAAACTTGACGGGTGGAAATTGCTTGACATTGATTGTATGATATATGCGTATTTTCCTTTATTGGTTGATTTTCTTTTAGTGGTCCAACTGATCTGATAGAAACGGGAGATCTAGAGAAAGTGTCTCCTCTGACCCTCTGTAAAATTTGTTCCTGCAAGTCAGCTGCCTCCAAGGGGGCGTTTTACTCATCAGTGTCAGAGACAATAGTTGTATTCAAGCAATTGTCTGTTGTATTCAAGCCCTTCATAGCAGTATTTGCCAGTCCCTTGGCTGGAATAGAAGCCCAGATGCTGGGATTCTCCACTCTGTTCAAGAGGCACCATTATCATTGTCATTAACTGTCTGTCATAATACGTCTTTTGGCCTGTCCACTGTATCCTGCTGGCTCTTCTGAGTCCTTTATTAATGTTGATGAGAAGCCCAAGAACGCTTCTGTGGTTGGGAAATGTGTCTTGAAATTAATCACTGTAATGGCTTGTACACTGAGCCTGTTGGGTTGCCGTAGGCTAGTGAAATGTTCACTGTGGGAGAAAAAGGTGAGCCAGAGGTTTTAGGTCAGTAATTTCATGCCTGAGCAGGAGAGGGTGGGGGTTTAACTTTCCCTGGAATGTTTCGTTGATGAGAAATGTATTGTTTGGGATTTGCTGGTTTTGTGCTGTAATCAGGTTGTTAGAGTGTCGTGGCGTGAGTTTTCACATCCGGTAGTGCAACAGTGTTTGGCAACAAGAAAAGAAAATTGTTTGCTGAACAAGGAAGTGATGCTCATCATGTTTGATATTTCAAAGTCCTATAGATCTCTGGGTCAACACCCAACCTGAATCCATGGCTTCTGTGGGATACCTACAGGGAACAATTTAGGGACTGGTTTCCTGAAGCTCCTGGGCACCTGCAGCTAAACTCTTACATCCTGCTTCAAGAGATTTAAGCAATATGAGGGTTTTTTTCCCCTTTGAGTGCTTGTTTTCGTCTTCCTTTTCCTACTCCTGACTCCCCAGGAGGCTGTTGTGGGAGATGTTTTGTTAGGACGTTTGCTTTAGAATGATCTGTGTTGCTTTGTGGGTATGTGAAGATTGCAGGTCTAAGAAAAATGTCACAGAAGGTGGAAGAAGGTGGAGTTTATTATGTACTGTAATCTACTCAGTTCATTCTTGTGCAGATGTGTTTTATTGTAATGGTAGAAGCTTTTGTGGTGTCTCTGGAGCTCAATTTCCAGAAATTGTTTTCATCTCAGAGTTGTTGGCATTTTATTTTGGCTTTCTGGGCTCGGGCCACTGAGTGCCTTTACATTCAAGGTGCCATAGGAAGCTAGCAGGAAGATGTGAGGTACTCTTGGGTGAGAAGTACTGCAACTGTGTACCTTTGGAGTTCAGCATTGAAACTTAAATAATTAACGGTCAGGGCAATTTCACAGCACTTTTTGTGGACAAAGGTCAGCATCAAGCAAGAAATATAGTGTCACTTCTACAGTGTGAATTAGTTACATGCCCTTTATTGGAAGGATAGGGCAGTACAGCTAGGAGCTTCCAGATACTTTCCCACTGCTGCCACCGTTGTCTAAGTTTTGTCTTAGTGTCGGCTACATATTTTTTTGGTTGGGATTTAACCTTGTCTGCGTGTCGGCCCATTTTGATTGTGGTGCTGACCATAAGTGGTGAAGGATAGTTAATTGTTAGTTTCTCACATACTGAGAAGTGTGAGAAGCTCACATTTAACTCATCAGGCTGCTGCGTGTTGTTCCTGAACAGAGGAGAGGAATGACGCTTGGGGGATTTCCACAAGTGAAGGGCCTAGAGACAGAGATGCCATTTCTCATCACCTCGTCTATGGATATGTACAGATCTTGATTGTTAAAGCCCCAGCCAGTTCTCTGCAGAGCAACATCAGCAGAACTGAAATATTGCAGAGATGTTGGTGTCACTGGGGACACAATTACAAGGGAAATGGTGGGTGCTCAGTAGCTAACAGATGGGTTTGGGGGAGGATATCTTGCTCTGGTGTGTGAAGCATTTCAAGAGGTTGATTTGAATGACTATCACCACATGTATTTCAGCTGCTGTCATAGAGCAGCTGGTGTATTGTCAACTTGATCTTTTCATTTTGTTTGTTTGTTTGGGGTTTTTTTTGTGGACTTTTTAAGAAGGAGAGGTAGTGGAAGAGTTTTTGTTGATTTGGGTGAGTTGTACTTCATCCCCACTGTGGAGTAAACATTGCTGTAGTGAGAGATGTTTACTGCTTAGAAGTCTGTGTTTCACAGCCTGAGCTTTCCTGTTGAGTGGGAAAACTAAACTTCCCTGTCAGTAGTGGTCACTGCATTCTCTGGCTCTGAGCGTAGCAGGTAACCTTGTCAGGAGGTTATGCATGTTTTTACTACAGATCAGATATTTTTTTGTTTGTTTGTTTTAAGCAAGAATAGAGTGTATTGGAGCCTTCCTAGCTGTGGAAGGTAGATTTGGCCTTATAGCCTGAGTTCTATTCTTGACCTTCCCATTACTAGGATTGTTGCCTTGGGAAGGCTGTATACCCTTACTGTGCTCCCAGCTGATGTCTAATGGCTGGGAGGGTGGGAGTAGAGTGTGGGGAGGGGTGGCTCCATGTTCTAAGCATTCATGAGGATGCTCTGAGAAATGCTTTGGGATCCTGACAGAGGACATAAGCACCAGAATGCAATTAATTGCTTTCCTCTTCCTCCAGGCATTTCACAGGTGGCTTCCATCCTTGAGTCCAGGTAGCACCAATGTCATAGTGACGGGCAAAGACAACCTAACGGGAAGCTTGATCAACATTGTCAGCTTTGACCTCCTCAGCAAGATGGACAAGCAACTTAAGAGCACTTTCCAAGTAGTTATTATTGTAAGTGGTACACTAAAATATTGAAGTTAATTGTATGCTGCAAATGGGGTAACCTTTGTGTTGTACAGCAGAGAAGTGTGAAGTGTGCCTTATTTAGGACTGAAATGATCTTGTAATTGTGGCTGTTACCACAGCTCTCTTCATGAGCTCTGAAACCTTTCGAATAACTAGTAGAGTTCAATTCCTTTTTGATTCCTAAGGCTGTGTTTTCTCCTTTACTGGTTATGGTGCCTCTCTGGTTTCTTTGTGGTTAAGCATGCCTGCTCCTGGAGAGCAAAGTGTTTAATGTGGTGTGTCAATACAGTAGTCTTGGAATTGTATCTTTTTAAGGGGATTAGACTTCAGGGTGATCTTAGTGTTTATCCAGTAAACCAGATAACCTCTCAACATCAAGTATGTGGGTAAAGCATCAAAAGATCTTCCTTTGCTTGTGTTCCGTTGACAATCTGCATTGTCTTCTTTGACTCTTGTAATTTCTTTTGTAAATTACTTTGAAATCCATTTTTTTAACCTTTTACAGAGCCATGGTAAAAGGCATTTTTCTAGATTTCAAGTTACTAAAAATTCAAAACATCTAGTGTTTCAAATCCACCTTGGATCAACAGAGACCAAAAGCATCTACGTAGCTTATTGTGAGTGTTTGCTGTTCTCAGTCTAGTTTTCAGCACACATATGCACCTTTCCCTAAGATCATGACAATTGGAACAGAATAATCTTTTTGTTTCTCAGCATCACTTGGGAACGTGGGAATAGATAGAGTTCTTTGGAGACCAAACTACTCATGGGGGAATTGATGTTTTTCATTTTTACTTTTTTTCCCCTGCCCCCTCTCTGACAAGACGTTCTGTCAGGGTGGAAATGCAGATTGTTACTCTTGTATGCTGGTGCTTCAAGTAAAGGGACTTGATCTCTAGGGCTACTGCCCTGGAACCTTTTACCAGCCCTGAGCTGGCAGATGTTCTTTCTGTGTGTTTATATGTTCAAATTTGGACGCTGTATATGCTTTTACAGATAAGAGTAGTCCTACTGAGTGCTGAGCTTCCCTGCCTTTTCTTCCAGTCTTCTTTTGATGGCTGGGAACATTAATGTAGCTTATTTGTTAATCAGGAGGGAGAAGGCTATGCCTGAGGCTAGGCAGTTGTATTGTCTTTGCATGCATGGTTGCTTGCTTATCAACACATGGAAAGATGAGAATGTACCCTTGGAGGGCGCAGATTACTTTTTGTGTCTAAGTAAGTTCTGCCTTGCTACAGCAGTAGAAATGAAGCCTGTTTGGGGGTGGTGTCTCAAGTAGGAGGCTATTATCCACCTGGTGAGCCCTATCAGCAGAACAGTTGGATCCTAATTAGATTTCTTTTTTTCCTGATCGTTTTCATTAACCCCTTATTTAGGGAAGTGGCAGTGTACAGGCCTCCTATGTTTGCTGCATTTAAAGGACACATAGGGGCAAATGAGTATTGGTGGTGGAAATAATGTTCCTCTTTCTCCTTCCCTCTCCAGCCCCCTCTGCTCAGTTGCTTGCGGTGTTTGAGATTCATGGCTTTAAGGTTTGACTTCTGTTCCATTTGCGTGCAGCTGCAGGTTTGAATGTGGGAAGCCTGCTACTCTCCATGCTGCCTTTTCATTTAGAATTTGATGTGACTATCCCAGTGCTTGAAGTGTCCTCTGGGATGATAGGCTTGTAATATTAGATCGCTGAGAATACTGGGAATTTGTTCTGTAGCCTGCAGTTGGACTGTGGATCAGAACTGTCTTCACTTTCATGCTTGTTTTGTTTCAGGATGAATCTCATTTCCTAAAGAACATAAAAACTGCACGATGCCGAGCTGCCATGCCTCTACTTAAGGTGCGTATGCTGGGTGCCAAACCTCCAGCAGCTACGGTCAGGCTCCCAAAGCAGTGTTGCTCCATTTACCAGGTTTAGGAGCCAGCATCTAAATTCTGATGTTGTGCAATGTCGTGGTTTAGGCCAAATCGGCCATCAGGGACGTAGGGGACCCCAGACGGGACTGACAGATGCTCCCCTCTACCCCTCTTCAAAGAGAGAGGTAGAGGAGGGGAAAGAGACTTACGAGTTTAGAAGGAACTAAACTACTTTAATGAAATATTAATAATAAAATAAAAAGAAATAATGAGAAAGATACAAAACTGTATCAAGCTCCCAGGATGACAGTCACGACACCGGCTGGCACTGGAGAAGTCCCAGGCTGGACTCAGTGACGGATGGGAACTGGATTCCGGATCCAGATTCAGGATTGGGATCAAAGGCAGACGAACAGACGGAGTCCTCCTCAGACGTTGGCCATCGAAGAAAAACTGACCCTTTGATCCCTCAGCTTTTATACTGAGCATGAGGCCGATGGGATGGGATACCCTGTTGGTCAGTTTTGGGTCACCTGTCCTGTCCGCTCCTCCCCGCAGGTGGGACCCCACTGTGCTTTTCCACTTCCGACCCTCCAACGGGGCAAATAACACAGCTGGTTGGCCTTGGGTGTTATAGCAATAAGTATAAGCAAGAGCCTCTCTGCGTACCATGCCTGGACATCAGCTATAAACAAGTCTTATCACTCTGAGAGAGCGAACATTGTCTGCACAATATGCTGTTAATTTCAGTAGTTAGAAGAGGCCCAGCTAAGAAGCGAAGTTACTGAACAAAATTGGTCCTGTGTCACCTCAAACCAGGACATGCAAGTGGAAATCCAGGTAACATTGTAGATCCAAGAGCAAAATTTGTCTCTGGCTTAGCCACTTGTTTCCATACAAATGTTAGATGGTAATGCCTAACAAAAGAACTTCAGAAGCTCCCTTGGTCTAATTGTGGTACTGTGGCGGCTGAGTTTTATGGTGATGGGGAAAAGGGAATGTCAAAACTTACTGAATGTATTCAGGGAGAGTAGAAAGAATATAGTAGTGTCAAAGTAGCTTGATAATAATCATTATCAGTTACTTCTTGGCACACAAATCGCTGCTGTATATCAAAATGACATTACCTAGGCCCCTTTGCTGGCTTTGTTTTTGGACTCCACTCTGTTACTGCAAGCTTCCAATGTACTTGTGTGGCTGGGGTTCAGGAGCATTCATGTTGGTTAAATGTACAAAACTAGTAGGAAATGGGAGAATGTGAGGTTAGCAAGACAAGTGGCCCACAGAAGGGAGGCAATATTCGAGTATGCGATAACAGAAGAGATGTAAATTTTAATATTGGCCTGTTGTCCTGGGATCAAAGAATCAAACTTTCCCTGGTAGGCTCTAGGAGATTGAAATTACGAGTAGCTCTAGACACTGCAGAGTCTGTACATTAGAACACGGTAAATGCAGTTCCTCTTCAGCAATTATCAGCAAGTGTGTATAAAGAGAAGATTCGATCTGTGATGGCTTTATAGCAACCAGCTTTTACATGCAAGATTCTTAATGGCAAGCCGAAGGTAGTTGTCCTTGAATAACTTCATTGTTCTCTTTAAAGGCCTGACTCTTGTCTTCTCTTGGCTTTCAAAGCACTTCAGGCTTTTAATGTTTGGAAACTAAGTAGGAGGTCCAATTTTATGAGCAGTTTGAAGTACAATAATTAGGGTGTATGTCTGAAAATGGTGGAAAATAACAAATTTACCTCATTGCAAATGCTCAAAAAGCAGTCTCATCCTTTCCTACTCGTAGCTTTGTAAGGATCAGCTTGTCAAAATTATTTGCAGGCTACAAGATGTGAGAGTGAAAGATGGTAGCTGTTAAGTGGAGGTTAATTGCCTGTATGCACTTACTGAGAATTTACAGTTTTATGCTGTCACATCACTGCTCTTACAGAATTGAGAACTGGTACTTCTGAAACTGAATTTCAGTCTTCTGAAAGCATTAAGAGTTTCATGTTCATATCATGCATTATCTCACCTGCAAACAGCGTACAGTACCAGATGTTTCATGTGAGACGTTCAGGTAAATTTTATTGTCTTGCTTGCTGACTGTAACTGACTATAAGTGAGTAAGTTGCTGTAATAGCCACTCTTCTGCCCTTGTTGCTTTCCAACACAGGCGTTATTCTCTAAAACTACCCGATTTGGCAGCTTTGTCTTCAGCTACTAGTGAGTGATGCTGTGTTCACTACGGCACAGCACGTTGCAGCAATGCAATATTTGAAATAACTGCCAAAATATGAGGAGTTTTCATCACTTGAATACTGGATTTAACAACTATACTATGTTACCTTTATAGTAAGTAGTCAATGGGGTAAAAATGGGAGTATTTTCAGTATTTTACATGATACTTTGAGATTAGTGAATAAGATGCATTGATAAACATGCTGCTGAGGATAATGTTCTTGCTCTTGCCTTCTTTATGTTAAAAGCATTAGAGCAGTACTGGGGCTCTTAAAAGAGACCAAAAAAAGCTGTATCTATAGGCAAGCCCTTCATAGGTACACTGCTTCTAGCACCTCAGTCCGTACATTAAGTTCAGAGTGTGAAGCCATGCCAGTGCTGTAACCAGAGCCCCTGAAGCCGACTCGTGCCTTGTTTACCTTCCAAGCGTTGCCACTTCTGTATGTTATTAGCATTATAGTACTTGAAACTTTTTGAAATTGCCATAGTTGCTTGTATTTTTTACAAGGTTCCCAACATACTAAAGCATTAAAGCTTATCCTTGAACTGGCTTTTGGGGGCAAAAAGGGAAAAAAAACCCCACCTAACAAATATGATCCTTGGTCCTTACATCCTACAAAGATTTATGAGTCCATAATGACACTGGACAGATCTAAGTTAAAATGTTTCTGAGCCTGAAATGTTTCTGTCACTACCATCCGTACTTAATGGATTCTTTTTATCTTGATGAAATCTGCTCCTGTGACTTCTCCGTTTGAATAATAAGTAAAATGTAAAAATTGTTGCGAGTGTTTAGACAAAACTGCACAATAATGAGATTAAATCAATACATTCATAACAAAGATGACTTACCTTGGATATTAATTTCGAATCTGCCTTGTTAGACAGCCAAGGTAAATCTCCACCTCTGAAATATTTAACCCATGGTTACAGCATTTAAAGCCTCATTTTAGTTTTAATATCTGACATGGACCAGTTTTCAAAATGAAGTGGTATTTTTAGCCGCTCAATAATAATTAATCTTTTCCTGCTCTCTTGTATATATTGCGGAGCAAGTGTGGTATAGAATATCAAGCAGAACCATGTATTAAACACGTGGCCTAAGTTTGTCAGTTGGGAACTTCTAGACATTTTTTTAATATTAAAACCCCACAAACTGTGTGTGCGTGCAGTATTCAGTGTATATACCATTCAGCATCTTTTGTGACATACTTAGCTGCTACCCTGACAGAGATTTAGGAAAGTTTTGCTTGGGACAGTGGGAAGTGTGACCAGAAAGACTTTTTAGTGCACTTTTATGATGGCTGGCTGTACGCAATGACCATGCTCACTACCTGGTAGCTTGCCCCAGGTTGTCATTAGTTCAGAGTAAGTATATAGATAGACATGTGCCCAATTTATTGTTATTGGACAAAACTTTGAAAGGAACTTATAATTACACAAACAGTAATACAGGGTGAGTTGAAATAGCAGGAGGAAGATGTTTAGGCCACATTTCTTATTCCCTTCACTTGGACATGGGGGAGAAGTAGGCTTCATCCGCCTACGTGGAACCAGGTGGCAGAGTTTGTACACAGTCTGTGTGCATCCCTGCAAAATTATGGAGGCGGATGGATTGAAAGCCATAGTAGAAAACAGTCCTTTGATGTTTCGGCATGTGGCAAAAATCCTGCTTTCAAGCTCAGCCAGCTTTCACGCTGGCCAGTTTTGTGCCAGCAGCTGCATGAGATCTGTCCCCAGGTTCAGCATCTCTTCTGGTACTCAAGAGGGCTAGAAGTTCCTGTGTTCAAAGTGGTCCCTTTGTCTTGTTTCCACGCACATCAAAGTGAGAATGGCCTCATGCTGTTGGGCTTTGGTTGAGTCACCGTTTTCAGGCCTGGCTTGTCCCTGCCCCTAATCCAGAGCTGTGGCAATCAGTAATAGGACCTACTTGTTGCCTTGCTGTTTTCTTTAGTCTCGTGATTGGGACTAAGTTCTCCTGGGCGTACTGACAATACTAGTTGTTCCCTTCGCCTCTGCCCTGCATCTGCCTCCCTCAGAGGCAGAAAACGTCATGGTGTTGCTTCTTTTGTAAGCATTTTGTTTTTTCCTTCCAAGACTATACTGGTCCAGAGACATGAGCATAAGAGAGGGAGTATGCATGCTACCAATATCCCTAAACCAGCAAAGCCCAGGGGGTGTAGATGAAGAGGAAACAACAAAATAGAAGTTTTTCCACTGATCTGTGGTGGGATCTCTTGGGGACCGGAGTGAAAAGGATTCTACATCTTTCGACCAGCCAAAGCGCTGCATGGTCTTTGTTCTTCTGTAATTGCATGGAGTATTGCAAGGCAGTGGAAATTGGGGAAGGTCCCAACGGAACATGGATGAGGTTTTTGGAAGCATGACAGTAAGTTTTTCGTGAAGAACTGGGTTAGAAACTGAGAAACAAAACGTATCTAATCAAAGATTCCAGTAGCATAAAATGGTCTTATTCCTGTTGTGTTCCCTATGGGCTTTGTTCCACAACATTTGAGTAATATTACTAATGTGATTGCTCCTATTGAGCTGCTGTTCAGGTTAATAGCATGATGCACATACTGATGTTTGCAGGGTTAAAGGTCTTTGTTTCTATTATGGAAGTCCAAATACATTGTGTGTCTGGAATCTAATACTCTTTGTGCTTGTTTTAATAAAGAGATGCTTAAAAATAATAGAGGGAAATAGGTCAATGCTGAAGGTAGAAGGTGAGGAGGGAACACAAAAATCTCCCTGTCCAGTGGGAAATAAATAGCAGCTGTCTTTAGGCAATACAAATCCATATGGATTGGATAAATAAGCCTTTGCTTGTTGTCACCTGCTGATAGAAGGAACTTCATCTTGAAATTGGAGAAGCTGGGGGACCTCAAGGCTTCATCTTCAGATCTGCTCTTACCTTCCGTTTTCCCTTCCTTCTTGAAAGAGGGAGGTAGTGTAATTTGCTTTGGTCATTGCTGGTTGTCACCATTTTATACACATTCTCTGTATAGATGTCACTTAAGAATAGGGAAAGGCATTTATATTTTTTGGAATAACCACTTTAGGATCATCTTATAAAATGCAGAGCCCTGTCTGTCTTACCCCAGTACAGAAACAGACGCCTCAAAACAGCTGCAACCCTTTTCCTTTATGAAATCTTCTATTACATCAGGTGATTATCTCTATTATATTATGTCCACTCTCAGATTTTTAGTTTCACAGGATAAGGTATTCTTATGCTGAGCAGTTCAAAATGGCAGAGTAAGCAAAAACTGGGGACACAAGTAATTGTACAGCCAGAACCAGCCACACATTTAAAAAAGTATGTCGGTCCGTTAGCATATGGCAGAACTCATGCTGTGAAATTCATTTAACACAGAGACAGTCATTGTATGTTAATGAGGCTCTTTGCACGTTCAATTATTTCTTTGTGACAAACCCACCCTCCTCACCTACTCCCCTTTGAATCAGTTGGGTGCTGGGTTTTGACCTCTAAAGTAAGTGCCATCGAGGGTTACCATTTCATAAATTATTCTTTGACTTTCAAAAGTGGTGTTTGTAAATGTTGTCACAGCTGTGGAATTCATTCATGCCTGGTGTATTGTGTGTGCAAGTGTAATGCTACAAAGCCGCAATTGTCTTATATTACTTAGTAAATGAGGACTACAGAACAGGTCTCTGCTAGTCAAGTCATTGTCAGAGTTCACTTAAGCAGCCTTGAAAGGAGCTGTAAGAACAGTCACAAGGACACATGAGAGAGAGGAGTGCTTCTGGGGAAGATTAAACTTCATGCCTAAATGCTAATGAGCAGCTAAAGTTAGTTCTTCTATGTGGAAATATGTATCAATTGATTACAGATCTGTTTTTGCTAGAAAGTCCTTGCTGGTCACTGCAATCTTATTTTCTGTGCTGTTGTTCCATATTATTCTTACAGACCTCGGAAGAAAGAGGGTAAGCTCTCACTCTTGACAGCACAGAAGGTTCAGCAGGAAAGAAGAATTAAGCAGTGATCAGCAGAGACTTTTCTGCAGGAGCAAATCTTTATTGGCATCTATTCAAAATGAGTTGCCACTAGAAAAAAGAGAGATGTGAATCAAAGCCATTTCTTTCATCCAGAATTTAAGTAAGCCTTCAACACTCGGAAACTTGTCTTCCTAGCATTATTTTTTTTTCTTCTTTTCTCTCTTGAGCTTCTGCTGTCATGGATTTTAAAACTGAAAGGGACCCTTGGGATGAGTTAGACCCCCTATGTTCTACACAATTTTCTGGAATTAATTTCTTCAAGTCCTTCAGAGCTCTTGCGTAGCTAGTGTCTTTTTTAATTTTATTTTATTTTTATTTTGTCACTGTCGTTTTTTACTTCTAGATTTGTTTAAAATAGTTAAATATAGAAGATGTGTCACAGCCTTCAGTAAGTGCTTGTAGTGGTTAGATACCCTATCTGTTCAAAATTAAGTTGCGCACAGCAAAGCAGCAGCTGGACAAGTTTAGAATTCAAATAACCTGTAACTTCATCATTCTAGCCTTTGGTACCTGTTTAGGGATTGGGGAAGGAGCCTGACTAATTGTTTTAACTACTGGGGAATTGGCGTTCCAACCTCATCTCATGTAGCTCCTGGGGAGCACCTTCCAAAGAGGAGGAGCCTTGAGAATGGTATAAAACCTTTCAAGACACTTGGGTTTATGTTGCATTTAATATGTCCCTGGTCTGTTTTGAGCAAACTTTTCTTGCTTTAGCTTGATCCAGAGTTATTTGAAGTGAGCTGTCTGTAACTGCATCACCTCCATGTTGTCTTTTTCCTATCAGTGGCCTTCTGTTAGTTCAGGAGGAAAAAGTTTTAATTTGGAGGTTTCTTGCACGTGTGGGACTGGCTTGTCTTGCGTTTCAGCAGATTTCTCAGGGTGGTGTCAGTTTAGCCCTCAAAGGCTTCTGCAAGGCATAAGATATTGTCTAGGTTCTGCTCAGTTGTCCTCCACTGTTACCTTAATTTTAAAAACTGGCCTAATTTCTGCTTTATCACTTTGTTTCCTCATGGCATCTGATATCTTTGGCCTCTGTGACTCCTCTCTCTTTTGAGTAGCGTAGGCACCTCTGTCTTGTGCAGACTAACTCTCACCTTCCGACATGTCCAAAGGTTTGACCTCTCCTCTTATTTAGTTCAGTAAATACCCTGCTTTTTAACATGTTTATGGGAATTGTCTGATCCTGGTGGTGATCACGTTTCCTTCTGATCTGTTTAGCAGGGATGGAGGGAGAAGGCAAGTCCCACCTTGATTACAACCTATATATAAAGATCTGATAGAGTCCTGAAATTAATTTCCGGTAGCTGATCTGTGAACTCTTTTTCCACCAGATTTGGTTGGCAAGTGGATGAATCAGCTGAATAGATTTGGGTGACTGGTAGATCTCAGTGAAATGATAAAAGAATTTAATTTTCTTTTTCATTTAAATGTGAATGAGCTGTTGGTACAGATGTCACTCAAGAATCTCTTTGTTATTTTAACGAACCTGCATTAAACCATGCAGGAAATTACAAGGCATTTGTAATTTGACTACTATATGTGAATTTACAGCAGTAGAAATTCATAGCTCTCATCTAATAATAGAATTAGATAATAATGGAGGTATGAAGGTAGAAATGCATCTTGGAGGCTTTTATGTCTATAGTGTAAATTCCCCCCCCCCCCCCCCCCCCCCCCCCCTTTTTGGGAGCACCTGCTTTAGATACAGGTTTCCCACCCCCTTCCTGTCTCCCCTACAACACATGTTTTATAATCTTCTTACATGATTTGTATTTATTAACTTATGTTCTAGCATCCAGCTGGCCGTGCCTGGACTCACCATGGCTGTCAGGTGGACATCTTTTGGTCCCGCTTCAGGCAGCTTCCTCTTTCTGTCCTTGCTAATAGAACTTAAAAAGAAAAAAAATGAACAAAAAGTAAGAAAAAAAAATAAAATCCTACTTCTCAGGATCTCTTCTGCTTTTGTGAGGAAGACAGTCTGTTTATGGCTTGCTGTGGCATGTTTATTACCAGAGAATTTATTTTGGAGGTGAGGATGTACCTGAGAGGGTGTGTCATTTTCCTGTGACATCTGATGCCAAATGAAATGTTGAGCCAGGCACAAGATACTAACATGTCTAGTGGGTAGATGCCAATTCAGAAAGCACTGTCGTAAAAATGTATGTCCCCTTCCCTTACAGCGTGTGGATGAGGAGTAATAAACAATATGGTCTGTCCTGCTTCCTAGAAGTTTAAGTACTGTCCTTGAGTCTGAAGCACTGTCTTCAAGCAGTGAAGGCTGAAAGTATCTGTGGAAGGTGAAGTACTCTTCCGTTTAGGGTGCTCGGACAACGGCTCTGGGATTTTCTTTCAGGACTGGGGATGACTTCTTAGCAGGTTCTGCTTATATTGTAAACTGTATGATAATGATGCTCCATTTTGCTTTCCCAGGCTGCCAGGAGAGTGATCTTGCTTTCAGGAACCCCTGCCATGTCACGGCCCATGGAGCTCTACACGCAGATCGCTGCTGTCCAGCCAGACTTCTTCCCGCAGTTCCACTCCTTTGGGCTACGCTACTGTGATGCCAGGAAGGTACTTTAGTGGGAGAAGTGGCAGACTGGGACTTTGCAAACAGCATTTTTTAATTTTTTTTTTTCTTTTGCAAAATGTGGAAGCTTTTTATTTCCCTTCCTTCTGTCTGATATTACATCTTTTTTGAGAAAGTCTTAACTGCAGAGCAACATTTTGAAAGCTTTCAACCTGAGAAGCTCTAGGTGCTGCAGTGGTGGGCCTGAGACATGGAGGCAGTAATGCTTCTTATCAAAGTCTGCCCTGAAAGCCACAGAAGTAAAAAGCTTAAAAAAAAAAAAAGTGCTATTGTTGGGGAAATGAGCCTATTCTAGTAAGAACTTGCCCCCGGAGTGTTTTAAATGGGCAGAGTAACTATGGGGCCTTTAGGCAGCTGCAGGTTTGGGCTAATTGATTAAAAAAACCCAAAACCAGTTTCTAGCCTGCTTTAGTGACTGTTTAACAAAGGCAGGCCCCAGTTGCTTGGGATTTTGGATTTTATACCTCCAGGTAAGTAAAAAATGAAGACTTACCGTCCGTCTTTATATTCCACCCTCTTCTAAGTCAGGAAATAGATGTGGTCCTCAGCATATCTTGAAAATAAATAGACTTTTCTTATCTCTGCCAACTGCTCAGCAGTGGTTTCAGCAGAGTCATTGAGTCCAACCACTGTAAAACCTTGGCTTTGCAGGAAGCCAGCATTTGCAGCCGTGATGGCAGGTGTCTGCCTTGCTGTCAACGCATGGGCAACTCAGCTGTGCTTGGATCTGCCATCTCTAGGGTTGCTGTGTGTGTTGGAACACACACTCCTGAGAGAAGAGCTTTTGTTGCTGCCTGTTGTACAAGGAGGCTCTGGGATCTTCTGTGTTGGTTGCATAGACACAAAAAGGTTACCCCAAGTTCTGATATGGAACAAGAGCCCTTTAATGTGGCTTGCCCTCCGGTTCCTCCAGGACAAGGATATAGTTGTTAGCATGTGGCACAGAATGGCTTGGCAGTGTGACCTGTAGTGCGTGAACTTGCTCGCTCTGCTTTGTTCTTGAGTAATCCATTTCACTTCTTGTGCCTCATTTTCTGTAGGACTGGACAATAACTTTCAGCAGAGTGGTTGGAAACACCAAATGACCATTTCAATGCTCAGAAATATTTACAGAAGAACTGAACATCATCAGTGTATGCCATAAAAATAGCTATTTGTGGGGCTTTTGTGTTTGTTTTCTTTCCTCTGTTTAGGGTAGCTAACATATGCCAAGCTTCCATCAAGATGATTCACATTGCAGTCTCATATACAGTTGTCAAGTCCCCTTTTTCCAAGATCTGAATGCCTTCTTTTTACTTTCATTGCTTGTGTAGTGCTGTCCTATGTATGTCCAAATGTGCAAGCAAGATGAGCAGTTCATTGGCTTTGATACTCAACTGCTGATGCCATTGGCTAAAGTAAGGCCATTTCGCATGCAGAATCACAGATACAGAGCTTGAGTTCTAGAAGATGACAACATTCACGTTAGCAAAGCACTGCTTTTCTGGCAGAGGATAAACTTACGTTGCTCCATCCATAGTAGGAATCATATGAAGAGAGAAGACTATGTCTTTTCCTGAGTTTTGTTATCTTCATTGAAATATCCCTTTCTGAGCAATGTCCAGAATGTTTCCTAGGGGGAAATTAAGAGATGCAGTTTAATCTCATTGGTTTTCTGCAGTAAAAAGGAAAGTTGAATTGCAGCGTGTGATACTAAATAGGTTTGGAGTTTCATAAACCCTTTGAGGGTAAAGTTCTGCATGACTAGCTGTTGCTTCAATTACAAGAGGTATGAACCTCAGGTAAGATGTTGAATTGGATAAAAGAAATAAAATTGTTTTGTGCTATCCAGGTTGTAACAGTGTATTCTGTGTAAATGAGTTTCAGCCTACAATGAAACTTGGCGTGGAGGTCACAGTCTGTATCAGCTTCCCTTCAAAACCTCTGCAGGGTTTCTAGTACAATTTTGTTTCTCTGTTTGACCTGCCTCTGCTAGACAGTGCAGGTCTTCTCAGTGCTCGTCTGGGACATTTTGCTACAGTTAATGTCAATAAATAATAGAGTGAACCTAGAAAGAAGTTGGTTATTTAGAGGAGAAGTGGGGCTGCTTGAAATGAAGAGATGTGGACAGTATTACGGGGGAAAAAATGGGACTGCTGAATATTGAGTTGCTATAGATCCACTCAGCAATGAGTAAATTAAAAGGTGTTTTGATTGTAGTTGTTCCCTCATGATTGTAGTATGTCCCTCATGTTCCTTTTTGCAGCTTTAACCTGAGATTGTGTTAGGAGATACATTCTCACTGAAGAACTGTTGTGGTACTTTTGCTGTCATTACTTAAATAGGTTCTTCTTTCTGTCCTCAAAGTGGCAGCATTATGAGTGGGGATGGAATTGCTCAGAAACAGAGAGGTTTTGCACAGCTTTTGGAGATCTGTCAGGATGAAGGGTGCTATGTAAAAATGTTTTGATATTAATAATAAATCTGCGTTATAAGATTAAAGAAAAATTGACAAACCTGAACCATTCCATTTAAAACTAAAACCTGACTAGTTTCTGTCTGAAGATAATAGATTTTATGACAGAAAATTGCAAATACCTGGCAGATGTGATTAGAAAAGATATAAAATAAAAGTTTATCATTTTGTAATTCAACCTCCCAGCATCTGTACTCTTAAAAATGCAGCAAGTGAAATGTCACCTGCTTATTTACAAAATATCTCAAGTCTGTTTCCCAAAATACATGCTGTGAATTCATTTTTCAAACTGGGTGAAGTTGGCAAATATTAAATAATTTCTATCTGAGCACATGCTCTGAATTTGTAAGAGTTTGGCAGCTTCTGCTTAACACTGTAATAAGTTTACTGACTCATGTAAGATGCTGTAACACTTTAGTAAGAAAATCACAGTTGGAGGCATTTGTTCTGGAATGATATGGATCAAAGCCAGATGTGTATTTTGGCAAAACAAATGGTCCTCTTTTTTCCTCTCTCTTCTTTTCAACAATGGAATATACTAAATTATGTTTTAATAATTCCAAAAATAATCATCTTTTTTATCACTAGCTAGGTGCGGTACAGAACTAGCATGTTTCCTTGTTTGCAAATTGTTCCAGCAACAGTCACCATAAAAGAAATATAGCAATCTGAACATACTGTAGGGATTCTGCGCATATATGCTTTTTAAAATGACAATAGATGGTATATTGGCTCTGTTTATTCGTTGTTCTTTCAGTTATGATGATGTTACTTTTCTGAAATGAATTGTGCTATGTGGACACAAAACATATATATTCCTTGCTTGTTATGGAAGTGCAAAATGAAAAACCGTGGGCTGCGTGAGTAGAATGAGGTAGCCTGAGGAGAGTGTCCAGGCCCCGTAGCAAGCCTTGCCCAGCAGCCTGGTCAGCGTTGGTCCCTGCTACTTAGCTACCAGCTCACTGAGCAGCGTGGGCAGAGGGCTCGTGAGGCTGGGTGCTGCACCAGGGGGGTCCTTCTTGGTTCTGTGCATCTGCTCTGCTGGGCAGTCCACAGGGCCCGAAGAAATGCCCCAAGGTCAGCTTTCCTGCAGCACGCGTAAAGCTAATAAACCCAGCTAGACCTGAGCCAGCTTTTCCCAGACCTGAGGGATGTATCTGCATTGCACTCCTGGTTTCGGGGAAGCAGACCAGTAATACCCATGTTGCTTTTTGAGGGCTTGGCGTCGATGCAGGTGGGCTTATTACCTGTAGCTGTATACCCCCGTGCTGTTGCCAGAGCCAAAGTTTTAACTCTACGGGATCCAAACTGGCTTTGTCTCCTTGGGTTTGGATTGTTTCCTGCTTTAATGAACCAACTATAGATAATCAGATGGTACCATAATTATGTAGGAATAGATTAAGTCAAATGGGTTTTAAAGGTGGCCGTAAGTGCCAGAATCTGAAGTCAGTTAAAGGTTCACATCAGTACAACATGGCAATAGAATTGCAGATTGTCCTGTTATGTCTCAACCTGAAGTAGGAGTGTTCACTTCCAGATATCAGAGAGGTCTTAATTGCCTACAAGCTGTTTGATTCCTCCTCTTTCTAACTTATAGCATGTTCTCATCCCTGCTCCATCAAAGCACCACCCCTTAATGCAGTCAGTAATGTCACTAACCTCGTGGCTAGTTTGATTTATTTTTTGTCTCATGCATTCCACAGGAGGACGGAGGGTGCAGTGAATAGAACTTTTTGGAGCTTTTTCCTATTTTACTTCCATTTCTGTGTTGCAGCAGGTTTCTCTTGGGGAAGGCAAATAAAAGATATATAGATTTTTAAGGTTAAATCTATTTTAGCAATTAATGCGGCTCAATGAGAGTGGTGTGGCATATCAAAGAGGTTGGTGCTGAGGCTCCTTACATCTCCATTATATGCATTTCAGGAGGGTGTATTTATACATATGTAGGGGGTTACTTTGGGTTGTTGTTGCGAGACCATAGGTTGTATGTTTGGCTTTTTTTGGTGACACTGCCAGTAAGACTTGGAATTACTGCTGTGAGGAAGATTTCCCCTCCCCCCTGCTTGGTTTTCAGTGTTACTGTACCTGTATTTCATATACTTATTTGTGAAACTTCAGCAGAAAGGGATCTCTTTATCCTTTACTTCAGCATAAAAACCTTATTGGTCTCCTCTCCAAAAGAAAGTCATTTAAAGATGTTTCTTTTGGGCAACGTACCAATTTTGGTGCCACTGTTTGTCAGCTTAGTTGTTCTTTCCCAGAGAACAAATGATAGGCTGTAGGGTTACTAGTAGGAGAAGTGATGAGCTGAGATTAATTGAACAGATATATATTGTCTGCACACAGGATCTTGGAGGATAGGGCAGGTTCAGAGGCAAGTGCTTCAAGGAGGAGTAAATGAAGGGTTTGTTCAGAGGAGCTTTCAAGTGATGATGCTTTGAAGAGACAATGCGTGGAGTGATGTATTTTGGGCCACAATTTATTTATGGTTTGCTTGAATCTGAGCCAAACATGGTAATGGCAGAAATGGAGTATGTCAGGAAGTGGATCAAGAGACAGGTCACAGTGAAAAACAGGGAATTTTGACCTAGCATTTAGTAGGCATGTCAGACAAGTGTAACATCTCTATGAATGCATTTGGGTTAAGGATGTTTGTCCTCATGCTGTTAAAGGTGATTTTTGTGTCTCTCTCTGCTTAAGGCTGAGGTAAATGTGTGCACACAGAAGTGCAGCGAGTTCTGTCAGCCTGCCCGAAGGTGCAAGTGGAGAGCAGCACAGGAGCACAGCACCTTGCTGTGTGAGGGTGGATACCAGGGCACAGTGCTGTGGTAGGGATCCCTACCTTTCTGCATGGTCCTCTTCCCTGCACGCCCTTGAGTGCTTATAGATAGGAAAATTAGAAGTTTGTAAGTAACCTTCTCATGTTGGGTGGATTAGTTTCTGTCTTATTTCTGTCTTATTGCCGTTTTGTCAAATCTCTCTTCCTACTGACCATTAAGTTCTTGTCTTGTCCAGTTTCCCTGGAAGTTTATTCTACTCTTGGGTTGCCTGCAGACCGGCCTCTTGTAAGTTTGACACTGATAACTGCTTTGATCTTTTCTAGATGCCGTGGGGTTGGGACTACTCTGGATCATCCAACTTAACTGAACTGAAAATTTTGCTGAAAGAGTCCATCATGATCCGACGTCTGAAATCAGATGTGCTTTCCCAGCTTCCAGCAAAGCAACGTAAAATGGTTGTGGTGGCTCCTGAAGGCATTAGTGCAAAGACCAAAGCTGTCTTGGCAGATGAAGCAAAGAAGATGGCCAAAGGATATTACAGTGTAAGTCAGAAACTATTTTCATGATGAGCCATTGGTATTTCAGGTACCTTTAAAAACATCAGTGGGAAAACAGTACCCTGAGTTCCCAGGGAGGTCAGAGTCACACCTCATGTGAAGGCAGTGGAAGCCTATTGAAGCCACAGTTCTAAATGAGTGTACAACACCATCAAAACATATGGTCTACTTTGTCCTTTTGTGTGAAATACCATTTTCTCGCTCCTTTTTCCCCTCCCTCGTTAGTCCTTTCTAATTGTCTTTCATACCTTCTGCCTCTATACTTACTCTTCTGTCCTGCCTTGTAATCCCATTCACCCTACAAACACAGCCTTGTTGAAGCTGTGTTGTGAACACAGCAGTAGCCAAAAATACGAAGAATGTATTTTTACTTTTTTTGTTTGTTTCTCGTGTGGATGGCAAATGCATGTTCTAGGCTCCTAGGTTGCTAATAGAGTTTTGTAAGAACTTAGGAGTTTTTCCTTGCTGTTTTAGTTGGGGAATGCTTTCTCAACTAAAACTATGTTTGTGATAAGCTTGTCATCCAACTTGTAGGAGTTGAGTAGGAGGTAGGAAGGGAGGTGTCAGAAATAGGAGTGTGTGAGTATCTGCCATGCCCAGTGGTGAGTAGGAGACTTTCCCCTCCAGTCCCCTTTTGTTGTGCATTTTCAGGCTGATTTTTTCCTAGTAAAGTGTTTATTGGCAGCCTCAGACATCCCAGATCTGTAAGCAAGAAGGAGAAAAGGCATTTCTGAGACTCACGCTTATTTATCTTTCTCTCTGCAGAAACAACAGGAGAAGGAAGCTCTTCTCCTCTTCTACAGCAGAACGGCAGAAGCTAAAATCCATTCAGTTGTGTAAGCTGCATGTCATTACTTCATTCTTGCCTAGTAAAATGTGTTTTTCCGCTGAGAACAGGAAAACGGTGCCTTAGAGATAACAGTGCAGGGACATGAAGCATAGCCTCAAGCCAGCTTAGAAAAAATTGATTGTAATTACAATGCACTAAACATTTCCTTCTCTCAGAGTTTGTAGGCTGAGTAAGTCTTCTTATTTTATT
This sequence comes from Pluvialis apricaria, assembly GCA_017639485.1. Classification (NCBI taxonomy): domain Eukaryota; kingdom Metazoa; phylum Chordata; class Aves; order Charadriiformes; family Charadriidae; genus Pluvialis; species Pluvialis apricaria. The sequence continues at coordinate 65,131,201 of CM030011.1, read as the reverse complement.
CCAGATATGGATCTAAACTGTCATTTGAACCATCTGAAATTACTTGGTATTTGAGACTTGGATCAAGTTCCCTGGTCTGGACCCTGTTTCAATTTAGGGAGGAGGGGAGTAATGAAACTAAAAGTATCACCAGAATTTGAGAAAACAAACGCTGCAGTCCTGCTGCAGCAGGAACCTTGAGCCAAAAAGCTTATGAGATGGACTGAGCTTTAGTTATAGCGTGCTCTAAGGATGTCACAGCCCCTACTGAAGTTCTTGGCTCTTCCACAAAGCTCACATGGGACCTCAGTAGCAAAAGTTTTCTATCATAGGTGTGCTTTTAACGCTGTCTTCCCTAGGAATAGTTTATTTCTGTGACTTTCTGTGCCCTTTCATCCTTAGCCTTTTGCTAGGACTGTGAAGGAGCAGCTTTATGTCATATAGTGTGACCTTTTAATAAGTAGCATGCTAATGTGTCGTGGTTTGGGCAGTTTACTTTTCTACATCCCTCTGAATGTAAGGACCAGCTGATGTTGCTATGAGATTTCACAGTCTCAGACCTTGCTGCAGGATCTGCCTGTTTGGCACAGAACTGTACTTCAGAGTCCCAGCGCTCATTTCTGTAGAAGAGTTTCTTCCTTTTATGTTAGTGAACAGTTAGAAGACATCCTTCCTTTTATATTCAGTTGCAAGTGTGAACTGAATATAAAACCACGAAGTGCTGTTTACTTGACTCTCTGGTAGGAACTAGTCCATTTTTTTCTGGGGTTTAGTAGCATTTAAAGTAGCACTTATAAGCTGCTAATGTACACTACTATCTAGTGAATGGTACTGTCCTATGATCATCAGCACCTCCCGTGTCTTAGCCTTGATGACAGTGTGTTCTGTTGCTTCCGTTGAAGTGACTAGCCGTTTGTTACATGCAATGTGGGACTGAGATATAAATTAATTGTAATGCGTTGGCACCTGCTTGCTACACTTGAATGTTCACTTTGATATTTGTTTTGCTTTAAAATCCAGCAATCCCACTTCTCTCCCAAGTTTCTTTGTTAAATGATATTCTCACATAATTGGGATCTGAACATCACTAACCCTGGGATCTGTCTGCAAAGCACTGATACATGTTAATATAGCGCAGGAAATCCCGCTTGGTGTTTTCTGACAGTTGCTGCTGACCTAAGCTGTGTTATATTTAACAAAGAACTTGGCATTCCTGATCTTCGCAACAACTTTGTTATTCCAAAGAAAAGATGACATTTGTATCATCTGTTCTGATAGCTGTTGCTATACTTAGTCATAAATGTTAGGCTTTTAGGTGTTTTTCATGCTCCAGTTGTATCACGAGTTACTACAAAGAAATGGGTTCTATAGCTCAGCTATTAGTCCATGGAAAAAGATGGAAGTTTTCATTCAATTAACACTGTCTAACTGTATTTAAAGGAGTCTTGTTACCTTTCACTGGTCATTAGCCTATATGCATATGGATAATTCCTAGAAATAGCTGATGTATTTAGATTCTTAAACTATAGTAAATTGTAAGTGTGAACCGTTCCAAGAAAAGCTGCTTTTAGGATACTCTGATGCATGTGTTTAGAGACCTTTGCTTCTACAATAAAAATCCTGAGTATACATAGAAAGGATAATTGTGTACAGATTAGCTTAGTGTATTGTGATTGTGCAAAAGTTAGAAATACAGAAGGGTGAACAAAGCTGTCAAATAAGTATAGATGACCTCCAGTTGATTGGTCTGGGATGTCATGTTTCAAGTAGAATATAATAAATTGATTGATACACAAGTATAAACATAGGCAGCTGTCCAGCTGTGTTGAAGGAAAATGAGTGGATTTTCCTGCAATGTCTTTTTTAATCTGCAGGAGGCTTGATTTGCTACTTGCATTTTACTGCGACTTTTTTATGCTAGCTTATTTCCTAGTCTCTGTGTATGGATAAGCAGTATTTTTAAAATTTGTTGTCAGCGATGCCTGTATTCTCTCAGCACATAGTTTATAGTTTTGGTTTTTTTTTTTTTCCTTTTTCATGTAGAGAATACCTCCTCGAGTTACTGGAAAGTGGGAAGGATAAATTCCTGGTGTTTGCTCATCACAAGATAATGCTGGATGCAATAGTTGCAGAACTGGAGAAGAAAGTAAGTAATTGACTGAGTTGTCTTAACTTTATTACTATTCCAGCTTCAAAGCTGTTTAAGAGCTCCCTAGAGTTATTGCCAGTCAGATAGTTTATGAAAGTTAGTGGCAGAGATAATTTCTACTTGCTGTGCTTCTGAACGTGCCCTTCATCGAGGGAGCTGAGCTGTCAGGGTGAATGCCTCACTGGATGCACTTTGTACTAGCTGAATGGCTTTTGTTGTATTTAATGTTCTTTAATCTCCATCCTTTTCCCTGGAGCTTGTGAATTCTTGGAGGAGTGTTACCCTGTGTGGCCATCTCTGCTTTCCTCAGAGAGGGAGAATGTAACAACCCAACTCCAGCTATGGCTGCCTTCCTCTATCTCTGTGGTACTCTTGAACTGTATGGAGACTTGATAGACCTGCTAATCATCTCTCTGACTTCAAAAGGGTTTTGCTACTTATTCATGTGACTCTTCCATGGATGCACCCCTAAAGAGTTCTGAGTCATGCTGGGGCACTGTGACGGATGACTTAAGTTAATATTCTAAACTATAAACCACAGTGGCAGTGGTGACTTTGCTGCCTCTGTGACAGCATCCTCCAGTAGGACAAGGAGGTTGGACACTGAAGAGTTATGGCCCTGCATCACCCAAGTTTGTCACGCCTCTCGCAAGCCTACCTCAGAGCAATTGAATTGTGTAGGATCCCATCTCCTCCCATCACAAACAGCGGAAGACTTAGGGAGGTTGGGGAGGTTGTAGCAGCAGTAACATCAGCACACAGACGGTGTTCAGCTTCCCGTTAAGTCAGTTGCCTTTCCACTGTACCCAAGTTGCCAGCTTGTTGCTGTCCTTCCTGTTGCTCAGGACTGGTGGGAGAGCAACAGACATAAGAGCATTGTCATGCATTGTGAACAGAGGGGAGGTACATTATATGCTGACTTACAGTGCCTCTGTCTTAAAGATGAGGAAAGGTCTTAAAAATACAACTTGCCTTTTTACTTTCCTGGTTCTGCCACGGAGAAGGGAAACAGAATCCACTAAAACATGGAAGGAGGATATGGGAAAGGGGATACAAGGCCTCTAAAATGTATCTTCTTCTGCCTTTTCACAGCATGTTGAATACATTCGCATTGACGGCTCCACACCTTCAGCCGAGCGCCAGTCTCTGTGCCAGAAGTTCCAGTTGTCAGAGAAGCAGGCTGTGGCCGTCCTGTCCCTCACTGCCGCGAACATGGGCCTGACATTGTCTGCTGCAGACCTGGTGGTGTTTGCGGAGCTCTTCTGGAATCCAGGGGTACGCATCCTTCAGAGGACAAGGGTTGGATGCTCCCTGGAGAGCAGAAACATTGGCACTTAGGAGGAAATGTAATGGGCAGGGAACTTTCTCGAGCAGTTTTTCTCTCGTTCTCTGATGGATACTTGTCTGTGCACCTCCAGGTGCCTGGGCTTAAACCAGTGAGGCTGGTTACAGTTTGCTGGCTGGAGAAGATGGCGTGAAAGGGAAACATGCTCCTGTTTCTTAACTTGACAGAGCTCTCAACAGCTCGCCCAGCCAAGACCTGAAAGGGTCCATCATCAGTGCTGACCCTCCACTTTTGAAGAATGCTCAGTGCCTTTTGGGAGCCCGATGCTCCAGATTACTTCTTGGCTTAGTCTATGTTTGAGAATGCAGGTGTTAACAGGATCCAGATGAGAAATAGTCACTAAGCACAAGAAACAAGATCTGCTTGTTCTCTGGTGCTTACACTGTTTCTTAGATGTTGCAGCTCTGACTTTATTTTCTTTGTCATGTTTTTATATAAAGGTTTTGATCCAAGCAGAAGATCGGGCACATCGAATTGGACAGACCAGCTCTGTTAATGTTCACTACCTGGTGGCGAAAGGCACAGCAGATGATTACTTATGGTAGGAAGTCAGAAAGGCACTTTGGTTCTCTTGCTACCTGTTTTCACTGCTTGTCAGATATGTGATGTAAGGTGCTTAATGTTAGCGCTGATTTCCACAGCCTGTGAAGGGAGGAGCAGTAACTGCCAATCAGGGCTGCTGTGAGCTGGTGACATGGCCTGGCCACGGTGGGCATAACTAAGTGGATGACAAGCAGGAGGATTAAAAGTAGATATCTGACTAAGAAAGGGCTGTTGAGAGAAATTCTGGGTGAGCTGATGCACCTAAAACCTTCACAGCCTCTGTATAAGGAGAAGGAATTGTCTTAGATACAGCCCAGAGCATTTGTGTGGTGGGGTACTGTAAAGTGCTGAGTACTTCCAAGCAAAGGTGACAGACATTGGAGATGGTTCGGTGTATCATGGGATCAGGCCTGAGGAGCTGAGTCCTTGGACAGGGAGATGTGGAAGAGGACTTGTGCTGTTGCTTTCCTCTTTTTTATTCAGTGAGCCCTTGGGATGGATTAAAGGAGCGCTACTGACCCACCTCTGGGGAGTTGTGGTCTGAGCCTTTTTGGCTGCAGTGAGAGCTACCAGTGGGCGCTGGTCCTTAGGGCTGTGGAATCTGACATCCTGAGGAAGGGCAGGGTCTGAGGAATCCTTAGTGTTGCGAGGGAACTGACCTGCAAATGGTGAAAAGAAATTATCCACCAGCTGGTTCATTTAAAGACCAAAATTACATCTTTATTACCTTGTTTAAAGGAACGAATTAACTAAGTGAACTTGTGCAGTTCCCAGAATATCATGATGGCAAATAATTATAACCCTACAATGCAGGGATCTGGAAACTGATGCATCGCCCACATTTCACGGAACGTTAATGACAGTAATTCTGCCTTTATTTGTGAAATGCTGTCCGTGCAGTCATTAATGCTTAATGGGAAGGAAATATGGCCCTTCAATGAAGGACAGTGACATCCTTTTTAAAGGCCAGAAAAAGAACAAGACAACGAGGCTATCTGGTAAATGCATTAATTGTGATGTAGCCTTTGCTTCTTTCAAAGTGTCCAGTTTGCAGGTGCGGTAAGGACTTCTCGGCCTCTTGGGCGCCAGTGATGGAGTCTTCCTCCTGCAGTATGTTGGGAGATAGCCTAGAAATGCTGATGTGTCTGTTGATGGGGATTGCCATTGCTGAAGACACAGGCTATTGGGACTCCCTTTAGCTGCATCTTCTTGTTCTGACTTCATACCGTTGGTGTTGCCTCAGTCAACTAGTTTCCCTATTGGATATGTGTGTTCTCCAAATATTTATAGCCTGAAATCCTCCTCTTGTTACTTACTTAAATTGGATTGATACTTACTTAAATTCTATTGATCAATATCCCAAGACAGCATACAGTCAGCATAAGCAACAGCGGGACAGGTTAAGGAACTAACAAGCTTTGGTAGAAAAGCCATCTTTATATCCCTCTTACATCTTTTTTTTTTCATCTACACATAGTAAATGACACAGTAGCCTTGCATGATATTTTCTTCCCTTCATTCATGTCTGTTTATCCCTACTAGGCCAATGATTCAAGAGAAAATTGAAGTGCTGGGGGAAGCTGGTCTTTCAGAAACCAATTTCTCCAAAACAGCTGAATCCACTAATTACTGCCCTAAGGTAATTGACCTGAAAGGAATATTGATGGTCCCTGGGAGAGGTTGAATGGGCTTTGGCGTGAGTACATCTAGATTGGCAGGTGACTGGCAGGATGACCTTACACCTGTGCTGCCTTTAATGCTACAGATCAGATTCTCCAACTGCTCCCAGGATCCGTGCCGTGATCTGGGCTGTGCATAGAGAGTTCCCATACCTGCTGCATGCAAAGAGACATGATAGCATATGTATGTCTCTGAGATATATGTTTATATATGTATGTATGATGTATATATCATACAATACATACACACATGGGCACTGTCTTGGGGGGCGTGTTTGTCCCCTCTGATTGTTGCTCACTTTGTTTTTTGTTTTTATGTGACCATGCGTATGCAGATTTTGTCTGTTCTAATTTCTCAGCCAGATCCAAAGCAGAAGACCATCTACGACCTTTTCCAGAGGACCTTCTCTGAGAGCAGAGATGACACTGATGAAGCTTTGCTTTTGGAGGCAGCTGATGCTTGCTGTGAGTTTGATTCTGGCAGTGCCTTGCAAGATACAGGAGGAGAGATGTATTCAGTGAGTCCCCCCAAAAAGCGGCGTATTGAGGAGTATTTTAAAGTGTAATGGTGACAGGGAAAGAGAAGGTGGCGAAGAGAGTTTTTTAATTAAAAAAGACACAACAAAAGCAATCAAGTATTTTTTTCAGTTTTCAAAAATAAAATACTCTTAAGTTTTCTTGTATCTGTGGTGCGTTTCATCTCAAAGGATGAGAAGGCAATCTGACGGTGTGACAAATGAGCAGCGCACACCTGGCAGCCTGCAGGTTTTGCAGTCCTGGTTTTGCTGATAACTGAGTGGCCACGGGCGAGTAGCATGCTGCTCTGTTTCAGCATGTCAGCTTCCACTGTTGTTTTGTTTAAAAAGCAGGTAATAGTTGTCTGTCCACAAGGCAGAACTGTTGTGAAAACTAACTTCTCAGCAGCTGCAGAGTGCTTTTAACAATCAGTCTTCCATCTCCAAGAATTTTAGTCTGCATTTATAGGAGTCAGTTAACTGGCAAAATTTGGCCCTTACTTGGGTCACTCACAAACTGTCTCTCTGGTATTCCATTTGGCAGTGAGGAGAAAGGATCCAGACAGATCTTGATGTTTTGTGGAGGTGGGGGAGAGGAGGGAGAGCCCCAGATTTTTGTCTGTGCGAGCAGTCAGTACCTTGAAATTTAGAACTGTCTGCCAGGAGGTGTGTATTGCCTGTTAGGCACATGTCTGCCTGAGCACAGTGATCTCTGGCCTCATCTGCTAAATCTTAGGACCTGCTCCATCATGCATGCTTCTCGTGTCAGTGGAGGGTGAAGCCTGTGCTGACTGCCAAGGGATTAAGCCTGGCTGCTCAGGAAGGGGGTGCATGTGTGTTTCCTTCAAGACTCGAGACTTGATTTCCACAGATGAGTGAGGAGAGAGGGACATCTGCAGACTTTTGCCCTTGTTTTGTAAGAAACCGATTCTGGACTGAGCTGTTTAAATAAAAAGTTGTCTTAAGTCGTGGTTCCCAAGCTTTTTGTACTTTTTCTGTTTTAGAATTTTATCTCCCATTTGGACCTGAAGTTTGAGAAATATATGATGCAGTGGAAGTATTAGTGTTTTTTTAAAAATATTTATAATGGCTGAAAGATAGGTCCTTTTGGGGCCACTTCCTTTTATGCTTTCTAAAACACATCAGCTTTCAAAAGGGAAACTCCCATGATGCTTTGCTTATAGATGGACCAACAACTGCTTCCATAAGACATTTAGGCTGGTACCCTAGGAGCTGTTATTTGCTCCCATCACAGCTCTGTGCAGGTTACACTGAGAATGCCAAAGCAGCACTGTTGCTTGATGCAGTGATTAAAATGCCTGCTTTCGATTTGTGGTAGTCTCTCGGCCCCGTGAACTGGGAGCCCTGCACTCCCAGCCTCCATGCCGCCTGAGCAAACCCGCTCTTTGGTTCCTTGCAGGAGCTTGTGACACATTTGCTGTCCCTTGGGCACGGCCTGATTCCACTTCACGGCGATGGTGCCTCTGCAGAAACTCTAGAGGGCCACTTCTGAGTGGGCTTGATGTAAACAGAGCCATTTGCCTTTATCACAGCTGGTCTTTTCAGGCATCTCTGCATGGTCGTCTGTAATTTTTTTTTCTGTATTATTGCCAGCGCGGTATAGCATGATCCCAAATTAATGTCTTTCACACTTCTGGTCTTAGTACTAGAAGATCCTTGGAAATGGGTTAGTGTTAAGCAGATGTGGCCAGGGAGCACAGGAGAAGATACAGTTTCACAGGTGTCAGTTAGCTGTGTCTTACAGCCATAATCTGTAGAGAAGGGTAGGGGGAAAGCAAATGGAAGGCTTACATCTAGCGTCTGGAGGGCAGGAGCTAACATGCTTTGCAGGCGGTGTGCTTGGCTGTGTGCAGATACCAGACGCTGACAAAAAGCCCTCTCTTCCACGGTCACGGAGGAAAAGGTTTGTGCTACAAGATCAACGTGATAATAACCGGGATATTTTTTTTCCTGCATCAAAAGGTTTGATTATCCCATTTTCAGCAAGTGTCGTCATGGAAATGCCCTACAGGCTGCGTGTGCAATTGTGCTGGGTGGAGACTTGCTTTTCATTCATGGCTGCAGAAGGTGCTTTGGTGTGTGTGCAAGTGTGAAGAGGAGCAGGGCCGAGGGTGGTGTGGCTGGCCAACTGGAGGAAGTGCTTTATCTCTGGATTTGAGACTGAGCGCTAAACATCATTTCTTTTGCTCCAAAAGCTGGCCAGGAGATAAATACACACTTTTCGACATTTTAAAATGTCTTTCTTCTTGAACACAGGGTATTTAATCTGTTTCTAGGGCACGTGATCTTTCCACTTGCAGAGAGGGTTGTTCTGAGTAAGGGGTGAGAAACGTTGCTGTCTGCCTACGGAAAAAAATACGGAGGACATTATTTGTATACTCATATTGTCGTCTCCTGTAGGAGTTATTCTCTTCTTCCTTGTAAAGCTACAGCTACTTCAAAACAGTATTTTTCTGAAACCTGCTGAAAGTACCCTTGGAGAATTCTGCTTCTCATAAACTCAATTTATCTTATCCATATATTGATAAATCCCAGCCCTGTTAAAGGAATGCTAGGTGTACTCTTTCTTTGTGAGGGCCCATAAAATCTCAGCTGGTTTGCTGCAGAGTTACAAAGGCTCTTCAAGCACACTTGAGGTTCACTTTATCCTTACTAGATGGAAAAAGGGGAGAAGAATCTTGCAGGAAAGTGCTTTTAGTCATTACATCAAGGGATTGGAAAGACTGTGCAGGTCTTAGCCAAATTACACCATTAGTCTGTCATTAATATGATGAGGAGGTGGCTGGGAAGCTGCCAGCAGGCTCAGACAGGATCTCCGAGGCTTGCTGATGAGAATTTGTACGAGGTAGCGTGCAGGTTGCCAACGAGACCCACAGGCAGGCTCAGGAACGTGCAGTGCTCTTACACCTGCCCATCGAAGATGGTATAGCTGTAACTTTTTGGCATTATCTAAAGCTTGGTAGAGTGAAAGGAGGGACTCATCTTAGCAGATCTTGGAGCATCTTCCTGTGACTGGATGCCTGCTTGTGCACCTGCGTCTGCGCTCTCATCCACGTGAGAGAAAGGTGTGTTTTCAGGAAGGGTGCCAAACCAGGAACAACAGGTAAAAATACCTGGATGGTGAAGCGGAGCAGTTTGAACTACGTCTTCGGCACGTGAAGCTGGCCAGGCTGGGGCATGCAGAAGAGTTCAAGGTGGTGGGCTGTCGGTGCAAGGTTTTTGGAGCTGTGCTGCCCTGTCTGCATCCATCCATCTTCTCAGTCACTTGGAAACGTAGGGTTATTTTGGCAGTGCTGGGAATGGCTGTCATCTGAGGGGGTTCGGTTGTTGGCAGAGTTGTCTGTAACACTGCTGGATGAAGTATGTGACCACACGCTGTAATGTCACAGCGAACTTTAAATCTGTAACTCTATAGATACAGACTGGAGAATAGCAGTAAATCCGCTGTCCTGGATGTGTTGGCTGACATTTTTTAATTTTTTTTTTTTTAAACCAAATAGTCACAAAGCAGACAAAGGGAATTTTCACTTTCTTCTTTTTTTTTTTTTTTTTTTAATACCTTGGTCTCAAAGATGTATCCTGTGAGTCATCATTATGATGAGGATCTGAAAAGGGCAAATACATTCCTAGGATATATCAAATGAGATTTTGACTCAACAGAGGGAGATATAAATACTGTTGCCTAAAGCCCCGCTGAGCCCTCGTCTGGAACAGGACTGTGGCCCACCAGCTCCCGGGAGGGCCCGCTCCGACGGCAGGAGAGCTTGCAGGGGTGATCAGGGAACAGCGAGCCTGGCCTGACAGAGGGAATTAAAAATGTGAGTGTTCAAACCCTCAAAGCACGAGCCAAGAGGGGATGCGGTGTCCGTCCATCAGCGTCTCCCAAAGTACGGACCCCAGCCAGGGAAATGCTAACGTTGTGGCATAGTCATTAATTCCCTATTAATTAAATAGACTACGAATGAAGAGGAGGGCTGTCATGGGTTGAGGCAACTGGGGTGGATATGGGGAGGAAAAGCACCGGCAAAAAGTGCCCGGGGATGGTTTCTGCGGGTGGGCTGGGCAGCCCCGGCTCCCTCCGGCCGGGAGGGGATGAGCGGCAGCCGGCTCTGCGCACTAAAAAACTCTCGGGCTAACCGGATTACATTTCTTAATGGAGGTTAATGGGTTGTTAATCCCGTTAAGAGCGTTGCAGCTCGGTGGCGGCGTTGGTACACGTTTCACTGCCCGTGCTGGGTCCGAGCGGCGCAGGAGCCTTCCCGAGCGCCGGCCCTGTGGTTCGGTGCTGGTGGCCTCGGGTGGCCGCCTCTGTGGTGGCACACGGAGGCTATGACTGTGGTTGTCCCAGCATGGCATGACCCCAAGGAAATGGGGTAGATGCCGTGGTTGCACCTGACCAGGTTATCGTGAAACCTCTGGGTTTAGGGCTGAATGGTTTAGGATTAGAATTCGTTCTTACTGATTTTATGTTTGGTTTGGGGTTTTTTTTTTTTTTTTGACCCTTTCTGCAGCTCCGGTCTGGTTTGTCGTTCCTTTTTTGAATTCTGACATCTACCTACTGCTTACTGTTTTTTTAAAAAAAAAAATGAGGTGAGTGAATGTAACCGCTCCACCTCCTTTCCTGCTGGGACCTCCTTGGGTGGAAACCCAGGAACCCGAGCTCTCGGGCTTACCCCTGGGGCTGCTGTACCGCTTGCCTTTCACATCGATACACGGGGTTTTTCCGAGCGGTGCATCTTCCGACACCGATCTGCCGCTGCCTTCCCGTTTGCGCGCTCCGGGCGTGCCGTACCCCTACCGCCGCCGCAGGAACGGACGGAACAACCACCGCGACCATAGAGCTACGCACCACCACGCTGCAGACGCGCCCACCCCGAGTCCCGTCCGCCCCGCGCTCTGTCGCCTCCCTCCCTCACTTCCGCCGGTGACGCTTCATACTGCGCCTGCGCAATTGGGGTTTCCTCTCTCCGCGTCGGCGCCGGGCGGCAAGATGGTGAGTGGCGGCGGGGCGCTGGGGCCCAATCCGCCGCCATCCGCTCCGGGGCCGCCGCGCTGTGGCCGCGGGGCACGGCGGGGGGGGCGGTGCGGAGCTCGCTGCGGGCGGGGTACGGACCGGGAGGGTCTGCGGGCCGGACCGGGGCCCTGTGTGGGCCCTGCCGCCGAGCAGGCCGCGTCCCCGCGCTGGGCTGCGAGAGGGGCGCGCTCCTACCTGGGTGGCCCGTGGGACATGGCCCGAGTAAAGGGGAACGGCGGGCCGAAAGGGGGGCGGTGGAAGACCGAATAGGCGTCCCAAGAAGAAGCCGGGCCCGGGTTCAGAGCGGACTGCCCTGTGAGGGGGTGGCGGTGCCTGGTGGGCGGCCCTGCCGGCTGCCGCGTTCCGTGTGGCAGCGGGCTGTGGCTCTGCGGGAAGAGGTGGCTTCGCTCGGGTTTGGCTGCCAGGCTGCGACCCTCTTGCCGAAAGGCCCCGGCAGCAGCTGGGAGGCTGTGGCAGCGTGAACCTCTCGGCGTTTTATAATTAAAGCTCTTATTTACAGCGTTCGGGAGAGGCGCTGGTCGGCTGCAGCGCTGCTTTTGAGTGCCGAGTGCTTTGTTGTCATGTGTCAGGGGAGGGGAGCAGCCGAGGAGGTGGCCATCTCAGTATAATTGAAGCTTGTTCTGGTTTGCCTCCCAACAGGCAAAGCGCACCAAGAAGGTTGGGATTGTGGGTAAATATGGTACCCGTTACGGTGCGTCCCTTAGGAAAATGGTGAAGAAGATCGAAATTAGCCAGCATGCCAAGTATACCTGCTCCTTCTGTGGCAAGGTGAGAGCCCTCCTTCCCTAAAATAGCCTTTAAAAATAATGTTGTTACTGATGCTAGAAATGCAGTTTGATGTTTTGGTAATTTATCTACCAAAGAGATAACTCGACTAGTTTAGAGACACTGATTAGTCTATGGTGAGCTTTAGGCTACTGTCAGAATCCCTTATAAAATAAAAATAGTAGACATTTCACAGGCGTGTTTAGTGGTAGTTAAATAAAACAGACATAAATTATGTTTCATTATACAAAATAATAAGAAGTGTTACCATACTATACATTTTAGGTATCTAATAAAAAGACCTGACAGAATCAAAACAACTCATTTGTTGTCCTCATAATTCAGGCATGACTTGGGTGCCTTTTTGTTTTGTTTCCCTTCAGTAACATTACAGCTTATCTGGAGGAGGAAGAGAGCTTGCTTTTCTTGCTTAATATTTTTGATTGCAGTTGCTTACTTATATTTGTGTGCTGTATAGCTCTGGATGGGGAAGAATTTCTGATAAGAAATAATCTTACCTGCCTACATACGTAATCAAAATTCACTCTTAAATCTGGTTTTTGACAGTTTGAGAGGCTCATCAGCTTGTGCTTTGTGCAGCGAATTTTTATTGGTATCTGTAAAGTAGGTAGGTTTAAGTGGCTGGAAGTTGAAAAATATTTCTATCTTGTTTTTTTATATTTCGAGTCTTTCTCATGTGAAGTGAGAATGTTGATAACCTCATTTGCAGAGCTGCCTAAATCCAATAGAGGTCCTAGGCAAACACACTGTAATCTTTGCAAGGTGATAGAGACTTGCCTGGGTGAAAGGAGCTCAGTACCCACGGCTCACTCTTAAGATGCTTTTCAAAGGGGGTCTGGTTTAGAGCGATCTTGGGATGTCCAGGGAGCGCTAACAGCAGCGGTGTTACATTGGTCATCAAACCAGGTGAGAATATCCGTTACTATGACCAATGTAACTCCTTACTGTTTTTCTCCTTCAAAGAAAGCTGAATTCTTGATGGTGTGCTTAGAAATGATCCGCTTTATATCTGAATGAAAAAGTGTTTCAGAAGGACTTTTCCTGTTCTGAAGAACCTGAATAAAAACATGCCCTGATCCTTGCCTGCCTTAACTAGGCTTACAGGTGATGCTGTGGTGTGATGCTGAAGTCCTGGCCTGAAGTTTATTGTTTGGCTTTTTCAGCTGATGGAGAGTGCATTTTTTTTTTTTCCTTTTTTCTTTTATTACAGACCAAAATGAAGAGGAAGGCTGTGGGTATCTGGCACTGTGGATCCTGCATGAAAACAGTTGCTGGTGGTGCCTGGACTTACAAGTAAGGAAATGAAGAAGCTCCTATCAGCGTTTATTCTCACACAGCTGACACATAATACAGCTTTTTTAAAAAAAATTTACTCTACTAATCATTAAGTAGATTGAGTTAGTGGTACGTCAGGGATTTTTTGCCTGCCTTGTTAAAATTTGATTGGAATGGATCAGATTGGACTTCATTGCTATTCTTTCCAGTATCTGTTGCGCAGCTTCTGAGAATATTGCATTTTATCCATCGTATTACTGCTGCTGATTTTGGTGGTCCCTCCAAAATTTCTTTGTCTCTCTGGGATTTATCAAAGCAGTTGTCTTATTCTTAAAAAATGCAAGCTCTCCATCTTTTCCCAAACTTCAAATAAAGAAACAGAAACATCTGCAAATTCTGAAACAAATATTTTTATTTAAGTAGACTCTTTTGTGCCTTGGCTGTAGTAGCATTTCTTGCTGGAGATGTGAACTACAGTTGTTGCTTGTACAAGGTATTGTGCTTGGGCCAGCTTTTTGGTGATGTTGGAAGAAAAGGAGCAGAGAGGATGGCTGGTTCATCCAGCTGTGTCAGGGTGGATGACACCTGACAGATGTGCCTCTGACTTATTCTAAAAAGAGCTTCAAGAGCTTCTAACAAATTGTGCCTCTGAGATGGGGATTATTATTTCTTCCTTGATTTTTGTGACTCTATAAAAATTTCAGCTGTGTAAGGGAACTCTTACTTCTTTCAAAGCCTAAGCAGCATTTTTTTTGTGATTACTACCATAGCCTATTCAGCTCAGAGACACAGATATAATAGGCAAAACCAGGTTTACTCCAAGGAAAATAATTTCCATGTTTTGTTTTTGGTTTAAAAGCATTGAATCATTATGATCCTTATTGTGATGGTGCCCTTGCTTACTCCCTTTCTTTACTTTCCTTCCCCCCCCCCAATTCTGGTAGAAGACACTGTTGCCCCACGCATAACACTCGCTAGGAATTTGAGCCTACGCACTTGTGCATGTAGTCGATGCATGACTGGGTAATTTGGGTTGAGATGTAGCTTGTGAAGTTGCGTGTGCTTCTGTAGACAAAGGCCTACGCTTTGTTGTCATGAAAATTGAAGTGAAATTAGCCCCCTGTTGACAATGCAATCAGGCGATAACTATTTGAAATGATTAGTGCTTTCTCAAAAAAATAACGTTGGCGCGGGTTGTTCTACTGCCACGTGCAGATGACTCTGCTTCTTCTTCCAGTACCACCTCTGCAGTGACAGTCAAATCTGCGATCAGAAGACTGAAGGAATTGAAGGACCAGTAGAAGCTACATCCTGTTCTCCTTGTGAAACATCCTTTTTTTCCACTGTCAAGATCTGCCATTTTAACAATAAAAAGGTGATAATGGAGTGGAATTGTGTTCGTCTTTCCACAAAAAGTCCCGTCTGTCTTGCTGCACTGTATTTATAACTATGGAGGCATTAGTAGTTCTATCCAGTAGTTAAGTGGCTCTTGTTACTGGTGAAGGCAATAAAAAACACTTTTCCTTTCCAGTTAATTGCGTACTTTGTTGCTTGAATGCACTGAGGTGAATCTGAGGAAAGCTGAAATAACCCAAAGAAGCCGGGCGCATTGTGATAGTTCCTTCATGTCTGTGCCTTGAGGAATAGCGTAGAGCTCCATGAGTGGAGGAATAGACAGATGTAAGGGGGGAGGAGAGAACATAAAAAACATCTCTCTGCCTCTTCCCATTTGCCTTTGAGGAGGGCTCAGGGGAGTAGGGCATGTGCTGCGAGACAGAGAGAAGAGCGTGATCACTGGCTTGCGGGCAGAGATTGGAATGGTAAAAGAGCAGCTGGCATGCTCTGCTGGCTGGTGCTGCTAATTTTGCAGCACCAGCTACAGGTGATGGCTTACTGCAGCCCGTAGCTGTTCTGTTGTCGGCAGATCTCAAAGTTAGTCCACCTGAACGTGCTCTGTGGCTTGCTCTTCCTAGGTCTGATCACGGGCTCCCGTCTCTTGTCTGTTGAAGTTCCCTAATCCATACTGAGTTGCAACAATAAATTTTCATGTTGATCCAACTCCTGGGACATTCAGTCTTGGAGGAAAAGCTGCTGTTTTAGTTAATAATTTCCTCCAAATCATCTCTATAGACCACCAAGCTTAAGATGCCAGAACATTTTTTTTATGGCGTGTTTGTCAGGTGAGTTTCAATTTTGTTTGAGGTTTCTTTTTTTTTTTTGTCTGGGCTTTTTGGTGACTGCAGCAGCTTTTCTGTCCTTAGCAGTACAGGTCAGAAAAGACAAGTCTTGGTCATAACCTTGATAGCTGCTGGAGGAAAAATAGTAAGCGGGTAGCATAGTGGTTGGTTGCTCTTCCTCCAACTTAAGCTTTAAATGGATCTGGGTAGTGATGAGCTACGGCAATAATGTCATAAAATGAGCCTGACATCTTTGATAGACAGATTCAGAGCTGGACCTAAGTAGGAGCCTTTTCCCAAGCTCCAAAAGGCCCATGGCTCAAAAGTTTGGCTGCAGTGTCCCTGATCCAAAGGTTTGGATTTTTCTTTCAGTTCAGTGCTTTAAAACTCCCTTACCAAAGTGTATTCAGGTATCCAGTGTCATTCATACCAACCTGCATGTCTTTCGTGTCACCTCCCAACGGTGATGAGGGTCATTCCTGGGACTTGCACAATCCGCTATTAGGGAGAGCGAGTGCTGCATGCGCGTTTCTCCACTGACACGCCTTGTTCTGCCTGTGGTGCAGGGTGAGAGAGTTGTGTGGCAGGCTTGAAGTGGAGGTGGCAGTGGGTGGCTCTCCTTAGAAGCAACGGCTCATTTTTGTGTATGTAGATGAACGCTTTCATGGCCTTCTGCACACGTGTCTTCTGTTAACGCAGTTACAAGGAAACCTGTGGGTTCAAGAAACTCTTGGCTCAACTCGTCTGTTTTTGCTGCTGTTTTTCTTACCTGACAAGCCCGCAGTAGCTTTCTAGGTGCTTGTCAGACCTCTCAGCGTAGTCCTGGGCACTGCTGTTGCTGGTCCTGGTTCGTGTTAACCAGCTTTCTTGGGATGCCAGCTCCAAGCTGCCTTGAATCGTCAGTTTCTGCTCCCTTGAGGATGCCTTGCATACTGGTGTGTGGATAGCTGGAACAGCTCAAGGAGCCAGCTTTTCTCTTGCTGGCTGCTGCTCCCACTGAAGATGGGGTGAATGGTGTGTGAGGATGGCTTTATGCTACTGTGAGGACATCTCTGCTGCCTGAAAAACAGCTGCTGACCTGCCTCAGTCAGTTTATTAAGGGACACTGTCCCTGACGGCGGCTTACCTTGCGATGGTTTATGAAGTGCTGTGGTCTGGGAGCTGCTTTGCAGGTAACTGAGCCATCCTTTAGGGAAACAGCGGATCACAGAATGGTAGGGGCTGGAAGGGACCTCTAGAGACCATCTAGTCTAACCCCCATGCCAAAGCAGGTTCACCTGGAGCAGGTTGGGCAGGAATGCATCCAGGCGGGTTTTGAATATCTCCAGAGAAGGAGATTCCACGGGCTCTCTGGGCAGCCTGTGCCAGTGCTCTGTCACTCTCAAAGTAAGGAAGTTTTTCCTCATGTTGAGATGGAATTTCCTGCGTTCCAGTTCATGCCCGTTGCCCCTTGTCCTGTCGCTCGGCACCACTGAAGAGAGTCTGGCCCCATCCTCTTGACACCTGCCCTTTAGACATTTATAAGCATTGATGAGGTCTCCTCAGTCTTCTCCAGGCGAAACAGACCCAGGTCTCAGCCTTTCCTCACGAGAGAGGTGCTCCAGTCCCTTGACCATCTTCGCAGCCCTCTGCTGGACTCTCCAGCAGTTCCCTGTCTGTCTTCAACTGTGGAGCCCAGAACTGGACACAGTACTCCAGATGCAGCCTCACCAGGGCAGAGTAGAGGGGGAGGATGACCTCCCTCGACCTGCTGGCCACACTCTTCTTGATGCACCCCAGGTTACCACTGGCCTTCTTGGCCACCAGGGCACATTGCTGGCTCGTGGTCAACTTCTTGTCCACCAGGACTCCCGGGTCTTTCCCTGCAGAGCTGCTTTCCAGCAGGTCAACCCCTAACCTGTACCGGTGCATGGGGTTATTCCTCCCTAGGTGCAGGACCCTACACTTGCCCTGGTTGAACTTCATTATGTTGTTCTCTGCCCAACACTCTAGCCTGTCCAGGTCTTGCTGGACAGATAGGAGAGAGACAAACCTCAGAGAGAAGGAAGGGTGGGGGGGCTGGTACAGACTGGATGTCCAGAAACAGCTCTGTGTCCTGCTTGGATCTCCAGAGGTGAGGCGGATGGGGGAAGCAGTTCTTGTTGCCAGCTCACATGGAGCTGAGTGAGCTTAGAGGTATTGGCCATGCACCTGTGCATCACCTTGGGAGAGCACTTTCGAGAGGGTTTCTGAGCAATGACACCACTTCTTAAACTGCATCAAAATAAAGACAACTTCCATTACGCTAAAGGGGTCTTCGTGTGAGCCTTTTTGTTCAGAAATTGTGATGAAACCACATGAGCACTGATGACTTTGCTTGCTACTTCATCCTGTGAAAGCCTTTGTTGGTAAAATACTCCATGTGCTTAAGGTGAGGTTCCTGTGGTGATGTGGCTGTACAGCTCAGGCCGTGAGGGGCTTGGGTTGCTCTGTAGAGGTCCACGTTCCTACAAGGAGGCACCATGCAGCCAGTCCAGGCACTAGAGGCCTCACAGCTTGGAAACAGCAGCCCAGCTTCCTGGGGGGTGGGCTTGAGGATGGGAGGGGAAAATGTGTTCAGTGGAGCTGCAGAAGAGGTCCAAAGCTCCAGCACCACCTGCATGAGGTGTTCCTGCCGGAGCAAAACTTCACAAGGATCTGCAGTGCTACAGGGGCCATGGATGTGGCTCATCTGCTACAGGAAAGTCGCTGCTATGCCTTAGTGATCCGCCAGCTAAAAGTACTGCTCAGTCCTTGGAGCAGCTGCAGGTGTCCCCTGGTTAAACATGTCCTTCTCTCTTCTGGAGTCCTTGAGCCGGTAAAACCAGATGTAAGCGGCGTGCTGGCGAGCGTGCTCCTGGCGAATTCGGGTTTACCTGCTGTCTCGAGGGCTTGTCGCTGGCTGTGGGAGCTGCGGCGCGGAGGTGTGTGTTACCGGCCCTCGCTGCCTTTGCAAGCAGGGTAGTGTCGTTCTGCATATTCCCTTTTATTCTTGACTCGCTGTGCTTGGGTCACGTTTCCATGCCCCTCTCCCCTCCCACTTCTGGGTGCTGAGATATGACTGCACACCTCTGTGTGCTTTCTTCGTTAATGCAGAGGTTGTGATTAAAGCGCAGGATTCTGATTAAAGCCCACTCAACTACTGTGAAGTAGCCATTCATTAACAGGCGCAGAGGATATGTTTCGCTATGTTGATATCCCAGGGTGATTATGCAGGTATCTTATCTAAGGTGACTTCTGTTCCTGCTGAAGAAGTTATTAATTACCTTTGGGATTAATATTTGCAGAGGGTGGAAGCTGGGCAGGGTGGAAATAGGAAGGGAAGATAAGGATGTGAGATGTTTTTGACCTGGATTGCGTGGTCCTACCTGCATCCCTGCACCCGCAGAGCTCCTGGGCTTGCTGTGTTCTCCCGAGAGCGCCGTGGTGCCCTGGTCTGCTCCTGAGCAGAGGCGTTTTGTGCCGGTGGACCTTCAGGGCTGCCAACTCTGTACGGTTCCCCAAAAGCGAGAGCAGGGAGGAAGGTGAAGGATGCTGCGGTCAGAGCTCGCAATGCTGCGAGCGGCCAGCGGGCGACACTGCCGCTCTGCTGCTCAGTATTCCAAGGCTGCAGCTTGGCTGCATCTTCTCGGCTTCCCTCCCCATCCAGGAGAAAGGCTCTGCTCACCTGTACGTCTGCTACAGCTTCTTAGCTCAGTGCTTCGTGCTTCCCCCGCTAAAATAGACCGTGACAGTGATTTTAGACTGAAACAGGGGTCTGTGCCAAAAGAGATTGGGACGTAGACACACAAATGAGGAGGTTGGAGATGGGGGTTTTGCGGTCACTTGTCACCTCTAACAGAGCTGAATCTGTGTTGTTGCTCTGTCCAAACCCTGTATATATCCTAGGAGAATTTTTTGTATCCACAACTATGTGATTTGGCCATGTGATCCTCAAAATTTGTTGTTTCCTCTGGGAACCTAGGGTGAAACCAAGAATTCTTAGCAATTTTACTTACTGCTTTCAGTATACTTCTTGTTGAGCCTTAGTCAGGAACTTGGATAGAGTTGGCTTAGATGTTGTAGAAGCAGAGGACAAAGTGCTCGCACCTGTCTTGGAGGGTGTGAGCTTATGGTAGTGTCTGACGCATCTGGATTGCTACAGCTATGGGAATTGGAGGAGGGTTTGATGGAAACAGAGACTTTGAATCTGACTCAATGTTCTGTAGATGTGGCTGAGCAGGTTGGTTGATCTTGGTTGCATTTGAAGAGCAGGTGAGAAGGGGACCTCTTTCTCAGAGCAATTTGTCAGTCCCATGTTTTGTTGTTTTTTTTTGTCAGGATTGAGGATATAACCCAAGGGGATGGTGGCTGTACTCAAAGTGGTATTTCAGGTGCCCAAAGGTGTTTCAGGAGCCCAAAAGAACTTGGAAACCAAAAACTGGAAGAGTTCAGGGCAACTATCCTCATTCTGATTTCTCTGTTAAGCATTTACCTATTTCCAAAAGAAAATAATTGCTTTGGCTTTACCCCATTTGGGCTTCCTGCTCCCTCCTGCTCACTGACAGCCTGTTTGGTCTGCAGGGCATCATGATACTAAGCCTTGGGGACACCATTTGTGTTTGTGTTATGCCACGTGCTAAAGACTGTTGGGGCTTAGGGGTCACGGGGATGAAAAACTTCAGCCACAGGCATCGGTTGTTCCTTCTGTGTGTCCTGAGTTAAAGGTGGCGTGAACTGAGCCCGTGTGCAGGTGCTCCCTTTTGGCTTTGTGTCTTTCTTAGGGATTTGACTGTAATACAGCCTGACAGATATAAGCGATGGGCACCGTGTTTTAAGGAGCATATCCCAGTGTGATTTGTAACTTCCATGAACAGCGAAGTGTCTTGGCCTTACTGTATGATCAGCTTCCTTCATCCTGGTGCAAGATCAAGTGCTGCCCATCGTCTTCCTGAGCTCTTTTGTGCCTCTTCCTCCATGCTGCATCCCAGGGAGATCCCCAACAGTGCTTCAGAAACAAAAGTGACTCATGCAGGTGAGTCACCTCCCTGGGCCAGATATACCCCGTTCTGGGACTATTTTCTAGGTCTTTCCCTAGAAAGAAAGGAGCTTTAGTGATGAAATTTATTGCTGGCTTTGCAGCTCAGAGCGGTGGACAATGAGAGAATCAGCCAGCGTTGCGGTATGATGTGAGCACCACTTTAAGAGGCTGCAGGTCACCATCTGATTTTATATATCGTCCTGGCTTCCATCTGCTGCTCATCTCACCTGGATATTCAGCAGCTCCACTTGGGGAAGCAGAGTATTGCAGAGCTGGTGGTCCAGCTCCCATGAAAGTCGTGGGCAGGCAACACCCCTCTGCTTCCCAGCTATGCAGCGCGGCTCACAGCTTTTCTTGGAGAAATGATTCCTTCAAGGATGCTATGAAGTGATACGCAGTGGCATGAGACTGTGTATTTCCAGTGGTTCAGGGTGACAGAGCATTGCCTGCTTGAAACCAGCCCCAGTGCTCTGAAAGTGGGGAGTCGCCATCAGTAACATACCCTTCCCCCGAGTATTGGATCCTTAGTGGATGTCTTTTGAGGCATGGAGCATGGCGGAGTCGTGGATGTGCCTCAGGTGCCCTTATTAGATGCCTGGATGCATTTTGAAAATGGCTGCTTAGAAAATGTCGAATTGCTATTCCACATATTCAAAGTGTTGGGTTTTTTTGTTGGTTTTTTTTTTTTTTTTTCTCTTGACAAGGCTTTGGCATGCCTTGGATTGCTAAATATACTTTCCTCTTGCAAATTCTTGGCAGGAATCTGTGTAAGGAATCACGCCAAGCAGTCTCTTCAAATGTTAACAAGCTCATCGGTGTGGCTTTCCCAGTGCAGGGTTTGTGCTCTTTTTTTTTTTTTTTTCCACGTCCCTTCCCAAAAAACCCCAATCCTTCTCCTTTCTGCACACTGTTGCTCTGAGCATATGAACTATGGCAGCTCTGCAAGAAAGGATTTTTCTAACCAGAGCTGAAAAAAGTGCTTGTTTGGTGTTCAACAGTTTGGTGTCACTGCCCTGCTCAGCCTCCTGGGGCTCCTGCTGAGTTGGAAGTGTGGATTTTGGGGTGCTTCTGGAAAACCTAATCCATTTCCTCTCCTCCCTTGCCCTGCCTTGCTTTTTCCTCTGTTTTTAGCAAGTTGGACTGTATCCTCGCATGGATATTGTAGATTTGATGTCTTGCAGTAGCCTATTAGCAAGTGAATGAGGCTGTTGTGCTCCCCTTTTTGTCCCCTCCACTCACCAGTGCTTATACTGGTGTAGAAGCAGCCCTGGAGCTGGTGCCTACAGCCAGGCAGGGACCTGCAACCCTCCAGATTAGAGCTTCAGGCCTGGGCTGCTTCTCTCCCTCTGCCCAAGGCAAAGGGCAGTGCTGCTCTGGCGTCTGAAACTGCCAAAGCAAAGAAAGAGGGGAGAAGCCAGCGCAGCACCGCTGAAACCCCAAAGTCTCGCTAAAAGCAACCTCCTAGGACTCTGGCATCCATCGATACGTCAGGCTACAAACCTCCCTTGAGCACCACCGGAGCCAATCTTGCATAAGCATTTGGAGAGCCGAAGGGATGCCTTTCCCTCGACCTTTGCCCACCTCTCGTTTCTCCTCTTGTCCTCTCTTACTCACCTCCTGACCCAGAGGGTGAGCAGTGTTGCTGTGGGAAAGCATCCGAACTTCCCACGGCGGAGCCAGGGGAAGAGCACGGTCATCCCCGCAGGGCTGCACGTCTGGGCCTTTGTTGGCAGCACGCCTCCACCTGATTTCGCAGGAGGGGAAATTAGGTTGGAGCTGCCGTCACCAGCTCTCTGTGGCGGTCACAGCTGCCCCTTGCCCCTGTGGCAGCAGAGCGAGAGCTGGCCGGGGTTTCTTATTTTTGTGCAACTACAGGCGAATTATTGCTAGGTTACACCAGCTGAGGCTTTGGGCTGCGCTTTTGAAATGTGAATTTTGTAAAAGATTCCCTGGGCTTTGCTCTGCCTCCCATGTACTCTCCTGGCCTTTGGTCATCTGATGGGCACACCTTGGGAGCAAGCACTTGAGTTTGGGTTGGGGATGTTAGATCGCCCCGTGCTGAGCGTCCTACCTGCTGTTCGTGGAAAGAGCTCAGCGGGGGATGTGGGGAAGCTGCTGCAGAGGAAATTGAGTTGTGGGACCACACAACCTGTGTTCGTCACACCACAGCCTGGGATGAGCAGAGGGCTGGAAAGCCAAGGGCAGACCTTGGCACAGAAGAGGCCATACTTGAGACAACTGGAAAGGTAGTCCAGGCCGTGTGATCACTCCCCACTTTTCCACTAAGGTGCTCCTTGTTCTCGAAGTGTCGTGACTTTGGCCCACTCCCATGAAATGGGACCATTAACCTGGAGAGCAGAGAACTGCCCCTCCTGGGCCTTGTAGCTCTCCTGTTGATGATGACTCTTTTTTGTATTTTGTTCACTAAAATGGAATATTTTCAGCCTTGATTCAGTGGGCTTTTCCGAAGGGATCTCTGTCCACACCAGGGAATATTTATAACTCATGAGTTTGGTTTCAGGAATTTGCTCTGTCACCCCTCTCCATTTCTTTGATTAAATCTCATATTGTAAGAGGAACATTTAATTCTTCAGCCCTTGCCCACCCTGAGACAAACGTCCTGCAAGTCGCTGCTTTGCTCTCCCCTTCAGGCAGTTCTGGAATGGCTCCAGCTCTTTGAAAGTGTGGAAAGAGAATCTGATTCCTCCAAATAAATATTATTTCACGGGAGATGTTAAGTGGTGGACCAAGAGGGCACTTGCCGTTTTCACTGAATAAGGTTCTTCCAAGTCACTGGGCCTCACCTTTGAAAGGAGAAGTTTTGATGCAAAGCCAGGTTGTCCCATCTGTGAGGCCAAACTGATTGCTTGAAGATAGGATCTTTGTCTCTATCAGTCACGCCTGTTTCCATTCAAGCTGTTGGATGTGAAACTGTCTTTACTGTAATGGATTGGATTTGAGATTAAAAGGGAACATTAAAAAAACCCTTAAAGGCAGAGTAGACCCAAGTCATGCAAGGGAAGAAGGGGAACAAATAAATAATACAGGTGTTGAAAAACTAATTTTTAACCATAGTCAGCTGAAGATATATTCTTCTTTGTGCATGAAGAATAAGAAAGAAAGAAATTCAACCTCCTGTAGCAAGCAGAGGTGTTTATTCCAAAGTAGGTCCACTTCTGACAAAAATGGTGTGTATGCCATGATAGTCCATATGAACCTCAGATGAAGATTATCCTGGTACCTATCAAAACAAAGAAGCAAACAGTCAAAGGAAAAGACAGAAGATGGTAAACAATCAGACAGGTATGGAAGCCTAAAGAAGCTGGTTTGTTATCTGAGCCCATCGGCAGCCTGGCCATTGCCAAGAGCTTTGGTTTGGATTATTATTACCGAATCAATGCTTAGCAGCATAAAACAGTGATGGTTTTTACCGGTGTGGACCTTAAGCAGTGACAAGTCATTTCACGTTGCTCACTTGGAGAATCCAAGGCAATAGACATGGCGGTAGATCTGCCAGTTGTGTTGCTTCTTTTATTTCCAGAGGGTGGAGATCAGTGATCAGAGTGGTTGTACGTGGGGATCAGGCTACTTCATTTGGCCAATGTACTGTCCTTCTTTTTCTCACTATTTCCTCTTCTGGTGTGTTCTGACCTTACATGCCCCTTCCTGGAGGATGTGAGGTCCTTGAGGCACGGAATGTCTTCTTGTTTTGCCCGTCTGTGGGAAGCTCAGCACAGACGAACCTGCCCACTGCCTTTCACCTCTGTTGTTCATCTGTAGGATGGAGATCACCCAAGCCTTTGAGAATATATTTCAGCAGCATTCCCTGCCATCATTGCAGGAAGATGGTACCTTTGTCAAAAGGAGAATGTGCCATCACTTGGAGAAAAAGGGGTTGCTTGGAAATGAGAGAGACTCTGGCATGTGGTCTTGCTCTAAATCAGCTGCATTTTTAATATTCAGAAGCCAACAAAGATGAAAGTCTCCTGGTCAACCTCTCTACTCCCTTGGAAAAAAAAATACAAAGACTTGATAAATATTTTGCGTTAATAAATTCCATTTGTCATATAAAACAAAGTTTGCCAACTACCAAAGCAGGGAAAATATTTTACATAACTCTGAGTGCGATGTCTAAAAGGTTGCTATGAGCCTGGTTTGAACAACTCTTTCCACAACCCAGAATGTGAAGGAATGCTAAGCTTCACCCAGGCTAGGACAAAGCTTGCTGCATGCGTGTGGTTTTCTGCCGTCTCGTTGGTTTTATTGCAGTGGAAGTGGCAGACTGGCTGCCTTCTGGTGAGCGGAGTCTGGCAGGTGAGAGGTAGGCCACGGAAAAAGAGATGAAAGTATGAACGTGGCCCAAAAGCTGTTTGTGAACCCAAAGCAATGTCCCTCACTACGCTGTGGGAACGTTGCTATAAAAGGCAGGAAAAGCACAGCTGTCTACTATTATTGTTATTAATTTTTAAGGGCAATGGTGATTAACCAGTGGAGCGGATTCCCCAGGGATGCTTCTCGGTCTGGACTACTGAGACTCCCTGATTTGCAGGGCCAGGACTGAGCACTGGCTGTTTCTGCTAACCCGGACAGGGTCTATGTGATGGTTTGCATCATCCCGCTCTGGTTTCTTGTCAGGCTGTGGAGCGGCAGCGTCTAGGGGAGCTGCAGAAGATTTTTTTTTTGCCACTTGCAAGCCTGTGCCCTTGATGTTGGTTAGCACTTCCTGGCATACAGAAATATGAATCGTTAGAGGTGGTGGAGGGCGGGGGGATGTCCAGGCCTGAGATGAGCAGGGTGCAGCTGAGGTCTGCCTTCAAAGGACAGTCCCAAGACCATTCAGGATGTGGCACTTGGAGAACTCCAAGCCAAGCTTTGGCTTTGTAGGATGCACCTCATCACAGCTGACCAGCCTCCCTCCACCCTTACCGTCAGGCCTCTGCCAGTCTTCTAGGTTATCAGCTTGGCTTGCAGGAGCTGGGGTTGTTCCTCTGCTCAGTTTAATTCCATATTCTGGTCACCGCTGCCTACACCCTTGAAGATGAGCTGACTGCAGCTTTTTACATGCTTACACTTCTCCTCGAGCCTCCCTTTGCCCTCTGCCACCAGTCAACCTCTCTTGGAGGAGAAGAGGCAACCAAAAGCTCCCAGGTCTCTGTCAGTGCCAAGGCCAGGCAATGCTGTGAGTGAAAACACGCAGAAAATGAGGGATGCAGCAACTCCAGGTGCACAGCATGGTCTGGAACTTGGCTCTTTCAAGCATCAAAGCCCCTCAGCCCTGCTGCTGGGGATACGCGTGCCAAGAAGATACGGCATGGCTACAGTCACATGGGAAGTGGCCATTACCTCTTGGGAAAGTATCTGAAACAGTCGACTAAGGATTTATCCTGAATTGGGGTGAAAACTTATTTGTGAATCCCAAACAATGCCTCTCGCAGAGCTGTGGGAATGTTGCTATAAAAGGCACGAAAGGCCCAGCTGTCTACGATTATTGTTTTGTTGTTAATTTTTAACAATGAGGGTAATTACCCATTGGAGCTGATCCCCCCTGGGATGTTTGTTGGTCTTGAGTATTTAAACTATGAGGTCCTCTGAGCAGAGACGTGTCTAGGGCAAAGTGTATGCACAGCACCGAAAACCGCAGTGCCTTCAGCCACGGCTTGTGCAAACCTACTTTCAGTTGTGCTGCAGCAGTCTGGGCAGACGCGTGTGGCCAGACACGCTGTCGCACCAGAGGGGTGTCAGCTCCCGCTGGGGTGGCAGTAAGTCTTAGGAAAACCTGGAGAGCTGGGTAGCCCTGAGCGCCTGAAGTCTTTCTCAGTTTCATCAGACTGGTATTTTACAGCAGAGCGTCTTCAGTCAGACTATTTCTAGCCAGCCCCTAGCTAAGAACAATCAGTATTTGTTTTAACAGCGATTGAGGCTCTTAGGAAAGAGTTTCAACAGCTAAAGGATCAACGCTTGGTCACCAAGGGTGGGGTTTTCTTGTTTTTCCCTCCCCTTCTCCCCCTCAATAGACTGTGCAAGTGCCTTCTCTTTTAGGAATCTGTTCTGGATCCAATGGAGACTCGCCACTAAATTATATCTCAGGGCAGAAAAGCAGCGCCAAGCTGGTCCGTTGATTTTGTAATGTAGGACACAGCCCCCCTTGCCCTGCGTGCAGTCATGCACAGACTCCTTGGCATCTAATTAATAATTTGCAGTTAAGCAGCAGCTACTTCCTTGCATCATTTCAACGCGGTTGCCAAGTGGAAAATTGAAAAGCAAGAGAGAGCCAAAGAAACGACAACAACAACAACAACAACAACAAAGGTTTAAAGTTCTAGGAAATTTCACTATGTGAGGTCAAAATTCCTTGCGCGTTCAGGGGCTATGCTGTTGGCTGGCAGGCGCCTCTAGTTAGCACGGCAAAACCCTTTCTCTTCAGAGCCCTGCTCTCCTAAAGCACCTCCTGGTTGACTGGAGTTTCTCAGCCTTAAAATGCGCGTGTGTTTGGCGAGGGGGAGGACGTGGGGAGAATGTGGGATTAGGGCAGGTCGAAGAGAAGTTGAATGAGGGTTTTTCTCATGGTTGGGGAGGTGAAAAACGCTCTGGGGGATGAGGACAGGCAAGGAAGGATGGTGAAGCAGAGCTTCCAGGACAGGGCTAGGAAGAGGATGGGGTGATGCAGCTAAGGGATTTGCAGAGCAGAGGATATCCAAGAGTGGTTTTACAGCCAAGGGAGACCTGGTCCTAACTTTTCTGGACCTTGAGGAACACATCTCACCATAAGCCTCTCCTCCCAGTCTGCCGGTCAGCAGTTGGACTGTTTTTGGCCTGTTCATGGCACAAAAGAGCTCTCCTCTGAGTGGAGGGTTTTTTAGCACGGCCCTGTTAGAAAACAATAACAGTAACGTCTCATGAGTTAGGTTTTCCACTCTTTTATGCTGCTAGCCCTGGGGAAGAGCTGGGGCATGCAACATTGTTGGCACAGCAAGAAGTACCACAGCTATCAACAGCTGAACTGAGCACTTGGGTTTTTTTATGCTTCTTCATGCTCGAGGTTGTCGGAGACGTGAGGAGCAGGGGCCCAAGGGAAGACTGGTGTTCAGAGCATCTGATGAGCTGTTTCTGCTTTGCTTGCTTTTCTTCTGTCTTCTCCTCTCCATGGAGGAAGCCTGTGGAGGCATGTGCCTCTAACTCTTCCCATTCACGGCCGCAGTAGTCTTCATGAGGTTGGCAGCTCCAGGATCTGTGTGCCTGGAGACTAGCAATTGTCTGCTGGAGGCAGGCATAAAAGATCAGCAGTCTCAAAAACACGACCTATGAGGAAAGGCTGAAGGATCTCAAGAGGGAAAGGTTTTTTGAAAGCACTTTTAAATACAAAAAAGATTTTGATGTAAGGGGCAAGAGCCTCATTGGTTCTCTGTATTCATGGCAGACCTGACAAGAGCTGATGGTTGAAACTGCAGCAAGAGAGATACAAGTTCAATGTTGGTGGCCAACGCCTGGTCAAGTAGCTCTGCTGGCCTTACTTTGAGTCAGAGTTGGAGCAGAGACTTCCAGACATCCTTTCCAGCTTCAAAATTCTACAATTCTGTGATAAGAACAACTTCCCCGCAATAAGGAAGGCCATGTAGTGATGAAATGAGGTGGTAGTAATGTCATCTCTGGAAGTTTCAAGTTGGAGATCAGGCAAACATCAGAAGTGGGTTAGGTAGAGCTGACACTGGAGGATTGAAAGCAGATTGTCCTCCCGAGGTCCCTTCTGGCTTTGGCTTTAAAAAACAGCAGAACCTACCTTCTCAAGCACTGATGTTTCAGGGCATCAAGCTATGAATCCTCCATTTCTGCTTGGAGGAGCTTGAGGCTTACAAATACTTGGCATGAGAAAAGATAAGGGGACCTGGGGGGCTGAACAGTTTCATCAAGAAAAATGCCGTTCTCCTGTGTTGACCCTCCTGGGCTGGGGGTTTTCTAGAGAAGGAAGGAACCAATGGTGTGGATGATTCATGGCCTGTTTCTAAAATACCCAATAACGCTGGGTTGAATCACTGAGTGAAAACGGGCAGAGCTGCAAACAATACCCAGAAGTCTTGGCCTCCTTCCTCCACTCCTATTTCACGATTTTATTACTAGATCTAAACCTGGGGAGGTATGTTTAAAAGCACGAACGTATCATCAGTCAGCTCTCTTCCTCTTTGCCCTGAGCCTTTGTACGCGAAGCAATGATGGGGGGGCCTGTAGCTTCTTGCAGTTTCTTGCTTCTGTGGGATTCCCGTGGGCTGAGCGTGACTGAATGGCTGCGGTCCTGTGGATGAGAAATGCCTCACACCCTGCTGGCATCGAAAAAGGATTACTGTTCCCCTGCTTAATGCGTTTGTTTAATGCCCGTTCCATGAGGCTGTTTCTCAGGCTGTTTTCCTTGCAGGATATGGCTCTGTGTGTGCAATTAGCCAAGAGACATTAGCTTAATGACTTGTGCGTGCTTGAGTTAGGCCCGGCCCCGTCTCAGATTGCTGCCTTTTCCCTCACCTTTCTCCTGTCTGGAGACTTTAAATTCTCTGCAGCACAAACTGCTCTGTCATGCTCATCCCGGGGGTTGGATGCAGACAATGTCTCTTGCTGGTCCCCAGCCAAAGAAACCCTGCTATCACACATAATTACCTCCTTGACTCATCATGACTTTTATTGCCCCCCCCCCCCCTTTTTTTTTTTTTTTTTTTTGTTTTATAAGTTTGATTTGCTCTTTCAAAGCTATTGTTTCCAGCCCTGTATTCCCAGTGGCTCCAGAGGACTGCAGTGTATTCATGCAGGAATTACTGGGGCGGGCTCTGTGGTCTGTTTTGTGCAAGAGTTCAGACACAGTGATCGTTTTGGTCTCTTCTGGCTGATTTCTGAGCTGATGGGTTAGGCAGAGGGAGAGAAATATCTGGCCAGCAGGCTGCATTGCTCAGGAGCCTGGTGCCGGAGCAGAGTGTGCCTCACCAAAATGTAGGTCATCAGTTCATTTCGACGAACTGATTGTCTTGGTCATCTCAAGTGGTTCACAGCAGCTGGCTGAGCAGTGGCTCAGGTAAGATGAAGGGGACACTGATCATCCAGTCTCCTGAATCATCCTAGTGCTCGAATTTTTCAGGACTGCAAAAGCAGATCTCATAGGGAAATATCCACCCACTCTTCTCCATCAGTGATGGAGAAGCCATCACAGCCATTGGTGAGTTGTGCCAATGGGTGATTCCATCTACCAAGCTTACTTTTAGACTGAATTTGGCCAGTTTTGCTGCTGTACCATAGATTGCATTATGCTTCTTTTTGCCAGGGTGAAAGGCCCCTGTCTATGTGTCCATAATTGTTGCTTCAACCAAGTCACCCTGGGGTTGTGTCATTGACAGGCTGAATGGTTCATGTCACACTTTTAGATTTGAAGTAACACCTCTGAACCTGTCCTCCCCCTCCATCTTTTGCTCTCAGTCATTTTCTTTCCCATATACTTCAGCCCCAGCTCCAAAACTCAGCCCAACAAACATGTTTGCAGACGACACCGGTAAAAGACAGGCTCCTCTTTCCCCATTCCTGGCTGGACTGAAGCTTGTGCTGGCTCGGCGGGCCAGCTCCTCCTCTGGGCACAAATGGATGAAATTTCCACAGCCACCAGTGTGGAACTGTTTGCAGCAACTAGACCTGCACAACAACGTTTATGGACAGAAAGGCAAGCAGATCTGTGTATGCTTGTAAGCGTGGTTCATTTGAAACAGACATTGTCTACCTAATGCCACCTCTGCCCCTTTTCTTAAATGTTGGGGCAGGAGGGGTGCTGTACAGTTTGGATAGTAGTAAGTCACTTTATCTGCATCTCTGGCCTTGTGAAAGGTTTCATTGGGCCTGCAGAAGTGTCAATATCCTTTCCAGTTCCTCCTTCCTCGCTCTCCTACCCATAGGTAAGGTCTTTGAAGTCATCATCTGCAGCTCGTACTGAGGAGAGACCTGTACTCGCTCCCTTGAAGGGAGCTGAGGAAAAAAGGGGTGTTTGGGTGGACCATGGTGGAAGACTTTCTTCAAGGATTTCTCTTTGGGTAGGATGTGCATGCCATGGAGCCAGCTGTTTTGGAGAAGGTGGTTTGAGATCCAATCTGGAGCAACAGAAAAGTAAGTGACAAGGTCATATTTTTCATTGCTTTCACTCCCCAATTTGCTCTTCTATAGTAGCTTTGGCAAGGTATCAGCTTTGGACTTGGCACCGGGAGGAATAATTCAAATTAATTTACCTTATCCCTCCTTTAAAAACTCCAAGATCTATCAGTTTATTGTCATCCTGGAAAGCCCTGTGACATTTCTCTTATTGCTGAATATGTTGTTCTTATTAAAAAATGTCACTCATGATGGTTTTTGACGTAGATGGATATAAATCAAATGCATTCCTTTCATTGATGCAATTCATGAGCACAAGGCGTGGGGAAATTGTTAAGCTGTTGAATACTGCAAATTAAGGCCTTCAAGAACAACAACAAATCCCTGTCTATAATGAAAAGAGCAAAGACATGTCAATCTTGTTTAGTTACCTGGTTATAGGATGCAGGTTTCTTTACTGACAGTTTCAGAAAGAGTGTGACAGGGTAAGAATATAAGAATACCAAATCCAGTAGCTCCTATGGAACCAAACCCATATGAGTTATCTCATCAGACATGCTCCTCGTTTTCTTACAGAATTTGTTTTTCTACCATGAAAGCCAGTCCTTTTTGTGAAACTGAGCATTTCAACAGGGCACATCTCCCTCTGAGGATTTTTTTTCCTAGAGTTTTCATGGGAAACTGACCAAATAACCCCAACTCTGAGGTTATTTTCTTTTAAAACAAATTTATCAGCCTTTGCTGAAAGCCTTGGAGGTTTTGTTTCTTCATCCTAAACCTGAGAAACATGTTAAAAAGAGGTCAAGGATAACAACATTTTTTAGCAGGGAAAAGCAATAACATTTTAACAACCTTTCTTCCTAACCAGCTTGGCTAATTGTTCATTAAATCACTGTTAAAAGCCTTAGAGAGGAACAAAACCTCCATGCTTAGGTGGCACCCAAAGCACCTGCCTGGAAGGTCCCTCTCAAACAGCTTAGTGACAGTGCCAAAACGTTGACAGTCCAAGCTGGCCAGCCTGACCCATTTAGTTGCCAAGTCCCATGACCCAAGCCTTGTGGTTTTGGCCTCAGTGGGATTCATTTGCACAGAGGTGAGAAACCCCAGGCTGCACATAAGCTCTGGTTTTCCTGCACCTCCAAGGGAAAGGGGGTGAGGACAGCTGTCCTGGAAGATGGACAGGAAAACCACCAGGAGTGCATGGGAGAAGGGGCTGGAATCTGGTCCTCATATGCTCTGTGCATCTTCCTCCCACAGAAGGCATTGAAGGTCATTGCCATGCCCACTTCTCAGGGCCTGGTTTTCATTGAGTATGTGGGCTTGGGTTTGCTATCTCTGGCTCTGCTTGCAAGCTCTCCTTGACCCCTGGACCAAACTATTTCCGCAAAGAAAAATCCCATGAAAAGGACTCTTAGGTCTTTCCCCTTTTAGACCTTGAAGACAAAGTTCCATTGGGACCTGTGGCCATCTTTAAATAATTAGAGCTGTGTCAAAAGCTGGATTTATCCCTTCAGACAAACCAGCCTGATCTCTTTGCCTTTCAGGTCTTGCAGTAAGGCTTCACAAGTGCTGGACGTGGCTGGCTGTGCCAGCATTGTGCCTGGCCTCACTGCTGCCATGATGTTTTGGGTTATCAGTGAAGAAGTGAGAACGTTACATGCACACGAATGTGCCTACGCACAGGTAATTCCCGCTCCCGCAGACACCATGGGCCAGGTCACCCTGCTGCCGCCAGGTTTTCTCCATTGGGCTCGGAGGGATGGAAAGGGTAAAAGGGGTGCCTGGGCTGCAGCGAGCCAGGGACGGAGGCCAGCCATCCCATGCACAGGCCTCCAGGGCTTTAACCTCCAGACCACAGTGCTCAGCTCCTTCTGAAAAAGGACAAAGCTGTTCAGCAAAACTGTGGAACTGGGAGGCTTGCGGGCTGAAATGAATCCAAAAGACATATTAACAGGCATGAGAGGCCTGTGATGAAATAGCTAAGGTATTAATGCAGCCAGAGGCTGGTAATGAATACAAGAAATGCCCACGTTTACCCAAGAGGTCCCAAAGGTCTCTTGTCCAGAACATTGTGATCCTTAAAGGAATCTTAAGAAAGTTAAAGCACGGGGTTAGGGCTCCAAGAACAAAATCTGGGCTAGTGTGGT
This sequence comes from Pluvialis apricaria, assembly GCA_017639485.1. Classification (NCBI taxonomy): domain Eukaryota; kingdom Metazoa; phylum Chordata; class Aves; order Charadriiformes; family Charadriidae; genus Pluvialis; species Pluvialis apricaria. The sequence goes on along the minus strand of CM030011.1, from coordinate 65,098,405 downwards.
CTCTCAGCTGATCTGGCCTCTTGGCTGATGAGACCCTATTGAGGAACTTTGTACTTTTTAAAGAGCATGGATATTATCCTCTGGGGCTTGTCACCCAGAGCCCTGTCAGATGAGGCTGCCCCTTATCCCTATGGATGGAGGGAATCTCCCTATGGATGGAGGGAATCTCCCACTGCGTCTAGTGGCTGTGATGCTGGTAACAAAGCTTAATTCTCATTTTTCAGATGAGACTCTGTCATCTGGTGGCAGGAGAAATCCTGAATGCTCAGGTATTACCTGGTGGTGTACAAAATGCCCTTCTAGTACTTCGCTGTCTCTCTCCATCTCTCAGCTGCTGGAGGAAACCTATGAGGTGTAGAACATGGGCCACTGCTGGCTAAACCGCTATCATCACAATTTGACCTTTGCTGCTTCTCCTCGTTGGCTTGTCCCATTATTTCATTAATGCACAGAGGGCCTGGAGATGGTCCATCAGCGCTGAGCAGAGCTGGGCTGCAAGGACAAGATGGGAGCTGGAGGCTGATGAAGGTGTACAGTTGTTGGGTGGCTGAGCATCCCTGGTGGTGGATATGATACAAACACCATGGGGATGAGGTGGTTTCATGCAGGTTTGATGGATTTTCCTCTAAAGTTAATTCCAAAACAGTGCCCATCTGACCTGGTTTCTGGAAGGGCTGAACCCACCTTTTAGGAGTCATTCACTGCAGTCAGTCACCTTTTTGACCCATTCAAGGGAGACAGTCCCACCATTGGTGTGGGCAGGTCCTGCCCGTCCCCAAGGCTGTACCCACACTGCTCAGCCCATGTCTGGATGTCCTTTAGCTTCTCTGTCCCTGAGAATTTGGTCTTCTTTTCCATATACTTTTTCCCATTCAGGATGCCCCAATGTGGAAGGGTGAGTGGAGGTCTTGTACAGTACTGGCCACCTTGGCACGAAAATGCTACCATGCTGTCGTTACTTTGTGCACCTGATGTGATAGTCCTTACAGCCATTCTTTGCTTCGACCATTTACAAGCCCTGATTTTAATCCAAAACAAGCTTCCTTGAAATAAAATAGTCATTTTCCAGTCTTCCTGTAGAAGCCAAAAGTATTTTAAGTTGAACTGGACTGGCCTAAACACAGGGTGGGGAGCGAGTCAGTAGGTTGGGGACATTTTAATAATGAAAAGAAGAATGTGAAAGGAAGGATTAAACCTGGGGTTTTATGTGTATTTATTGAGTCAATTTATAAGGTGCCTTTTGCAAAATATCTTGAGCGCTGCATGAAAAACCACAAAGCAAAATATTTGAAAAATTTGGACATGAAGCCAGCGTGTCCCAGCGTACAGCCAGGCAGCGGAGGAGAACCTGGCACCAGGAGCAGCTCTCTAATCACCAGGCACCAGCAGAAGGAGATCTGTGTCTTTAGGGCAAGGTGAGCCATCGAGGGAAGGATCTGTTCCCTGTGGGCAAGCCAGCCACTGGTGGGTCTCTGTGGGCAGCCTGGAGGACAGGGTGGCTCAGGCCATCAGATCTCCTCCAAGCAGAGACTCCTGGGGTGAAGGACCTTGTCGGAGACGAGGTAACTCTGCCTGAGCCAGGAGGCCTGGAGGTGACCCATTGCAAGCCCAGCTGGTGAACACACAGTCCCCAGGAGTGGGGCTGCACAGATGTGGAGCACATTGGGGAGTGCAAACACTGCTCCCTCTGTGCTGCATGATCCCTGGCACTGCTGCCCCTGGACCGGTTTCAGGGAGAGGCCAATTGACAGCCTGCTACAGCAATTTCACCTGGCCATGGTGAGAGCACAGATGTTTGTGGCACAGTCTCCATTATGGGTTTTTCTTGCTCACGGTTGAAGGTCAGCACAAGTGTTGACTCTGGCATGCTGACGGCGTGTTCCCGTGAGACTTTCAGAACTTCTCCTTCCAGCTGTAGGGCTCTGCTCAGCCCTGCCAAAGGGCTGCCGAGTGCTGCCCCAGGGTGGCTGCCTCCCCAAAACCTTTCGGAAGTGTGTGGGACACCTACATGGTGAGGAGCACTATAAAGAAGATGGTTAACAAGAGTGCTTTGCAGTCACAGGTAGCTGGGTAAGCTCTTGAATGGTGGGCTGCTCTTGGACACACAGGTGAAAAATATTCTGTTAAGGGTTTAGCTGAATTAAAGAGCAGGTAAAGACCTCAGAACAAAATTGCAGGACCTCTATTATGGACTTTCCTCAATCTTTTTTTAAAGGGTGGCAAGGAACTGAAAATGGGTAGAGCAGAAAAACGACCATGCTGATTGCTTTGACCCATACAAGATACATTTTTTAGCATCCGTAGTGTAGTTAATTTCCTGATGCAGTATTTTTCCTGAAAATAGTTTACTATAATAAAAATGAAGGAACACCATGCCCAGGGGACAGTGATTAGTCTGCTGTACACCAGGGCATTTCTTCAGGGGAGGAAGCATACCTACAAGATGAGGTTCCATTGCAGGAAACACTGCTCACCAAAATGCCAAACTAAACGTATTTGAAGATATAACTTTGTCTTACAAATCTAACTTGTACGGTATCTGCTGTGGCTCAGGCTGGGGGAGATGAGTGAGATCAGCAAAATATTGTGAGTGGGGTGGGCTTCGTCGCTTCCTTCCAAGTTGACTACTTGCCTCTTTTCCAATTAGGAGGAGAGTAAAATACTTAAAAAACTGAGAACCCACTCATAAAACTACATCTGTTGGTAGTGAGACCCAAGATAGGACTTCAGTCTGCTTTTAGCTCTTGCTTTTGTCAACTGAATGAAGCTCAATCTGCAAAGTAACCCTTTGGTTGGCTGAGACAATTACTACAAATAATAATGCTTTGGGGAATCTCTGTTGGGAAAAGGGTTTTGGGTAGGTGTCCCTTGAGGGTGGTCCCAGGTCTTTCAGGTCGGCTTCCCAGTGGGAAGAAGACCATGGCGAAGAGTCAGAGGTGCTCTAAATGTGGTCCATTTTACTGACGTATGATCTGCTTTTCTGCCTGTCCATCTGTCTGTCCCAGTCTTGGAACAGAGGTGGTAAGAAGAATTATGAAGCTCAAATGTTCTGTCAGGATCCTGAGTGAGAAGCATGGTCTGATGCACCCACATCTTGGTGCATCACCTGTCTTTCTGTTGCATGGTTTTCAGATATTATTTGGAGACCCTCCTTGCTTTGAGGACTTTACCAGCTAAGAGCAGAGCTGATTTACAGCCTGATTGTTTTTCAGAAATACGTGTGTGCCCAAAGGAGAGAGGTGCTTGTGTGGAAGATGTTAGAATAGGAGCTGATACTTGGCACTACTGCAAAGCATTGCCGGAGGAGCTGGTTTGCATGCAGGAGGATTTGACCTTGAACTTTCTCCTGCAGTTCAAGCCAACATCCTCTACCCCCTAGGCCTGAAAAATGTTCCTCCCCCTTGTTTTAAAAATACATTTGTTATGTCTAATGTTTCTGGCCAGAGCAGTGATACAGACTTTTACCCGCAGAGCTATGCGGGTCAGGGGTGGGGGGTGATGTGATTTGTGAGTGGCTTTAGCTGGGCTCACTGAAGTCCCCAGTGCAGTTACACCAGCAGAGCTGTTCTTTTCTGGGGACAGTTTATTGCCGTCCCAGGGGATGGTGGCTTTATTGTCCCAGTGTGAAGCACAGCCCTGCTAGAATTTCTGGGCTCACATTGGGCTGTGACAGCCACAAGCTAGCTGTGGCATCCATACTGCCAGTTCAAGAGTGGGTTTGAAAGCAGATACCCAGAGCTCTGACCTGCTTATGTTCAAAGGACCTGCCAAAGGGCTCAGGCTCTGGGTCCTTTGGTCCTCTGGTCCAGGACCAGAGCAGTGTCTCTGATCCACCCAGGCCATGTGAACCAAGTGTTCATGTGTGAGTGACGTGGCTAGCAGATGAGTCCCATTTTGGGGACAAGCTCAGGTGGAGTAGTCATGTCCCCTGTGATCCCATGAGCTAGGTACAGAACAGGGCATGGACAAAAGCAGTGATGGAGAGGGTTTGCCTGCCTGTGCTCTCAGAGCTGGGCACAGAGGTTGCAGCCAGACTGCCTGGTCCCCAGCTGGAGCATCTCAGCACCCAGGCCCAGCTGCAGACTGGTTCTCCTTGGGATCACGCACACGAACTCCTCCACCCTGGCTTTCGGGTTCTGTGGGTGAGAGCGGAGGCCGCTGCCATGCTGCCAGGTGCCTGGGCTGAATCACGGAGTGCAACCTCCCCCCCTCCCCAAGTCAGTCTAGACACAGGGGAAGTCCAGCTGCCTGCAAACACCCCATCCCATCAACTTCCCAGCCAAGCTGCGCTGTCCTGGCTGGCTTGGGTAATTTGGAAGGACTCCAGTGGAAGACTTGGCAGGCTGATCACTTGCAGCTCTTCCCAGTTCAGACCAATGTGGTGAACTGGTTTACCGAGCACTTCATTCTGTTCGCTGCGCTTTTGCCCTTCCTTGAGTAATGACTGTGTTTGTTGGCAAAATGGCAATGTGCATGTAGTGACGCCCTTTGTCCTCATGTGAGAGGTTACCACCATGCTGGAATGGGAGCATCCACTTGCTTTTGTGGGAGAAAAGTGGGTGTAGGGGGCAACCATGGTGATTTTGCAAGCAGCAGTGTTGCGTATAGGAAGCTGCATGGTCAGGTCCCACCTCTGCCACACCAGGGTGGGTTTTCCAGTGAATTCCCAGCAGTGGGGGATCTGCAAGGTGTTCTGAGAAAGACTCTACTTGTCTGGGTGGGTGCAGGCGAAAGAGCAGATAGCACGGCGCTGTGTGGATCACGCTGAGCTTGCTATCAAACCTCTCCAGGTCCTTACCACTACTGTTGATTTTTTTTGATGTGAATAGTTTGTCTAGGGCTGACATTTTCCCACAGACCATGATTTAAACCTCGTGGGAGCTTGTGTGCAGGCTGCTGGCGGTGTGTGTATACAGGTATCCTGGCTGGCTCCCATGCATCTCCATGCCCTGACCTGTCCCATGAAATTAAGAGATGTAGAAGCTATTTCCTAGCAGATCTTTTGTGTTTATGCTCTGCTGGGTCGGGCTCGCCCACAAAAGCCATTGGGCTGGGGGTTGTTTCTGCAGTGGCTAAGTGGCTGGAGGAGTTTGAAAGCTGCACGTCTTCCCATGGCACCAGCCATGCCTCTATCTCCCCTCCATGGGGCAGGGCAGTTTGGCTCGGACAGAAGGATGGCAGTACCCGCCTGACATCCAGCTCTTGCTGTTCTAGGCATGTTAATGCAGTGCTTAGAGAGCAGTGTTAGTCTCCTTCAGGAAGACAGACACCCAAATCTTGAGAACCTGAGCTACAAAAAGCTCGGTTCATTGAGTCAATGGACAATTCAGAGAGGTACAAGTGCCAAGAGGAAGATGCTGCTTCTATTTTTAACTCGCCCTCTATCACTTTCTATACCCATTCCAGTTTCTCTCTCTGCCACATCTTATGTGTTCAGCTTTCCCCTACCCTCTCCCCTTGCAGTTCCCAGTGCATGCAGCCCTACAGAAATGCAGCCCTGGACCGTAAAAGAGCTGACCGAAACCCTGGTGCTTTGGATATCTGGCTGGGCTCGCCGAGCTCCTGGCATCCGGCAGAGGGCAAGCGAGCTAAGAGAGCAATCCTGTCCCTGCGATCCCTCCTGCACTGCTCACATCAGGCCCAGAACAGCAAATCCAGCACATTGCTCAGGAAAGATCCTTTGGGATTGTTTTGGGCTCTCAGCAGACAAGATCACATTATCCAACCCCTTTTTTCCCTCCTCTTGACCTGGCTGCATCTTCCCATTTCTCCTGGCCAGTTACACCATGTCTTACTCTTTGCTACATTGCTGTCCTGATTGGTATCTTATATTCAAACATTTTAGCTATTTTCCAGCCTTACTAATGTGGCCAGATACAAGAAGTGTTTTTTTCGTCCGTTTTTTGTTTCCTGTGTCTGTTTCCTGCTGTTTTGGAAGACATCTTCCTCTTTTTCTTGGTCTACTTCGGAGCGTAAGCGCTTGGGTCTTGCAAGCTGATTCCCTGGAAGAGCTGCTGTTTCCCCAGCCTTCCTGCTACAAGCAAGGAGCAGTTCTGCCCAAGGCGTGCACAAACATTGCTCAAATTGTGCCTGCTGCTCCTTTACAGCTATATTGCATCCATACATTCACATTGTTACCAGTTACCGTTCCAGCTGGTAGGTATAGAGTCCTACGTGCTGCAGGACAGGAAAATTCTCCTAATCAAGTTCCCTTCTTTCTGGGGATGTGCACTGTTCACCCTTAGACCTGTCTGAGATTTAAGATTATGTCTAAGGTTTAACCGGCAATTAAAAGAAAAAAAAAAAGCAACTTTGAAGTGAAGCAGATATTTCTGTCTTTTTTTGGGGGGGGATGCTCTTTCTTTGTTCTCAGGACAAATTAGTGTGTGTGCATCATCAAAGTGATTTAAAGTGTGGTCCAAGACTCAAAAGACACTGCATAAAACCAGCACCAGTTGTTGTGCATTTGCTGCCTTTAAAGGGTCAGAATTGGGCTGTACATGCTGCAGGCTGGGAAAGTCAAAGATGCCGGAGGAAATCATGTACTCATTTGTGTCTGAATGCCCATAGTGCATAGGCTCCTGGTTCTCTGAAAAAATCCCAGCAATGAAGGTAAGTAAGTAGGCTTTACTTCAGCTCACAGCTGTTCTGGTAGGTAAAAAAAGTGAGTAACTGGTTTATTGCCTAAGATAAGGGCTGTGTTGGCTCTTGACTGCTTCCCATACACCCCTACAGCCACACCACCAGCGCCCGCCGGACAGAGTTGACCCGTGAGAGAAGCAGATGTTGGAGGAGAAGGATGGATCCAGCACAGAGCGAGAAAGTAGATTAGCAGGCTCTGGCTGGGTGGATATCCCAAAAGCCAGGGTGTTGCATAGGGTTTGGGGAGGTAGATTTGCACCCTTTCTTTCAGAGCTGGTGGGTGCGGGAGGAAAACCTGCGTTTGCAGAAGGCTCGTTAGAAAACAGCTCTCTCTGGTGGGATGGGTTTCATCTGGAGTCCGCGAGAGACAATAAACAGGAAGTCCCGCAATGACATTTTTATAGAGCTGCTTTGCAGAGTGGGGCTGCGCTTAAAATCCAAATTTAGTTTATTTGAGTGGGAGCATCCTCAGCTTTAATGTCCACTTGCTTTCACAGCAACGTGATAGAGCTTGGCTCATGCAGCTCTGATGTCCAAGTAAACCTGTGATCTGGATCCCTCCTGTTATTTTCCTAAAAACCCTCTGCCCTTTCATTGGGCTACATTGGTGCCCGTGCCTTGAGACCTTAGCTGTAGTGGTTTTGTGAAGGGTTAATTAGGAAGCTGCATTCTGCAGCAAAGATGACTTCATTTTAACGTTTAAGTAGCTTTGTACATCAGGCCAGTAAAATATTCTTGGAAATAGATGCAGAGCTATAAACCTAAAAATCACGCTCTGCTGCTGAGTGAGATACCAGAATCTTTAATGAAAGGTCTGGTTAATAACTAGCATGTGATAGCAAGTGATGAGGAGAGGCTGTGAGCTGGGTTTGTTCAACCTGGAGAGGAGAGGGCAGGAGAGAATTGCTGTATTTGACTCTCTAAAAGGAGGGTTCAGAGAGGATGGAGCAGATCTCTTTTCAGAGGGGTGCTACAAAAGGACTGGAAGCAACAGGCACAAGTTGCTGCGAGGTAAGTTTTGACACAAAAAAAAAAAAAAAAAGAAAAAAAGGAAAAAGTTCATAGGTATAGTGGTTTACTTCAGAGAGGCTGTGGGATCTCTATTATTGGAGATACTCAAAATGGGACTGAACAAGGCCCTGAGCAACCTTTTCCATCTCTGAAGGGGACCTCTGGAAGTCTCTGGCCCAACCCTCTGCTTTGCATGGCACCTGTTTGCTTGTGGTGGGGGGGCCCAGGAGGTACTGGTTTGTGGGGTCACCAGGGGGCTTTTTCTTGGGGCGAAAGGAATATACAGCCCTGGGCAGTGGTGGCCCATCCTTGTTACTTGTCACACATTTTCTTTTGTAGAGTGTTTGTGTCAGCAAGGTGTGGGAGAGCTTCTTAGTCCAGCTCATTTTGTGTAATAGGAATCACCGAGGGTCCAGAGGGGCAAGCCAGATATGAGCAGTGATGCTTGGGCAGAAGGTCCTGGAAGATGTCTTGCTTGTGGGCTGCATGTCAATGCTTGTGTGTGTACCAAGGCTGGTACATACAAACACGCTGAAGAAATGCAGAGACTCGTTGCCGTGGGAGTGTTCTGCAAGGGGAAACCCACCTGCCAGGCTGCCTGGTTGTCTCAGCAGGGCTGCACCACTGCAGGAGGGCTCACCACGTTACCTTGGAGTGAGATCATCCAGATCACCTCCTCCCACACCTGCCTTGACAGGTAGAGTGCTTTAAAGCATATGATTAAATATTCTGAATTGAGGCCCTGTGTTTTTCTGCCAGCTTCTTGATTAAGTACCGTTACCGGTCGAAGGGCTGTGACGCTCACCAGAGATGTTCATCTGTAGCTGCTAGCAGACAAGGACACTTTTATACAGAGTTGGTTCTTCCGCCTTTCTCCTGTGCTGTTCCTTGAGGAGGGCAAGGGGCTGTGTCTGGAGGCAGAAGGACAGAGCTGGTGTTGCCCCAAGATGCTGTACAAATCGTCTCTGCCTTTACCACTGAGCAGGGAGAGAGGTGGGACAGAGCTTGTCTGAGGCCAGGGGAGCTGTGGGGTGAGGACCTGTTTCTGCAAGATGCTCTGTCCCCTCAGCTCTTGGCTTCATCTCCCTGTGCGTTGGCCACATCTCCAGAAATGTGTCAGACCCAAGAGAGGTGCAGACACAGGACCAGGGAAACAGGACTGGGAAAATCTTTGTTTTAGGAGTCGGTAAGGGGTCAAAGGCAGCACAGCCCCTCGTGCTCCGTAGTCCTGGAGCAGCTCGTGTTCCTCAACAGCCAGGGAACTGCGGGGGCCTGGGGTTTCCTTTATGTTAGAGGTAAATATCAGTGCACCTTCAAATACTTCTCTTGCCTTAGGAGAACTCTGTGCTCTGGGTTAAGATTTGAATGATCTATCTTGTCGCCGGCCAACACAAGACTGTTCCCTGTATTTTTTCCAGTACTTGTTTTATTTGTCCCAGGAGACGAATAAAGTTACTTCCCCGAGGAGGCTTTGACACAGGCAGCTAGAGAGCAGCAGCTGGAGTCTTTTCTTGATATGTAGTCGCTCCACACTTTCCTTTCCTTCATCCTGTTCCATCCAAGCATTTTCCGTGGGCTCGTGTAAGCAATCCTTGCTCCTCCTGGGGCTGCAGCCCCTTTCCACTCCATTCCTGCATGCAATGTTGTTACTCAAAGCAGTATCCCAGCGTGGTGCCTAGAAAAGAGCTGTTTTCTCTCCTGAGTAGGTTCTCCAAAGCTGTTATTACTTTTCCAACAGCAAATACAAAGCAAGTGGAAATGTTGGCTGATACTGCTAATAAAATTCTTAAGCATCTACGTGTGCTTTGAAATGCTTTCATCCCGCTGCCCTGCTCAAGGGGTACCAGACACCGAGGGAAAGCCTGTCAATGTAAATGTCAAAGGGATCTTTGGGTTCTCATATTTGTCAGGGGGGTCCTGCCCGTTTCCTAATCCCACCGTGTCACGGGGCTGGGAGGCTGTTCCAGCCCTCTCCAAGGAGCCGGACCCTCCAGCATCTGGACTCGCTGAAACAAAGAGATTTTTAATCTAACTTTTATCTGAGGATCTAAATCCCCATGGAAACCAAGGAGCACATCGGAAGACTCAGTAGGTGTAAGCAATGTGGTGGCTCTGATGCCCAGGCATGCGAGTTTGTGGGAGCACTCCTACCACTGAAGGGAAATCAGGGCTGAATGGCCTGGAGATGGAAGGTCTCTGAGGCCAGAGGAGCAGGTCCTCAGGTAAGAAGCTGGGGCTTGTTAGCCACCAAACCCGGAGAGTATTAATCCCCATTCCCTATATATTAGGGCTGGGATTTTGTGATGTCTGAAAAGGTGCTGAAGTTTTAGGGTCTTTGCAAAGAGATCACCTTCTGCTGATTTCCTGAGGACTGCAACTGGGAAACTGTAATACAGGAGCTGTGGGTAGTACCAGGTCCTTAAGCTACCCAAGGCCCACTTCAAACAGGGATTTGTTTAAAGTAGGAATATCTCTGCAAAGATGGGCTGCTGCCCTGGACTGAGATAAAGGCTCTTCCTTCCCTTCCTTCAGCTACATCTCCTTCATCCTCACCTGGTCCTCTTCCAACAGCAATTAACCCTGCTACCTGCCAAAGTCAAGGACCATCTCCACACAAATCCTCTCTGCTCTTGTTTCATCATCCCCATCAGCCAAATCACTGTGCCTGACCAGCCTAGATCAATATTTCACCCTTTTTTCATCACCTCCTCCTGGTCAATTGCTTGGTTTCAAACTGCTGTGTACACCTGAGACTAACGAAGGCATCTCTGAGGGATGGTTAGGGATGAGTGAGGAGTTTGGCTACCGGGGTGTCCAAATCCACAAGCCTCTGCTATGTATGGCAACTGCAGACCAGACAAACTTGTGACACCCTGCCTCCCTCCCCTGCACCCTCACCAGAGAGTGGCGGTGCCTGGGGGGCGGTCAGGCACGGAGCACCTGGCCCCTGAGCCTGAAAACCACCACTGCTCCATGCCTTCCAGCTAGTGGGTGGTTTTAGCTCTGCTAATCTCTAATCAGTGCTGGAGAAACCTAAACAAACTAGCTTGGACCACTCCAAAGCAGTCGTAATTACTGGATTGGGCTCACAGATAATGCGTTTAGAGCTGCTCTAAAAACATCTCAGATAGGGCAAATGTAAAGAAAGTGGCCTATAATTGACCCTTCTGCTGACATCTGAACTCTGGCTGGGCTCGTGCACCTGGGGAAAGCAATTTGATGATGGAGAGGGGGGCCTGGGTAGGTTCAGACCTACCTCTGAGCATGACCCATGGAGAAATAGGCAGCAGAGCTGAGGGAGGGGATCGCAGCCACGGGACCTCGTGGGGTGCCCGTGCTCCTCGCACCTGAGCAGAGCAAGTGCCGAGGGGAGGATGAAACGCGCTGGGTGAGTTTTGATGAGGGGGGAAGGACGGGGGACTGAGGTGCAACTGCAGGGCAAACAAAAGTTATTCACCATCAGGAGCGAAGGCTGGTGGGCAGGGACAAGCAGAGGGTGTGCTGGGGACAGCGTGCAACAACCCAGCTGGTACAGCTCTGTCCCTGCCCCGTGCGGGAGCAGGGGGAGCGTTGGGAACCTGCTGCTTCCTCCAAGTGAGAAAACATGAGCTTCGTTTCGGATGAGAACCATTCCCCCTTCCACGTGCAACCCCTTCTGCTGACCGAGCCCCACGGCTGGGCAAAAATTGGTCTTGCGCCATTTCGAACTGCTCCCTCCTGCGTGCCCTGGCAGCAGCAGGTAAGGCGTGCAGCAAACCTCTGGGCACCTGACCCTGAGGAGGCAGAAGAGGTGATGCTGGCACAGCGTCAACAGAAACAACAGCTTATTTCTGGGCCATTCTTTTATTTCCTTGCAAGCTCGGCATTTTCAGTGTGATTTTTTTTGGGGAGCAGCTAGCTAGGGCTGTGGGCAGGCTGGCTCAAATGGGTCTCGCAGTGCCCCCCTCCTCCCTGCACTGCCCCCCTCCTCCCTGCACTGCCCTGCTCAGCTCACTCCCACCACCCCGATTCGGTGGGCGAAGCTGCTGAACTGGGGTGTCTGGAGGCAGGTTCAGTTTCACCCTCCCTGCTCCTGTGGCTGGGGGGTGTTGGTGGTGAGACAGTGTGGGGCTTGGAGCATCGGGGACCTACGGTCCTAGGGAGCACGGAGAGGGGTCACAGGGAACCATTTCCCAAATGCCAGCGTAGGGAAGGGGAGTGGGGCTTGTGGGTGAGGTGGGATTTCCCTCCAAGAGTGTGCAAGGGAGGGATCCGGCTGCCAAAGCTCTGGCAGCGTGCTTGATCTGCTGCTGCGGGGAAAAACATGCCGGCCGGCAAGGGCAAGGCATCACCCAAGGCTACGAATGCACATGTGCCTCATGAAGGGGCTCAGCATCTCCATAATTGAATTTTAAGGCTATTTTGTTCCTTTTAAGGTGGAGATGGCATCCCCCCTGCAGAGGACAGGAATCAAGGCAGAGCTCCTTCTGCCCCCGCTACCAATTCATCCCGACCTTGGGCATGTCCCCCTGCCCCGGGGAGGGATGGGGACAGGGGGGAGGGAAGGCAGACCCCTTGCTGTCTCGCCCTGGTGCGCTTCGCTGTGAGTCGGTGGCAATCCCCGGGTCCCAGCCCCTCAGCAAACCTTTACTCGTGGCTCCAGGGAGAAAGCGAGATGCTGGCCACCAAATACTCACATCAGACCCAGCACTCATCCTCGCAGCCTTCCTCCCCGCAGCCTTCCCTTCCTCATCGCCTTACCCTGCCGGCGCTGGGCCATGGGAGGCTTTCTGCAGCGTGCGCCATAAAGCACTCTGCGTCAGTCTCTTGAAAGGGAGGCCTTTAAAAATAATAAGACTGTTTTATTCTTCTTTTCTCTCCCCCCCCCCCACCTCCTTACCCACCGAGCTAAAAATGAGGGAAAGAAAAATGCAGGAGGACACATTGTTTTCTTTCCCCCCCCACCCGCAGCTGTAAAATACTTCTTAACCATTGGTAGCAAGAGGATCTCCGTGCCGGGCCTCCACTTTTTGTTTGCGAGTTTATTTTTCCTAATTCATCCTTGACAAAGGACAGAGCCATAAAAGAATCGACCAGCACGTCTGTGGGAAAAAACTGCCCTGAAAAGGGTCGGAGGAATACTGTAGCATTTCCAGACAATTCCAAGGGCTAAAGCCTCTGTGAGATGCAGCTTCAGCTATAACTTGCCTTTCTAGGAACAAGCCTACATCTGTTTGGCAATGCCATATTTTGTAGGGTAAAATAAACCCTTGAGAACAAACAGGCCAGCTTATCCAGAGGGGTAAATGCCTGGGAACAGAGCTCACTTGTTAATCCTAAAACTGTCAGCAAAGACCCACTGGAGAAATTATAGCTGGCCATGGGCACTCAAGCTGTTTTCCCTCTGCCTCCCCGCCTCCCCCCATCCCCACAACAGCTGTAAAATCTTCTTTATTGTTCTGCTCGAGTTGGAGAGCGGCACAGAGGGGTCTCCCGGCCGCGGGCTGCAGCAGCCGGGGCAGGGGGAACATCTGATCCATTGTATCTGCACCGGCGTTATTGCTTCGGTGGTGGACAAAGAAAATGACGGCGATAAAAGAAGGAGAACAGCCCGAGCACCTACTAAAGAGGCATATGAACAGGAAATCCTGGCTCGTTCCCACATCTGAGCTGCGTACGGTTTTTTTCCCTCCAGGATCGTTATGTTTAACGTCCTCCTGCAATTCAGGCAGCTGAGCCGACGGAGCCCCTTTCCCTCCCCTTCCTCTCTCCCTTCCCTTCTCTCACCAGATTTCGAGCCCTCCCTGTGGAAAAATGATTTGTGCACAAGCAGCCTACACAACGGTGCTCACAAGGAATTTGCCCCTGCCAGGAGTTATTAATGGCACCCCACAGTAAATGCCCCCAGCAAAACGGGCCGCTGCAAGCATCAAGTGCGTGTTGAAAAATCGGGTTTAAATCGTCCCTTGGGGAATGACCTATTGGCCACCTAAAAAATGCAGGATTGGTTGGCTGTATAATTAAGTTCAGGCCATCTCTCGTGCTTACACACGCAGAAACCCAGATGTCAGCTTGGTACGAGTCAAAGCGCTGGGCTGCTTTTAAAGCACCAGGAGAAGACAGACCGCGGGGGCATAACATTTGCCACTGGAAGAAAACCTACTTTGAATACTTGGAATATTTAACTGACTGCAACAGATAATTAGCCAAACCCTCTTACGCCTCCAAATATAGATTCATTAGTCATATGAACATATCTCATTGGAACCGAATGTGAGTCATTAGTGAAGTCAATGGCAGATCATAAAAAAGGTACCGAGAGCCTCCTTTCCCCCATCCCCGAGAAGTCGTGAGAGTGCGGTGAGAATAATTCGCTCCATTTTCTATTGAACATCTGCTGGCAAATCTGTTTTGAAGGGAGGCTTTTGAGGGGCTGCCTGTGTGCCGGGCTGTGCATCCCATTTTCCCACTTTGAGATTTGTGGGAGTAACGAATGCAAAGTCTCTGCTGGGCTTTTTTATATGTATATGTATTTAATTTTTTGGTCTTCTTGAAGAGATTTCCTCGAGTCAGGCTAAAATTCGGGTTCTGTAATTCAAAAGGGGATTTTGTAAAGTGAAGTGGAATAAAAATGTCTTTATTATTTGCTTCTAATTTCAGGGGAACGTTTTTGTCAGCGTAGAGTTTCAGAGTCCCCGACCCTCAGAGCAACTGAATGCTGTGACCAGCAATGAGTGCTGCTGCCACAGGGACCCCAAAACTGACTGCATTCTGCCAGAAGTGAAACGGGGGTGGTTAAAAATCACTGCCCAGCTTGAGCGAGGTGCAAACGAGCAATAATACATTTTACAAAGTAAAGCAAACGGGCAGCTCTTCCACCACGAGGTATCTGCAGCGCGATGGGCAGCCAGAGAAAGAGACCACGCTTGATTAGACTCTTGTAAAACCCAAGTTATTGCTTGGGAAGACCCAGGAACCGGGGTGGGACTGTATGCTTGGTCCCAGGATGTATCGCAGGGATTACACAGAGCGTGCTGAACACCACAGACCATCGTCCCACCCTGCGCTCGTTGATCCCACAAACAAACATGTTGTTGTATAACTCCGGGGCCGTGAGTAATCCCGTGCTGAAAGTTGTGCCGCACGAGTCATCAACAGCAGCATTTAGCATTTTTCTTAATTTAAAAAAAAAAAACAAACCACCAACCAACCAACAAAACAAAACCAACAAAAAACTGCAGCAGCAAATGTTAACTTTATGTGCCCCAAAGCTGACATTCCCGCAGCTGAGGGAACTCTGGCTGCCTCAGCGCCTGGCTTTAACCATATAACCCCATAACGATATTAATGAACTTTTCCAGCTCTGTTAGCTTGGTTGCATTCCCTTGGCTTTGTTATATTTTACTAATAAAAAAACAGTCGCTTCTATGTAATACCCCCTGCACTTAATATCCTCTGGGGAGCCTGGGACAGTCGGGCAGTAGGGAAAGGAGTGCGATAGGGTTTGAAATGGGGATTTCACACCAAAACCCTGAGCGTGCAGAGCTCTGCTTCTGCACCCCGGGTTGTACCCCAGCTTTTGGGCACCCTCGTGGGGCAATGCCGCAGGGGAGGTGCTGAGCCCACTGCGGGCAGCTTTGGTCTGGGGGTGTAGATGCCCTCTGGGGAGCCAGGCTGGAGATGGGGTCAGCCCTACGGGCATGGAGCCCTGCTTCTCCAGGAGGTCTCACCCGACCGTGGGGTCCTGCCCCCATGGAGGCATGGTGGCTCCCAGGCCCAGCGTTTGGTGGGGGGGCTGGATGGTGGGACTGTCCCTGAGCCCAGGTTTTGCCCCCATCCCCATGGCGGGTGAAATGTGGCTGCTGGTGCCTGGCCTGGCAGCTCCGGGGCAGCAGGGTGAGGGTGGCCCCCCCCCCCCGCCTGTCCCCCACCCCCTTCTCGGCTCTCACTGTGGGTTGTGGAGGTCACCCAGTTCCCCCCCAGCGCTGGCTGTCTCTGTGGGGTAGGGTCTCCACCCCTATACCAGCTGTCTCCGTGGGGCAAGCCCCGATTCCCCCCGCGTTTGGCCCCGCTCTGCCCAGCGGGTCAGCCCCACCCACCCCCCGTGGGGGTGACTCCCACTGCGGCCGACCCCCGCCCCGTGTCCGTCAGACCCCCCCCCCCCCGTTTCCCCTACCCCCAACCTCCTCCGGGGCCGCCCCCGACCCCCACCACCGCTGACCCCCTCTCCCCTTTGGGGGCATCCCCAACCCCCCGCGGGGTGGGGTGTGGGGGCGGGAGCGGGGGCGGCTCTAGGACCCGGCGGCGCCTCGTCGCGCCCGGCCCCGCTCCGCTCCGCGCCGTTCCGCGCCGTTCCGCGCCGTTCCGCGCCGCTCCTCTCCGCGCCGCCCGGGGGTGGTGGTGGTGGTGGTGGTGGTTGGGGGGGGGGGGGGGGGGGGGCCGAGCGGCGTGTCCACCTGCGGGCCCCGCCGCCCCCGTCAGTCCCGCCATGGCGCTCGGCGGGGTCGGTCGCGGCGGCGCGGCGCGGTCCGCTTGGCCGCGGCTGCTGGTGGCGGCGGCGGCGGCGGCGCTGGCGCTGGCGGGGCCGGCGCTGCCCGAGGTGCTGTTCCGCTGCCCGCCCTGCACGGCGGAGCGCCTGGCCGCCTGCCCCCCGGCCGCCCGCCCGCCCTGCCCCGAGCTGGTGCGGGAACCCGGCTGCGGCTGCTGCCCGGTGTGCGCCCGCCTGGAGGCCGAGGCGTGCGGCGTCTACACGCCGCGCTGCGCCGCCGGTTTGCGCTGCTACCCCGACCCCGGCGCCGAGCTGCCCCTCCAAGCCCTGGTGCAGGGACAGGGCACCTGCGCCCGCCGCCGCGACACGGCCGAGTACGGCGCCAGCGCCGAGCGTCCCGCAGGTGAGCAGCGCCCGGCACCGCGCAGCCGGCACCGGCCACCGCGGGTCAGGCGCGGCGCAGCGGGAACCGCGCCACCGGCGGGCTAAGGAGCGACCCGCCGCCGCGCACCGGCACCGGCCGGCGGCGACCTGGTGCTGGGGGACGGGGCGACGTGAGCTGTGCACCGGGCACCGAGCGCTGGGGACCGTGCGTTGTGCCCTGAGCACCGGGAGTGGGGCAGCGGGGACAGGGGACCGAGCACTGGGGACTGTGCGTTGTGCCCTGCGCACCGGGAGTGGGGTACCGGGGACAGGGGACCGAGCACTGAGGACCGTGCGTTGTGCCCTGCGCACCGGGAGTGGGGCAGCGGGGACAGGGGACCGAGCACTGAGGACCGTGCGTTGTGCCCTGCGCACCGGGAGTGCGGTACCGGGCACTGAGTACTGGGGACCGTACATTGAGCAGCGGGAGTGGGGGTACCGGGCACTGGGGACAGGGAACCGAGCACTGGGGACCGTGCATTGTGCCCCGCGCACCGGGAGTGGAGTACCGGGAACCGGGGACCGAGCACTGGGGACCGTGCGTTGTGCCCTGAGCACCGGGCGTGCAGCACCGGGGACTGGGGACCGAGTATTGGGGACCGTGCGTCGTGACCCGCGCATCGGGAGTGGGGTACCGGGCACTGGGGACAGGGAACCGAGCACTGGGGACCGTGAATCGTGCCCTGAGCACCGGGCGTGGGGTACCGAGCACTGAGTACTGGGGACCGTACATTGTGCCCTGAGCACCGGGAGTGAGGTACCGGGGACAGGGGACCGGGCACTGGGGACCGTACATTGTGCCCTGAGCACCGGGAGTGAGGTACCGGGGACAGGGGACCGAGCACTGGGGACCGTGCATTGTGCCCTGCGCACCGGGAGTGGGGTACGGCGCACCGGGGACCGAGTGCCGGGAGCTGCACACCGGGCACCGGACGGGCTTGGGGGCAGTGACAGGGCAGCGGGGCATCGGCACGTCCAGGGGACAAAGGGATCCTAAAGGGTGGCCCAGAGGCGATCGTGCCGGGGCAGAGGGACCCCTCGGGAGGGCAGGAAAGGGGGATCCATGCGGGAGAGGAGAGAGCGGTTCCAGGGAGGGACAAAGCGGGCAGGAAGGAGAGGGGCGCTGGAGGCGGGGAAGGAGCGGGAGTGCATCCCTGGGGGTGTGGGGAAAAAGGGGTATTTGGGGGCGCAGCTATCCCGGGGGTTAGAGAGGGAGGTTTCCTTGGCACCCAGGGTCGGGTGTAATGGTGGTGGTGGGGGGGGGGATGGGGGGACTGCCCCGGCGGCAGGGTGGAGGTTGGTATCTTCTAGAGAAGAAAACCCATGGGTGAAGTTTGGGGAGATGCAGCTGAGGGGGAGTCCTTCGGGGAGCAGAGGGAGGTGGAAGTGCAGATTTGGGTTTGATGGGGGAGTACAAGCACCCTGCAGGGTGACGGATGCCCCAAAGATGCGGGGGGAGGGGGTGCGGGAAGACCATGCGCTGCGTGGTGGGAAGGGGGTGGCCGGGGGGGGCGGTGGGGGCCCTGCTATGTGCGGACTCCGTTCCCTACGGCCACCTTCCCAGCAGAGCACACCTTGGAGGTGGGGTGGCCGCTGCCGTGAGGATCCTGGCCCCCTCTGGCCCCCCCTGGTTCCGGCACTGGGTACCAGGGGGAAGAGGAGCATCCCCCGAGGGCACAGCCCCGAGGACGGGGACGCCGTCAGGCTCTTGACCTGTTGCTGCGATTGCTGGGGGAGGGAGCGCTCCTGGGGATGCCGATACAGCAGAGCTTGGGTTTATTAATGCCTCCTCTCCCTTGCGATCAGCTGCGAGCGCTTTCCTTCTCCATGGGATGTTGAAAATTGCCGAATCGGGTCTGGGAGTAGAAACCAGCACTTTCCCCTTTGAAATCGCCCCTCCTTGACTTCTGCCTCCTTGATGGTTTTGCTCCCCCGGCTGAAACGGGGGCTCTGACCCTGTTTGCATAACTAGTTCATCAGCACGGCTTTGAATTCCCTCCCTTCTTCTCTTGTTGAGGCTTTATTTAAAAACGCTTCTGACCCGGGCTGTACCTCTCGGTTTCATTCCCCGGGAAGATGGGAGCGCAGCCGGGGACCTGCGCACGCTGCTCCGCTCGAAGGGGGAGAGATGGAGAGAGGGGGGTGAAGGAAAAACGGCAGCAGGGAAAACTTTTGCACCTTGCAAGCTGCTGCTTCCATGCACCCAGGCTGCGACTGCTGCGGTCCCCACGCCTGTCCCCCCTCCTGTCCCCTCCTCCTTTGCCCAGCTGCAAAGGGCTGTAGAGAGCCGGGTGTCTGGAGAACACGTTGATGTGAAATCTTGCTTGACTACAGAATATGAGTGTCAAGGGAGTGAATTTTACACTCTCCAGAAGAAACCAAGGGCATTGAGATTTAAGGAATCTGGGGCTGACTTCCAGACTTAAGCTTTTACAAGAAATTGGGGGGGAGGGAGAAAGAAAGCATTGCAGTGATGGTTGAGAGGTGATTTCCTGAATTAAAGGTGCTTTTTTTTTTTTCTTTTATGGACTTTATTTCAGAATTTTTATGTTACTTCACTGGGTATTTTGCTTGATTTTATTATCCTTATTCCTTTATAATGCATGTGATTTATTTGACCGTATCTCTGTGTGTAATACACACATTTAACTAGCACAGTTTAAGAACACTTTAATGTATGTGGTGCTCTGTAATGTCCATAGGGGGTGAATAATAAAAATACTGGCACATCCTTAACCAGCGTGATGTGAAACATGCAGTTGGAATATTCACAATCGAGCACGTCTTGGCAGAGGAGCTTGGACATCCAGAAAAGGGTTTGCTCTCTTCAGATTACAAAACTTTTAACAGGTTGTTGTAGCCATTAGAAAAAAAAGGAAAAAAAAAAATCCCAACCCCAAACCCACAACAAAAACAAGACCCGAATCTGCCAGCTTCACTTGATACTCTTCTGTTTAGACTCACATGGTGGCTTTGCTCTGCAGCGTGCCTGCAAAACATATACAAGGAAGAGAGTTTGCTTTTCGTTTAAAGCAGTGACAGGGAAAGCAGTCTGGCACCCGAGGAGCAGGGAGTGGAATTCCCTTTCAAATGCTGATGTCAAGCTAGTTTCAAGAGTGCCCCGAGAGCAGGTTTTTGCCTGCAAAAGGCAGGTGTTGAGGCTTTCTTTTCTTTTCTTTTTTTTTTTTTTTAAATGTGCTTAAAGGTATTTGCCCTTTTTCCCCTTTCCAGCTTGAAAAGGCTCCTTTGGCTGATTCAGGGCTGGAATGCAGAGCTCGTGCTATTCCTAAATTAAGAGGTTGGCAAGTTTTTTTGTCCCTGATGAGAGGCAGAACGATTGCCCAAAAGAAACGGGGAATAAAACTCTGCAAATTCTCCTGCTGTGGCTCCAGCATTGTTTAGTCTTCCACTTAGGTCTGTAAAGCCAATCCTGAAATGGTTGTAGGCGGAAAGTAACATAAACCACCATGTAGCTAGGAAGCAGAGGATGTTGCTCATTGCACAAGAGGCTTTGGGTATTTTGAAGATGTTGGGAATGTTGGAACAAAATAGCAGCAGTCTGTGGAAATCAGGCTGAGAACTTCTACACCCCCCCCAGCCCCCCCTTCCTCCGGGGGAGGCGAGTGCGTGAACTCCCACCGATGGTGGGAGTGAGACAGCACCTCCAGGGATCAGTGCCTCTGAAACAGTTTCGATGCTGCTGGACCACACTGTTTTACAGTTTATTTCAGGTCATCGTGTAACAAACTTTACGTACTGCTGACTGGAACCACCTGAACCGGGGGCGGAGGGTTGTTAACTGCGCGCGTGAAGCTCACGGAGAGTTCATGCCAGTCTTGAGTGCGTGTTTATTCCTTCAGCACCTCAGCGAGATCGGCATGTTGTTTTGCAGATGGACTAAAAGATGTGCCCAAAACGTGCCAGGACACAAGGCGCAGAGTGAGGACTGCCTGTATGTCATGTTAGCAGTCTGTGTCCTGGCAGATAATGTCCCAGTCCCTGATAGCCATCTTCTCTCCAAGCAGGTCTAGGGTGGCCCAAGACCAAATGGGTCCTGGAGACACAATGTGCATTGAGAGGCGTTTTAGGTAGCATTGGGATCTCTCAACCTTTCCTGTCTCAGCTGGAGCGTGGGGATGCTGCCTTCTGCTTCCGCCATCATGAACTGCCATCAGGGGCTTGCCGTGGTCTTGTCCAGCTCTCAGCTGCAACGGCCCTCTCCCCCCCTCCTCCTTCTGCTGGGTTTAGCTCTCACCTTGTGTCAGAGTAGGCTGGTTCAGGAGCTAACGCTGCAGAAAGCCAGCCCCAGGAAACAAGTCAATGGTTTTCTGTCAGATCAGTGACCTGAACTGGCTCAAGGTGCAGCAGGGTGCCAGTGCTGCTCCAAGGTGGGAACTTGTGCTAGGAGGTGGAGCAGGGCAGCAATGTCAGCAAGTGTCCTAAATTGTCTTGCCTGAGTTACAAGAATAGCTGAAGAACAACTTTTTTTCTCCTAATGGAGACAAGGTCCTAGCAATAAAACTTGTTCCACTCTGAAAAAAGTGTTCTTGAGCTACTGTTCAAAGCTGACCGGTTAAGGGATTTTTTTTTTTTCCCTTTGCCAGTGCCAGTTGGGTTTGTAGTATTGTTTTATTTTGTTGTTGGGATATTTGTACTAATTCAGCGGGATCTGCCTCAGAACCCACTGCTGGCTATTGAGCCCTGCTTTGGAATCTCACTTCTTTATTAAAACAAATGTGTTTTTTTTAGTCCGTGCCAGTGCAAAGTAACTTTTCCAAATGGAGAGAGAGCTGTGCAAAGAATGCAGCCCCAGGCAAACTTGAACTCGCAGGGCTGGGGTTGCCTCATTCACCTGGTCAGGGACGCCACTTTGAACTCTTGTGATACAAAAACAGCGTCAAAATAGTTAACTGTTAAAAACGCAGCTCATTTTAGCATCCAACTAAAATCCTTATTTGGGTAGCCCCAAATGCCACACATCCTTCCTTATGGGTCAAATGTCAAAATCTCCATTTCCCCTTGGCAGGCAGCTGCTAAAAGACAGTTTAATGTATTGCTCCAAAACACAGAAGACTCTGAGGTTGGAGGTAGCATAATATAAGTGGAATTTTAACAGCAACTTGAAAACCATGCCAGTAATGCTATGAGTGCATTTTTCACGTCCACTGAATTGCCAGGAAGACTTCTGCTTTTCTCCTGCTTTTATAAGGAAATGAAGCGTCCGTCATGATCTGCATGTGCATGTGTGCATCAGTCCTTCCGCCCCCACAACTTCTGACCCCGTCAGTCAAGTTGGCCAGATCTAGCAGCAGTGGAGGTCCTGAAGGCACTCTGTTGCTAAAAAGCGGGTGAGGGGTAGAGGAGAGCCAGGCTATGAGTGTCCCCCTTGTCCCGTGTTAGACGCCTCTTGAGGCAGAAGCACATGAGCAAGAGGGAGATTAGTGACGAGTGCTGCAACCAGGCGTTCAGCCTGGCTTATGCAACCTTGGACATTACTAGACACCAGAGAAGCCAACCGCAAGAACCAGAATCCACAGGAGTGTGTTAATACATCCACAGCCACTACAGCAGCTCTGCCCAGGCTGAACTGAATGTCTGCAGAGCTCCTTGCCGTGGAAGAAATTCCTAAAAGTGATATGAATTAATAACAGCTCTAAGGATGATATATGAATGAAAAAAACCCACCCCACACAGCTCATCTCTCCTTGCTGCCTCTGGGGCTTTGTCCGTAGGTGGACCAGGTCTCCAGCTCCTTTGTGGCAGCTGTGTCTGGTCAAGAGCTAACCTGGTCAGGCCCTGGGCTGGCTGTCATCCTTAAGTGTTAAGACAAGAAATAACACCTTGTGAAGCAGCTTCTTGAAAATAATGCTACCCCCTGCCCCAGTCCCACTTGAGTTTGCTGCAGGGGGGGTGATGGTGGTGTGAAAATGGTGGCTTGGAGGGAAGGGGAAGCCTGGGAAGATTTCAAGGCTCTGGCCCAGAGGAGAAATGTGTTTTCATGCTGTCCCTTGGCAAATGATCCGTTTCCTTCTTGCCCTTTGCAGTTGTTTCCTTTCCTCTGGGTTTCAGGCTCATACTCGCTGAGCATGGTATTTGTCAAGGGAACAGCAAGAAGCCCCGTCTGTGAGAAAGTCCATGTCGTTTGTTTTATCCACATCCAGGAATTGAGCCGAGATAAACAATTCAGGAGGCAAAACAGTGAAAACTGGAATGCGAGAGGTGTGTTTGTGTATGGCTTCGTACTAGACCTGGCCGCAATATTAGCTGGGGCTAATTTATCTGCCCGATGAGTGGCTGTTGCCGTCGCCCACAAACACAGCTGGATTTGCGAAGACAGTGTTTCATCCCAGTGGCCAGCAGTACTCCTGTACCTGTTTTTCCGGGTCGCGTGTTCAGCACTAGGGACCTGGGAGGAACAGCAGTTTCCCTGGTGGATTTTTTGCATTTCTGCTCCAATTGGGCAATTCCAGCTTTCTGAGCATGGTCGCAGCTGCCTTCCCTGCTGGGGCTGTGATTCCTTCAGGGAAGGTCTTTTGCTTTAGGCAGACAGGGTAAGAGGAAGGCCAAAGTAAAATGTAAAGCTGCTTTTAAGGCATTTCTGTTGCAGGAGGAAGGCTGAGCTTGGTGGTGTACTGAGTTTCCAGGTGTAAGAATTCCTGGTTTCTTTCCTTGTATCAGGGTGAAATATGTAACTTCGATCCAGTGGCTGCTTAGCGGACCCGTTCCGTATCAGGGGGATGCAAACCCGTTGTCATTGCGTGTGCTTCCACTATCGCTTCCCCCCATCTGCACCCCTGGCTCTTCCTTGGGGAGGTGCTGCCTAAATCAGTGCATGTGTGACCACTTTTGAGGGTGTCATTTAGCAGCGCATATTGAACACATCGGGCTTGGCTTTCTAACACGTCCTTGCTGACTATTTGCATCTGCCAGAAGAGGCAGGTTTGTCCTCAGTGGAAGAGCGAGGCTTTACCAGATGGCATTAGCCTTGTGGAGAAAGCTGCGTTCGTGCCCCGTGTCTGCCGGGGGGATGGAGCTGTGTTACGTGTCCCTTTGCTGTGTGCCACGCAAGAACATGCTGCTTCATAGGTGCCGAGTGTGCTACGGGATTTGGAGGCTAACCGTGGTGCGTGCTCCTGGTGCGGACTCTGGAGAGAAGGAGAAATCCTTGCTGGGGGTCCTAACATGTTGTGCAGATGATTCTTGGCTGCCTTTCATCCCTGCTGAGCTGATCTTGTGGCAGTCGTGCCCCATTCCCTCCCTGTCCTTGTGCACATCCTCATGGTCCATAACACGGGTCTTGGTCCTTATCTGGACCTCGGGTGAGCCATAATGGGGAGTTAACCCAACCAAATCTTTACTTTTCTGGAAGGATGAGTTTTCTGCCAGCTTAGCAGATTGCAGATCCAGTCTTATTACTATTTCCAGAAAGACAAACTACCTTCAGCAGATTGAGTTTCTGACTGAAACATCCTTGCCCACCTTCAGCAGTCACTGCCAGCAAGCTAGGAGGTGTTTCTCATTCCCGAACTGGCCAAGTGTGACCTCATTAAACATGCGAGTTGACATATAATTACAAGCAAACGTGATGTGGTGGTTATCCTGGGCAAAGGCTTAAGAGAGAGGGGTTAGTGCACAGTTATCAGAGCTTTGCTGCAGCCCAGCATTTGACAGCTTGTTGTAACTGCATTATTGATTGTCTTCTGTTCAGTGTTTTGCCCCACACGTAATTCAGCTAGATACCAGTGGGAAGATAAAGTCTCTTGCTGCATCAGCTTATGGTTGAAATAAATTGTTTTAGAAAGGAAAGGGTCAGCAATCACATGCCTTTCTTACGGACTGGAATACTGGGAAACATCAGGTCACTTTTATAAGCCTTAAACTATCCTTTGACATTGCAGCTTTTATTCTGAAGAAAGCTGCACTGTGCCTCTTGGCTGGTAAGGGAACAAGTTCACTGCCTGGTGCTCTCTGTAGTCAAAGATCCCATTAATTCTGCCGGCCGCGAGGAACGATTTCTTGGTATTTCATTCTGGACTGTAATTGAGAGTGACACAAAGCGCTGGTGGGAATTGGACCGTGTTGAAATCCCTGCTTTTCCTTACAATTTTCTGCAGATAAAGCAACTCAGGTGGGATGAGGGGATTTCTAATACTCTGCCCTTGAAATTAATAACATCTCCAACACCTTACTGACTGGAGGTGAGATAAGAGAGGAGTTTTTGTGCCTCCTTGCAGCTTGTCCTTGTAGCCAGGTGATGCAGGATACGTGCAACAGTCACATGCTGTTGGAGTCACTCACATGGCATTGTCTATGGGAGAGTCCTGGAGTCCTGTCATGTCGGGAAAATTCATGAAGCCTTGCCCAGTGTTTCTGCTCAAGACCACAGCAAGATTTCCCTGTAAGATCTTGCTTTTCAGGCTTCAGCCAGGGCAGTCTGTTCTCAGCTCTTCTGGCTAGTTGTAGAAGATCCAATCCATGCTAATGGGCTTCTCTTGGCTAGGTGAGGAGGTTGTCTGATACCCTTCCCACATTTTCCTCTTGCTGTTTTAAAACTAGAAAAGGGTGGGCACATAATGACCACATCCCAGGAGTGCTTGCTGTTCAGTCTGGGGGGGACTGGTGGGTGAGGTGAGTTGTTGAAGGCAGTTTTGTGCTTTTGAGCATCCTCCAAGACATTTTTGGTATCTCCAAAGATCAGGTGTGTGTCTGCCAGTGTGGTCTGTCTCCGGTGGGGTAGGGAGTGCCCTGTGTTTTAGAAGTCCCAAATTTTGCTCTTGAGGGGAGCAGGACAGATCCTGAGCGGCCTCAGTGAATGCAGAAGAGTAGACGCAGTGAAAATGGCCAGAATCCAACCTTTTTTCGCATCTGGAAAGTTGCTCAGGGGTCATTTTCTGTTTGAATCCAGGAGGTTCTGTCTGCGGCACTCAGCGCGCCGTTCGGCTGCGAGCTGAGCCAGGGGAGACGCAGGTTTTGCGACCGGTGCGATGGCAGCCCTCCCACGCAGCCCATGTGGAAACGCTCGTCTCCCGTTGCTTTCAGCGGGCGAGCGGCTTGCCTCCATCTGGTGCTGTTTCATCTGGCACTTCAAAAGCAAGCAGCGATGGGGAGAGGAACTCAGGTTAAGCAAAGAGGAATGGCATGAGGAGGAAGAGGAGGAGGGGTGGCCGGTGTGGGGCTTCATCCTCCCGCTCCATTGGAGCCCAGGGCTGGTGCTGGGGCTCTGCCCGGTAGCCCCGGCGGGGCTGTGGAGCTACTGAGGCTGTGGATAATGTGGGGTGCCTGGCCTGGGGGCTCCTCAAGGTGGCTGGTTTGTGTCTTCTGGGTCCTGGCCACCATGAGAGTTCAGTGTGGGGGTTGTAGGGTCTGGGTGGTTGGCCACCATGGTGTTTCTGTTTGCAGTGAGGCTAACCCAGCAGCCCCAGGGCTTTCTGTGGCTGTTTTCTGTTTCCCCTGGTCCTCCTCACTCAACCTGCAGTGCCAATTCCAGGTACATTGGTAATTTGTCTTGCTTCTTGGGGCCACTTGTCAGGGGTACTGCAATCCACTCTCCACGTGATAGCTGGTTTGCTCTTCTGGGTTTGCAGCTGAACCAGCACAAGGAAAATGCTTAGTGATAATACCATAACGAGTCTTACCACTGCTTTCTCAAGGTTGGAAGAACTGCTACAGGCTCCATCCCACTCTCTGGCAAGGCATCTCTTAGTCCAACTGGTCAAGGATAACGTTCCTGTGGTGGAACCTTCTCCCTGCCTGCACTACTGGGCTCTGACAGCCATTCTTTTTCTAGCACATTGCCCGCCACTAACCAAGGGCCCTGAGTTTGATATGATCCCTGATGTGTAGAGGGCCTTTTCCATCATTCTGAGCATCATATGAACTGGATTGATGTAATGGCAGAGAAATCACTGCAGCCCCATCTTGATCTGACTGTGGTGTGAATGGACAGGTAAATCATCTGCCATGATGGAAATTGGAATGAGGAGGCCTAAAGAAATGGGTGGCCATGATAGGGCACCTTTTCCTTTGGCCATGGTGAACAGTGCTGCCTCCATGGCTTGTGCAGAGGTGATTTAGGGAGGATTTTGTTTAGACTGCTAGAAAGCCAGGTTGCTACAGGTAGTCCATTACACAGGACATTTGGGGCAGAAGGTCTGGATTTCAGGGAATATGGCCATTCCTGGGACTGGATGGTGGGACAGCACTAGAGGTACGATTTTGAGGATAACCTTGTAACCCATCACTTAATTTAAAGAGCAGTCCAGAATTGGGAGAGAAAAATGAGACTATGGCAAAATGGTGCCTTCTTACACAATAGGTCGGCTCCCTGTGGGTATTCTGAGTAATTTTGTTGTTGTTGATTCTAGTGACTAAAATAAGTTTATTCCATGCTTTTTTTTTTTCCTGCCAGGCCCCGCAGACCCTGTCACCCCCAGCTCACAGGCAGAGAGACAGATTCCATTAATTCTTGTGCATTATTGAGGGATTTCAGTCGATGAGATCCTTGCCTGGAATTTCTCTGTGGAGGAGCCCAGCTTCCCACTGCCTGCAGATGGGACTCGAAGAGCTCAGCCTCCTAGTATGCCCAGCTGGGTGGTGGGAATACAACTTCTGATGCCTCCAGGACAAATTCGGTACCTTGCTCCCTTCAGGGCACCTGTCACTGAGAGCATCACCAAGGCTGGACAGGTGGAAACAGTTGGTCTGCAGAGCTTGGAATAATGCTGAAATGCCTGATTCGGGCTGATTTTGGAGGTCTAGACCTCTGTGCGCATGACTGGGGCATGCTTGTTCTGGGGGCACTGGGAGGAATTTGGCATGGAGCCCTCTGAGGCAACTGTCTTGTTTAGTAAAACTCGGGCTGTGGGAGTCGGTGTGAGGAAATAACAACATCCACTTTGGTTTCTGCAGTCTCTGTCCCGGGGGCCAGTCGGGTGTTGCAGGAGGCCACAGGAATCCTGCTTGTGACCACAGCCAGATTAATGGCCATTTTGGCAGCTTTTCAGGAGTGAGGAATTTGGCCACTTTCACAATAATGGCTAGAGATTCCACATGAATTAATTAGCTTTATTATGGGACATGTCCTTCCTGCTCCTCCAGGGCTGCCTGAAACACTGAACTCATTACATGAAGAAATGAAAATAGTACTAAAAATAAGAACTGGTATCCCAAGCCTTTGTGAGGAAACACGCAGAGTATACCGACATTCTCCACCAGATGTGCTTCCCAAGCTGTGGCTTTTGGCCAGATGAGATCTAAACCCAAATTTTAGATCAATTGCAGCCACTAAAACACCCCAGCCTGCTCCACGAGGGTGTCTTCTCTCAGTCTCTGGGCCCCTGCTCAGCTTAAGCCATTTGTCTGGGCTTCTTAATTACTCCCAGAGTTTCAGTGTGATGCAGTGTTCAGGTCTGACCCTTGGATGTTGCACAGTGGAGGCTGCACACCTTCAGACTCCTCTCTCCACAGGATGGGTTTCCATAGCGCTGTTCCTACCTTGCGAGGACACTGTTTGCTTCTATGGTAGTAAAGTGCTTGGAAATACCCCTGGCAAAGGGTGCTCTGCACATGAGTTTTGGTCAAGGGTATGTCATAAAAATGACAGCATGGGACTTTGGAAAGGTCTACTCGAGAGTAGTTAGAACAACGTTAGATTGAGTAAATATTTTGGGAGCCCAGATCTGATAACTTTCCCTTGCTTACGTTTGTGGGGAGTCAGCCTGTAGAAACTTATTGCCTCTCATGTGGCTTTTAAACAAAGGTTGTCCATGGACTCAGTGTGCTTTTATTTTAATCCCTTTTTAGAACCGCTGACGTTGTCTTGAGATATGCCTGCTGGTAAGGGGCAGGTGTGCAAAATGCACACTACTTGCCGCTCATTCCAGTGTTTGCTTTACGAATATTGCTTCAGATACTTGTGTTTGGACAGGGAGTTCTCCTTTTGAGTCCAACCCCTCCTTTCTGCTCAACCCCACCTTTGTGAACCAGGGCTTGACTTACTTGCTTTTTCTTTTCCCCCTTGTTTTGGACAAAGTGAGTTCAACATGGCAAAGCTGACCGGGGAGATGGTAAAGTTCCTTCAGGTCCCACTGCACAAAGCATGGTTTGGTTGGTGCTCAGCTCTCATGGGATCTGTGACCCTCATCCTACAGTGACTAAGGCCAGCTGAGCTGACAAAGGGCTGAAACACGAAATTTTCAGCAGTATCAAAATGTGTCTCGTAAAAAAGAGTGAAAAATCATAATGCAGACATACATTCATCTAGTCTCAGACAGTTAGAAAGCTTGTCTTTCTAGTAATATTTGTTATTGATTTCAGTCATTGCTTTCCTCCATTTTTCTGTTTATTCTTTTTATCAGGCTGGTTTCAAGGATTTGTTACCTTAACCCCGACCTTTGCAAATTCAAACCATGCTGAAAGTGCTTGGGCAGTGTAGATATGACCGGGCAGCAGATCAACCTGTCCAAAGGTCCATCAAGCCCATAATGCTGCCTTAGGTGGTACCCAGCAGTGCACAAATTGGGAATTTATGAGAAGAGTATGGAGTGAGCCTTGTGAGGTGAGAACAGTGTTATGGAAACCCATCACGCTGCCGACACCGCTCAGCCCGTGGTGATTTCCAAAGGGAAGTTTCAGGGATTTCCAAAGCACAGCCTGGTCTGCCAGCTGCTCACAGAGGTACCGTCCTTGTTGTGTGAGCTGCCCTCCTGACTTCTAGCAGTGGGGATTCAAGCGCTGGGGAAGGCAAGCAAACACTTGTCTGTATACATCATTATGGTGTCTTGAGGCTTTGGGATAGGAAGATCTTCACATACCAGACCAATTTGGGGTTGCTCTTACACATACAGTTTGCTGCCTGTTCCTGTCTCCTGGGAACAACAGCCATGGCGAGAAGGGAGGTCCCATCACTTGGGCTGTGCTCAGTGGAAGCACAACCCTGCCCAGGTCTGTTTTTTCCCTGAGTTACGTGCTAGGAGAGTTCAGCCTCTGTGTTGTGGTTGTCGGCAGCGTCCTGTCCCTTGGACCTGATCTGCCCTAGCAGAGCTGAAATGTCCCAGTTGAACTAAAAAACTGCTTGTGGTTGAAATGCAGTGGCCCCCTATAAATATTTAGCTGAGTCTTGTTTGGTTGTTTTTTTTTCCAGTTCTTCTCTTTTATTTTCCCTGCCTATGCAGGGATAGTCAATTGAATAGATGTCCCCTCCATGGCATCCTGTGATGAAGCTGTGCTTTTGGCAGTTAAATTATGCATCTTGCTTGTCTCCCATCATCATTACCCATGCCCAAGACTGACATCGAGCTCAGTGTTGAGTGTGTGAATGCTCCTATGGGAGTGTTTACAACCCACTGCGGGCTGCCCACTGCCATATAAATTACATCCTGAGAAGCTCTGCAGAGTCTGCAGTAAGCTTTTGCAGCTCCTCTCTTGAAGCAGTGGACTCCCATCAGATTTACGAAAGTCTTTAATGGGGGAAGTTGCCAAAATTTTGTCCAAGAAAGAGCTGCGAACGGGAGGGACTTCAGGCTGTGTGGCAGAAAGCGTCTGCAATGCAAGACTGCAATTAGTGCGGTACGCCAATGAAGAAGGTGAGCAGCTGGCAGACCGGGCTGCGCTTTGAAAAATCCCTGAAATTGCGGGCTGAGCGATGTCAGCAGCGTGACCCGCGCTGAGCTGACAGCCTGACGCCGGTACCTGGGGCTTGTTGTGCAAGGCGTGCAGTCAGCCCTGTACTGGAGTAACCCCGAGATGGGTTGCTCTCTTCTCTCTCCAACCGTGGAAGCACGCGCGGTGCCTGGAGGGCATGTAGCCACAGCCTGGCAGGGACTGGGACATGGCGGATCAGATACTGTCCCCGTGATGGAGCTGGGGAGCTCGGCTAGGGTCGCTACCTTCGTTGCAGGAGCAGTGCCAGGAGGTAGGGTCACTCCCCATCGCAGCTCAACGTGGTGCAAATGCAGTTTCCCCATCACGACGGCTGCATTTGAGAGCCGGAGAGGCGACGTTGGTTCCCCTCCACTCCGAACCCGGCCCCGTGCAGCGCAGGGGCTGGTGCAGTGCCGCGCTGCCGTCGTGTCCTGGCTTGCACGGCGCAGGCAGAGCGGGGCTCTGCTGTTTTCGGCTGGTGAGTCAGCCCCTGAGCGGCCTTAGGCCAGGGTTGCAGGTTTCCCCTTTTTCCAGCTAGACACACGCGTCTGTTTTAAGGCAGCCAAGGCACAGAGCGGGCGAGACTGAACCTCCCCGAAAACCCCCCAGCTCCCCAAGGAGCCGGCATGGGGACCTCGGAGCGGGTTTAGACACCAAAGTTTGGGCAAACACGTGTTGCAATGCTGCCCAGAGAGACTTCTGTCCGGGGGCTTTCCTGTAGAGAGACGTACCCAGGAAGCAGAAATAGCAAGTGACTAAACGTCACGGTTACATTCCTGCCATCTGAAAAGAACTCCCTATTTTCTTTTGGCTGCAAAAATTAACTTCCCTTTTCTCCTCCCCGAGCGGGCGAGCTGGCTCCCGGTGGCCGTGCCCTCGCGGCGGATACACAGGGCGGTCCAGGTCAGGCTGAAAGGAAAACTCTCCTACTGGGGGCTTTTCACTGTTGTGCTCCTTTCTAAAGAAAATGTGCAGGACTTTTCCTGGCCCTTGTGAAGGCCAAGATGCAGGTCTGTAGCTGGAATAGGGTAAGACTGGCCTCATTTGGGAGCTTGTCTGGGTTTTGAGCTGCTTGCTTCCCTCCTGCATCCCCTGTCCCAACATCTGAGCTGCGTGGGGTTGGGGCTGGCATCCGGCTGTTTGTGGTTGGTGTAATTAATCACATCCCTCCCCGACTGTGGTTCTGCTGCCCCCAGGCACAGCCTGGCCATGGGCACCTGCCTTTGGCCTCTGCTGCGCTGTGAAAGCCCCAAGCTGAGACAGGTACTGCTGAGTGTGTTGTTCTTGGGGATACTTACCCTTTGGAAGACCCAGTGATGGGATTGTATCTCAGGAGAGCAAGTTTCTTAGGCTGAACAGCCTGCTAGTTGCTCCAGCGATGAGCACTACGGAAACCATGATGGTGCCACATGTCGCCTAGTTTGAAGATGCCAGGGTGCGGAAAGCATTGAAAAGGTTCCAATGCAAAATCCCCTGGGATTTTTTTTTTTTTTTTTTGAGTTTATTTTAATATTCTTTCCAATAGCAGAAGCCTGGACTTTTGTGGGATGAGAGCCTGACGGGTAAGGAATGATCCAGCAGCTGCTGCAACCAGGAGAAGTTGAGCTTGGTCCTGATTTGCAAAAGGCTTTTGAGGGCCCTCTGGGATCTCCTTGGTGCTGAGAAGAAAATACGCACCATTATACCCATGCCGACAACGTGCATTCAGGCCAGGGTGTTCATCCCAGCCCCTCTTGCCTTCTTCTTTTGCTGCTGTTTGTTTCCCTAGAGCCCTGTACATTTTTCCCATTGCCTTTTTTTTTTTTTTTTTTTTTTTTGGGTCAGCAGGCTTATTTTTTTTCCTGCTGTGAAGTGCTGCGCTCTCTTTCTTCCTCTTGTTTTCTCTTGCTGCATTTCTGCCAGCCTCACCTTCTCTCCCCGTGCCTGCTCTCACATTTACTTTGCATGTTTTCAGCGGGGTGCTAGCAGCAGGCTCATTTTGACCTGTCTGGCTCGGCGAAGGCCTGCTGAAACCTGCTGTTGCTCCAGAGAGAGGAGAGGAGCCGTCAGGGGCTATCCCGCTGGGGTGGGAGGGTCAGGCGCTGAGCTCTGCGTGAGCACGTCTGGGAGCTGTGGAGGTGACACGTTCTGGGTTTGGAGTATGGTGGAGTCCACATGTTGGTTCCTGCTTGGGGCTGATCATTTCAGTTTGGCTGCCAAACCATTAAAAACAAAAAGAAAAGACAAAAGAGCAAAATCTAGGGTTTTATTCAGGTAACTTTGAAATACTGACATTTCTCCTTGGGAGCACAAAGGAACCTCAAAACGAGCTTGCAAAGATGTTGAGGGAGACCAGCAGCAAAAAAAGTTTCCCATTTGAGCATTTGAAAGAAAGCAAAGGGAATGAACAGCCACACACTCAAAAGTGGCGCTGAAGAGCATGCTACCAGTTTACCCAGTGACCTAGGATGTGTGAAAAGTGGCCCCAAAGTCTTCCTCTGCCTTAGATGTGAACACAGGCTATCTGGGCTCTCGCACTGTAGCACTTGGGTTTTTCCAAACAATGACATTTCAGTTCACCCTAAGCAGCTGGTGTTGTTTAGGGGGAGACTGGAGGAGTGCAGCGAGCCCACTTGGCTTGGTGAGCCTCCAGGATCTCTGACTCAGTGGGTGTGGAAGAGTGTAGTCCCAAATGGCCAGGCTCTTGGTGGCTTGTGTTTTCATTGCTCTTACAGTTCTTGCTGAAATTATGCCATAAATGTGCCTCTTTGGTGGAGCTGCTGGTACACAGGCTCCGCTCCACCCAACCTGCCCCAGTACTGACCAGTTTTCTATTTCTTTTACTTCTAAAAGCCCCAAAAGGAAGCCTTGGGTTTGACCATAGCAAACCTTTTTGACTCGGTTGCTGTTATTGCTGTGATTAAACCCAAACCAAAACAAAGCCTGGAACATTTTCTATATGTCCAATTTTGTTTCCTTTTTTTCCAGGTCCTCAGCCAAACAAAAGGGCCCCAAACAGACCCCAGGTGCTTGCACAGTCCTGGTTTTCACACAAATGCACAGTTGCTTTATAGAAACTTGTGCAAGAATTTGAACTACTTTGGAGTCTCCCTACTTGCTCTCTTTCTCAAGGGCATTTGGAGAGAGCTTCTTTTCTCTGTGACAGCTGTACTGAGATGTTGTAGTCCTGTCTCTCTCCCTCCAAGATGGGGCAAGGAGAAGGCCGTCAAGAAGTTACGGAGAGCGCAGTGTGACTGTGAACCCATGTGGCCCTTGGAGTTGTTGGGGCAAAGTGCTGCAATGAGGTTTTCCTGGGGGTGTCGTTGACCCTCCAGATGAGTTAAATGTCTGTAGCTGTGGTCACCCCTTTTCCCCTCTTCTGCAAGCTGAACGCGGCTTTCCTGGAAGCCCATCCCAAAGCTGGGGCTGGTGGCTGGCTGTCACGTAGAGCAATGCAAATCCAGTGCCTGGACTGCACTTGGACTGGTGCCCATCCAGTTTCCAGAGGGTGTGGGGGGGGTGGGGGGGCAACTCCACAAGGAAAGTTTTCCCAGGTTTCAGCGAGTCGAGTGACCACCAGGGCACGTGGGCTGAGAAGGAAGCGGACCATCATCTCTCAGCTCTTTTTTTTTTTTTTTTCCGGTTACCTGAGGCGCTGTCTGTCTCCTCAGCATGCAAATTCCTCTCTGCTTTGCATCGCCCGTAATTCAAACCCGTGCAAATTGCTTTCCTCCCGCCGCCGATACCCGTTTTCTGACTTAGCGTTTCTGCTGTCGTTGAGTTTTGGCCTTCACCCTTTGGGGGCTGGCACCCACGGAACCCAGCTGAGAATGTGGCCCTTTGTGCCGGCGCTGTTTGCGGGAGCCGGGGAGCTTTGCCTTCCCCGCTGCGAGCCTTTTTGGCTGGGGAACGCGTGCCCTTTTCTGGTGGGGAGGGATTTAGGGGTGAGGGGGGAGGTGAGAGCGCTCCTTGTGCTGGAAGAAAAATGATGAATGACTCTCTTGTGCTTCTGAACAAAACCAGGAAATCAGGAGGGGGGGGAGGCAAAAAAGGAGGAAATGAGAAACAGTAAAGAGGCCTCCCCCGCCTTCATATAAGCAATCACTCCACAGCATCTGGAGCCCAGTAAAAGGGCCGTTCCCAGGAGACCTCGCACTCGCCAGCCACACAGATCTCCTTTATTGCAAACTCCCGGGGCTTGCACCTCCACCTCCCCTGTGCCGGCTCGGAGGGCCCCGCACCCAAAAATGGCTTAACCGAGGGCAAACCCAAGCTCGGTTTTCCGTGGCTGTCGGCACCGGAGATGCGCGTGTCCGGCTCAGCTGGCAGGCTGCGGTCTGGATTCTGCCCGAGGACATGGTTGTGTTGCTGTCGAACCAGCCGGAGCACCCGACAGGGTGTTTGTGCTGGCACGCTGCCTCGCGGCGGCGGGGCTGACAGTACCTTTGCC
The DNA here is from genome assembly GCA_017639485.1 of Pluvialis apricaria. Lineage (NCBI taxonomy): Eukaryota > Metazoa > Chordata > Aves > Charadriiformes > Charadriidae > Pluvialis > Pluvialis apricaria. The sequence goes on along the minus strand of CM030011.1, from coordinate 65,063,792 downwards.
GGCGTCACGTTACAGCGGCGCATCCGATGCGGTGCTCCATCCGGCGTGAAGTCTGCTGGAACGGAGTCACCTCTCCTGCCCTCACCCCCGAAATTGTCTTGGACGCATTAGATGCAGCGGGGATGAGCGCGGAGCACCGTGGGCATCGATGCCACTGGGCATCGTGGTTTGAGTCTCATTTTAAGCACCCTCAGGATGGAGTTAGCATCTCAAGAAACCCTGACACAAGCTATTTAGCTGAAATGATGCGGGAATATGTAACTCTGGTGGGGCTGGAGATGATGGCATTCCAACACAAGACATGGCCGATGAGGTCTCCGTGCAGAGAGTGGTCCAGCAAAGCTCTGCTAGGGCTTGTTCCGGTGTAGCCACATCCAACTCCATCCCTGCGAGGCTTTCAAAGCACACTGCAGCTTGGTGGCTCAGTCTGAAGCAACTCCTTTGCTGTTGGTTAAAAATCTTACCTGTTAGGGACCTTAACAGGCCAAACTCTTCCTCGGTGTAACCACACTGATGTTCCTGGTTTACTTGTTGTGGAAAGAGCTTGTCAGCAGTGGGAAAGCTGTTCCTGAGCATAACTTTAAAACCATAGTGCTGGTTTCAGAAATAGAGACCCTGTGAAGGGAACGGCTCTCACCCGTTTCCAGCTGGAGATGATCACAGTTGAAGCAGCTGAGCATTCTCATCATCCCGGCCCAAACACCTGGTACTAATTTGGTTGTAGCCAAATCCCCCTGTTGTCTCCATCAAGTCCCACCTGAATTTAAGTGTTAGGTGGGGGCAAGCAGGGAGCCTGGCTGTTTGTTTCTCCTTCCCAGGCTGAGAGGTTGTAGAGGAGCTCTTCTTCCTCTGTATGTAAGCCTGTTAGGTGTGGTTTACCAACTGTTGTGCTTTGGTATGAGGATGATGAGTGTTCCTGGTATGGCATTTGGGTCCTGCTTGGGGATTTTCAATATTCAGGACTCTGTAGGAGAATTGTTAGTAACAGCAGTAATGCAGATACTGTGGGCCCTCTGTGCTGATAGATGCTTTTATTTCTTGTACCCAGAGATCATATTTTCAGCAGCATTTATCACAATGCTTGTTCATCTGCTTGTGTGACCCCCACATTCATTCTCAGAAATCTAAAGGGTATGGTGGCTGGCAGAAAAAAAACATTTGTGGGCATGGGAAGAGAAAGTTTCCTCTTGTGAAAAGGTCAGTCTAAATCACTGCCTTGGATACTTGCAGCTGCTTTGAAGTCCCCTCTTATCACCTTGTGAGCAGAAGGGATCCTCATCCTATTTCACAGATGCAGGGTCCTCAACATGCAGCTCTGTATGGTACGTTCCCAAAGGAGCTTCCTTTCAGGGGGCTGGGGAGAGGGATGGCTGGGCTCGTGGAAGGGGTTGTGATGCTCACACAGAGGAAAAGCAGAACACCCTAATTGCAGAGGAGTCATGGACACCCTGCTGTTGTGGGGAAAGACAGTGAATAAAGCTATGTTGCATTCTCATAAAGTGGTATCTTCAGGTTGTCCCTAACTGGTTAATGGTGGGGTTGGAGGTGATGCTAGGGGTTTGGGCTGTTCAGCTGGGTTCAAGAGGAAAAGCAGCATTGCACTTGAGTTTAGAGCAGCTCCCAGGGTTGCTCAGTCTCTGGAGGTGGTGTGCTAAGAGGGATGGTATTGTAAAAACCCCTCAGTTCTTCTGCCCACAACCCACAAGGTAGCACCGTCCTGAACTTACTCTACCTCCTCCCTTGTGTCCTCTGCTCTGTGTGGTCCAGGAGGGTTGTGGGAAGCCAGGCAGTGCCTCCACTCCTTCCACCGCCTGTGTGAACCCCTGGGTCAGCTTCAGGGTGACCCCCGAATTGCGCAAATTTGGGGACAGCGATCAGAAAAGGCACTCTAAGCCCTGCCTGCAAGGTCTGAGCTGCGCCGCTGTGGGGTCCTTAGCTGGAGAGTAATGGTGTGCGTGGCAGGTGGTGAGGCTAAGTTTTGTGTTTTATTTGGTCAGGGGCTGGGCTGGGTATTTCTTTACAGCAGTTGTTAAGATGCACGGGGGAAATACAGGGCTTTCTCCTCGTGCCAGCAGTGCCCATAGGAGTCTGGTGAGGCGTGTCTGGTCCTTAAAGGAGGGCAGCTAATGGTTTCCCCTGTGCCTCCTTTTGGGTTTATACCAGCGATGCTTTTAAAGCAGGATCATTGGGTGGCCAGGGAGGGGGATGTGCTGAGTCAGCACTCGTTGCTGCCATGTGTCAGACCCCGGGCAGGGATGGGACGTTTTGGGGAAGTTCTGGGCCATCGCAGCCTCCTCTGCTGTCAACCCTTGTGCGAGGGGGGCCTTGCGCTCTCGTTAGCACTGACACAAACGGGCGGCATTTGAGCCTGGTGAGTTTACTTTCTCTGAAAGTCACTTGATCGGAAACCCTGGCTGGCGGATGACTGCTGCATTTTGGTCCCGAGCCCGTCAAATTAGCTGGGTCCACTCAAAGGGAGAGAAATCTCTGGGCTCGTCTTCCTTGGGAAAAGCTCCTGAGGGAAGTCTGACTCCTCTGTGGTTTCCATAACGCCATGCTGAGGTGTCTGCGCATCCTGATGTCTTACTAATTTGCCAGTGATGATTTTTTTTTGAGTTATTTTTAACAGGCGCATTGTGCAACTAATGGGCTTTTTATTGGTGGTAAACAAGCCGAGCTACACAGGAATGCTGCCTAGGCTGGACTGGCAGACTTGTTCGGTTTTTGCCTTTAAAAAAAAAAAAAGAGAGAAAACCTATGGCTCTCCTGCAGCCTGATGTTACTGCTCCCACCAGCCTCTCCCGTGGAAGCAGCGGCAGAGTGGCTGAGGTGCATGCTCTGCACCTGATGGCCTGATTTTTGGGTCTAAAACTGCTCTCTGTTTCGGTTTAAGGGGCTGTAACCTCTGGCAAGGAGATAATGGCTTTGCCCACTGTAGCTGGACTGCACAGGGACCATCCTGCCCTGGCACAAAGAGCTGCTCCCTGCAAGGCTATGGGATGCTCAAGGCTAAATGCATGGAGCTGGTGGGTTTGGTGAAGGCTGTGGAAACCCTGGTGTTTCTTATCGTGCTTCTTGCTTGATAAGCTCAAAACCGGCTGTGGGCACGCAGCATTTCAAAACCCTCCAGGGACGTGAGTGAGGTTGTATCAGAAACCCGTACAATCGGGGGAAAAGGCAGGTACGGCTGCAAAGCGTGCGGCCGTTGCCTCGAGCGTGCCTGGTGATGCCCGGTGTGTGAGCCCCGACCCACTGCCACAGGGCTGTGCGTGGGGCAGCGGGGCTCCCACCGAGCTCAGAGCTGCCCGTGGGCTCAGCCGCCGTCCCTGCAGCGTGTGTGCCACCACCGTCCAGGCTAACCTCCAGTGAAAAGTATCAGACTTCAGTGGCCAAGAAAAGAGTGCTGACCTATTTTGGACACTTATTTATATTCAAGTTGCTTCTCTCTGTCTCTGTGAAAAAAGCTGTTGTGACTCCAATACTTTTTAAAAGTTTTTCCCCTCCCATAGCTTTTGTTTTTAACAGGATACAATCTAGGACTAACATCTGTATTTTCCAGTAGTCGGAATAAATGTCTTATTATCTTTTCTTTTAGTTTTCTTGCTGAAACAACACTTTCACAGAGCAAAGCCAGCTCTGTAATACAGCTAAGCCTTTGGTTGTGTTGTGTCTCAATTTTAAACAGGTTCTCTTTTTATTTGAAATCTTTACTACAATTAAAAACTAAAAGACCAAAATGGGAAAAAAATTGAAAATATGTCACTGCTGTCTCTGATCACGAGCCACAATGAAAAGTCATCTAATGTAGAGTGACAAAAATTATGGAAAACTGTTTGTTTTAGTTTCTGAGGGTTTTTTAAGTGCAATTTCTTTCTATCCCCTCCTGACTGTGTATCACTGCTGAAATTTTGATCTTCTCCTGAAAGGTCTTATCAGTGAAAATGTGGGTTTTGGTGTTGTGGTTTTTTTTTTTGTTTTGACAGCTAGCTATTCTCTAGCTTTATGTGCTGCAGTTCACAGTTAATTTCTGATGTCTTTTAAATTGAAACTGTAGTGTCTATGACAAAATTGTATCCTTGGAATAATCATGAAATTTGAACAGCTCGGTCAGTGCAGCTGTGTGCATTGACCCTAGCTGGATACTTGTTATCCTGCATATTTTAGGACTTGCATTCATTACTGTGAACAGTAGGAATGTAAGTTAGACACTTAACCAGCAAGAAAAACAAAGGCAAATGCTGCAGGTCTGTCATCCATATGAATAAGTGACGGTTGTTTTAGTCCATTGTATTCCATGATTTTTCCTATTTTAATGTAGGATCTTTTTGCGTGTATCTGTTTTCTTTTCTTTTTTTTTGTCTTTAAGATGTGAAGGAGCCAGGGTGAAAAAACTGGGAGCGGCTTGATTCATGGAAATTGCAAGCCCTTCGGCTTCACTAGCCAAGCTTGCAAATTCACTGAATGTACCAGCCTTGCACTTAACTAGCTGTGCCATATGTGAGTGCACGTACATGAAGATCATATCCAACTCCCAGAAGGTCAGCAGGAGCCTTTCCACCATCCTTGCCTGCAGTTGGATTTGACCTGAAGTACATCTGAGGAGGATTAGGGAAGTTTCTTTGTTACAGTTGTGGTATGTGGCTTTTGTGTCTGTCATCTGCGCTCCTGTTTTCATAGTGTCTGACATGAAATTACCAGCGTCATGTGCACAGACAGACACACAGCCACCTATACCCACGTGTGCACTGATGTCTGTGCATCGATGCAATGGGATTGTCCCAAGTCCAGCCACACTGTGCTAGAAGGGCTGTGCTGGCTGGTGTCCTAGAGAGCGCTGGCCCTGTGGACTCCCAAGGCTGATGGCTTGGTGGTTCCCATCAAACATAGCTGCTCCCTGAGCATGGCCAGGGTGTGACTGTCCTCTGCTCACGGGGCTGGTCCTGTGCAAGGCTTTGGAGAGGAGGACTGGAGCCCATCTTGGCCCTACATGCTGTTGTAATGTTGATCATTAGGCAGCCAGATGCTGTGATGCAGTCTGGGGATGCTGAGTCCATGGATAGTCTTTATCCAAAGACACCAGGGAGCAGACAGCTGGAGGTGGAGCCCTCATGATACAGCAAGGGAGAGTTTTTCAGCGTCTTTCAAAGAGGAATGGCAGTTGAGGTCTGTAGCCTCTGATCCAGGACCTTCTGCTGTTGTAAAACTTTCCTGAGAAGCTCAGCATTGCCCTTGGCAGGAGTGGAATATGGCATGGCTAAGTGAAGGCCTCCATGCTGTATGCTGGCCTTTGAAATGCCAAATGCTCTTCAACTTTCAAGTGGTTCGTGTCTGTTTAAAGTTTTGTGACCCCTGTGTGTTAAAAGCATTTGTAAAGCTCCTCTGAAAGGAGGCAGGTCTGAAGGTGAAACTAGCTCCTACTGCTGCTGGGATCAGAGGTACGTAACAGCTCTGTGTCCCAAGTGGTGTCTTGCTTGGGTTTGGTTGTTCAGACTTGGCCATGGAGAGACCAGAATATGGCCCCTGCAATGCAAAATAATTTTCTTTAAATATTTCACATGTGTATAAATGGTTCCAGTGGACAACATTTCTTTGCTTTCAGTAGAGCAGTTCTAGGTGACCAATCACCCTAACGAAGAACATAGCTTAAAGAAATGATCAGCTTCAAAACAGATGCTTATTTTGTTTCCTGAGTATTCTCCATAGTCTGGTGCAGATGAGCAATGCAGTTGTCACCTCCTGGTCAAACCTGCTGGGGTGCTTCCATCACTATGGAAACCAGAAGTTTCCCAAACCCATCTGGGATCTGCTGGGTTAGGCACGATGGAAGGCTTGCTGAGCCTGGGTGCCCGGGGACTCCCAGGAATTCATGATGTGTATATAGTCTGGATTAGTTTTATCTATAGAAGGTTTAATGCAATACTCTTATTGAGAATTGAAATGCGCCTTGTTCAAAGTAAGCAGAACTCTCCCTGCAAATCAGGAGGCAAACTCAAAGGAGGGTTGCTCTGTATTGAGTTGGCATGTTTAACATAGTTTAGCTACTCTACTGTGAAAGTGAATTCAGATTAAGCATCCCCTGTGTAAACAAGCCAGTTGAGAGGTTTTTCTGTGTGATGAATCGATGCAGTCAAGTGGCAGTTGTAAACGACATTTGTCCTGAGCACAGGGAATATCCCTGGAGCTGGCATTAACTGCCCCTGGCGGGCAATATTGGCAGAGCTGGGGATGGAGAACACTTTGGGGAATGCATTAGACCCTCCACTTCAGTGCTTAGCTCTCACATATCCTATATGTCATGTACCAGGTCTGAAGCCTCAATTATTCTATACTGGAAGATCATGAAGAGGATTTTTTTCTTTTTCCTCAAGTCCCTCAGAATTCAGTCCCTTGTACTTTTGCTTAGTGGTCTTCATAGTGCTGGTTGTGTTGCATACGTATGTGTTGGCTCCACACCTTACAGACCAGAATGTCAACAGGGTAAATTTTTGATAAAGTTACTGTGGAAAACTTCTGGTTTGTCAGTTTCTTAGAGAGGTTGGATCCAAATCTGAGCCTTGGGTGTTCTTCTTTCCCTGTATTGCTGCCACCATATTTATCTCTAAGCAGGAAGACTCCGGTTAAATTACAGTGCACCTCTGTTAATGTGAAGTATGGCAGTTCCCTTAAGTTTCATATTAGTTTTATTTTTCATGTGGTGAGTAATCATGCTCACACATCCAGAGGGTTGAGGAAAGAGCAGCGCACAGCAATTGCTGGATATGCATTTCAAAATTCCCCGTGGAAGACTGTCTAATTAGATTTAATGAGTTGGCTGATGTGCATGCATGTGTGTGTGTGCTTTCACCACTTCTCTGTAGCTAACAGGATCAGAAGTGCTTATGTGTGTCCAAGGTAAATTGGATGAGTACGTGGGAGAGATGTTTTTGCACTTGCAGAGCGCAGGTTTGAAGCCAACTTTCACCTGCGTTTCTCATGTCTGTGCTGTAATGAGAGACTTCCATTGTGGAGGTGAAGCACTTGATAATGCAGGTGGTAAATTGGAAGTGAGGTTTGCTGTGGTTTCAGCTGCTCAGGTGAGGAAGGATGGGAGCAGAGCACCTTTGATAGTTGATATCTCATCCTCCGTAATGTATTCCCAAGAGCTATCGGTGCAGGGAGGTAGCAGAGCTAGAGTAGGTCACGGGACGTGTGCCACCAAGCTGCCAGGGGAAGGTTTTAATTTAACTGGAGACAAATGGTCAGTGAGGCTGGGATTTCAGTGGGTGAGGTGGATAACAGCCATCAGGTTTGCACCTTGCTGTGTCTCGGGTCAGCTCTGCTGGCTGGTTTCCCACCCCTCCATCGCAGGAGATGGCCCTGAGTTGGCTGTGTGTAATTTGGCTTTTTTGCAGGGGTCACGGCCATGGGTCAGTACTCTGTTTCCAGGAAGGACCAGTCTGAGTAGAGAGCCATGCCGAGAGGGTGGCCATTTTAATGAGGGGTTTCTCGTTGTGTTTTTTTCATTTTTTATTAATTAACCTTTGTTTTCTGTCAAGAAAGCTGTCCCGAGGCATGACTTAGCAAGGCAAACATGCCCGGACAAAGGGAGCATTAAGCCTGCACAGAGGGAGGGGAGAGGGTTACACCTCTAATTACTTTGTGTGCATGTAATTTTTTTTTTTCCCCCCGCTTTGGTGACTGATGGGTCTTGAAAGGACTTGCTGGGGTTGGTGTGTGATTCACTGGGGCGGAGCATGTTCTGGGCTGAAGCTGCGGGCTGTCTGGGCCCCGGATGCCATGGGCAGGCGATGCCCTCGTGCCGGTGTTGCTCACGCCTGAGTCAGCGCTTGTGCAGCACTTCTGCTCCTGAGCTGGGGGTCAGGACGTGGGTTTTGCTGCTTGTGTCCCAGCCGACCCGGATGGGAGGGTGGAGAAGCTCGGCTCTGCCATGTGAGCACTGTCTTGAGTGAGGCGGTTTGGGAACATGTGGAGTGGCATCTCTTGGTAGCAATGTGCCTTTGTGGGTGCTCTTCTGCTCCTGAACAGAAGATCTGGAGCACTGAGCTGCAAGACTGCTTCTGCCAACCAAGGGGCTAGAGAAGGAGACAGTCCTGAACCTCTTTCATGCATCTCTACCCCCAAACAGGGACGCAAGCAGGGAAAAAGGGATCAGTGCTCTCCCGCCCTCCCAATGAGCAGCAGCCTTCAAACTACCCAACATGCCACCCGGTCCCTTTCTCTGGTCTTCATGCCTGGCCCTGTAGCTCATGATAGACACCCAGGCTCTCCTGAACAACATGGGACCTAGGTTTGGCTGGGAGGGGAGTTAGGGTTCATGATCTTCATGTGGTAAGCGAGAAGAGGGAGGAAGGGGAACTGGGGTGGAGGTGGAAAGTGGTGAATAAGCAGTTGTGGGGCTGCTGTTGAGAGAAGAGGAGGAGAAGCTGGAGAGAGGGGAGGAGGAACTTGTGGAGTGGGCTGCAGTCCTGGCCTCGAAGCCAATGGGTTATGAAGACTTGGCAGGGAGTTGGGGATCTGGTTTTAGGCAAACAGTGTAAAATATAATGTGGAATTCAAGGAGGGAGCTCCAAAGCCAGTGGGCTTGGCTCCTAAAGATCCCACTGGAGGGAGTGCATTTCAGCCTGATTTTTGTAAAGGTTTTCCCTTTCCCACTAGTTTTTGGATCCATTGATCAACTCCCTGCCAGTGGGGTGGTGCAGGGTCTGACCGATGATTTCCTTCTGGAAAGTTTGGTGAAAATCACTGGCCCAGGTAGAGAAGGAAAAGGCCAGCTAGTGTCCACTCAGAGAGAAAGGCTGTAGTGTGGGTTCAACTACGCTATTAAACATCAGGGCATCTACGTGGGTGATAGTGCCCAAGATGCACTCATGGGTAGCATTGCTCCTGAGATGGCTGGCTCTCCCTTTGGGAAACAATGCACTTTCTGCACCAAAATCATAGAACCATTTAGGTTGGAAAAGACTGTTAAAAATCACTGAGTTCAACTGTAAACCTAACACCGCCAAGTCCACCGCTAACCCATGTCCCTAAGCACCACATCTACATGTCTTTTAAATATCTCCAGGGCTGGTGATTCAACCCCTTCCCTGGGCAGCCTGTTCCCAGTGCTTGATAACTCTTTTGGTGAAGAAATTTTTCCTAATATCCAATCTAAACCTGCCCTGGAACAACTTCCTTGTTTCCTCTTGTCCTGTCACTTCTTACTTGGGAGAAGAGACCAGCACCCACTTTGATACAACCTCTTTTCAGGTAGTTGTAGAGAGTGGTAAGGTCTCCCCTCAGTTCACGGATGGCCTCTACCCCCTTCTTCCACCTCCCAGTTCCCTATTCTCACCAAGTGAAATGCTTTGGACACCTTCTCCTCCCCTTGGGGACTGCTGCCTTTGAGGAAGGGTCATTTTTCGCTGTTGCTGAGAGGATACTGTCAGCCCCAGGGTTTTGGGGAGGATGTTGGTCCTGCAGGGTGTGGACACCCTCCTGTGCATCTCAGTTGGCCCTGGTAGGAGACAGGATGCAGGGCAAAAACGGGCCTTTGGTCTGGGTCAGTTTGGCTGCTTTTAGGGTTGTATGGGATTACAGTGAGACCTGTATATCTTGTGGGTGATGCAGCCAGAAGAGATTCTTGCAGAGTTAGATTTTGCATATGGGAAAAGCCTAACCCTGCCATGGCAGCCGGGAAGTGCACAGGTGGGGGTGCCCTTCCTTGTGCTGGGTGGTTGCAGGTTTGTATCCTATAGCTTGAGAATAAATCTTACTGTTGAGACTCTTCCCTTGCCTCCCCCCTCCCCCTTCTTCTCTGCTTTTCCAGCCTTCCCTTCTTCATTTCACCAATTCCTCTTTCCTGCTGGGAGGTGATCCCATGCTTTAATAAATCTCAGTGTTTTAGAGAAAATATTTTTCAGCAGATTTTTTTCCTCCCTCTCCTATGAATATCTCTTACATTGGTTTCATTAATGAAAAGTTGCCTTTAGCAAAAGGGAATGGGCATCTTTGCCATTTCAAGCAAATTTCTTGTCCAGCCAGGGTGGGGAAATCTGTCTCCAGCGTCTCCTGTTTGGTTCCCCGAGCTCTTCTTTGCCAATGGAAGATCAGTTGCATCTTACAGCTTACAACAGTATTATAAGCTTTTTTTTTTTTTTGGGGGGGGGGGAGGGGGGGGTACCCACCCAACTGTCTAGGGGTTCTTTCATTAAGTGGAACTGAGAGGCTGCAGCAAACCACCTCTTTTGCAGGAATCTCTTTGGGCTTGAAAGGAATTACTCGTGTAGTTATGCAATCCATGTTGAATTTTCAATTTGTCACAGTTTTCCCTGCCCCCTCCCTTTTGTCCACCAGCCCAACTAAGCTCCTGCTGAGTCTCCTCATTGACTGACATGCTTTAGAAAGAGTCCTAATGTGTAGGTGCAGTCCTGATCTGGCAATGCTCCATGCTCTGAGACCTCTGCTCAGAGCAAGTGGCTGGGGTGCAGAATGTGGGTCTAGAGTCTCTCCCAGGTTAAGGTTACTCTGGCCGGGAGGGAAAGCCATCATTTTTCATCACGAATTCTTTTCTGAGAGGCTGTGGTTGCCTGGTGTCTCGGCTTCCCTCCCTGCATCTGTGTGGGAAAGCTGCTAGTGTTTCCAAGCGGTTCACATTCCTTGCAGGAAGAAATCTCAGAAGCAGAGGACTGTGTGATCCTCTGCAGCCATAACCTGAACATGGTCCCAGCGCAAAGGTATTGGGGAAAGCTCAGGAGCCTTCACTTTGGCAATATGGGCTTAGATGGGTGGTCGCTGAGCTCAGTGTTTTATGTTGCTCAAATAATTTCAGATGCGGGATGGAGGTGTTCACTGCTTATGCTGATGTAGGAGAGCTCTGCCATTTGCAATAGGGACCTGAGTTGCTGATGCCACCTGTTAAATCTCAGATAGGAGCCTACCTGTGCTATACATCAGTTTAAAATCATAGTTTGGCACGGATTATTGCTTCATTAGTTCTGTGTAAAAATAATCCTCCACTTCCAGGGAACCTGCGTGGGGTTTGAGTCTGTGTAGGCATGAGCATCAGCATGTTGCAGGGCAGCGGTTTCTCCTGTTGGCAGAAGCAGGGCTACTGAGCACAAGCCTGCTCTTCCTCCACTCCTAGCTGTGAAACAAAATGGCTTAGTCTAAATCACCCCAGGTGCTTGAGTTTCTTACGAACAGGCAAAAGTGGAAGCGAGGGGCTGGATGTGTTGAGACTCCTGGGAGCACCACGTGCGGTTGGCTGCTGTGGCTCAGCTGGTGGCCCAGGAGGCTCCTCTGAGCGGGGTACGAGTGCCCTGTGCTGCCCCAAATGCACTTGCACCAGTGCTGCTCTCTGGTCAGGGGGATCCCCTGCATGTGTACCCTGGTGAGATGGGGGGAAGGCTCCTCCTGTGCCCTTGCACACGCTGCAGGGCCCAATGGTTGCACAGTATCTGCAACAGGAATATGGGGATGGGGTTGTTCCGAGAAAATGGTGTGTGTGTCTCCTGGTCACCTTCTCTCCCGTGTGTTTCCCTCGCTGGAGGAGAGCGGGTCTGAGCTGTGGGGTGGCCTCGTGCTGGAGGAGCCATGCAGTGGGTGATGCCTGGGTGATCCGCAGGGGTGATGCAAATGTCTGTGGGATGTGGGCTGGAGCTGAACTGCTGTGAGATGGGGTAACGCGGATTGTTTTTTTTCATTTTACTCCTTCCATTCAATACTTTTCAAGGTTCAGTGGAAGGGACTACTGATAACAAAGCTAGCTGTTGCCATTCACAAAAGCATTTTATTTCGACTCCCTAAAAGCTCCAGCAGGGAAAATAATAAAAATTCACTCGGTGTTCTTGTTTCCAGGGTGTTCATGCCTTGGAGATGCACCAAGATGGTGGAACAGGAAGGTCTAAAGGAGGGTGTACATCTGCTGGGGCTATGGTCAGGACTCTGAAGAACTGTTTAAAAAAGAAAAAAAACCCAAAGCAAAACAAAGCCAATTAACCTTTCCCTAAAGACGACTTTTGCTGCTCTCCTTTGGTGCAGCACGAGCCTTGAACCTGACACCCCCATCTTTCCCTGTACTGATTTCTGTTACTAATTTCTCTTGCTGCAACAAGTGTTAAAATCCCAGCTGCGAAGCAGCAGGCCTGGGCTGTGTTTCAACCCTCCCGCTCTCCCCTTTCCCAGGGGCTGTCAACGTGCCTGTGCCTGCATCCTTTGTGCTGTGGCCTCCATCCTGACGCAGCTTTTTCCTTTTTCCCTTCTCTGCCTCTCTCATTTATGAAGGATTCCAGCTGGGGATGTGGGGTGTGTGGGGGGGGGTTTGGGGGTATGCCAGCCTTGACAATGTCCCTTGAAAACTGTCCCAACCCGAGGAGAGCAGAAAATTCGCATGGGTATTTGAATTGCTGACTAGTTCGGTGGCCTCTTGGGTGATGTGGCACAGGGGCAAATACTGCTCCTTGCTGACACCGGAGTTGGGACGTCTCACTTGCAGAAGGTGCCCCTGAGTTCTTCAGTTGCAGTGTGGCCACCCCAGCCAGCTGGCAGGGTCCTCCTGATGCACTGCGTTTTGTTTGGGTCCTAAAGTTGCTGTAAGTGAATTCAAACTTAATTCCTCCCGCTTGATCCAGCCCTGTCACTGGGTTTCCTCCACATAGGATGTGCTAGAGTCACAGACATGTGGGAACACCTCCAGGCCTGGATGGTGTTTGGGGTAAAACGTCCCATTTCTCCGTGTGGGGCTGCCTGTCGCTGCCTCTTCCCTGGTGTGCTGCCCCGCTGGCATCATGCACACAGGGACCACGTCTCCTTGCCGCAGCAGCCCGGGGCAGGCGGTGAGCAAGCCTTGCCCGCAGGCTTTGTGAGGAGAGAAACTGGCTTTCTGCTTCCCCACGGGCTGCTTCATAATACGTCTGTCCCCGCTTGTTCGTGCTGCCGCCTGAGCCCCAGGGATGGGGAGGGTGGGCGGGATCCCCTGTGCTGGTCCAGGGCCCGACGCCGAAGCTCTGGGCATCTTCACTTAGTGCAGGCGTGTGCGTGCATGTGTTTTGTGAGGCTGTGTTCACTATGCCCATTCTTTGCCTCTCCCTCACCCCTTAAAATTCCCAAATCTTATGTTTTTGATCCCCATCATGTGCATGCACGCTTTGTCTATCCAGCGTGCTCTAAGCATCTGATTGCAGTCAAAGCGCGGATCCTTCCCCCTTAACGTCTCTGCGGTATGCCATGCCGTATTAACCTGACGGGCGGGCATCTGGGCGATAAAGCGCAAACATGGTCCTTGTTTAGCTCTTGCACTCAGTAAAGACTTCTCTTTCTTGTTTTAAAGCAATGTACTAGCTGTCCCATTTTGAGCCTGGCTTTCTTCCAAACGAGCCTTGTGTGTGGGCACGTGTGGATTATCTTTGTCTCTATGGCTACCCTGAAAACTTTTGAACCAGAAAATTCACTGGAGGGATTGAGCTCTAAGATACTGGTTTCCTACAGCTTTTATGAAACTAGTTGCTAGGTGGTGGGACTGTACCTTGTTCACGTCGCCTGATGGGTTGTAGCAGAAACTCAGCCAGTATTAGACATCAGAGAACCAACAACCAGCTCTCGAGCACAGTCTCAGAAAAGAGCTACATTAAAAAAAAAAAAAACAACCAAAAACCCTAAAAATCAAGCTTTGTCAGTTCTGTCACTCCAGTGTATTAATATTAATTAGGTCATTTTACTAATTACCTGTTCATCTGCATGTAAGGGGCAATTGATAGCTTGCTGATGGGTCTCAGCTGGAAACTGCAGAGCACGAAAAACAGACCTTGAGAGTCACGTGTGGGCAAGAGGGGGTTGATTATCACCTCCAAAAGCTCTTGTTTCTCAGGGTTTTAAATCATTTTGGCAATCCCTGAGGTCGCATGTGGAATGGAGAAGTGCTCTCTCTGATGAGGGTTAAACATGTGCGTTTTAAGAGAGAATTAGTGCATGTAAGCTATTCACTGGTGTGTGCCTGCTAAGAGCTGCTGTCAACATTTTGAGAAGATAACAAGTAACAGCAGTTACAAATATCATCATCATCATTATTGTGTTTTGGCTTTTTTCAGGCACCTCCCCAGTTGGGGATTTAAAGATGTTTCTAATTAGTCAGTGTTTCTGGCTCCAGGAGATGACTTGCTGAGACTCCTGTTCCAGTGATGTCTGTCTTCTGGGTGTCTCTGGAGCTTATCCTGGGGTGAGCATCGTCTCCGCTCCCCTTGTGAAGGTCACACGCTCTGCGGTGAGCGTGAGGAGCTAAAGCAGGGGACTGGAAGGGGAATCTTGTAGACCACCTTGTGTTATCACACTTCCAGTGGGTGTTAGGTCTCTTTGAGGGGAGATGTTCATTGGAGACTCATTGGCTTGTCTTGCACCATCAGTTGGATGTGCCAAGTCCTTTTTCTTTCTCTGCCTTGTCCAGCTGCACTGGCATACAGCTACTGCCTGGCACCAGGAGTTTTTCCAGCTCCACCTTGGCCCTGGGTGCTCCCATGCTAGGCTGGACTTTGGGGCTGGGTAATGCTCAGGCAGAAAAGATTTCACAGAATCATAGAATGGTTTAGGTTGGAAGGGACGTTAAAGAACATCTAGTTCCAACCCCATTGCCATGGGCAGGGACACCTGCCACTAGACCAGGTTACTCAAAGCCCCATCCAGCCTGGCCTCGAACACCTCCAGGGATGGGCCCTCCACAGCTTCTCTGGGCAACCTGTTCCAGTGCCTCACCACCCTCACAGTGAAGAATGTCTTCCTAATATCTAATCTAAATCTACCCTCTTTCAGTTTAAAACTGTTACCTCTTGTCCTATCACTACACTCCCTGATAGGGTCCCTCCCCATCTTTCCTGTAGGCTCCCTTTAGGTACTGGAATGCTGCTATAAGGTCTCCTTGGAGACATTCCCCATGTTTTAGTCGTTCCATTGCATGCCTGGTGTAATAATCTTTGAAGCCATTTAAACTATTTGTTATTCATTCTGTGAAAATTGGCAGAGATGAGACCCTTTTAATACTTTGAATTTTATGTCAGAGAACCTCATAGAAAGCATTCATCCATGCTCGTCCCCTGGACAGTCAACTTCCTTGATTCTGCTCCCTGGAGGACCCACCAGTTCATTGTCATTCTGGGCAGAAGAGATACTGAAACTGGCCTCAGCCTCCTCCAACCCAACAGTATTCTGGTAGCAGTCTGGCCATTTTAAGGCAATTGCTCCTTTCTGCCTTGTCAAACTTTTTCTATCCTGTTCTGTGCATTCTCCCTGAGAGCTTCTGCTGCTGCTTCCACCCCTGCTGATGGCAGGCTGACACCTATCAGACCTTCTTGGTTCCTTCCTCAGCTCCCTGAGCCCAATTTCCTTTCTCTAAGTGTTTCTTGATCATGCAGCACAGTGCAACCTTCAAGTTCAGAGTAAGCTGCTACAGAAACTGCTGTAGTGCCCAGAAGTTCATCCAGGTGGGAATTCTCATTATGGAATGGGTTTGGACTGGTGCTTATTTGGCATCAGAGCAGAAGGGAGGACAAGGTCACAAACTAACATTAGTCTCGGAAGACAGACAGCAAAGGCTTGGTCCAAGATGTGGAAATATGGAAGGGAAACAAAGAGAAGAGGGAAGAGAGTCCTTCCCTGAAACAAGAGCTGTTGTTGCTCAAAGCAGGGAGTGAAATAACATTAGATATAATTGATGTTGTGGCATAAGTGGTGGAGACAAGGTAACAGAAACATGGAGGTAGCTGCCTCTGGACATCTGTACGTGAACGAACAGCTGTCTCAGGAAGAAATTCATTTGCCCTGGAAAGAAATTACTATGGATGGGAACTGGTTAGGGCAGGTTTACTTCAGCAAAAGGTTGCATCATGCAGCCTTTTTTCCCTCCCTGTAGGCCATCTGGGGATTTCCTGGCTGATCCTGCTCATGCTGCTTTCCCTTGGTGCTTGAGATATTTCTAATAGGTGCTTGTGAACAGCTGTGGTGAAAGAGCAGGGAGCTGGCCTAGCTCATTAAGGGAAAATGGGTTCATAGCAACTAAAGTGATTTGGGGGCATTAATCAGTGCCTTCAGTGGAAGATAAGGGTTGGGGTTTTTTTTGCTTTTCCTTGCAGCCTACTGAAGGCTTGACGGATCTGGTGAGACTGGTAAATGGCTGCTGTATTCATGGCAGCAATGAAATAAGATTCTCCACTGCCCTTGGCAAGAGTCCTTTGCCCTGTTGTGTCACTTCAGCAAGGCGCTTTCATCTTCCAGTCATTAGTCATCCTCTTGTTATTTCATTTTGTGTAAGAGATTATAACCAGCTGAGGAGATAGGGCAACATGAGAGACCAGGCTGCATCATATACCACTGTATTGTTCCTTTGTCTTTGCCTTGTCCTCCTTCCAAACCCATGGCCATCGAGACCATACAATGGAGAGCAGGGAAGAGCATTCTTTATGGTGGGAGGAGCAGACGGTTCAGACTTGTGCAAGTCAAGTTGCCTAACACTGGAGTTACACTATCCATTGTGGAAAAAACAAGGGCTGGAGTCTGGAGCCTGGGACTCTATTCCCAGCTCTGCCACTGATGCCTGCGTGATCTTGAGCAGATCACCCTCAGTTGCTACAGCCTGCTGTATGTAAGCATTGCAATGGTGCAGTGTTGATTTTGGAGAACTTTGAAACCTTGATGCGTTCAAGGAGAGTGAAAGCTCTGGGTTGGAGGACTTCTCCATAATGTGGCTGGTTACTGCCGCCTTTAAGTCAGCCAGGCCCCAGGATGTTCAGCAGGAGCAGGTGGATTTGAGGGAGCTCAGCTTCAGAACCTGAAGCTGAAGATCCATATTAGCTAATCCAGTCATGAAGCAATGAGATTAGGGGTGCTCAGCTCTTCCCTTAAAGCCTGACCATTTTTCTTTGATGAAGAAGTCCTTAGGAGACAAGATTATCTCTAAATGGGTTTGTTCAGCAAATTGTATGCTAGGACTCTGTTGTCATGAAGCGACCTCAGGTCAATGCGTTCATCTAAAGTGATAACAATAGCATTTGACAAAGTGTCTCAGGTGTAGAATAAGGTTTATCACTTTTAGGAGGCAGAGTCTGACCTTTGCTCCTGGGATCTTACAGTTCTTTCAGGACCAAACCTTGGTCCCTCTGAAGCTGTTCACTGACTGGGAGCAACTTTCTCCCCAGGAGTAAATAGCTCATTACTGCCTGACGTTTCTCAAAGGCAAGTTGGAGACTAACGTTGCCTGTTACGTGCCTAGGCTCACTTATGTTTTGGCACGTACACCTCTTTGATATGAAAAATGACTGGGTTGAGAAAATGCAAATCACTTTTGCAAAATTGCTGATTCTTTTTGTATGGGAGGAAAAAAAGACGCACCCAAATCTTTCCTGAAAGTCCCAAGTTTGAGGAGTGTCCAACCTCTGCCGCACTCAGTAATCACAGTGCCTGGTGCCAAGCAAGAAGTAGGAGTTTTTCAGCAGGTAGCAAGGTGATGTGGTTAGGTGGATTGTGTTTGGTGCTGCAGGGAAACAGCTATGTTTCCCCCACCCTGCTGGGTGGTTTGAGGTGGGAGCCATGTCAGGGTAAGCATCCAGAGGCAGCTGTCTCTCCTGGGTTTCTGCATGGGGTCAGCTTTGCTTAATCTGCAAGTCAGATGCACAGCTTAGGGTTAATGCCTGGGGTTGTCTCAGTTTGGGCAGCTGCAGTGCATGAGGGTTTTTGTGAAGAGGCAATCTTTGGAGTGAGGCAGGTGAGGTAATTACCATAATCCTTTTCCTCTCAAATTTCATGAAACAGCTCCAGCCTTTGCAGGGCTGGAGAGAAAGAAACCTGATTTCCTCCCTCCCCCCCCCCCTCCCCTTTTCACTTTAACTTGTATGTGGAGAGATAATAGTGCCCCAAGATAAAGTGGAATTATTTATGTGGCACTAAAAGCACAGTCAGTGTCAGAGCAACGGACTTGCACCTAAATATCTATTCAGTGTGGCTAGATGGCTGTCCTTGCCATAGTTACAAGGGCTTCCTTCTATCTGCTGGCTTGATGCTAACAGTCATTCTGTCAAGGATGGGATTTTTATGATTCCCTTTTTATAGATGTGTACTGCTGGATACAGTGATAAAATGACTTCTTCAAGGTCTCTTAAGGAAGGGGAAGCAGGGTAGGAGGGCTTGAATCCAATTCTCTTGAATCCCAAATTCATGAACTTGGCCCTGAGACTGTTTATGGGACCTTCCTGGTGTCAGGACTGACTTCCCTGATCTCAGCTATATGGCACCAGCGTAAACTGCCTTAAGCAGACTATGGCCAGGGCCGCATTAGCTGCTTTCAAGGACTTTACTGTGAAACACAGTGCACAAAAATTGAAGTGGGAGCAGGAACAAAGACAGTACTGAAAGCAAGGCTCTTTGGCCTCACAGTCAGTAACAGAATGGTCACTGGGACTTTCTTAGTCTACCGGAATCCATTTTTGTCTTGGTCTAATTCA
Source organism: Pluvialis apricaria (assembly GCA_017639485.1). Classification (NCBI taxonomy): domain Eukaryota; kingdom Metazoa; phylum Chordata; class Aves; order Charadriiformes; family Charadriidae; genus Pluvialis; species Pluvialis apricaria. The sequence continues at coordinate 65,045,331 of CM030011.1, read as the reverse complement.
TCTTCTTTCATTTGCATTTCTCCCCTTTTTTAGATGACATTGGTTTTGATGAAGAAACATGCCAGAGCCTGTGAGTTCCATGACAAGTCCATTCACAGTTGCTCACACTGAGGCAGCACTCCTGACTCCATCTCAAACAGACCAAAGATGAGGACATGAGTAGCAAAGACTTAAATGATCTTCAGTGAAGGGGTTTTGTGGTGGTGTTTTTGTGTGCTGGTGTGTTTTGTTTTCTTTAATAGTGTCCTCAGAAGGGAGGAGGGTCTGAGTGGCTGTGATCAGAAGGCCACCAGAGTTGGTGACACCACAAGCACTAGCATGTAGACTATGGGGACTGGTAGTGGTGTTGTCCAAGCTGTAGGAGGCTAAAGACATGGGCAAGGCAAGGTTTGTGGGGAAGGCTAACCTCTCTTATTAGGCTGGTAGCCAAGCTTTCAGGTACACAAGTTGGTCTGGAACAGAGATGGCAACCTTCAAAGGTACATTCAGTTTGAGAGCAGATACTCCGAGCTTAATGAGGTAGGTTGATCAGGTAGACTGTTGGAGGGAAAGGTAATGCATACCTGCATATGAGAGGGGTGTTAGCAAAAAAAGTGAAATTAAGGAAATTACCTTCCATGGGGAAGAGAGAGAGAACTTGGCATCTATTGAACGTGGGATTAGCTGGGAGGAGGAAGGACACCGAACTACTGCAGGCAATAAAGTCAGTTTCCCTGTTGAAACCAGGATTTCTAGTATCTAGCAGAGTTATAAATGCTTGTTTCCAAGTTTGCCTTTTGAAGGTGTTTTATGGGTCTCTCTTGAGGACCATGGCCAAGAGGTCAGAGGCTGCCCAAATAAATGGATGTGCCTTTTCATAGCATCAGAAGCTGAGTTGTGGGACTGCTTCCAGAGGATGCTGTGAACGCTCAAAATTTCTGAGTGCTCAAGGGGAGACTGGGGAAGTTAATGGGGGCTAAAATCCCTTCAGTCTTCCATCTTTACCCACTTTTGTCTCCTGCAGGAGATAAGGCTATGTGGACCTGTGGTCTGAGCTGGTACAGTTGTTCCTGTGATGGAGTGGTTGTTTTGGGAGATATCCTGCTGACAGGACCACTTGAAAGTATTCACAAAATACCTTAGGAGACTCCAGTTCATCTAAGTACCTTGGGAAATAGTCATGGGAGGATAGATAGATAGAGCTGCAGACTGTGAAATGAGGGGTGGCAGGGGTTGTGTGGATAGATCTCTCTGTAATGTTATTAGAAAGATAAATGTTACCAAAATAATATTGCTGTGGGAGCTTAGGAATGTATCTTAATATCTAGGAATACACATTGGCAAACACATTGTATTAATAAGGTAAAACATAGATATTCCTGGATGTGACAGCCCGGATTTTTTCATTAAATAGTAACAGCACCAGCAAATGGAGGTGCTATTTTAGGTTTTGTTTTGGTAACTAATGTTGATGTTACAGGAGGGCCTGGTTGTACAGAGGAATCTTGGGCTTAGTGCTCATAAAATGGATTCCTTTTAAATTAAGTGGAAGCCTAAACAAAAGTAGGTCTGGAACTAGGATACTTGTCTTTGAAAGGGCAAACTTTGAAAAATGAAAAAACCTGGTGGGTGAAGTCATCTGGGCAGAGAAGCATGAGAACTTGAATGCAAAGGATGCAGAGCGTCTCTCCAATTCAGAGGTGCAGAAACTATCATCTGGACCCGGGATCCCAAGCAAAGGAGGAAAACATGTCAGGAAAGGGCTCCAGGCTGAAGCTGGTGAATAGCCACCTTAAAAAGGATAGTTGGGATTAAACAGAGAGTCTGTAAGGAATGGAAAAAAAGACTAATCGGCAAAAAAGCAATGTCTTGGAGGTCAAGAGGGGTAGGGATAAGATGAGAATTGCCAAAAGTCAAGCTGCGTTAGGCCTGGCAAAGGAAATTAAAACAAATAGCAACAGGTTTCTCAGCTATATAAATAAAAAGAGACTTGAAGCTGCTGTGCAGTGAGGACCAACTGGAGATTAAAGATGATCTAGGTACGGCTTCAGTATTAACCAAACTTCAGTTCAGTGTTCAGTACAGTTGGAGGGGATGAGGACATGGAAGCCTTGAAAACTGAGGGGAAAACCGAAAGTCAAAGAACTAAAGTGATCGAAATCAGTCGGAGAGCAGAGGCCAGGAACACCAACCCTACTTTCTGAAGGGACCAGGACAAAAAAAAAATAATCACTGTCATGAATAAAAATTTTGACGTTGTGGTGGTAAATAGGAGACAGGGACCCAGTGTTGAAGATTGCCAGGGGTGGAGGAGTGAGTCAAAAAAATACAGACCCATTAATCTAACTGACACTGTAGCAGATCTGGAAGACAGATTAATAAAGGACTTGAAGGTAAATGCCAAGCAGATGAAGCAAAGGTGGATCATGCCAGGCTGAGCTGATACTTTTGCCTGATTACACTACCCTTCTTTTCTGAAAAATCAGTTACCTTGTCTGTGTGATCTCCCATGGAGCAGTAGTTACAAATGCATGTGAGAAAATATTCCTTAAAACGGGGACAAGGGACTGCTACCACTTCAGTTTGAGAGTGGTAGTGAGGGAGTGACAGTGTCTTGTGTGGGAATGGTGGGGTTTGGCTGCAGAGGACCCCAGCGATAAGATTTGAGGTATACCTGGGTGTGGTTTTGCAATGATGGTGGAAACTGTAGGTATGAAGGTGTTCGATATTTGTGATTGCACTGAGTTCATGTCATTGTCAGGGAGAGAGAAAGCTCAGGAAAACTCTTTAGGATAAGTGATGTGGAGGAGTGACACAGTCAGGAATGGGATAAAACAGAATAGCTCAGAGTACTGCGACAGACGGTAAAAGACCAGACTGGAGACTGATGAATGGGACACTTGTCCAGTGAGGGATCCTGCTAGCAAGTAAGACCTGTATGTGTCTTAATCGATCCCAGGGTGAGTGTGGAGTGCCACTCCAGTTCTGCTTTGCAAAACCAACCCAGATTCACCCTATATCTGGAGAGAAGCATCCCACAGGGGAAGGGAAGCGTTAACCCCTCTGAAAGCAGCTGGCAAGCACTTGGCTGCAGTCACGAGCTCAAAAAAATGGATGTGGGCAGGCGCAGGTGCAGGGATGAGCTCCAGGGGAGCTGAAACATGTGCCATGGGGAGGGCTTGGCAGGGGAGGACTTGGCTGCTCCCTTGAGATACAGGAGGGAAACAAAGACAGGGAGGGGAAAGAGCGCCGTGAGCTAGAGAAGAGTGCTGGCATGCAGACAACATACCATAACTCAGCCCTAATAATATCCCATCTAGAAAACACGGCATCTTCTGCTGGCTGGAGCACTGTCCTTCTAGGACATCTCCAGGTGAAACCTCGAGGACAGGGCAGATGCTTTTCTGTTCTCAAGGAGGGTGCCGCGATGTGGCTGGTGGCAAGTCCCACATCCAGTGGCTCAGGAGGCCCTTGCACTAATCCCAGGAAGGATTTCATTTTTCCCTTAAACGAGGATTTTTTTTATTATTTTTATTTTTTTTTCCCAGTTTTGTTCATGGGCCCAGTGAGTTTTGTCTGTGCACAGGGAAATGTAGGGCTGACCTTGCCATGCTAATGTTCCTTCGGCTTGGCAAGAGGGAAGTTTTGTCATGGGAGAGTGGTTGTTAAAGATCAATATTTATCCACCAAATTCAAAATAAAATTGTGCTCTTGGAATTTGGGGTCTGGTTCAAAGTGCAGTTGGATCTAGGCTAAAGTACCGTTCATTTTTAACAATAAGTCACTATACTGAATTTTCAAAGGAAATGGAGATGTAGAGATTTTTTTGCTGTCTTTGTTAATACTGTTTTCTAGGTGGAGGACCCCAGTCTGTGTATTTTCTTTTTTAAAATAGATTTTATTTTTAATTGTAGCAAACCAAGCAGCATGACATACTCTGACCTAAAGCAAGTTTCCATGTATTTATTTATTTACTGAGATTTTATTGCTCAGCATTTCAGGGTAACAGAAGTGTCCTGTGTGTTTGTTTTCTGTAGGCTCTAGAGTTTGCCCTGCAGCCAAGCCAAATTAGTCCAGCTTTGGGGGAAATTGAAGTCAGGAAATCTGTACTTTGTGACCTTAAACTTTCAATGAAAGGGGATTTGGGGAATGGAGAAATGGCAAATGCTCAGAAAATGAATATTTGCCACGAGGAAATGGGGGAAGATTTTAAAACAAAGCCCTTGTACAATGCCATTAACTAGATAATGTGGTAAAGTTAGGAAGCCCTTGATAGAGAATGGGTTGCTTAAAAGGAGGTATCAGGTACATCATCTGAGGCCAACAGCCCCCGACAGAAACAGGGAAGAGGATAGCTGGCATCTCTGATACTTTAATTGCAAATGAAACAAAAGCTGGCAGGCGAGAAATTGAGAAGTGTCACATGCCTTTAAGGTCTCCAGAAGGCTCTTCCCCAGCTTACAGTGGTCCTTTGTAGATTACCATAGAGTGATTTATTCCTGTGACTCAGTAAGGGCTGGATTTTAGGCATTTGCTTCTCCCCACCTCCAAGCTCCCCCTGCGCGGCCGTGCTGCCTTTGGGGCAAAGGAGCAAGATGCACTTCAGACTATTTATGGCTCATTCTACAGTTTCATTCTGGGAACATCCCAGGGAGGCTGATGGCTGTTTCAGCGCCAAATATTCATCAGCCTTCTGCCATTTTCCAGTTAATTTGTCTGGATGACTTCTCTGATGACTTCTCACATTTTCCACCACCTGATGCTTTATTAAGAGTTTGTTCCTTTGTCTGTCTCTGGGGCTGTTTCACTGTATAACGCTGCCTCGTTTCCTGTCTGATTTAAGGATTTACGTGAACCTCATCGCTCGCGGCAACTGATCAAGGCCGCTTTTGTGAGGAATCATCATCTGGAGACCTCTATCGCATGCTCACCAGCTCCACAGTAGCAGGTCTGATCTGACCGCTGCCTTTTCCTTTGCCAGAGGAGCTTGGTTTAGGGGTCAGCCCATGCAATCTCAGGTCTTCTCCTAGGTGCATCCATCTCTGGTACTTTTGGGTTCATTTTTCACAGTTTTAAGGCCAGAAGGAGGGTTTCCCATCCTTAAACCTGACCCTTGGTCCAGTTCAGACTACAGATTTTTGCAGTGTGAATTGCTGTTTTGAATACAGCACTACAAAAGACATTAAATTTTGACTTTAAAATCGCTCACAACAGGTGATGCTATCACAACCCTTTTGTAAACTGTCAGTGGTTAATCAGTTGGATTGTCCATGTCTGTCTCATCCAGTAAAGTCATCATCTCAGTAACAGTTGACTATTTGCAAGTGTCATCAATTCCTTTCTGGTCTTCATATACTTAACTATAGGTGAAGTCAAATTTTCCCTGGTTGCTCTTTTTCCTTTTTAATATCTTATCTGACCAATTTATCCTGCTTTCTTCTGTGGCGCTCTGTTACAGCTGTATTTTAGGAATGAATAAGAAGCTTGTGGGGAATTTTTTCTACAGGTTTTATTCAGTTTTGTTTTTCATTATTGATTAGCAGTTTCCATTCTCCTCTGCTTTTACAGTCCCTTAATAATAAATATTTATGCTGTCCCATCAATTTTCATAGTATTATGCAGTCATCAAAAGAGGCAAGATTCCTGCCCCACCAATCTCTGGTCTTTCCACGCATCTCCTGTGCTGCTGGGGGGGCACTGGGAGCAGAGATGATACAGCTTTGCTGGGGAGGGCCCAAATACTGGAGGTGCTGAGTGCATTTTGCTCCTTTGGAGCTCCCTGGGAGTGGAAGACTCTCCTAGTTCTCCTTCAAAGAGAGCAGAGGACATAACTGCTGGTGATATTTCATGCAGAGATAGTGGAAGTACTCTCATAATTCGCTTGGTGTTTCCAGAAGAGGTGGCCCATGTGGTGCATTATGCCGTCTGCTCTGTGTATGGAAATGGTGGTTGCCACTAAAAACCCACTGATCTTTCGTTCTATGTGTGTTGGGCTGTTGTGTGATGAGACCTACTGACAAACTTTGCAGGGCTTGCTCAGCCTGCTGCATGGGGTCCTCCTCTGCTGGGGCAGAGGACTCAGCCTGATTCCAGTGAAACTGGAGCTACCAACTCTGCTGTCTTGGCTGCTGTAACAAATCCTGTCTTTGAATGCTCTCTCCCTGCAGAATTTGCATTACTGCTCCTGCAAGGTCTTAAATGTCACCAGTAACTCTTCGCTGCTGACTACAAACCCTTCCCTCCAGGGCTACCTCTTTGCTGCTCCTCCAGGCACGCTTTCTAAGTGATGTAGGAAGGAGATGTAGTGAAACGAGCCTATAATGCAGCTATTGCAGCTTTAGGGATGTCACTGGTCTGGAAGAACTTGATGATGAACAGATATGTGGCTGTGTAGGGACCCAACCCAGTGATGCCGGTAGGAATGAGATCAGCCCAAAGAGTTTCTTACCTTGGTATTCAATAGGAAGAGTCAAATGCAAACACGATGGTTGCAAGCGCATGTGGCTGTCCGTCTTGAGGCCTGTTCAGTGAAAACTGGGTTTATCTGTCTGCCAAGAGCAACACACTTTTTTTCCCTTTAACCCTCAGCAAGCCTTCTGGCTTCAGCCCGGCCAACACGTCATGGTTTATTTAGCAAGGCAAAGCACATCGAGGCAGAGGGGGTGGTGTGAGAGGGGCCACGGCTGGGCTTTGTGAAAGGCAGGGATGGGGCAAGGGAGAAAACAATTAGGAAAAAGCAAGTGTTTTGGTGCAGAGTTTTAGAGTGGGACTTGTAATGCTCAGTGGTAAATAGCCGGTTAATCAATGCCAGATCGTCTGTTGGACGTCCTCTTAATTACTTCAACCTGTGCCAGACACTGATATCCTTGAATCCTGAAAAATCCCATTAGAAGGTGCTTTCATTGGGGCCGAGCCAACATGCTTTGCAGGCTTTTGAGAAAGAGCAGCCCGTGAGGCGTGCGAGTGCCGATGGGCTGGGGCCGTCGGGGCAGTGACAGGGGTGGCACTGGAGGGGTCTCTCCCCGTGTCGGGGCACCCCACGCAGCTTGTCAGGAGCTTGCAATGAATCCCTCGCTCTGGGGTGGCGTCCCGGCTCTCCAATTAGACAGGCAGCAGTAAGAACTGCTGCTGCTGCTGTTTTCCATGTGCTTTGGCTTTGTTCCTGTGCCCTCGGCTTGTGCCAAGGCCTTCTGTATTTGTGAAAAGGCCGGGCATTTTTCTTTCTCTTTAAAGAAGAGGTGTCCTGGCTTCTAGCCCCTCGCGAGGGCTGTGGTTGATTTTGGAGGCATGATGGAGGTGTGCGTGGCACACAGCAGGTGCATGTTGCTTTCTGAAGGTCACGCCTTGATTAAGGGGTCTTCAAAACCCGTCTTAACAGAGTAGGAAGACCTGCACTTTGGTGTTTAGATCTTTCTGCTGACTTGTTCCTGCGGGCTGAGATGGAGAGCTATGAGACTGTGCATAGGGGGAGGAATAAGATCACTATTTTTCAGTTTCATTAGGCATCCCATGAAAAGATCAGGCAGCACATATGGGGCAGCAGGGCACCATGAAAGTCATTGCTGTAGGAAGTTGGAAATGTCCTTGATATAAATGGCTTCTAGAAGGAAGTCTAGAAATTCATAGAGGGATGGCTGGCTATAAAATTTGAAGATCCATGTGCAGCCTCTGGCTCAGAAACTCCCTATGCCATTAGTTTCCAGAAGCAGAGGGAAAGATCAGGCCTTACACTCCTCCTAACATCTGCTGCTGACCACAGCTGTAGCTGCTGGTGGATCATGTAGATTGCAGCCTGGTGCTGGAAGAGCACACCAGTGCCTTGGCAGGGAGACATGAAGAGTCACGTGCTGGGGCCTAAAACAAGCTGGGTGCAGCTGGACAGCTCTGCTCTGCTCAGCCCTCAGCCTCTGCGTGGATGAGCCTCTGTGTCATGGTCAGCTTATATTTTGGACTTGTGATTGGTTTGGTCTCCATAAAAGGAACCGCCACAGCCCTCTCCCTCTCTCACTGGTGAGCACTGCTGCAGATGCCATCTGCTGTCCCCTCTCCATGCCTCTCATTTGAAAGAGGGTTAACGTGGGTTGCATGTAAGCCATACTTGCTCATGGGGTGCATGGACCCTGAACAGAGGATACACAGTCAGAGACTCCGGTTGCAGGTTTTGGGGTTTATGCACCGCAGTATCTAAATTCTCTGCCTTCCCCAACTTTAGAAGATGTGAGGATGACTTGGGTTGGTCTTCCCATGAGTAAAGGCCAGCTGGGTTCAGTTAGAGAGCCTAAAGAGATTTTTATTTTTGATGGGAAAGATGTCTTTTCTTTGTGCATATGAGCCTTGCTGGAGGAAGAGGACAGGGAGAGGTTTAGAAATTGTAATTTGCTTACTGCCTGCCTCCCAAGGAATCCAGAAGAGCTTGTCTTTTTAATCACGGGATTGCTTTCTTCTCCAGTGGAACAAGAGTGCCTGAGTAACTCTTAAACCCACAGCAGCACTCACTAACAGTTTGGGATAGGAAGTGCAGAGCTTAATTACATTTTGGCCCTCTTTCACGTCACTATTCAGATGTTCCTTCCCCTGAGCTTGAAGTCTTGTTGGACTGGGGTAGGAAGGACCAGGGGAGCTCATTCGGCTGCTGCTAGTACGCCTTGCTTTTTGCTTGCTTCAGGGGTGGCTTTTGTGTTTAGACATCTGAGAAAAGATACCAGGCAGCGGGTATAAAAGATGGTTGGACTCAGCACTGCAGCATGAAATCAAACTGGAACACGGCACTGGGAAAGCTGACAGTGCTTTGAATATCTTACTTTCATAGGAGGGAGGACAGGCAGGACACTGCCGTCTGCTTCCATCAGAAGAGTTGAAAGCCAGAGCTTACGAGGTGTGACACTGGCTGAACAGGACTCCCTTGTGGGTGGGAGACAGGAGAACAAGTAGCTGACAATCAGGGCAGTACATCTGGGGAGATGACTGTTGGGAGTGAGGAACGTACCCGACGGGCATGAAAATCAAGCGGTGTCACTGAGGAGCTTGCTTCTGAGTGTCTGACAGAGATTGTGGGAATTGCTGCATTACTTCTCATCTAACCACTTACCCTGAAGCTGCAGTAGCCCTGGTTTCAGCAGGTTGTCCTGCTTTTAGCAGGTAGAAAGCCCCTGGGCTGTATGTGTGGGTTATATCCTGTTAGCATCAACTAGCGTAATGGATCTGCTGTGCATTTGGTGCTCGGTGAAAGCTGGGCTGCCCACTGAGCGGTCCCAGCTGCATTCTGCAGTGAGAGGAATACTGTCTGGGGCAGTGTTTTAAAGCCAGGTTTTGGAGACACCGCTGGTACCTGCCTATGCCAGATCATGGCTTCAAAGCTCAGGAAAGACGCTGGGCACAGGTCCCCAGGAGGATGCTGCAGCCCAGCGGTGGTGCCCCGACTCCTTCCTGCAGGAGGGACCAGTCCTGTTGTTCTCCCAGTGGCTGAGAAGCACTTGGGGTGGCTTAGTGGGAAAACAGCCAACTTTGCAGCCAGTACTTCTCTCCGTTCCCAGCTACTGCGTGCCTGGCTTCTCCTTTTCACAGGGAAACACAAGCATCTTCCAGCGTAGGAGCTGGCAAAGGGGCTTGCGGGTAACCTTTCCTCTGTCTGGGGGCATGAAGGACCTTTGCGCTTCCTGGAAGGGATTTCAAGCGCCCCATGCATCGGATGCAGGCTTCCTGAGCTGGGCTTTTCTCTTCTTCAGGCCACCTGGAAGGATGTGCCAGAGGAGGCTCGCAGCGTGATTGTTTGTGAGCGGTAGCTGGCACTAGCGCAGCCTGCGCTGGGTGGATGGAGGGGGACGTGGGGGCTGTGTTTTGATTCTGCTTTTCCTGTTTGTTGTAGCTTGGCAGAGGCAAAGTTTCAGAGACTGCAGGGGCAGCAAGATCCTTTTTCTTTTCTTTCTTTTCTCCCTGGCATGTACTGTGATACATTCCGCCAGTAACTCTGGGTTTAGATTTTTTTGTTTTTTTTTTCCCCGGGGGGACAGGGGGACAGCGGGAGGGGGATTGGTGTGTTGAGGCTCTGTAGCTTTCGAGCAGATAAATCAGAATATTTAGGATGGGGTTCATTGGCAAGAGGGGAGACTTTCCTAAAAGCAGCCCCCAGCATGTGAGCAACTGTCACAGGGGCTTTTGTTCCTGCTTCAGGTGGGATTTCAGTGGAAAAAATTTTAAAAACGAAGAAGGAAAAAAAAACCAAACCCCAAATGCACAAAACCCTCTCCCCAAGGCCTGTTCAGCAAATGGAGATAAAGCAGCAATAAAGTCAAGTGCTCAATTAAGCCAGATGTACGTGCTTTAAAGCACTAACAGATGTGGCAACAGTGGCTCTAATGAAGTGGAGTTTTATGGACCAAGGGCGATGGAGGCGGGTGCGTGTGTGCCTGTGCTTCCCGACAGGGAATGGTGCAGCAGTGCTTTTGTTCTGGGGGCTGATGAAAGCCCTCGGAGGGTATGTGGGTGCTCAGGACTGATGTTTCCCACTGTCCTCTCAGCTCCTGCCCCCTTGCCCTCAGGAAGGCTGGTGTTACAGTGCTTTTCAGTTGCTGTGGTCTGTCTGAGAGCAGTGAGGGTGGGTTAATTATAGCACTCCAGTGCAATTTATCTAATGACAGCCTCCCATCTTAGTTCTCCTGGGAGGTTGCGGTGGCCGCCTTGATGTGCTCCTTCCCCAGACCCTATGCCTGGGGAGTTACATGCCCTGAAATGACTGCCACATTTTGTTTTGCAAATTTGGGGGTTCAAAAATGCAGCAGAAAGCTGTGAGATGCTTTTAGCTGTAAGAAGATGGATAAAGGCCAAGTGAAACATGTTATTCGTGTGCTGTAGAACACCTGCAACACACAACGTGAGTGATACCTGCGGCAGAGCAGCCAGTGGGGTTTTGGCTGTGGAGGCTCACCCGGGCCATGCTTAGACCATATGCAGGGTTCATTTGGAGAGGGACTTAAACATTAGTATGCCACAAGCTAGCTGAAGCTGTCCAGTGTTTTGGGGTGAACTCCATCCAAACACCTATCCCTCTTGAAGCCAGGGGATTCCCCAGCATTTTCTTGCTGAAGCTTGGTGTTTTAACCGTTTGACTTGTTGACGCAGGCATGGGTGGTTTGCTGTAACTTGGGGACCACCCCACCACCACATACCAGCAGCTCACCCTTTAAAGGGCTCTTTGCCACAAGCCTGGGTATCTTCCAAGCCTTTAGGTGGTAGCCAGATCCTCCCACCAGGAAAGGGGTGCCGCGTAGATCAGGTGCACAGCAAACATCGCAGGGCGCTGGTGCTGAGCACGCTGGCTGGATGTACGTGAAATGCTTTCTGGAGCTGTTTGAGCGGAAAGCTGAGTGTTGCACATCTGAGCTTCCCTTCCAGTGGTTCAGCGGGCTTATCACATCTGTCTCCATCACTCTGGGTTTTGTGGTGGTCTGTTTTTCAAGCTTTGCAATGCCTCCCTCCTCCTTGGGAATGCAGCCGACTGATGTTCCCCTTTCTTTTCTTCCTTCCTTTACCACAGTTTTATGACTCTCTCTTCCTGCCTTTTGCTCGGCGGGAGCCTGCGTACTCCTGAGGTTGGAGCTTGGGCAACTTCATGGGTGGCCCAAAATACAGAGTCGTTTGGAAACAAAGTGAGATCCAGCCCCTTTCTCTATAAAGGCGAGAGACCAAAGCAATGACACAGCAGTGCGAAGCAGCAGGCTGCCTCGCGCCGCTTCCCTCCCACCTGTGTGGGAGGAAACTTCCCCTTCTGAAGGCCAAGTGGCATTGGTCTGGCCATGCTGTAGGCTCTGGAGGTTGGAAGTCACTGAAGGACCATAAAGGTAATTTGCATTACTTGCGTGTGCATGGCTGTTGTATGCCATAAACAGTTATTACAGATCAACCGATCTGCAGTAAATTGCTGCCTTCTGGTAGCCCGTCCATGAGTCTGAGCCCTTCATGGCGTTACTGCATGTGTCATTCGGCAGTGGGACAAAGCTGCAAGTCGCAATTTTGGCAAAACTCCTGTTTATTTCAGTAGCAGTGTTTTATCAATAAAGAATTCATGCCTAGAGAGTGGCAGTTGCCTTATTTCAGTAAATGCACATAGTAAGAGAAATAGTAAATGCTCATAATAAATACACATGCAAGACCAGATTCAGTCCCTTCACATGCTGTACTCTAACGAGAGGGTTCACATTCAGCTCTGCCCCTATCTGGGAGAGGGACAAAACAAGGGTTAAAGAAATCCAGCAAAATGACTGCAAAACTGAGTGAAATATTGCCCCAAGAACAGATGAACAAAGTATTTTGACGTAACCCGAAACAATTGCAATGTTGTTTAGCTTGAACATCAACTGAGAAAAAAACACAGTCTGTGAAGAGCTCAACTTGGGGCTTATATATATGTGGGATATGGCAACTCGGTAACAGCCCCAGTGAGGAGGGAAGGATAATGCCTATAAGTACTGGAGGCAGCTGGGAGATCCTCGTGGGCAGAAGAGACTCACGACTAAATTACAGCAGATACCGCCTCTTTCCACCTACAATTCAGTGCTCTGGTTTTGTTTGGAGGCACTTGTGCTTTGTCCCCGGGGAACGCAGGTTCCTGGGGAAAAAGCAGTCACAGTGTTGGCTTCGAGGCTGGTGCTTGGCGAGGGGGCTGCGTGGGGACAGTAGGTCCAGCAGACCTTGAGAGGACACTGGTGGTAACTGCTCTTGGGGTCTGGCAGGGTTCCTGAGGAGAAGGTGGGAAGGAATTACCGTAATAATAGTGCGTTTTCAAAAAGGCAGACTTTGAGGAAATGCGCAATGAGATTTGGGTGGGTGGTGAGGGGAGCCCTGGACTGAGCCGCCGTCTGGAAAATCGACTGTGGAAAAGTGAGATGTTATTTAAAAACTAGTAATACAAATGGCTGAAGTTCATTCCATTTGCATGCAATAGTCATAATAACTGGAGAAGCCAATGTGGCTGAGAAGGGAGTGGAGCAATACCGGAGATAGGCGAGAGACGGCTCTTGCAGGCAGGGTGGGGCACTGCTCTGACCTTTTGGGGGTTTTAAGTCTTTTTAGCTTTACTTGTATTATTTTTGTCCTCCTGATTTTGAAGCTTTTCCACCTTTCTGCAGGATGGAAGGTTGGACTTTTGGCCACTCTGCATGCAGCCTTCCCAGGGGTCGTGCAGAAATACTCTGCCGTAGGCTCTTCTGGTCATGCCGTGTCCAGAGCTGCTTCCCCACCAGCCGTTGATCTTGATGAGGGTTGTGAACAGGCACCAAAGGGCACAGTTGGGCTTCCAGAGCCGGAGAACATTTTTCTGGTGACCTAAGCGATCCTTGAGGAGCCAGAACAGGCAGAGGGCATTGCCAGAAACAACCCCCCTAGACTATCATCTCCCTGAGCTCCTCATATGATAAAGACCACAAAATTTCCTTCCACCACCTCTCCTTGGAACAAGATGTCTTGTATTTAGCTAAAGCACCCTACCTAAGAGACACATTCCATGGGTTTGAAGACCCCAATGGGCAGCCATGAGTGCTTCCTCCAGTAGCATGTCTTTCCTTAGTGCAGGTTCAAATTGATTTTTGACAGTCTGTCTCCAGCAAACGTGGTGTGTGCTTGTCGCTGCCTGCACCTTGAAAGGTAATCATCTTAAAATAGGAGAAGAGTCTGAACAGGTCCTGTACATTATACTTTTCCCAAAAATGTTAGAGGGAGGCAGAAACGTTTAGTGTGAATTCGGAGAAGAGTTTCTCGTTTGTGACTGTGTGTCCATCAGATCATCAGTCCTTCATCAGCCCTTTCTGGTGGGCTGCAGTCATACCTGGGAGTCAGCCTCGTTCAGATTCCCAGCTCCTGTAACTCTGCCAGCCTCTGGCTCTCCTGCAGGAAAGAGAGGTGCAGCATCCCAATGCCAAACAGAGATCATCTAGATAATGATTAACATGCGGGCACCCTCATGGAGGCTGCAGTAAAGAAAGCTCTTCTGTGCTTGCATAGTCTGGACTGTGGGATGCAAAAGCCCCGATGGGCTTGGACTCGGGGTCAGCAATGAGCCTGTGTTTCCTAAAACAAACTGGGGAAGTAAAGTTAATTCAAACACAGCAGTAAAACCTGTAGGAAATGAAGGAGGTGGTTTTGTGTTCTGTTTTCATTCTGGAAATCCATAGAAACTGAGGATTTAGGAGCCGAGCTTGTACTAGAAGTCGGTACAGGCTTTTTGGGGTGGCTGAGGCACTGAAGACCACAGGGATGCACGTGAGTGACCGGGAAAGGAGAGTAAAGGCTTAGCCTGGTAAGGTTAATGGCTTGTTTCATTCAGGCAGGAGCCCCTAATGACCAAGTAGCAGCTACTCTGGGGATTTTACAGACAGGGTCAAGGTCAAATCGGGAAGCTGCAGTGCAATTAATTTAAGCTTGGAAGTGTTTTCAAGTTAATTCATTTGGTTCTGCTGGGAAGGTTGCAGCTTTGTGGAGGGCTAATCAGAGGAGTGTGTTGAAAGGGCTGAGATATGGTTCACTAACAAGGGGGAATGCTTTTGTGGTGGCAGGGAGCTCGGAGAGCCTCACTCAGCAAAACCTTCCGAACATGTTAAGGTCTTTCCCCTGGGCAAGCTGCCTTCACATATGTTGAAGTTAAGCACATGCTCAAACCCGCTGCCATCAGCCACAAGATGAGACCCTCTGGCTCCTCAGCTTTTAGGGGAGTCCAGAGAGCCTCCGCTGTAGGTGCGTGTTGGGATGCTCAGCAGCCCCACGCTCCGGGCAAGAAGTGGGTGAAAGAAAAGCAGGATTGCAAGTGGAAGTTGGGTAAATGAGGGGGCTTGAAGCTGTCCCCCTGCATTTTTGAGGCACCTGAACAGCGTTTTTTCCCTTATCGTTCTTGGCACGCAGCGGACGGCTGGCGCGGGAGGGAGCAGGATGTTGCAAACAACACTTGCAGGCTCGCTGTTGGCAGGAGGAGGGCTGGAGCGGACCTTCCCCAGCGGTGGTTTGTCCTCTGCTGGGCCCACACAGAGTGGGCTGGTGATGTGCTACACGGCCCATCAGTCGAATCGTTTGGAAAGCAAGCTAACAAAACAAACCCTGCTATTTTATCTCTCTTCAGCCTGGCTGCACATTTCCATGAAATGGTGGAAACTTACTATTTTTGAGAATTCTGTTCCTGTTTGAGATGTAGTTGGCATTTGCTGACGTGTTTGTAGATATATTGGGAGGTGGAGGGGGAGGAGGACTAATAGGGAGACAGGCAGTCATGCAAACACATGCACATGCAGAAACACATAGAGGCAGGCTGTGTTATTGCACAAGTCCTGTATCCTTGGGAAACTAGTCTACAAACATGAATTTAAAAAAAAAAAAAAGACTATCTGAAGTAAAGCCCAGGGGAAGGGACATCTCTGTCCCTCTTCTTCCCTCATCTGACATCAGCTCCCTTTCGGTACCACTTCTGTGCGTGCTCCAGGGTGCCAGAGGAGTCTGTGCGCAAAGGGCACAGGCACACTATAGGGCACTGTGCAGTGGGTAAGAGGTTTTTCCCCTGGCTCTGGACCTGGGTGGATGGAGGAGGGAAAGTTGTTCTCTCCAGCCACCAGGAACGGGCAGAGAAAAGAGAGGGAAGCAGGGCTGCTGAAAGCCGCGCTGCCCCAAGCCACGTCCCCGGCACTTTGGAGGAGCATAAAGCATTTCCTGCGGGACGCCCGAGCCAAAGGAAGGCACTGGGTGCCCCTTGGATCACCCCTCGGTGCCAGCCGCTCAGGGCAGGGAGAGGAGCTTGCTAAGCAACCCCTGGCCAGAACATGCCGTTCCCTCCCCAGTCCTGCCCTCCCTGCTGGTAGAGATGGGCTGAAAAGATCTCAGGGCAAAAATAAAGGGTGTTTGCAGAGCCCCAGGGCTCTTGGCCCCAGGGGATCTGAGTGCTTTGTGGACAGCTTATCACAGAGGTAAAACAAGCTCTTGGAGACTGATGCAGGAATTTTCTGGCTGTGGTGTACAATTGCCTCGCTGTTGCTGATCGGGTTGGTGTGATGAAATAACCCCGGAGAGTGCAGGCAGGCAGAGCATCCCGGGAACCTGCCCTGAGGAGCTCCTCGGCAGATGGAGAGATGCCCCCAGCTGATCTCTTATCTGTGTGTCTCATGGAGCCCAAGGTTCTGAGAGATTTGGGAGCCAGCCTTCCTGCCAGCCCTCCCAAAAGCTGGGTGGCACGGACACCCCTGGGCTGCCCAGGAATGCTGGCGGTGTGTCCTCTGCAACCAAATCAAGTGCTTGAACACCCACGTGCCACTTGTGCAGAACCAGATGAGGCTCAGCAGAACAGGCTGCTGGCTGGGGAGAGGGGACCAGGAGAGGTATGGGATCATGCATGACTCCTCCCCAGTTAGGCCTGTCGATGGCTATTAAACCTAGTCTAGATGCAACCTTTGGCTCCTGAACTGCTGACTGCCAGGAGGAGAGCTGGGGAGGGATTGCTCTATAATTGTGTCCTTTCTTCTGCTCCTCCGCTGTGCATCCACCGACCGCCTCTGTGAGAGATGTTGTCCTGGGGCAGGGGGGCATCTTCTCTGCTCTACATCCCTTCTGCATCCCTTCTCCTCCCGTTGCCTCCTCTCCTACATGGTCCCTTGCTTGTGCTCCCTCTGTGGCATTTCCCAGTCACATTTTTTTGTGTGTGTGTGTGCGAAGAGTGAAACTTGAGCGGCTGCTTTGGTTTCTGCCTCTGGAGAGCTGCATGTAGCCCGGCTTGATTATGCCTGGGGCCAGACCACGTACCGGTGCCCCCGCGTTTCCTCTGCGCCGCCAGCTGAGCGCTGACGGGTGCTGTACCGTGGCTCAGCGCTTCGCAGTTTGGCAGCGGTAATCAGAGCAAACTCTGGGTCCTTTTTGGGGTAGGATGGGCCAGAGGGCCTGGGGGGGACTTTGTTCTTGGCAGCTCCTGCTGCGAGGAAATTGCAACGCCGGTATAATCCCTGCTGGCAAACGTTTTCTGAGGTATCCGAGCTCCAGGTCAACAACGCCCACACCAGAGCTATTGCACAGGAACCTTTGCCCAGGGATCTCCTAGAAATACTTTGCAGACTGATGAGGCAGAGGTCACCGGGGCTGCGGTCAGGGTTTGTCTGCTCCTTCCCCACCTTCCTGCGAGTAATTCTCCGGCCATGGCTGTTGTGCATGTTAAAGGTCAGGTTTAAAGGCCCTGTCTGCTCTCACAGGCTGTGAAGGACAAGTGCTGGGCTCCTGGCAGCCTGGGACTGGCAGCTCTGCTCCTTAAAATAAAAAGTGGCAAGAAAAAGCCAGAGCAGGCGCTTAAATTATCCTGGAATAGTCGAACTTAACGGCCACAAGAGGTGATAAGTGCTGGGGGGAAAGAAAAAAAAGTTGGATGGACGCACAACACTGCTCAGGGTGAAAAATCACTCTCTGGATGCTGCATTCCCGCAGCCCCAAGCGCTCTCGCTCCTGCGCAGGGTGCGGTGCCAGGGCAGGAGCGCAGGCTCCTGGGTTTGCTCATCGATTCCCTGCGCGGCTTTGGGCAACGCTCTCAGTTTTTTCCGTGCCTTTTGTTTTTTACCGTGTGCAACCCGGGATGAACACCTCTCTCTCCAGGGTAATTAATGAACTGCAAAGTACTTTGATGTCTTCAGAGGGAAAGTGCTGGCCAAGGGAGGCTGCGGTTGCTGCAGGAGGGAGATGTAAGTCCCATCCAGCCCGGGACGCAGCTGGGGCCTGGGTCTAGCAGGGCTCCAGGCAGGTTGTTGGAGGCCGCTTGGGTGAAACTTTCTGTGGGTCTGGGACCTTAATCAGCACTTAAACACTATGCAAACACTCTGGACAGATAAGCAAATGCATTTGAAACCCTGCGGGCGAGCTGTCGTTGAAGGAAAACAAGGGCAGAGAGAGAGCAGCACTGGAGAGGGCGGCTGCGGTCCTTGGCATGGTGCGTGTTCCCCGTGATACAGGCTGGCCCTCTCCTGCTAAGTGAGTGCTACTGGCTCGATCCCGTCCCGCAGCCCAGATACGCTTCGGGGCTCTTCAAAGGGATAAAGATGTATTTTTAACTTCAGGCAGCTGCCTTTTTTTTTTTTTTTTTTTTTTTTTTGTGTGTGGTGCTTTTTTCCTTCCTGTAGCTCTGGAAGTGGCAGGTTGTTTTCAAGCCCCTCTGGTTCTCAGTTCTGTCGATGGAGGTGCCTAGAGGTCTCAAACCAGATTCCCAAAAATTTCAGCGCTGGAAATTGGTAGCCGCTTTTGAAACTGTTGGCGAGACTGTGCAGCTCCCTACAGATGTTAGCTGATGGCCATTTGAACATGCTTTCACCTCAGCCAAGTCCTCGCCCCATTGAAGCCAATGGGAATTTTCCTTGAAAAAGGCCATAAAGAAATCATTTTCTTGGCATGGTGAGAGGTGTTTCATGGGCTCCACATCAGTGTTCAGGAGAACTTCAGCTATCTGCTTTGATTCCTGCCACACTTGTCCCACCCTGCACAAAGTGCTCTACCTTTTGATCCAAAATAGCACAGGAGATGTTTTCCACATGCCATAGGAAAATGGAAGAACTATAAAACTTAATTGTTTTGGAGTTTGGCACCACTTCGTTCACAGATATATTTAGCGTGAATTGAAATTGGTCAGCAAAAGGGCGTTTGCCAGGATGACAAACGGATTAGGGTTGTATATCTGAGGCAATTGCATACCTGCCCATCCCATGCCGGTAGGGTTGATGGGTGGCTTAATTGCTTCATGGATAGTCATAAGCAAGCACGCACAATTTGCTTCTTTTGGGCAGTGTTAAAAAGCATTATCTGTCTGTAAAAGGCGTTGTTTGGCTCATGGCATGCTCTGTGTTCTCCCAGCCTCGAGGCTTGATGTCACCACTCTTGTCATTGCTACCTGGCCCATTTACTCTTTGAAATGTGGTCCATCACACCTGATGCTCAGCCTCCTCCTGTGCATGCAGCTCATCTGTGAAGGAAATGCTGGTGCTTTGTGCGTGGGGCCAACTTCTTCTGTCCTCCCTCCCCTCTCTAGTGATGGAGCCATCCCTGCAAGCCCCAGGTGCAGGAGAGCTCATCCTAAGAGCAGCACCGGCTTTGGGAGAGGGAGAAGCTGTGATGGTGCTCCAGCATCAGCCCCATGTGGATCAATCCAGCTCAGCAGCAGGGCGAGGGTACGGCTCGCTGTGGCTGGCTTGGCCTTGGGGAGGAGAGCTTGCAGTCGATAGCAGCTAGACCTTCCTGGCCTCTGCTCCAGCCTTGCTCCTGTGATGGTGCCCGGGGAGCCAAGACCAATCTCTCCTGCCCCTGGGTGTGTTCATGCACATGGGCTTGCACACTCTGCTCCCATCGGTGGTTTTCTTTGGGCTGATATTTGTTAGCATTGGAAAGTGAGAAAAATGAGCGAAAATATTATCAGAAGCAGGTTTTGTGAATGAATCAGCCGACAAGAGGCTTACCAGCTCGCCTTCATTTACTAGCGCAGTGCTTATTTGGGCAGATGTCTATATATTTTAGTTGGAGGCAGGAGGGAGTGAGAATCGATGGGGGAAGGCACCGCTTCCAGTTTGCTGCTTTTCCGTCAGTTTGTACCATTGGTTTTCTGAATGAAGCAGGGGACTGCAACGTGTCTGAGATGCTGCCCTGCTGCTGTGCTTGTTCTTCTGCTGTTGACAGCTTGGTGGGACACCAAGGAGAGGAGCACAAAAGACTGTCGGAAGGCTAAAACCCTCCTAAGCAGCTCATTGAGGATCAGAGCCTGGCCAGCCTTGCCCGACTCTTGCACGGTGCTTTTTCATTTGATCCTGTCTGAAGGGCGGCCTCATGGCCTTCTCTCTTCTCACTATGTGTTTCTAATTAACGGGGAGACTGGTGTATAAACAGAAGATTCCTGCTCAAAATATTCCTTGTCCGGCTCCTAGGATGACAGCCAGACAGCAATCGCCAGGCAGCAGCCCAGACTTTGAGCTCGCCCATCTGGCTATCAAACCTGGTTCCAGTTCTCATCTGGAACCAGTATTGAGGAAAGTCATGGATTTTGCCAGATTGGTTTTGCCCCGTGTTTGCTTTTCAGTTGCTACCTAAGCAGCTGAAAACCTGCAGACCAAACGCATTTAGTATTTCTGGGAAGTGGGATGATCCCAGTATTGGGAGATCTGGGGCCAAAATGGTGAGGAAGTTCAAAAGTATACTGGACAAATCCATTGAGGGATGGGTCTGTCGGTGGCTTTTAAATCCTCTGGGTCAGATGCGTTCTGCAGCCATGAAAGTGCTTTTACTGCTGGTCTGCAGCACACATTGGGAATGGTCCTTCTGATGTGTGTCCGCAAGCAGCTGCTGAGAGTCTCTTGTGGATGGCATGCTGGGCTAGGGTGGCTCTTTGATTCAGCTCACTTGGGCTGTTCTCTTGCCAGGCAGCCACACATTGGCTGACTAAGTTCGGACAAAACTCTTCTTGCAGTTTCCCCTGTGTGAGCCTGAGGTTGTCACACCTGAAAAGAGCTTGGAAAGCTGTGGCAGAAATAAAACACTTTCTATTATGATTTTTCACTCTCTGTCATGACAGTAGAGCTATGCTCTGACAAAACATCACGATGCAGCTTCTGAAAAAAGGGAAATGTTAAAATTTGTAAATGCTCTGTGTGTTTGGTCTTCCAAGAAGCAGGAGAGATCCATAAATTAAGCATTCCTACATGAGTTAAGCATTGCTTACCCTCTGTTGTGCACAGTTTGATGTGATTTCTTTACTTCTATATAAGTGCCTGAGTTCTGGAGTGCTGGAAACCTGAAATTGGAGGTGCTGGAGAGAATGCTGATGTTGGGAGGCTGGATGCTATAGTTTCGTCCTTGGCTAGACACTTTATGTTTGTCAGCCCTGTAGGACCAGAATGGCCTGGTCTGTCACTGGTATGGGACCTGTGGAGCTGCTGAAGAGCTCCTATATACAGAGACATCCTTAGCCTGGGTTGTTGCGGTGAGAGGTGATGTGTGTGCATGGGTTGAATCATAATTTGGACTGGAAGGGACCTCTGGATGTTTTGGTCCAAGCCCCTGCTTAAAGCAGGGCCAGCTTCAATGTTAGATCCAGCTACAGTTAGATGTGCTTGCTCAGCCAGATCAGACCAGGCACCAAGGAGGGGTCAGCTGTCACCTTCCAGGCTTCTGTAGCAAGCAGGAGGTATTGAGATCTGTCCTCGTTGCCACTGCAAAGTCCAAGGGGACTGGTGTCTGCAGCATTGCAACCACCGTGTCCTACTTTTGGCAAGGATTGCTCTCAGAAATGGCACCCAGTGAACTGCGAAAACGCACAAAGCAGAGAGTGGAGGAGGTGGAAAAGGTCCGGTGTTTATCCCCAGATTTCTGCTAACTGATTTTGAAATGGCTGTACTAACTGGGGGTCCTGCAGCTTGCAGCAGTGGCAGAGTTGGGCCCAGGACATGTGGGGTGTTCCACGGTCAGCAGAAGTGGCCAAGTGCAGAAGTAGGTAGAAGATAAATGAGTAATGCAGTGTATGACAAACGATGTGAAAGACGATACGGCAAGGACGATCACTGAAATGGCAGGATCTCCAAGGGAAATTAGGGTGGCCATAAAACAGAGGCAAGGTATTTTTGAAAGCAGGCCTGAGAATTTATTTTAGCACATTAATATTGAGTAAGTATTCCTGGAGATCCTCTGGGGGATGATAGATGGACTCAAGGTATTGTTACTAATCACTGTGGTTTTAAGTTTTGGAGCTGAAGTGCACTTGGCATCCCTAACCCAACTGGACTTCTGATGGGAAAATTACATTCTTCGGGAAGTAATTTAGAAGGTCAAAGAAAAACCAGAAAGAACTTCTCCAGCAGTGATTTCCCCTGCTCTCTAAACTGTCTTTTAGTGTGGTAATAACTCCAGAATGAAAGGATCTATTCTCACCTTCCAGATGAAAGGGCTAATGCAATTTAAAATTTTTGCATGCAAAGATTTTTATGGCTTGGTAACCGGCCATGCTTGAAAGTGATCCAGGATGGGATGAACACGTGAGGGAGCGCCTGGCTGAGCTTGACCCTTTCTTTCCTTGTCTGCCCTGTCTCCTGCAGATAATGGCGATGACCGGTCCGAGAGCATCCTTGCCGAGAACCATGTGGATGGCACCACAGGGATCCTGAGCGGAGCTGGTGGGAGGAAGCCCATGAAGACGGGCATGAAGGAGCTGGCAGTTATGAGGGAGAAGGTGAACGAGCAGCAACGGCAGATGGGCAAAGTCAGCAAACCCCATCACAACCACGAGGATTCGAAGAAGTCGCGACTGTCGACTGGGCCAGGGTGAGAGGGCAGGGGGTTGTGGGGAGTTAACAGAGGGCAGCTGCGGGCTCGCCGGAAAAAATGCAGAATGCAAAAGCCTTAGTGACATTTGCAACAAACGGTCCTTAAAAAGAAAAAGAAAAAAAAAAAAAAAAGAAAGAAAGAAAAAAGGGGGGAAAGGGGGGGAGAAAAAAAGGAAAAGCAAACGTTTGTTTTGGCCTGAAGTTGGGGCCCGAACACACCATCTGATGAACTTTGATGTGCTGGCGAGGAGGTGTTATTTTTGTTGCAGCTTCACCTTCTGACAGCAGAGCCGGAGATGGGGGGGGGGGGTCCCGCTGGCTCGGCACCTACCTCCGCAGGGGTGTAAGCGTGCCCTTTGCCAGCGGACCAGCTTTCTCACACCCTTTTTCCCTAAGCAAGTGCCAGGGATGGCCCAAGGCGATCTGGGGGGTGGGAGGGGTGTCTCGCCGGCTGCAGGGCAGCCCCTGTCCAGGTTGAGGTGGGGAGAGGGGCCCAGAGCCCCCGAGGATGGGCTGTGGGGCTGTCACACAGCAGGGAGAGTGACCAAAGTCCTCCCTGTCCGCGTCTCTCTACCCTCCAGTCCTTGGCCGTGGTTTCCCTCTAGTGGGCAGCTTGGTCAAGGCAACTAGATGGGATGGGGATGGAAAGCCACCCCAAAAAGGTCCATAATACGTATCTCTATAAACATGTAGGATATTTATATCTGGGGAGTGCAGGGACAGAAAGGGGCTTTAAAAGAGCCCTCACCCACTCCAAGGAACCAGCGAAGCAGAGGTTCAAAACAAGGTGCTGGCACCATCAACTTAGAGAGCTCCCACACTGCCTGCTGGTCCTTTGGAAAAAAAAAAACAAAAAACCAAAACCAAGACCCCAAAACAAAACAGCGACTGCAAAAGCAGAGAGGTGTGGACTGCGGCTCACATCGGGCATAATTCAGCCAGGCTGCCTTGGCCAGGAGCCCTGGCTTGGGGCTGCTGTGGAGCAAGAGGCTAGCTTTTCTGGGTGCTCTCGTTCCTGGGGCTGCCCCTCCACTCCCACGGGGTCTCACATGCTTTGAGTTGCATTTCTGGGCCAAAACTGCATCACAGGTGTGGGATCTGGGCTATGCTCATGGAAACCTTCCCCGTCTGTCTGGATTAGTCCTGCTTCACATCACTTGTCACCACCAGTGGGACCCATGGGACCATCTCTGAGGCGTCTCCTCCTCTGTGCCTCCAGGGCCTGTGACCTGGTGTCATGTAGGGTCTTGGCCACATGAGGCACATGGGAGACACATGCATGTCTCCCACCTGTATCTCCACACAATGAGGTGTGTGGATGTGCCTTTGGGTGCCTGCAGGTGAAGTCAGCAGTGGGGCCCAGTGGCAAACCTGTGTCCTGAGGAGGTGCACACAGGTGTTCATCCTTACTGGTGTTTCTGTTGTCCAAAGTGTTGATACTATGAATCGTCCCATTGCCCTGATGGTTTTGTTTGTTTTCTGCTTTCTTGACTCTTTTCAGACCCCTTGTCAGCAGGAGCTGGATCAGGTCCTGGAACGCATCTCCACTATGCGGCTGCCGGATGAGCGAGGTCCCCTGGAGCACCTCTATTCCCTCCACATCCCCAACTGCGACAAGCATGGCTTGTACAATCTCAAACAGGCAAGTGGGGAGTCCCAGAGCCCCAGGGCTGGCTGCACTCCCAGCAGTGGCCCTTGGCTCAACGCACGTCCCTGCCATGTGCAGCCAAAGGGGACACACAGCAGCTCAGGGCTGGGCTGGTGTCGCACACACGGTGCGAGGTGTGGGGTAAATGGCAAATATCGCATGTTGCATGGACAGGTTTACTAACACCAACACCCAGGTGTATTTGCAGCTGCGGGCTAGCAAGTGGAGATGTGAGACCCACAACCACATGTGGCTGTGGGCAGCCCAGAGATGGAGAATCTGTTTAGTTCAGAGCCCCTTCTTCCCTGCGAGAGCTGCGTATCTGTCCAGGTCTATTTTCATATACTTTGAGACAAGTCTTGTCCTGGCTGGGCCCCGCTACAGGGGAAAAGCAGAGAGAGGCTGAATGCTGGCCAGTCCTGCAGACAAAGCAGAAAGCACTTCTCCTGGGGTCAGGAAGGTTCACTTTACTGGTTTTCCTCCACAAATTGAGGCTGGTCCCACAGCTCCGGCAGAGATTCCTTCCAGGCGAGGTGGGGGTTGGGGCGCAGCATGCTTCTGAAAGTATTTATGGGACCCAACAGGACTCAAACGACTTAATGAGTGTCTGAATTTTGACTTCTTGGCTTCATTCATGCAAAACCAGCAGGTGTCAGCAGCTGAGGCATGGGGAAAAAAAAATGCCAGAAAAAACCTCTCGGGCAGCAAAACACCAGCTTGTCCAGGGTTGACTGGCAGCCACGTGTGAATAGTACCAGGATATGAGCACCCCTTACAGCTATGTGTAACTAAGCCCTGGGAGGGGACCCGAGAAAACCTGCTGTTTTCATGGCTAAGCCTTTTTCTCAGGGCTACTTCTACCCCTTGATCAGGAGCATTAAAAAAAAAAAAAGCATAAAGAAAAGTAGGATGCTCTCTCTAGGATAATCTCCCTCCGTCACTTCTCTCTTCCCTGTCCTGACTGGACCCTCACCCTCCGCCTCCCCCTGAAGAACCCCACAGCCTGTCTGGGTCCCCCAGCATGGGCACACGTAGAAGGGGGGGCACGGAGCAGAGCTGGCAAATTCCCCCTAAGGAGATGAGCTGTGTCTGGGGACCGAGCCTGGGCGATGCAGCGATGCATCGTGTGCTACAAAAGACGAGATGGTCTCTGCTGCTCCTTGTGCCTGGGAAACAAGTCAGGCGGCACTGGAGGGTGCAGATGGGTTACACACTGGTCACTGCTGCAGAAAAAAGAGAGGGGACAAAAATTGCTTTCTCTTCTCTGCCCCTGTCCTGGCTAAGGGCAAACATGAAGTGTTACCCATTTCCCTCCATCTGGGTTTCCAGAACAAAGCATCAGTTCCTTTTACATTTTCTGGAAACGGGATGCCAATAAAAGCAGTCCAGTTGCTCCCACCTCCCGTGGGGCCAGCACCCAGGTGGAGAGTGCCTGGATGCACTCTCCTCCTGGGGGAGGATTTTTTTTTCCTCTCTTTTCATGCTTTTTATTCCCCATGAACAAGACTGCATTTTGTCCAGATGCAAAAAAAATGGCTTGAATTCAGCTTTACAGAGTGCGTCGCAGAGCCCAGCCTGCTAGAGTAACCTTTGCATCCTCCCAATACACCCTATTCAGAGATGTATCTGGTGGGGCTGGAGGGATGAGCATCGCGTTTGAAGCGCCTGCAGCCCTGCCAGGGCAAGGGGTGGATGATAACCATTAGGGCAAGAAACTTCTCTCTAACCAGGCCAGGCTAGAGGGGGCAGAGTCCAGGCCCCGATGCACCACACTACCCACCCACTACCTCCTCGTTGGGATGGAGTGAGGACCCTGTTTGGAAACACGTTTGGGTCTGGCCATGGGGGCCTTGCTCTCCATGTTTAGTTTGTTTGGCCTAATTTGCAAGAAGAATGAAGCTTACACAGCACCTCAGTCAGTCTGTCTGTCTTATCTCTCTTCCCCCACGGATTTTTGACCCTGTGGGTGGTTGCATCCACAGCTGATAGAAGATGATGCACCTCAGGGACAGTTGTTGCTGTGGTTCGTTACAATCAGCTTTTTGGTCCCTGGCACAGCCGCTGGGGGAAGAGGTTGAGCCCTCAGCCTGGACCACTGGAGCAGTGATGGTGTTGCAGCACCCTGCGGTGTTTGAGTGCAGCATCCCTGAATCTTGCCTCATTCCAAACTAATGCCAAACTGCTGGAGAAACTCCAGCTCTGCCTGTGTTTGGGCTTTGGGCTGGCGTAGCTGGGAGAGGGGGTTTTGTCCGCCTGTTTCCTCTGCTGATGCCTGCCCTGTCCTTCTCCGTGCAGTGCAAGATGTCGGTGAACGGGCAGCGTGGCGAGTGCTGGTGCGTGGACCCCATCCACGGGAAGGTGATCCAGGGTGCACCCACCATCCGCGGGGACCCCGAGTGCCACCTCTTCTACACAGCCCACGAGCAGGAGGACCGGGGAGCACATGCCCTGCGGAGCCAGTAGACAGACGTGATCCTGCTTGCTGGAGGCGGCTCGCCGTGGCCCCAGTGCTGGATTTTACATGGGTTTCAGCGTGTCTCTTTAGGCTCTGGAAGAGACTGGGGTTGGGTCCTGCGTGCTGCCCTCCTTCCCCTGCTGCCCGGCTCCTGGGGAGGGGAGGGATAATGGGAGGGGAAGGGCGGTGGGGGGGGTTGCAAGGAGAAGGGACTGCTTTCCTATAGTCTTTCACCCAACATAAGCCAGAGAACCGGTCTTTTTTGCTCCTCGCCCCGCAGCCCTGCCCTCCCTGCTGCTTCGCGGCATCTTCCCGCACCCTCCAGCACAGAGCGCCGTGTGCCCCCCGACACATCCAGGGGACAAAAACCCCTCGCCACGGGTGGGAGTGGGACAAAAAACAAAGGAAAAAAAAAACCAACCCACCCTTTCCCCCTCTTTCCCTCCCTTCCCCGAGACCAAGACTGTATAATACTGTGTCGCCTGCCTCATTGCGTCCTGCCGGTCCCCTGCGCCCCCAGCCCAGCCATCGGTCCTGGCATGGGATAGTGGTGTGGGAGGGAGGGAAGGAGGAAAGCCCCCGGCTTCACGGCTGGACACATGCTGGTGTGGTCGGGATGTATCCGCCAAGGAGGCCATCAGTGAGGGAAAGGGCTAAGGATGAGACAGCCTCCCCCCCATCAAAAACCCACCCCTGGGTCCTTCCCCTTTCTGGTGCTGGGGCACAGGCAGCCCCATAGGGGCCCGGTTCCAGCCACTGGTGTGGGAGGATGGGGCCTTTGGGTGACGGCAAAGCTAAACGCTTGGTTTTCCCAGGGGCTTTGAAGGGCTATTGCCCAGTATTTCTTAGGAACAGCTTATGCTGAGGGAGCTAAAGTGAATGCGCTGGGGCTGGGTGGAAGGATGCCTGTGTAGATTTAGGATAACAAGCCAGGGACTGTCTCTGTCTGTCTCTCTCTCTCTCTCTCTCTTTCTCTCTCATTCATTCTTTCTTTGTTTCTAGATAGGAAAAAACCCATCTAAAACCTGCAATCCCAAGCAGCTGCCTTTGTCCCTCCATTTTTTGCTTGGGGACTGGAGTGACCCATCTGCTATTCAGCACACACTTTTTCTGTTTCTTTTCTTTTTTTTTTTTGTAAGTAAATTACAGTATATATCTTGCTTTGTAAAGGCCCTGACACACACGCACCCCTCTGCCACACACATATTTGTATAGATTAAATCCAAGCGATTCCAGGCGCTCTGAGAGGTTTTGCGCTGGACATGGCCACCTCGAGGAGAGAGGTGTCTCTGCTGTTATTTCACCTGTTGATTTCTTTCTGTACAGAACACACCGACGCTGAGAATAAATAACTTCCCCTCCATTACCTAAAGCAAGGAGATTTTATTATTTTCTTCCCCGCTTTTTTTTTTGTCCTCCTTTTTAATACGGATCCATTTGCAGAGGCAATTGCAAAAATCCTCTCCCTTACAGTAAAGTCTCGGGCTTTCCTCTAAACGAAATCAAGCTGGAGGGGAGGAATAAAGCATCTCCCAATTTCTGGCAACTGCTTCTGAGTAGCAAACAGCCTCCCAGGCCCCAGGCTCCTATGCGGGATCTAGGTTGAATAGGGTGGAGAAAGGGGGTTCCTTGGTGAGCGTGGGTGCTGGCTGGGAGCACCCTGTCCCGACATGGTGGGGGGCAGGCAGCTACCTGACTGTGACTGCGACCCGCAGGGATGGGACCAGCCCCTGGTGACTGCCAGCATATCCCAGAAACACAAAACGGAGTGCTCGGAGAAACACCACGTCGGGGTCCCACTGATTACCCCTCTCATCTGGCGCAACTCTGACTCCTGGAGACAGGGAAAAAGCAAAAAGGCCCAACGGGCTCTGGAGGAAGGGGGACGTGCTGGGGGTTTGTTGCTTTTTCCCCTCCTTCTTGGCCCCCACATTTCAGATCCCATGCGTGAAGAGCACAGGTGGTCTCTGCAAATTAAGCCCTTCACGACTTTGCAGGGGTGTGGATGTGGACGTGGAGGAGTGGGAAAGGACCCCCCTTTGGAAAGGTCAGGGGTGGGGGGTGTGTGCACGTGGATGTGTATGAGAGGGAGTGAAGTGCACGAGAGAGAAAGAAAACACACCTGCATGCAAAGCCAAGGTAAAACTGTACAAATGATGCTACCCTGTTTTCTGTTAACATCCGAGGGTGTTCTGCTTTTTCATGTAAACCTTGCACATGCTGGCCTCTCATCTGCAGTTTGTACTTTTGGTTTGTTTAGGAATCAGGAAGTTTTCTTTTGTGTTTTTCTTTTTCTCTTTTGGAAAAGCTGAGCTGCATAAAGTTGGAATAAATTAAATGGGATGCCTAGAAAACTGTCATCTTCCCCCTCCCCACTCCCTTCTGTTCATAGGACACGTTTTCCTGATGCATCGCACGCAAATTTGGGCTTGTTCAGATTGTGTCCTGGGGGGATGTTGTACAATACTGGGACCCGACAAAGCAGCAATGGGATTTGGGCCTTTCATCGTTACTGGTCCCAGTTCTATGAGCAGGGAGGAACGGGTGTCACTCGTCTGCTGCCCGCTGTGTTCCTGCTTCACACATGGTACCTTGTCAGTCTGCAAAACACAGCTGTGCCCTCAAGTCTGGCCAGCACATGTGTGGAGGCCATCTCCCCTGCCTGACAGCAGCTAGATGTGGTGGACAAGGGTGGTTGTGTCCTGCTTTGCTGGGCAGAGAGGATGGCAGCGTGAAGGCCCTGTCTGGTGTGATGCTCCCTGAGCTGCCGAGAGGCTGCACGAGAGCAGTGGTTTCCTCCTCCTTGAGCAAGAGAGCAGCTTTGCAAGGGAAGGTCCCCTCCTACCCAGCGCAGGGTCCTCAGGGGACCTTGGTAGATGCTTGGGCAAAGGCTATTAAGGAGAAGCAAGCTCTGCTCTTTCCAGCTTCCCAACCTTGGTATTTCACAGACCCCTTCTTGAATTGAACAGGTGCATCTAACTGTGCTGTTTATTAGCCAGCAGATGGACCTGTTCGCCATGAATCATCCAGGCTCCTTTAAGCATCTCGCTATGGTTTTTGGCCTCCTCTGCACCCCATGCAAAGAGTTCCTTAGCTGAGCAGGGCACTGCAGGGAAAAACCCTCCATGGATTTCCATGGAGGACGCTCCAAGGGCTCTCCCTTTTGCTTGCTCAAGGAGAGCAACATTTGAGCCAGCCGAAAGCCAGACCTTAGTGTTTCCATGCAAAGCCAGAATGGGCTGCTGGGAAGGTGCAGAGAGAGGCCCTGGGCTGCGTGTGGGATTGGGACTTGGCTGAGCTGCCCCCCTCACGGGGCCATGGAGCCAGGTCCCTTGAAGGTCCTGCACCTCTCTCCCAGCGTGAGAGGTGCTGCCTAAGGGAGCATGATGGCACAGCTCGGGGCTTGGGGCACCACAGGGAGGCAAAGAAAAATAATAATTAAAAAAACCCCACGATGCACACTGCATTCAATTAAAATTGCAGCCTAGAGGGAGAGGCCCCCGTGTGGCCCCGAACTGCCAGCATCAGGTGACTGCGGGTTTCCCTTTGGCCTCCCCAAGGAAGGCAAAGCCACCGGGCTGCTCAGCCATCTGTTTTTTTCCTACCCCATGCCAGTACACTGAGACAGGGGATCCGCCGCATGCCGAAGCGGGCTGAGCAGTGGTGGGGGAGACAGCAGGAAAATGTATGGGGACAGGAGGCAGTGAGCGCACGGGGCCTTGCATGCGGAAGGGGGTAGGAACAGGCTCAGGATTGGGAGGGGGGGATGTTAGCTGGAGAACATGAAACGGAAGCAAAATTAACACTTACTACCATCCTGTTTTGTGCCCCTGGGCGGAGAGCGTGAAGGTGCTCAGGAGATGCCCACTGGAGCTATGCCAGTAGCACTGTGGGGCAACGAGGATGGTTTAGAAGCAAGGTGCTGCCCAGGGAGGGCTGGGGGTGGCTGAGGTGCCTGAACTCAGAGCCCAGCCATGCCTGGGACCACGCTCTGGTGCCAGGCCTGGAGGTGGCCTTTGCACATAAGCCAAGAGCCCAAGGAGGACAGGGGCCCTCAGCTCAGCAAAGGGGGCTTGCAGCCGGCCAGGCTCCTTGCAGGGGGGCAGAGACACAGCAGTAAGGCAAGGGGAGCAAAATGCTTCTGGGTAGGTTTCCCCAGGGTTGCAACACAGCCTTGAAGGTTGCACGTGTGTGTGACGTGTGTCACTGCTTGGATCCTGGCTCTGGGGTTTCTTCTGGGCCTCCTTTTGTGCCTCGTGTACTCTGGGTAATCAGGTGCGCGGTTGGGCATCGGGACGTGGCCAGCAGTACGTGGGGTACTAGCCGAAACCCCGGCAGCTTGGGTGCATGCACACAGAACTATCTGTGCCGGCAAACTACAGTTTTAGTATAGCATAAAAATTACACACTAGTATAAATATAAATAATAATATTTAATATAAATAATAAAATTAGTATAAGACTGTATCTATGTACAGCTGTAGTAATATCTATATACATGGCATACAGCCATAGCTTGTGGGTAGGAGCATGATCCCACTAAGCCCCACCACTAGCTGGGGGTTGGTTAAAAAAAATAAAAAAAAAAAGCCACTAACCTTTTTGGGTGGGAAAGCCCATTTTCAGTGCCTGCGTGGCTGAAAGCGGCAGCGAACGTCTCCCTGCCCCAGCAAGCGCAGGGGCAGCGCAGGGCAGAGCAGAGATGCAGGCAGTGCAGGCTAAGGCAGAGAGCTGCAGGCAAGAGCCAGGAGATGCCAGGGCAACGCAGGCAGCGCAGGCAGCGCAGGCAGGCTCGGCGCGCCGCCTGCTGCCGACTGCGGCTCCTGCACCGTGGGGGTGCCCCGGGGGGAGCGGGCCCAGCCTTGTGGGGTGGCATGGGGGGGACAGCGGGGCGCAGACTCCCCTCCCCTCGCTCCCTCGGGGTGGTGGGTTTGGCCCCATGCGTGCTATGGGGATGACAAAGCCATCGGTGAGCAGGTGGCTGTGCCAGCCCCGAGTGGTGCGAATAGGATGGGGGAAATGTTTTAGCTCACCCCGGGCAACCCACGGTCCCCAGTGGGGGCCAAAGGAGCCGTTTTTGCAACCCACCCTGCTCTGGGCACATGGGGCGATGGTGGCAGCCTGGGTGGATGGAGGAGATGGGGGACACAGGAGGCGGGAGATGAAGGGGTGTGAGGGAGGATGAAGGGTGACGGCTGTGTGGGTGGAGAGGGAGCCTGGATCCAGCATCGGCATCGGGGAGGGCATGGGACAGCGGGAAGGATGACCAAGGGCTACCATGAGGTGTCTGAGGACCACAGTCTGGCTGGGCTGCCTGGGGATGGCACAGGGATGCTCCTGCACGCCAGGGCAAATCTCCCTGCTGCGCTGAGAGGTCTGAGGCTCAAGCATCTTGTCCGATCCCAAACTGTGGAGCTGTTTGGGATAGCAACTGGGGGCTCGGCATCACCAGCAGCCAGGCCCTCTCCCCCATAACCCAGCTGAACACGGTTGCCGTGCCCCACTGCCGCATCCATGCAACGAAATTGCTAAAAAACCGTAAGGCAGCTGTGCTTTAAGGATGGTCTAAACTCCAGCTTGAAATTTTACCACTGCCTTAGCAGATTGCTCCGGTGTCAAAAACTCTCCTAAACCATTGCCACCGCATTATTCCATGCCCTGTACCTCCCCCAGCACCCCTATGGAGCTGGCTGAGCCCCGCAGGGGTACAGCGCGGCTGCCTGGGGGATGCTCGGGGCCGCAGCAGCTCCCTGGCAGGCCCTGGCACGCAGACAGTCCACGAGGGTCAGGCACAAGCTAACTGAATGCATAACTTTATTAAATAAATGCTTTGTCATGAGAAAAGACAAAGATCAAAGAGTAACATAAATTATAAGTTGAATAAATAGTATACAGCAATCTTCACTTTTTAATAAAATGTGAGATTTTTTTTTTTTTTAAGTACAAAATGCTAAACAGAGCATTAAGCTCTTCTTCCATTGTCAGTTTTTCACAAACTGCTTTTTTTTTTTTTCCCACCAGTAAGATTATGAGTATTTCTTGTTTACTGGAAAAAAAAAAAAAACCAACAAAAACAAAACAAAATGAAACAACAGAGCTACCGTATGTATGTAAAGCTATAAAAAGCTACCGTAAAATGTGTAGTGAGTATTGCTTAAAGATAAAAACCAGGCAGGAAACTCGGAATCTGGTGTGTTTTAACAACTGTGTTACAACGGTGGGTAACGTGCGCGGTGACGTCTGTCCCGGTGGCAGTGGCGGGGGGCTGGCGGGGCTGGGGAGGGGGGGGCACAGTAGGCAGGGCTCCTAGCCAGCGCCAGGACAGCGGTCTGGAAGCGAGGTGAACTGTCAGTCATTAAATATACAATGCTCCATTCGGGAAAAAAAAAAAAAAAAAAAAAAAAATCATCAACAAAAAAAAAACCCCAACAACCCAACAACAAAAAAAAGTAGAGTTTTCATGGGGAACGGGGAGAAAAAAAGAGAAGGGGCGGGGGGAGAGAGCAGAGAAATAGTGCAAAATGCTCTTGTACTAGTGGTTTTCGAAGTCCACTGCAGTACAGACAAGGGGTAGCCCAGCCGCCGAGCGCCGCTCCCCAAGGAGATGTGGTGGAAGGGCTGTCCTCACCCCTGTGCCATCCTTGTCCTCTCCTTCCCAGCTCGCATCCTGGGTACCGGCGGGGGCTCGCTGCAAACGCCGTGGCCGGAGACCCCCGAGCCTCACACCTGCCCCCCCCCCCCCCAATGCACAAATCGCCAGCGCTTCCCCATGTGCCTCGACGCTCCCCCATCTCCAGCTGCTCAACCGCCCCCCCCCCAGCTCCCAAATCTGCCCCTTTTGGTTTTCTCACCTCAAATGCAAAGGAGTGCTGCTGGGGGGTGAGAACCTTGTCACTGCCACCCCAGGGGGGTGACCAACCCCTCCTGAAGCCACTCTCGCCCCCAGCCCAACCCCAGTCCTAAATATTAGTGCAGCCTGCAAACAGCCTCGTCCTGCCGGGGATCCTCAAGGAAGCGGGCGGCCGGGGGGGGTCACTCGGTGCCCTGTCCTGGGAGCTGAGGTGGTTTGGGGGGGGTTGAGGGGGAGCGAGGGCAGTGCAGCCCCCTCCTTGCCTCCTCCTCCCTCCCCCAGGTTGGTGGGGACAGCACAGGCAGTGCCATCCCAGCGTTGGATGTGCAGGGGGAAGGGAGGCTGTGCAGGATGGATTTTGGTGCTCTGGGCTCTCAGGGCCATGGCTGAGACTCCCTTTGTAGGGGGAGGTCAAGGAGGCACCCTGTGTCCCCCTCCCAGTGTCACCGTGGTGGCCAGGTCATGAGACCACCACCGGGCCCTGTGAGCTGACCCTCACCCTGCAAAAGCATCAGCCCCGAAAGACAAGGTCCGTGCGGAGCTGCTGTCCCTCTGCCCGCTCCCATCCCGCCCTGGCAGCACGTCTCCTTTCTCTGCAGCCAAAGGCTTTCAAGTTTTGGGAAATCAAACAATAAAACAAACAAACAAACAAACAAACAAACAAAAAAGCAAGAAAGAGGGCGAGAGGAGGGAAGGGTCCTGGGGAAGGTGGTACTGGCCTATAACAGTTAGGAGGTTTTGCTTGGGGATCGGCGAGCGGAGGAGATGGTAGACAGCGGTGACAACGGCGACCTGTGGGTTGGCACAGGCTCCTCCTCCACCTGCCTTCTTCACCCCGTTCTTCACGCCACCTTCACCGCACCATTAGCCCTCCACCCTGGTCAAACCAAGCCCGCTCCATCAGCCCTGCAGAGCCCAGAGTGGTCTCTCCCTCAGCCCCAGCACCCACCATGCTTCCCTCCAGCATCACAGGGGTCACCTCACTCTTGTGGGTTTTTTTTGGGGAGGACAGATCTGCTTTTGGTGGCACCCCCTTCTTTTCAGCAAGGGAAGATGCCTCACCCACAGCTCCAAACACGCCCCACCGGGTCTCTGTGGAAGTCCATCGGCAAAACTCGCCCCCACCATAACTCCAGGGGAAGTAATTGCGGGCATCCAGTCCTGCCCTCAACTGGGGCAAGTGTCCTTGTGCAGGGGTCCGTGGAATGCTCAGGGGACCGATACTGTGCCGTGGCAGGATACGAGGGTGACCAATCCATGATGGAGAGGAGCCTCTGCCAGAGCCCCTCGGTACCGAATCCCCTGTGTCCCATCCCTGCTGGCGGGGAGCTGGTGGCACTGCAGAACCCCTGTCCTCCCTTGCCCTTTGGGCAGTGCTGGCTGCCAGCTCCAGCCGCGGCGGTGGGATGTGGTCCCCAGTTGGGTGCGTGTTTGCCCACTGGGATCGCAGCCCCCAGACTCCACGGCTCGCTTTCCTTTCCTTCCTTCCCTTTGCTGCAGGATCTCCTCCCAGCACCAACACCCTGGAGACCCTTGTCACGGGGAAACGAGAAGCAACAGTCCCAAAATTGAACGCAAAAAACAGACAAAACCCAAAAAAGTCAGAAGGCAGCTGAGGGCTGTCCCAGCACGCCTGAGGCAGTGGGTCTCAGCGGCGTGGTGGCTGCTGTCACTCAACAAGGAGCTGGATCCCGGGCGAAACGCGAGGGCCTGTCGCAGGATCTTACTGCAGGGTGGCAGGAATCAGCCATGGCAATGTGAGCAGTATCCTCAACGCGAAAGGATGGAGACCGACGTTTTCCTACCCACGGGAAAGGCTATAAACCAGCCTTAGCAAAAATCCGAGACAAAACAAAGTGTAGGTTTGTTTTTTTTTTTTTTTTCCCCTGGAGCAAACCACTTTTTTGGCTGTGAAAAAATAAAATAAAATAAAAATCTCCATAGTTGGTCTTCCTCGTGGCAGCAAAGGGTGGTGAAGAATTTTGGCCCCGATCCCCCTGTCCCCACGTAGGGATGCTTCAGTCTGGACAGTGATGGAGTATCTGCGGTGTCGGTTCGGATGCAGCCCTTGGCGTTGGCAGGGCCCTGATCCCACGGGCACCGATGCTCCTCCGGTGCGTAGTCCCGCAGGTTATTATTCTTTTTTGGGAGGGGGCAGCATCTCTGCCCCTGCTTACAGTTAAGCCCTCCAGATTGCAGGTTTCGAGGCGAAGTTTTACAAGGAGGAAAAGCCACGTCCGTGCACACAAACGCTCGCACACACACACATGCACAAACGCTTCCACACCGGGATGGACAACGGTCAGAGTTCCGCTTGTCGAAAAAGGTTTCTGACCTCCCGTTTGAGAGGAACCGGACGGAGAAGGATATCTTTCCTTTTCGGATGATTTCTTTTTGAAGTCCATGAGTATTTTTGAGGGGGTATTCGTGCCGTTGCAGGAGCTGTATTTCCCTCCCCGGCTCATCTCCAGACTCAAAGCCAGAAGTCCCACTCCTCCTCCTGACGTGTCGAAATCTGCCTGGATCCGGGGCGGTCGTTTGAGACTGAAGTCAAATCAAGTCGACTCGAGTGAGTCCCAGCGATGTGGGCAGGAGACTCTGGAGGACAGCAGCGAGGAGGGGGAACGCTGGTGGCCGCAAGGTTTTCTCTCGAGACCCTTTAGAAAATGGCTAACCCAGAAAAAAAAATAAAATTAACCCGCCCGAAACCCGTACTGGAAAATCACCAACTGGGAGAGCTTCCTACACCAGGGTGGCCTCTGCGCATGGCAGGGGGACGCGGGTGGCGCTGGGGAGAGGCGCGGGATGGCAGAGCGGCCGCGGCTGGTTTGTCTCTGGCTCTGTCCTTTCCTTGCTGAGTCCTTGTTGTCAAGAGGCTGCTGTAGATTCCGAGTCCTCAGTTTCTTCAGGATTTGTTTTTCTCCTTTCTTTTCTTATTACTTTTCTTTTCTCTTCTCTTCTCTTTTTTTTTCTTTTCTTTTCTTTTCTCTTTTCTCTTTTCTTTTCTTTTCTTTTCTTTTCTTTTGTCTTTTCTTTCTTTTCTTTTCTTTTCTTTTCTTTTCTTTTCTTTTCTTTTTTTTCTTTTTCTTTTCTTTTTTTCTTTTCTTTTTCTTTTCTTTTCTTTTCTTTTCTTTTTTTTTTCTTTTTTCTTTTCTTTTTTTCTTTTTTCTCTTTTCTTTTCTTTCTTCTTCTTCTCGCTTTTCTTTCTTTTCTTTTTGCTTTTCCTTTCTTTACTTCTTTCTTTCCCTTTCTCTTTTTTCCCTTTTCCTTCCTTTCTCTTTTTTCTTTTCCTTTCTTTTTTTCTTCTTACATGAGATGAAAGGAATCGGAGTCCCGGGGCGCGGGGAGGTGCAGAGGGGAGGGTGGAAGGGAGCCTGGGTAGGTAGTGATGGGGCGGAGGGAGGGGATGCGACTTCACTCCACGTTGCTGCTGTCGAACGCGTGGCACTGCAGGTCTCCGCTCAGGTAGTCAGTCCCCGGCAGCTTCATGCCGTATTTGTCCACGCACCAACACAACCCACGCTTCCGGCCTCGGGAGGGCTTGCACTGGGGAGACACCCAAGGGCAGAGATCAGGAGATGGCCACCAGCCACCACGTGCCTCCCTCATGCTGGGCATCAGGATCAGCCCCGCGCTTTGCCCCTTTCACCCCAGCGATGCAACCCCCATGGTAGGATCTAGCTCCTGCTCTCTGCTTTCAGCACATCTCCATCCCCACTGCTACCCCAGCCCGCGGCTCTCTGACTTTTTCTCCTCCCACACCAGCTCCGTCAGGATGCTCGCCTGGGGCCACATGGCCCTCGGAGCCATCAGCAAGGCCAGCCACCACCAAACATGCCTGCAGATGCTCACAGCACCCTTCCCACCAGCCCAGCAGAGGAAAAACCTCCATCCTTTCCATCCAGGGCAGTGAACCCTCCCTGTGTCAGAAGCATCCCTCCATGGGGCTCTTTCTTACCTGCTTCCTCTTGTAGAAGCCCTTTCGGTCGCAGTTGGGGAGGTGGACAGCACGGGGGACCATCCGCTGGCTGCTCTTGAGCTCCTGCAGGGATGCCTCCATGTGCCTGCGGCAGGGGCCCTGCAAGCGGGGAGAAGATGGAGCATGAGAAGGGGAGCACCTCTCAGCAAGCCTCCAGCTGCAAATGCCCCCAGGTCCCCTGTCCCCCCCTCACTGGCACTTGCTCCCCAGGGGAGCCCTGCGGAGGACAGGCGAAGGCACCTACCAGCTCAAACTCTTGCCGGAGCTCGGGGATGACAACGCGGGGGTGTGCTGTGTTCTCGGCCATGCCCACGAACTTGGCCAGGGTCAGCTTCTTCCGGCGGTCCTTCTTCAGGGCCTCAGCCTTCAGCTCAGAGAGGCGCCCATGCTTGGGCCGGTAGGCCTTGGGTGGGTAGGTCTCCTCTGTCATCTCCGATGTGGTTGGCTCCTCATGCTCTCGGGACTCCCGTTCTGGAAGGGAAGGGGTATCAAATCATCAGGTCTCCATGAGCTGACTGAGGTTTGCTTTTGCATGGAGAGCCTCCTGTCTGACCCCATAGGACATCTTTGCACCAGGCAGCATGAGAACACATGACCAAAGAAATCCCTTTCCCAGCTGCTGCCTACAGCCCTGGCTTTATCCCACTGTGTGGGACTTGGCATGGCTTTCGTGTGACCCTCGAGCTCAGGACAGAAAGGTGTCTGAGGCCATGGAGGAGCTGGGGGTCAGGTTGGGCTCTTACATAAAAGGCTATCATTGTTTGCAGCATGTCAGTGGAAAAGGACTGGTGGGAGGGTTATCCCACACCCAGAAAGCACCAGTTGACACACAAACTGCGGCAGAGGAGCCCCCTGTTTAGCCATGGTGAGAGGATTAAGTGACAAATTCACACCCCACCCTGCCCTTGCAGATGCAAGAGCAAAAGCTAGG
This sequence comes from Pluvialis apricaria, assembly GCA_017639485.1. Lineage (NCBI taxonomy): Eukaryota > Metazoa > Chordata > Aves > Charadriiformes > Charadriidae > Pluvialis > Pluvialis apricaria. Next base: position 65,007,194 of record CM030011.1, on the reverse strand, counting down.
GATGCTGGAAGACGAGACAACTCCGAAGTCAAGCTCAATCCCACAGCAAAGCCACCGCGCAGCTGGGCAGACACTTAGGCAGCGATGCCGAAGACGCGGCTCACAAGTGCAGGGATCTCAAGGGTCCTCAGCCTGCAGCCCCACGCTGACGGGACCAAACCAGCCCCTGTCTGCTGGCGTGCACCAAGCAGCCGGCAAAGCCCAGGGTAACGCTGCCGAGCGGTGCTGCCTGACCGTAGCTGCCACTGACAGCACTGACGACAAGGGAGGAGCGGGTTTAGGCTCTGTCCATGGCAGTCGCCGTCCTATAGACCGCCTGGATCGCCCCAGTGTGACCTGTGCCGGCAGGATGCAGTCAGGAGCCCTGCGTGGTTATATATAGGAGCGAGCTGGTGACAGTCTAAACTTAGATGACTTGTGACATTTAGTACAGCCACCAGAGTGAAAAAGGGTTATTTCTGGACTAAATTTGAATAGACTTTAAGGCTCCTGAGGCTCCCGGTCTCCCAGTCCCAGGTTCCCAGCAGCCCTGCGCTGATGCCAGGTTTGTGCTGGGGCCAGTGGACATGAACAGGGGAACCCACTGTGGCGGGAGTAAAAGCATCAGAGCGGCTGAAATCCCTCCCTGCACGGTGTCTCCTGCGACTTCCGAAGCCAGCGAACCTGGCTCATCCCCTCCTGCAACCCTACAGTGAAGACAGCAGGGCACCAATTTTGCCCCTCCTTGCAACATCACTGTTGGGACACAAGGAAAAGGTTTAGGATGAAAATAAAAGTGGATAAACCCACCCCCCCATCCCCTCCCCATTAAGGCAAACGGGAGTTTTCTTGCAGAGGTGCAGCTCCCTGGAGCCCAGATGCACCCCAGGGGGGAGGAGGATGGCTCTGCCCCACCACGCTGCCCAGGGGTGCCCGGGGCATGCCCGGCAAGTTGGGGACGGATGCGCTGCTCAGCAGCAGATGGCAGCACCAGACTGTCACACACACCCCCACCGGGGTGGCCTTGGAGGTGGCCAAGGGGACGGGCTGGTCGCTGGACCCCCAAGCCCTCCACGGTTGCCAGTCTCCCCTCCCTCCTTGCCAAGGTGGACCTGCTCTCTCCCAGCAAAACTGGGAAGTTTCCTACAGCCACTTATTTATTAAAGCAGCGCCTTTGTTTTTCTCTTTCCACATGAACAGAGCCGGGTCAGCACCCCAGACCCAGCACCATCCTAACTGCCCACAGCCCCCCATCCACCATCCCCAGGACTCGCACGTATCCCCAGGGCTGGATTCTCTTGCCATTTGCCCCATGATATTTCTATGTTTGGGGTTTTTTTTTTCTTGCTGCAGGACTTGAAGGCCCCCACGGGCTGGGACTGCTCTATTATAAGGGGATGACAGACAAGGGATAGGAAAAAAAATGATTAAATTGGGAATGATCTTATCCCTCAGGAAATGACACGGTACAAGGTGCAGTAGAAGAGCACCCTTTGCCACAAAGATGTTGCGGCAATCCGAGGTCCGAAAGGAGACAGGAGACTTCTGCAGTGACTAAGCCCTTCCGCGGCAATGAAACAAGCTGTGATCTGTCCCAGGAATCCCCTCTGGCACCGACTGCCAGGGACGGACACGGCAAAGCCAGGGCATCTCCCTGGGCTGCCCTACGGTAATTAAGGGGAGGGGAGGATTCACACTGGTGCGGGCAACCCTACAATAACACACGAGGGGCACAGCTCATTACCTCTGCAATAACAAATACAAGAGGCACAGCTACCTGGGCAAACCTAAAACAACAAACAAACAGGACAAGGCAGTGAGGAGTCAGTCAGACAAACAGCACGGGGTGTCCAGTCCCCTGCACTGGTGGTGCGACGGGTGTTAGCAGCGTCTCAGCCCGCTCACGTGGTCGGCAGCTTCAGCCTCCGCAAACACCTTATTTCTCTGCCTCCTGCAAGCTGGCAGCCAGCCAGCGCGGGCTGGGAGCCGGGGACTAACGTGGAGCCCTTTCGGCAAGGGGAGATGGGAGCCACGGCAGCCCAATGATCTGCAGAGTGAGATGAGGGCTGGCATGCACCGAAAGCTGCTCAGCTCCCAGCCCAAGTCCAGCTCTTCTTGTAGGGCTGAAAAAGCTCCTGGAACTGACCTTCTTCATCCTCCCCGGCACGCATGGGTCCCTGCTCAAAGCAGTGATCCGACAAGGGATGGCTGTGGTGGAGGTCCTCCATCTACCACTCAGCAGTGGTGTCTAGTTTCCCAGTGAGAACCCCATGGATGCCCTGGAGGGATCCCTTTTCTCCACCCTCTGATGACTTCTAACCTAATTTCCTCCAGCAACAGGGTTGAAGCAGTCCCTGCTCATGCACCCGACTGTCTGTTCCCTAATTTGATACTAACAAGCCAATTTTGACAAACTGAAGGGCAGAGGTCTCTGACACACAAACTCCTGACAAGCTCTGGGCAGCTGGTGAGGGACCTTCTTGGTGCCAACATGAGAGGGAAAGGCAGAGCCGGGGCAGGCGGCACCCACACGGCCCCCCTCCTTCGCCTCCTGGCTGGCTCATCCACATCAACCTGCAGCCGCCCGCTGCAGCCGAGACCAGACACCCATGTCAGCATCTCCAGAGCCCCGGCACCCGCCTGCCCATCCTCACCCACCAGCTCGTTCGTTAACCTCCGTCCGCCACCCTGGGCTGGCTCGTGGCAGGCAGCGCTGGCACCGCTGTGCGTCTGCTCCGGAGGAGACGCCGGCAGGAGCAACGCCCAATTTCCCCGAATGAGCCCTAATTGTGCCTGTCTGAGACTCAGGAAGGAGGCTGGAGTTCCTCCTCCCTCGCTGTCAGGATCTGGCCCGCTGCACAGCCCCTTCCCACCCACTCCCATCCGCCGTGCCAACCCGGCGATTGGGTTTCAGGCAGGCGGCTGTTTGCAGAAGCAGAGCGCGCTACATCTCTGAATTTCAGCTATGGGCACAAAGCATAGGCAGGAACTCCCTACTCACCATGTCCCCAGCTAGGGGACAGTGGGAAGCTAGAGGTGGGTGGCTCTCACATCTCCATCCCTTCTGCCCACTCCTCAGGAGGAGGCGACCTCTCAGCAGAGGTCCCAGGCTTGCTGGCCACCCAGAAGAATGACATTGCTGGCTAACCTGAGGATGCCTGGCTAGCCTGGAGGTGAGACCTGGGCTGTAGCCACTTCAACGGGATGTTGACCCTACAGCCAAGGCAGGAGATTGAACTCAACTCAGAGCCACCCCATGGCTTCGTGTCTGCTCCTGGTGCCACAGTGCCCATGAAGGACTCGGGAAAAGAGTGGCAAGCATCTGAAGATGCTCCTGTCACAGGTCAGTTCTGAAGGGCTGTGATGTTGATGTCTCAATTCACGCAGGCTCCCATGAGCCCTGGGAGGCAGAAAATACCCATAGCAGAGCGTGGGCTGTCCTCTGCCTTGGGGCTGAGGGCTTAGTGCCCCCTCCCCGCTCCAGGCTGGCCAGAGGGAGCTCCATAGCAGGAGCTGTTTCCAACCCTTTTACTGTGCCCCTACAAAAAGGACATGGAGTAGCAAAACACCAGGCACAGTTTCTGGAAATCTGCAAATCGCTCCTGTCCGGCTGCCTGCTGTCCTTGACAGACATCGCCCAGAGCAGCCCGTGCACCTTCTTGCACCTGGGCCAAACCCTAGCCTGGGTGCTTCCGTGCTCCAGATGTTTTGGACACGTGTGAGGTCCCCACAGGGTGGGGGTGTGTGTTCACACGTGGGTGCGAGGCGTGTGGGAACACCACCTCCCAGCCTGCTGACATGACAGAGAGGAGCAGGAAGCTTTTTTCCAAATGGCTAGGAGGCTTGAATTTTCGTAACACGTTTTCATCGGTTTCTGGCAGGAAGGTAGGAAAAGTATCTATTGACTGCTGCTAATGATCCGTGCTCGTTACATCCACAGCCCACTGCTAGAGGACTTGCTGTCCTGTTCAAAATCCCCCAAAAAAGCCACACACACCTAAGAAGGACAAGCACAACCATAGCACAACCTTGCTAAACAGCCCTCTTGATTATCATCACGATTATTATTATTTACAGCATGAGCACAACATAATACACCATTTAAGCAGGAAGGTGTTGAAGAAAGACTTAACGGGGATCTCAGTTCAGCTTCTAGCATAGGAACGATGGCAAATGGCAGCGGTGGAGACCTTGAGAAGTTGCCCAGTCCCTCCTCTGCCCCCAAACTGGGCCGTCTCTGTTCAGAGGTGCTCATTGCGAGATGGAAATTAAGGCTCGTGTTACCCAGGGCTGAAACATAGCTGCTTATAAAGCAGCAAGTGTCTCCCACTGAACAGTGCAGTGCAAAGTGCACAATGTCTCTGCTCTCCACTGGAGGAGGATTTACCCCCAGGATGAAGTGCGACGTCCCAGTATGCCCATGAAGGGAATATCCTCAGCTGGAGGACATCATGACTGAGCCACCCAACCCTGCTTTTCCAGGGCGCTCCTTGTGATTTTGTGCCCTGGTGGCAGCTGTCTTTGGAGGACTCCAGTTTCTGTCCCATCACTGGTTACAACAACGTGGCATTTTCCAAACTGGCTGGGTGATCTCTGATGCTGTTGAGGGATATTAATCTTCTCCTTTAACATACACCTTGGCTTTCTTTTCAGGGGGAGCGAGAACATTTTGGGATAAGACACCTAGGCAGCTGACGCTGGTGACAAAGAAGGGAAAAAAATTGTGGGAGAGGCTGGGGGAGAGAGTTCCCATCGATCGGGACCCCAAAGCGCTAATCAGAGCCAGATCCAGACACTCCCTCCGAGCTTCACCCATAACTTTCCGGCACAAACAGCTGCAGACTCCCATCTATGGCGGCTCCATTATCTGCCCAGCCCCACGCCAGCTTCCTACGTCTTCCTGATGGACTTTACACGCACACGCAGGCAGAGGCAATGATTGCTGAAATCAATGTTTGTCTTCTTCCCTGTACCTGCTGGCAGGATGGGCTCCTCCCATTTCTCCTTCCTCCCCTATCTGTTACGGTACTGGTTCTTGCTGGGCAACACAAAGCAGCTTCCCTGGGCTCCCAGGGACTGGGAGAGGAGGAATGTCGGTGCTGTCCCTGAAAACAGCTTTTGCACTTCCAAATCACATTAGAGATGTACCTATTTTTCTTCAGATTGGATCTTATACAGAAAGTCTCGGCTCAGGTCCCTGGCTGGTAAAAACCCCATCGTGCAATTCCCCCAGATGCCCTCCCAACTTGTCCCCACTCCAGAGAAGGGGACGTGCCTGACCTCCGCCAAAACCTCCTGGGATGGGCAGGCAAGTTCCTCCCCAGCCTGGACTTCCACCTGTGACCATGACGGGAAAATAAAAATCCCTCCCTCCTGGTCGGCACATAGGGACAGCCGCTGTGTTTGCATCCCTGAAATGCCGGCAGGGAAGGGATAATACCAGCGGGGAAGGGATGCAGAGCGAGGAGGGTCATCTCATCTCGCGCCCTTTGGCAGCTGGAGAGCAGAACTGAGCAAAAGCATTCCTGAGCTCCCCGGAGGCTGCCGGGATCAGCCCAGGCTGAAGGGAGCCTTCACCGCCCTAACGAAGAACAGGTCGTTTATGTTCCCCTTGCAGGCACAACCCCCCAAGCGTGGTGGTGAACGACCCCCAGCCCCTCGTCACAGCCCCACGGGGGTGGGCAGCGGAGCCGGCTCAGGCGCGATGCCCGGGGCCGGGGTCACTGCTCCGGACCACCGCCCCGGTGAAGTCAGGCGGTGATCTCAGGCGGCCGCCCAGCCCGAGGCCGTCTGGCACCCACTGGAGGAGAAGCAGCCAGGGCTGGGGATGCAGGCTCTGGCCGGTCCCTCTGCTAGCCCAGGGCGTTGGCTGCCAGAGAGCCAGCTGCAATGTGCCTTGGACTTTCGACGAACTTTTGTGCTTTGGTGGGGACTCGACAGCAGGCCGGCGCGGCTGGTCTGGTGGGGACTGGCGAGGCAGCACGCTGGTGATGCTCGCAGGCGATGAGAGACTGGGAGGAGACACCAACCACACACCGAGAAGGACAGAAAAACAGCAGTCCTGCTTGGACTGCCACCCCACCGCCCCCCAAGTCCCAGCAACGCGCAAACGGCATTTACAACAGATCTGTGCCAACTAACGCCCGTCCGCTAGCACAGAGGTGTTGGGGCTTCGCTGGATGGCTCAACTCCACGTCTAAGTCATTGCAGAGATGCTGCACCCTCCAAATTGTGACCAGCCCCATCATTTGGCTTGGGCACCGAATTTTAGGGTGGAACAACGTATCTCTGGAGGCTCCAGTGCCTCCTCCTGTGACTCCAACGGTCTCACTTAGGCCTCCAAACATCTGAGGTTGAGAAAGATAAATCCCACTGCCTCTTCAGGTCTGGTCCTCTTGCAGCCTGTGGTGCAGCTCTCATGGGCAGCAGTGCCAAACTGTTTTACAGGCACAAGGGCAGTGGTAAGAAAACCCAGACCCTATGTCCTTCACTGGGAATCAGGTATCTCAACGGCTGCTGAAGGCAGAAAATCACCTTTGTGATTTGCAGAGTGTGGAAGGAAGTCTTTAGCAGTCAAAACATCGTGGAGCACCCACAAAAACACCCACTCTGTCCCACTGTGCCCAGTTCCCTACCAAACACATAAGATCACAGTCCAAATAGTCCACAGCCCAAAAGCCACACAAGCTTTTGGAAGAGATTTCTGGGGTATCCCAGTACCTTAAATCCCCGTGACAGCATGGTGAAAGTTGCTGGGACCTCACTCTCTTGTCCCACAGAGACACCTTTAAAGAAAAGGATATGAATCAGGACATGGACCAAGCTCAGAAAAGACATGGAAAAGCAGCCAGAGGGCTGGAAGGACTCAACCCTACATTAAGACTTATCTCCACCTTACTAAGCCAAGGCCCAGTAGGATGCTTGGGAACAGCTCAGGAATACCTGAAGAGCCTCAGAGAGTGGGGATGGATGGCAGAAGGATGTGCTATACTGTGGCCTTTTGTATTTTTTTTTATTTAAGTTATTGTTTGGGCTTTGCTGAACTAGCCTGGAAGACCAGCTCTTTCTCAGGAGATTTTTGTCTCCTCAGCAGAAACCTGCGGATGCAGATTCTGCTGCATCAGCCAGGGCTCACCTGCAGAGCGTGAATATCAGGTGCTTGGGCTGCCCCCGGGTTCACATAGGATTCATGGGAAAGGGAGATGATCGTCCCGATGACCTCGGTGTCCTCATACAGAGCTGGATGGGGGAGAAATGCAGCTCAGCATGTGGGAAAGGAGCTCTCAAGGGAACCAGCTCATGTTTTGGTCTGCTCGGAAAGCGCAGGGCCTATCTGTAGGAATGGATCTCTGGGTCAGCACCGCTTCTCCGCAGTGCCAGCAAGTGCCGCGGAGGTGGGAGAGGTACAGCTATGGGAACTTGAACCGTAAGGAAGGATCTGTGTTGGTGTGTGCCAAATGATACTTTCCTGAGCTGCCCTTCCTTGCTGCAGCCACAAAATCAAACTCCCTGGGAGCAAGTCTCTAGAGCAAGGAGAAAAGCAGGTTTAGAGATGGGGAGCTCCATGAGGTAAGCTGCTTCCCTACACGTTACTAGCTGTTAGTTCAGCAGGCTCCAAGTATCTATGCTGTGCTGGAAGAGCTGGGGGTTAGTTGGAGGGCTGGGCTGGTTCTGACCTGGGATGTACAAACAAGGACTGGGGCTCGCTGTTGTCCGTGACCTGTGCCTTTCTCTCCAGAGCGCTCCTAAATCTGGCTGTGATCAGTTCCCGACAGAGGCTTGGGAGCTAGCAATGCATTTACAGGACACACCATGTTCACGTGAAGGTCTGGGCCTGTGGTGGCCAGGCAGTGTGGGCAGAGACATGGGGTTCTCAACAACTATTTCAGCGCAAGAGGGAAGTCAAAATGTCTAACCAGTAAAAGAGTTGGGAAACATTCCAGAGTTTCTCCCTCCAGTAAGATGATGAACAAACATCCATCCATTACAATTAATTGATGCTGACGTGCGCCATCTTGCAAAATTGCAGGCACTGTGTTTCTAGATAGCTGCTTGTATCAGCCTGACATTTCCTGAACAAAGTTATCTTCCAGGGAACTGAACTGGCAAGTGGAAAGGAAGGAAGTATTTCAGGATTAGATTTACATCAAGAAGCTCCTGTTGCTGATGCACTGATGATAGGAAGATAAAACATATTTCCTTCACATCATCTGGAGACTACAGATGTTCCCCATTCCATATGCTGAAACTGCAGAAGAAGCTGAGAGCTGAACTGAAGAATGACCCAGAGAAATCTAAATAAATCATCTTTCAATAGCACAGTGACCAAGACATATTTTTCCTTCCTGGAAAGGATGAAATCATTCAGTCTTTCTTAGTCTTGTACCTTTTCCAACAAAGCCACCCTAGCAGCAGATCCCATCGGTTGTAATAAGGTGGCAAAAAAACCCCACCAGGCTGCCAAGGAACTAAGAGCAGAAAAGAGCAAAGAAGGAAAACTCAGGGAAGAAAACTGCATGACAGTCTCTGCCTAACTGACAGTAACGGTGAGGAAAATCTAAAGTAGCTCCTGACAAGGATTGTTTAATTGTGTACCAGCAGTTTCTCCATGGGGTTTTTCTGTGGCAAGAGGACAAGAAAACCCTTCCTAGAAGACAAAAAAATTTTCAAGTCTTTTGAATGAAAACAAAAGGGTGTGAACTGCTCATCTGGCTACCAGGTGGGAAGGGATCACCTGAAAAAAATCTCGCTGTGTTTTTAGGAATGAAGCAGGAGTTGGGTTGGAAGAGAAGCCTAATAGCGTCCATCAACTATCACACTATTGTATGAGAAAGAAGGGGGCAAGGAGGACCTTTTTGGGCGGAGGTCAGTAGGAAGGAAGAGTAGGTAGCTTTGCCCCCTTGGACTATGTGGGGCTTGACTCCAAAACTCAGCTGAAAGCAGGCATCAATATACATGAGATGTCAAGAAACCTGGACTTGAAAGCAAGATGTTGCCAGGATGCTGATACTATTCTGATCACTGAAACCTAAACGTGACAAAAGATAGTACACCCAGGTGCTAAGAGGGCCCTAGAAAGAGAACCATAACCAAGAACAGTGTTGCTGGCAGCCATCAAAAGCTGGGATATCACTGTGGATACTGTAGTGTTTTACCCCGAGAACAATGTGCAGTTCGGAGGAAACCTCTATACTAAAGAAGATGATCCCGAGAAGAGGATGTCCTACCAGAGATGTAGCCACTACAGTTTATGCTAAGCTCTCTGGCCTGCTTATGGATGAAGATGACTTTTGTCTTTTAGTTATGGTTTTGAATCTGATTTAGTTTCATACCAAGCAGAAGCTTTTACCAACTGGCCTACTGGAACTGAATCTGGGAGAGGCTGCTGCCACTGCAGGCTGGTGGTCTCCATCACAAGATCCATCCTCACTTATGTTATTGAAGGTCTCTGTCAGCCTCAACAGCAGCCAGTAACTGGAGGAGCCAAGAAAGCCAACCCCTTTGCCCGCCCCAGAGAGAGGTGAAGGCACATCAGGTGGAGTCTGGAAATGCAGATGGATGTGTCAGGTGCTGGATGAGAACTGGTCCAACACTACAAGTATTTCAGGCATGCAGCTGTGATTGCAACCTCCAGGCTAGCCTGGATTAATTTCTAGGCCTTCAGCCTGACTTTCACAGCTCTGCCTTAAACCAGATGGAAAAGATCTGTGAGATCATCCATTGCTCATCTTTGTGTCAGCACCAGATGACACATCGTCACATGTACTGTCTGACCTGACTTTTACCAGCTCCAAGTGATGAGATTTCCACCTCTGCCCTCAGGACTCCCTTCTACTTTCTTAATGGCTCCTTCTCTCAGAAAGTCTTCGCCTGGAGTAGGCCTGGCCATTATTTAATCTCTCAGTCCACCTAGGCAGTACCACAAAAAAAGTACCAGAAGTTTGATGTTCACGCTCTGACAATATTGATAAGCAGAAAACTTGCCCAAGCTTGATCCTAACGGGTGACTCTTGCTTCTCCCAGCCATTTCCCTCCCTGCACTGTACCACTGCATACAGTAACCAATTCCCTTTGGTCCAACACGATGCAAAGATGCTTTGCGATGTTAAAAAAAAATCACGGGTCCCTTGATGGAGCAAAGGGTGCAGACCTCCATTTTGGGGTGAAACTCCAAGAAAGACAACTGATGACCCTTTGCCACAGGTCCGGAGCCTGTCTGGAACCATAAAATCCCTGTGGTGCTTTGTTGTTTTTCCTGCAACCTCAAGCCACCTCTGCTATTACAAAACCAAATAACTGAAAACTGAACTGGTTATGAAACGAGGCAGTAAAATTTCACCCACTTCTGCTGTTCCTTCAGGAAAGCAGGAGTCACAAGTGAAAGCAAAGTGACTGTATGTCACTTCGTGTTTAGACATTATTAAGATGTATTGAGACATACATGTGGCTGTACCAGCACCATAATTGACTGCTGGGCAGGTATAAGACATGCAGTCCCTCCCTAATAAAACTTTTTTTCTTTTCCAGCATCTCCTTTAAATTAAGAAGTGAAAGCAAGGTTCCATAGTTGTTCACTGGCTTATTTAATTACCAGATTTTCATCATTAGTCCAACACATACCATCTGATTTCTTAAGCATGAATAATAAATGGGTCTGTTGATTTAATTGTCTTCCGAGGATGAATCCCATCTGAATTTGGACAAAGAAAATATTTCTACTGCTTTTCTACAAAAAGAATTATGACTATTGGCCAAGTTTGCCCCCAGAGTTACCTTTAAGATACATTCCCTCTCATGTTTAGCTAGGGGATCATTTCCTTAAGTATCTGTCAGGATTACCTTCTTGCCCTTAAATAGCAACCAGACTAGTTATCTCCATCAACATAACAATTACCTCCATCAGTGAGCCAGCTGTGTCCATCCAACAAGCAAACAAACCAAACTGCAATAACAGCCCTCAAGGCAGGCAGCTGCTAAGAGCTTTCCAATCCGACTGAAGCCAACAGTATCTTCGGCTTTGGCCTCACAGTCCTTCCAGGACAGAGGTAGCTGGCACCCACGAAGGGCATTAGGTGCCTGAACACCTATGATGCTCTGGGCCTAGCAAAAAGGTGCTCAGCATCTTGCAGGATCTAGCCCTGCCAGGCTAATAGGGAACGATGTGCCAGTTTGCTGGGGGTGGGTACTGACAACCCATTTTCACATTGTGTGTGAAAGAGGCAGTACCAAAAGGGTGGAGGCATGGGGAAAAATTACGGGAATATCAGAGGGGTCTGGAGAATGAGGGCAATAGTGAGAGCAAGGCTTTACGCAAACACACACAAGAAGTGCCCACTGACTCCACAGGCATGAATTTAAGATGCCTCCTCAAGGTTTAGGCTGTTGACCAGAGCATCCCTGCAGCCACAGAGGCTTGCACCTTCCTGCAGGTATAGCTTAAGGCAGGTGTGGTCTCCCAGCCAGAAGTTCATGGTTAAAAGACATGGACTGATGGGCAGTTAGCGCACTTGTCCTGGAAACATCATAAACAGACAGGAGATCCACCAAAAACATGCTGAGAAATGGCTTTGTTGAGAGCAAATTTGCCCACATCAAACCACTGAGAGTCCCAAATTTTTGCAAACATGTTACGCTGGCTTCCACTGGGATTAACTGTGAGCCATGGATTGACATAAACACTAAGGGGTCTGTGACCCACGGGCAACCCTGCACATCGCTGCAGGGAGACCTCCCATGGGGGCTCTCGCTAAATGGGCCTGGGGGATCCAGGTCTTAGAGGGATCGCAGCACTGGGGCCAGCGTTCCCTCCCTCCTCGCCAGCAGAGCCCCCTCATTGCTTTTGGCTACACCTTGTACTGAGGATAAATAGATAATCCTATCTTTTACCTGTAAAAAATCTCCTTACAAAGTGACTAGGTGTGGTTATTATGCTGGCTGCCACTGATTCACCCAGGGTCAAACTCTTTGGATCATCTTTGACCTCTGCATGCACCATGTTTTCAAGTCCTGCTTCTTTCTCCCCCCTCAACACTGGAGGTTGTTTCCTCCTGCCCTCAGCTCACCACATTTCAGCAAATTTTGCCGTATATTCCCAGTCTGTTCTTCTTTCCTACTTTCCCAAAGGGCCAGTTGTTGCTGCCTGTGCAAAGGAGAAGTTTGCGGGGTTCCCATTGCACTCGGTGCCCCTGGCACCATCTCCTCTACCCATGCCACCAGGCACCACTGCCCCCCGCACAGGTGTCTTCCAGCCCTGCCATGGGCGGCCAGAGGATCAGCTGCCCTCTGCAAGCCACAACCTCCCCGCACCTTCCCTGGGATATCTCTCGGGGTATTTTAACCAACATAGACATAGTCCATCCAGAAAATACAATCCCACCTCCAAACACGGGGAGTGAGCTCGGATCCACACAGCTGGCTGGGAGGAATACCTTGCCTCTATCGTCCTTCCTCTTGCCTGCCCTTGTTTGATATGCTCACCTGCTGCACCTCATTTCAGCCAGGCCCTCAGTGGGAGGATAGAGAAAGGCCGGTCTGGATCCAATATCTGATCTTGACGGCAAAATACCGACGTGCCAGTCCGTAAGCAGAACCACTGCACCTAAGCCAGGTTTGTGTGTGCTGCTGGGAAACCGTTCTGCCCCCAGAGACAAAAATGCTCCGCCTTGTGTGTTTGTCACACATTAAATTGTTTGGTGCAGGGGGCGTGCGTGGGGCTATGTGAACACGGGTACATGGTGTCGTATGCTCACATGCGTATCTGCCTCGTGCATATTAATCCTGCTGCTCTGGCAGCCCACAGACCGGAGGGGCAGGTGTGCGTCAGCCCAATTCGCTTTTATTTATGTCCGACCTTGAATTTGCACTACTAAGTGCTTGTAAAAAAACAGGCAGGGATTTGCTGTGCCACGGGGCCCTTTTTATCTCCCCTGTTCACTTAGCATGGTGAAACGAGCTGCGACTGTTCTCAGCGGCTCGCCCCGCCAATCAGAGGAGGACGATCCCCGGAGGGGCTGAGTTCCTGCCCCCCTCCCCAGACTGCTCCCAGGCTTTCCAGTTTGGGTGAAGAGGGCTGGGGAACCGGCCACCTGCTATAACCGCTCCCACAGCTGCTCCTACATCTGCTAAGGCCTTTCCGATCCAGCGTGGGTAAAACTTCCAGCGGGACGTTAGGAGGAAGCAGGAGCACCGCGCTCCGTGCGAGGCAGCGGCCCAGCTCGATGATGCTTCTCCTCTCCTTAATCCCCGGCTGCCCCGACACACGTGTGCCAAACGACACCACCAAAAGAAACCAGGGGCTGTCCTAAAGCTGGCACAAAACGTATCCCGAGCTGTCCTACCCCCTCTCTTCCGAGCTGACGGGACACCTCAGCCCTCAGTCATGCAAAACGCTGTCCAGTCGCACATGACTGTGTTCGTGCCACCGACGTGCCAAAGGCCGCGACACGGGTCATCTGGGCACAGGATGCTGTGTGCTTAAATATCGAGGGGAGGAGGCACGCAGCCGTTCCTCCAGCATCGCTCATGGTTTGCAAAAGGCTTCCCATTTAAGGCAGCCCCTCCCGTTCCCAGCTGCAGCAGTGCAGGCTCTGGAGGGGCTCCTTCCATCCACCTGGAGCGGGTGCCAGGGCTGCCAGCGTCTGCACCGGAGCGCGGGACCCGCTCTGTCGCTCACGCACGGCACGCACGGCACGGCACAGAGGCACGTCTTTTCTCTGGTTGAACTCTGCTGGCCAGCCCGCAGCAATTTCATTTGGATCAACTACTTAATATTCTCCCCTCCTTCCATAGGAAACCAGGCTGCCGAAAAATCTTTCCCAGCCAAGGCCCCTCCTTTCCTGTTGAACCACCCCATCCCTCCCTCCCCCGTACACACACACCGCAGAAACCCGGCTCTTGCTGGCACCTGATGGGATTTCACCCGCCTTTTTTTTTTTTTTTTTTTTTTTAATTTTTTAATATATTGTTTATTGTTGTTGAGAACTTCAGATCAAAAGAAAATGGAGATTTTCCTGTTTCAGAATCCGAGGGCTTTGCAGGCCTGTTGCTACTAGCTTTCGCCTTGACAGCTCGGGAGCTGCTCCGCACAAGAGGACCTGCCTCTTCGCACCAGCCGGGTCCTCCCCGAGCCACTCATGTTCCCAATGCCGGCGCGTCCCAAGCGCCCCGCTCCCACGACCCCTGCCCTAACCCTCACCCTCAACCCCTGACCTCGGCGCGGGGTTGCCCACCTGCTCCGCCGTGACCCCATCCCTCGCCCGCTCGAGCCCCGCATCCCCCGAGGCGGGGAGCAGAAGAGCGCGGGGAGAGGAGAAACGGGGGGCTGAGGGGGGTGGGTGGTGGTGGCGGGGGAATATGCCGGGGAAGGATAAAGGGACTGCACCAAACAAGAGCCGCAGGAAACTTGGGGCTCGGCAGGCACTCCTCCTCCGCCTACTCCAGCTGACGGCAGCAAAGAACGATTTTCTTAGGCTAATTCTGCAACTCCCCGCTTTCCCCTCCTGGGTTATCGTTTGGCTCACGTTTCGTGAGGGAAACTTGCCAAGGTCTTGCTCGCTTTCTTAGAAAGACAGCGGGAATTGAGAGAGAGGAATAGGAAATATTTGACAACCTTTGGTTTTTTCCACGAGCCTTTTCAGGGGCAGCAGGCTCCAATCTGTGCCCTCCGCTCCCCGGCGCTCGGCCCTGACCTTGCTGGTCTCAGCAGGAGGAAGTCTGGGCGGGAGCACGGGGGGAGAAAAATGGAAAGACGTGGTGTATTTCAAAGGGAAACCTAACCAAAACAGAGAAAACCCAGAATTCTGCAAACCCGTGCCATAAATGAAGCTCATTCATGTTTTTTTTGTTGTTTTTTTTTTTTTTTCTTTTTTTTTCCCCAGGAACAGTCAATTACAGCCATGATGTTTGGGCTTTTGGTAAAGGACAGTTGTCTGACTGTTGTGCCAGGAATGGCTGCAGGTGGACCATCCCGTCAGTACCTACACATCCGGCTACTTAAAAACGATCCTTACCAAAAAACCCTTTAATTCTCACACTCCGCTTTCATTTCCGACCTCTCAGCAGCACCAAAACACGTTCTGCCCAGTAGCTCCAACGTTTCTCAGTACCGCCGTGCCCAGCCTACAGATGAGGAATCTGGAGGCACGGTACCCCGGGAGCTATCTTCTCCCCGGGCGAGACATTCTGGTCTAGAGGAGAGCCAAGCCCGGCCTCCCAGGCTTGGGCTCTTGCAATAGCCGCCTGTCGTGTCTCCACCTCGGACTATAAAGGAGGAAAGCATCTGCGATTTTAAACTCGGCCTAGCGCAAGAGCAGAAATAGATAGAAATGCAGTTTGATCTAGTCCTCGGCCGCTGTCACATAGTTTATTTTGCAGAGTGCTGATTCTTTCCTCAGGCGGTTTCGCAGCTCAGGGCCAATTTTGGTCATTGATAGATGGGGAGGGCCAGGGGGGCCCTAGCTTCCCCAGCGCACGGTCCCTGCGCTGCTGGCCAAACTGGTCAGAGTGGCCAGAAAGTTCAAGTCAAACTTCATTTCTGTTCCTTGCCCCGTTGCTTAGAAACACGCCTATGAAAATATACTTGTTCTCACACGCAGACCAGTCGTAGATGCCAAGAGAGTTCTCTTCCCCTCTCCCGTCCTCAGGAATTCCTGAATTTTTTTGGTATTGTCTTTATTTGCAGGTCGCGCAAAATCTCAAGAGGAGGCCTGCTGTCTCCTGCGGCTTCCTGGCAGCAGCCTTTCCCATCAGGCTCACCTCCCGGCCACGAACAAAAACCCGTCGAAAAGAGCCCCCTGCGGCACTCGGGGAGTCCAAGACTGGAAGCGCGGGGGTGTGCCGGGGGGGGTGGTTGTTTTGCAACAGAACCTGCAACCTCTTTCCTATCCCTCTCCTTGTTCATCCAACGGGTGCTCCCCCCATCCCAAGGAAACCAAAAGCACGATATTACGAGAGCACCGGCCAAAGTTTTCAAGCAGAAGCACCTGCCAAAGGACCGTTTCCTTGGGAAGAGCGAGGCAGGTGGAAGGGAAAAAGGAGATTCACGCTGGGAGCCAAGCGCCGAAGCTTTTCGGGGTGCCTTCGGTCTGCACGGGGCACCCTCGGGCCCCACTCTTCCCCGCCGCCGGGCGTTTCGGCCGCATAGCTTCGCCTTCCCGGACCACACCGCCTGCCCCCCCCCTGGCTGCGCACACACACGCGCAGAGTAAATAAACACCGGTGGATGACGCGCTCCGGGATACTTCACATAGCTGCGCTGCCGGCGGGTTATTGCCCGGCTTCCTGGGCTCCACGGCAGGGAACGCGGGCTCCTGGCTTCACCCCTCCGCTCCCGGCGCAGGTCCCCCCACCAGCCCTCGCCCCTTCCAGCTCCCCTTCGGAAAACCAAGCTCAGCTTTGCCGCTTCCGTCCCATTTTATGGGGAGTTTGGTGGACATTTGTTGTTCATTTGAGGGTGTGGGGGGCAGTTACACGCGCAGAATTTGGTTTTGCGCTGAAGGATGGAGGCGTAGCAACGCAACCACTGCCTGCAAGCAGCAAAAGGGAAAAATAATAAAAGCGTGAAGTATTTATTAGGTGCTAGAAAGGAGAAACGGATTCCCATTGCGCGGGTATAAGCAGAAGCTTGCTAACAAGCAAAAATTACTTTTTCATGGACCAAAAAAAAGAAGTGGGGGGGTTTGTTTCTGGGTTGTTTTTTTCTTTGCCAAGTGGTTCCCCGGTCCCCTGGACATGCAGACATCCTCCCCGCCTCCCCCGTGGCAGAAATACAGGATGTATTTGGAAGAAAATAGGGGAAAGCGTCCTTGCACAAGCTCCGGGATCCAGAAATGGGAGGTTTTAACGCGTGCCAAAGGGAAGGGAGCGCTTTCTTTCGTGCCTATTGTCACGTGCAAGGTGCAAACATTTCAGAAGCTTTGGCTTTGCACCGCTGCTACCATGCCAGCCTTCATGCTTGCTTTTAACCTTATTCTTTCTGGTTATTAGCCACACCACCCTTCTTTTTCTTTTTTTTTTTTTGCTTTCACAGATTCTCTGTCCCTAATGCACCTGCACCTCCCTGGGCTAAAACCCATTGCCCAACAAAGACGTCCAGCAGCGGGCAGCCGGGAAGAGCAGGCTGCGGTGATCCCAAGGAGAAAGCCGGAGGCTGAGCAACAAACCTGGGGCGGGGGGGGCTGAGGATTTTGGGGATGGGGCAGACCGGTCACAAGGAGGTGCCCTGCCCTCCCCTGTATCTCAAGCCGCAGAGAGCAGGCTCGGGCCCCAGAGCAAGGTGGAGGATACGGCGAGAGAAAGGGGTCAGGGAGAGGGTGAAGACAGGGATGCAGGAAAGAGTTAAAGGATGCAACTGGGGGGGAAGGGGGCTGGGATGCAGGCTGTGACTGAGTGGGTGCATCTGGGGAGGTGGGGGGAAGAAACGCTTTCCATCAGGGGATGGGACAACCCAGAAGTGGGTGATGGAAGGGGGGGGGGGGGGGGGGTTGGGTGGGGGGAAGCTGTGAGATGATGCAACAGGATGTTCGAGCAGGGGCATGGGTGGAAAAGAAGGGACGGGGAAAAGCAGCGGGGAGCAATGAAAGAACAGCTGGGGGGATGGAAGAGTACCTGCAAAGATGGAAAAGCAGCTGGGGGGTGGGGTGGGGGGTGGAAGAGCAGCCAGAAAGATGGAAAAGTAGCTACAAAGGTGGAAAAGAAAGAGGGGGAATGGCAGAGCAGTCAGGGGAAGTGGTGGTGGTGGTGGGAGAAGCAGTGGGAAAGCAACCGGAGGCTTGGAAAAGCTGCCGGGTGGAGGGGGTGGGGTAGGGGAAGGAATGGGGGAAATAGCTGGAAAGATGGAAAAGCAGCCGGCGTGTTATATGTGTTGTGTGTGTGAGAGAGAAATATTAACCAGAAAGAGGGAAAAGCGGCCAGAAAGATGGAAAAGCAGCTGCTGGTGTGGAGGGGAAGGGAAGAGCAGCCGGAAAGGCAGAAAAAGCACACGGCGGGGGGAGGGGGGATGGAAGAGCAGCTGGGGAGGGTGGGGATGGAAAAGCGGGCGGAAAGATGGGAAAAGTAGCCGGGAAAGCGGAAAAGCAAGGCGGGGGGTCATGGAAGAGCACCTGGGAAGGTTGGGAAAGCCGCCGGAAGGGTGGGAAAGCAGCCGGCAGGGAGGGGGGGGGTGGGGGGTGGGCAGGGTAGAGCAGCCAGTGGGAGGGAGTAGAAAAAAGCAAGCGGAAAGATGGAAAGGGAGCCGGAAAGGCGGAAAAGGCGAGCGGAGGGGGCATGGAAGAGCACCCGGAAAGGGAGGTGGGGAGGGAGGGCAAGCAGCCGGGAGATGATGAGTGGGGTGGCAAAAGCAGGCGGGAAGATGGGAAAGGAGCCGTCAAGGCGGCAGAGCATCCGGGAAAGATGAGGATGGGGGGGAAAAGGAGGGGGGGTGTATGTGTGTGTGTCGGGGGGGGGGGGGGTGTCACTCACCGGCCTTGGCTTGCTCGCGGTAGCTCTTCTCGCTGAGGCAGACGGCGGTGCCGTGGAGCAGGGCGTGCAGCGGCTTCTCCTCGCCCTGCCGGGGCAGGCAGCGCAGCCCCCGGGCGCAGCGCTCGGGTGTAGACGCCGCAGGGCTGTCCGGCGGGCAGGGCGCAGGTGAGGCAGCAGCCGCAGCCGGGCTCCTTCACCAGCTCGCAGCCCAGCGGCGGCGGCGGGCAGAGCGACAGGGCTTTGCCGTCGCAGGGCTCGCACTGCACGAAGGAGCCCAGGCAGCGCGACAGCCCCGGGCAGGCGCCCAGCAGCACCAGCAGCCGCAGCAGCATCGCGGCGGGGGGATGCGGGGGGCTGCTGCCGCCGGCAAAGATGGAGGGGGGGGATGGGATGGGATGGGATGGGAAGGGGGGGGGAACGACACACACACACAGGCGGTGCTTGCTTCCCGCTTGCCCCTTTGGGGGCCAAAAAAAAAAAAAAATTTAGAAAAATTAAAAAAAAAAATTAAAAATTTCAAAAAGGAAAAGGGTCGGAAAGCGCAGCCCCTCTTGCAGGCGCCCCGCTGTGGGGGTTGTTCCTGGGGGTGCGAGACCCTCCTGCTTTTCTTTTAGCGTTGGGGGTGGGGGAACGGGACGTCTAGGTTTGCTTTTTGCCTTTTTCTTTCTTTTTTTTTTTTTTTTTTTTTTTCCTCCCCCTCCTTTTTCTCCCTTCTTTCAGCTTTTTCTGGCGTCGAAAAGGGGAATCGCGATCCGCGGGAGCGCAAAGAGAGAGGGGAAGGGAAGGAGGGGGAAAAAGGGAGAAAAGCCTGCAGGGGTTGCACAGCCTACAGGTTGCAGGGGGAGGCGGGGGGGAGCAGGGGGGTTTGGGGAGGTGGGACGGCGGTTTCACACACACACTCACACAGACACACACTCTTCCCGAAGGGGTCGGAGGAGGCAGGTTGGGAAGGGAGCAAAGTTCCTTGAAAACCAGTGTCCTGCTATTAATGCATCAAAGCAGTCAAGAGGGGAGGGGAGAAAAAAAAAAAAAAAACGCAGGAGAAGGAAGAGGGGATGCAAAGCTCCCCTTCCCTCTCTCTTCTTCTGCAGGAGGAGAAAAAGTCTCTCCCGACGCAGCGAGCTGCTGGGAAGCTTGGTATGAAGCAAAGTTGTATTTCGATCGGCTCTGTTCAACCCTCCCGCTTTCCTCTTCCAAGATTTGCAAAGGCAAGAAAAAGCGGAAAAAAAAAAGAAAAAAAAAGCCAAAAAAAAAAAGGCAAAAAGAAAAAAAGTTTTCTGCAAAGTTGGAGTGTTTTGTTGCAAAGTCTGCAGAGGAGCGGTAAAAAACAGGGGGAAGAAGGGGGGGGGGTAAAAAAAAAAAAAAAGAAAAAGAGAGGAAGAAAAAAAAAAAAAAAAATCCACTTTGTAGATCTCCCAACACTTTTCCCCTGGAGAAGTTTCTAAAGAGACTGAATACTGCAGAACAGGCTGTCTTTTAAATAGACTGCCTCTGGCTGCCTGCCAGCCCCTAGCTGCAATTTGAGATCCCAATGACACCTCAGCTTGACTAGGTGCCAGCAGCGAGGGCCCTATCAGTGCACACTCGGGCGGGTGGGGGTGGGGGTGCGCAGCTTCTGACTTCTGGGCTTCAAACCCCGGGCAGTGATCAAGGATAATATTATGAGGAGAGACAAGGGGAGGAGGAGGGGGGAAGGGGGAAGCCGAGGATTTGGGGGGGGGGGTGGGTGGGTGGGTGGGGGAAGTTCAGATCTTCACGGTTTAAGAGGGGGGGCAAAAAAAAAAAAAAATTCAAAAAAAAAAAAAAAAGAGATGTGATTGCAATTGGGTTGCACGGCTGCAGGGAGGGAGAGGTCGGGGCTCTGAGTTTGGGGAGGAAGGGGGGTGGGGGGGGAAGGTTGAGTTAGCAGGGCCTGATCCTGCACGCTGTACCCTGTGCCGGTGGGGCAGGGACCCCCTCTCCATCCTCCGCCTGGTTAGCGGGAGGGTTGGGGACCCTCAGAGAGAGAGGGGTAGCGGGAGGGTTGGGGACCCTCAGATGAGAGAGGGTTAGCAGGAGGGTTGGGGACCCTCAGAGAGAAGAGGGGAGCCGGTGCACGCACCTTCCCATGGGCTCCAGAGGTGAGCGCAGAGGGGAGATGGCTGGGTGCGCGCCAGGGAGCCAACTCTCGCCCACCCTGGTCCGGGAAGGGGCCTCTGTGTGTGTGCGGGGTGCCCAGCTCTCCTCTCCTGCCCCGCTGCCCCTGGGCGAGGGGTAAAAACACGGGGAGGCTTTGCCCAGTGCCCGGGGTACACCCCTGACACCCCCCAAACAGCAAGGGTTAACGCAGCCGGACAGTGAGCAGGAGGGAGGGCTGGGCTGCTTGTAAGAACTGTGTTAGATTCCTCTTTGGAAAAGTTCGCTGTTGCTTAGGGCATGCCAGAAAACAAGGGGAATTTTGCCATGTGAAGTCCAATTTGCACGTTTTAGCTCATTCTTCTTCTGCCTCTTGCCCTGCACGAAGTGGGGAGGGAGAAGAAAAGGAGAAAAAAAAAAAAAAAAAAAAAAAAAAAGCGCTTTGCAACGCTCATCCTCAGTCCTGGATAGCTTGGGATTTGTTGTCTTTTGTTCCACCGCTGCATTCCTAAGGGTTACAGCTCTCCAGGCCCCTGGTCCTTCGCACTTGCCTCCCTCAGCGCTCATTCATTGCTAGGAGCGGGGAAGCTGGAAGCATGGCGAAGGGAATCTCCAAAATTGCAGTGTGCGGCCCCGTGGCCCGCCCAGGCAGCTGTGTACGGGGATGTTACACCTGGAGCAGAAGGACGAGCTGAACCCAGCCGGCAGGAACGGCTGAGCCAAGGGGTGGGAGTTCGCTCACAAGCGCAGGGTTATCTACCGGGGGAGTGGGAAATTAAAAGGGATCAGCCAATTCTGGGTGAGGTTTACGCACGATTGAAGTCAACCCCCAAACCCCCCCCCCCCCCCCCCCATATGCACACGCTCCTCCAAAGCCTCATATTCCCCAGGTTTCTTTTTAGATCAGTCATCTATGCAGCTGCATTGCATGGATTTTGCCACTAGAATGCACCCTTATCTATGGTAAGAGGACGGATGGTTGCTTAAAAGCATTAACTCCTTCCTCGCCAAAATTGCCAAGCTTAAGGCTTTTTTTTTTTTTGCACCTCTCAGGTGTTCCCTGTTTTACTACCTTCCTGCCCCGTGTGGACTCTGTAGTAAAGAGCAACTCCCGCCTGTCCTCCCCTCCTTTTCAAACAAGAAATCCACATCTCTAAGCTTTTTTGGGTTTGTTTTTGCTTTCTACCAAGAGGTTTTCCAAAGGTTTTATTTAATACTACCCGAATCTCTGCTTAGATCACAGTTAACTGCCAAAAAATAGGCACCCTTAAGGTAAGAAAAGCCACCCCCTAGGATTTTATCTAGAAGTGTTTTCAAACGGTTTCTCCAGTTCACACTTACGACTTTTACAACATATTAATTGCATCCTGCCGCTCATTTTTATGAGAATCTGCCGCCAGCCTGAATGGGTGCTTTGCAGAGAATCGCGCCGGGCAGAGAGCGAGCACTGTTCACCTGGAGATCTGGAAGCACTTTGTGAGAGGGCTTAGGGCGGGAGAGAATTTGCTATTCTCGTTCTCTCCTCCACCACTTAAGAAACAGTGTGCCCCGTATATTAGTACCTGTTACGGAGATAGCGAGAGCATCTAGAGGGGAGGTTTCGCTCCCACTCCAGCCTGCGAGACACAAAATGGTGAGGCGTGTAGAGAACTGCCTCCGTCGAGCCCAGCTGCAAGCCCTGGCATAGGAGGCTTGGGCATGGCTGCATTGCCACGGGGCAGAGATCCTGCGAGGGATCCCTGGGGAAGCTGCTCTAATTTAAGTCTACCCGGGAACTTTCTCCTGGGCTTTCAGAGGAGGCCAAAATCCGGGTGGTGTGAAGTTGTCTAGCGGCCACCCTCATTTCACTCCTGCGTTGTGCTGCGAGGACCTTCATCCACAGAAGCACACCTGGAAACTGAGTCATATCCTCAATCTGAAGACGACAAGGTTTTAGCTATGGGATGTGCCCTGATGGTGGGTTTTCTCCCACGTTATAAAAGTAGCCTCAGCCATGGGGATCTTGGGGCTGGCACCTGCTTTGAACCGCTGAGCCCAGCAGTCCGGATGGAGCTGCAGATGAATGCCTGGTCCATGCTCCTCACGAGGGCTGTCTTTTTAGCATCTTTTGCTGACACTCCAAAAAACCCCCACTACCCTGGAAAAGCAGCGGCGCAGTGTGCAGAATACGGCTGGTCATAAGCTGTAGGAGAGCCTGCAGCTAACAAAGATCACATTTCTCCTGGCTTGTGCTCTTCCAAGGGAGATCGCAGTCATGTTTTATGTTCATAAGACATGCTTTCTTATTTTGGGGGAGTGAACAGGGCTTTCAGAGGAAACCAAGGATTCTATTAGCGTCTTCTAATATACTTCATTGCTATAGGCTCCATGTGTTACATATGGCTTGGTTGCAAAAAAAAAGGAAATAATTATTTGGGAAGCAGTTACCATTCTTTACATCTCGGATACGTCACACTTCATTACGATACTCTCTGTAATGTGCAAAAGCACTGACTTTCCTGGGTATGATAAAGAGGATGGAACATACGCTTTAATCAGTTTGGGCTAATCTGTGTGTTTTGGAGGCACTTAGAACATCAAACAAGTTCAGGCAATCTAGAAAGATTAAGGGCTGAATCACAGATACAGGAGTGAGATATTTTTTTTTCTCCCTCCAAAACCACTGTCCAGTTTGTGTAGATCTGAAACTCATTAGGAAAATAATGCTTATACAGGAGGATGGGTGATTTTTTTTTTTTTTTAATGTGCAAGTATTAAAAACCACCAGAGGTTGTGAAATCAGGTGTCTGAACATCGTCATGAAAAAAAAGCCAATATTTCATCCCTGGAGGGAAAAAGGACAAATGACAAAAGTGGAACTGATGGGGCAAGTCTGAGACGTGCAGAAAGGGCCGATGGGCAACAGCAGGCAGTGCAGGTATCGACAAGGCGTTTCACTTTGCACGGAGACGGGGCTGAGTGTCAGAAGTACAATGTGGTTTCTTCCCAAGACATTTGTCCTTCCCTTGGACAGTGCCTTCTTACTTGCGATGATAACCCCAAGAAGTGTTCGCAGCTTCATGCTGGGAGCCCCTTTCCAGCAGGCGCGAGCAGCCCGTCCTGCAGCGGTGGGTGTAGTAGAGCTAGCGAGGGCTAGGTGGCATACTGGATACGTTGGAGAGTCACCTCCAAGGACTTCCTTCCACATCCAGCGAGGGCTAGGCTGAATGAAATTATCTCTTTGCAAGCAGCTTTCTGTGTCATTAAAAAAACAAAGCAACCGATGCTTCCAGTGAAGACAGCATCAATGTTTTGCTTTCTAACATGCCTCATGGGGGTATCAATTTTAAACCGCATGTAGAAATGGAGTCTCCCCTCACCAGATCAGCGCTTGGGTGTTCTGCGGGGCTGTGTTGGCTCTGTTTCATATTATCAAGGCTCGGCTGCCAAGATTTCCAGCGGTGACTGGTGACTGGGGTGCCTCCATCTCCCCATGGCCCACTCGAGTCAGCTTGCAAGGTGGGGGGATTCAGTAAGTGAGGGACATCAGATCCTGAGCATCAGGAGGTCCTCGGAGTCTTTCACAAGGATCGAAGCATAAAGGCTGTACTGGGTGTTTAAATGATAGAGGCAAAAATGGCTCAGAGGACAAATTCCTCTTGCCTGAGCACAGACAAAATTAGTTTCTCCTGCTAACGGGGAAAAGACAGATGTTTCATCATGAGCAGACAACAGAGGTTCCCCTTTGCACCTTCCCAGACGGAGCGGAGAGCAGCGGTCATTGCAGTGGTGGTGGCTCTTGAAGGACCTGAGAGCGGTCCCCGAGTGCAGGGCGAGTGGCTTGGCGTCCCTCCCAGCACACGTACGCGGCCCAGCAACAAGCGGGTGCCGTGACTCTCCCACCCTCCCGGCCACGCATGCCATGGGCATGGGCCTGCTTATGGGGTCATGCTCCCCTGGGGCATGGGGAAGGTGCAGTCTGGCTCTGGGGAGGAGGCTGGCCCTCTTCCAGAGACTCGGAATGACCGGGATGAGTTGCAAAAGCAGCTTCAGTTTCCCCTGTCTGCGCAACAGGGCTGGTGAGGCTTCTGTATCTCGGGGAGGACTGGGTGGGTTTAAAGGGCTGTCTTTGAAAGCGGTTGGAGATCTTGTCAAGGTGCTCTGCAAGCTGGAAATATCCCTGTGATTCGCTCGCTTTCCACCTCCACCTTCCC
Source organism: Pluvialis apricaria (assembly GCA_017639485.1). Classification (NCBI taxonomy): domain Eukaryota; kingdom Metazoa; phylum Chordata; class Aves; order Charadriiformes; family Charadriidae; genus Pluvialis; species Pluvialis apricaria. Next base: position 64,982,451 of record CM030011.1, on the reverse strand, counting down.
CCGCTCTGTGCTGCCCACATTCTTTTTTTGTTATTAATTGTTTTAGATTCAGACAATGCCTCTCCTTTGGCCTCAGGCAGACACACTGGCTGAATCACTAAAACACTTTAACACACATCTGCTGAGGCAGCAAAACCCGGTATCTCTCTCTCTTTTTCTCTCTCTTTCTCTGCCTCTCCAGTATCACAGTCAAAAGGTGACCGAGACACAAAGTATTGGAATTGGCTGAAAAGGGAAAGTGCTCCCAGCTGAAGTGCAGAAAACACCTGCATCTAATAAAAACAAATGAGAAACATCATCAATAACCAGAAGAAAAAATGGTATAAATAAAAGGAAGAGTATAAATTCAGATGGTCTCTAGGAAATTTGAACAGATGCCCCAGCCTGCTGTCTTCTGGAGGTATTGTCTAATTATTTACCTTGTAGTGCAATAAAATACAGGGGGTTGCCGTGTCTCTCTGGCATAGACTAAGGAGCTTTAGAAAGCTTGCTGTGCAGATGGATGCCATGGTGATGGGTGACCCAGAAATACAATAGATTGTTGCTGTGGCGGGAGAGGGGCATCTCCTGGAAGAAGTGGTTGTCCTCAGAAGGATGCTTCTTTCTGCCCTGTAAGGTTTTGCAGGTTCTGCTGTGAGCATTAGGATAATGATTTAGTGTAGAAAATACGTTTGAGGTTGACCGAGAATCCAGAGGGTGGGCTGGGTGTGACGTGGGATGCCCTTTGCCTCTGTGATCACGTACCTGCTGCCTGGTCCCCGTGAACTGGCAGTAAGCAGTGCTTTACCTGGAAGAGAGGACTCCTGACTGTGACCGTCAGCTCCCTCCAAGCTGCTGTGCACGTTCGTTCCTGAACCTTTGCATAGTGCCTGAGGAGCTGGCATGAAAATAACCTCTTGGGCCCTGATGATTTCTTTTTTTTCTTTTTTTTTCTTTTTTCATCTTTCAACCACTCTGGATTCCCTCCTGCTCTGTGCATGAGCCAAGATGGATTTGGGATTTTAATTTCCTTTTGCATTGCCACTTGTCTGGAAATGTTCTTGTCTGAAGTGGTATCACCACCAGGAGCACACCAAAATCCCTCTCCAAAGGGCAGGGAGGTTTTCATGGAGAGCCTGATGGGTGGGTGCCTGGCTGCACTGTTGACAGGAGTGAGTATGGATGGTTTGGAGGCTTTCTAGAGATGAGGAGATGTGACCTCTACAGCCTGCCTCTGAACAGCACTCAGAAACCAGGCTGTCTCTTCTGCTGAGGTGCCACAGAAGTTTCCAGGGACATCCAGACTACTCTGGGATGTGGAGATGGGAAGAACTGGCTCTTCCCATTTATAGCCCTTTTGACTAGGGAAAATTCTCCTTTCTTCTCCCTTTGACTATCACACCTCGATTTCTTGCAGTTTTCTGCTGGTGGGATGCCTGTGTACAGCTTTCTTCATTAAATACCCACAATGAGTAGAGCAGTTGTGTCATTCAAAGGACAATTAAGATCCTCACTGATCTAATCCAGGCCGCAGCTTAGACCCTCAGCTTCCCCATCGTGAAAGAAAAATATCCTGTCTCCATCCCAGACACATGCGTGGAGCCTCATCCCTGAAGGTCTGCAGAGCGCTATAAGGTCAGGAATGCACGTAGCATTTCGGAGTCCTGCTGAGACACTGGGGACAACAGCTTCTGTCATGGGGATGCAGGCTCATGCAAGACTGGATGGAGACGGACCCAAACCAGAGGGGCCCTCAAACACTGCTTGGATATATCCTCTTCTTAGCCGCCAGTAACTGGCCTGGATGTGGGCTCATGATTATATCCCTGAAGTAATTCCCTGGACTTCCCCTTACCCCCACTCTATAATTATTCATAGTTATTTTCTAATGGCTGTCCTGCCACTTGTTTTCCTTCTGGCTTTCTTCTTCTTCCGAGTAATGAAAACACATTGATGGCCTTTCTCCAAGAAGAGTTATTAAGGCAATCGCCCCTGCCTATCCCCCCTCCCCTCGTTTAAAGCCCATCAAGCTCCATTGGATTTGTGGCCAGAGTTTGCATCAAATTACTATTTTGGGGTTGCCAAAAAAAGCACAACCAGAAAGTTTGGAGGAGAGGTGGGAAAAAGAAGAGAGAGAGAAAGTTATAATCTTCCCAGATCACTATTAATTACATATACGATAATTGCACTGTTCCGGACAGTTACACTGCTGACAAGCAGGAGGATCAGCTCTTGCAGGGGAACCTGTGTGCGCATTTCGGCCTTTGCTTTTCCTCTAGAACAAGTACTCTGTGACTCGCAGCTGCTGCTGCGACACCTCGGTCCCCAGTGGGATGGAGAGGACAATGTGCATGTGCAGGGAGAGCGGATGGCTTCACCCCCTCGATGGCAGAGCTTGCTCCCACGAATGGGTCCTAGCTTGGCTTGCCAGTTTGCCGCGTCCTCTGAGGCCGAATTTCAGTGCCACGTTTTGTTAATGCAGTCCCCTGACAGCCCGGAGCACGGCAGATGTGGGGTGCAGGATGCTGAACTGGGGGCAACTGTCTAAAGCTGTTACTCAAGGTAAAGAAGAATTAAGGGGTGCCGTCTCCTGGCTATGGGCTGAGCGGCGCCTCATTCGGATCTCACGGGAACATGCCCTTGCGTGGATGGGTCTAATGGATAAACACAGTGATTTGGAGCAGCCCCTGTGAGTCAAACCGTTCCTGATTTATCCAGAGGGATGTAGCAATTAGGGAAGAGAGCAGTGATGTCAAAAGGCACTTGGCTGTCCTCCAAACAGCCCCTTCTTCTGGTGCCTCTTTTGGAGGCCACCGTCCTCCCCAGTCTCCTGCAGTGGTGAGATCCCCGATGAGTCTCTCCCTTGCACCACGGCCCAAGTTATTATCTCCTCTCATTGCCTGTTCTTGATGCTTCCTGCTTGAAACCCCCTCTCCTATCCTAAGCCAGTGGTGTGAGGACCCAAATACTCATCAGAAGCAAAACCTCAAAGGCATTAAAATAACACATTTTGTCATCGACCCAGTTATCTGCGTTTTCAGAGCTGTCTCACTTCAGACCCATCAAAAGCTTTGGATCCCACATATTCTCACCTGTAATGTGATATATCTTGTGCCTTGTACCAAATGCCCTCCCTAAAACTGCATATCACGCAGACCACTCAGAGAAGAGCAGAAACACCCACTTACCAGTGGGGAAACATTTTTATACAACATCCACTTCATCTCCAGCCTGTGAATTCTGATCCTCACGGGGAAGCTAAAATAATACCGACTCTTGAACTAAAATTCATAACTCTCCTGGCTGTGACAAATCACAGCCTCAACAAGAGATATTTGTTTTATGGCATATTACAGCTTCCCTTACAATTTACCTGTCCCCCAGGATCTTAAAGGCAATAATTATCCGTCTGTCCATCCAGGACCAACAGCCTTCCTGCCTCCCCTTTTCCATCTCTGCTCTCCAGTTGCTGGCTTCCTTTACATAGTCAGGCACAGCCACCACAGCAGAGAGCCACGGCTGGTGTCTGTAAGCCAGGGACAGGTCTCCCTGGCACTCCTGACAAATGGCCTGAGGCGGTGGGTCCCCCTTGTTGTCCCACTTCTGGAGTGGTAGCAAAAGTACATACAGCAAGAGCTGTAGGGCCCCGCTACCAGTCTGCGACCCTAACTCCCTCCCCTCGTTGGTGGGGGGGAGCATTTTCACCCTATGAACAGGACATCCGTACCTTTGCACTTTGTTTTCCCTGGGAAGCATCCTGACTCCCGTTTCTGCCCTGCCGGCCGTCCTGGCAGAGTGGAGCGTCGCTCACTGATGACCCAGCAAGAGTCCTTGCCACCCTCTGATGACCAGCCCCGGGCAGCACTGGTCCATAGGGTTGAGACTGGTCCATGAAACCTATCATTGTTTCACTCAATATTAAAAGAAATAATAAAAATGTGGTATTAAAGCATATGCATAAAAAAGGGAGTTGAAATAAGATCAGATGCAATCCAGGAGGCGGTGAGGGAAAATGGAGTCTGTGCCCAGTGCAGAAATAGTGGGGCATTAAATGTACAACTGTCTCTTGGGCTCCCAGACTCAGAGCACACATCAAAGGCCTGAACTTGGTCCAAACCATCATATCTTTTTTTCTTCCTTCCCTTCCCCCCTCCCCCCCCATTTTTTTTTTTTTTCTTTTCTTTTGGAGGGGGGAATCTCCACAGCCTCATATGAACCGAGTTTCACAACCTGGGGCAGGCACGTAGCTTTCTCTGCACTCCTCCTATTTTCTTTTCGCAGCCATGCCACGGCAGGCTGAGAGAGAGGGAGAGGGAAAGGCAGACCCACGTGTGCCTTGCATTGGTGCTAACTCCTTAGAAAAGCCATCGGGAGGTCAAGCAGAGCTCATGGGTCTCTCGGCAGGAGCCAGCACCCTCATGGGTCTGTGCTGGGAAGCGGTTACGATTCTTGTGCTTTTGCAGCCTGGGGAAATGCAGTGACTCAACACACTCGTGCCAGTGGGTGACATCTTCGTGTTGTGTTGCATGTAACGGCATCAGGAATTAATTCAGTATTCCCCCCGGCATGTCAGGCTGGCAGGAACTCACTCAGACTGGAGGCATGCTCCGGCACACGTGACGTCGCATCTTTGAAGGCACTTCTTGCAACGGTCTTGGGAAAACACCAGCCAACTGTGTGCTGTTTGGCAAGAGGAGGGTAAAGGGAACAGGGCAAGGAAGCCGAGCCCTCCTACAAAAGGAAATTCCAGGAGAGCTTCTCCATAGCTGTGGGTCTCACTGGGATCCATGGACCTTTGGTCACCATCCCTCTGTCTGGAGCGAGTCCGGTGTAAATGGTGCCTTTAGACATTGAGCTTCCTCTAGGGCAGTGAATTTTTACATTTCAGATGGGAGCCTGGGATTGAACCAGTGTGTGCAAAATGGGCAACAGAGGTTTAAGGGCTCAAGAGAAATGTGGACCAACTTGACAGGGTAGACTTAGAGGGCATAGTGCCATGAAGAGCACACAATTTACAACGCAGTTAGGAAGAGGAGCAGGGATCTCCCTCTCCTGCAGCATAAGAAAGATGGAGTGCCCTTTCTCGGTGTTCAAATGTCACATTAGGAAGCGGCACAGTAAACAAGCAGCCTGGCAGTGATGCCAACTCCGCCGACATTCATATACCAGAGTGGTGGATTCTTCCTCAGGACAAGGACTACATCTGCAAACAAAGCCTGTGCACAAATTTAGGCCAAAGGAAAAAAACCATGCCTCCCACTTGCCTTCATTTTTATGGCCCATTTGCACTCTTTTTCCGGAGTTTTCAGCAGCCTCTTCAATCTTCCTGCAGAAATCCCTCAGGACAGCCTGATCCAATATAAACTTTACTGTAGCAGCTTTCCCAGGTGACTGGCTCCTGTAGCTATTCTCTCTGTTCTAGCTCTGCCTGAAGCCACTACTTGTTCCCAGATCCTTGATGCTTTTCTGAGGTCTCCAAGTCTGTGAATAGCACGTTCCCTGATTTCCTATCTCTTCCTTGAAGACCTTCTTGTTTGCCTCTTAAAATCTCATCGTTTCAAAGAGCAGGCAAAGTTTTCAGACTTTGTACTGTATGTCGACTGAAATCTTCCTAAATCTGAACATATTTCAAGTGCAGTGGTGCAAGATGTTGGAGGGGGTCACAGCGAGAGTCCTGTAAGACCTTCATCTCCATCTTTCCACCATGTCATCCTCAACTTTACTCACACTCTTCCAAATCAATGTGGTAGCCTAACAAGCTATGCTTGCAAACTCCATCCCACCTTGCTTTACACATCTAAAAGTTGTTTGTCTGGTTGAAGGTAGCTGTTGAGCTCTTTCATGGTTAAAGATAGATGTCCCCAGACCTGAGAGTTTTGGTGGATGTTGAGAAGTCCTGTCCTTTCCAGGGTCACTTGACTGAGTGGTGACTACTCCGGTGCTTGCAAGGCTAATGCCTTTAGTCCTTCCTCCAAAACAGCCTGGCTTTCATGCCTTGGACTCTGATGCTTTTCCAGCAGGCTTGGGAGTCCTTTGGCTGACGGCCGCTCAGCTTCCAGGACCAGGCAGGGGCGGATGGCTGCAGTTACCCTGGTACAGCTGCAGCTTGCACGGGATGTCTTAGGCTCAGTCATGCCTGCATCCGTTCCAGCTGGTGGATGAGCCAGAAAGGCTGCTCTTTTAGCTCAAAGGGTAGCTGGAGAGTGGCCTTAAACAAAGTTTGGACTCTGGACTTCTGTTCCTGGAGCTGTCTGGATACAGTTTTAACTGAGCATGATGTATGTGGCTGCTGAGTTACCAACCCTAATCTTTTTCCCCTCTACCATAACCAGTTTCCACAAGCATTGTGAGGCCAGCTCTGAAAAAAAACCCCAACCAACTCCAAACCAAAAAAAAAAAAACAACACCAGCCTCTGTTGAGGGAAAACATTAGTTAAGCGACTACATTTCCTGTACATCAAATGGCTGAAGACATACAGGTTTCCCAGTTTCCAGGGCACCGTAAAATGAAACACAATAGGAAGCAGGAATGAGATTAATGGGAAAAACGTCACGGTCTGCTCTCAGCCAGAGCAGTCGCACCAAAAGTGATGGGACTGCGCCAGTGGAGGTATGAGCAGGATTTGGCCTTGAATCTGTTAAATGAGGACATTACCAGAGTACCAGATTACACAGCCTAGTTCTCTGAAACAAATCCTGCTAAAGTAGAAAGGATTTGTTAGGAGGCTGCAAGGTCAGGAAAGCAAGATTATTGGTTTAGCAGCCTTCTGCTGCGCTGGGGACCCCAGGCGATGGCAAGCACAGCTCTGCCCAGCATTTCACATCTTTCGCTTTGTCATTTAAAAACTTGTAAAAAGCAGAATGAGACAGTCTCCTTTCTTTATCTTCAATATTTGCACAGTTGGAGTAATTCTTACTCTCTGCTTTTTTTTTTTTCTCCCTCAGAAAACAAGTGCTTCAATGCCCTTATTTTCTAAATAAACTGAACATGCCCACACAAGTGCACCCACGAATATTAGCAGCCCAGAGCGCATGACCACAACAACGAACCATTTTGTAGCGCAGTCTTCATGAATATCCTGTTCAGACCAGCCGAGCCCCCTGTTCATAAACAGCTCTATAGTTTCTGTTAACCAGCAGCCCTCCGGTAATGATCTTTTCTGTTCAGCCCCGTACCCTTCGGTGACCTTCCAATAAAAGACCCCACTATCACTGTGCAACTTGGCCACAATTAATCAATGTAGCTCAGGGCTTGCAGATTACTTTCACCCTGCCAGCCATTACTTTTGAGTGACCCTACAATAACAAATCGAGATCCACTGCCGGAAAAATAGTCAGATATTTTTATTTTATTGCAAATACCTCGAAACAGCTCTCTAAATAATTGTATTTTTTCTTTTAGCCATTTCAGAAATTAAAACTTATGGCCAGAACTTTGATTAACATGAGCACAAAGAAATAGTAATTTGGGGGGAAAGGCAGAGATCATTTGTAATAGGTTAATTGTCCAATCAGGACAAAGAAGGAACACCCAATGACAGTCTGGAGGATTCAAGTCCTGCAGCACAGCACAGCACAAATCACATCTATGGGACTTCATTCTGCCCCTCCACCACCCAAAGAGGAAGATGTCACCCATCTTATGCCCGGGCATGTCTCTTCTTGCCTGTGTGATACCCATCCCAAGGCTTAGAAGATGCTATGACAGCTGTGACAAGTTGTGTGCTAGCAGTTACACAGTGCAGTCACATGCTGGTGCTTGAGCCCCTGTCCTCTTCAACTTGCCTTTGCAAGTGCAACCACAGCCTCTGGTTTGTCCCCCCCCTTTCTCTGGTGGATTTGCTGGTGGCTAATGCTGTGGCTGAGTCACCTTTTCCTAGAGCAGGTACTTAATTTCCAGCTCTCTCCTTTATCTGGTTGCCAGTTTTCATGAAAACTGTAGAAATGTTACATCTTGGAGGACCCTGCAGTGCTGTCAGATTGGGCTGAAATGGACCAGTGGGTTGAAAAGATGCTGCAAAGTCATGGGGACACAGAAATACCCATACCCCTAAGCATAAATATGGCTGAGCACTGTTTGGTCCACAGTGTCTGGTGTCACAGCATTGTGGTGGCTTTTTCACTGTGTCCTTTGTAAGCCTCTGTCAAAGTCACAGTCTGGAATTTGTCCTGTTTCACCTTGTTTTAGCACCTGGGGTTGAAATGAATTTTAAAACCAGAGAGAAGCACAAAGAGCTGGCACACAGTGGGGTCCTGGCTCTGATCTCTCCAGAGCCACTGACTCACTCTGTGATCTTCGGCAAGGCTGTTGACCTGCCTGTGCTTTGTGCTACACAGCTGGAAAATGGAGTAAAAAAAAAAAAAAAAAAGCAATGGGAACTTCACTCAAAAGAGCAGATGCAAAGATTTTCTAGATAAACAAATCACCCAAGCCCTGCCACTCCAGCCCCCCCAGTCCTCCTCTCTTCTTTGCACCTTATAGTTCAAGCAAGAAGCAGTTTAAAGTGGAAAGTCTGGGGTTGTGTTTTCTTACATGTTCTGGATCCTCCTTTAACTGTGAAAATGTTCAAAGTGAAAACTTGACCTGGCAACAGTTTCTGAATGACCTTGCTTTGGCTGTGAAATCCACTTCAGCTTTGCAGGAGCAGATTTTTATAGTCTTCTCTGGTAGAGGAACAAAAAGATTTTTTATTATTATTATTATTTTTCTTCAAGAGGAAACTTTATACAGACTATGTGTTATGCTTTCTCCCAGCACTCAAGGTCAAATCAGCAGTTCTCTTCTCACTGTTCCCCACTCACTTTGTATCACCCAAAAAAATAAATCCCTTCCCTGCTGTCTCGCTGCAGATACTCCACAGCAGCAGAGAGGAAGGACAGAAGCGCAGGCAGACAGCGTGACATTTCTGCCATTGCAGCCACGCACAGTAAAGCCTCACGTCTAGGCAATATGATCTTGTAGCTTAAAGTTTCTAATTATAATTGCTTAACGGAGGTGTGACAAATGCTGCCTTCTAATTCAAAGGAGTAACGATTCATGGGAACCCGGAGCTATCCAGGACTCCCCGATCCAAGTTCCTTATAGTACAAGCCATGGCACTGGGGATAAACACCTCCAGTGGATTAACTTTAGGCCGTAACTCAAAAGTGGCCAAAGACACCACTGGTGAAGATTTGATAACAAGTGCTCTCCAGCTCGGTAGTGAGTGCAAGATCAGAAGCTGTGGCTGAACATCTGGGCCTCAGCTGGAGCTAACTTGATCCTCCTCAGGCACCCTATGCCAGAAGCCGTCTGCTGAACGCTGCGGTAACTTGCTGCAGGCCATTTTTGCCAGGGCACTATACGCAGCGCCAGCCATGTATGGGTTGAGAAAGAGCATTTATGTTTGCTGAAAAGGCTTCACCGTGCGTGACAGTGGTTGTTAGCATGTGCAGCCAATAGGCCTCACACCTTGGCAAGACCCACAGGCGCACGCAGCACAGGACATTCGGATTTACGTGCCTGCACACCCTTATGAAATTGAGACTTAGGTGACAACTAATTCTGAATGATGTGTTAAAAAAAAGGCAACAGATATGCAATAAGGGCTAATCCTAACGTGAAAAAATGGTTCTCTGTTTCCTGGTCCGATCCTTGGAAAAGAAAGCTTGGTCTCTGACACTGACTTTCCCCATGGCCATAGGCGAGTCAGCCATAACTTCTTAGCCTTATACACTGAGCATAAAAACCATTTCCTTTTAGTTGTCCAGCTCATACCTGTGCTTCCTAGTCTTGGCCTGGGGAATAGCATGTCCCAGGGCCATTCCCAGTAAGCGTTGTGGAGGTGGCTACCACAGTATGGAGGAGGGAAAGGAAAGGGAATTTAGTTATAAGCCAAGCTGAGCTGACTTGTGCCAGGCAGACTCCAGACTACAGTCCCTGATCTCTTAGTTACAAGGATATATATCCTTATATATATGGCCTGCATTTCCAGAATTGTAAATGAGACATCACATCATCAGGGTTGAGAGAGTAACACACTGAGGAAAGGGAGACAGGCCAAGGACATATTACAGTATTATCTTATTATTCCTTTATACTCTCTTTCAATCGAACTGTGTTCCCCATCCAGCATTTTACACATGATTATGGGCTCTTTGGGGGCAGAGACCATCTTTTAGTTGCATTTGTGCAGCCGCTGAAACAATGAGGTCATGTCCTTGATGAGGATTTCTGCACGCTAGGGATGCTAATGATGCCTGGATGCTCACAGGAAGGGCAAAGGAGCGCTCCTCTGCTGAGATGCTACTCGACAGCAGAGTCAAAGGTCTGTTTGCTTGTCTTGCTTGTTGCAAGTTGGCGGGGGTTTGGTCATGGCCATCTAAGGAATACCTGCATGATATTTTGCAACCAGAGGGTTCGTTCCTCTGCCAAAGATGTTCCCACATTGCGAAATGTTCACCAATAGCCTCACTTGCATAAGAATTGCCCCTGCCACCAGAAGGTTTGGGGCCTACGTGTAACTGAAATGTGAGGTCTAGGAAATATTGTCAGAAATCTCTTTAAGGCAATTTTTATTAGGTGTTGGATGTCCTAGTTGAGGGTTATTTTCCCTCTTAAAGGCTAATGTAGGAAAGAATCACACCATCAGTTCAGCCCTCCCATGAACCACTGGCAGACTGTGTCCACAAGGGGAACAGAGGTGACGGGATGAGCCATGCTAGATTACGGAGTGTGGCCAGATGTGCTGAGGAGTTTGTGAAGCCTGTTCCTTGCTACGGGTTTGACATGCGTGAGGGGACTGCTGAAGCTGATCCTCCTGCAGAGCTGCAGCTCGCTGTTGCTTCGAAATCTCCTCTCTGCTCCCTTGCTGTGGGAGGCATTGCTCCATCACTGTGACCTTGCTCGCTGTTGGGGCACTCTCTTTGCTCTCCCCACATGTCCAAGCAAGCTTGTCTTCTGCCCAGTGTCCACACTTGTCTTTCTGGATGATGTACTGTAGCTTTTCCTTCTGCCTATTGTTTGCCCCATCGCTGTGCTTCAGGCTGCTTCAACCAGAGAGGCTAAGGTAGGTTCGGGAGGGAGGGAAGAAAAGCAGGGAAACAGGAGTTGTGGCCTGAAAAGGCCATTCAAAGGCACCCAGGAGTCAATTCTCTGCGTGCACCATCCTGGCCCATGCTTTACACCCACGGGCAGACAGTGATGGAGAAGTGCATATAGGGAGCCATAAGCTGCTCTGAGCTGAAGCTTTCCCATGCATCCCCCCAAGCAGAGTGGGGCTGAGCAGAATGGTGCACGGATGTTAAATAGTTCTGAGAAGTGGGTGGTAAAAACGGCTCATTACGCACTGGCCTGTGGCACATGCTGAGCTTATTCACCCCTGGTACTCAGGGACTTGACAGAGGGGGTGAGCTGGTAGGAGAAACATAGCCATCCCTACTCTAAATCCACTTTCATCCTTTTCCTGGGGATTGGAGGCTTGTTGGGTCACATTTCTGTACATCCCACGTAACCCTGCTGCCTGGTGCAGATAGGGTAAGATCCTTGAAAAGCCACTGGTGTGTTTCACTGCACAGCTACAGGCCGCCCAGCAGGCCACGCAAATCAAGGCATTCATGAAAGCCTCGTCCACCAGCCCTTCTGTTCTGCCTGGTAACTTCTTACAAAACCCACCGAAATCAAAGAGAAAGAAATCAGGCAGCCCCTGCCCAGGACAAGCCCCAGTGACTAGATAAAAAGGAACAATCCCCAATTAGCAGACGGTTGTAGAGCCATCTGTGCTTACACATAATCCGCTGGATGTGGACCACGTGAGGAGTGGAGAGCCTGGTGTCAGCTTCTTGTGAAACCTACTGTGATGGCAGGACAGCAGGAAAAACTTTTGGGGTGCTTATGACAGGATGAGGGCGGTCAGTCCCACGTGGGCAACATCATGTCAGCCAAAGGAGGAAGGGTGGTGAGGAAGGAGGTGGTGGGGAAATTTAGGAGATGTATTGGCGTGGTCATGATTGTGGCTGGGATATTTGCTCAGCTGAAAACAGAAGAAGCTGTCACATTTGTTACATCACAGGTGACCAGGATGGGAGGGTGGGGAATGGGAAATCCATTGAAACTATAGAAGACTAACTCTCAGGTTTATATCCAGGAGGGAGCAGGTGAGGGTAATCTCCATCATGAGCAGTCCTGCAAGTTCAGTGCTTCTCTTTTCCTTCCCCTGGGGAAAGGAAAACCTGGTTGAAGGGGGGCTTTGGCTTCTGTTTTGGACAGAGTTGGATATTTCACCTGCTTTATCTAAACCAGTCTGCTTTTTGCAGGGTCTCCTCCTGTAGCAGCATTTCCACACCACTGATCACAGTTTTGTTTTGCTTTTTGTTGTTGTTGCACAGATCTGAACTGTTTTTGCTTTTCCCAGAGGGAGAAATAAACTCGTACTATTATATTGACAAAGAGGTGAGGTTTTCACTGCATCCAGATGTGCCTGTTAGGCAGTTGTAAAGTGTGTTATGTTTCTGTCTTGCATTATCTCTCAGGTTTTGACCCCACTGGTGCAAAGCAGAGCTCCTCAGCAAACAGCACACTTAGAGGGACGGAGAGAGAGCAGCAGCCTTGGAAAATGATGCTTTCCTACATCAAGTGCTGGGTGATTGCATGAGACAACCCCAAAGTTTTCTTTACTTTATGTTTCCAGCAGTGCCTGGAGTGTTGGCCCATTGCAGCCATCTGCACTCACACCGATTTTGATGCTGGCTCCCAAGTCTTCCTTCCAGCACTCAGATCTCCTCCTGCCTGAGGTCACGCTCAGGCCTGAGGGATAATACCACGCACGCATGTTTTTCAAGGTCTGGATCAAACTGTAGAGGTGGCTGAACCTGGGAGCAAATGTCCTGTTATACACAGAAACACTGTTGTGCTGGCTTTTGATACACCAGCTTTGTGCAGCCAAGGTGCTGCCAGGCAGTCCGTGTTTAGTTGCCTGAGGTGCGAGGGGGTGCTTTATGGGACTACAGCAGAATATGCAAAGCTTTGGGCCGTTGGGTTCTCTTGCTGAGAGCACCATTTGCGATTAAAGCCCATAAAGTGACCAAAAGTTGTCACATCTCTTTAGTATGAGATACACAACCCACCAGGAAAAGGTAGTAACTGCCGACTTTGTCACTTTACTAGGCTGTTTGCAGCCTTCCAGCTGGCTGTTAGCTTTCAGTCATGTTGTTCTCCAAGCTGAACTGTATTAATTGTCTCGAGAGACCCAGCATCAGCTGCTTTATTGTAACCCAAACTTGCGACAAGTAATTAATTTTCTCTTTCTGTAATTGCTAGTAATAAAACAATATTTCCACCCATCAGAAGGTCTCAGTGCAAAAGGCAGGTGCTCTTGTGCATAGTTGTGGCAGCCCATTTGAGGAGGACCTAGTGTTTGGGACTTGAAGTGCACCTGGATTTTGGTGGTGCCAAAACCAGCACATGATAACACAGAAAGAAGGGAGCTGACATCTCTCTAGCAAAGACTTGTAAGGAAATGGGCCACGGCTTCTACCTGAGGCAATTTCGAACAGATTTCTCACTGTACAGGGGCAAACTCCCCCTGGACTGTCAGCCCTCTTTTTATACCCCATCTGATGTCCATTTTTCTGTTGGGTTTCTGTGCTGTACTTAGGCTTGGTGGGTTCCCCCCAACCATGCGGAGCTGAGTGTTTTAGCAGCATGTGCATGTGGTTTGGAGTTTTTAAGTCGCAAGATTTGTAAGCTATTATAAACAGAGAGGCCCAGCAAAATCTTGCTGCCTGACTGAGCTATCAGCATCTCTAGATGTGTAGGAGAGGCTATCCTTCCCGCATGTTTATTTGTAACACAAGGGAAAATAAGGAAGCATAGTAAAGCTTAGTACCACATAATTTACCGACGAGTGACAGCTAATTTGCATTTTAGCTAAGACATCCAACAGCAAAATGCAATCGCTTTCACACACGCTCCAGGTTTCCTACTACAGGATCTTGGACACATGGATTTGATGGACGAGTTTTGCTGAAGCCCATTACAAATAAGGAAGAAATGTGATGAGGCTCCAAAGAAGTTTTGAGTGTTTTTGTGAGAAGGTTTTATTACAGAAGATTCCTGTGAAAGGTATCCCCAGGTGAGCTCAGTATTTCTCCACCGCAAGATTTGTCTGTGCCCCTCATGAGGTGGCCAGCTGAACAGGTCCATAGTGGATGCTGAGAGAGGGACAGGAGGGAGCTGGCTGAGAAGACAACTCCCGAAGAATGGACTGACTCGGGGATGAAGGATCAGGCAGTCGGGACAAGAACTGTCTTCATTTTACTCCAGTGTCCCCAGTTAGAAGTCCTCCACGTGCTGGTCATTTTAAATCTTGCTACTCAAGAGGAAGGTTTTTTAAATTTTTCTTTCCACCGTATCTGGAGAAGCTGGCATAGTACTGTCTGCTTTTTTTTCTGAGGACAGAAAAACTATCCTAACACAGAGACCTATTTCTGTCATGTTATCAGCCAAGCCTTCTCTATGTTTTGTTATCTCCTTTACTCCCCCCCTACAAGGAGCAGTCTGTGATCCGAGCGTGCTACTGCCAGACCAGAGGGCTCAGTGCCTCTGGTCGCTGGTAGCCAGCGTGACACCCGACCATTACTTATGACAGCTCCTTGGGCTTAGGTTCAGGCTTAAGATCCTTCTGCTGGAAAAGAGCCCTGCATCTCACTCCAAAGACCATCGCTTGATTTTCCTCACCACCAGCTAACTCAAAAAAATCCTCGTATTTCCTCCCTCTGGGCTCGTGTGAGTGCTGGGGTGTGCAGCTCTGTGCCGCCTCTCCAAAATGGCTGCAGCAGGGACACAGCCTGTCTTCATTTCCTAGGTCCAAAAGCTGAGCCCCGCTGGAGGAGGAAAGAAAGGTGGACAGACAACACGACCAGCATCTCAGCCCTGCGGTCCACACAAGCGCCACAGGTGAGCTGAGAAATGCTACTACAGGCCTACCCTCAGGCTGGGAATTCAGGTGCAGCCTGCTCTTTCATGTCTCCCTCCCCATCCTTCTCTTTTGCCAGATAATATAGAGCAAAATCAGGACTCACACACCTCGTGAAGGGCCGTAGTGTCTCCTTTCAGCTGCCATTCCCGGGGTGGGTTTGCGTTCAGGGTGTCTGTCCTGGCTGGAGGTGGAGGCACACCCTGCTGAAGACACGATACGACCAACAGGCTGCACCTGGGACCATAACTAGTCACAGTTGGATGGGTTTCTGCTTTCAGACCAGCCTGCTCCAGCCAGCTACATGCAATTTTAATGTTCCTGGAAAGTCCTCCCAAAAACAATCACATCATCCAGATCAGTCGAACATGTGGCCCACTGAACAGCTGCCAAAATCAAATCCATGCGCCTTTGAGAGGTGCTAGGGGAATTGCAGAGACCAAAAGGCGTCACGTTAAACTCAGAGAGCGAGACACGCTGTCTTTGGACAAGCTTCTCGATGAGTCTGCCCTTGGCAGAAGCCACCGAGCCCATTTGGAGAGGAGCACCGCTCCGTGGTGTGGGCGAGCGCCTTGGGCAGCTCCTCTGCCTTCTTGCTTTTCCTTTGCCTTCGCTTTTAGTACTCAGCCGCTCGGAGAAATGCTGGCCACTCAAGCCCAGTCTCCCCAGAAGAGCGCAAGCTCTGCTGAGACCACCCAGCAGTGGGGCTGGGTGCAAGGGAACCCCTCTCCTGCTGGGTTTGGTTACCAGAGCTTGTCTTGTCCTTATTCTGTTAATACAGTGCCGAGAACAATGGGACCTCAATCCCTGCTTTGGGTCTTAAAATAATGAATAACAGCATCATCAGCTGAGGCAATCAGGCCATATTTGGGGAGGATGCGCTCTTTCCTTCCAGGAAACGAGCCTGTGGAGCAGCTCAGCCCCCGTTGGCAGCCTGAATGTGAAACCTGTGTGACAATAATGTGTTGAAGACCTTCATCCCCCCCTTTGCCTTTCCTCTGCATTATACCTGCTGCCTTGCCTGTGACACTCATGAGAGGTTTTTTAATAACCAAGAATATCAGTGACCCTCAAGGATATTTTGGAGGATGTGTCATTCCTATCTTCTTACAAACAACAAAACTAAACCCAGAGTTTCCTCTCGTTGCTTTACTGAACAGACTTTTCCTTGCTGGCTCCTGGGAAATGTGCTTGCCATTGAAGTCTTAAAAGAAATGGGTGAAAACCACGTGACCCTGTGTCCTTGCAAAGAACTTATCTGATAACAATCTTCTCCTGTTGCTGGTTTGTCAGACTTGCAAGCCAAAGGAATGTTAGCAGAGGGGAGAAGGGACGAGATGTCAAACCTCCGATCTCCCCCCGCCAACCTCCCTTTCCACCTAACATCTGCCAACACAGGGCTGGCTGCAGAAAAAATAGAGGCTACGCCTGCCAGATGGCTGATGGATAATGGCACCATTGTAAAAATTGGCCAGAGCAGCTCAGACAGCAGCCCTGCCACCCATCACAGCATGGGACAAGGGCTCAGATGGCTGTCATTCATCTCCAGCCATAAAGTGAGATCTTCCCTCCAAGACCCAAAAGACCTCATTCTGCCAGGTGCAAAGCCCTCTGCAATCTCCTGATTTAAGTAGGAGTGGAGGGTTGCCTGGCATCTCTCAAGAACAAGCATAAATCCTTTTGGGTTTGTTGTTGTAGGGTGTCAGGAAAGGGATGGCTCTGCTTTTGCCAGGGCAGGCTGTTGCAGAGAGAAGGTGCTGAGATACCTCCTGTAGGACCTTGTCCTGGGCTGTCAGCCCTGATGCATTCCTAGCTTTTTTTTTTCTCCCATCTCTTCTGCTCATTTGTGCTTTTTTGGATTGCTGTCAAGGAGGAAGGTTTTTATATTGGTTGAATTTATACCTCTGTGACTCAGCACTGGGCTTAACCAGAAACTCAGTTGCCCGAGGAGATATGGATGGAAGAAACGATTGTGCATGCGTGCGTGCATGTGTGTGTGTGTGTTGGCAGGGGGCAACTTCTTCCCCAACCTCAGCTATTCACACACTTTGATTTAGGAAAGCCTGAAGAAACCTTTCTTGCTTCCTTCTTACTTGTGCCAAGCAGAAGCAGGACCGGCGTCGTGCTCTGACACGCTGAGGCGTCTCCTTCCTTCGTGCTCAGCGGCTTTTCTCCTGGTGCACGTGAGGAGGTCTTGGAGAACAGCACTCCCAGCCGGTTTGTAACTCTGAAATGCGTCAGCTGATCGCTATCTCGTCTCACATACCTGTCTAGTACAGACCATGTGTGAAGTATTAACTCTGCAAAAGAGGGGCTGGATCACTGGAGCAGGATGGCGGAGGAGCTGAGCTTTAACTCTTTCACCGCAAAGGTCCCTGCTCACTGGTCACAGCCACCATACGTTAGCAGTACTGGTGCAGGGGGACCCAGAGCTGCCCACGAGGATGCACAGGGACCGAGGTGGGGACCTATGGGGTGGGCACAAAATGGAGCTGGGGAGGCCGGGTCAGAACCAGCCAAAGGAGGCAGTTCCTCCTGTGGCATGTAGTCGATCTGACGGATGCGTGGCCAGAGGATGTCACAGATGGAGAAAAGCTTCCAGGGGAGACTGGATGAGTTCAGGAAGAAGAAATTCACTGGGGATTAGTAAATATGCAGAGACTAAACATGTTTAGATAGACCTGGGGGAAACAGCATATATACTTGTCCTGTTCTTACTTTCCCCAGGGGTGCAGGGCTAGATGTACATGTGGTCAGACCCAGCCCAGCTGCCCTCATGTCTTTATACAATCTTGCAGCTCCCTGGCAGCTGCCTTAAGCTCAACATTGCCTGGGATGGGCTGCAGACCCAAAGTATGCCCTTCCTGGAACTGCCATGAGTGTTCCTAGAGAATACCAAATACTTCCCTCTTGGCCATCATTAACAGAATGAGGGGAGAAATGTTGTTTGGTGATAACTAAGATGTTTACACACAGCTGCTGATCCGCAAAACAACGTTGCTGAAACACACTGGGGGAAGTTTCAACACTAACCGTGAGACCTAAGTGCTCTCCCTTGGTTCCTCATGTGCGAAGTGTGTGCAGTAAAGCCTGCTTGCCTGCTATAGGCTGTATGGTGCTGGGTGACCGTACAGCCTCACTAACTACCTGGCACTTTGCTCCCACCAGACTAGATGTGTCCAGTGTCCAGCCACCTGCATCTAGTCCAAAGCCTCCTGCTCCTTGGTAGGTGTGGAGTAAGACACAAATGAATAAGCTTACCCTGGCTTGTTTACTGGACCTGGCACTGCCATGCAGAGGCACTGCAGGGATTGTCAGAGGTACAGGGAGAACAGCCAGGGGACACAGCAGGGGTTTTAGGTGTTGGATGGTGAGAAGCATGACCTCCCGCAGGCAAGGGTCAGGAGCCACTCATCTGTGAGGTTATTGGAGTGGCAGCTAGAAGATACTGCTGGCAGTACCCCCGGGCATACCCTGGCTGTTAGCTGGGGAGTTAGTACTAAAATGATTTCCTTTCAGTACTTCCAGTACTTCCAGGCATTTCTGAGCATCTTCCTCTTGTTCTGTAATCCCACTTAAGGTTAAAATCTGTAATCACTTGGAAATGAAGAGGCCAAAGCCCCCTTCTAGTGCACCCTGAGAGAGCAGGCTGGTGTTTCTGCTCCCACAGAGGATCTTTGTTGTCTTCTTGCTCTGGAGGAAACCCACAAGGCTGAACCTTATGCAACACATTTGGCAAAGGAGGCTGTGGTGGGATTGTGGCTTTGTGACCAGATGAAGTGACACAGCGTGGGAAAGTCCCCAGAACTCGCACCAAGAGCACAAGGGACAGTTGTAGAAAGGAGAGAAGACTGTTGTTGTGGTGGCATGAAGCAAGAAGATCTACCAGCCCAGTGACAGGCTGTGAAGGGAAAAATATCACATCGGGGAACAGCAAAATCACTCTGCTGTCCTGTAGAGGTCTGGCACAGCTTTACCAGAGAGAGAATGACCCAGCAGGTTAGAGAAACAGGATAAAATGAAGGAATTAATCCAGTGAGTGGTATGATTAATGTTACATAGGAGGATGATTAATGTTACATCTCAAGATGGGGTCGAACTCATCTAACTTTAAGCTGTTTAGTATTTAGGTATTTGCCACAGCAAGCTGTAGAGATCCCACTTTAGGCAATGGAGAAAGATGCATATCTCCAAGGAATATTTATCCCAGCCTGTCCCAGAGGTGGAGGGTATTCCTGGTTGGAAATGCCTACTTTTCTTCATTAACTGAATAATCTAGAAAGTTACTTAATCTAGGCACCTAATTTAAAAATGGCTAAAGTTGGTGGGATGAACATCAGTGTAGATAAGAATGAGCCTGTCCAGCCTTCTTCATCTGGTTCATTACATAAATATTCTCCTGCACCACATTTAAGAATATACAAAAGTTGTTTTCACCATGTGAGTAACAATAAGAAGTACTTGACAGACTGCAGAGGACCCAAGGCGTTTGTGCTGTATTGTAGACAAAAGAATTACCAATGTAGACTATTTTCTTCTTTCCTTTGCAACTAACAGAAGAAGAAGCAGATTTCCAAGAACTCTGTTTTTAATGTAAATGTGTTGGTACTTTTTTTTTTGGAGATGACAGAGCCTTTTATGAAACTGAGATTTTAAAGGCAGCTTGCACATACAAATATCTCACCACAAACGACTTTTGTATAACTTCTACAGCATGTATCAGGCTTTTCTGAATACAAATCCCCATTTTCTCTGTGGAAATGTTCCTCATATTAGTGATGGGGATCACTGTGGGGTCTGGAGAACCGAAGGCTATTAGTTTGCTTAATGTATCACATCTAGATAGAACTTTATTCATTGGTCTTAGATGCTCTTCAGGAAAGGGCAGAGAGAGTCACCCCCAGGGTACATGGGCTGGAGCCAACGTCATAGAGATCGAATTGGTCTGAAGGAAGAACAATCTCTGGTATGAAGAAACTAAGGCTCCAAGAATGAAGGTAGGTTGAGGCAGTTGCTGGTTTGAGACTGGAAATCACAACTGCTGCTTCACTTTCCGCGGAGCCCCACTGTGATGAATGGGGCAGTCCTGTCCGCTGGCTGTTCTTCCAACTGGGGCATCGACTCAGCAATGTCCCAAGGCAGCTGCCAAAATTTAAACCTTTTGAGTAATGCAAGGGGTTCCCATGAAGATGTTACAAGAACAGCTTGTGTATATCAAACTAGGCACGTGCTTCAGAAAGAGGTGAAAGTCCCTCATTCCGGGAGCATGATGAGGGCATTAGGGACTGCCATGTTTCAGCATAGTTTTATATTCCTCCCTTGTGTTTTGTTTGTTAATGAGCTACATCAGAGGGCTCCTTTCTAAGTCTTTTCTATGTGGAAGTCTTTCCATGTTTCTGCTCTAGATCTTTTTTGTTTATGTTATACATTTTCTGAGGGCTGGTGATTCAAACTATGTTTGAGGTCAGGGAGTGACACTGTGTACACAATGGCATTTTAGCACTTTCAGTCATGTTTTCTAGCCTCTTCTTAAGAGTGATGTAGTCTCTGTTGGCCACCAAGACCTTGAGGCTACAAAGGAATTTGGCACAAGACCCAGGGAACAACTCTCCGAATTTCCCTTTAGAGGTGTTCTTTTCTCAGCACACCTCATTTCTGTCTCACTGAGAAGCCAGTTTGCTTTCACCAAGGTCTGCAGAACTTTTTACAGTTTCCTTAGGGATTTACATATATAATATACAAAAAATATGACTGTAACTGGGACAGAAGGTGGCACGGAACAACGCCACTGAAGTATTTCAGCTGCAGAAAGAAGGATGCTCTGTCAATCTCAAGCCACAAAAAGGATTCAGGAGGAAGAATGCAATTTCTCTGAAGTAACTCAGCCAGAAAACCAAGGCTAATGAGCGTTTTCCTACTAAATGCAGCCTGGAATCCTCCACTATCGCAGACTGGTGTGGTCTTCTCTTAAGTCCTCCATCCTTGGGCTACCATCAGACAGAGACTTCCTAGCATTTCATGAAAAAATAGAGAAGATAAAGGAGTATTCTCTCATGCTCACTGCTTCTTACAGCACCTGATCATTGTTTGACCATCTCCATTTCAGGATAGTCAAAGGAATTCAAGAAGACTGATTCTTCCAGTAGGATACTTGAATACCTTTAGGCCTTATACGTGGAAGAATTTCCTGGGACTTTCTCTTCCATCAGATGTGGATGTCCTAAGCTCACACTCGGAATCTCACTGGGAAAACGGATGCTTCTAATTGTCTCCTCCTCCAGGACAGTCTGGCTTCAAAGAGGTCCATTGCTCTGTGCAGGGTGGAGTAGAGCTCTTGAGGTGTGGAGCAGCCTCTTTTTCCCACTTGTAGTTTTTACAGGGATATATGCAACTCTCTCAGAAACACTGTGCTCTGACTCAGGCAGATTAAGTGGTGGTCTCTCTGAGGAGCTGTAATGAGGTATCATCAGAGACAGAAGATACTGACGCAGAACATTTAAAATGCAATCAATCTGTATGACTTAAGACAAAAAGCATCATTCACACTTACACATATCCAGTTGGCAAAGCCTGCCAATACCCACAGAACAGCCCATATAGTTGGATCCTTTCTCAACCACTAAAAACCTACCAAGAAGAAAAGAATTTCCCTTCTTCCATTAGCTTGAAAACAGATGAGTTTTTAGAGGAACTATTAGTATCCCGAACACATGGCGACTCATTGCATTGCCTGGGGAAGCTCTTGGCTTTCCAGTAGAAAAGCTGTTAAACCAGTAATGGGGGACTGGGTGTATCAAGTGTTTATGAGTCTCCCATCTGTAGGCCGGACAGAAACATCTCATCTTGAGTGTTTTGCAGTGTCATCAACCCATCTGCAGAACTGTCTGGTTGACCCCAGGTACGTGATGGACTTGGTAAGAAGCAAAAAAGAAACAAGGATGGCAGGGGGGAGGGGGAGAGGTGAAGAAAGGAAGATGGTTGCAAAAGGAAAAGATACAAGATGAGGAATGTAAATAAGCATGTTCAAATATCACAGAACTGACATCATTACATTCCTTCACCCAAGTCCTTAACTCTCAAACTGATAAACTAATTAGAGAGATGCATTTTATGACTCCCTCAGCCTACTGTATTAAAATCCATTTTTTCAGCTGGTCCGGCCAAATTCTGAGGAGGACTCCAACCACATGTTTGCAAGGGAAAGTGTTACTGCATGGTGTGGTCAACTACGTGACTGGAGGGACCCAATTTTTACTGGTGAAGGAAATAAATAGCAAAGACATTTTTGTTTTTATTTTTTTATTATTTGTCTTCTTTTTGGCTTTGGGCAGTGCTGAACTTCCCACCCTCCACAATGCTGTCAGCCTGAACCATACAGACATCTGGCGTGCAAACAAATTACAGCCCAGGCAAATTCTGTCTTGTAATTAAGTTTGTCAGTCTCTCCATCTTGCTTGCTTGCTTTCTCTTGCTCTTTCTTCCTTGCTTGCTTTCTCTCTTTCTCACTCTTTCTTTCTTTATTTCTTGCTTTCTTCCTTCCTGCTGTCTCCAGTACCTGTCTTTGTAATAAATTAGTGGTCCAGCCTCCTTCAACTCATCCCAGAGGGAAAGAATTGGAAGGTTACAGGGTGATGATACCCCCACAGCTAACGGCTAGCCTCATAAAGCACGTTCTCATTAAAGCATTTCAGTTTTTATGATGGAAACCAATCCATCACAGTCAGCCATACATTTTCATTTCTACTAAAAAGGCCCTGACCGTGGCAGTATATACAGCCAATATATTCTCAATGTGCTTCATGATCTTTAAGTGGCAGAGATGTTTACAACAGCTCATGAAATCACTGACAGCTGTAAATACGACACAACAGTCCTCACTCTTTTCTGATTACTGAAACAATGATTCTGGGTGGGAGAGATATGTAGAACCAATGGGTTTTAATTAGTCTGGACAGAACTGGCTTGAAGTTATACAGTAGGAGGATAGTTCAGAGTCCCCCTTCAGATTTCATTTTCTTTCACACTTTATGTGTGACACAGCTCTACTAAAAAGAGAGGTGACGTGGGCAATCAAAGGCCTCCTTTTATTGAACTGTAGCTTCAGTGCCAACACTAGTCCCTTTTGAAGGCCATTTCAAGGAAAGAAGGAATCACTTGTAACTGTTTCCCAGCCTGCTCTTCCCCAACTTATTCTTTAAAGAACGTTTTCCCAACCTCAGCTTTTCCACAGAACAGTTCTTCTGTCTTTGAAAGTGAGGAAGAGGATAAATGCATCACATTTAAAATGCATGTTATGAATGGGGTTTATTTATACTCACTGGTGTTCATGAAGTTCATTCATAAGCCAACACTAGATTATTTGATGAACTATATAAGCAAAAAGATAGGCCTCTGTAAGAGAGAGCACAGAGAAATGGATACAGAGATACTGACCAACAAGAACAATGAAACATAATGATCAGGTGTCTCAGGATATCAGAGATCTAAGAAGTGCTGAGACTGCCTTCCATGTTGTAAAGAAGGGAAGGTATAAAGATCAAAGAAGATAATGTCGTAACTTGCTAGATATTCATAGCAGGCTCCTTTAGAGGATGTGGGAACAAATTATGGAAGGAGCTGTTTGAAAATGTAAAAAAGTTTTATATAGAATTTGATCCTTTTTCATAATTTACTTTTTATCTTTTTTATTTTATTTTATTAATTTGAAGCCATGGTTGCTGTTGGGTTCACTGCTGACCCTCCCATGTGCCAAATGCATCATAGCAGTCCTGGCTTGGCCGTGCATTCCAGCTGAGCTTGGGGAATGGCAAGGGGTGTGTGTGCAGGGTAACCAAGAGAAATATGGTTTCTTATCGGCCTTACAGATCTTCAAAGTACTGCATGAACTGAGGTTAATGCTGGTGATCGGTTTGGGAGCAAATCTGAATCACTGCTAGCAGGGTTCCTGGCTGGAACCAAGGAAAGCTGGTGAAATGTGAATGTTTGGAACTGATTGTTAATGGAAGAGGAAGAACAGATGGTATCTAATCCAAAGAGGGTGATAAAGACTTGCCCAGATCTGCCTGTTCTTCAAAACTGCCACTTTTATGGACTGCAACAGCAGAAGAGCTAACTTTTGGTCATAGAGAGTGAACTTTAGTTGCTCTTCTTTTTGCTGAGGTTCCAAGCTGAGGTCTTGTTGCCAGTGGGTGGAGTGGTGAAACTTATATTGCATCTACTATGGCTAAGCAGAGGACCTCCATTTCCAGGGCTGTCAACTGAACCTTCTTCACACTACAGAGAGCACTTTATAAATGCAAAAAAAAAAAAAAAAAAAAAAGTGAAATGTGATCTTGCTGGAATCCAAAAGAATTGTGCTTTGGGTTGTACAGCCTTCACAAGGAGTCAGAACAAATATCCAGACTTCAATGCAAGACCAATCAGAGTTGCTCAGTCCCTGTGGAGATGAGATGTAGAACTGGAGAATGTAAACAGATGTGGAGAAATTTTGATGCATTTCTGAAAAGAGAAATTACTTTTATGCTGCTATATTTTAGAGTTCACTCCATCTCCTTATCAAAAATACAATGCAAAAAGTAATAGTCACTTCATTTTCATTTCTCAATCTGTCTGGAGAGCAAAAGGCACTGTCATCTAGTAGATGAGGTAACAACAGTGCCTAACAACTGTTGGGAAAGACTTGGAGAAATTAAGACACTGAAGAAAAAGGAAAGAATCATCAAGAAAGTAAGAGTCTGAAGGAAATCAATATCATAGACTGAGATCTTGAAATAGCATGTATTTATTTATTATTGCAGGCAGGTTGATTCGTACATGAGAGACGTACTCTCTCATGAGAGATTAGTACATGAGAGATGCACAGCCTCATCCAGCTGGTATAGAGAATGCAAATGAGGAGTATCCAACTAACCCAACATGGATAAAAAGATTCCACAGAAACAAGAAATTATAGGTTACAAAATAGATGGAACTTCAGCTTCCTGGTCTTGTCCCCCTTTTTCTGCAGGGGAGAACCACCCCATGGAAAAGGTAAGGCTGGAGCAGTAAAAAGGCTGGAATATTCTCCGCGTCTGTGGAGCTGATGTCTGTGGGGGGACAGAGGATGTGCCAACAGCCAAGAGCGTCTCTATAGCTAAGGGCATTGAAATGGCAAGGCACGTTGCTCAAGGATATCTTAACCAATTTCAACTAACCAATGTGGCCTACTCAGGCCTATATTATGGACAGCAATAAACAAGGGGACACTGTGTCTCATCAGTCTCATGGATATAACTTTCTGCTTACAGCTGTATTTGGCAAAGGCCTGTAGGTGGTTATGGACTTTGAGTCAGTGGCTGGGCTTGGATGGGAGCCTTCTGGCTTACAGTCCTGCGCTCTAACCATCTAATCTCTCAGCCCAAAGGAAATTGCGGTGTCCCTGTGGGCCCTTGGTAAGACACCACAGCTTTGTTTGTTGAGTGCTTAGCTTTTGATGGGGATATTTGAAGGTTTCACAGATGGCAGTCAGTGACTCTCTTACCTTTTTCTACCTGGAGGCTGCCAAAGGATGGCAGCAAAGAGGCAGACCTTAGAGGGACACCAGGATGTGAATAGAGGGGGTATGTGCAATAGAAGAAGTGCTGTGATTGCTTTTTCTGTGAAAGAAAAGTATACCATCCTGGAAAACAAACTATCTGGAATACAATATTTTCTGCAGTTTGGAGCTGCTAAAAAATGCTGCACTGGCATCTCTGCAACATGATACTCCAAAGCAAGAATACGGTTTGTTATTACATCTGCGGCCAGTAGGACTTCGTGGTGGTGGAGGAGATGTCCTCAGCTATGGCTGAATGTTTAGTTTCCATGTCCCTTCTGTCCTAGGATGGCAGTCAGCAATAATTACTTCAGTGGTTTCTACCCTGCAATTCGTAACCTCCAGGGACTATACACAGCTCCACAAATTCGTTCCATGCGAGCCCCTTCTAGCAGGATGATGACTTCTAGTCTCTGCTGAACTTGGTGTGGATTCATGTGGGAAAGCTAGAGAAGAAATGCCAGTTCACTGGAGTGGCCGGTGCCAGGCCAGCTTTCTGGAAGAAGCCTTTGGAAACAACCCTGAATTGACAGAGAAACAAACATAATGATCGATCTGAGACATATGATTTAATGAACTACCAGCCACCAGCTCTAGACAGGAGAGAAAAACTGATCACTGATAACAACTGTTATGCACAGGAGTGTTAAGAATATCTCCTGATGACACAAGAAGATGGGCCCGTGTCCTTTAAATCTGTTGCAAATTCCTGTTATCTAAGCGTGCTTTTCTGCAGAACAAGAGAAGAGGCACTTTCTTTTTGTTTTCGTGTTTAACAGAGCTCCTGTGCCTGACATAATCTTTACACTTGCCTCCCCAGTTAAGTCGCTTTTTTCTTTTCCTTCCCTGGTGTTTGCATGAACTTGGTGAACCCTCATCACGTGTGGCAGTGTTTATATTTGCACAGGCTGTTCTGCGTGTCTCTGTTTGTGTTGCCACCACATCTATATGGCTTGGCAGCAGCCCCAGGGCTGTGTTTCAGCTGCATATAAATCAGCTTCCCTCCATCCCCCTGTGTTTCCATCTGTCTGTCTTCCCTGATTGCTCTGAAATGTTACAGGGCACGGGGGTTAGCCCATGGCTGAACCCTTCAAACAGAGATCCGTACAAAATAAAACCGGAGCTTCTCCACAAACTCGACTCATCAAGGTATGGAGATGTGGGATATTTATGTTTTTGAAGGGATAGGAGAGGCCTCAAAACAAGGACTAACCCCTGCTAATGTAGTTTTCAAGTCTGTTGTTTCCCTAGAAAAGTTGGTGCAGAAGCTTAGATGTCACCTCTGGACTGTGGAGCTAATCAGCCCTTAGACCTTCATTACATGAAGATCTCTTCCTCACACAAATTTAATTTCTGCTCTTTCATTAGTTATCATCTCTGTTTTCATTAGTTATAATATCAATAGTTCACTTCTTTCATTGGAGAAGGAGGTGTGAAATGGGTCCAAACATTGGTGGCACAGGGAACTGGAGGTACCTGGTCATCCAGGGAAACGGGTGTCAGGCAGAAACTGTAGACCTTGATACTCTCCATGTAAAAAGACATTTCTGCAGAGATCTCCTCCCAGACAGCCTTCACAATGAGGTTAATCACATATGCAGCTGATTGAATTGCTGTGAACCCTGGAAATAAACTTCTAGCCTACACGGAGTGTCCATGCTTATATATTGGCCATGTCTCTTCTCTCATGGAATGGATACCCCGGGGGAACAGAAAATGGAGCGCGTTGCCCTTTCACCATTGGCAGTAACTGGCCAGCCCAGTAGAGATGACAAGGACTAAATGGGGAGTCTATACCTCTCTCAAATATTAGAATTGCCTATTCCAAGAAAGCTGAGAAACACAGATAGGACAAAATGGGTGGGAGAGGAGCAAGACCTCCCCCCCACCCCGTTGTCTTGGTGTACTTCAGCCAGGTGTCAGTTCTAAAGAGCAACGTTTTGTCACAATATTTGTATTGGTTTGGTATTCTGGCTTCCTTCTGAGCATAAAACTAAAAACAGGCTCTTCCCTTTTACACGTAAGTGCTAAGAGGGCTTTGCATGGATGCTCTAGCTCTAGAAGGAAGAAGGTACCAACAACCTAATCTCAGAAACATTGTAGACTAAGTGAGAAAAATAGTGGATAAACTTGAATTGCTTGAATTGGCCTCCGAAACCACCCAGATTCTACTTCACAAAGAAGACAACGTATCCTTACCTAGGACAAATTGATTAACTGTCATCCCTGACTGAGGGTTCATAATCTCTTCTCAGCCTTCGCTCAAACTGGGAGATGTTTGGGCTTGGTGCTATAGTTTTGCCTAGCGTTCTGGCTCCAAATTTGAAATCTTCAAAAGTTACGTAAAGTTGGCTATAATGCTTAATTTTAATAGATTCCAGAGAATGATGGGTAATGCCTGTTTTGTGACACAGATAAATCCTTACTAATAGGATTTATCCTATTACTACATCTGTCTAGTAGTGCTTTGTTACTAAACCTTTGTTGGAGCGTGGGGGTGGCTGTGGTTTCATTTTTGATGGGAGTAACTGATTTAGAAATTCAGAAAAGGCAGACATCCCTGTGATGTGAACGTCCCCTCCTGTTGCACTTATAGCTGACAGAGTGAATCTCTAGATTGTTTTTCAATACTGTTGATGTCCCAGACGCATGTCTGAGTAGATGTCATTAAAAATCAGACTTGCAAGAAACCTTGGACAGTATCTATCCATGGAAATCTCATAGAACTGGAGTGATTTTAATGTTCACCAGAATATTTCCATGAAAGTTCCTAGGATGCCAGGGAAAGCATTGACTGGCCACAGAAAACAGGCATGGGACAAGTGCATGACAGCATTTTTTTTAGTTTTTTTTCTAGGGAAAAATTATTAAGGATACAACTGGGAACTATACTAACATATCTATATTTACTTTTTTTTTTTTTTTAAAAAAAGCTGGATGGTAAATTTTAAGTCTGTGTTGTCCAGTCTGTAAAACAGTGCAAGAACAGGACATGACTGGCAGCACAGGGCTAGGTCCATTTGGATTCAGCATTTAGAGAGTGTAGGAGAAGCAATCAGGTGTCAAAAGACAACACTTGGTTAGATCACAATGAGGAGACATCCTTCCCACCCACTGGGGGCTTGTTTGCTCCTTAGAATGAGATGCAGCTGTTCAGGCCTAAGGACAGAAAAAAACCCACAGGAAAATATTGATCTGGACTAAAATCCCTGTCAGGGACTGGTGAGGATAGAAGTCTGGAGAGTAACAGAGCTGCACTGTAGTCAAGTTGGGGGCTGGGGGAAACATCTCTTATGGAAGGGACCCAGAGATCGCTACTGAGGTGCCGAGACTGAAGATTTTGCCAGGGGTGGAAATAAAAGTAGTTTGTGCCCCTCACACTAACTCCAGGAGCCTCACTCATGCCTGAGACCGTTAGTCAATGTGCTGAGCTTTTTTGGCTGGAGATGCATTTATGGCTTTGACTTTTTCATGTTTGTGCACTTTATAAAGCCATGATCATATTTTATTGGGCTTTTATAAAAAGGCCTCTTAAGTCTAGCAAAATTCCAGCTTAACAGAAGAGGCTGAGATAGAGAGACATGCAAGAAGGGAAAGACAAGAGAAGGGGCTTGAGACAGGCAAGCAAATACAGAAGGAAAGGCTGAGGGTAAAGCAGAAATAAACCCCCATAGAGAACTTCTTGGGCAAAGCTGAAGACAAGGCAGAGCTGTGTCAAAGCAAGTATCTGATTTAGACACTTTAAATTTATCCATCAGACTAAAGGTAAACGTAAAGCTTGATTAACCCCCCCCAGATCCTACTCAGCTAGCCTCTGCTTAGACCTGGAGCAGGATGTAATACCAATCCCCCATGCCAGCCATCCCACCAGAGGCATCTTGTTAGCATTGCTGTGGCTGAGAAACGAGGGGGAGGTGCAATGCAATTAAAGGTGACAGGGAAGGAAAGGCATTTCCCTTTCTATCCAACCCAGGGAATTCAGTACTGCAGATAATTACTGAAACTCCTTCCGAAACAGGAGAGGCTATAACAGGAGAGGCTATTCCTCTGCATTCAAATATCCCCAATAGTATAGGTAGTAGTGTCCCTAGTGGGATATGCTGTTGTAGGGGAGGGAGTATACATTAATATCCACTACACTTAGAGAGCAGTTTCTCCTCTTCTGCAGGGTTTGGCAGCAGATATTCGATTTCTTCTCCCTCGTTTTGAGGTCCTATAGTCCAAGTTCAGAGGAGCTGGGAAGTTCTCTAAAACACTGCTTCTAGTCTGCAGTCACTCTGAAAGTATCCTTCAGCTGGTGGGGTGTGGGTGCATCCCACATCAGCAGGAGGATGTACCCAGCAAGAGGAACACGAGAGCAGCTGGGTTACTGAAGCCAAACCCTGCAAAACTAAATTTGCTCTCGAACTGGTCCATACAGAATTGACACCATTGCATACACCTGCCTTGAACTCCTCCCAAGCCCCTGGAACAAATGTGACTCTTTTGCAAAAGAACGAACAAAAGAAAGGCAAAAAAACCCTAAAAGCTACAACTTGCATCATGTCAAAAACCAGAAGAGATCTGGCATGTAATTTTTGTCCCATGTCCTTCCTATAGCAAGAAATGTTAGATGAAATGTTCTGGTCCTCCGTAGAAGTGGCCCATGCTCTGTGCACGGAAAAGCAGTCCCTCCAGGCCCCTCATGATCCCCAAGCCTTCGGTGCTGGGATCAGCACGAGGAAGGACACCAGAGAAAAAGTATGAGATTACCTCTCAGCAAAACCCTTTGGCCTGAATCACTGACATCTTTGATTTAAACAGTAATTTAAAACACGCATGATGAGAAGTCAGGGAAGGAATCCAGGAAGGCCTGGGGTCCAGCCAACCTGGCGTGTCTGCCAATTTGCTATTCAGGAGGTAGGTTTGCTAGGAAGGGCAGGATCATGGCTGAAACCTGTCATTGCCTCAGCTAAGCCCCAAGACCCTTATTCAGAAATAACCAGCGATTGCCTGGCTGCACCAGCACTGCTTTGCTGGATGCCTGCAGCTCTGGTCCTTTGCTCAGCTGCTCTAAAGCACTCTATAGAAGGATCGGGGGAAAATCCTGCCATACTCTCTCCAGCTGATCAGAAAGCCCTGCTGATGTGTGCCCCATGGGTTCCTCTTTGGGCTGCTAAGCCAATGGTAAGTTTAGTGATGTTGCTTGAGGGTGAAGAAGGCATGCAGCGGCAGAAAGAAACAGAAGAATTCTGGATGAAGAAAAGGGCAAAAGGAGCACGCATACAAAGGACATGTATCTCAGGCAGCTTCTTTCCACACTTCTGTCTCTCCCAGACCATTGGCTTTCCTGAGTGACACCGCTGGCACCTGCCTCTTGCCACGAGGAGACAAAAGAGAGAAGGGTAAATCCATTTTAACTGATACATCCTAATTGCTTGATCTCAGAGGAAGAAGTATATGACTTTAGATAAAAGTTTCCCAGGTTGAACGCTACTGCAAAACTGACTCAGGATCATTGCCAGTGGGAGCCCAGATTTAGATATATCAGTGGTTTCACTTTGAGGAAGGGAGAGGTGAGTTCTGGTCCAGCTCTGAGTCCAGACTTTGTGGCTCTGGTCCACTGTGAATCTCTGGTGACTACTTGCCCATTGGGGCTAGATGCCAATAGGTTATTCTCACACAAATTATCTTCTTCCCTGCTACGCAATTTCAGATTCTATCCTGATAATGATTGTGTCACTTTTCCTCTCTCTTCTGGGTCAGGTTCAGGTTGGAAACTCATTTCTCGGAGAGGGCAGATAGAAGAGGTCTCTCTGACTTTGAATCAGATTCTGTATGATCATGACTCAAAGATCATAAATCCTCCAGGGCCTGAAACCTAACAAGGGAATAAAGGAGGAAGCTCTGTCTCTCCTAGATCAAAGGGAGAAAAAAAAGTTGAGATGTAAAGAAGACAAAACGTGCTGCGGGGTATGTGAAAATCAGAGCTCCCATACAGCTTGCTGAAGACTGCCAAAATAGGGTTCTCCACAGCCATCCCATACCTACGCAATACAGCGATGGGAGCGTTTTTAGATAAGATCAGGCCCAGAGAGAGCATGCCCGGCTCTGTTTCTTCCAGCAGAGCAATATGGTAACCCAGTGCTGGGAAACCGTTTTTCCGTGCCAGGAAGGAGGCAGGAGTTGTTGTGTGCAACCATTCGGCAGCCTCCGCTCCCACGCATCCTCCCGCTCACTGAAACTCTGCCAGCACGGGAAAGGAGGAATTGATTTATGTGCAGTAAGTCAAATAAATAGATATATAGATAAATAAAATAAATAAGTTTCACCCTTCCTACCTTGCTCAGCTAAAGAAAGAGAGAGGGACTGGAATAAAATTCAGGAGGAAGTCATCTGCAGGTGCGCAGATCTGGGCATCGGGTGCTGACAGCGCTGGTAAACATGATATTTATTCCCTAGGAGAGAATTTCGGACTGCTCTTTGTGAGACCTGTCACTCACTGTCCCCTGTTATCGCTAGTGAAATCTCTCTGCTGCGTGAGCTCACGAGGGTCAGACAGCACTGGGTGGGTCCAGCTTGAGTTTCCCCAGCATTTTAGTTCTCATTTTGATGAGTTTGTTCCTGAAAGGGTTCAGATTCACTGCAGAAAGGTATCCCCTTGGCTGAATGCAACCCACTGGCAGTCATTTTGCTTCCCTGTTTGCCTGTGCCGGTGGCACTCCAGTTCCCAAGTGTTTTGTCAAACGTCCTCTCCAAATGTCAGACTGCATGTCCACACAGCTGAGCAGGCTCTTCTACCTGTGGCCAGCGGCAAATTGCCTGGTGAAAGAGCATAAGAAATAAAGTTACAGCACTATCCATTCTCTAGCTGGGACCTCCCAACTCTTATCAATCAGCTTCTTAAAGGACTTGCTGAGAAGGGTGCCCTGTAGACTGTTGTGTTTAATAGGCACCATCCTCAGTGAATCCTCCTCTTTCCTGCTTCTGGTGTCTGCAACATTCAGTGGCAAAGGAACATCTCATGGAAAATGCAAGTAATGTGAAGAAATACCACTTTGCTTTCAAGCAGCTCCTTTCACCTTCCCCAGACTGCCCCTCCTGTTTGGGAGCTGGTCTCCCACAACCATGCACCATTCCTTCCTCCTTTGTCATGTCCTCAGCTGCCCACACACCTGCAAAAACATAGAGAACAGGTCCGTGATTTCTTCTCGTTAATTCTCTCCCAATAAAATAAGCAGAGATCTAGCAATTGCATTAGCCCATCTACTCCTGGGAATTCAGGAGGGAGCTCAGTGTCCAGAATTGCCCACGGACCCAAACGGATGACAGCAAAGAGGGTCTGTCTTTGCCTGCTCTCCCCAGGTATTCAGCTCCCTCTCTATTCAAATACAAATGCCCTTTTCGTCTGTGCACCACCAGTAGCAGAACTAAGCCACCGCAGTGAACAGTTGTTTTTCACTTTGTCACATAAGTTGCTCAAGTGATGTTTTGATGGAGCTAAATTTGTCCTTGTCCTGCTACCAGGCTCCCCTGGAAAGCAAGACAGGCTGGGGATGGAGTAGAGTCAGGGTCAGGAGATTTCCACGTACCAGCTAGTTCAGTTTAACGCAACAACTGATTGCAAACCCCAGTGGGAATAAAAATGAGGTCCCTCAATCCCTCTAGTCCCTTTAACGCCTCTTGTGGGGGCCACATAGGCTCCCCTAGCCTTCAGAGAAAGGAGAAAAAATATTTTCTACTGTCTGTTCTTATGCCAGCATTTTCCTGCCTTCTCCCAGAGCAGCAGACTTGTTGCTCTTTAATCCCACTGTAGCATAGGAGCTAAAGCCTAGGATTCCTGCACCCAGGAACGTTCCAGAATTGCTACAAGAGCAAAAGAATAATTTAAAAAATGCAAAAAAAAAAAAAAGGATACGAAAAGTGGAGATAAAAAGTATGGATTCGACAGAGACACACAGCTTCATCTACCTGTACCTCTCTTTGTCTCACACTATTACCTTGACCCCCTCTCTCTTTGCTAATGTCTCTTCCCCTCGTCCCCCAGAGGCTGATTGGTCTTTCCTCAAATTGCCTAAACAGCTGACATGGAGACATTAAACCAAGAACAAGTGTTTCCCACCTGTGTGCAGCTGAAAATGGTGCACTCCAGTTTCAGACCTGAAGAAAGGCTGGTGAGCCTGAAAGTGCATCTGTTTTTCTAACTCTCCTAGTTAGTCTAAGGAGAGATATTCCCTCTCTTTGAAAATTCCACTTCTAATAAAAATAATTCATTCCACCTCTGAGTGAAACCTCAAAATGTCCAAATTCACTGGAAGTGGGTTTCTGACCTTTCGACGTGAAAGATGAGCTGGCACATTTCCCTGGGAAACCTTACTTTCAGGCAAACGGTTTGACAAAGTCAACCTGTTCCTGCAGAACCTCTCCAATCTGGCCCGTGGTGTTTCCAGCCAAAACCCCCCTCCTGCCCTGCTCCGGCCCTCTCCGTTACAGCCGGAGAAGAAAGCATTAGTGAAACAGAAGGATCCCTTCTTGCTTTCAGAGTGGAAATGAAACCAACATTAGCCTATTTACAGAGGATCTTCATGTGAAGGCTCAGGCCAAGAGCAAATGCCAAACAGGCCTGGGGTTAGCTTTTCCAAGCAGCAAAAAAGCTATAAACGTGGCCATAAAAGAAGAAAAAAAAAAAGGGGGGGGGAGGGGGGGGGAAGAAAAGAAAAAGAAGAGAGAGAGAGAGAGAAAAGAAGGCAGATTAAAAAAAAAAGGCAGGTGCTATTTCTGCAGAGTTCCCGACTCAGCAACTTTCTTTCAAAGCTTTCCAGTACCACTGTTCGCTGAGTTGCTCTGGGCTCAGCTGCAAGGCAGGCCAGAAAGTACATGTACGGGCCATTATTGCTGGGCTGGCTCTGAATGGCTTCTAACCATGTTTGGATGCTGTTGCATTGTCTGAGCCTCCTGGCACGCTCCCAAGGGGGCTTCTTGTTTGCACTGCCACATCTGTTTGAAATTCTGGCACATCTCACCCTGAGAAATATGGTTTGTGGTGTCATAGCAACCACTTTTTCTTGATCTGACAGGCAAGGCAAGGTTATGGAGGGCTGGAAGTGCTCTTTGCAGATCTGGTTGCAATGGATAGAAAGCTCCTGAGGCTACTGATCACACGTATAACCTGTGATTTTATTCTATTTTTTTTCTGGCTTGCTATCTCCCACCCTACTGTGCCTTAAATCACCATACTTGTGGCAGTGGATTAGTTCAGGAGCCTGGATGAGACCATCAAACCTGCTCGTGGAACTTCAAAGATGCCCAGCTTGGACCTGTGTTGCAGAGCTGCAAAATACAAAGACATTGCAGCTTCCCAGACCAAAAACATCTTGGGTATTAGGGGATATGGACAGAAATTTGCCTTTCTGTTCCCATGGTAAGGACATTAAGTTATCTAAGGGAGACCTGCTGAGCACATCTGACTTTTCTCCTGAGGGCGGGTGTGAGGTGGAAGGTGCTGCGTGTGCTTCTCCAGCAACCCTTTCTTGGAGCAACATGGACAGAGCCACCAGATTTATCCTCGAGTGTCTTCAGTGCAGCCTGCAGTGAAGGAAGGATCCCAAAGCTCTGACCAGAAGATAGACGAGGAATGTAGTTAATCATTACCATTGTTAATGAGTCAAAGAATCCTCTACCTTTGGGCTGGGCAGTGTTGCTAATTAGCACGCAGTCATCAGTATAAAATGTGCTTGCTGGTTCTCCTAGTGGAAGCCACGCAAATCGGTCCTTTCTCAGTTGCTCCATGCCCTGTGCCATGTAACTACGGCCAGGGAGCAGCGGCCAGGCTCTCCTGCCAGTGCTCCCGCCTGTGACACTGCTATCCTGCGGCGTCAGCAGGAATGTAAACGTTTGGCAAAGACAAAGGGAACGAAGCCACCTGAAGCTTTTCCCCTGGAAAGGAGCCTGGCAGGAACCACAGGAATGTTCCTCGAAGCAAATGGTACCAGAGAGAAACTGAAAAGGATGAAATCCTTGACACCAGTGCCTGGCTTCAGGCTTGAGTCACTGCAGAAAAGGTATGGCAGGGGGGTATGAAAGGAGAGCTGAGCACTAAGGAGAGAGACATCTCTGAATGTCGGTACTGTTGGGATCGGTGGGCGATTTCCCTCAGGGGAAAGCACGAAACCTTCCTGAAGAGACCAGCTGCGAAGCGTGACTTTCCTTTGCTCTCCTGCAGGTGTACACATGGTGGCTGAGCGGTATGGATTTGAACAGTAGTAGGCTGATCTGAAAGCAGAGCATTTGTTGTATAACTGACAAGTAGGTCAGGGCCAGGTTATCCCCAAGAAATGGACTTGGCTTGGAAAAGAGGAATGAGTACTTGCAGGGCTGTTAAAAACTTGTACTTCCCCAAAGAAAAGCATTAGCAAGCAGGGGAAGAACGGCAGTGGATCCAATTAAACATGCACGCCAAAAAGAGAGAAAAAAGAAAACAGATTTTTTCAAAATGTCTTAAAAATATACAGTGGGAGAATCCAGACTTGTTTTCCATAAACGAGGAGGCAATCACGGTGCAACACAGGTGTCCAGGCCCGGAGGGAAGGCAGGGGAGAGGGCAGCCAGGCAGCAAAGAGAATAATTACAGACTCCATTGAGGGTATCGGCACTTATTTTGGGATATGAGTCCAGCTTTGCTATGAGGACTCCATTTGGAGGCATGCCATGGAGGAAACTCTGAGGAAATATTGGCTATCACTGCCCACAAGGGTGGGAGGAGCTGGAGTCTCTTCCCAGCTCTGTCACCAGCCTGCAGGGTAGAGTGTACCCCAGTAGTGCCTCAGTTTCCCCACTGAGATTCTCCCCGACAATAATGCTTGTGATCAACTTTATCAGATGTTCTGAGAGCTCTGTAAGGGAAAGCAAATGTAAAAGTAGGAAGGATATAATTTTGAATATGCTAAAATAGCTAACTAGTGTTCAGATCTTCCTTTATGAAAGTCTTCGCTTGAGAGGCACTACCCTCTGATCTGATCATCCCAAAGACTTTGCAAAGCCACCAGACAGTCAGTCATGGGTACAAACATGCCCATTGAGGAGTGATGGTTGTATACATTTGTTTGAAAAATACAAAAGCTCCCCAAAGCAAGTCCAAACCAAATCATTCTCCGATGACTGGGCACAACACAGACCCAACAAATTTTATGGCATGGGCTGTTTGATTTCCTTCCTTTTTCCTCTGTTTTATGTCATGCTTCCCTATCAAAATGGTGCTTCAAAATCAAGTGATAGCTATTTGGGAGCAAGAACTCCTGATGTCCTGGTGTCTCCTGCTAAGTCATCACCATAACATACCCCTTCAGCTTGGCTGGAACTTCCATAAGTTCTTCTTCCTCCTTCTACTTAGGGTTTCAAAGAAACTGTGAGTGAATGCTAGGTTACTTAGGTGGGATTTGTGTCTGGGACAAGCCAATCTAATGGCAAGTCTGCTGCTGAGAGGGGTGGTCCCACCTCTGCACTTGAGATGGCTGACACAGATTCTGGAATAACAGTCTTCTAAGTGAAGAAAATTAAGATGAAATGGCAGTTGTTCTGTGAACAAATATGACAGTGGCTGTGAGATGAGAGTTAGAAATGGGTAAGTGTTGACTGAGCTCTCCCAGACAGCACAAGATAGAGAAAATCTTAGAGTCTTCATTGCTCTGATGCAATGAAGAGGTGCATACAGAGAACGTGGAGGAAGAAGAGGACTTTGCATGGGAAAAAAATCTGCCCATTCTCTTGGTTCAGTTGGATGCAATAAAGGACTTACCCAACTTTATTTTAGTTGTCTGTGATGTGGAGGTTGACATCCGAACTAGTTTCTCTAGCCACACTTAGAGAGGAGAAATGAGCACTTTCAGATACAATTCACCTGTATGAATGTAGACGGTTACTTTTGGATGTGGTGATCCATGCCCAGGTCTCCATTCACTCCACTGGTTACATCCCAATGGGTTGTAGAGAATGCTTAACGTGATTAATTGAGATGGGGCTGTCAGCACCATGTCAGATGAGTCCCATCCAAATTCTGTCAGTCACTGGGCTGCCAGCCAGTGCCATCCCACCACCAGCTGGGATTGCAGCTTAGGCCACAGCTGTGATGGAGCTGCAGGATGCCCTGCACTGCAATCATGGCAGAGCTGCAGCAAGGATGGAGGGAGAGGGGTATGCCCAAAAAAGGAGGTAAATATGACCCAGGCTTCTGCCTGCCAGTGCTGTCATCAGAGAAGAGTTGCAATTCTGAGCCAGAAGGAATTTCTGGGGGCTGGATATAGCTTGAGGTAGGACAGTGCTCTGGGGTGAGCTGTGAATGAAAGGGGAATCAAGGTGGTTATGCCTTAGGGATTGGGTGTCTTGCAAATGAGCTGGTTAAGATAATTTTTTTTTCTGAACTCACCTGACATCAGCCACTCTCAAGATACATGCAAGGTACTTGGCTAGAAAGAGTACAGGTGTGTTCCAGTGCAGCTGTGCCTATCCTCTCAGTTAGGGCCTTTGAAAGGTTATTACCTCTTCCAAGAAGAAAGTCATTTGCTCTGGGATAGGGGAGATTGATGGAAGTGAGGAAGGGTTTGACCTACAGGGCTTGTATGGTCTAAGCTGAGCTGGGATCCAGCAGTATTGTGGGTTTTCCAAGCTCCTGACTCAGCTTTTGACCTTTGGCAAATCATTGACCTGAGTCAGAGCAGCTGGAAAGTTGAATAAAACTTAGTCTGGCAGGAAAAGTTACGATGCTTTGTTGAGCTGATCTGTCATCCTTCTGTATTGGGGCAAATTTTGGTTTAAAGACACACACACCCTGAGCTGACATGCCTTCCTCAGGGATTTGTGTGACTTTGGATCAGCCCCTCTGTTGCTGCACTGAAGTAACATAGGGAAGGAATGGGAGATGAAATGAGCTGTGATTAGCTCTGTGATCAAGACATATGTAATTTAATAAAACAGAAATCTTGATGGGTTTGTTTTTTAACTATCCAGTTAGGATTTCTCATGGGGAGGCAGAAGAAATTCTAAAGAGAAGTTGCAAAAAATAATTTAACTTCTTTCTTGTAATTAGGTTTTAGAAAGGAGTGTTCTGTTAAGCAGGGATGGGACTGGAGGAGCAGTAGTGGGAATAAAGCAAGGGCAGGGATTCCACGCCTGGTGTTATTGCTGATTTCTTACGTGGATTGGGGCAGGATGCCCAGTTTCTTCCCGTTCCCATACTCCAGCTGTAAAATAAGGTAACCATATTTGCTTGGAAAAGTTTTGAGACCGTCCATTCACATATACATTGTAATATATTCCGGCTAATCCATGAATTCCAATCATCTGGATGCTCTGAGGCTATTGCAAAGGGAATCAAAAGCTCTAGAGACCTCTGGATGGAAGATAAGAATTTCTTCTCTCCTAATTTTTCTTCTCTCAAGCACTGCACAAACAAGAATGAAACCCTGGCCTTCCTACAGCCATATTTCCCCCACTGTTTTCCAGCTTTAAGTGAAGGTTTGCACCAGCTGTTTTTTGATTCACTCTCTTGCCTTGGATTATACAGGAATGTCAGGTACAGAAAGACATCTGTGTACATCACTAAGCAATGCAGTCTTGAACACTGCTGAGTTCTCCTTTCTGCTGCTCCTTACATCAAGTCCAGTGGTGTTAAACGTGAGAAGTTATGTCTATCTGAAAACCAAGATAACTCCCAATTCGTGTTGATTGTCCACAAGGCTGTGGAAAGGGACTCACAGTTATTCAGTGGAACTGTGCAGAACAGTAAAGGTATAGTGTTTCCAATTAAGAGGTCTGATAGTAAAAGAAGATTCACAGAAGAGATGGGAAATTAACAGAAAAATGCTGGTCCAAGAATTTTGAGGGCACTGACTCAGAGAGACAGACATCTCCAGGCTCCTTCGGTTTCACCAGGTTCCCTGACCACATGGCATTCATTAGGAAGCCCTAAAAGCAAGTGTTTGGCCCATAAATGTGGGACTGCCTTCCCTTCTTCACTGACCCTTGAAACAGTTAACAATGCTCTATATCTTCCCTGCAGCAGAAGCAATTCCCAGACGTTGAAGCATTTCCATTGCAAAACACAGCTTGGGATTCTGGACTCAGTTATTTGTTTGGAAGATGTAGACAAAATGAAAGTGTAGCAAACTCATACCAGATTGGATCCACTTCAGAAGCTGCCAAACAGCTGCCAGTGCTGTCAGGTCAGAAGAGCTTGCCAGGCTGTTCCCTGGGGCAGGGGGTAGGTTTTAATGGGGGAACCTGGGATCTGGAGATGAACTGTACAGCTAGCCTGGAACAGAATATGCTGTCTACTGCATTTTCCCACCCGCAAGTATATAAACATGCCCCCTGTCCCCCTTTCCAGGCTGAAATGCAGCTGATCTAGAGCACATCCACAGCAAAAGTGCCACTGGGCAATTAGCAGTTGCTGCAGTATCACTTCAGACAAAAAAAAAAAAATATATGCAAGTTAGGGACTTAAGGAAGAAAAAGAGAAAAAGGAACAGAAAGATTGAAAAGTTTGTGGGATGCCACGTAGCTCAGTGCCCTGCTAAAGGATACCGAGTTCTTAACCTCCGGGTCACGCCAATGGGAAACATTGGAGAGAGAGTCAAAGGTGCTACTTCGTACTCTGGGAAGAAGGAAGATCTTACTGGCCTAGGATAACAGGCTTACTACCTCACTAAGGTAGATGTTAGCTGTAAAAATAAACTTTTTGAAAGCATGTGAGATGTCCAGTCGGTTGGGGGACTTTAGCTACAGCATGGGACTTTTCTCTTGCTTCTGTCTTAAAAAAAAAAAAAAAAAAGGAAAAAAAGGCATGAGTGAGATCTCCAGCTCAGGCAGTTTGGCACCTTTCACCAGCCTGAAATGAGTTAAAAAGAAAGAAAAACTAAACAAGTCGAATGGGATATTGAGGTTCAAAACCCTTTGCAAAGAAACTTAAAAAAAAAAAAAAAAAGAGGGGATCTTTATTTGCTGGATTTAGATCTGAAAGAATTTTTGTTTCGTTGTTAATACATACAAAAGACAGGGAAATGTCTTCCTCTCTCCAGGGACTTATGAGACCTCACCTTGTAAATCTGTCCATTTGGAAAGGTACAAACCCTTCCATATGTTGTTACTAACATACGTCAGTTTCCCCTGATCTCACATTTGTGTGAAAGGGAGCTCTCCCTCCCTTATCAGAGATTAAGCAGAGACAACAGAAAAGAAATCAAACAAAAGTGAGATTAAGTTGGTAAACTACAATGCAGAGGACATTGCAAAGAACTTCCTCTGGGGCTGCTTGAAATTTTCCATCAGAATATTTTTCAGTGGAAAAGTTGCCTTTCAATAAAAGCAAAATTGTTTTGCGTTAAGTTATGACCAATCTCTCAACAAGGCTTCAGAGAGTGGCAGGAGGCCTGGAGATTCAGCTGGGAAATCTTCAGGCAGTGTCTCCTAGAAGCTGTCACTGCAGAGCTTTGTGACCCCATCCTGCTCTAGCAGCTGGGCTTGCCATGTGAAGTGTGTTTCTCACAAAGCACCGTGGTGACACGACTTCCATGGTGCGTGGCATTGTCTCAGCAAGAGAGGGGACCATGCTGCACCATGAGAGATGTGGGCAAGCCAGGAATGTCAGCTCACAGGGAAGGACAGGGACACAAAGCATACCAGCTACAACTCCCACGGGGGAGCATTTCTGAACTGAAATGGAGGGCTCTTGGCCAAACATTTTCATTGTTTGGTGAAATCTCAACATTTTCCACGGGAAAAGAAAACAAAAACACAATAATAATAATAATAAAAAGAACAATTTTCAGCCCAGCTTTATCCAGTCAGGGTTTGAGAAACCCCAAGGACTGAGTTTCTATTAGGAGAATTCTTCCAGGGACCCACAGAAATTGAGGGTGGGAACCACATATTGCTTGGGTCTAATCAGACTATTAGACTAGGACCACAGGAGAGGTCAGGGAAGCCCATCTGTGTGTGGTTCAGGCTTGGAACGGATTAGCAATTGTCAAGCAATGTCAAACCACATAAGGCAGGGGCAGCCAAAAACTTAAGAGTGGACAAGTCAATATATTTGTGTTTAAGGTAGAGATGTATCGTAGTTCTGGCAAAGGCCAGCATGAAGAATGAGACAGTGTCTTGATATGAAAATAACTCATAATGAGTTGGATCTTCTTAGATCCTGCTGTCTCTGAGAGACTTTCTCCTCTCTTTTGCCCCAGAAAGTCCTGGTTAAATTACCTATTTCAAGGTCTGAGCAGGTCTTAAGCATGAACAGTTAACACTGCAAGTCCTCAGCAAGGCAAGGGTGGCCAAGAGAGAAAGCAAAGGAGAGGGATTTGTGTCTGTAAATTGCGAAGAGATACAATACCCATCTTGCACTTATGCTCAGTTTCAAGTTTCTGTTGACCAGCAACTGATACCTTCCATTTTCCATAGGTGAATTAGCCAAACAACAGACAGACAATAGAGACAAATTGGCTAAGTCAGCGAACATGTTCAATGGGAATGAGCTGGCCACGGGAGGGAGGGGAAACATTGAGGAAGGCGTTACTATTAAGTGATCCTTCCTTGGTTTACTTACCTGTGTTCCAGGTAAGCTTGGGAACTGACAAATGAAGGCAGTGCCCTGGGAATTCTTCACAAGAGATTATATTTGCTATGGCTGTTTACAATTACACCTGCACTGTGTCATTTCAGTCTCCTTGGGCCAGGTCTGTATTGTGGTGTATTTTCCTTCAGCACCAGTCAGTAATGACCTTCTTTTAAGTTGTTAGTTGTGGTGCTGAAGGAAAATACTTACTTTCTCTCTCTGTCTTTCTATTCTCAGAAGAGAAATCAAAGCAGATCAGTTTGTGTCGAGTGTCAGTGTCAAGATGAAAGGGTCCCTACCAAAACCCATCACCTGAAACAAAGCTTTGCCAAAAGTTGTGTTACACTCAGGTCTGATTCTAAGCCTTAGGAGTTATGCCAAGAGTGATATAAGTGATAAAGTTCCTTTTAACTCTCCCCCCCAAAACAAATGTGTTAAGTGTCTCCTGGAAGGTTATTCTCAAGAGACTTAGTCTCATGACTGACGAAAGAGAAGGCAGAGGGGTAATGTTAGGCATTCCTAAAGGCTTCCCACCCAGCGTGTCAGAAGAAGGAAAAGCATGCCCTTTATAGCATAAACTAGGGAAAAGGGTGGGAATGGAGCCAAATCATAGGGAAGAGTAAGTATATATTTATGCCTTTAGTATCCTACAAGTTTTTGGTATTTTGTTATTTGCTGGCTGGTGATGATGAGCTTCAGTAGTGATGGACATGCTAGATATATCTGAAAGGGAGGCATTCATGCAGTCAACATATAGGCAAATTTATTCCATGTGAGATACAACCAGAGACCTTGAAATCTTGATATTTTTTGATATGAGGTGATATTCATAGGACAGTTCATCACTCCAGATGTCCCTAACTGTGCTAAGTCAGGACCTCAAAGAAAAAGGGCAGCCAGAAAAAAATTACTGACAGCTATTTAGGCAGAAAGCCCTCATCTCCATCTCTGGAAGTCCTGACTGGTGGGAGAATAAAACACTTCCTATTCACCCTGCTCATAATCTTTCCCTTTGGCATCTGCTATTAGCCACCATAAGCAGTGGTGTTATGGAACAGACGGACCCAATCTGACATGTGTTGTCTGTTCATATCTTCCTGTGATACAAAAACCCCACTGTATCATTTGGAGCAAACTGCCATATATGACAACCACAGTTGCTTTAGAAACATGCTAACCAGCCATGAGTATAGAAGAAACATGAAACAGTGAAGACCGATTAGACCTCCCTCTCCAGTCTATTCTTAGAGGAATGCAGAAGGTCATGCCATGCGGTCTCCACTCCAGATCTCATCTCTGTTGTGCTGTTAACACAGTAACAAAAAGTGTAATGTTTTCCCTGTGTCTTTGAGGACACTCTTCAGTGGAGCAGTTGTCACCATAAGGCACATTTTCTTGGTCATTAACTTCCTTTCTCTCTCTGCTAGGTCTATGTCCTTACAGTAGTTCAACACTTTTCTTTGGTTCAACCACTGAACTCAGAGCAGGCACCTTATCCAGCATGGTTGTCACTGAATGGCACTGAGATCCTCCCTCTCTGAGGATATAACTGCCTTGCAGCTAAAGGCAGGACCGCAGCTCAAGTTCAACAGACTTGACTCAAGCTCATTGGGATCCTGCTTTGCAGGATATCTGTCAAACTTTCTGGTCCACTTTTACAGCCTGAGCTCCCAGCTGAAACTCTTTACATCACACTGATATTCCTCTCAGGAATAAAGCTGAGATGTGACTTCCAAAGCCACAGCCAACCACCACATTGTAGTGGGGATATCCTCTCCAAAATGCAACTCAGCACAAGGAAGCTGAACTGAGGCATCCATCCAATGGAGTGAAATGTCCTCCCTATTCCAGTTCATGCCTGAACAAGCTGACGTAAAACTTCCTGACCCTAGCAGAGATGTAGGGTAGATGCCTTCCAAGCCTCAATAGTTGGCAAGCAGTATAGCCATAGGAGAAAAAGCAGTTCAAGCACCTGTTGGCATTGCTTGAGCTGACTAAGCTCAGTATTGTCTGATTGTTCAGCTGAACTCCCCTGCCTGTCCATCTGCATCGACTGGTTGTCTCTTAGATCAGACCACAAGAGCCCCAAAATCTTGCAGCTCGTTTGGCTGCGAGGTAATAACATTTCTTTGGGAGGACTCATCCTTCTTGGGAAGGATCT
Source organism: Pluvialis apricaria (assembly GCA_017639485.1). NCBI lineage: Eukaryota > Metazoa > Chordata > Aves > Charadriiformes > Charadriidae > Pluvialis > Pluvialis apricaria. The sequence goes on along the minus strand of CM030011.1, from coordinate 64,938,202 downwards.
TCACCCGATTTCCTAAGGAAACTGGGCTTGAGCAATTGTATTGTCTGCATTTGTATGTGCCAATCTGCTCACTTCCAAACAACTGTCAAACCTGTTGGCCAAGTGGTAGAGTTTTTAGAGATTTGCTGAGATACAAGTAAAAATAAGCATGCAGAGAGAGATACAGAGAGATACGTGGTAGCACAAGTTCATGTGTTTAAATTAGAGTCCTGAGAACAGGAAAAGTTTCAAACAGAGGTCTTCATTAATCACTAGACACTAATCAGTGGGAAACCAGGCATCAGTAGTACTACATGAACAAGCAGTTTGTTTGTCCAGTGTTTCTTCCTTTCTTTTTTCTTTTTTTTTTCGGTTTGAATCTGTACAGCACCTAGCATGGTGGTGTACAGAAATACACTTGTAATAACACAGTGGGAGAGTTGGCATGCAGGAGGGATCATGAAGAGGCAAGAAACTGTCCTAGCAGGAAACTTCTTCGTTTCACATCAGTTTCTAATGTCAGGCCAATTCAGGGTGGAGGGGTGAGGGAGCAGAAAGTGAAAAGAAAAAAAAAAAAGAAGAAAAAAAAGAAAATCCCACAACCCCAACAACAAAAACCTCAGACAAACCAAGACAACAGCAGCGTGTCCAGAGAGTGCTTGCTCCTCAGCTGAAGGGCCTGTTTTCATATCCAGCTCTGTCTCGTGTCCCAGACTTATGTCGCCTCCGAGGCTGAAATACTGGTTCCTTATTCTGAAGATCGAGTCTCCTGGGCTTTGGTAATATTTTCCGGCCTTTCTAAGGTGTCTGCTTTAATGAATAAGGAAATCAGAAGACAGACTGACTCCATGGGCTGGGAGATTGGTTACCACTTACTTCATAGTGACTATCCAGACAGAATGAGAAGAAATGAAGCAGGGATTAATTGACCCAGATTGCCTTTGTAAACAAAGGTGGGAGGGATCAGGTAACGATTTCCCAAGCATTGTCCAAGGAAGAGGCATAAGCAGGCAGGCAGCGTGAACAGCCCACACTAGGGCTTGAAACCCTTCTTCAAAATCCCCTTGCCCTTGTGCTTTTTCTCTGCTCTGTTTCAGCAGCTCCATCCGTCCCGTTCCCACCTTCCCTGAGACCCCCTCAGTTTTAGCTTCGTGCACTGCTGAAGGATGTCATGCATACCAGGAGGCAAAACAGCCCCCAAAGTCTGGACTCCAAAATGCTTCCACAAACCTTGCATTACACAGATTCATTCAGCTCAGTTACTTCCCACTTCTTTTATTTTCGTTTTAATCCCATTTCTCCCTTCTATCCCTTACCCCCCTCCCTCTCCCTCTCACATTTATCCCTTAATCAAATTGCTATATGCTCTTCCCAGCAATTCTTCTCTAAATCCCTCAGGCGGGTTAGAAGCCCCCTGAGGAAAGATCTTTTTTTGGCAACTGAGTTGAGATAGGAAAGAGGTCCTTGACAGAAGCATATTCCACCCCAGAAAGTTTTTTAATCCTTCCAGATGCTTTGTCACAAACTGTGCTTTTATGCCGGTGCACTTTTAAAGGCAGCCAGGATATGTGCAGAGGTCAGATCTCAGAGCTGGGCTGGAAAACTCTAAATCGCTCTCGCCTTTGATTCTTGTGCTTTAAAACCACTCTGAAGTTTAAATAAATGGATTAGAAATGAGTTAAAGAGCAGGGTGCTTAATGCTTCTGCTTAAATCTATAGCCTCAAGCCATGGCACTTTGGGCGGTGAGATCCTGTTAAATCTCACCAGCTCAGCAGGCTCCGAACAAGTTGAGGCTTGGATGCAGATGTCTGGGGAGAAGCAAGGTGAAAGAGACCAGAGAGGTGGCACTGGTCCTTCTGCATCACCACAGAAGTAAGCCCCAAGGCAGTGAAATGGGCAGTGGAGCGTACACTGGACCATCTCTCGGGGAAGGCATCAGCACCAGAGATATTTGCTATTAATACTAAAGCTCCGACGCCATCTATTTATTTTATTTTATTTTGTTTTAGGACTCATGATTTCCAGACTTGTTTCCAGCTGGGGAAAAGGGGGAGCAATGCTAATGTGGTGGGCTAGATCCTCTCAGGAGGCTCAGCTGCCTTGAAAGCCCGTTCTGCTTCCCGTTGTTTATTATTGTTGGATGGCGATAGCACAGCTGCTATGTTACATCCTAGAGGTAGCTGCACTTCCAGGGCTGGATGAAACGATTGCTGTAAATGCCAGCTTGGCAGCTATTCCAGCCCTCCTTGGGGCAGGCCCTTACCCCCCGCCTCTTGCATGGCTTTGTTCTGTGAGAGAAGAGCAAAGCATTTCGTAGCTGCTATTGAAAGAAGTTTCTCAACCTTTTAGGATAATCCCTGTTTTAAAGAGGAGGAGTTGAGTCAATGAGAGAGGTAAATTACTTGTACAGAGCCACAGGGCGAGCCCACTTGTTTAATTCTGACTTTCTTGCTATCTCTCAACACTGCCCTACCTGAGTGCAGCATCCCTACTCATGACTCCTTTTTTCAATATGAGGACAATGATATTTATTTCCAGTTCGTACTGAGACACCAGGAGGTGAAAGGAACCCAGCCACAGTGACCCAGGTAAACCTGCAGAAGGAGGCACTGATGGTTAAAATCCCGCATTCTGGATACCCAGCATATACCTCACCACAGGCATAAGAACAGCCCAACTATGGAGGGAGCAAAGAATGGGTTAGCTCAGCTTCCAGAGCTCACACACTCTTCTCTTTGCAGCAGGCTATAAATTATGCAGCATTTAAAGATGACTTTCTAAAACCCTGGCTTTAAAGCTTTTATTTATAACTCCCACACTGATATTTTTCAGACTCATGACAGCTCCCACCTTCGCAAGCTGGGGACATGCCAAGCACCTGGCCTTTTCTATAATGGCCCATTCCCCCCCAGCAGGCTCCCCCCACCTCTTTTTTAAGCAACTCTGGATATCTTAGGGAGCTTTTTATTTATAGGAGAGACATAAAAAGCGAGTGGAAGAGAGCGAGGATGGTCAAAGGAAAAAAGTAGCAAGTGTCCTAAATGGCTGACAAATTTTGTAGGACCATCTCATGCTGGAAAAAATAAGGCCCTGGGAGCAGCCAAGTTCTTTTTGTGATGTATAAGAGCAGTATGAAGACATGTAAAGCAGGTTAGACTCAACCTGGCCAATATGGAAACTGATGAATAAAGGGAAACACCTCAGGGAAATGGTGATGGATGTGGCACTTGTCCTGCCACGGAGGGGCTAAGCTCACTGTTGGCAGAATCAGGTGTGGGAGGGAAGATGGCAGCCACATGTTGGCAGATGCCTACCAATGGCAGGACCCTGGTGGGCTCTGTGAAAAATACAGCTGGGACGAGGACTTTGTTTCTTGTTTATTTATTAATTTAATTAATCTCCCAGTGTTAGAGAGGACAGCCATGAGGGACGGGCCATATCTTGAGCTATGGCTTGGGAAAAGGTATCTAGGAGCCCCCCATGATGTCTGCTGAATTGGAATAACTGCAGCCACAGTTCAGTCCTCACTCTGAGGCTTACGTAGTCACAGTCAGGGATGGCTCTGTGATTCCCTGTATGAAACAGAAGCTAGGGTACTGAATCGTAAATAGGACAACCGAAAACTAGCATATGGGAAAAAGCCTCGTGTCACCCTCCTTTTTGGTAGGTGAGGTTGTTCTAGACCTATGCTCTTGCTTCCAGCTTCAGGAGCATATCTAGGCATCACAGTGAAGAGACACAGCTGCCCAGGCCACCCCACCAGACTGCAGGAAGAAGATGACTCCTGGAAACAGAATAGAGCAGGGAAGGAGCAGCATCTTATGGCAATCCAATTCTTCAGGATTTGCTTGTAGAAAAGACACATTTTTCCCCCACTGATTGCCATGGATTCAAAGCCTCATAATGTCTTTGGCGCTGGGTGCAGTAGTGTGAGGCAGAGCCCTGCGCTCTCGGTGGGGCTTGCTCCTTCTCTCAGCCCGAGGAGCATTTCTACACCCTGGGGCGGACACGCTTGCATTGCCAGAGGAAGACAATTCAGCTTTGCAAAATCTTTCAAGGTTTTGAAATTTGGTTTTTTTTCAGTCTGCCCTGGAGTGGGATCAGCATTTTTTTTTTAAAAAACCCAACACACATGTGAAGCATAATTGTGTCAGAACATCTGTTTTCAGCTCTATGCCTTTATTCAGATGTCTGCTCCTCTCTTGTCTGAAGTGACCAGTAGGTCTCAGAGTTCAGGAATCTGACCAAAGAAAAAACTTGCTTGAAATCACTTTGTCGCCCCCCCTAAAATGCCCTAGGCTTTAAGGGAATGGTACTTTTCAGCAAAAGTAAATTTAGTTGAAATGCTGTGACCACCTCTGGACTATTCTCAGTGGCACCAGGCATTGCAGGCAAAACAGAGACATCTTGGCAAAATTACACCATTGAAATTGCCGGCAGAAGAGCTCAATTTAACACCCACTAATTATTGCACAATAGTTACAGGAATAAACGGAATTTGTTAATTAGATGCATGCCAATGAGTAATTCAAGACTGGTTTAAATAATTATTCCTATCTTCCCAATAGGCAGTGGCGGTGATTAGCTCGCTGGCTGTTTCTCTTGACTGTTCTGCTTCAAATAGAAAGGAGGTGAGAGACACCCATGCAGTGAGCCATGGCACTCCTTAATGAAATCTTCCTCCTAGGATGCTGAAACCTGCTTGCCCATGACTGCTGTTGGTTGTTGCTTTTCACCACAGAAATGTCAGAGACAGCAAGGTGGGCTGCCAGCAAGCTCTTGGATCAACGCTGTGCCAGTGAAATTAAATTAATAATTTTTAGTGTGTTTCATTCCTGAAGGAAGATGTAAGGATGACAAGTGCTACAGATTCAAATCCTCCATTATAACCACAGGAAAAAAAAACGGTTGGAGAACAAAACTCTTCTCCCTGGGACATAGCGGAGGTTCTTGTCCTCCCAGCCTGGAGAAATGCCCTCTGATGGCTCAGAAAGACTCTTTTTTTTTTTTTGGCAGTTTCAGCACAAATTTGCCAACTTCAGATCTCCCAATAAGGGCATCAGATAAATCTAAACTTTTGCCAGACTAGGTGAACTCCAGCTCCCACTGTCCTGTTCCTTTCTCAGGAGTTTCTCACCTTCCTTCAGTTAGCTGGCTATGCCCCTGCTGCTTGGTTCATGTCATGACTTTTTTGTTGAACCACGGGGAGGAGATACCTCAGGAAGGCATGCAAACAGAGTAGTGGAAAAGAATCAGTTTAACTGGTCTTCTGAATGCTAAACAGTAAAAATTGCAGCCCAAACACAATGGGAAAAAAAAAGCTGAAAGCAAACTAAGCCAAATTGCATTCCATTGCATGATCTGCTCATCTAAAAGGACTTGTGAAGGAGGCAAGAGAAATGCCCAAATATTAGAGAATAAGATGGTTTGTTCAGAGAACATAATTCATTTTCAAGTCATCAGAAGTCACAAATGCTCAATATTTCTGACAATCAGTCTCCTCATGGACTTAAGGGACTTGTTGCTACTGGAACAGCCACCTGACGGCTGTCTAATGAAAAACAGCAGTGATACAAACTGGTTCTGGGTGGGAAATACTATAATCTGTAGGATTTGCTGAGGGAGTTAAGGAAGGCAACACACAAGCAGGAGCCTGGAAACATGGAGACTAATTTTCTTGACAAAAGTACAGGTGAATGGCTGCAAGTTCCAAGACCTTACCTTTTTATCTCCCCTCATAAAATAGCACCTCTAAGCACTCCAGAAGCCCCTTGTCTACCTTCCACTAAAGCACTTGTTCATTTGGTGCGATGTGGGAGCCAGGAAAGTAAAGGATAGAGGTGCAAGAAGGCAATGTTAATCCTGGGCACGTTTATGGTAGAGGCAGCCTGGCTGCTTAATACACAACCCATCTGTGGAGGGGGCACCTGCAGAGATTGTGACAGTTTGTGAAAACATACAAACATGAGTTATTGCTTGCCCTTCATGTTCTCATTGTTGGGATAAGTCAGAGCCCCACAAATTACTCTGAAGCTGCCTACCAAGCTCTGCTAATTTTCCCCATTACCCGTTTCCTCACCTCGTGTTCTCAGGTGGCTCTACTTTCTGCCTCCTGTCTTGCAGCAAGGGGACCAAGGTATTTGAAAATGTCCTCCCTCTTCTTGAGCCCTAAGCAGGGACACAAATCCTTTTCCAGTCTCTCCTCAGTGCACCTCATTGCTTTGACAGAAGTACTTCCTCTCTCAGCTATTCCCTGCTCATTTTCACCCCTTACATCATGATTTCCCTAAATTACAGCTGATAACTGAGCTACCTAAGTTAGGAGCACTGACAAGATGAGCTCCCCATTCAGTCAATGGACAGAGACCAGGGCCTTCTGGCTGTGCCTCAGGTGACCTGTGTAACCCTCAGATGGTTTCTCTTTCTGTTAACTGTAGAGGGAGCTGAAAGCTAGCAGGATCCTAATTTATATGCCTGAGGTGAGATAGAGCTGGACCGTTGCATGGGCAGTACCAGACACTTCAGGTCAAGCCATCCAACACAACAACATTTGAACAGCTTGCAAGAATTCAACTGCTCCAAGCAAGCAGCAGAGAAGAGGACATATGAAACAGACTCAGGCAAAGGGGGGAAAAAACAGGCAAACAATTGGCCTTTGTTGAAATTTTTGCTTCTCTCCTTACACTTACATGAGGAATCTGAAGACAGCCAAGAACATAGAAGGTAGAGGTTTCCCAGAGACAGGGGAACTGAGACGGGTTCTATTCATGAAGCTTCAGGGGATTTTGCTAACCTTGAACTTACCACCATGGGACTAAAACTTCTCCTTTTCTGTTCATCTGCACTACAAGAAAAACAAATAGAATTCTCTAGTTGTCTTATGGCTCCTTGTATTGCCATCTACTGCTCCCTCACTATCACTACAGAAACACACTTGACCAGGACTACCAAACAGACAAAACATTTAAGGGTTCCCACATGACACTAAAGGTTCAAAGGTTTTCTCCAGTCTGGTCTTGATACCAGTCCAAAGTAGTTTTTTTTTGCAGAGCCCAAAAACCAAAACTTCTTCCCCAGTCACATAATAAGATGTATCAACAGCCTGGCCCACCTCTTTTATGGGATGCTGGGGAAATTACCTACTCACTTCAGCTGCTCCAGCTGTGCCCCTGGAGAGTCCAGCCATTCCTGGATACAGCTGTGGCCTTGTTGCTGCTCAACATTAACTCCTCATCTCCCACCTCCCAGCAGAGATCTCCTTGCTCCATAAGCATAGGGTTGAGAACAACAATCCCTGCCTGCCATAATGCAGAAAGCTTAGAAAACATGAGGAGTATTGTCAAGGGCTGCTCTTCTCTGCCAGCTGAGCAGATAGGTGTATGAATCCTGCAAGGAGGAACTCAAGGAGTTTCTAATCCTACTCTAATTTTTTCCTGACTTTAGAAAACTGAATGCATGAGTTGTCCTGTAGTATGCAAAGAAACTCTCCCCTAAGCATCCTGCTTCCTCCATTTTCACTCTAAGTTGAAACTAGATGGAACAAAAATTAAAATAAACCAGGCATCAGCTATTCACTGGCCAGATAATGGACAAATGTCTCAAGCATCGTAAGAGGGACAGAAACAATACAGGTGGAAGAGAAGGCTGATTGACAGAAACTGGCTAACATGGAATGGTCTGAAGATATTTTGTAGACCAACAGGGAACAGGACATTTTTCTTCCATGAATCAGGATGGGAACTTTTCCGTAGATGACAACAACACATGTGCTTCGTCTAAATACCCCATGGGCTTCTTTCATTTCTAATTTTTGTGATCTAGATGGATAAACTGGCTTGTTCTTCTGCTCTGCTTGATCTGACATAGCTAGCTCTTTCCTGCAACGTGTGATTGTCTTGACTTTCTGCCTCTAGCTTAAGTGGCTACCATAACCTTGAACACAGCTCTCTACATTTCAGCAGATACAGGTCATGCAGTAGTGACATTTTTGATAATTGTTTTTGAGTTTGTTACTCTGGGAATCAGGGGATCTCAAGGGATTTTCCACCTGAGATTTTTCCACCTTCCCCCAAATTATTTTGGATGGAAAGAAGCAACAAAATGCAGCATAAATATAAAGCACATTTTTGGCTAACATCTGAAATGCCTTCAGATATCATCTAAAGTTACACACATATGTCCCCAGTGAAGCCTGAAACAAAGCTCTCAGAGAAGACAGGATTAATTTGAGGTCAGAAGGGCTTTGCTTTCTGTCATAACATTGCCATGATGTAGTACCAAACTCATTACTTACCGTGACATGAAGCTAAGAGGCTAAGGAATGGTTTAGAGTATGTTAGTTCATTCTCCCCTTCCACCGCAATGTCTTCTCTTGAGGATGGCAGCAAACAATCTAAACAAGGACTCGTGTGTATGGAACAACTTAGTCCCCATGCAAACAATATGGGGACACCAGGGATTTCTGTGAGATATTTTTTTTTTTTTTGTATTCAAATTGCCCACAGATTTTTCTGCATTGCAGTCTTGGCTCAGAGGGGGCTGTGTTCTGTAATTAAGCCAAGTTAATTAGACATTTTCAGAGAAGGGAAACTAGTTCACAATATGTCATCTGACCTTTCCTGTCTTTTTCCTCAGCTCTGATCAGTTGTGAAGCAATTCTGAATTTTCAAAACAATTTGTTCTTCAATTTGGAATAACGACAGTAAATAGTTCTTTAAATAGCCTCATTTGTCAGCTGTCCACTGGGATTAGTTAACGTTAAAGAGCTAATCTCCTTTAACTGGATACTTAAGCTGTCTTCTGCTGACCTTCCATATGATCCCAGGTAGATGTTGTTCTCGGAGGGTCTTGGATTCACCAATTATGAAGTTGGAAGGAACATCTCTAATTGTCTAGTTCTGCAACACTGAGACTTGAGGATTTCCATGAATTCAACTGTGTTTCAGTGTACCAGCTGGAAAAAAACACCTCATCCTCAGAAAAATATTTCCCATGCTGGAGGTTGTACCATCAACTGAAATTTGATTGCTTCAGGGATAAGTCATACTTTTGCCTGAATATTTGCCCCTTCTTTTTGGCGTCGCTGTGTGTTCTTCTATATATGAGCTGCTTTTATGCATGAATTTTCTGTCTAGTTTTTCCGGTCTATCTAAATAAGGCCTTAGAATCAAAGTCATGGTTGTGAGCTGTACAAGAAAGAGCACGCCCTGCTGACAATGGGAGATTAAAAAAAACTACCAGGTTCAAGTTGTTTTGAGTATAATGCTCATGTGTAATAGTTCCCCAGAAACTTTGGGACTTGCGTAGACACCTCTGTGACTTTTTCACTCTCACAAAGTCCACATACTTATACACTGTCTAATTAATCTAAGCATACACTGCAGATGCTTCTGACACTTCTGGAGATACAGCAGCCTCTGTGGAGCAACAGAGATCCAACAAACGAACTCAAAATCCACCTATAGTAGAAGTCCAGATGAGAAAATGGAGCATAGCCAGTTAAAAAACCCTGTTATTTAAATATCTCTTTGTAGAGCAACTACCTTCTACCAATGTCACTGGCCCTCAGCAAAGCTGGGTGTCTTGAACAATGCCTCAGTATACTGGATACAAGCTTTGCTCTCTCCCCGCTTCAGCTATCCTTGATCACACACTTCCAGGTGCTGATTTCCAGATTAAGGGAGTCTTTATTTTAGACTTTTCACACGCTGTCAACATGGTGTTTGATTACATCAATAGCGGCAAAATATCGGTGCTTAGTGCAAATAAAGAGATTTTTTAAGCGGGGAGATCTATTTTTGTCACTTCCTCCTGTGGGGCAGGTTATCAAGATGACCTGCAAACAGCATTGCAGCAAAGAACAGCTCACTGTTTCGGGAGGCGAGGGGAGACAGATGGTATTTATGGTGTGTCATAAACAGTGAAGGGCTCTTTGGACAATATCCTAATAAATACTCTAAAAAGAAACTGCCAGACTCTCATAACTCAACATATAGATTGTCATCCTTTCCCTCCTGCTTTGTGATCTAGTTAAGCTTTGCCTTTTCGTGTTGCCACAGTGAACTCAGCTCCTAAAGACAAACTTCAGAGGCACAGCTGAAAGATGCTGCAGGACTCTTTATGGGCAGGACCCATGCGGAAATCCAGGGAAGCGATATGCTTGTCTTCTTAAGTCTGGGATGCCTTACCAGGCCTAAACCTGCCTCTCAGGGACATTTTCCAATTGTGTTGTCAATCATGGACCCAGCGGGTGCCGTGGGCCCTGCCTTAGTATGGTTACAGTCTCTAAAACCAGAAGTTGGTCGTAACTCTGGGTTTGATGACCTCCCACAGATGGAGATGGACTCTAGTGGTGCAATGTTTGGCTCCACGTTCAGACTTCTCTCAGACTGGAATGAGGTCTTCATTCAGCTCTGCGTGATGAATGCAGAAGTAAGAGCATTTGGAGGACAGTCCCCACAAGGAAGCCCTTAGTGATCTGGGGGCCTGTGCCCCTGGGTGTCAGTGCCTCTCAGCAGACCTGTAAGGGAGGGAGGAAGGAGATTCTGGAGAACCCACCAGGTAAAGGCACCTAGCACCAACACCTGGAAGACAACCCATGCTTTGTCCTGAGAAAATGGTACCTTTCCCCTAGCACTGAGGGCTGCCATCATCCCCATCCTCATTTTTGGGTTGGCTGGTGCCAGTCCAGCCTCCAGGCTGTCAAGATCCACTCTGTGTTGTCCCCTAAGTCCCTCAGAGGGAAAGAGCACCATCATCTTCTGGAAATAGTGGTCACCTTTCTCCCAGATCCGATCAGCTCTAGGAATGGAGCCTTGAGACTGCCTTCCCACTTGGACTTTCTCCAGGGAGACCACTAGGCCAGACAGCGACTGTTGCCACGAGCAGGGTGTTTCTACCAGGAGTGCTGACAGCCTGTTTTCATCAGCTGCGAATGGAAAAATTGTTTGGAAAAAGGCCTGAAATGTTTATCAAAGAACCATGGCATTTAGTGTAAATGATGAAATGACGGCAAATTAATCTAAAACCCACCATCACCGCTATTGGGAATCATGGGCTGTAATAGCTGTGCTATGGTCAGTGGGAGTTTCACCTTCAGGGCTATGTGTAGTGGTATCATAGGTGACTTTTGTCTTTCAGCTGAAATGCAGCTGCTTCTTGGGTGGATCAACAGGCTGTGCAACGCACCATCTCCACTGTGGAGTGAGGAGTTCAAAGGTGACCATTGCATTGGTCACGGCAACTTCGTGCTGCTGCATCTGCCCGTGGCCATCAGAAGCCTTTTGCCTTACGCTGTCAAGTTTCTCATGACAGGGACCAGCCTGTTGTTTTGTGTTGTGATGAGGATTAATAATCCTCATCATGGCTGATGATGTAAACATGAGACCGTCTGGGATGTAAGGATTAAAGGCCACAAGGAGAATTGCTGTTTGAATGCCTTGTGGTAACCCCAGGGAAATCTTTCCTTTACTTCATCAGTCAGGAGTTCAGGCTGTTCCTCTAATAAATAATACCCCTCAGGCCTTGCTGACTCATTTGCAGAGCAATAATTAGGATAGAAAAGTTTCCTCTGCTCAATCAGCATCACCATCGCTTGTGATGCCCTTCCGGTAACGTGTGTGACTTCTATGCCTAGAAAAAAGGTTTTAGTCACACATGGGCTGCAACAGCCATATGCAATTCATGTTAAAAAATGCTTGCATTTTTTAAAGTTATGCTTCTAGCTCTCATGGGCCAAGGCCTAACTTCTAAACTGGGAACTGACTGTAATGTTGTGGTGGGGTATTTTACTTCAGTTTGCGGACAGCCCACAGCTGTCAGTCACAGGCCTACACTGTCCTCTCACCTTTGATTATCAGTGTGGTGGCAGGTCTACACACCCCAGAGACATCACTGACCGTTTTCAAGTGCAGAGCAGGTGGAGGTGAAAAATCACACAGTGAAGAAAGGAAGAAAAAAGGAAGATTCACCAAGCCTTTTTTGTACCTGTCATCAGTGGACCGCTACAGATGCCTAGGAGGGATGTGACATCCAAATTCATGGGCTAGGGCTTAGCAGAGAATCTAGTTTTCTTTTCTGGATGAGAAGGAGACTCATGGTTGAGGCAAACTGAGAGAGCTCAGCATTTCACTTGGAGATTTCCCCAGTGCTTAGAGCCAACCAGCGCTGTCTCACCATGCCTGGAGAAGAGCCATGTGCAGCAGAGCACCAGTGGCGTGGAGGCATCTCTTGCCTCCTCTGCTTGGCCTGTTGCCCTCCACTTGTCCCTCTGGACCCATCCACCCAAGAGTTCATTAGGTCTCACCTTTGCTTTGCTCTTGCTGCAAAGCACTTGCCCAGAGAGGAAGATCCTGTGAGGTGCTGGGTCTGAGGTCGGAGGGAGGGCCAGAGGGAAAGCTATTGTTGCTCTTATCGCACTGTGAGATTTGTTGCATTCCAAGGAAATCATCTGGTACTTGGCTTTCCCCGCTGCCCTGGCCACCGTGAAGCTTTAGGACAATCCGTAATCTGTTCCCTTGTGAACACTGAGGGCCTTTCTTGTGGGAAACAAGTTCACAAATTCAGTTGTTTCTATCAAAGATGAGAGAACGTCCAAGCAGCGCCAGACAGTACAAACTTCCCCCACAGGCACTCTGGCTCTGGCATCCCACTCTGATCTATCATCATCACCAAGACCCACAGCACAAGCCAACATCCCTGTACCGAGCAGCCACCTCCTCCGCCTCCCCCTCCACTCATAGCCTGCGTTCCTGGCTGCCTACCTCTCCTCCTCCCCGGCAGAGCTGCCAGCGAGAAGAGGCACAGTGCAGAGCCTGGGAAAAGCTGGCACTGACTTTCCTCTCCCCTCGTCGCTGCTTGTGCACAAAAGAGCACGTGCAGGCACACAAACCCGTGGGCTTGAACCTGTGACTGGGACCCATGTCCCACCCAACGTGGTGGCAGCAAGCCGTGAGCTCTGCCAGTCTCTGGGCAGCGATGGGAGAGGAGCAGGGAGGTGTCTCTGTGGGGAGGGGGAAGGAAGGCGGCACCTGGGGAGTAGCATGACGCTGAGGTGGCAGTGGGGATCGGGATCCCGATTTCCTCCCCCCAGTCCTCCTTGCCCTTTCCTCCTGCCCCCCACCTAACCCTGCCCTTCCCCTCCTTGTCACGCAGTGCTTCGCACTCCCTCTCCGCCCCGGGCAAGCGGCCACCCAAGAAGAGAGGCAGTGGGGAAGCAGGAGGAGTGTCTCACTCACTCTCGGTGCTGCCAAAATCGTTACCCACGTTGCTACTGAAGCCTTGGCTTTGGGTGTCGGAGAGCGCTGTTCACCAGCCCTGCCTCCCCAAGGACCACTTCTGCTGCTGGCTGGGCCTTCATCTCTTCTTGCAAGGTTTGCTGATGACAAAACCCAAATCCAAAGACTTGGGACACTTCCCGCGCCCTCCCTGTCTCTCCCCTCACACCTTGATCATGGCATTGCATCTCAGTCCCTTGCCAGGGGGCAAGGGGGTATTTGCTCCCACTAGCCTTCAGGATAAGTCTTGCCCTTTCCTCCTCCCACCTCCCACTCACTGAGCAAACCTGGCCCCCTTGCTCAACCTGCCTCACAGATGAGGATCAAAGGGTCCCCTTTAGTTCTCTCCTCAAGGTCCCGCTGCAACACCACAAGCACATCTGGTTGTGGTTTCCCTTGGGAAGGCTCCAGATAGTTGCTACATTATCATCCCACCTTCCTCAGTCAGCTCCCCCTCTGCCTTCGCCTGCTCCCCTCATCTCTGCCCACCCCTGGCCACAGCATTACTGATGCTCCTCTCCTCTGCCACCTCCATGTGCTGCGGTGGTGGCTCACGGCCAGGGAAGGGGCAGAGGAGGTGCTGTGACTGCATGAGGAGGGCTGAAATATCATGGGGTCAGGAGTTAAGGAGAACAGTCTGGGTTTCCCTCTTACCTCCCACCTGAGGCTCTCGTTGGAGGGGCTGAGGGCATGGGGCACAGCTCCAAACTGACTCAGTCCTTGAAGATCACCACCATACCAAAGGACAGAGGGGTCTGGCTGGAGGGGGTTGTTCCTTTTTGCATCCCTTGCTTCTCTTCGGTCTGGATCTGAGCCACACAACATCACACAAACATCAGCAAGCCTTTGTGAAGTTGCGCAGGACAGAGAAAATGCATGCAGAGTCCCTAACACTGTGGCAGTTAGCAGTGCCGGAAACGGGAAGGAAAGCAAACCATCAGGAGTGTTTGTGAGAAGCACAAGGCTCAGGAGAGTGGGTAGGAGTTGATTGTTTGCTGGTAAATCACACCGGGTTTCACGGTGAAGTACCTTGGGCAGCCTTAAAACCCACCCATTAGTTCAGTGGGATTTAATGTCTTCCAGTGAGTAAATACCACCTCATTTCGTTAGCACAAAGTGGTCCTCATCAAAGTATTGGCAAGATTACAACATTTTTGTCATAAATCCAGCAAATTACAGTCTGCCTACAGCCATCCACTGGAGTCTTCCCTGTCTCACTTTAATTGAACTTCGTTATGGGGGAGGGACAGGGGATTAGATTTTTTTATTGCTGGGTGTGTTTTATGGGAGATCTGTCAGCTGGAATTGACAGTGCCAATTAAGGTTGCGTGTTTTCATGCAAGTTGCAGAGTCTTAGAAAGCACAAAAAAGAAGGTGGGGAAAGCAAGCCAAGCTATTTACAGTGATAGATCTGGGGAAGAGCAAGATGGGAAACGTCTCGGTTGCTACCTGCAGCTGCGAGACTTGCCCTCCATCCTTCTTCCCCTGTGCCAAAACACACGCACACACACATGCGCATTTCCCAAGATGTGCTTGGAGACGATAGGAGGTTTACTTCCCATTGCCCTAATCACACCTTTCCCCAGCCACCAATGCAAGTCCCATGACTGCACACAAGCCATTGTGTGGTCTTCTCCTACGTGTTTCCATAGGTGTAAAGCGAACACCTCCTGAAGAGAGCTCCTTAGGGCTGGTCTCCCCCGAGTCACTCTCTGTGATGGAGGTAATTTGAAAAGACAGTGTTTTGGGAGGGAAAGGCACAAAAGCCTGAAACAGTCCAGGCTCCCTAGTAGTGTCTTATAATAAGGAGACTCTAATTCACCCAGCAAAGGACAAAGAGCATGATGGGAGTTTGGGGACATCCTAATTTTCTTAGTGGAGGGACAAGGGAAAGAGGAGGGGGGGAAGATACTGTATTTGCAGGCAATCTTACTGCCTGGGCTCTTCTGAGCCAGATGTCTTATGGCAAAAGCAGCAGCAACCTCTTACAATTCAGACGCAAAGCTTTACTTTCCTATCTGTGAGCATCCCAGGTGCTCACTGTGACTGCTGGCAGACTCTCCCACCTTCCCTGCTGTGTCTCCACAGTCAGCACCTCTGCCTGTCTCCACAAATACCCTCCAGACCCCTTGCATGAGGGCTACCAGCCAGCTTTGTGGGCTAGATGGCCATTCCAGGCAGTCTGGTGCAGGGGAAGGTGGGATGGAGGTGGTGTGTGTTGAGAACCAGGCTGCTCCCCTTCAGGGGAGGGATGGGTGCTCCGGATTTATGCTGCTGTACATGAAAAATAAACACTTGGTCTCCACGTGCTTTGCTAGCTGGCACGTGCTACCCGGCTAATTCAAACATCCATCCATCAACCCTCCCTTGACTCATCACCACAACATTGAAGTGCATGGGGGAGTGAGCACTCCCACATGGGGATAAGAGAAGGTCCCGTTTGCCATGAGATGTCGAAATACCCTTCTGAGCCGGCTGCTAATACAGGCGGTTGGGTACAGCACTGCCTTGCTGCTGTGAACCATCGCTTCCAGCTCTGAGTTAAACGACCATTTTTTACGTCTTTCCCTGTGACACAGCCTATCTCCTTTGGCAGGCTCAGCTTGCTATGGGCCAGCACAGGGATTTGCCTTTACCAGGCAGATGGGACGTTCTCCCTGGCAGGTCTTCAGAGCTGCTGGCCGTCATGAGTGGCGGAGGGGGAGTCCCTGTTGGCAAAGTGGGGGTGACGCCAGCTCACCCATCACCCCTCGCTTGGCTGCTTCTCCGCGTTTCCATTGGAGCGCTCTATTAATAGCTGTGTTTCCAAACAACGTTGGCACTAATAATGATTTATTGGGACTTAAATGACACTTCTGACAATGACACTGACTGCTGGTGTTTGAGC
The DNA here is from genome assembly GCA_017639485.1 of Pluvialis apricaria. NCBI lineage: Eukaryota > Metazoa > Chordata > Aves > Charadriiformes > Charadriidae > Pluvialis > Pluvialis apricaria. The sequence continues at coordinate 64,922,061 of CM030011.1, read as the reverse complement.
ACCGGGCAGGAATTTTAATGAGGAAAGGAGTAGAATGAATAACGTGTTAAAAGGGACATGGACTTTACTAAGCTTGTGTTTAAACAAGATGATGAAATGTCTGATGAAAGCTTATCTGCATGGTAAGATAGATGAATTAGCTGATTCCCTTGAAGGCCAGGTGGCCCAAAGGATTCACTCTTGTTTCCTGGGACTAGACAGATCTGAATCTGTGCCTTTGGGAAAGTAGTGAATTATGAAATGGGAACTGCCCAATCAAACTGCCCCTGTCTTTGACTGGGTGTTGTTCCTTTGACACAGTGGCTACATTTGTACAAGGATGCCCATAAGCACAGCCCTGCCTTGATCCTGTCACCTCAAGGCTGCTGTGTGAACAGTTTTGTGGGGACTCAACTTGATAACAGACTTGGAACGCAGCAGATTTGAGGTCATCATAATCTAGGAGATGGTGCTGGGACCACAGAGATCACACACAACACAGGCACCTCCAGTGGCACTTGTTGAAGCTAGTGGGGAGTAGATGCTCCCGGTATCTTCTAGATATGGATGATGAATCAGCAAATGGCGTAACACCAGGAAGGCCAGGGAATGACTGGGGCATTGGGCTGGGAGTGCCCTTGTTTTCCATGAAGCTGTCTTTTTGGTGGTGATGACACAACACACCCACAATGTGTGTGGGACTAGGCTGCCTGAACAAAAGAAGCAGTGTCATTTTCAGACCGCTGGAGTGTCCCACCTGGCCTCTGTTGGATATGCAGAATGAGAGGAGTGGGGTGGAGGTCCTGCCCTCTATCTGGCAGACCCATGAGGATGCTGAGGATACCCTGGAGGGTCTAAAATGGCTTAGACAATTAGCTCCTGCCTATGTTTCAAGTCAGTGTCTCCTTGCTGACTATCTTATTTCAGGTCCTGCTGGGTAACAGAGAGAGGGCAAAAGCTAGAGAAGATATCTTTGGCCAGAAACTTAAAATACTCTCGTGACAGGAGTATTAAAGAGGTCAGACAAGAACATGCCAAGGTTCAGCTCAATCAGTACCTTGTCTCTGATGATAACAGATGATTCAGGAAAGTGTGACCCTTCTCTTGCCCCTAATCTTCTGTTGGGACTATTTCCAAACCTTTTTTCATCCCACAAAGGCTGTTCTGTGTAAATACATTGAAACAGATTCCCCAGAAATAGGGCTTAGTATTTCCCTACCCTCTGTATCTATTCCCATCCAAATAAACATACTCTTTAAAAAAATACATGATTACCCAGATTTAGCAAATAAATCAATCCAAGCGCACAACTCCAGAACTGATCTTACAGCAACTTCTTTGCACTTTGTGGTGCAGCTTCACAAATGCTTTTCTTCTCCCTTCAGAATAACGGCATGTGCACACAGATCCCCAAACAAGCATGGAGCATCTCCATCAAAACTGCCTCTGGTAAAATTTTGCTGGAATCATTCCAGGGGCAAAGTGCTTGTTGTGTGTTTCATGTCCCATGCAGCATGCGAGATGGAGATATTTGTTTGTTGCTGCTTTGCCTTTGTTTGTGCAAACTGACGCCGCAGGGACTTCTTTTGAGGGCATTTTTCAGCCAAGAAGATTATCCAATATAAATACCGTGAAATAAGTAGATTTATCATTAGAATGACTTCAGGCTGTTCTATCTACCTACCTATCTATCTATGTATCTATCTATCTAATATCTGCCTGCCTTTGTAGATAGAAGAATAACAGAATTAAGTTCCTATCACTGACTACAACAGACACATTGGGTTTATCTTATTTTGGGTCTACACTGAAACTGTGAGCAAGAGCTGAGCTAATTAAATCGAGCAGATTTACCTGCCTCATGTACACCTTGGAGTTACTACCCACAGCTGATCATCCTGCTCCTTTGCCGAAGGGCATTGTTGCTCTAGCTGAGGGACAGAGAGGCAGCTGGACCCTTAAGCCTTTCAATAACTAACCTTGGTCTGAAGATGAATGTGATCCAGAGGCATGAGCTGCTAGCCCAAAGGCAAAACTCCCATCAGCTCTGAGGCACTGTGGGCTTTTGTCACCTTTCCCAAGGTATTCGCAACAGTGAAGTGGATTCCCTTTATTTGTATGTTTTTACTTGTTATCACAAATTCTTTCTGAAGTGCACCACGGTTTTTGAGCTGTTGGGAATAGCCAGCATGAAGGTCATTAGAGCAACGATAGGAAAGGTTTTTCAGTCCTGAAGCTGTTAGTACAGCCTCTATAAGAAACTGGTGCAGGTGTAGGTCCTGCTGGTATGTGGCCCTGGATAAATCACTTAGAAGAATGTTTGAAAACTGATCCATCAGAAGGTGGCCCCAAAATGACCGAGAATTAAAACCAACATGAATACCCTGCTCCCATGCTTACATGCAAGCGAACAAGCAAAATGGGAGAAAATAAAGGTAGTAGCTGAACACAAAGTCCTGCCTGATCTCTAAGGGACTGTGATGAAAACCAAAATAGTAAAACTACACAAGCAGGCCTATGGATTAGTTTTTTCCCTGGAATGTTTGTATGTCCCTTCCATTAAAAAGGTTCTTAAACTTTGATACGAGAGTGCAGGTACATGTGCTAAGGGGATGGAGTCATTGCCCATCAGTTGATGCACCCAAAAGTGTTTGACCTGGTCGTAATCATGAGGTGAAAGGGGTTACCTTAAACCTCAGAGGAAGAGGTGGTAACTTGCTAAGCTGCCATAATTATGTGCCTGTATCTGTGGGCCCCCAGTGCATTTAACAGCTTTGCTTTCATGGAAATCAGTCGGATTTTTCCACTTGAATAAATGTCAGGTACCAAAGAAAGATCTGGGCTTGGGGAGAGCCTTAATCTGTCTGATTCTTAGCTAACAAGAGTTTTCCCAGAGACACTGGGAAAATAAATAGAGGGAGAACTGTGAGACACTCAGACAATTTGGCAATAAGTCTATATGAGTATCTCAGACAAAAGACAGTCCTTAGTTCTGTCTGGAAACAGGGACTATAGGAAGTTTCATGAGCATTTTGGGACCAATCAAGGTTGAGGTTGTAGTCTCCTAGCTTGAGAGAGCTAGGGAATAAAGGACAATCCAGGTCTCTGGCTCCAAAACAATAAAATCATTTTCATGCCTGTTTCTTTGCTACAGCAACTGCAAGTGTAGAAAGAAGCTAATCGGGGACGTACATTAGAAGAATGAGCAGCTGGATTCCAAGTCATCAGAGGTGAAAGGTGCAAGGGACAGAAAGGATGGTGACTGGTGCAGGTCTCCTGGCTTTCCCCAGTACACCATGCAAGCACATGGACCTGTATTTTAAGTCGTCTGAATCACTGAAATTTGGAAAGTCTCATTTTTTGTTTGTACAAGGGTATGAATTAAATTAAAGATTAGGTTATTACAGACATCAGTCATGCTTTTTTTAAAAAAATTAAATTGGCTGAAAATGAGACAGAGACAAAATGAATAGCTTAGAAGACAGTGTTACTGTAGTCTGTTTTTCCATCACTGTCATTGCACTTATCAGAGTCAAAACTGTTCATTTGCCTTTGTTAGACAAATACACGTCTATGAAAGAAACTCTTTTCTTAAGGATTTTTTTTGAGATTTTTGAACTTTTTTTTTCATTTTTCTTCTCCTGAATTGGCAAAAATCGTGTAAAATGAACAATTCCTTTAGATTGACGAACTAAAAAATGACATCAATAAATCAGGTTTTTGAAATACTTTGTTTAGATTTTAACCTTTAAATAAAATTGTTCTACAGTTTATAGTTTAAAATGGAAATGCATTTTGAATAAAAAGAAAAAAACTAGAGCACTTACTTTTGGCAATTATGACTTTCAAAGCAAAATTTGGTAGTATTAACTCTTCCTTTGGGACAGATTGAGTTGAGATGAGTTGGCATTTTTCTATTAAAAAAAAACCCAAACAACCTGCTTTGCTATATTCATCTTGTACCAAAATCTTCAGTGATCTGTACCCCAACTCCTATGAAATTTATGATGTGACGGGAAAGGAGAACCAGAAGATCCTTAATTTCTTGAGCTGACTACCAGATGGGTTGTCTAGGCCACCCCCACAGAGGTTACCTTAATCCTGTTTTTCTTAGACAAACCTGTCCCCCCCTCTCCCACCTCCCGCCATGGGTTCCAAGAGAAGGTATCTGGACATGAAGAGACAATAGCTCTTGTTATAATATCCGCCCCCATGGATCCCCTGCAGGTAGAGCTTGGTTGGTGATCCCAGAGGAGATTAGCTGTTGCTGATGATGCTGAAGTACAGGAGATGCACATGGCTTATCTCGGTCATTCAGTTTGTGTCTGAGATGAGGCACCAGATAAGGATGCAGAATTTGTGCAGACAGAGCCGAGCAACTGCATCATTAATAACCAGAGAGGAGGAGCTGACATTTATTTGCTCAAATATCCATAAACAAAGACTCTCAGAAAATGGTTGTTTTCAAATGAGTCATTGAACGGACATGGCAGCTGGGTCTGCCGCAAATCCTCTGTGAGACACTCTGGTTCTCAGCTAAGAACCTCTTTTTCTAGGGAGAAAGAGAAGCTCCAGATTCAACAGAGTACTCCCCCATGTTGGCAGGGATTTTATTTCTCCCCACTGTGACCAGGGACACACTATGGGTCGGGGCTAGAACTGTCTCTCTGCTCCTTAGATTCATGGTCTCTATAATCTTTTTGAAATTTAAAATGGAAATGTTTAAAAATGGAAATGTTGGATGGTGCTATCTCCTGACACATTTCCTGTGGTGTTTACATAGCCGCATCAGTGGACATTTGTCATTTAGACTATCCCAGGATTCCACATAGATTTTGTCATCTCACTGTCACGAAGGACACAATCTGCTCTTTAAATGAATCTCACTCCATTCATTATTGATATAATTTATTTTCAGTTTAGCAGCAGTCCCCAAGGAAGAGCAGCAGGTAGCTATGTTAGGAGGGACGCTCTCTTGCTCTCTGCATGATCCTTCCTCACATTGCCATTGCATTTGGAGCCCAACATTCAAAACAATTGAAGTACCATGAATAGTGCACACGTAACCCTATGGCTTTGCATGGCTGTCCAGAGATCACAGAAACAGTTACTCAAGAGCCTGGACCAAACTCAAGAGTGCTGGCAAAAAAAAAAAAAAAAAAAAAGGCTTTGATTTACTCCTAGTCTCTATGTTCCAAGTTTCCCTGTGAAAACAAAGAGAGGTATATATGGGCTCTTGGCTTTGTGCAAAGTATAAAAGCATTTTCATTTCTGCAAAGTCTCTGTTGTAGAATTAAAGAAAGGATGCTTTGTGAGCAATTGGTTGGTGCATGTTCTTAAAAACAAAGCCTCAGACAAAACTCAGCTTCCATGAAATACAGGTAGGACCAACAGATCCCAATCTGTCCAGTACAGGTGAGGGAGAATGATCTGATCAGGAGGGCTTTTTTATTCCTTTTGAGGCATCAGTCTGGTTCTTAAATGTCCCTCTGGCTGGCAAGCTTCAGCAGGATATGAAGAGTCTAGGTTTTTGAGAAGAGCCCTCAGGGGCCAGCTGTGATGCCTCAAGGACTGGTGCTGGCAACTCTTGATGAAGACAATCTACCCTTTGTGGAACAGGACCACCATCAAAATATGTGGTCTCACAGGTGTTGCTGGCTGGTAGAGGAAATTTCACAGCAATGTTTGGCAGCTGGTGACTATAACATACAGTGCCGGTCATCTTGCTGGTTGACTAGATAGATGCTTCTCCATAAGGTCCTTTCTCTGCTGCAGCTCCTGCCATCTCAGTTAGTCAGGCTCAGTTCAGGGGTGAATCCCTTGGGAATTAAGTCCACACTATAGTCAGAGGTGTGACTACAGCTCATATAGATACACCTGCCTGGGCTTTGTACAACCTTGGTGAATGTTGCTAGCATTATCTTGAGAAACATAAGCTCAGGAACGGCTGTAGAGCAAAAAGGATTTAGGAGGAAATCTCAGGTAATAAAATATATGGAGTATCTTGTTTGCATGGTTATCATCTCCACACTGCCCAGGTGAGCTAGTGTGGAACTTGCTGAGTCTACCCAAGGAATCCACTGTCTCTCATTTGCCTGCCATGTAACTCAACATAAGCTCATGTTTGAAAAATACAGAGGGTATGAGTAAATCATATCACAAGTATGGGGTGGGCTGGTTTTGTAGACATGAAATGCTTGATAGTTTGTTATTGTCCTTTACAGGTGCGTCTGAAACTTGCTATAAAATTAAAACAAGAGATGTCAAGAACATATTATTGTACCTACCTCTTGTTGTGAGTGCAGAAAATGTTATTCAAACTTGCTGAAGGTTTGGACAGGCTTCAGTGTGATATTGCATGCAGTTTCATGGATGCATTAGTCTGGATCAGGAAATTTATGTAAGCCATGCCCACTTACCCACTTTTCCACAGGAAAACCTCAGTTTCCATCACAGAGTGGTCTCAGATGAAGCTAAGCAGAAGTGAACCTAGTGCTCTCCATCCACACCAGAACATTTCTGTCCATGGAACCAACCTCAGGGTAGTCAGATGGAAAATACTGAGAATGTGTGTAGCATGCATGTTGTATAGTGTGGGTGTTGGCTTCTCTGCATCAACTGTTGCATGCTACAGATCTGCTCTTAGTGTGCCACTCTACCCACATGTAGACATAGCCTATGCTAGCATTCTTGGTAAGACCATTGTCTTATTTCCTTAGAAATATGCCCATGATCTGAAGTTTTGATCCCGATTCCACATTCCAGTTTCTGGGAGTACATCAATCCCAGTCTCTTGGTTCAACTCATTTCAGTGAGAGTGGAAGGAAAGAGAAACTGGTCATAGCTAGGCATGAGTATAAACCCACCACTGACTCTGCATGGCTTCGTTGTCATTTTACATTCACCAGCCATCTGTCTCAGCAGTATACAGGACTTAAGTGACTGAAGAATTCAAACCTAAACAAGTATTTATTGCTCCTGATTTTAGAGGACCAGTGTTCAGATACTACACAAACAGACAACATCATGAATAAAAGTGATTTGGAAATCTCCCAAGGAAACATCTTTTCTCTCATAAAATAACAATGCATGGAAAAAGAAAAACTCCAGGCATGCACATGGATTTTGATGAATGACTATTTCAAGATAAGTTTTTGGTAAAGCTAATATTTTCTGGTTAGAAACAAAATTTTTAGATGTCCCATTTTTGAAAAATGTAACTTATATTTTTATAATAGATGTTACAAGAGGAATATCAAAACTACAAAAATTAAGGCCCTCTTTTTCCCAGAAGTGGAATACTTTAACTGCCTTGAAAAGATATTTGAGTCCCTTGCCTCAGAATTTATTTGATGGGAAATTTCATTTTTTGTCTGATGCTGTCCTGCTCCAAAGCAAGGAAAATAACGTGGGGCTACAAGACTTCTTTTCCAGAAGAAACTTCCCAATCCCACCTCTTCCTTTAAAACCCCAAAGATAAAAATGTCCTTTCTCAGCAGCCATGGAAACACCATTATTTAGTACTCAAACAGCAACTCACGATTCCCCCCCTTATAGCAGAAGGATGACATGTTCATTGGCCTAGAAGCTTATGGCTGGGTGGAGCATGAATTAGTTTATGAAATATTTGATCCACATCATTTAAGAAAACCCCCAAATGTAGGAAAAGGTGTTGGTGATGCCAACCAAGGCTTTTATTTACACATCAGCTGCTTGCAGAGCATGCAGTGTTTCTTCAGGGAAATACAGAGAGTGAGGAAATGGATGCAAAATCTGCGAGAGAGGAAAGAGTTACAGACGCAGGTGACATGGAACTGGACTGGTTCCAAGAGGATTACCAGGAAGAAAAAGGGGCTCTGGTTTAGTCTTGCTATCTTTGTTCCAACTTCTGTTCTGAAAACAAAGAGAGAAAACATACAGGCTCATGGCTATGTGCAACATATAAAAGCATTTTCACGTCTGCAAAGCACTCACTGCAGAATTAAATAATGAAGGCTTTGTGAGCAATCAGTTGGTATGTGTTCTTAAAAATAGTTGCATCACAGACAAATCGGCTTTTGTTCAGAAATTGGGCAGACCACATGACCAAGTCAGCCAGGACAGGTGATGACAAGGATAGTGGCTTGTTATTGCATTGTGAAACTTCATGCAATATTGTCATGCTGTGTTCTGGGACCTCAGCAAGTCTTCAACTAAAGACAACCAGGTTTGGTCAGCACAGGAAGAGAGAGGACCAAGTCATTGCTGGATGTGGTACCCATCCTTCCGCAATAAGCATGTTCAAGGAGTAAAAAACTTGTCACCCTCTATACTTCAGCATTACACCTTCCCTCCTGTTCATATCAGAATCCATTTTTACAGCCTTATTGGTTTTTTTTGTAAGGGATAGCAAAATGAAATCTTAAATGCTATGTTCTGCTAATGTGCTACCAATGATCTTAAAGTCTACAGAACTACAGCTTAACTCAGGGAGGAAGGACAGTGTTTACTCATGTGCTCTTAGTAAGCAGAATTTTGAAGGTTCCTCTGCCCATCTTAACACTACACAGGTGGGCTGCCAATTTAATGAACATCTGTCTTGTGATCACATGAATCTGTTCTCCATTTGATTTTCTGATGGGTGAGGTATGATCTGGCATCTACTCTAATAGTTACTGAGCCGAAGGGATGATGCCTAGCCAAATATCTGCTTTCCAGAAATGCCTGGGAGGAGGTGAATAAGAGTGAGCACAAGTAGCAGGGTCTACATGGGGAGTCTCCCTTTGAGTTTCTTCTAATGAGCTTGTAGCTTCTGCTCTTACCCAGTTCTTGGTGTTTGGCTGCAGCCAAGCCCATGACCACTAACCATCCTGTTGCACAAACAAGGATTTATGATTTCAACTGATGTTTCTTCCTCTTTGGACGCATGATTTATTCTGACTGGAGCCTGACTGGGGATCTGTGCAGGAGTCCAAGGTTGAAATTTTGCTTCTCAGTCAGAGACTCCTTTTTCACTGTTACACCTTTGCTCCAGGCTCTAACAGTACTAAGACTAGTAGCACGGAGGCGTATACATGTGTATTACGTATGTGTCAATGTTAGTGGTTGTGGATGCTATCAATCAGGGCCGCAAGCAGAAATTTGAGAATGGCTGGCCCAATATTTTTGTTGGGTTTTGCCTGTTTCTGTAAAAGTGTGTTAGCAATTTTAAAATTTAGTGTAGTATAATTTAATTTATTAAAATTAGGAAATTCACCTTAGCAATACTCACAGGAAAACTAGCAAATTCACAGTAGCAATACTGTGGTGGAACATGACCCGAAAGCCATTCCTGGATAAAGTACAAAAGTAGAGCATGTGAAATGGGGTTTCATTGCCCGGTAACTGCTGGCTGAGGTTCTTAATTGTTTTGTCTTGTGATGGGAGCTGCGAGAAGGCCAGGCAGTTTCATCAGTCCTGGATCCTGCCTCCTACTCCACAACACGCTCTTGAGAAACTCCATAAGATGACGTTCCAGCTTACACCTCATCTGCGTATTAGGCTATGTAGGGTGACAGGTCAGCTTGCCTGAAGATCTCCTCTCTCCAGAGGCAGCTGGGCCTTTGCTCTGGGTGCCCACTCAGCTTGACAGGAAGATGAATGAGAACATTTGTAAATTTTTTTCTTGTACAATGTATTCCCGGCTTCCATCCAGCCCTGATTTTGAAACTGGCATGTGACTGGTTCAGTTGAGTCTTCCCATGTCTTTCTGACATTCCTTTTCAATTTGGGCATATTGTTCTGCTTGGTGATAGTGGCTCTGATAATTGCATGAGTCAGCCATTTTGCGCAGTTTGGCAATATACTGATCTATTGTTTTTTCAGCTCCTTGGACAATGTTCCTGACTCTGTGGGTTGAAAAGCACTTCTAGGATTTTACAGAGTCCTTCCTGCTCCGCTCTTGTCCCTACCAAACACTGTAAATGCATATAGTGAACCTTATCTCAGAGAACCGAAACCATGCCTGCTTGCATTTCATTTTCTTCTGCATTTACTATCAGCTATTTTCAGTTCTATCTTGCAGCCAAAAGGGCAATCAGCTGCTGACCACAGCCCCTTTCACTTTTGTCTGTCAGATCTAAGACAGTGCTGTGCCCTTGACCTTGCTCCCTTTTTCCTTCTCCTTCTCTTTCACTGACGTTGTTAGTTTCTTGTGCTTGCAAGTCCCTTTTCCTCACTCCACCACCTTCCGTGATCTAGCACAAAAGGCGGCTGCCCACAGAGAGGTGAAAGAGTTGCTCATGACTGTTTAAGTGTGTTCTTAATTATTACAGAAGTGCTCCCTTGAACTAAGTAATTTGCGGTTATTAATTCATCCTATTAAGCTAGCTGTGAAGAAAGGATGGCTCGCTGTTCTTTTGCATTCGTTTGATTGGCACCTTATTTGAATGTAGTTTTTATCAAGTTTTATCTCTAGCTGAGTGACACAGCTGATTATACCTTTTTTCACAAGCTTCAAGTTCCGTTCTAAAGGAGAGCAAGCGTATAAAGCACCAGTGCCTTAATTCTTACAGATAAATGTTTGCTTTCACAAAATGTTTGAGCACATGGGTTTGAAATGTGACTTATGCTAGTAAAACTCACATCCTGGGGAGGCTCTGTGAGCAGTCAACAGTTTTTTGTGCCTATTACGCTTCATAATCCAGATAGAAGTGGAAGGGGCAGATCCACTGGGACAAGTCCCAGCACAGAGGGAAGAGTCAAGCAATCATGGGACGTTTTGCAGGAGATGCTATGTTCTTTCTCTTTCCTCCATAGAGCATGGAGGACCGAGGAGTCTGGGGTTATGTTTGCTGTTGGAAGGGAGATCTGAGGGGTCCACGTCAAATATAACCACAGAAACTAAAATAATAATAGAGATGAGCCTATGTAGGAAGTTAACTTCTTCCTACACAGTCTGGTCAGGGGTCACTGAAGAATCTGGGGTAGGGCACTGCTTCTTAGAAGATGACCCATGCAAATGTGCCTCCTCGTTAGACCACAGCTAGGATTAAAACAGTGTGTAAATCTACAGAAAAAGCTTAACATCATAAAAGGCTGCATTTTTTCCATGCGTTTGTGCCAGGTTGACTAGTGGCAGGTGTTAACTAGTAAGAAGGATCGTTTTCAGTCAATGCATCGATGACTCATCAGCACAGCAGGTCAGAGAGATGAGGGCTGTAGATGGGCTTCAAGAAGAGCTGAGATAATTTTATGACCTATGAAAGCATTTGCCTGGCTGTTCCTGTATAATCAGTAAGAGAAGGGTAATCAAAGCTCATTCCTTGGGGCACCAGCTAATGATACTAATTAGCACACAGACAAGGCTTTGCTGAAAGCATTACACACAGGCATGTGCTAATTAATTAGCTGATTGTCTGGAGGAAGGTGTTCCCCTTGCCTTCTCCTTCCCCTGCAAGATTACACAGCGGGAAGGGAGGGTTTTATGCTTGCTCATAAAATAGATGGCACTGTGGAGTAGTCCAGCATGGTGAGTTTGGGCAGCTTCCCCAGGAATGTGAATCTGTCCTGAGGTTGAAAGATATCCCTCAAACTACTACTGCGAGTTGTACCTCAGTGCACTGGGGGACAAAGATAGCGTTATTAGGTTTTTGGTCTATTGCCTTCTAGAAAAGCACTGGTGCCAAAGCCAGCTATGTCCAGTCCCCGGTGTATATTCAGGCAATAGCAATGATGATACTCAAGTGAAGTCACAGTCCTGAGCTTCTGGGAAGAGAGGTTTGCATGGAATATGGTTCCTGCTAGTTTCTATGGTGCAAGAGCATTGCTGGTCGTAGCCAAAACCAGGCAGTGGTACAGGCTCTCAGCACCACCACAGGCTCTCAGGTAGCTTTGAAGATCAAAGGTCACTCTCTCTGATGGACTGTGGTGCTGGAGGCCTTTCCCAAGCAGGACTCCTTGCAATGGACTCAGATTTGATGAAATCCAATGTCCTGACATTACAGTGACTACTTTGGCTCCAAGCAGCTCAGCTTAGACAGAGGCACTGGAGTCTTGCAGTGACCAAGTGTTTTATCTTGGTGGCTTTCTATTTCTAGGAGACTGTTGGATAGGATCCCAAGTGGATCTGGCTTCATTTCCAGGCTGGTTCATATGTGTGTGTGTGAATGTGACTAGGCAGAAAATGTTCCCTCCATTGCTATACGGAAGAGAAGTAGAGAGAGACCAGTTTAAAAGAGCAATGTAAAGTGGAATGTATTTTTCTTTTAACTCTGTAGAAATCCCTGCCTGGCCAGACCTCCATAGTGCTCAACATTCTGCTCAACCAAGTCAAAGCCAGGTTTTGCAGCTGCATGCAGGATTTCTCACTCCCTTTCCTCTCCCCTGCACTTGCAGAGAAAAGAGTACCTCTGTTGTGTCTGGAAGCATGTGGCACACAGGGTAGCTGGACCTGCAGAGGGAAGAGAGCAAGTTGCTCCTTGTAGTTTCATAGGTTCTACATAAAAGCTGCCATGTGGGAAAAAGTTCTCAGGATTTATCAGAATGACCTCCTGGTCAGGTTTTGAGGAAGAGCTATTGGGTGGTCATGCTTTCTAGAGAGGGTTGGCTCTAGAGAGCCCCCTCCTTTGCTCCTACAGAGGAGCAGTGATAATTTGCAGCTCTGGGCCAGACCTTTTCAAGCTGGATAAAGCCAGTGTTTTGTGAGCAGACTTAGAAGCAAGAGGAAAGTGCCATCAGTTTCTTGAAGCAGGTGATTGTCTGATCTCATGGAATACGAAAGTGCTATGAAGCAGCCCTTTCTTTCATTTGCTTTCGGCGTGTGGCTCACTTGCTTTTGAATTTGACTTGGTAACCCGGCCTTCCATCCCTGATCCTTGGAGGCAGTTTCATCCCATAGATCTCTTAGCTGGGCTGTGGTGAGCTCCTCCATCACCTTCCCCAGGTGGCCCACTAAGACAAAGTCCCGTAGTCAGATGCCCTGTGCTTGTTCCACAAATATGAACTGCTTCTCCCAGCACCTGTTTGTACAACCATATCCATCACAAGCAGTTGTAAAGATTGTCCACGTGGGTATGTGACTCACTGAGTGCCCCTGGGGCTGACTTTTACAGACCTCAAGTTACCACATGAAGAGATAGTTGTTCTCAAGGCCTGACTAATTTGCTTAATGGACCCTATTTTTAAATGAAGGAGGCATAGGTGGCAGTGTTACTAGGAAGGAAGATAACTACCATCTTCGATGTGACATTTTGGAGCATTAAGCGAAGTTCCTTCTGCCTAAGGTGGCACTCCATCCTCAAGCAAAAGGAGTCCATGTTGCTTCTGCCAGTTTAAGGACAGAGAAAACCACACATAAAGTGGAAGATTAAACACAAACCACTGCATTTTTGGTTTTGTGACACCTGTAAAAAAGCTGGTAATGTGTCAAAAGCTGGAAGCTCGAATCATCTTGGACGTCTAAGTGCCCTGACTTCCCAAAGTGCTGACTAACATATTTCAGTCATGCATTTGGGCATGTGTGAGTTACGGCGTGTAACAGAAATAAAGTGCCTTCCCTTTTCTTATTCATGTTGCATGCAGACACAACCACGTCATTCACATAAATCCGGCACAATTAGCCAGAGGGCTCAAATTTACAGCGTTTCTGATAAACCAGACGCCTAAGAAATTCTGTGATGGGAAAAGGCTGTACTCTGCAAGAACACAGCAGGTAACAGTAGCCTTGTGAACGATAGCCCAAAGCCTCAGCTTTCGCCCCAGTACCTGAACATCTCACTGTCCTGAGGGAAACATCTGCGGAGCAATTATTATCTTGGAAAGAGCCATGGGAAAATAAAGCAGTCGGTAACACTTGAAAAGCGTCCCAGATTCCCACTGAAAGGCTTTGTCAGAGCTGTGAACCTTCACTTTATTTAGCTGTATGCGTTTTTTTTTTTTTCCAGAGTGGGTAGTAAACCAAAAAAGTATCCTGTATGTTGCTGCGGTGGGAAATCTCAGCCGTGATAACATTCAGCTCAAGGTTGTTATCTAGTGGGTTGTAACCTGGGGAATATGGGAATATTTCTCAAAGGAAAAGCAGGGCTTGTCACTTTGTGCTCTTTAGGAGCTTAACTATTTGTGTCTCAGTAGGTCACAGCCGGATGAGCCACGTAACACACAGAGGGACAACCACTGCTTTGTGCTGACCTGAGGAGGGGTTGGATGTATTTGCTTCCTCTCCGCAGGACACAAATTTTATGTCACAGACACTCTTCTTTTTTTTCCAAAGTTTTACTTTTTAAGCAAGAGGAAAGGGACATTGGGACCTTCAGTCTGCACAAACCTCTCTGCTTCTGTCTCTGCCTACATATACAAACTTGCATGGCAGGCCATTAAATACATGCCTGTCACAGCAGGAGAAATGACAGGGCTGCCGCTGAGCATGGTGTTTCCTAGCAGGACAAGCTGGATGGCACGGACCCCAGATGCTGCTCCACGCTCTGGCATCCCTGCTGCTCACGGGTCTCATGCAGCAGGGACAGGGTCACAGCTGTGGCTGTGTTGGGCATGGCCACTTGCAGCGGTGGCAGAGAGACGTGGGAGAGGTGCACTGAGCTGTGGAGGAACGTGTGTGTGCACGTGTGGGGCACACCACCTGCCTGTGTGCAATCCCAAGTGGAAATGGCAGGCGGGGCTGAGCAATAGTGCTTGGCACTTGTTTTCAGAGGCTATCAAAGGACTTTGGGCGGGAGGCAGTATTACTCCCCCCGTTTTCACAGATGGCAAAATCGAAGCACGGGGCCGTGAAATAACTTAGCTAAGGTCACCCAAGGAGGCAGTGGAGGAGCTGGGAATAAAACCCAGGTTTCGTGAATCACTAAACCACAGTGCTTCCCCTCAGGGCTATGGATGTATTATAATAGAGCAAGATCCAGATGTGGTTTTTAACTGTCATTCAATACTCTGTGTGATATTACTCTGCCTAAGAAAATATACAAATTTGGACTCCCTGGAGATTTGACTAGTTCAGGGGAGCTTGATTAAGCCTGTTTGGCATGACATTGTTAGGCAGAACACACAAGGGGATGGGGGGCAATTCTCAAACCCACTGGCAGGGCCTGTGGAGTTGCTGAGCCCTTTCTGTACCCAGGAGGATGCATAAGGATTTGAGAAACACAATCTCTGAAAACGATGGAGGGAGCAGAGTCAGAGCAAAGAAGCTAGACCACATCAGGAGGTAGGAGGAAAACAGATGCTTGGCAACAAATCTATGATCAGACGTGCTGTTCCAGTGGCAGCCGATCCCCTTAGAAAGTTATTACTCTCCAGCTGTTCATCTCTGTTCCCTCCATTCCCTTCCCAACCCACCAGCTCAACTGCTTGTTAACTGCTCCAAAAGCAACCCAGGCTCTTCCGAGGGAGCTGGGTTTGGAGGAGATTGCAGAGCTGCCTACACTGGCCATTCAGCAGCGGTCGTCGGCAGCCGTGGAGAGGAGGAGACAGGGCAAGGGTCCAGGGATGGCCAACTCTCCACCCAGCTCTGTTACATCTCAGCAGCTCATCTAGCTGCAGTCAGAGAAATGGATGTTAGCTGGGTAAAACAATATTGCTCTGCATGTAAAACTCTTCATGCTTTGATATTAACAGTGAGCAGTGAGCGGGCCAAAACCCCATAGCTCGAAGCCATGATTTAAATTGATCTCTGTTCACGTTTCTGCCTCCAGGTTTTGGCTGGGGGGATGGGGATAATGGAAGAATTACATTCTTTCATCAGATTTCTTCATTAAAATTGCCCCCCACCCCACACTGACAAACTGCAGGTGTTTTTCCTAAAAGGCCTGTTCTTGGAGTCAGATGATTGCATATCCGTAAATCTGTGTCAGAAACAAAAGTCTCACCCTGCTGTGGAGTATCTGTATTCAAGTCCTAGATGAAGCGATTCCTGTGGATACTGTGTTTTCAAAGCATTCAAGGGGCTTTGGTGATGAGAAGTGCCAGTCTAACCCACTGATGAGACCTTATGCAAGGCTCCTGGTTGTGTTGAGGGTCTGAAGTGGTAGAGAGAGACTGATTTTGGGGAGCAGCAGTGCAAATTCATGGCTTTCACTCTGCAAGGCTCTGGTCCAGCCCCTGTAAACTAAGCAAGACAGCAGCTGTCATGTCTACTGATGACAGCTCATACTCATTAGACACCCATGAACCAAACAATAGTTTGATGAGAACTGAGGGTGGAAAGCGCTACTTTGATATAGGCATTAAACCTTCCTAATGATCTAATCATATCAAACCCTCCTTTTTAAAAAGAAAAAAACCCAAAGCTTCCTGTGTGTTTATGCTTATTTAAAAAGGCCACCAGGAATATACAGGAGAAAATTCATCTTTCACTTCTCTGAAGATAGGGACAGGAGTCATCTCATCATATTCTGGTTACCTAAAAAGTGGGAGGCTTACATAAATGAAACTTGCTCTATAGCTGCTGGAGAGATACTGGCAACTCCAGGAAAGGATTTCTGCCAGTCTAACTGAGAAATCAAAATGAGAGGTGATGATTTGTCTTCTGGAGTATCTCTTTCTCCATCAGCCATAAGAGTTTAGAACACCAGTTTAGCACAGATGCCTAAAATTTAGGTTCAGTGAGCTGAAGCCACAACCTGATGGTCATGACACAGAGAGGGAAACTGCCTGACCAGGAGAAGAAAAACAAGGGCTGAAAAAGGGAAGCAGAGAGCAGCCCCAGAGAAGGTAAAAAGAGATGGAAAGTTGAAGAGTTACAGACAAAAGACAGCACTTTTAAAACAAAGCCAGTTCAGAGGCTGTAACGCAATGTGTCCTTCAATATCAGGTTAGCGGCTGGCACTTTGCACCGTGTGAAAAGATCTCAGCTGAAGATCTTGATAATCCGGCCAGCCACGGTGTACTTGGGGGCATTATTCCCATAAACCCAGCAGGCAACTGCAGGGAGAGGGAAGCAGTGCTTTCCCACTGCTGACAGACACCCTCACTGTCCCCTGCTCCCACTCGCGGTGAGTCATGACTCTGGAGACACCACCCTGGGTGCTGGAGAAATCCGAAGACCACTACAAATGTGACATTATGGACAGGATGGAAGTGATGCTCTTCTCCTTGAGCCTCATGGAGGGAAACTCTGCCAGGGTTATGGGATCAGGAGGCGCTGGGTACACGTGGTCAGGAGAGTGCCCCGAGGATGGGAGACACAAAAGGTACACTGGATCTGGGTGATAGAGATGGCACGCTCCAGGAGCCAGGTCTTGATGGAGAGATTGAAACTCGAAGCTTGCTGCATCTTACCTGCCATAGCCAGCATCTGCCTGCACATCTCTTTGCAATCCAAATAAACTTTTATATTGCAATAAATGCAACCTAGCCAGCCATTGATAACCAGGACCCTTACTGTGATATCTTAACGCCTAATGCTTCTGCCCACAGCCATGCTTGGCTGCAGTGACCTGTAAAATCAGTTTGGGCTCAGTTCCTCAGCCTGTGGCAATTAGCCCAACTCCCCAGGAGACAGGTGGGGGGATGCCGCATGAGTGTATTTACAGGGGGATGGAAATATTAAACCTTCCCCGTGCTTGTAAATTAAATGCACTGTTAAAGCTCTGGTCAGATGCTCGCCCGACCACCCTGCCATCTCCTCTGATTTATCTCAGCAGCAGATGCAGGCCCACACTTCGGTGGTGAGCACTGCCAGTAACAAAGCAAGTCTATTACTCACCCTCCTCTTTGCCCAGGAAAATAAAACCTCAAGTATGTGGACTCCTTTGGAAGGGGAAGAGAGAGCAGCATGGTTTCATGGCATGGTGGAAAGGCACTTCATCTTTGCTGAGCTCATGCCTGACCTACCCACGTAAGGTTGAACGTGTTGTCTGGGATGGTGGCCAGCCAGGGAGCAGCAAGCCCCAAAGAAGCCCATAGACTGCTGCAGTGGGAACCCTGCGCGGCTCTGCCACTCTCATCTCCCCCGGTGCTGCCGGGTTGTCGGACGTCACGTGGCGAGACATCTGTTCCTCCAGCCACCCTCCTTTTTCTCCCAGTTGGCTGAATGACTGTCTGCCACCCTTGCCAATGGGATCTGTCCTCACTGCGCTAGCTGAGCACACATTTGGATAGAGACTTCAGCACAGTCCATGTCTTCTTTAAAAAATTGGAAATGAGACTTAACTTCTAGCTTTGTAGATGAGCTTCAACCCTGTCGGTCGCTCAAGTCCTGGGCATGCTGCAAGACAGTATTATATTGCCAAAGTCACTTGATTTTCTCTGTTTTTCACTTCTGTCTTCCCTTCTTTTCTCTGCATTCCCCATTCTCCCTTCTACTGCTTTTTATGTTGCAGAAATGAGTAAGTAAGCAGATTTACATGGTGTGAGATGTTAAGAGGAACCTTATGCCACACTAGCATGAATACTGTGTCAGGAAGAAATGTGTATGTCTGCATGTTTGAGACCACTTGCACAGGACGGCAACCGCAGGATCGCGGGGATAGGAAAGCCTGATGTCTTGAACGCTGCAGGAAAAGCAGCCAGCCTTGATCCTCATTCTGGGAAACAACAGCTGCTGCCAGGATAATTTTATCCTCTTGCTTACACAAGAGAGATCTATTTTACAAACATCCCGTGATCTCCTGGACCCATATATGCGGTCATTCCAGGTCAGAGTTGCATCACTGGAGTGGCGGATCCATATTCTGACCTGCTTTTTAGCTCTCTTCCAGCAGACTCTTCTTGCCTTCAATGCTCTGAGCCTAGGAACCATATTCTTTCCTCTCCTGATTGAGCTGGTTATCACTGCACCCTCTTCCCAGAGTCCCTCCATGACTTGCAGATCACTAGGAAAGTTTTGCTCCATCATATTCAGTGTAGTGACTCACTTAACATCAAACAACAAACAATCATGGAAGAGAAGAGCTGGTTTCCCTGCTTGCAGGATGCAAGGCGCTAAAGATAAGAAGGAATTCTCATGCCCTTATCAATTCCTATGCTGAAGTATTTGGCTTTTCCTGTCATTACACTTCTTACTGTCTGCCGGAGTGCAAAGGAAGAGACACAAATTAATTAAAAAGAGAGCGATTTCCCAGCTCACTCTTTTTCACAGCAACTGGCTGCCCTGCTGCACCTGTAATCTGCACAGTACCTCTGATTAGCTCCCAGAAACACCTCCCAGATGAAAGTTTCTCTAATGAAAAAACACGGAGAGAGAAATCTTAAAATTCTTCTTAATTTTTTTTTGGGGGTGGCAAGAAAAGAAAACCTGATATGTTTCATTTTATAATCAGGCACTTTGTCATTTTCTCATTTGTTTGTTTGTTTGAAGTAACTTTCTGGCTCCACATTTTCTTTTGAAAACATTCAGAAGATAAAAAAAAATCCCCAAGCCCTTCAGAGGAACTAAAAATGAAAACTGTTGGCATTTCTGGAGAAGCAAATTGGCTTCAAAAGGGACAGAAAATGGCTTAAAGTTGAGCAAAACTTTGTATTTCAAGAAACTAAATTCCCTTGAAAATGTCATTTCCTTCAGATTCTTCCAGCGCCAACATTTCTCCTTTTTTTTTTTCTTTTTAACTCTTTCCTTGAAATTGCCAATGAGTCCAATCACAGGTTTTGCTCTGAACTGTAATTACCCCATTGGAAGTGCTGGGTAGTGCAGTGAAAAGCAGGAGCTCTCCTGATTGCCTCCCGAGGCCATCCCACAGCACTGAGGGTGCCCGGGAGGGTGGCTTTCAAGACACGTTTTTATTTGGTTAGCAACGGTCACTTGGCTTCTGCGCAATCAAAGTATTCCCATATTTAACACCGAGCTGTGAATGCTGACAATCGGTGGGTTAATCATTATGGAAATACTGACTGATTCTTGAGTCAAATGTCAGGTGGTGCCAAAAAACAGAGCCCCGGGACAAAGGACAGAGAAAAGTCAGCTCTGAGTAATGCTGCCGATAAAACGGCCGTTATACAAAAACATGTCTTCCAACACAACACTTGGGTCACAGCAACATCTGAACCACAAAGTCCACTCTTCCCCCCTGTGAAAAACAGCAAATGCCATTAGTTGTGATCCGATTTGAGCCAAAGTCTGGAGTTCCTAAAGGCTTCAATGGTGGACAACTTATAGCCCTGCTAACAAACTGCCCAAGCTGCTGGGGGTAATCTATACAGACATCAGAAAAAAAAAAAAAGAAAAAAGAAAAAAAAAGGTTTCAGAATTAGCCATGAATGAACTTAGAAACTAGAAATTAGAAGAGGGTTTCTAAGCAGCCAAGGGGAAGATGTCTGGAGTATGTCCACCATGGGTATAGCACCGTTAAAAACGGGTATCAGGTTTTAAGACGATCTACATCAGTCAATGAATGACACAAATGGCTGTGAAGGCAGGGGCCAGGCCTCTTGATTTAGCTCTGCCTTTCTATAGTCCTGTTTATTGAGGGCTGAAGAACCAAAAATAGAGCCAATAGTCATAGCAGCCAATGCTTGCAGTCCCTCCCTGAAGTATTTAAAATAAAGACTGCCATCTTCAACGATGACTCAGGATTTTGAAGGTTTCCAGTCTCAGCTGCCCAATGTAACAGAGAGTAAAAAGAGCATGATTTCACACAGGATGGTTCTCTCTCAACACCAGTGAGCTGGATATACCACTGCACCTTTTGGGAAGTCTTGGTTCACCCATCAACTAATGTCCACAGATGTTTGCCCTTAATCAGCCCTTTCAATCTGGCCCAGGGCAGCAGAGGGTAGAACACACTCAGTAGCATATTTTGGAGGGTGGGAAAGGCAATTTACAGTGCAAAGAAGGTCCAAATATTATTTTCCTGAGCTTAATGTTGGTTGCCAATATATGAATCTTAAAGTTTAGGGAGAACAATGTGTGACATGCAATCGGGAGTGTGTTTCTGATCCTGTGGGACTGTGTGTATCTATTGTTCACCAGCATTAACAATGGGATTCCCATCACGCAATTTTGACTTGGCTTCTAACTCTGGAAGAATTCAAGTTATTTTTTGCAAATGCCTGCCCATGGCAGGAGAGAGTGGCCATTGCTTAAGGGACGATTGTGAGGCACAGCTGGGACGGAGCTTGGATGTACTGCTACAGTGCGTGGAAAAAGGCTGACAGCTCTGGATGGCAGTGCATCCTTTCTGTTGCAGAGAGTGTTCTTGGAGACAGACAGATCTCCTGCCCTTCAGCAGAGGGGGATTCTAAATGGCCAGCTAAGTCTAGATGCTAAATTTTTAAATAGAGAAAGGGCAGTGTGATGAATCCCATCTGAATAGAATATGGTCATTAACACATCATTAAAAATGCCTAGCGTCTTACAAACACAAACAATAAAATCCTTCCGGGAGTGTCAGTCTCCCCTTTCTCTTTAAATGCAGCTATATTTTTTTCTATTACATGGTGACTTTTCAATACTGAGCCTGCTTCGCTTTTATTCCTTTGCAGCTACTGCTTTTCACCATCTGGATAGGAGCAAGATGTTTGCTCTCTGTACTTTACAAGCAGTGGTGCATCCTTACCTTGTCCTCCATAAGATTTTACCACTACAGGACCCAGCAGAGAGCAAATCCTTCTTTTATACTCTGACTCTTCTTTGGTGGCTCAGAGAGGACTACAGCTTATGGCCTCGCAAGGGATAATGTCATGTGTGAGAAAGGCTGGTGCCTCACCAGTTTGTGCCACTAGCCAGGAGACACTTAAAGAGGAAGCCAGGAAACTAGGATCTGACCTCAGAATAGGCCTCTGGGGAGCGTGCATAGCCCAAGGGTAGCAGGTTCATACTGGCTGCCATGTTTGCAGGACAGCTGGTCTGTCTTGGTAGAGTGGGGTGCTGTCGTCCAGTCTGAAGTCAGGGGTCTGGGCAAACTATGGTGAGAAGTACCAAGCCAGGAATAAAGAAATGAATTGTTTAGTAGCCTTGACTATCTATCCGAACTATTGAACCACAATGCAAAACACAGGACTGTGACAGCAATAACATCTCTTTTATATATAGCCAGTTCTGATACTAGAAAATGCTGTTACAGTGGTGGTGTTCCCACCAATTCCCATTTCTCTTTGCATCCAACTTCAACTGGGTAACTTTCCCTTAGACAATATTTTCTGGGCAGCAAATCCTGGCAGAACTACCATAATCTCACCAATTTTAAAGAAAGAGGAGGTACAGAGGAGGGTTACTGCAACAGCCCAGAGAAGAGTGCACTCGTTGCAGACAACAACTGGAAGAGCTCAGCTTGTTGAGTTTAGTGAAATGAAGGCTGAAAAGGGTAGGACTGGCTGCCACAGATACATCAGGGGCCTAAATATTGGGGAGGAAAGAGAGCTATTTAACTCAAGTACAATGTTGGCACTAGAACAGCTGGGTACAGGCTGCCCATGAATGCATCTAGACAATGGGAATAGACGGAAAATAGCAATACAAAAGTGAAAAAAAAAGACACAAAGTAATTTTCAGATTATAAAGTCATAGAAATGAAGCTGAGAAAGGCCTCCAGAGACCCGCTCATTTGGGGCTTTTTAACCTTTGGTAATATGACAACCACTCCTAAAAGAGAAAAGCCAGAGACCATTTTGTCAGTGTGTCCACAATACATTTCATTCACAGCTTACTGAAAGGAAGACTGTCCCCTGCATGTTCCCCTTATTATTTTCCCCATTTTGGCTGTATGTTTGCATATGAGAACATGAAATATTAAAATTAATAATTTGCAGTCATTTCACATCCCTTCAGTCTGACAGTGCTTCATGCATAATTGGGTGAGAAATATTGCTCTACTGCAATCCTCCGCTCGAAAGCCCTGTCACAAGCAGCTAAAGCATCCCTCATTCTTGATACACTCACGAGAGATGTTGTGGGGATTTGGTTGCTGCTACCAGCAGGACTCAGACTTTATGATTTCTCCTAGCACGAGGCAAGGAGGGATGGTCAGAGGAATGTAAGACCTGTGAGTGCGATGGTGGTAGTGATCGAGAGCTTTCAGCCAGCCGCACCACCCAGCAAAAGGGACATGAGGTGATGGATGGGGAGGCCAGGGAATTTTCCCTGGCGCAGTCTCAACTGGCTGTTGGGGGCTGCATGGAAGACCTATGCCAGACCCCCAGGAAGGTGGCAGCTGACCCCAAGGGATCATCAGAGTCTGTGGGGCAGTGGGTAAGGCTGAGGGAAACGCAGCCCCCCCCCACCTCCTCTCACCCCCTGGACAAGAGAAGGAACAGCTAAGCTCGCCCCTGGCTCCCAGTTCCAGCTCTGCTCTTCCCTGTCCCCACGATCCTGCCTCAGGACTATGGCACCAATCGGCCAGTTTCCCTGTGCTGCTGAGAAACCTTGAGCCCCTCCTGGGGTGCTCTGGCTCCGTATGACCTTCCCCGTGCCTCCTTCCTCCTTCCACCTGCTTGTCTTATCTCTTTAGTGGTCATCCTCTTCCAGAGCTGGGACTGGTCTTGACAGTGGGTAAAAAGAGTGCCCAATAACAGCCAAGTCCTCCATCCACTTGGAGACTAGAGGTGCTACTTTCCTACAAATAAATATCAGAAGGAGCTTTTTTTGGCTTCATGTCTCTGCCTCTGCACAGGAACCTATGTCACCAGTGGCTCTCCAGAACGGGGTGAGCTAAAGTGTCAAGTCCTTATATGTCAAATATCCACGTAGGCATTCTTTCCACAGGCTGTGAAAATACCCCCGAAAAGCTCTTCTGGGGCTTAGAGCATTACTGTTCCAGTCTACACTGTCATTTAGTTCCCTGGGTAGTAGAGAAATCGGGAGTGGAGAATGCCAGATCTGGCTTTACTTTGGCCATACAAATGTATTACTGAGTAGTGAAAAGTCAGGGTAAAGCATAAATCTCGTTGCTGCGCTCCAGTGCTCTGGGAGTTTTTCAAGTCCCTCTGGAATCCAGAGGCAGTTTTCAGTTTGGAGTCTAAATGTACTTTACTGATGGGGCCAAATCCAGTCTTAACACAAGGCCATGGAAGTCAGGGGAGTTTCATTAGGAATGCGTTAGGAATTGCATCTCTGCTTTAAGGGCTATATATTAGGGGAGTTTCTGAGCCAGCTCGCCTTTATAAAATGTCAGAAGCAATAAAGAACGAGCCTTGTACCAGTGTGTTTTCACTCCTCACCCTGAGATTATTAGATTACCACAGACACCAAATCACTCCTGCAAGACAACAGTAAAAATGTTTTGCTCGGCTCTGCTGTCTGCAGTGGTGTATCTCAAAACTCCTGCAGACCATTCCTGCAGCTTTATCACTTTCACCTGCTAATTAGCAAAATGGTAATTCTCTCCATTTTACTAAACAGCAAACAGAGCACAGGACTGAACTGTATGCGTTCACGGTGGTGCACCCCCATGGCCTGTTCCCTGCTGCACAATGTGAGGGTCTGAATATCCCACAGAAAACCCTCAACAGAGAAGTCAAAGCTGTAGGTGGAGAAATGCACTGGAGATTTATACTGCTGCACCCCGTCGACTTCTGCATGCGCTGTGTGGGTGTGTGTACTTAAAAATGTGTGTGCATACACGATTTACTCCTTCAAGGTCATACTGACAGCTCTTGCAAAGCCTGAAAGGAGGAGAATGAAAAGTGTCCCAACACCTCATCCTCCGCTAAGAAAGCAGAAAGCCGGGCTGGGCAACCTCTGGGATTTGTGAGCGTTTTCCCGTTCAAGCGGTGCTGCGTTGCTGGTGGGCAGGCAGCAGCCGCCCCCATTGCGCTCTCCTTCCTTGCACCAGTCGTGACAAGCTCCTGGCCCTGCAGAGATCGGGACCCTGGTGAACTGCAGCAGAGACATCAAGAGTTATGCGAGGCTCCTACGAAGCTGCTGCATCCCAGACATCCCAACTATTTTAAATTTAAAACACAGCTTTGGAAGGCACGTCTCTCCTGCAACATTCTTCCCATTGCACCCGTGTGCACAGGCTTGGCTTTCCAAACAACGGCTCTACTGAGGAGCTAGCTTTGTTATTAATAAGATGGCTGTGTTTATGTAGTTTAAGTGATGTTAAAATTAAAGTGAAGTTATGGTTCAGCTGACTTCAAGTTTTCTCAGCGCCCTTCCTTTGCACACACAGTTTGCCCTGCACTTGTTTGCCTTGGCAGGGCCCAGCCTTAATAGTAACAATTTCATCTTCCATTTATAGGCATCTGCACGCCATGTTATTCTTTTAAAGCAGAACACTCCTCAGAGCTGAGCAAGGGGGACATGTAAAACCGTGCATGCAAAGGCAAAAATCTTTTCAGGATCTCAGGTTCTTCACATAAGGAATATCTTTGTCTCTGCCCTTTGGGAAAAATAAGTAGAAAAGGAAAAAAGTCCCGTTTCTGACTTTGGATCTTGAAAAAGAAAGGAAAACAGTCACAAGCTTGCAATGTTTTACATTCACTGTACACTATTTGGCAAATTTCCAGGGCAAATGGAGGAAAGCTGTAAACTGGTGGAGTTGGCTATATCAGAAGACATATGTTCTGCATGGACAGATGTATTGATTTTTTTTTTTCCTGAGATATTTAGACTTCAAGCAACCAGTATACCAGCAACTATCTCCTCCAAGACTGGGCTTGGGTTCCCACCCAGAATTCCTAACACCTGAATGCTGCACAGCCCACAGAGAATTGCCTTCTTCGTGTTAATCACCAGCCAGCCCTTCTTGCAGGTTTGTCCTGTGAATCAGCAATTGTGCTGGAGCTTCTGGCTGATTTTTTTTAATGCAATTTATTTTTTTTTTTTTAATTAATATTTAAAGGAGAATAGTAGCAGGGATTTGACATTTTGGAAACCAAGACTCCAGGGGGATCTTTCAGCTTTGCTCTAAAGGTCCACAGAAAAGCAAAGAAACATGAATGAGATCCTGGCTGCAGCAAGGCCGAGGGAAACCACAGCCACAGCCACAGCATCACCTGGTGAGAGCAGCCTGACACTCATAAAAATGAGATTTGTCCTCTCTCAGTGCCACTGAGTTCACTCTGCTTTGCCACAGCACAAGTGGAAACTTGACCCAAACATGATAAGCCTGGAGTTTATCATCAAACTGATAAAATGAGGTGGATGTGGAATGATGGAGTCCTTACTGGGTGGGTGGGGGTAGTTTTGCTTCAGCTAAAACCTGATTGCCTTTGCACTGTGAGCATCCCTCCCTTTTGGCAAGCAGCCTTCCTCACTGCCCTCTCCCCTACCCACAGGGCCCCAAATGCTGCCAGCTCCTTGGCTTAGCATAGGTTGAGATGGAGCTCCTGGCTCCCCAGCGTGACTTTGCTGAGAGACCCTTGTCTTCAGGAGCTCCTAGGCAAGGTCTGCTCAGACAGCATCCCCCTTGAGGGATCTCAGCCTGCAGTGTGGCCTATGGGTGACACTTCAACAAGGCTCATCATGGGCAGTTTTCACCATGAGGGACAACCAAAGTGGCCATCACCTGCTTGATGTGGCAGGACCTCCAACTTCTGATGTCCCTGTGTCCAACTCTGGACCCCAAATTCACACTTATGGCACATCTGACTTGCTGAGACTCTGGACTCTCGGCAAAGCAAATGTGCCTTGTCCTTTCTCTTTTCACTCAAGAACATGGGCCAATGCTGCTCCTCTCAGCTCCTCACCACGACAGCAAGCTGGGAGATTATACAGAAATTACCAGATTTTGCAGCCATGGGGAGGACAAAGAAAGTGTACTGTTCTGGGTAGCAGAATGTGACTGGATGGGGTCCAGACGTGCGGGCAGAGCTCATGGTGGAGAGCTCCTTCCCCCTACTATTGGCTCCCAGCAATGTGTCCAGCCTTAGCGTGCCTTTCTCACCAGGTGCTGTTTGACTCCTGTGCCTGTACATTTGTCTGTTGCATGACTCCACATGCATGTCACGTCCTGTCCCAAATCTGCTTTCCATCTGCCAGGAACCAGATTCCCTGCTGTTTCTGGGGGACTTTCTCTGAGCCGTTCAGCCATGACCCGAGCCTGAGGCGTATTGGATGGTAACTCGTGAATCTCACACTGCAGCAACTGACCACAAACTGAAAATCTACCAGTGGAAGACTGCTCTTTAGGAGTGTGTAATGCTCCCTTCCCAAAATTACTGGTTACTCAGTCACTTCTGCATAAACAGGAACTTTGTCCCCAACTCCTTTCCAAGTGCTGCAAGGCCAGCAGCTGGCGTGCTATCCTATCATCTTTAAGACAGCATCATCCCCCGAAACATCAGAAATGTGTATTGTGTCCTGGCTTTCCAGTAACCGGATTCACTTGCACTTTCGCTGATGTTACAGTCCCCGGAGTAAAACCGCCTACATTTTGCACAAAATTGGCAAGCCAGGGCTGCAGCTCTCCTCTGCTCACCCCCAGCAGATGATCTGCCTGACTCCAACTAGAGGCTCCGTGCGGCAGAGGCAGTAAGAATTGTGCAGTGATGAAGTCACATAGGGCCTGTTTTAATTAAAGGTATAGCTTTTCCTTACAGACTTTGCCTCCTCCTTAGCGCCGCTTGCTGAGGGACTGACTGGGAGACAGCCCGTGTCGCTACTTCAGGAACCCTCAGCAGGAGGTGCCCAGCTGCTCCTTGGTGCTGGGGATGGGGGTAGGAGGGGGTCCCTAATCTGGTTCCCTAGAGCTGCTGCTTGCTGTGAGTCCTGAATGCACAGTGCCCTTCTGTTTGCCTAAAAGCTGGGCCTGAAGGTTGAGGATTGATCTCTACACCCAGAGTGGGCCCCGGGGGGCTCCTCGCCATGGCCTGCGAGCAGCACTGCCTGACCTGAGCACATCATGCGAAACATACCCTCTCAGCCCCAACAGCTGCCTCTTGCTTTTGTCCTGAGACTGTTACTTTTTAGGCGTTTGGGTATTGGAAAAACACCTGATGCAGTCTGGAAGTTACTTCCCGGGGACATTTGGGCCTTTCTAAGCAACTGTCAAGTCCTGCCGGAGTGGTTAAATGAATTTTCTCTGCTGTTTCTGTGGGTCTGGAATAGGGATACTCTCAGTGTCCTGTTCATTTTGTCTGAGTCAAGGGTGTGAGGCAGGTTTGCAATTCCTAAATAATGAGTGGGTGAGTTTATAATTCTAATCCGGCTGCAGCTAGTGGGAGGGTAGTCCTCGTACCCTCCTGTGGCCCCTTCACCTTAGTTCCTCCTCTTCAACCAGCACTTTCCACCTTGACATTTCCCCTTCTTCCATCATCTCTGACCTTGTCTGCCCTCACCCTGTCTTTTAAATCTCCTGCTTCTCTCTTCTTCCACCCTCCAATGCCTTTCTGCCTTCTAGCTTCACCTCTGGTGTGCTCTCTGGGTGTGCCAAGCCACTGTCTCCTTGTTCAGCAGCAGCCTCTGCAGCTGCTATGGCTTTCTTGGCTTTCTTCACTTTCTTTTCTTTTGGCCTCCCCCTGAACACCTGGAGGTGGCAAACCTCAGAAAGACCCCCTAGCAGAAAGGTTTTTGACCCACTGTTCCCTCAAAGGGAGGAGTACAGGTTCTCCTAGGAAAGTTTTGGAGATGCTCTGTCAGCAAAGGGGATGCAGAGACCCACGGCACTGCCCTGGGAAATCATTAGCTCCCCATCTACAGAGATGGGGAGAGAAAGCATCTCTGCAGAAAGGAACCCGGGAATCCTGGTGGACAACATGTTGACCAGGAGCCAGCAATGTGCCCTCATGGTCAAGAAGGCTAATGGTCTCCTGGGGTGCATTAAAAAGAATGTGGCCAGCAGGTCAAAGGAGGTTATTCTCCTGCACTAGTCTGCCCTGGTGATGCCACATCTGGAGTACTGTGTTCAGTTCCGGGTTCCCCAGTTCGAGAAAGACAAGAAACTGCTGAAGAGTTTCCAGCGGAGATGGTCAAGGGACTGGAGCATCTCTCTTATGAGGAAAGGCTAAGAGCCCTGGTCTGTTTAGCCTGGAGAAGAAAAGACTGAGAGGGGATCTCATCAATGCTTATAAATATCTAAAGGGTGGGTGTCAAGAGGATGGGGCCAGACTCTTTTCAGTGGTGCCCAGCAACAGGACAAGGGGCAATGGGCATAAACTGGAACACAGGAATTTCCATCTCAACGGGAGCAAAAACCTATTTACTTTGAGGGTGACAGAGCACTGGAACGGGCTGCCCAGAGAGACTGTGGGGTCTCCTTCTCTGGAGATATTTAAAACCCGCCTGGATGCGTTCCTGTCCAACCTGCTCCAGGTGAACCTGCTTTGGCAGAGGGGTTGGACTAGATGATCTCTAAAGGTCCCTTCCAACCCCTACCATTCTGTGATTCTGTGATTCGGTGATTCTGTGATCTGAACTGAGCAAGATGCTGTGAAGAAAGCGTGTGACCACAATGGTCTTCATGAAATGCCTTGCAGGAGATGACAGGAATTGCAAGGGGAAAAAGGAATGGACTAGAAAGGAGAGGCAAACTGAGGAAGAGCTGAGCATCCAGGAGAGGAATAAATAAACTCAGTCAAAGAGGGGCAGAGGCATTATGATACCTGTCATGGAAGGGTTTTGGGGTCCAAATGAGAAGCAAAGAAAGAGCTCTGTAATGCTGGTTACCATATATCTGCAGTGGGTGATAGGGAGAGTTTGAGTGAACAGAAGAACAGATGGATGGTACCCCTTGATCCCCAAATTTTGTCAGGCTGCTCTATCTATAAGGCATTAATAGAAAGCAAACAAAAAAGTGGTGATTTTTTTGCGGGGGGGTGTGTGTGTGTTGTTTTGGTGAGGAGCTCATCTGGGTTTGAATTACATACCTTAGCTCTACTGCAAGTTAGAAAAAAGGATTGCTCTTGTCCTTTGAGAGTTGGACCTGAGGTACCAGAAACAGACTTTAATTGCCCAAGGCCTGACAGTGAATCTGTGGGAGACCAGGGAACTGAGCAATATGGAGCTCAGAAATCCTGAACAGCAGCCTCTGTCCTTGGGAGAGAAGACCTCTTTCTAGCTGGTGTGTTGTTGTGAAAAAGTGGTAAGAAGACAGCTTGGTTTCAGGTCGCTGCCAGGAAGAGAGAGACAAAGTGGAGGCAGTTCAGAGGAAGGATGACCAAAATGACCAGAGGTGGCTGAGCTAGATTGGTTTCTGAGCTGCAATTGAGAAATTGAAATGTGCCCGGCTTGGCCAAATGACAGTGAAGAGCTCAGACTCACAATCCAGTTGCCACGGCTTCATGAATAACTGTAAATCGGTTGAGAGAGGCGGTGGCAGAG
Source organism: Pluvialis apricaria (assembly GCA_017639485.1). NCBI lineage: Eukaryota > Metazoa > Chordata > Aves > Charadriiformes > Charadriidae > Pluvialis > Pluvialis apricaria. Next base: position 64,891,979 of record CM030011.1, on the reverse strand, counting down.
TCTTGATAAACCTCCAGATTGCTGAAGGGCATAAATACCAAGGCTAGAGAGGAAATGGTCTTGGCCCTGGACCAGGCCCTGGCTCAGACTCATGGTTCTCTTTTGACTTTACCAGAAGCTTGAATGCAAGTCCTTGAAGGGATCAGCAAAATACTGTTTTTGCAAAATGATATAGCAGCACTGGGATTGAATGTTGACCAGGGAATGGATGGTCTTGGTACCCCATAGGACAGAGGAACAGGCTTACCCAGGTTGAGTGGGTTTTTCCTCCTGATGGGTCAACTAGGGGGTCAACTAAGGGGATAAACTTAGTTGTACTGAGTTTGTATAAAAGCATCTGGTCCTATGCAAGCTCTCCATGAGTGATGCTGGAGGAGACTTGTAAGTAAGCCTTGGAGTTAACATTGTCTTGACAAACTTGGAACAGATCGCTCTACGTGAAACTTTTGTTTCCGGTTGTGTGGAAGCTCAGGCAGATGTCACAGCATTCCTTATGCTTAAAACACATTTTCAAGATCTCCTTCCAAACCACAAGGGCAAGAAATGTCAAAAGCAACCAAACTAAGCTTCCAACATAGTCACCTGATGCCAGAAGATTGGGCTCTAGACCTCAGCTGATAACAAAAGGATAGCAACTTTTTCAGTCTTGCATCTGACCTAAATAATAGGGAAAAGAATTGTTTCTCTTCTACAGAGAGTTTTTCATTCCTTCATCCTGAAATGAAACAAGCTATTTTGATTTGGGATTTTTTTTTTTTTTTATTAAATGCTACCTTCCAAAAAGGCAGGTGAATTTCAAAATGAAAGGAATCATTTGGGAACACAAAGTCAGTCATGTGGGAACACATTTTGTACACATTTTGTTTCCAAAATGTAAAAGCAGAATCGTGATGGGAGGTATTCTTTTTCTGCTTGTCAAACTGACATTCACAAATTGCTTCAGTGATTATTACATCTCCAACAAATTTCTCTTTGCAAGCTCATTAGCATGATGTTCCCAAAGGGAAGCCTAGATCCTGTCCCTTCTGCTGAAGTGTCCCTGAGCAGTGAAAGATGATGTACGTTATCTGCCACTACTCCTCTCCCACTCAGAATCTTGCAGGGCTGCCTTTTCTCTTACAGGAAAATCTCTCTTTCTTCCTGGAATCTGGCACTGCTTTCTCAGCCCAGCTGCCTTCCATCAGCGCAGGAGTGTGGGGCAGAACAGGCCTTGTAAACAAGGTGGTGATGCACTACAGAAGGAGAAGGCTGACCTCAGAAACATTTGGATTTCCAAAGTGTCTCATCTGATGAGCTGAGCTAGCTGAAGCTATAAGGCAGACAGCAGTATCACTGTATTCAGTTATCTTGCAAGCATCCTGCAGCCTGCCTTCTCAGGGGGGAGAGAAATCAGAATAACAGCCACAACCACCAAGAGGAAAAAAAAAAGTGTCCTGTCTTGCATCAGTGAAATTTATGGGAAGAACTAGAATGATGCTGCTCAACAGATGGTGGGTCAATAAAATAGGCTTTACCTGGCCTCAAATCTTCGGTATTTTAATGTATTTCCTGATTCTGTAAACTACAGCTGCCCTGTTGCATACATATGCACATAGCATTTAATGATGCATAGGAGAGACAGAACAGTATTTATCCCCTCATTGCGAGTGCCCTCTTTATCTTTGTTTTAAAGGCTTGATTCAGCCCTGTGAGATCTCCTGCCTCTGATATTGCTACAAGTCAAGCTAAAAGCATCCCCCCAAAGAGGAAGCCATTCATATTTATTTTAGTTAATTGCTTGTTTGCATAATTACTCATTCCTAAATCCAACTTACAATAAAATCTTCCCTCCCATCAATACAGCTATTGTTACAGTTTCCAGCATGTCTGTCCCAGCAGTCATTTGCTGGAGCAGGGAAGGCTGCTTTGTAAAGGTGAGCTTTACAGTCTGGCTTTGAAGGTCAGTATGTCTGACCTACAGAAACCAGGTCAGATAGCTTCCAAGTCGGCTCCAAGACCCACTTATCTCCCAAGTCCTCTGTAATTCAGTGTAATACAGAAAGGGGCAAGGGGATGAGGGGAAGGATTTGAGGTTGGTGAGTGTAAAACAAGGATGGATTTTAGAGATAACCATCTGTTTTTTGACTTTGCCATCCCTAGCATAGGTGTATGGCAATGTATATCCCTGCATATTAAAAACAAGCCAAAGCAGAGCACTGTTGGAGTGTGGGAGAACAGTCACATGAAAGATGTTCTTTACAGTACAGGAGAAAGGGCTCAGATGAGACTGGGACAAGGGCAGGTTACATGTCTTTATGAACTAGAGTTTATAAAAAAAGTGAAAGAATCCCTGGCACAGCCTCCTTAAACAAGAAAGGGTTTATTTTCCCAAGCTAATTTCCCATCATCTCTCTCTCTCTCTTTTTTTTTTTTTTTTTTTTTTAATATGTGCAAACAGGAGAAGAACATTATAAAAACCTGCCTGGGCCTGTGGGGCTTTGGAAGCCCTTGGCAATGCTCACAGTGCACCTCAGTGCTTCAGGACTGAGAGATTTTTCTCTAGCACTGAAGAAACACATAAGTCTCTGTTTTGAATGTTCACTCCAAGTCAGTGACGAAATGGTGTGTCCTGTTAGGCTAAGATGGCAGCAGAGGGCAGGGAGTGCAGCCTACGAAAGTTAAAATGAAAGCAAACAAAAGGTTTGCTGAGCTGCCTTGAACATCGTGTTAGGCTTTTGGCCTATTTTTTATGTCCTGTGACTCAAGTTCACCCATTCCTGGCTATTAGGTGTGACCTTGCCTGAATTGGTGGGTTCTGCCAAAGAATCAGGTTCTGACCGCGTTTATTTTGGCTTTGCTAGCATAAACACAGGGGCAGAGCTGGAAGTCCACCCTCACCCCAAGTGCCATTTGGGATACACCCTCCTTGGGCCAAGCTGAGCCAGACTGTCAGGAGACAGCATTTATGGATGCACACACATCTGAAGAGCCAGCTCAGAGACAGCACAAGCTCTGCTTGTTTTCCAAATGTCACCAGAGGGTCTCTTAGAAAGCCAGCAAGGTCTCCAACCTTCATGAGACGAAGGTCAGTGCAAGCACGACGCAGTCAAGTCACTGACCTGATGGTGCTGGCCTTCAGGTGAGCCGGTGGAACTTATTGAAGGATTTGAGATTTTAAATTGGTGATAGCTGTAGCTGCTCTGGTTTTGTGTTCTACTCTGTTTTGCCCTGTGGCCTGTGCCTTTCCTTATTGGCAATGTGCAACACCCTGGTGGCCTCCATCTTCCCTTCTGTCAAAGACATCCATCTGAAAGGAAATCTGGATGAGGTGACAGGATAGTTTGCTTTGGGATCAGCTCCAATGTGTGCCTGGAGAGGACACTGCCTTGGTGACTGGTTGGATGTCTCTCAGCATGTCCCTGGGGTTTTACAGGATAAGTGCAGTGATTGTCTCCTAACTGGCAGAAATGGCTGGTATCTCCTAGGTGGTTTCTGCCCCCATGTTTCCCAACATCTCTTCCAAATGTGTGGGTATCCCAAGGAGAAGCCAGCGCCTGCAGTAGTGTGGGAAGGGGAGGAGGGAGAGGGGAACAAACCTCGTGTCCTTGTAAGCGTAACAGTTTAGTCTTTGCTCTCAGGGACACAAGCTGGCAGTTGGCTTTGTAGTAACCCACATGACAACAGGAATAACATCAGGCATAATTAGACGAAATGATGGTATAAGTTCAACTCTTTCCCCCCAAAGCACCCACCCCCCTCAACCCATTTTGAAACAATGCACCTTTTGTGGGCTCCAAGTAGCTTTTAAAAACACAATCGATTTCTTTCTTTGCCGTCATAGAAAAGAGCTTGCTGCTTGGATAACGAATGTTGAAATGTCTCAGGGAGGATGGAGGCTGGGGCAGGGAGGGGACGAGACACCTCGCTCCCCCCCCTAGCTTCTTCTGATGTCCTCTGCCAGATCACCCCTACCTCCCACCATCCCCCAGACAATCATTTCTCCTTGTTACTACAACTTTAAATGTTCTTCCTTTCCACCCCTGCAGCCCACAACAGTATCCCCTATTGTCCTGGCGTTGGAGGTATACGTGATGTAGTCATGATTCTGCCTTTTCCAAGGCCTTGTCACGTTATGGATGATTGGTCATGCTTCATCCACCCAATGAAGCCCATCAAAGAATAGCACAAAATTTTCCCCTGCTGTCTCCTTCCACTAAGTGCGACTTGGCTGAGAGGACTACTGTGCTGAATTTGAATGGAAATTATCTAAGTGTGTGGCTCCAGCTCCCCCTGCTAGCTCCCCTCTCTTTAAAAAAATGAGACTGAAATGTAATCAGATTTACTTTAATGAGGGGGGACCGAGAAAATGCATCCCATGAAAAAGAACTTTGTGGGCAATCCAGGTCCCACACTATAAACAAATTCAAGTCACTCTATATTAGCGTAGGGAAAGCTTCAACACAGGAGGAACCCTGTTTATAACCCCTCCTTGTCACAGCTTTCTAGCCAGCCCATTAGACTGCTTTGTTGGGTACAAAGTGGGTCTCCTGTGTCACACCCCCGTGTAGATGTATGTGTACGTGACTTTACTGGGTAAGAGAGTTGGATATGGGAAGGCAGCACCAGGTCAAAAATGGACCAAATTCTGAGTGATATGATTTCAGTTTGAGATGGTTTTGGTTCCTTTGCTGAAATATGAGTCATTTTAAAACTACTGAGCTAGGAACTGTGGGGGTTTTATTGGTTTGGCTGTTTGGTTTTGTGCATCTTTAAGGCATTTAGACATGAAGTGTGATGCCAACCACTGCAGTATTATTAACATTTTAAGTGTTTGAAGACTGCAAGTGACTATAATGCCAAGTCATATATCTATATGTGTGCATACATGTGTGTATCATTGATAACTTTGAAATTGGTTTATAACTCTACCAAGTTTATTCAGACCTAGTTTCTTTTTAAGGTCCCAGTGAGATTCCTAAGCAATCAAGTTTGAAGAGTTGCAGTGCAGTCATGTAAATAAAACTTGTGAACAGTGAAGTCTGACAAAGCAGTCTTGAGAACTATTCATCTAGTTAATGGGCACAGGAAAATTTCTTCCAGATATGACCCAATAGCTGTACATGTAAGAAAAAGAGAATCAAAAATTGTATTCTCAGTATGGGTTTTTTTTTTCAGTGCTCCTAATTTTGGGATAGCCATACATGTTCTTTCCTCAAGCAGGATGGTCATTATTTCTGAAAAAAAACCCTCTGCCCTGGCAAACTTTAATCCCAAACTGGTGCATGTTTGTTTTAGCACTGGCTTGAAAATATTGAAGCAGAATTTTTGGGAAGCTGTATTCTTCCCCTTGCTCATGTACGATTTGATTTTGCCACCGTAAAATTTCTGGGAAGTTGCAGGCCAACAAGTGAATGTTCCAGAACTTATAAGGTTGTGGCAACAGGGGATTGATCATAAACTCTTTTCCAAACATAACTACTAGGTTAACTGTTGACCGGATATTACCCAGAGAGTATATTTTATTGACTGTGAATTCATTAATAGTTAACTGGTGTGCAGACATTGAAACAATGCGCTGATTCTTCATATTGAATCCTATCTCAGACAAATACAATAAGATGCCACGGTCTGTCGCTTTCTCAGCTCAACATTGCTAAGTGTTGATGTCAGGGAAAAGTCTTACTCAGTTAACAGCATTCCTAGAGAACTCTGTGGGACTGAAGGAGCTACAGAAAACTCTGAGGCTTCATTGAGATACAAAAGCTCAACCTGCAAAACAGCACAAGACAAAAAAAGAAAAAGGAAGAAGATGATGGAGCTTCAGAATTAAAATTGTCAGTGGGGTTCCCAAGTCAGTAACATACACCTTGAGGAAAGATGTAGGCAGCCAAAGGATCAAACCTGCCTGCTGTGATTCAGCACAAAGCAAGGGTTTCCTGCTATGAAATGTTACGTCTGCCAAAAAGGTTCCTAGGATACCTTTCAAATGGTTACCTGCTTATATGTTTGGTTACCTGTTTGTATGACTAGTTTTTGCTCCTGCAGCCTGGAGCTTTTCATTTCTCAGCTCTCTTCCCCAGAAGTGTGGAGAGTCATTTGTAAACTTTATTTCCTTGCAAGGCAGAGAGAGCATGAATTCATGTGTCTGCAGAGATTTGAAAATGCTGAGCGCTGGCGATGACTGCTTCTCATAAAGGAGTTTGGTTTCTGAATGCTGATGTACCCAGAAACACATGAAAAAGTGTTTATGTTTTAGAGCCCTATTGAATGCCAGGAGGACAAACACTCTGTATCTGTTGAAGGCCAGGATCATTGCTGTAAGATTAACTAGAAAGGAAAAACACATGGCAGCCATCCAGGAATCACAGCTATCGGAAGGTAAACAGGCATAATCAACCAGGGACTCCACAAAGTTGCCCTACCAACAAAATAAAAGATATGACCCCCTCTGAAGGCCCTGTTTCCTAGAAATATGTATCTAAATAGAAAACAAATGGAAATATTTAGGGCTAAGGAACAGCTTTAAGGCCATGGATGAAGCCAATAAGTAGGGCTAGCCCTGGTTGAAGTTTGGGGGTGGTGGTACACTGAGCATGGTGCTTTTGAAATACCAGAGAGTGCATTTGTGCTCATGCCGACCCCTAAGGAGAGAGACACTGACTCCCCCTGTCCTTTTCTGCAAGAAGTAATTGTTTTTTTCTGGCAAAATGTATATGATAGTGAAGACAGTGGGACTTTTCCAGCCCTGCTTCTGAGACTGTCTTTGTTGGTTTTGCTGTGTTCCTATGCCAATCATACCCCACTGTCTGGACTACCTGGGCAGAAATGTTACCTATGTGTTTTTGATCGATTTTGTCCAAGGGTTCACAAAATTTCTTTATTCATGGATGTACCTGTCAGCACTCCCAATGACAAATGAAAATACTTGACTTCATTTTCTTGCAGTGTATACTTATCTCCTGTCCATTCTGAGCCTGCCATCTGCAAACAGCGAGGAAGTATTTCCAATTTATGGACTTCTACTGTTTTACCTCCTCAGTCACAGCCAGCAAGTTGCACTTAATCATGCATGGTTTTTGGGTAGCCTTGAAAATGAAACAGGGGTATGAAAGTCAATGAGAAACTACTTTTTGCCTACAAAAATGTAAACCTCTGTCCTTTTTATAATGTAGTTGCTTTCTATAAAAGATCAAGTGTGCTTTTTTCATGAGGAGCCCTCCTTAATGATAAAACACAACACCCTAAAAAAAAAAATAAACTGGTGTTTTTAAAAGAATGACTCTATACTGTAGACAAAGGAGATCTTTGCCTAGAGCCACTCTGAAAAAAATGCCTAAGGACTTGCATTGCCATCTTTCACCGAAGCGTAAAAACCTGTAGGCGTTATTAAACTTCTCTTACGATGGCCCTTAAGACTATAAAATAAAAAAAAAAGAAAAACAAAAGGTGGGGTTGTAGTGAGAAACAAACTTATCCATCATGTCTTTCTTTGACTTGGAGGGGAAAAGGCAAAAGAAGAGTTAGGCCCATTGGATCAAACATAAAAGCAAGGTGGCTTAAGGTCACAAATCACGAAGGTTAGGAAAGCCGAAGAACACAGATGATGGTGGGTTGCATGTGAACTCATGCCTGTTTTGCAGCTGTGTGTACTGGATATCTGTTGATGGCAAGGAACCAGCTCTTGATTTACAAGCATGTTAGCAGAGAGCTGACTTGTTTTTAGTGGATGAAGACCTTCAGTTTCGCTGCACACGTTTAATAACTATGGGACACCTCAGCAACAGTTTTAACGACAAAATAGTACAAGGTTTGAGGCAGTGTCTGCTCTGATTATTCATCTGTCTCCTCTTCACTGCCAGTCTGTCAAATTTGCTCTAACAAATGAAGGAAGGATTTGTGAAGAATCTCCAGCTGTACCAAGCTCTTCCAAATCAGTCTCTCTGGATAATTTGTGGAGCTGTTAGACTCTCATACCTCTTTAATCTTTCTTTTTCTTTGGAACAGGTAGACCAATCTGATGTATCAGTAGACCGTCTTCAGCATATTGGGGTGGCTGTGTTGAACTAAGGTGTTGTGGTCTAATTCTGTGACTGTTGACATGCTATGGGACTAGCTATTAGGTTGGGCACAATGCAGAATTGAAGATGTAATTATAAAAAATTGCACCTCAGGTTGGCTGCATTATTGAAAATAATAACCTGTATCAATCACGCCATGTATTTGACCTGCAATTAGTAAAAAAAAATATTCATCAAGCCACTGTGATTTTCTGATTTTCTGGCTATGAGAGAAGAACAACGTGCTTTTCTTTATCTACGATTGTTATAAAGTCAACACTATGGTACCCATGCCCTGGTGTGGGACTTTGGGTTGTAACAAACTATGCCTGCTACATCTTTGACTTTAAATACCAGGTGCTTTGGGCTGTTTGAAAATGTTGGATTTGTTTTAACACTGACTTTGATATTTTCTGCCCAGATTGCAACCTATGTGCAAGGTGGATGATGTTTTACTACACAAAACGGTGTAACCCCATTATATCTGTATTCCATGTATAAAGGCCAAACAATGTGACTAACATAGAATCATAGAATCATACAATAGTTTGGGTTGGAAAGGACCTTTAAAGGTCATCTAGGTCAGCCTCGCCTGCGATGAGCAGGAACATCTTCAACTAGATCATGTTGCTCAGAGCCCCGTGCAACCTGACCTTGAATGTTTCCAGGGATGGGGCATCTACTGCCTCTCTGGGCAACTTGTTCCAGTGTTTCACCACCCTCATTGTAAAAAATGTCTTCCTTATATCTAGTCTAAATCTTCCCTCTTTCACTTTAAAAGCATTACCCCTCATCCTATCGCAACAGGACCTGCGAAATGTTTGCCCCATCTTTCCTGTAGGCCCCCTTTAAGTATTGAAAGGCTGCTGTAAGGTCTCCCCGGAGCCTATTCCCCAGGCTGAACAACCCCAACTCTCTCAGCCTGTCCTCACAGGAGAGGTGCTCTAGCCCTCTGACCATTTTTGTGGCCCTTCTTTGAACCCACTCCATGTCTTTCCTGTGCTGGGGGCCCCAAAGCTGGACGTAGTACTCCAAGTCGGGTCTCACGAGAGAGGAGCTGAGGGACAAAATCACCTCCCTCGACCTGCTGGCCACACTTCTTTTGATGCAGCTCAGAATATGGTTGGCCTTCTGGGCTGTGAGCATGCATTGTCGGCTTATGTCTGGATTTTCATCCACAAGCACCCCCAAGTCCTTCTCGGCAGGGCTACTCTCAATCCCTTCATCCCCCAGCCTGTGTTGATACTCAGGGTTACCCCAACCCAGGTGCAGGACCCTGCACTTGGCCTTCTTCAACCTCATGATGTTCACATGGGCCCACTTCTCAAGCTTGTCCAGGTCCCTCTGGATGGCATCCTGTCCCTCAGGCATGTCAACTGTACTGCTCAGCTTGGTGTTGTCTGTAAACTTGCTGAGGGTGCACTTGATCCTGCTGTCTATGTCACTGATGAAGATATTAAACAGTATTGGTCACAATAAAGACCCCTGAGGAACACCACTTGTCACGGATCTCCATCTGGATATTGAGCCATTGTCCACTACCCTCTGGATGTGACCATCCAACCAATTCTTCATCCACTAAATAGTCCACCCATCAAATCCATATCTCTCCAATTTAGAGAGAAGGGTGTTGTTGGGGATGGTGTCAAAGGCCTTACAGAAGTCCAGATAGATGACCTCCATAGCTCTTCCCTTGTCCACTGATGTAGTCACTCCATCATAGAAGGCCACTAGGCTGGTCAGGCAGAACTTTCCCTTGGTGAATCCATGCTGATTGTCTTGAATCACCTGCATGTCCTCCATGTGCCTTAGCATAGCTTCTAGGAGGATCTGTTCCATGATCTCCCCAGGCACAGAGGTAAGGCTGACAGGTCGGTAGTTCCCAGGGTCCTCCTTTCTACCCTTTTTAAAAATGGGTGCAACATTTCCCTTTTTCCAGTCACTGGGGACTTCACCTGACTGCCATGACTTTTCAACTATTAGAGTGGCTTGGCAACTACATCAGCCAATTCCCTTAGGAATCTGGGATGCATCTCATCAGGTCCCATAGAATTCTGTATGTTCAGGTTCCTCAGGTGCTCACGACCTTGATCTTCTTTTACAGTGGGAGGGACTTTACTCCCCTGGTCCCTGCCTTGCGGTCCATCCACTCGAGAGGTGTGGGAAGAGAGGTTGCCAGTGAAGACCGAAGCAAAAAAGTTGTTGAGTACCTCAGCCTTATCCTCGATTGTTACCAGTTTGCCAGTCTTGCTCATCAGGGGGAATACGCTTTCTTTGACCTTCCTTTTCTGACTGACATACCTGTAGAAGCCCTTCTTATTATTCTTTGTGTCCCTTGCCAAGCTCAGCTCCAGCTGTGCCTTGGTCTTCCTGACCACATTACTACACAATTGGGCAGCATCCCTATACTCTTCCCAGGATACCTGTCCCTGCTTCCACTGCTTGTGAATTTCTTTCTTGCCCTTTAGTTTGACCAGCAGGTCTCGACTCAGCCATGCTGGTCTCTTGCCTTGCTTTCCTGATTTCTCAGGAACCTCGTGAGGACCAAGGTTTTTACACATCTAGTTCTGGAAATCAGACCAGTGGCACAGGCCTGGGAACAGCTCCAGCTCTAGACTGCATCCTTCTGCCTACCTAGCTCCAGATCAGTAGTCTAATTTTTTTTGCCATAGATTCTGCCCAAACATCCTTTTGGAAGTGACACATGCTGATGCTGAAAGACCTTCCAAGGGAAGTTTCAGCAGGGAGGAAATGGGAGAATATAACATCTCATAAACTCCCTATGACTCCAGAACAAGGCCCAAAGGCTATCATTACTGAGATGCATACTGCTAGCGTCATTTCCAAAAGAAGATCTCAATTTATTGTGTGTTGGGAGTTTCTAGGGTCAGCTCTATCCTGCTATGTGGTATAACAATGCGTCAGTCGCACAATAGAAGTAACCTCACAGTATTCACATGTCACTTCAACAAGAGAGCAGAAAAAAATACTCTTGTAGTTACAGGGTGGTTTGTTTTTTCTGACATTTCATTCTTACAAGGCAGGCATGAGTGCTTTAATGGGAGAGATTTTTGGACTGAAAACAAAATAATTAATAGAAACCAATTATGAGTCTGTGTTTCCTATTCTTGACAAACTTCCCTGTTTCTTTCTTTTTATTCCCCCTTTCATTGTCATGTCATGTCAGAGCTGATTATAAGGGATGGGCCTCATAGAAGAGAGCATTACATGGGTGGGCTCTGGACTACTGAGCTTCAGTTCTGTTCTGGACATCACAGACCTCAGTTTCATTATCTTTGCCCTCCCCCTAATGCAGTGAAAACCCTGAAGTGAAAGCCCAGAGGTAAACTTTTAGCCTTGAGTCCAAGTTCATGGATTCTGAGATGGAAGGAAAAGCTCTTATTTCACAGTCAAAGACCAGTCACAAAGTAGTTCCTATTGTAGTGGAAAACCAAATGGCCAAATATGGCTACTTTCATCTATGGCAAAAGTGACTCTCTTGCGTCACAAATACTCAATATGTCATAGTGGCTGACCTCTAAAGATAGGCCAGATATGTCTCCACTCACCATCTGATACAGAGCAAGACCATCTATCAGAGAAACAGGCAGCTCTATGGGGCAACTGTGATCCTGTTACAGAGATCTTGAAAACAGAAATGGCGAGGTACAGGCAATATCAGAAGCAACACAACAGGGAACGCTCCCAGCAGAGGCGAAGAGAAAGAGGCAGGAAGCAAGAAAGAAGACAACAGCTAAGGAGGAGAAGGACAAGAGGTACTGTCTTTCAGGCTGAGTAGTGGAAAGACTGTCACAGGATAAGACTTTCTGAAAGATCCTGGTGGAACTACAATGCTGCAGGGACTATCATGCGATCAGAGATGGAAAGCTCTTTCTGGCTCAAAGGTGATGCATCTTTGAGGGGAAATGGGTTTAAGATCTTGGCTGTGGAGCCAATATGAGAGTTGGAATTGTCACATTGGCTGCAACCATAAGGGCGTCCACGCCATTTGAGGTGACCACAGGCTCACAGGCTGTCATATGTAAATATTTTATGATAACTACTCAGTGTGGGGTACGGAATTTGGGGAAATAAGAAGTAGTACCATAAAATCACAGCCCCTAGTCACTAGCCACCAACTCATACCAGGTGGTTAGCATAAAAATACCTCTGATTGCACAGGAGTAATCAGGAGACGTTCATGTGTGCTCCTACAATTCAGTATAGCATAACCAGTGGTGAAGAAGATGTTTATGGGGTTTGGTAAGTACTTGGCTGGATTTGTAGACAGGTATCTAAGGTATACCAAGATAGATCAAATGGATCATTTTCTGAAAATACATATGTCTGTTGCCTAAAGAGGCAACCTCGATTACCCAGTTAAACTAGTAGATTATCATATTTAGGCAAACATAAACCCACAGTGAGACCTTCCCCTATGTCCTGCTAAATTTTTAGTTCCAGAGGTACTTGGGAACATTATGTAAAATGAAATAAAACCCCATCAAATTAACAGGTGCTATGAGCAAACAGGACAATTATCTCCTGCCATTAATGTCCTTAGCAGCTTTCTGACTAAGGAGAGTGTTTCTCATCCTTGCTTTCCTACCTTCTCTTCTACAGGGGGCAAGAAGTACCATTACAGGAGGTGAGTGGTGCATTGAGACCCTGACTGCCTTCCCTGACGTGTATTGCAGTGTTGAAACAAACTTCCACAACAACTGCATGACAAACAACTCTGCTTTCTGGGAAGAGCCTGGCATAGACCAGCCTGACGTAACAACTCACTTGCAACAACCAGGGCTGAATGCATTTTGTTCCTTGTTTTTTGTGTTATGCCTAGAATGTGATCTCAGAGACCTTCTTGTTGGTGCAGGTTGTCCAAGACTGGGAGGAATTATCAAAACAGGGGAAGCAAATGGTTTAAAGCTTGTCTTAGAGCAGCGGTTCAACCTTAGTCTGAGAACAAAACTGCCTCCTAAATTGCTGGAGATGTTTAGCTGTTAATCTGTTGCTCAGCCGATTATTGTGCATAGTATAAATGTCTGAGACTCATTGCTGCTTTAATTGTCCTTATCCAGGAAAGGCCATCTTTCGGTGCCTAGAGAGTGGCTCTCAAGCTCATGCAACATCATATGATTGGAGCAGGCTAGATAGATTGGAGCAAGTTAGTGATTTACCTTCTAGCTAAATTGAAACCATGGCTGGGGGAGGCAGGACACCAGAAGAGGGGGGTGGAACTGATCACACAAAATAAAGTCAGAATCTAAATTTCTTCCTCTACTCAGGCCTTTCCCACATGGAGCAGGGGATACCTGAGTAGCCGTTGTTCTCTGCTTCACAAGAACTGCCACTAGAAATTCCTTAGCTCTCTGACGAATACAATCTGGGGCCTTGTGAATCATGAGGTCACTGCAATAGGACAGTAAAAGCAGTTGTTTCGAAATCGTCCTGATCACAAGGAGTGAACCCAATAAAACAGTAGTTTAAATAACAGAGACCAGCAGCTAAGTAGTCATGAGCAAATAAGTTCTCCATCACTTCCTGTTGTCACCTGTGATCTATCAACCTCAAGAGATTCAGGAGTTCATTCATAATCTGCAGGACTGCAAGCCCAGATGTACGGGATGGTGCACCAGCACTGAGCCCTTTCTCTGCATCCTTGGCCAGTGAGGAACCATATGCAGACAAAGGTCTCTGACGAGCAGCAAGGCAAGGATGTGGCCGAGGGTAGTGAGGATGCCGCACTGAGCATGGCATTGCGTGCCTTGGCACGGATCTGCAAGCTGTTGCTCTCGGTTGCCTGTGGGGCTTCTCTGATAAGGCAGGAGAGGGGTGTGCTGGGTGTGTGAGGGAAGGCATTGTGCCTGCAGCAACTAATTCAAGGCACGTTTTGTCCAGAAGTGACACTATGGCCCAAGCTCTTCCAAACAATTGCAACAGGAAAGCCCTGCCCGTCATCTCTTACACTATTTCCTCTTCCTTCCCTCTCCCTGGATTGGGCAACACTGCGCCAGAGCTGTGGGGACACGCGGATATCCTGCTGGGAGAGTCCATGTTACGCCCCACTGAGGTCACAGCGAGACCTCAGTCACTCCACAAACCTTTTGCACCACTGGTAGAGCCCCTGAAGGTCAGGTAGGGTCAGAGCACAGATGGGACTCCTATCCCCTTTCTGTTCAAACACCCAGTGGGTGACTTTGTTAGTTTTCAGTGTCTTTTGGCTACTCCCTCCTTGTGTGTGTATGTGTATGTGTGTGTATGTAGGGAGGGAGTCATACTGGTGTTTTTTTGGAACTACTCCATTTCTTGCCTTGTTTTTTTCACTTTTCATAGCATTATTACTCCATTAATATTCCTGAAAGCCAAGCCTTACTCCAATGGGCTCTCATGATTAAAGACTAAATGCTGCAGAGGAGATGACAGTCCTCACATGTGCCAATGAGTCAGTGAATTCCTTTGTGAAGCCTAAGTCCATCCAGATGTTGACCTCACCTCTGATGCTATGTTCTTCCCTATTTTCCTCTAGTATTTCTGGGTCTGCTTAAGACGAGTATGACGTGACCATCAACGAGGAAAGACAGGCTCTCTAAGAGGGTAAAATGTTTTGCTTCTTTCTGCAATAGGATTGTGAAGCTCTTTCCACTGTCGTAATTCTTGGCCGTTGTCTTACAAATGCTTGTGTTACAAATATCATTGCTCATTTGGTACTATTTGCATCACACAGGCGTAAATGTCTAAAGGTGATCTAAGTATGAGGCAGTCACTTTGTATAGGTCTAATCTGGATTTTCAGGCTTTTCCTACAGAGCCAAAGAGCTACATGGGACTATGCTGGTAGGCAGAGACAACAGAAAAGCAAGGACTTAGCTGCACGTGGCTGCTAGAAATGTTCTGTTTTCACAGTCTAAAACCATAATTTTCATTAAATACAAAAGGAGGAAATAATATCCTACCTAGCTAGATTCTCCCAGCAATTTTGTTGTTTCTTTACTGTTATTTGGAAGCTATATCTTAGAAATTGAACTCTGAATTACACTTTTTAACAGTTTCTGGGCTAGATCTTTCCTTGCTCTGAATCAGGGCAGCTCTGTCATCTTCCACTGCAGGCTGCATTGCAGCAGGCCAGGAACTGTACTGCTCTCAAAGGGCATGCATGACAGAGGACCAGAGGTGGGCATACAACCCTGCCTGCTGCACAGGTTTTAGTGAGGCTCCAACAGCAGAAATGAGGATAGTTCCAAGTGAATCATGTTCTGGGCTCATCCTTTGCCTTCCCCACCCCTCTGGGTGACACAAGCCACCTTTTCATGATGAATATCAGCAGACCTGGGTATTTTTCCAGGACTTCACTTTAACCAGATTTCTGGAATCTGACCTTTGGAAACATTTACTCTGCCAAGTCCTCTCCCAGATCTGGGTCATTTTCTTAAGTGGTCCTTCACTTTCCTGTTGTGGGATTCAGCCTGGGGATGCAGAGATTATAAATGGAGATTCCCTCATCTCAGACTGTCCAGCTACATCCAACCAACCAGAGCAACTCTCTCAGGAAGTTCTTCTCCAGCTGTCATAACACACCCTCATCATGCTGACCTGCCATAGTGTTGTTTCCTGCTGAGATATAACTGGGCAGCTGATGAGGGGGCTTTAGCAATGGGAGCAGAGTGAGTGGAGCATTGCGGAGCTGCACCTGTGGCAATGTTTAGTCTGGATCCCCACTATCCTTTGGTATTGAGATTGGCCTCTTGCTAGTTAGGGCATTAGGCACTTAGTTAGAGATGTTTAACACCTGGTTGCCCACGCACACATGAAGCCTACCTTGCTGCTCTGCCTTCCAGGCTCCTGACCCCTTTCCCCGGTCCTAATGGCTTTCACTCCCTGTTCCAAACCTTTGCACCTCTGTGCTTGCACCAGGCATTGTCTCCCAGAACTTCAGCAGCAGAGGCATAGGCTGTTCTGGGCATGCAGCTTTCTGGTGTTGGAGGTTCGCTTTGGCCCCTTCCCCAAATATTGCCCTTTAAATAGAGGAAAGCTAGAAGTGTCAAGGGCAGGGATAGCTGGAGAGACAGTGACAAGTCTGAGCCAGATGTAAAGACAGTATTCCAGTGTCTAGGGTCTCTGTGCCAAGCTCCTTCCACCTGTCTGTACTGAATATATCAGAAGGCAGCTGTCAATAGGCTGGAGTACCAGTGACTTGAAATCTATGATACAGTTAGCACAAACTGGCATCTCTCTGTTTAGTTTCCTCTATAAAACTCTATTTCTACTCTTCCCTCCCTCTCTCTCTTTTTTCTATTTTTTTTTTTTTTTTTGGTTTCACGATCTCTGCCAAAAATGCATTGATTTACTTGTAACAAATCATGCCAGGATCAGATCTAAATTTACGGTCTAATTTTCAAACAGAGTCATTTCCTGCTATTTTGCCTGCCTCCTGAGTCAGAACAGTATATTTCTACATACTGCCAGACATGGGCAATTCTTATTTAGAGATGAAGCCATTCCAAGCCAGAGCCAGTATGCCTTTCAAAGGTCAAATCTTTCAGTTCTTACTCAGGATTTTAACTATAATGATCCAGACATGTGTTTTCTCATGGCCTGTACGTTACAGCTCTCATGATGCTCTTGACTACATTTCAGAGATGCAGAAAGAGTGACGGAAGTTACTTTGCAGTGCTGTTCAGAGGTGTTGTCGGGATGAGTTTGAATAATTTGTTTATCTGATTAGTTTATACTGAGCTGCTCCAGAGCTGTTAACAATTTTCATTATGTGCTAGCTAGCTGTAGAGCATCCTGCAAAGGGGATCTGCTCTGTCTCACGGCAGAAAGCAGCACAGGTATGAAAGGAACGCCAAACACTTAAAAAGGCGGCACACAAATAGACTTTGTTCCCTCCTCTTCAAGATCCCACCTTGACAGCATTGGTTTGAGAATCAGCAGCTTCTATGCATTAAGCCAGCCCCATCTGGCTTAACGACTCATGGATGCAAGGCAAGAGAAGGGATTCTCCTTCCAGCCAACTCTCCAGCTGTTTATTTTCAGTCTTAGAGCCCCATATCACATCTGGAGCTTGCCCAGTCCTGGGTTTTGGTTTGGGATTCACAGTGTGTAAGTACAGGTAGGGTTATTTTCCATCCCAAATTTTCAATGCTGCACTGTGGCATTCAAAATGAAAACAAACAAACAAACAAACTGCAAAGGGTCATCTCCTCTTAGGGGTACAAGAAAAAAAATGTAAAAACTTCATGATTAATATAGAAAAAATTCCACAGGGACAGGCAGTACAGCAGCCTCATGTTCGAGGTGAGTATGGAGTAAATACAGCCTAGCAGACACACATGGTAAGATGCTGAATTCCTCATCCAGTGAGAGCCCTGAAATCCTCTGGGACAGTAAGCCCCAGTTTCCTCACTGGAAGAAAACACATTAAGGGACACTCACAATTTACTGTATTCAGTGCAGGTGCCAGATCAAACTGTGGCATCCTGTATAATCCCTGCTGGAAAGCAATGCAAAGAGCTACCTGGAGGACCTCCAAGGCACTGGATAAGAGGCATCCTCTCAAACAAAGGTCAGCCAAGGTTGAGGGAAGACTCCAAATCCATGCCAGGTGATAAGAAGGAAGGAAATAGCTTGCTTTAGAGGTCCTTCTGAAGCAAGAGTAGAAGGAATAGGTTAGGATGGGGGATGAAACCCATCCTGGCTATACTTTTTCCTCAAGTAGAGCAAGAGGTGGCCCTCTCACCATCTTTTGCTTTACTTAAGGGGTCTTCTGAAGGCTTCCAAGTGTTTCTGCATCTCTTTCCTCACTGTTTCCTCTCTAGGAATGGTCATCCGCAGCTCTCAGGGAAACCTCTGCATGCTCTTGGCTGTCATCAGCCCCTAACAGCAGGCTGACTCTGCACCTTTGGATTTTCCCACTGACCTCATTTTTCAAGGCTGCATTTACCCCCTCTGATGGTTTCAGGTCTGATCTTCAAATAAGTGCACCTTGCAGTGATCCACCCACACCTAAGGGTTGGGTTTCATGGCCTCTTCTGAGTCAGGTGTGTTTTGGTTGCTCCTCACTCATCACTGCTCAGTTTTCCCCCCAGGAAGGTCTTTTAGCCATGCTCTGATCAGGTTTTCTCTACCCTAGTCATACTGAAATGCCTTTCACACCCCATATCTATCATCAAAGGGAGAGAACTGAGGATCTCATGGCAGGCTTTGACATGGAAAGGTTTAGTTGCAGACGCTTAGACATTTTCCAAAACAGGTACAACTCTGCATTTCCATGGTGACAGAGCCCTTCTTAATTCTTCTCAGCAACAGAAAATAGGGAACATAGAGGCCAGAGAAGGGAAGTATGAACCCAGGAGCTCTTGAGATGGCACATACTTCTTCATGACCTTGGAGGCCCATCCAGTCCAGATAAAGAAAGCATCATTCAGAAATTGCTAGCCACTGACATCCAAGAGCAGGATTTAGATTAATAAAAAACCGTGAGATGTAATCAATAGAACAAACACAAATAATCGTATGTAGTTTTTTTTTTCCTTTTCTTGTGTTCGTATCTCAGCTATGTTCTGGTTTCTAAGCAAGAAAGGAGAACCTGCCTCTTCTTTACCAACCATGTACGTGCACAACAAGGTTAAAATTCAATAGTCAGTGAATTTTAACCTACAAAAAATTCCACCTGCTTTGCAGGCAGCCAAGAGCCTGAGCCTATTTTCCTTTTTCCTACACCCTGAGATTGTCTGGCTTCAAACAGGTTGTCCAGCATCGTGCGGTTACAGGACATAATGTTACCAGGTACCCTGAATTTATATTTCAGTGGCAGACAAAGGCTTTATGTCTTTCTTTTGGGGAATTCACCAGTATTCCTGCCAGCTCATCATCTCCCTAATGTTGCCAAGCAATAAGGGATTAATTGCCATGAGGCAGACTCGCAAAAATCACAAGATTTGACAGAAAAAGAAACACAGTTTTTGAAATAAGCCTATTCAAGATATGTTTGCTAGCACTTTGATATTTGAATCATTTTTGTTCCCATCATCAGACTTTTGTCAAAAATCCTGACGTCTGTGTACATGCCCAATTTATAAAGAAAAGAAAAGGGAGATCATCTGGTAACAGTAAGGAGTCCAGGAGCTGAGATTTTAAGGAGAACATCAGCTGTCACAGGAATTGGCAATCTGCCTGTCCTTTAAAGCAGAAATGCATAAACTGTGGGCCACAGCTAGTGTCAAAGGTCATATCACCTGGTTCATGTTTCAGCTGAGAGTGTGATAAGAAGGTGTGATGGCCTACCTGAAATTTCAGGAGCTGACAGTGACTAATGGTCCCAAACCACTTGTTGCTACCTAGTTAGGAACAGGATATGGGACTAGATGGATCATTAGCATGGACTAGATGGATCATTACCATGGTAATGAATTTGGCATGACTCCTCCTTTCCTCCAATGCCTGAGTTCATTGTCAGACTAAAGTAGGGAGAAGCTGGAGAGGAGATGGATGGGCAGGAGGATTTGCTTGGTCCTGTGTAATGCTATATTAGCTACTTTTTAAAAATATTCCTCAGAAGAGCATTTATCTGCCAAGTTTCAGCCTGGGATGAAATATGTACAGCCACATAACCCTCCGCCTCGTTCCCAAAAAAGGAGAGGTACTAGGAAAAGGCCAATTTGGGTTTAACTATCACATCACAGAGGTCCTGATCGTTGGCCAGGGGCAGCTCATGAGGGTTGCAAAGGGTGGACAATGCCCATGATTTTACCATAAGGTTGCAGCTGCAAAGGTCCCTCTTGTGCCAAGACCTGTGAAGGAGGTAGGTGGGAAGGGAAAAAGAAACGAGGACAGCTAAAGCAGAGGACAAAGCGGGTGAAAGCATGAGAGAAGGAGAGCACTGGAGAAGGAGGGGAAGACGTGAAGCCTTTCAGCCCATCACCAACAGTGGCACCTGTCCCAATCTTGGACTCGCTTGTGTTTCAGTGGCTTGTCTTACTGCCATGGCTTTGGGAACAGTAGCCTGTTTACAGGAAACAAGCTGGCTGTACTTCCCGTAGCCTCGCCGGGCTGGGATGGAGGCGAAAGCTGTCTCTTTCTACTGCTGAGAAAGTCCCAGCTTGCTTGGGGGGTGTGAGCACTGCAACTCACTTCTTTCCACTGCTACCTCCTTCCCTTGGCACCAGCCCTTCCCCCCTCCAGCCTAAGCCGCTTGGGCGTTTGGGGGGGTTTATGTTTCCCAGAAGGGCTACAGGATCCCTGGAAGCTGCTGGGGCCATGTTGTGACTAAACCCCTGGGGACCGCCACCCACCTGATGTTACCATCCCTTGCATCCATAGGCTGCACAGAAGATGTTTAATGAACGTAAGCGGACTTCTTGTAATGGATGGCAGCAACAACAGCAAAAATAAGATGTTGCACCACATCTTGGCAAAAGGGGCTCAGAAGGACAATTCATCCGGCTGTCTGTCCCCCTCAGCCTTCTCCCTGTGTTCCCACGTATGGTTGCCTCTAGGTCATGCTGTGGGATGAAGAAAAACCTGTGCACTGTCTTCTTAATAGCAAGCACAGGGGTTATAATTCCAGCCTTGAAAAGCAGGGCTACAAACAGGGGAAAGGGGAGATGACACAGTTTGGGAGAAACGAGTATTAAAATACATCATATTTGTTCTATTGGCCTTTTCCTTACCTCCCTTGCAGCTTGTAAAACTCCCGCTGCCTCCCTTCCTTTTCAGGCAAATGCTTGGCTCGTTATTTCTCCCAGCACACAGCATTCCCGTCACCCTGTCCCTGCGGCTACTAACCCACCTCCTGAAGCTTAAAGAGGAGCTTGTGGGCCAGCTTCTGGCCCAGTCCTCACTGCGGCTGTTGCTTGACTTGTATGCAGCAGTATGTGTTGGATGGAGCTCCTGTTCCTGATGAACAGAGGTTGCCAAACCGCATGAATCTGGGGTTTGGCAAAGCCCAGCTGCTTCCAGATGGAGAGGCAGGGATCGCTGGGGGCAGCAGATCCAGCATAGTGGGTTCGTCACTGGTGAGGAGAGGCTGGTTCTGGAATAAGGGAGATATCCCAGTTAGTCATCACCCACCCACTGGTAGCTGGGAGGCACTCTTGTAGCGTCCACCACTCAACAAGGCACAGCCGAGGTCAAGAGCAACAAGGGCTATTCCCTGAAGAGCGAAGGGCCACTGCTCAAACCCAGCTACGCATTCTCCACTACCCACGAGTCCATGGGGCTGGTGCCAAGCGTCAGTAGTCAATAAGCTTAACGCTGTAATTATGTTTATTCAGTACACATCTAAAACCGTTGGAGATGTCATTAGCACAGGTAATATGTGGACTCAGAGACACATTTCAGTATGTGGCTGTGCAAAAGGTGTGGAACACTGACAGGAGGAAAAGGGTGTCTGGGATGACTGTCCATAGTTGCTTTTTGCATGGTTTGCCATACCTCTACGTTCCAGTTATTTCCAAGAATCATAGAATCATAGAATAAGTGAGGTTGGAAGGGACCATTAAGATCATCAAGTCCAACCGTTAACCTACCCTGATTTAAAAACACCCACTTCTAAACCATGTCCCTAAGCATCTCATATACCGTTTTCTTAAACACCTCCAGGGATGGTGAATCCACCACCTCTCTGGGCAGCCCATTCCAATGTTTAATAACCCTTTGAGTGAAAAAATGCTTCCTAATATCCAATCTAAACCTGCCCTGACATAACTTGAACCCGTTTCCTCTTGTCCTATCACTTGCCACGTGGGAGAAGAGGTCAGCCCCCATCTCTCTAAAACCTCCCTTCAGGTAGTTGTAGAGGGTGATAAGGTCACCCCTCAGCCTCCTCCTCCCCAGGCTAAACAACCCCAGCTCCCTCAGTCGTTCCTCATAAGGCTTGTCCTCCAGACCCCTCACCAGCCTGGTAGCCCTTCTCTGGACACGCTCCAGCACCTCAATGTCCTTCTTGTAGTGAGGGGCCCAAAACTGAACACAGTACTCGAGGTGAGGCCTCACCAGTGCCGAGTACAGGGGGATGATTACTTCCCTACTCCGGCTCACTACACTATTCCTGATGCAGGCCAGGATGTTGTTGGCCCTCTTGGCTGCCTGGGCACACTGCTGGCTCATACTCAGCCGGCTGTCCACCAACACCCCCAGATCCTTCTCTGCCAGGCAGCTTTCGAGCCACTCCGCCCCCAGTCTGTAGCACTGCATGGGGTTGTTGTGACCCAAGTGCAGGACCCGACACTTGGCCTTGTTGAACCTCATACCATTGGCCTCAGCCCATCTGTCCAGCCTGTCCAGATCTCTCTGCAGAGCCAATCTACCCTCAAGCAGATCAACACGCCCCCCCCAGTTTAGTGTCGTCTGCGAACTTACTGAGGGTGCACTCAATCCCCTCATCCAGATCATTAATAAAGATATTAAAGAGAACCGGTCCCAGCACCGATCCCTGGGGGACACCACTTGTCACTGGACACCAACTGGATTTAACTCCATTTATCACCACTCTCTGGGTACGGCCATCCAACCAGTTTTTTACCCAGCGAAGGGTACACCTGTCCAGGCCACGAGCAGCCAGTTTCTCCAGTAGAATGCTATGGGAAACGGTGTCAAAAGCCTTGCAAAAGTCCAGGTAGACAAGAGTTTCACTTTCCATTATAAACAAAAAACATTCAAAGCACATTGGATTTACTTAATAATACACAAAATGGTGAGCTTTCCCCTTCCCAAGCGATTAAAAATTTCTCAGGTATTATAGAAGTATATCCCATAGGCAAGAGGTACATGAGAAGGATGTTGTTTCCCACAAGCTGTTGTCATGTTCCTTACTTGTATCTCTCAAATACATGTTGGAAACATCTTTCTGAGCAAATGCAGTATCAAGAAAGGTTTGAGGTGAGAGTTCATAGATATGAAGAAAATTAATTCTGTATGAATTTAACTTCGGTAGGGACTGATTCATGCTGACTTAAGAAACCAGCCACCTGCCTGGGATTTCTGGGACACTTCTGCTTTAGCTACCTGTAGATGAGGTCTCCAGAGTGGAGTATCTCTGTGATAACTGCAACTATACTAATAACAGCCAATAATTAGCTAATTGGAAGTTCATATGGCAGCCTAGCGAACAGCTATACAAGTTTTGATCTCATGTCACATGTTTACCCTCGATGGGAAAAAAATGGAAAACAAAAGTCATGAGATAAAAGGATCGGGGACCACATCACTAGAGCCAGGCGCTTGCAACTTGCTTTGGGATTGCATTTGTGCATTGAACCGTACAGGTTGCAGATGCCTGCCAATGTCTGTCTCTGCTTCCCCTCCACCTCCACTTCACAAAAGAAGGTCTACAGTACCCTCTTTTATTTGAAGGCCTTTAAAAATCACCCAGAATATTCCATGGCTGCAGACCTAACCCATCCTTCCCTTGGGAAAGTGCTAAATACATTGTATGTAACCCTGGCAAGATATGTTGTACTACAGTCTTCTAACTTTGACCCTTTCATATATCCTTTTATTGCCCTCAAGGAAAACAGACTCATAAAATGTAACTCGTTAAATGCCCAAGCATTGTAAGACACTACTACTAAGCCTCTGCTGTTAAGGCTTTCAGATTTCACATGGTATTAAAAAGTTTACTGGACACTTGGCCCTCTTTAAGTTTACAAAACAACCTTTTGGGTCCCAATGTTATAAACTAGCAGTGAAAGTGAACTAAAGAAACTCAGATTTTATTGTAATCCGTGTTACTAGGAGTTCTGCTTTAACACTTCAAGACTTGGCCCGAAGGTAACGAAGCAGTAGCTTTTATAGACTTTTTTCCAGCTGAGAGAAAAGCTGGCAAGGTACAGAACTAAATATTCCAAAGAATGCCACCCCAAAATTCAGCAGTTCCCATGGAGAATTTGAGGCAGATTTCTTAGAAACCTTCTGTCATTTTTTCCCCAAAGTGCAGATCAGCAAAGGTGAGGGAAAGGTTTTCCTAATTTAGTCCTAAGGATCCCGTTTTGAGGCAGTTTAACAATATCAAAAGGGGCAGCATTTTCCTTTACTGTTCTAAAAGCGTGAAGGCAGGCACTACAAATCCCCTTTCCACACAGCAGAATCCATCTTGGGTATCACAGATTTCTCTGCATCTCATACAGTTCATAGCTTTTTCTGCAAAGCCTTATTTGTACAAACAAGAACATCTAATGTCATCTTAGCTGAGAGAACTTCAGAAAAGGTGTGATCTAGCAATGTCATCAGAAAACCTGTGGTCTGTTTGTTTCCCTTCATCAGCTGGTTTCAATGCCTCCCCCACTTGATCTGTGTGGACAAGAAAATGGTAAAAACAGTTATAAGCCATTTGTGAGGGACTTGGCCCATGTGAGAGTGAGACTTGAAAAACATCCTGAAAGCCTTCATTAGAAACCTTCAGGGAAGGATATACTACCTAACCACTAACTCCTACATACAGAGTTTTGTGATCATAGTTAAGGTTAGTCCAGAACGTTAATCAGAAGCATTGGTTGAACATGGGGCAAAAAGGGGGAATTGCAAAAACAAGAGCTTTTGAATCAGTGCCAGGTGCTGGAGATCTGAAATCTATGCAAGGTGACTGCATGTGGACTCCTTCTTAGTTCATCCTCTTTACCTGAAATGTTTTACTTGCTGGCTTGTGTCAAAACAGGTGTTGAGCAGCTTTATGCATCAAATGTCATGAGATCCTCAGACAGTAGGTGCACAAAGACTGCTGAGAAATATGTGCCCAAGGCTTTGGAGGTGCCTCAGCTCACCAGCTGCTGGCTCCTGCTCATAACAGAGGCTTTACAGCAGAAGGTACACATAACATCATGGTTCTCGGATGTTGTCCTGGCTTGATTTGGGGCCGGCCTGGAGTGTTAATGCTGTACATCTGAGGAGGTGGGAGACAGGCTGTGGTGTAAATGATGGTGTACATGCCTCCAGTTGTCCAAGCGTGTGGCATAAGACCCTTAAGGTAATACAATACTATGGAGATGCTATTTATAAGCTTGGGGAACTTGGTGACATGAGTCAACAATGTGTCTGGGTGAACAAACGAGCCATTCATATTCTGTCCTGTACACACCTAATGAAACTGTATAACTCTGAAACAAACAAAACCTTAAATCATCCTATTTCTTAATAAAAAAAAATATATCTTGGGAGAGTTTAAAAAACATTAATTGCATCATGTTGCTGAACAAAACAGAAAGTGCAATTTTCTAGTGCCTTCATGTCCAAAGAGTTCAGGGCTGCTTAATTAATTAGGTTGCTGATTTTTATTAGTATTTGTTAAGCACGTGAAATACGATCCAAAAGACACAATGCTTCAGGTAGTTCCTGACCTCAGTTTCCAGGTCAAATTGGGAAGCAAATGACAAGGAGCTCAGAGAAGTTCAGAAGTTAAGCCTGTTTTAGGAGTGGAAGGATTTATGCTGTCGCCTGGCATTTCATTGTCTGTGTTGGGCTGGGAGTTTGTCATTGGTTTGTGCTGGTGCTAGGAGGTTTGTGCCAATGCCACAAAGCTTGTGCTGGTGCCAGAAAGATTTGATAGGGAAATGCATGGGAACTTGCCACTGTGGGACAAGGAGGTTGATCCTTGGCTATAGAGCAGGGAAGGACAGAAGAAATGGAGAGGAAAAGGAAAGTGGCAAGAGGGAAAACTTTGCTTAGGGTTGCATCGATTCCCAAATGTGGAACAAATGAGGGTAGTTTTCCCCTAATTTCCACTGGCAGAGGCTCTGAAGGGTCTTGCCTTTTTGGCATAAGGTGTAGGTCTCAAGCAGAGTCATTATTTCCTAGCCTACTTCACCTGCTCACTGCTATCACAGGGCCCCAGAATGTGGACCAAAGTGTTTGGACTGTATTTAAGAAATACTTGTGAGAGGTACTGGCTGGTGATATAAAGGAGACAGGCTTTTGATGATCTGTTGGGGCTAAATTAATGTCCTTGTTGGGATTGTCACATGTTACAGGTGGAGGGACAAGATACTGTAAGATTTCAAAGAAAGTCAGATGTAAAGCAAAAATCAGTACCTTAAAATCTTTACTCCCAGTCCTGCGTTTTAAGCACAAAACTGGCCTTCAGAAAAGGTTCTAAATATAGAAGCTTTAGTTATCCTGTTGAAGTACCTGCACGTTAGCACCCTCTCTTTGTGCTTCAGATATGATGAATACCTCCATGCTTTATCACAGTCTGAGCCTTATGTGCTATCATCTATGCCCCACAGGAGGCCATGGTTCACACTCACACATTTTCTGTCTTTCTCTTTGTACTGTAAAAAGAGTACAAAAGCACTCTGAACAAATACATTAAAAATCAGAGTCATGGTTCAATGGAGTAATTCAGCAACAGCAAAGACAGAAGACAATTTCAGGTGACATCCATACAGCAGGGGTTACCAAATTTGGGAGTACAGGCTTACTTAGGACTAAACCCCAAAATATCCACAGGAATGGGGGGTCACAGCATGGAGGCAGCCTTTCTGCTGGAAAGTGTGAGAACCTTTCCCTGAGGAACCCCTATCCCAGATCCACATGAGGACAATGGAGAAAAGTCCGGCCTGGAGGTACTGCCAGAAGGGTAGCATACCTCATGTGAAAGCACATTACAAAGGCTAATGCTGAGCTAGCAACAACCTCTCTCTAGTAGCAGTGGGAACCCCCTCCTGCTTTATTTTGTAAAGTATCTTTCATATCTTCTGCCAAAGACTTTAGACGACAGCAAGTTTTTCAAGAAGGATAATAATAGAGCCAAATCTTAGTTCAGAGACTGCCAATAAAGAGTCACTGTAGCCTGTAGTGGTGAAAGGTCATCAACAAAGACATTATGAACACTCATTTTTTGCCCCAAATTCTGGACCAAATGTTCCAAGCAAGAAGCAAATTGTTGGGCTGGGTCCAAAGCATAGGGAGAACTTGTAATTAATCTTTTTGTAATTCTTTTCCCACCCTAAATCTTCCACATTTCTTGCCTTGCTTAACTCTTTCCAAAGTATCCTCCTGCAATGCCATAGTTGCTGAGGCTTGATGCAGACCAGAGACTACTGGCAGGAGTCCTCTGTGCCAGACAGATGGCCTCCTGAATGCCACCCTGAGGCACCTATTATGGGTGATTTGTTTTGGTGTCACAACTGCCACTTCCCAAGAGTGCTCTAGAGGCTTGATCTGAAACATTCATCTTGCCCTTGAGCTTCAATAATTGCCTGACAGTCACTTTATTCATCTTTACTGGGCAGATAGAGTACAAACCTCTTACACAGATGCATGTTTTTAGAAACAGGTTCAACAAGGTGGTGCAATAAAGTTCATCAGTGCACAGTCGTACACATAAACCTGTCTTCAGGGGTATCTAGCAGGCATGGGAATCATGGAGTCTTTTGAATTTAAAAAAAAGTGTAAACATATTTCCAAGTTTAAAATTTTATCACCATCTGCTTTCCTTTGCAGCAGTGAAATCTGAGTTTCGATTAATTTTCTCACTTTCTCTGTGTTTCTTTTTTTCCCTCTTTTTCTGTGTCTAGCTTGGGACATTAGGAAAGAAGACACAACACTCAGCGTCCCCCACTCTGATCCTCTGCTATAGCATGTGTGACTGCTTGTTGCTCCTCAGGTTATGGGTTCAGTTAGTCCTTTAAAAGGACCAGAAAAAAGGAAAGGAAAAAAAAAAAAAAGATCCTGTCCTGGTTTGAACTGTAACCACACCTCTGGCTCCCCCAAGGCAGCGAGCCAAACAGCCAGGGGTGCAGCAAGCTCATCTCTTAGTTTGTCCCTTTCTGTGGTTTTGAAGCATTTTAAACTGATCTGTTCAAAAAGGAAAATGGGTTATGATGCCACTGTGGAGGCTGGAAATGAGACCTTATGGTCTGTCCTGGTCTATATATATGACTTTTATGAATGTGACAGCAGCTGTGAAACCAAAGGGACTAAAATAACAGCAGGAGAGCACCCAGCAAGGCTGCTTCAGAGGAAAGCAACCCCACGAGAAGCACAGAAAAGGTGTTTTAATCCCTGAGTGGCTGAGTCCTGTTCCAGACTAGTCAGGTTCAGAGTACATCCCATATGTTGGCTGTTCCCATGAGCTGAGCCTGCTGCATACTGCACTTATGCCCTGCTAACAATGACTAGTCAGTGATAACAGTAATGATGCTGTTGGAAGGCTGCTGTGATGAAGGTCAGAAGATGAAGTTGCCCATCTCCCTCTCCTTCCTGCATCTTTCTGTTTCAGGAATCTATTTTCAAGATCATGCTTCCCTAGTTGCAGATGGGTCCAGCGTGTCTTGTGCGTCTGCTGTTCTCAGCAAGCAGCTGCCCAAACCTTTCTCAAAACCAGATGCATTTGCGGTGCAGGGGCTAGAAAACTCAGAAGACACAGACTGAAGCGCATCATGGCTGTGTTCACCATGGTCATGACCAGTAGCCTGTATAGCTCCACAGGGCTGGGTTCTTTCCTGATAACCATGAATCGGGAGAAGTGACCAGTTCCTGCTGTGCAGGAGTGTGACCATCACCTGAGTGTGCCTACTCACCAGTAGCGCAAAGAGAGGACTACACTGTCTGCTTCTTAGATACCTCTGCTTCTCCCTGTTCCATGGCTCTTTGAGAGCAAGCTAGCTATAAGCAGTCAACTTTCCTTTTTTTTGGGTGTGTAGATGTCAGTTTCTAAAGCATCTGTCACTAATTTGCACCCATTTAGATTAACATCTGGACTAAAAAACCTGGGTGTAAGAGGTCAAGGATTTCTTGGCCAGGTAATCCTTCTACTGTGCAAGGTGATGCTGTTTGTTGGGAGCAGGTTCTGGCTCCACTCTGCAGGAGATAAAGTTGACCTTGATGCAGCTGGATGATTCCTGGGGTGTACTTCAGGCCGAGGTACTTTGGGAAGGCAGATGCATGCTTTAAGCACGCTGTAGGAAGGACTAAGGCCCTGCAGACTATTGTGGAAGTGCATTCCACTGGAATAGAAGAGGAAGGGATAAGAAAAAGGACTCCATGTTTTCCAGTCCCTGAAAAGAAAAGTTTTTCTCTGGAGCCAGAAAGGAAACAGTCAAATGTAAAATTTTATCCTAGTAAATAAAACAGAGAGAAGAGGGAACCAGTAGAATGAGATCATTGGAGGCACCTTGTAAAGCTGTCTTCAGTATCCAACCTTTCCAGGGAAGGTTAAAGGCTTGGTCTTTTCTGCTACCTGTATTTCTACTTGCCAAAGCTCAGCTAAGTGACAGATTCTTTAATGTGAGAGAAAGATCTGAAGTGATGGATAATACTCCCATCACCTCCCAAAAGCCAGGGGAGAGGTTCCAGAAAGAAAAGTAAGGCAGTTTCTTTAAGAAGAGTGAAAAGAATTCAATTTCCAAATTACCATCCACTTCTGGGGAATTTAGACTGGTTTTTTTGTTGTTGCTGTTGTGGGTTTCTTGGGTTTTTTTGCCATTTGCATCCAGTAAAGTATTTTGAATGAACCTGATGCACAATTAAAGTTGTGTAGTCAAATGGTGGGTGAGTTTCCCAAAGACACCACTCCAAAAGCGCCTTTGCTCTGCTTCTCAACTATCCTGTGCCAACTTTGTAAGGGACAGCTCAGTCCCATGTGTGCTTTCCTTGTGGGTTTGCTATCTTGCTCCACACACCTACAACCAGAACCTGCTATCCTGGATCTCACACTGCTCCACTGATATACTGAAACAGTATTTGCAGTGTCCCCTGCAAACTGAGGTTAAAAGTTCTCTGTTAGGAACTGTAATTATGATGAATATTTAATAGCAGGCAAAGTAGCAAACTTTAGAGAAGGAAAGAGCAGGATCTCTGCATGGCTGTCTCTATCAAGCTGAGCACAGAACTACTGGTTGCAGGAGGATCAGATCACATTTCACAGTTCACACTCTGAAGACACTTTACGTTTACTCGAACCTATCCCGCTATGAGACATCTCCCCACACACACACATGCCCTTCTGGTGACACCCTCCAGTCCTGTCACACCCTCCCTGAATCCAGCCCTGAGTTGTGACATTGCCCCCTTCTCTTCTAAATCAAACAAGGTGCTGTCAAGGGAAGGGAAGAACATAACCTTGTATTTTAAGGTTAGTGAATAAAGCGTATTTTCAAGATAGAAGTGCTGTGCGAAGACATGGGTACAGCCCAGGGATGCAGTGCGATTTGAAGAAGTCGAGGTTAATGAGTGAAATGTCTATTCCTCCCTAACCATTACTGCTCACCTCTGTTGTAGCTTATTTTTGTAGGACAGAATCAGCGCTCTTGCAGTTGATGTCTCTTAGGCAAATGCTATATCTTATGGTATTTTGTGCATCTGAGGAAGCTGGAATTTTCCTTTGGATCCAAACTCATGTGCAGCTGTTTATTTGCAGATAAATACCAAATGAGGTTCAAATCCACCTAAACTATTCTTGACGATGTGTCTTTTGTCTCTGGTAATTTCTCCTTCATCATCACTACTCCTCAGATTGGCTACTCTTTCTTTGTCTTTTTGCTACTCTGTACTGGGCTGCTGAAATGTTTGGCATGTTGTCCTCTGCACACAGGCAGCCAAGCTTCTCATTCCCCAAGTATCTACACCACGTGCCTCTGCAGTAAGGTTGGTGTTGGACTAAGATCCAAACAGGAGCCCGAGTTCTTGTCCTATATAAACATGTGCAGGTCAGAAAGAGGGAGGGGACAGAGTCAGGACTAGAATGTCATATGTTGCGCCTCTCTTCATAACAAAACCAAACAAATCCAAAGCCTGCTGATCATTGAAGTTCGGGTCCAAGTCAGGTACTGATCCAAATTCTGCAAAGGTGACCTGCCATTGCTGCGTGGGACAAAACCAGGTAGTTCAGAAATGTGTGAGAAAGGAGCTAACTGATGGTTTTTGAAGCTAAAGAAAGGTATGATCTCGCAACAGAGTCAAGAGGTATGAGCTACACAGGTGATTTGGCTTCAGCATGTTATGGTAAGGAGTGTAATAGCAGCTAGAGGTGGAAAGATTTCTTAATTATAATTTTCTTTTTAACCCTAAACACTATTCTTGTCCCTCCCAAGTTATTGCCTGAAACCACTGTTGCTTCAGAATTGTCTTCCTCATAATTTAGCAAATAGGCATTGTACAGGACTGAACAACTAGCCTGTTGCCAAGCCCAGCAAATTGCTTTCTTGTAAGGATGGCACATTCCATAATGAATAGCTAAGATGATCTGTTCAATGAGCCGTTTGCAAAGTGCAGTCTCCCTTTAAAGCAAAATCAGCCACAGGAATTGTTTCTTTTATAACTGTTCTGAGCTATAAATACACAGTAAATTATTAGTCAGGTATTTTCTACATGACTGCACAGTATTCCTAACTTTGCACATAGGCATATTATTTAACCCTTTTTTTTCTGCTCTCTGGCAACTCTTCACAAGACAGAGGGGAGGACCTACCATGCTAGTCAGAATCTTCAGGTGAGGAATTGCTGGAAGACTGAGGAGTGGCTGAAGATGTGATTTGGGAAAGGCGGCACTAAAATAACCTTCTTCTGTCTGTTGGTAGGCACCAAGATCCATGCATGGTACATATAACCATAATGTAGAAACTCATGATGGTAAGTTTTAGTGACTTCTCTTAGTCCTTTTGACAGCTCTATGAATAACAGCAGATACAAATGTAATATTTGATCTGATACTGCCCTATCTCTATGAGAAATCATAGATTAGAGCTCTCTCCACTGGGCTTGTCTCTGTGATGGGATTTAACAAATCTGCACCATGGAAAGCAAAAGCACAAATTCAGAGGAGAATCACCACTGACAAGGGAAAAATAAAAGTCATCAGAATGGCATAGTGGTTTCCAAGGTTGGGGAATCTCCATGTGACTGTTGAAGATTATTTTTAACTGTAAAAAAGGGGACGGTTTCTTTTTTTAAAAAAGTATGAACAAAAAGATATCAAATGCACGATCTCGCACTGAATTTTAATCATGAAGAAACAGAATGAAGATTTCCTGGGCTTGTATCTAGGACTCTAAAGAGAAACGAATTTGCAATACAAGATGGTGCATCTGGTTGAAAAAAATTGCTTTAGTTGCTTTAATTTTTAATTTCTACAGTCTTTGGGTATTCAGAAAGGAAGATTTTGCTGAAAATTTCAAAAGATGTATTTCCAGGACTGGTGACCAAAATCCAAATCTAAGCACAGAAATAAAATTTGCTGACTCTTTTTAGTAATACTTATTAGAAAGAATGTCACTTTCCAAACAAAACCTAGGCCCTGTATCCAATACAGGATAGTGTTTCTTCCAAACCACTTCAAACCTAGTGAAATTATATAGATGAAGAGTGGGAGTGGAGTTGAACACAGACACATGAATGGAGATGAATGGCACTATGACAGTTAAAAAAGTTAAGGATACTCAGGACAGGCAGATCTGATCCTGGTACAAGTTTGGCAAAAAAGACATTCATGGCCTTTGGATCGCAGAACTCAGGTCTCGAGCTTCTGCCTGCACCTCTGGAGAAATATCTGTTCACATACCCTGCTCTTTACTGGCTGCTGTTTTCTACTGCATGGGCTGATTCTCACAGGTGGGTGCAGAAAGACTTGGTTGCCTTTTCCCACCTTCATAAGTGACTGCCATTGCTGATGACCAGAAAATATGCATCATTTTGGGAGATGCTGTATTGGCCTTTCACCTTAAGAAAACCCTTTTGCACAGAAACACTCTTTCACTGCTTTGTTAAGGTGATTTGCTCTGGAGTGTTAAAAAGAGGCATTCAAAGGGTCATGAATTTCACTTAAAGAGCCAACACCATAGAACAGATCTGATGGAAAGCTGCCAGAATGCATAGACATATACTAGTGCTGTGCAAGCTGATCTACAAAAACCCCAACATCTCTAAGCACCTCCAATAACTTTTTCACTTGCAGGACTCTGTGTGCCCCTCAAAGCATAGTACCTAAATCTCAGTTTGACTATCAAATTCGACTGGTTGTGGTCCAGTCAGAAATTTGAAGCCCCAGGATGTGCATATGTGGCAAAAGACTTTCTGCCAACGAGTCTGGAAATCTGAAATTATTTATTTTGAACTATAAGTAGCCTGAGACTTGAGATATTTAATAACAATCAGAAGAGTCTGTGCATTTCTGGTTTGGAAAAGAACAAGAATAACTTTTCAAAACCATATTCATGAGTGAAATTAACCATAGAGGGTGGTTGCCTCAGGTTGAGATTCCAAGTTTAGAGAGAAATAATAGCCATTTTACTGTCAGAATTGTTTAGGGCAAGGAGAATACAACAACTAGGTCAGGAGGATTCTATTTCTCAACTTCAGATTAAATTAGAGCTGCTCCAAAACCACATTGCTTTAGAAGCGACAGATACATTTGCTCCTATGGAAAGCCCAGTGTGAGTCTTGGCAGAGAGAGAGGGCTTTTGCTATGTCCATGAAAACATCTGCACAGGTTTCCCGGACCCTGAATGTGCTAGCAATGGGGACTCAGCTGGTACTGAGGGGAGGGAGTGGAAATTAACATCCCCCTGGGATGGAAGGTAAATCGGGTTGCATGGCTCACACCAGCTTTGCATTGACAAGCAGCATGAGCTGGAGTCCCAGAGCCACTAGAGACTTTGTTTTTCTCAAGGTCGTGCAAGGTTCACTCACATCCTTCTTGCCTGTTGGTCTTGAAACTACATGTTAACTCTGTGCTTCTGTTGCTGTGTCTGTGCACATTTTCAATTGTTTAATAAGCAACTGTCAATACTCAACTGGAATCACTTTTGCAACTAGAGATCTGTTTTCTGCTTGGGTTGTTTTTCTTTAAAAGCTGGGTACTTCCGGTGCTGCTTATGTGATTTTTCTAGATGAAAGTTATCTACAACAACTTCTTTGGGCTCCATCACAGATTTTGTCTCAGAAGGCTTCTTTGCACCTGAAATAAAATTCACACTTTGGAAATGACAGTATGAGTTTTCAGTATACACTTGCGACAGTGTCCTCTTGGCCATAAAAGCTTCCTTTTCGGTTAAGAAAGGAGATATGTTTCCTGTCACCCCAGCAGAGCCATGGACTGACAATTTGGGTTGCTTTGGTTGATGGACTATTGAGAGAACTTGCCAAGTATTTATGAGGGACAGTAATGCCTACAGCCTGATGGGATGGTGTTAGAGCTGGTATACCAAATTACTGTGATCTGAAGATGCTGATGACCATTTTCACTGCTGTTTTTTCTTGGCCATAGCTGTGGGGGTCAGGAAGAACAGGGAAAACACATTAGGAAGACAGAGAAAGGAGAAGGAATACCTTGTGGACCAGAACTAGACACATTCTGGATGAAGTGTTGCTCGACATCCCGTTGGAGCCAAGAAATAATGACTTGAACAATGCAGATGGGCCATTATGAGACTGTATAAAACCTCTCACTTACTGAATCCCAACTAACCACAGTACAGCTTTATCTTCAGTGTTACTTGGAATTGTGTCAGGGAGACTTTTTTTGCTCCCTCTTCTTTTTCTTTCTTTCTTTCGTTCTGTTTTTTTTTTGGAAAAAAACCCTCAAGGTCAAACAAAACATACACTTAAAATAAAGCTTTATCAAGAGAGATGGAGGACTAAAGGGCTTCCTATTTTTAGTAAGGGCAATCTAATCTAAGCAGAAGTTGTTCTGGGCCCCTCTCCGTTTTCCATGAAAGGTAGGTGCTCCCGGGATGATTCCCAGGACTTTCTGTGGCTTCTGTTTTCAGAAGCCACTGAATTTTATTGAGCAAGTATCCTGGAAAGTCCTGAGCAAAATGAGAGACAGCTGATAGTCCTAGAATACCAGTACTTTTAGTAAGGTCCTGCAGCTGTATCTCTGGGTTGTGAATTCTCATAGGCTTTAAGCCAAGCTCTTTTCCCCAGTCCTCCCCCAGCTACTGATATAGTCCTTGATGGGGGAAAGCATCAGTACAACTCAAATCACAGAAAGTGATTAAGTACTTTCTTAATCAGGGCCTTGTAGCTCTTATATTTGACTCTTGGCTTAGCCAAAGCCAGCCTTTTAAGTAAATTTCATATGAAATTGGATGGAAATGGTGATGCGACAGGGAACTTTTCACTTCTAGGTCATCACTAAACAATTTTTCAGGAAGGAAAACCCTATAAAATTGTTGCTGCTTGAAGGCAGTCAAGAGTGTATTATTTGGAACGTTGAAGCACAAATATCTTGGCTGGCCTGACTGCTTTGTATCGCCAGCGTTATGGGAATTAGCTTGTGAGTTTACTGTGCTGAGACAAGACAATTACTTTTGAAACACCCAACAGACAGCTGATATAAAGCCCAAAGATGGAGAATAATAAAACCCAGTTCTACTTTTCAAACCAGGACAAAAAGAAATTCCTTTCCCATTAGCCTGAAACTTTAACCTGTACCTATAATGAAAAATAGCAAATGATGTCACTAAGAAAACTAGCTGGTCCTTTTTGACCTGTGGTGCCTGGATCTGTGGGGTCTGTGCACTACTTCTTGTAGGAAGCTATTGAACAAAAAGAAGACAAATCAGCTGATCACCAGGAAGATTAAAAGTACTGTATAGGAAAAAAACATAACAGTTGTTTGAAAAATGTTTAAAACCTCCGAAAAATGTAAGAGTTGTTTGAAAAATGTTTAAAACCTCCACTTTAGTGAGTAAAAAAATTACCACTGGAATGTTCAAACTTATAAAGAAAAGAAAAAAGTAAACCCAGATTTCCGGGTAACCTGATGGCTTCATGCTTTGGGAAAGGAGTGATCACTGAGCAGAACAAGATATTTGGGAGTGAGGAGGTAACACAGGGCCAGGGCTGCAAACCATCCTTTTTTGCATCCTGATACAAAAGCCAATCTCGCCTCAGTTTGCAGGAAATTTTGCCATGCCTGGTTCATGTGGAAATCTGAATCAGGCTGCTCTCCTTTCCATCTCTTCAGTTCTAAGCAATGATCTGCACCCCTTGAAGTTTGGAGAGGAAATATATAGAGAGAGCCTGTAAGTATTTACGAGAGCTATAAAAAAAGAGCTTTGCAGTAGTTGACATGGGAAGTGATTAAGGTACCTTATAAGCAAAGATTGCAGAAAAGAGAGAGAAGTGATGCCAGAAGGGAATCTGGCAACAATCCCGAGGTAACAATAAGTGACTTCCAGAAAGAGGAGTTGTGGAAGGAAAAGTAAAAAAACTAAATTGAGGCAGATTGCAAGACTGTTGGCCTTGGGGACTAAGCCACAGAGACTGTTCATCTCTGGACTCAGAGACACAAGAGGAAGGTGATGTTTCACCCTGCTCCTGACTCAGGGTTTAGTGATCAAATCCTGCAAAACAGGAGTTCATCAAGATCTGCTTGAATTTGAAAGGGCTCTATTTCCCAGGCATCTCAGTGTTCTCCATCTGTGTTTACGGAAATGGGTCTTGGGTCTCTCCAGGGTTTAGGAAAAAGCTACTCTGAATAAAAACACACACATGAGCCATGTAGGATCTCTCTGAGTGACTATTTCTTGTTTTCCAGTATAATAGGTGGAGCATGTGTACAGACCTGTCCCCAGACAGCAGCTTGTGACATGAACATTCACAGATGAAAGGACAGCTGAAGACCACTCAGTTATCATGATCAATCATGAGTGTAAAAGTCTCATGAAGTCTCAGTTTGAGAGTC
Organism: Pluvialis apricaria; assembly: GCA_017639485.1. Classification (NCBI taxonomy): domain Eukaryota; kingdom Metazoa; phylum Chordata; class Aves; order Charadriiformes; family Charadriidae; genus Pluvialis; species Pluvialis apricaria. Next base: position 64,855,320 of record CM030011.1, on the reverse strand, counting down.
TTGAAAAAATGTTATGGGGAATCACTCTTCATGTCCCAAATGGGACAGAAAATGTTTCTGACCAGATGCCCTGTAAATGGGGAGGAGGAAACCTTCCCATCTACAGGAAAGTAGAATGGTGTACAGTGCATTAGAAAGATATAGACAAGTTTCACAAATATTCAGGAAATAGCTGTGAGTATAGGGTACATTTGCTGAAACTGGACCAACTACAGGAGGAGAAAGCAAGGGGTGAATTCATCCGGACATACTGAATAAGTGCTTTAGACACTAGGAGTTAGTTTATGTTCTCCCCAAAGGTTAATGATCTGCTACCTTGCTTTCATCAGGGTTTACTTATGGCATTTTAGTTTATGTATAACACCTGCACCAGTGTGGAGTCTGTCTTCTGTTGCATTACTGTGTTACAAAGATGAAGTACAATGACACAGAATAAACTCATTGATCTACAAATATAGAGCATATATGTCTTGGTAGGCAATGATGTTGATGGATTGATCTTTGGCACTTTTGAGCTTCCTTCAGTTCATACCAATGTCAGGAGGAATTTCAGGTACTGAAGCATGCTGAGAATCAGCGTGTAGCCGTAGGTTCATGTCCAAATTCAGATATCAACAAGCTGGGTTCAGATCATCATCATATTGCAGGAACACAACTGATAAGATTCTGCAATGATATTCTCTGAACCTATTACTATTCAGGATTTTTATTAATCACCTAGATGGAATGAATGGACAATATGCTAATTAAATTAGCAGATGACATAAATTTAAAAGAGCTGCAAGCACAAAAGCAGACAGTCTTGAACTTCAGAGTTATCAAATGTAAGTGTAAGAATAATCTGGGGGTTTGGGAAGGGAAAGGATGAAATTCAGTACAGGCGAATGCAAGATACACAGTTCTATACTTAGGCAAGAACAATCAGATGTACAAATATGGCATGTGAAAGGACCAGCAGAGAAGGATCTGGGGCAATTGTAAATCGCAAGCTGAAGAGAAGTCAGAAGAGTTAAGATTGTCATGAGAAAAGCAAACACCATACTGGGATATATAAACTGGAGTACCATCTGCATGACATTGGATGTGATTTCTCTGCTGTACTCTCTTCTCTCCAATTTTGGGCACCATGGTTCAAGAAGGATGGGACTGGTTGGACAATGTCCAGAAGAGACCAACAAGGATGATCAGAAGTCCAGAACATGACTAATGAGGAGAGATTGAAATAGGGGGGTTGTTTAGTCTGGAGAAGATCAGACTGAGAAGGGATATGATAACATTCTCTAAATACATATAAAGATAGATGAAGAGGAAAAGAACAATTTGTTTCTTAAGTGCAGGGTGCAGAAGACAAGGCTTAAAGTACAGCAAGGGACATGTAGGTTAGATATCATGCAAAAAACCTTCCTAATAGGAAAGATAACGAAGGCCTGGAATAGCCTGAGATTTGGACTTCGTTGGAGATTTTTAAGGACAGGTTGGACACAGCATGTCTCAGGAATGACAGAGGGAGGACAGGTTTTGTCTGTGGTCAAGCAGACAGAGTTGATGGAACTGAAGAAAGTCACCTCCAGCTCTATTTTGTGCAATGTCTACAATCAACCATAATAAGTTCTTGCTAAGGTATGACAATCACCGTGGTACATAAATTCAGAAGAGTAATGGATAATTTAGGCTGCTGGGCAACAAAATTTTGCCCTCCTGTACAAACAGTCAAGTGTCATAGTCACAACACCAAACTCAGACACATCCTCAGGTCACCCAACTTGGTCCAAGAATAAGTAAAGTCACATACAAACGGCCAAAGAGCTTACTTCTATGCTTGGATAAATGAGACATTCAGCAAAGCAATAACTTTATCTCACCTGAATCCAAAACTTTGCCTCAATACAACCTGAATTATTTTTTGATATCTGAAAAAATTTACTGCATTTTCATGACACTAAGTTCTAGTAGGAATAAGGAGACAGAATGAAACAGTGCAAATAAAAATCTGTTTGTGGATAGAAAACATATTTCTTGAATCCTAGGAGAGACCTTCTTCATGGATTCCTACCCTATGGTTGCTATCATTGGAAGAGTCACCAGCCCATGGACAGGACCCTGAAAGATGCAGTTTCTTAGCAGTGACCACAGTTATGGCAGCATGCATTCACCTCTGGGCTAAAAAAAAATCCAGTGAGTTGGAGAGGAACTACTAAAAGCTACATCTAGGCTTCCAGTCTGGGTATTTATTTGATTTACTCAATGAAAATAATCTTTGTCGATATATTGCATGTAATAATATATGCTATATAAGAACTATTCAAATGCATGCTGGAGTCTTTTCAGGACTGCTGTGACTTGGAGGTAGGTTCTTGTTGACAGGTGTGGATTTAGTTAATGCATTATTTTCTGGGTTGTTGGATGCTCTAGATCTCCAAGAAGGCTCTTCCCACCCGCTTTGAGTCTGGTACTTGCTCCCAGCAATACCTAAAAGCTCTGGAGGGGCCCAGCTTACTCCTGTGATTTATGGAGGCTTTTTGTTCCCCCGGCAGCCATAGAAGAGCCTATCTATGTCCCACCTCTGCCCAAAGGAGTGTGTTCCCCAGCATAGACTGTCTACCACAGGCTGCAGTGACCGGCTGCTCCCCACTCCCTGCCACAGGCAGCGGAGGAGGGCAAACCTCCCACCATCCCAGCATGACTTGGGGAGGGGAAATCTCTCCCTGCCACCACAAATAGAAGTAAGCTAAATTATGCTTCAGGTGAAGAAAGTAAGGAGGACACTTCGAGGCCTCTGCAGATAAGCAGAAGTGAGCTAGCCCATGGGATAGGTTCAATTTTAGTTTGCCTCTGCTCTGTGGGTAGGGGTCAGCTATGATACACCATTTTGTCACATAAGCCCAGGAAAGCGGTTTTGTCAGTATCAGTGATGAATGTCAGCTCGGTTGTAACAGCCCCAGAAGGAGATAAAGACAGACTTGCTGTGCGCAGAGGGCCAAAAATTTCTACAGTTTTTCCTTCCCCCCTCCTCTGTGCACCATCCTTGCCTCCAGCTGCCAAAGAAAAGAGCCCCTCAGAGGTTACCCTCTGCCTTTCTTCGACTCGCATGACTTTGCCGCTTCGGATCCTTCACCTCCTGCGTTTAACCGAGGTTATGAAAACCAAGCTGCTTGCTCTCTGTTTATTTTCAGTGATCTCCTCTGTGTGCTGCCAGCAGCCGGAGCCGTGGCCTTTCCCAATACAGGGCATCGCAGTGAGCTCGGAGTGCACCCAGGGTTGATGAGAGAGGTGCACAAGTCAGTGGCCAAGATGAGCTTATGTAAAAAAATTCAGGTTGAGGCCTCGCCAAGATTTACGGTGCTTGTGTTCAAGGTACTGGTGATTGAGCTAAGGACATGTTTTTCTTGCTGCTCTGAGGCAGGGACCAGCTGCTGGGTACGATGCAGTTCAGGACACAGGGGATTTCAAAGAGCGTGACCAGCCAGCTCTGCAGCTGCACCAATCTGAACTCTGGGCGCAAGGACCAGCGGCAGCTGGGCTTTGCATTGGAGCAATTTCCATAAACCTGGGGCATGCTGTGGGTATGAAATTGGTGGTTAAAGAATCTTGGTGGGCCAGCTCTTGGGAACTGGATTGGGCAGCTGTGTACAATGGTGGCAAATCCCCAGTGTGTTGGAAAGAAGCATTTTCAAAGTGTGCTTAGGTGACTTGGAAATCTACATCCCATTTTCAGGCATAATGGGCTCATATTCTGCAAAGCATTTCAGTTGGGAAACAGGATCCTAAAGCTTTTGACACTCAGCACTAAGTTAACTTAAATCCCATTGATTTTAGCATTAATGAAACATGTTCCCTTCTACAGCAGCTTTAAAAGGAGTCCTAGCGAGAAGGAAAAACGGGTGAAAAAGTCGGAAAAAAATTAGAAGGGGGATAGTTTCTAGATGCACTGCTGGGTGAGATCAGAAATGCATCTATTTATCCCTGCTGTTTCACTGGCTTGTCTTTTGGTTTTGCCTTTCGTGGAATATATTTAATCACTCCTGAATGTCAGAGCATGAATGCGGGTGATGCTGTCCCAGATGGCTAGCACAGAGCATAGGCTTCTCACACAAAGCAGGGGCACATGTGCAGATGCCAGAAGGAGGTTATTTAAGTTCCAGGAGGGCTTTCTGCGCTGATCCTCTTTTGTGGCTTCCTTCGAGACCTCAAAGCTGTGCGGAAGAGTCCTCCTTTGTACTTTCCCATTTGGCTGCATCTTGAAAGCTCGCTAGCATTCTTCCTAGGGAAGATCCACTAGGCTGGCTCTGAGCTGTAAGATGTTTGTCTTCTGTGGCAAGCAGGGCACCTCTGCCAGGGAAGCTCTGAGGCTGGAGATGAATGAGGTCGTGGGGAAGAATTCCCATCAGCTAGTCCTGAGCTACAGCAGCTGCTCAGTTCTCCATGCAGATGCACCACAAGAGAGATGAAGCTGTGCCTTGTATCTCAACATGCAGTTCAGTGAGAGGAACTAAGGAAGCTTGTTTTTACAGGGGTGGTTATCCAGCAGTGATTTTGAGGGGGGGGTTCTAAAGCTCATAACACATCTTTTCCTATAGATTTGTGGTGTCTCTGTTCCTCACCAGGTCCACAAACCCTGTGGAAAGTAGAAGTCTGCAAAAAGGGATTGAAAAAGGCCTGTACAGGAAGGCAGACTGAATACATACACAATCCAAGATGGCATGCTTGTCCTTGTTTCTCCAGGAAAGGAGGCTAAAACCAGACCTCAGGCTAAGTTTTGAAACACAATGTTCCATGCAAATGAGCCACTGTACATTTGAAGCACCATTCTTCCCTGACAGTTTTTTGTTGAAGTCATGGGAGTTGCCCTGGGCAACACAAGGGTAAAGTTATCTGTGACTCATCCTTTCTCATTGTAAGAGTATTGCCCTTCTCCCTTGGGGGACTTTGGTCACACCAACCAGATCTCACTTGACTGAAAATAATTATTAATTCCTTTTTTCCTCTCTCTTTTCTTTTTTTTTTTTTCCTTTTTTTTCCGTTTTGTTGTTTCCCTCTTATCTAACTCGGAGAAAAATTCCAGGCAGATGAAGTACCTGTGGGTCATCCTTGTTCTTTTTTCTTTCTTTTCGTTTTGACAGAAGTCCCTGGTACTATTACCCCAACTTCCTAGTTAAGCATGGCAGCGGCACAAAAACTCCAGAGTCAAGAGATTGTCGTGTGACCACATCTGTGAGTTAATGGTCCACACCAGCTTTGTACCCTGAGTCCTTTCTTGCTTCATCTTCTAAACCACAGAATCATGTGGCTTCTGCTGAATAACAAATGCAACACCCTCTAATAAGCTCCTTTGTATATGTCAAGTTATCCAGCTGCTTTGATTAATTATAACCCTTCAAGGGTTAAGAGACTTAGAAGAAATCATGGAGTGTATTCATGTTCTTTTCCTTTTATTTGTTTGTCTGTTTGTCTTTTATAAGTCAAAGCTGAGTTGCTTTGAGGTCTCTAGCACCTTCTTGTTGTGAGCTTTGATAGGGGAATGTTGACATAACTGATCCATAATGCTAGTGATCTATAGGGAGATATTTACCTTTGTTGAAAAACATCACTCCAGGCCAGGAATTTGGATCAGAAAGTGGCAAAGCATTAAGGAAGCTCCTGGTGGCACAAGGTTGTCCTGCCATAGCCTACATCGATGGTACCTTGCTTTGGTACAAAGATTATGTCCTGATTTGTGTTTATATTTCATTTAACATGCTGGTGCTAGTGTCAGTATGAACCTGCAGGTATCACTGGAATGCAAATCTTAAGAAAAAGTAGTTTTGCCACTTGTTCTTAGGATCCTTCATGCTAAAGTTTTATTTGCTGCTGACCAGGAACTGTCCAGACTGACTTTCTGCATTTCCTACACTGAAGAACTCCATCCGGCCTTTCAGTCTAGCTAAAATATTTCTTGAAAGATAGAGGGCTTGAAATGTAAAGAATTTAAGTGATGAGTTTTCCACCTTTCCTATCAACTGCTTTGTTCCACTACAGTTATTGTCAGAAAGAGCCATGGATCAGACAGGGAAGGTCTTGGCTTATCTAGAGATCTTGGAATAGCTTCTGTGCCAATGCTTTCTATGGAGAGGCACTATCACTATTCTGTCATTGTTGTAATTTCCAGCTTCTTGTCATTACCAACTTCTTGAATACTAGAAAAACCCCCAAAACTTTGATTCCTGGAGATGTTCTTGTGCTGCCTTGATTTACTATATAACTCCATTTTCTCTTCTTGTGGTCAGCCCTGGAGAAGAGAAAGGCCTTCTACGCACAGCTAATAGAGTTATTGTTTTAGTTCATGTAACAAGGGTTTGTGTTTTTGTCGTCATGGCTGCCAGGTTTTGTTCCCATAGCACTGTCTGGGTGTATGTGGATGTGATTCATTACCTACAGACACTAGAGCCTATACCTTGTGCTGCAGTTTGTACTCGAGCTGCTTCCCTGTAATAGAACAAATAAATATCTCAGATCTGCCTCTTGGTGGTTCAAGCCAGTGTCCAAATTGTTTGGCTTTGGTCCATCTCCAAGGACCTATCAATAAATTTACAAAAGCAGTGTTGACAAAAACATGGAATATTCCATTGTGAGCAGCAGTCAAGGCATGTTCTGTATTTTAACATAAACTGATGTCTTGCATTTCCATGTTATACAAGAAAGCATCCACAAATGTATGGTCTTAGAGATTATTCATAGGAAAAGCAGAGGAACAGGTCATTCCCATCAAGAGAAAAGAGCAAAATTTAACAAGTTAAAAAATGCCAACTGTTGGTTGTACATTGGGAATATGATTTTCCTGTTGTTTTCCTGCAATTCCTGAGTGATTGGAGTGCCTGGTGTAGTGCCTAGTGTACTGATTGGAGTGCCTGGAGTGCCACATGCAAAATCAAACAGCAAAACACTTAGTAAACTTATGTATTCTCTACATTACCTATGCAAACAAAGCACACACACTTGGTTTTTTACACACATGCAAATCTTACAGCATAAAACCAAACAAAAAGAAATGACTGTAAAACATATTGCCTGCAAGAAGTTGTGGGTGTACATTTAGGCATCACCTGATAACATGTTATTTAATGGAAAATTTCTTGTAAATCCACTCTTTTATTATCTAAGTTCAATAATCAATTCCAGAATCTCTCAAGATTGGGCTCTGTTTCATCAGCTCTCACAAGTATAAAACAGAACCCTCAGTCTTCAAAGCCAACCCCCTTGCTTTGCCACTAAACCATCACCACTTGAATTTCCTCCAGAATTACTCCCTTTTTTTTTTTTCCTATCTGTTTTACTGCTGGTTCTTTTCTTATCCCCCTTTTCCCCAATACCCCAAACAAAGAGCAAAACTCCCTAAACATTTCTGCAGAGTCTCACAAACAATGTCAAAACTCTGAGATCTGGCAACATTTCTTTTTTCTTTTTATAAAAGGCAAACAATTCCCCTTCCTTTCTTTCCAGCAATGATGAACATGCATTTTGTAGAACTGGCCTCTGAAAAAGCCAGAACTCCCCTGACTCCAGCTTTTGAGGGAGATGAACTGTGCCCCTCCATGGAAAGAGCTCTCTGGAATGTACCGCTGGAGACAAAGAAATTCTGGAAGCCTTGCCGTATTTCCCATGTCTAAATCGTGCTGAGTGCTTGTCCTTTCTGGTATTTTGTGGCAATAAACTCCATATGCTAATGTTGTAATGGAGGACTGTTCAGTCAAGTAGCCACAAGTGGGACAAGGTATAGTAAGGACATAATAGGGAATAATTTAAAAGACAAGATGCAATTTTTTTACAGCTAAAGTGGAAAATTTAAGGGCTGGGGATGGTATCTACGTCATTGCGAAGGTTTCATTCAAGGCTGGATGTTTGCCTGAAGAATAAGGAATATTTCAAACTGGAATTAGATGAGAAGACTCCTATAGGCTGTGTTAGGCCAGAGTAGCCTCTTCCAACATCTCATGTAGGAAGTATTCCTGTTTCCCAGAACTGCGTCATGACTTTCAGCTTTCTTTGGCTGCTGCCTGGCTAGATGCCAGCACAAAGGAGGAAAGGAAAAACATGTTCTTTTTCTTTCACTCTAGCTAGAAATCTGGTTTCGAGGAAAATATCTACTCTGCCTTTCATCAAGCTCAATGGTCGACCAGTTGATGTGTTAGGGCTGGTGGTATTCCATGTAGTGTTCTACTGGAGCAGAGGTGTAGCAACAAGGGCATGTGCTCATTTGACTGCTGTGCAGCAAGTGTCCTCCGCGTGGCCTCATGGGATGGTCAACTCTCAGGTGGCCTTTTCAGAAAACAGTGTGTTTTCCTTTGCTGAGGCAGAGGTTTGGGTTCTTCTTTGCTCATCTCACGCAGGTTCCCTCTATGAGGTCAGAGTCCAGGGTGCTTCTCATGAACAGGCCATTCACATCTTTGCAGCAAAGTAAACAAACAGGACCTGCTCATAAACAGCTCATTATCTACTTGATTTTCTGAGTCATCACATCCAGCTTGGAATGGGAATCCCAGCTGAGCTGGTTGTTTTTGGCAAATCAGACAATCCCTTGTGACCACAAGTGACTGGTTTCTTCCCTTTATTCCCCCACACCCTGTTGAACATAATACAAGATACTTTCCACCCTCCATTGTGGGTAAAGACAAGAAACCGAAAGGAACTGGGAACTCTCTGCAGTGGCAGCCCTGCTGGAACATAGCTCCAAGCAAAGGAATACGGGGAAAGGACAGAAAATCTGCCATTTGGGCAGCTCCCTTTCAAAGTGGCAACAGCAGTAGAGAAGAGGCCAGATGAGAGTGGGTTGGGGTGGGAGAGATGGGGAAGAAGCCATGATGTGGGCAGGAGCGCGTCCATTAAGTGTTCAAAACAGAGGCAGTTTTCAACTGAATCTTGAATTGCACTGCAATCTAGTAAACATCTGTGTGTCAGTGGCAAAGGCTCTGGGGAACTTTGGGGATTTTCTTATTTCCTGGAGGTTCTGAGAAACAGAAAAACAACAGAGGAAAGAAGAAGGAGAACTGCATGCAGGTTTCTGTGCAAAACGTGGGAAAACATACTTTGTATCAATGAAATATTTTATCTGTTCTGAAATAGGCCAACTTGTGTCATTCTTGAGTGCTTTAAAGCATAAGAAAAGCCAGAAAATTCAAAATGAAGAGCTCTTTTGAACCAGAGAATCTAAGTGTTTCAAAGAATGTTCATTTTTATCTTCTCAGATTTTTCATTAATACACAACGAGCACAAATGAACAGTGTGGTAAAGCCAAAAAGAAATGTGTAAACTTGCAAAAAAATCCCATGTGAAAAAGAAGCAGCTCTTTTCTCTGGGGAAAAAAATTTACATTTCCACAGTTAAAAAATGAAAAAGTTGGGGACAGAGTGTTTTAATCCTTCTTTGTATTTCTGGAAAAGTGGGTGTCGGCACCATATTTTTTCCCTTGTTGGATCCCAGTGGGTGCCACAAGAAGCAATTTGCTTAGGCATGCTGAGAGGAGATAAATCCAACAAAGGAATTTCTTCAGATTTTGAGCCAGTGCTCTGTCATAACATGGACAATACCATGGAGGTGCTGAAGTACTAACAAAAGAAGAGGAGATTCAGGCCTGCAGATGGTTCCCGGGACACAGCTGAGCCAAGACAGCTCAATCCCATCAGAGGCAAGCAGGAGATCTGAGTCAGTGGGGATGGTAGAAAGGAATGACTACATCAGAGCTGCCCAACCTCACATGACAAGCCAGTGGCAATATTGGCACCAGTCAGCCTTTCCCTCCAAACACACAGAGGCGCTTTATGCACCCCTCATGTGCAGGGGGGATGGACTGTTCTCCATTGGATCCAGAGAAACAACAAGAAAGTCCAGCATAAACATGCCTCTGTCAGAGCTTTCGCTGCCCACCTCCTCCCCATCACTTACTCATCCCTCCCACAGGCAGGACTGGAGACAAAATAGCAGTGGAAAGCAATAGACAGGCCTGCCCGAATGGAAATTGAGTGGCTGCTGGAGCCTCAGAGTGACACTGGAGTAAAAAGCTTGTGTCTATAATGACAGGAGCTTAATACATGCAAGTTGTCCAGTGTCGTGGATACGACAGACACTGGGTCCCTCCATGTTGTGGACATTTGAAAATCAATGTGTTCAATTAACCCCATGTTTCTGGACCTGGTTGTTGTGTGTGTAGGGCAGTTCCAGTGCAGAGGCTGGAAGGCCCTGGAGCAACCACTGCTGCATTTCAAGGAGTACATCCAAGCCTCACTGAAAATACTCACTGGGGAATGTTTGCTTCAGATGTTGTCCTCCAGTGCAAATTGCATTTCAGCGTGGGCCTGGAATACAGCATCCAGCTCTGGAGCCCCCAGTGCAGAAAAGACATGGACCTGTGGTCCAGAGGAGGACCACAAAGATGATCAGAGGGCTGGAGCACCTCTTCTATGAGGAAAGGCTGAGAGAGTTGGGGTTGTTCAGCCTGGAGAAGAGAAGGCTCCGGGGAGACCTTATAGCAGCTTTCCAGTACCTAAAGGGGGCCTACAGGAAAGCTGGGGAGGGACTTTTTACAAGGGCATGTAGTGATAGGACGAGGGGGAATGGCTTCAAACTGAAAGAGGGGAGATTTAAAGTAGATATTAGGAAGAAATTTTTCACCCTGAGGGTAGTAAGGCACTGGAACAGGTTGTCCAGAGAAGCTGTCGAAGCTCCATCCATGGAGATGTTTAAGGCCAGACTGGATGGGGCTTTGAGCAACCTGGTCTAGTGGGAGGTGTCCCTGCCTATGCCAGGGGCATTGGAACTAGATGGTCTTCAGGGTCCCTTCCAACCTAAACCATTCTATGATTCTATGAATAGTGGGGGGAAAAAAGGACTTTTTTTTTATATTGGGCTCAGACTGATGTCCTAAAAAGCCAAGCCTATGTGTAGGGAACATTCCTGCTCGTCATGAGGAAGAACAGATGGGCAATTAATGGAATAACTGCCTAATAAATGTCCTGCTTTTCTCAAAATTGATAATTTGGGAAAAAAGCCACTGAGTGAGGAGGCAACATCATGAGGGAAAATTCCCAGGTTGTGATTGTGTTCAACCATCACTGGCAGCAGAGGCAGACACCCACCCCATCAGTCTAACTTGGAGTGAGTCTGCTTTCTCTGTGACAGTTCCAGGGTCTGTAAGATTTCAGTGGGCCACAGCAGCATCTTCAGCAATGCCTAAATACTTTCAACAGGAGTCAAGTGATGCCCCAGGCATGCAAGGGTGAAACACCTTTGCAGTAATACAAGTTTTTTGGGTGCAGAGGAGGAATGAGGTTCATGTACCTCAGCAACTGACACCCAGCAGGACACAAGTAATTTGCTGCAGTATTCTCCTTTCCTGATAATACACCTATGCAGCCATAATATCACCGTGTTTCATTGGAGGTGAAACACGTCTGACAATAGAAGCAGTTGTAGGAAATACTTAGTGGGGAGAAGGTGGCCTGAACAGCACGGAAAACTTCTGTAGGAGAGGAACAAGAAGCATCACATCCAAGCAAAACTATAAATTACACTTGGTGTAATAAATTACACTTTGGCTAGCCCAAAACAGCCAAATAATCACAGAACCTATAATAACAGTTTATTTCCCCCTTAAGGTCACGTTACTTAGCAGTTGGCAAAGTGGAGGACCTTTCTTGCAGCATTGGTCCCCAGATACAGTGTCTGCCTTATTAACACTAAATTGTTTTCAACAAGATATATTGAAAATCTTGAGGCGGCTCAGCCAGCATGTGCTAATTAGAAACTGAAGGGGCATTTTACAAGTTATGATTCACTATGCTTGGACAGTGAGTGATAGTATGCGTTGGCAGAATGTATGCAATTTGACAGCAAAAAGGAATTTGCGCCCACGATAAACTTCCCCCAAGTATTCTCAAATTCAGGAAGGTCAGAAGTGACAGAAAAAGAGAGCTCTCTTTCTGATGATACATCATCAGAAAAAGTGATATGGTTCAACATTGCAGTACGTTTTCATGAGGACCAGGTGATCTGTTAACTCAGGGACTGCTGAGCCAGAGCACCAGTATTCTGCGTCCCACAGAGAGCAGACTGTCCCAGCCTGAAGAGAGATGGGTACACCACCCATTTAAGAGAGTGGCAAGCTAAATAGACAGGCTGCTGCAATTAAGGCACCAAAGTCAGGAGAAATTGCAGGGAGATAGCAATGAAGATGAAAATACACACAGAAAAAGAAACAACTTGTAGCCAAGGGCAAAATCAGGAACACACCAAGAGTTTTTCAGCTGATGGAGGAGTCAGATACAAGAGATGCTGGATGCTGAGATACAGGAGACCAGGATGCTAACCAAAGGTGTGAAGGCAGGAATTGGATGGAAACAAATTCTTCACCTACAGTAACAAAGCAGCCAGCCACTAGAAGATGGTTAAAAAAAAATTCAGGACATTTGAAACTGAACCATTCACAACGGAACTGTTGACTAGGCTTGTATCCATCTTCTAGACCTGGTGCTGGTAAGGACAACTCTTGCACATAAGCAAATACTGGCACAAAGCACAAGAATAGCAGTTAAAAAGACAAGCTGGACCAATCTGTGAGAACCTTTGCAGGCGAAGTACAGGTTGCAGTACCAGGGAAAAGATATGGAGAAGGTAAAAGAAAGTCAGTCTGTGAACACCTGGCTTGAATGGTAGCCTTGCCTGTGATACCTCCAGGCTGCATTCTCTTAATAAACTTACTTTCTTCTCAACATCATTGGAACCCTCCTGTGCCTCACATTCTTAGAATGTGGTGCATAAAGCCCATCCTTTAGCCTTTACAGAGAGAAATCCTATACATCAGGGTCAAGAGTTCCAACAAGATAAAGGATAATTCTCTGGGATGAGCTGGTTCTCCCAAAGGTTAGCACTGAATCCCCAGCTGGTACGTAAGTCAGTAGATGAAAGTGAGAACACATCTTTCATTAGACAAATATCTTTTTTTCCAGGGACAAGAAAAGACCAAAAGTAATGCCCAGGCCTCAGTGAGATCACCTGGAGCTTTGCCATATACTAGGATTTGGTGGTCTTCTATGATGGGGCTACAGCATTGGTGGATAAGCGAAGGGCAACTGGCATCATCTACCCAGACTTGTGCAAAGCATTTTACACTGACCCACACAATATCCTTGTCTCTAAACTGGAGAGACATGGATTTGACCGATGGACCACTCGGTGGATAAGGAATTGGCTGGATGGTCATTCTCAAAGGATTGCAGTCAACAGCTCGATGTCCAAGTGGAGACCAGTGACAAAATGGTGCTCCTGTTTAACATCTCTGTTGGTGACATGGACAGTGGGATTGAGCGCACCCTCAACAAGTTTGCTGACAACACCAAGCTGTGTGGTCAACATGGTGGAGGGAAGGGATTACCATCCAGAGGGACCTTGACAGGCTTGAGAGGTGGGCCCACGCAAGCCTCATGAAGTTCAACAAGGCCAAGTGCAAGGTCCTGCATGTGGGTCAGGGCAATCCCACGCACAAATACAGGCTGGGCAGAGAATGGATTGAGAACAGTCCAGAGGAGAAGGACTTGGGGTGTTGGCTGATGAGAAGCTCAACATGACCCAGAAATATGCGCTCGCAGCCCAGAAAGCCAACCGCATCCTGGGCTGCATCAAAAGAAGCGTGGCCAGCAGGTCGAGGGAGGTGATTCTGCCATCTACTTTGCTCTTGTGAGACCCCACCTGGAGTAGTGCATCCAGCTCTGCACCCCCAACATAAGAAGGACATGGACCTGTTGGAGCGAGTCCAGAGGGGGACTCAAAAGTGATCGGAGGGTTGAAGCACCTCTCCTATGAGGACAGGCTGAGAGAGTTGGGGTTGTTCAGCCTGGAGCAGAGAAGGCTCCGAGGCTTTCCTTATAGCAGCTTTCCAGTACTTTAAGGGGGCCTACAGGAAAGACAGGGAAGGACTCTTTATCAGGGAACACCCGAACAGGTTGCCCAGAGAAGTTGTTGAAGCTCCATCCCTGGAGGTGTTTAAGGCCAGACTGGATGGGGCTTTCAGTAACCTGGTCTACTGGGAGATGTCTCTGCCCATGGCAGGGAGGTTGGAACTAGATGATCTTTATGGTCCCTTCCAACTCTAACCATTCAATGGTTCTATGATTCATTGGTGCAAGATTTTCAGTCTTGCTGTTGATCTGGACCATGCTCCAAGCAGTTCCTTCTGGTCTCCAACCCAAAGCCCTTCCATGCAAACCATTGCACTGATATTTTTTTCATCATTGCAGCCAACTAAGCAGAAGACCAGGCCATGTGTCTATGGCTTCTTTCTTATGGGAACACCTTCATTAGCCTGGCTCAGGTTCCTGTGAATGTCCTATCTCCTTCTTCCTTCAGTGAGCCCCAGTGACTGATGCCTGTTTCCTCCCCATATCTGTCAAAACCTTCTCTGAACTGACTCTCTAGATTTATAGAGCCAGGTTAATCCAAACTCAGACAAGGAAAAAAACTGGTAAAGCCTCCAGACACAACATGGTGCCATGACACTTGGGCTGGAGTGGTGTGTTACACTGAGTGGTGTTGGCAGGAGGAGGTGGGGGGAACAGTATTATTCTTTTCCAGAAAATTCATGCCTAATGTATAGAGACATCTCTTGCTGACAGAGCAGTTTTGCAGTGCCAGACAGAATAAAAGCCTTATCAAGGCCGGGACATACTCCTTCACCCGCAGCCATCTTGGAACTGCTCTTTTCTATAGCCTCACACACCACTGGCAACAAAGAGATAATCAGGAGGACAATGTCTTCATTTAGAGATTGATGGTTCCCCCTCCTTTCTGGTAAAGGCCTAGGCTTGTGGCTGGAGGTCAACTGGGATCCAAGGGCAGCCAAGTAGCTCTTTCAATCCACAACGAGATGGAGCAGCCATTTTAATAAAAGGGAGAAAGAACTGTTTCCTCTGTGGCTGCAGAAGCTTGTAATTGACCTGGCAGAGCATGCAAACCCTGGTTTGCATGGGAAATGCTCTCTTTTCCCTTACACACGTGTTCCTTTGTAATACTGCTGGGGGCTGCTATGCTGCTGTCTGAAGTATCCAGCTCTTAATTAAGTGCAGCAGGGTCTGTCAACACAGTGAGACAGAACAGGAGGCTGCTGGTAAAGCCCTCACCAAAGACAATGCAGACAATGCAGCCAAACCTGGAGGAAGATAAAGCAGCTAAAACAGAGTCCCATCTCTGCACCCCCCAGCATGATCAGAGCAGACTGAGAAATCCCTGGCTCCAAATCCCGCTCCCATTTTCGCTCCACTTGTGACCTGGGAAATAGGAGTGTCTCCCTAGGTCAGATTTCAAAAGTGTCTTATAAAGAGCTGCAGATCAAGGTGAATACTACCTGCTAAAAAAGGAACTGTTCATATGACTTTCATGTCATGATCAGCCCTCTGCTGGGCTCCCCTCCCATTTGTCCCAAGGGCTGCACAGACACAGATCCGAAAAAAGGGATCACATCCCAAGAGCTAAGTATTACACATAGCAGACAGGTGTATACAGAAACAGGAGGACACAAGGATTGCAACTGGTTTTGTAGCTATGGTTTTACTGAAATTCAACTTCAGTAAAAAGCTTAAGTGAACTGAACTGGGGATGAAGGAGGGAGCACAGTTTGTATATTAATTACCTGTTAAAGGTACATTTACTGTGCCAACCCACTATTAGCTGTTCACTCACTCTTCCATGAAGGTGGTTGTCTCAAAGTAGAGGGATCTAAAAAGTTTCTTGAATCAGTGTGTTAACACTCAGCATTCATTAGACCCTGGCTTTGCTGAGTCTCTTAGTTGTGGCAAAAGGAACCACTTTGCTTCTAAATTCTAGTCAGGAATCTAATTTCCATCCATTTCTTCTTCTTTAGTTCTTTTGCTCTGGTGTTTCACTTCCTCTTCAGCTCCTCTCCTATTTCCTTTCTCACCATCTGTCCCCAAACAGTACTGTTTGCCTGCTACAAAAAAGATGCAAGTATTGTCAGTTGATGCTTAGGTTTCTTTTCTTCCTCTCTCTTTATAGTACACTGAGTCACGGAAAACAGAGCTGGGAGAATCTGCTTGCCTCAAGGCAAGATTGTCTTTGCCTAAATGATTTGTCTAACCTGCTATTAAAACCATTCGGAGATGGAGAAACAACTTCCCTAGGCAAATCTATTGGCTAAAAATAGACTCCTGTTTATCAAATAGTCTGAAACTATAATCTGTAGCAAATGATTATCTTATGTGCTCTACAGTATCAAGGCTGGGACAAACAAAGAGGCCAAAGTAATCTTCTGCCATCATTCCGGGGTCAGAAAAAGTCCTTAGAGCACAATCTTCTTGCTTTAGTCACAGCAAATCTCCTGACAGCTCTGTGTACTGAAGTTAAGCTGCTTGAGCTGGTTCTGATATGTATTTGCAAGGCCCTATGGTAAACAAAAACCCCAGTATCTTAGTTGCTGAGATTACAGCTCTGAGTTGTGGCTACCTCTCTCCACACTCAGACATCTACAACCACACCCACACCTTCCTTGGAAATGATCTTGGGTTTCAGTTCCAGAGGAATAAAATCTGGGACAAGATGAGATAGGTTTTCTGGCTTTGGTGGGTGGTTGGGATGACTTTTACCCCAGCATAGACAATTAGAGACCTTCAGATTATTTAGGAGTATAAATGAAGCATTTTCTGTCTCCAGCGTTTTAGTAAACACAGCTTTTCCCAGGTGAACACATTTCTAATGCCTTCCTCCACATCACACTGCTGGTTGAAAGCCCCAGGACTCCATACACCATGGATCTTTGACCCTCATAGAAGTGTTGGGTTTCTTTGCCTAGTGTGAAGCGAGTCAAAAGTCAGCCAAGGAAATGTTTACACTGTTTGCATGTGCTATAAGGATATCAATCCTCAGATCTAGTGTTCTGGCCTGTTCTTCTAAAAGAAGTTAAAACCAGATGCGTATTTTCATAGAAAATGCAAATTACTCTAGTTCCTATGTATATGATCCATGACTTCCTTAGCCCAGGCTTGCGCAGCAGATCAGAGCAGAGCTCAGAGATATCTCCTCACTTGGTGCCTAGGTCAAATATTCAACATGACAAAATGAAATCAAGTCCTGTCCTGTTCATTGGTCATAGTTGTGTGTCTGGAATAGAAAGTGTTAAATAGTCAATGGAGCTGAGCGAAGAGTGAAGAGGAAACATAGGGTCCCACCTTGCTTCCCTACCCACTATGTTGCTGGTGAATGTTATGATTTATATGCTTGCATTACTCTGTTCTCCGCAGACTGCGATCCCCTCTGATCTTCAGACAGAACATCAATGACTAATGAGGTGTACATGTTCACCAGAGGAATACTATTGCTCACTTCTGCCTCTGGGTAGCCTGGAGGTCTACTGAGGACAGCGAAGCAGGAAGGCATCTTCTACTAACAGCCTAACTTCAGCACTGGTGGCTCTAGACAATGTGTGACCAATGAGTTCACACCAGGCCCCTAATTTAAAGGGTCTTTGTTCCCATTCCATGTGCTTCAAAAAGCTGTACAGCTGTCTGTACTGTTCATGAATATATATCCATTTAATCAGCATTTCTATGTTTATTTAAAATAATGGCCTTTGTCCTATAAGCTGTGCTTTCCTCTCTGACAAAGCCACTTAACCAACCCTCACTGAGGTGCAGGATTTCCTTTGGCTGACTTACTTTATACTTTTTGGCTATGGAAAGTGTGTAGGTTTCTAAGATGAAAATGATTGACACTTTCTTTGCACATACCCAGCCAGGCTCTGTTGCCAGAATCAGTGACGATGGAACCGTTGACCTCAGTGGAGTTTTTACCATTTACTTCAGCAGTGAGTTTGGCTTTCTCTTTCTATGCATATAGAGTTACAAACCCCAGAGTTGCCTGAATTCACCTTGACTTTCATTGCTCTTAAATGAGCATCCATAAAGTGAATTTAGAAGAATCAGTGCATTTTTCTGTCCAGAATAAATAATTAAGTCCTTTCACTAAAGGATCCAAAGACAGGGCAAGAGCTTAATGCTGTCTGCCTAGTAACAATTCTAACAGATGTTGTCAAATGGTAAGGTTGCTTGGAATCACAAATTGAAGTTTCCATCCAGGAATTTCCTTTTCCAAACAAACCCAAGATTCAGTAGGTAAATACTAGAGAATCAAAGCTGTCGTTCTTAGAATGATTACCTATCTTTCCAGACCACATCTTGCCATCAATGTTGTTAAATCTCCAGCCTCCTGTCCCAACATGAGGGAAGTTGGATGGGAATATTTATGGCAGATGCTAAGATAAGGCAAAAGGCGTCCAGCTGCAATTCTGAATGGCTTTTTGCAGCTGCACATGGCGGTGCTGAGACAGCCTTGATATGCTGCTTAGTGTTCCCAAATTAGCTCCCAGCAAAGAGTTTAAGCCTCTAAGCTGAATGATGGTGTGTGTCTCAGTGTGCTAACTTTTGCTTATCCTGGGAATTGAGGTAAACATGTCTGGCTGCTTGGACTGTGAAAAATACGATTTGCCATTGAAATGCGTCTGGCCTAATTATCTTGAGGCCAACATTCCTAGCTCCAGAGCGATGTGATCCTCCTAAGGGTGTGATCTCAGACATATCCCCTTCCCCATGAAAGGGGTACCGACCTCATATAAATAACAGTGTAGCACCCTATGCCTAATGCTGCTGGAAGAGGCTCTTTGGTATCTGAGAACTTGAATCCCATGAGGAAAAGTTGGCTGTTTGGCTGATGTCCAAATGCCAATCAAGTTCACACAGGCTGGAAGGAATCTGGCACAGCTCATGACTGACCCTGAAGAGAAAGATTATTGCCTAGGAAAGGTTGCTATGTTGGGCCAATGATGCATGGCCAAGTTTGATGAATTAATAGGATGAGGAGGAGTTTATTTGGGTCTCTCTGGAATATTTTCACTCTGCAGACTAAGGTAGTTGCTTTCCATGATGCTCTAAGCCTGTAAATTCCTTCTGGCCTGAACAATATTTTTATTATTATTTTTAAGCACGTAGACTAAACACGATCCATACATCTCAGAACTGCCCAATGAGCTCTTTCCCTTGCATTGGGAAAACAAGGCCCTTTGGATTGTTTATAGCCAGCTCTGTGCTTTGGATGGCTGACTTTGCAGGACCTCTCTTGTCTTTTGGTGACACAAGGGAGGCAGTAAGAAGGTCACTGCACCCCCAACTTGCTGTGCTTTATTCTTAGTGACTTGAATGAGTACCACATATAAACTCTGCTGGGACAGCTAGTCTCTGAGAGGACAAATTCCAATTTTGCACTGAGTGGCACAAATCCAGAGTCAGTTCACTGAAATCAGCAGAGTTATTTTGGATCAGGACTGAACAGAACGTAGCCTAAGGTCAGAATCTGAGTCAAACAATCCTCAGAAGCTGCAGCGACTAGACGGAATTTACTTGGAAAGCCAAGGCATATTTGAAGGTATTCAGACTTGAGCTGTCTGACTTGACACAGCTGAAAGCTGTTCTAGATCTCTAGCTCCTATCTGGCAAGAGACTTTCAGATTCTCTGGCTTATCAGCAAGGACATTGATCAATTCACCATCTCCCTCCAATGACTCTTATAACGACTTTCATAGGCTCACTGGGATCATCTCTTTTTCTGGTTCCAGTAGTGAGACCAGAACAGGACATGCTCAATGATGGGTAAATGGAGCCTCAGGTAGAGAGACAGGGACTGAATATGGATGGATGAATGAAGGGAAGTATGAAGGGTGAAGAGGAATGGAAAGAATAAGAGAGAAATCAGTCCCTTCCGCAATGCCTTCAAAAGTCTCTTTTTTGCCTCTGCCCCTCACCCTCCACCCCCCAAACAGCAACAAACAGTGGAGGGAAGGATTTTCCGTTCAGTGATAACGTTCATGATACACATGAATAAGAAATAATCAACAGAGTTTTACCTTGACATTATTATCCCTTGCCATGTTCTTCTCTGTATTTTAATAAGGTCCCTGTATTTGCTTCAGCACTGTTTTAGTAACTTCTGGGTATTATCCCAGCTCTGTAGCTAGAAAACCTTACATAGTCATAGTGGCTTCTTCTGCAGAAAACCTACCTTGGCTTCAAAGACTGTCCCTCTTCTTCACAGTGAATGGTCCCAGGCTGTTTGAAATAAGTGGAGAAGCTAGTCATTAGGAATCCATCATATGTATGCATATACATTCAATTCATATAGTTACATACACCCACACACAACACATTCGGTTATCTTTGATTAGAAGTTAAACTACAGAACACAGATTTGTTCTCAACAATGTCAGTTCAAGCACATCTTCTCCAGCATCAATGATTCTACTGTTTAAGTTTAGCCCTAGGATTCCAGAAATCCTACATCCATCTCCAGCTTCACCACAGTTTTACCAAGTGACCTCAGAAAAATAGTTTGATCTACAAGGATCTGTTTCCCCATCTGTGATACTTATGTCCAGCCTCCTGGGAGGTTTGCCAGGATGCTGGATGTGCGAGAGTTGTTTAGCTTTTGTAATGGTCCAGGATGCAGAGATCACTGTGACTGGCACCTCTCAGGGCTTTGTAGGTGAAACATGGCTACATTCAAAGCTTATCTGAAAACTTCCAAACAGGGTGAGATTAGGTAAATTCTGAGTTCAGAACTGGATGGCAGAGAGGTTTCCTTCTTGTGGTCCGTTATACATCCTTTAATGCTCACTCCTACTTTTTCCAGAGCTGTTCCCAGACTTTTATGAAAAACTTGTGAAGTGGGAAGTGACGCAGCAAAGCTGGCTGAATGACTTCATTTAAAAACCCTTTAAAAACTGTATTACATGTTAGAAACCGTCACCAAGACAAGATTGCAGAAACTTTTTTTTAAAGCTTTTCCTCTCATCCTCACCATGACCAGGAACCCCTCTTTCTCACGTATTAACCCTCTCTGGTCTGGGAAAGCCTGAGCTAGAAACTCACAGGAAAGAAACAGGCAAGAAAAGGGAAAAAACCCAGGTCCTTTGGATTCAGTGGGGACTGACAGACATACTTACTCAGCAGGTACCTGATTGGTTCCAAAAAAAAAAAATCAGATGTTTTTGAAGTAAAATGTTTTGAATCACCAGAAACTATCCTTAAAGTATTTTTCAAACTTCACTAATTATAATTAATTGGTAGGGATTTTTTATTTTTAGAAACAACGCTGACCTTTTTTGTTCAAATTTTGAGTGTAAAACTAAACAAAAAGCCTTCATTCAAGTAAAACCCATTTTTTTTCCTGTTCTTCTCATGAAGTTTTTTTCAGATTCTTACGGTACCACTGCAAATCCCTATTTAGTTAAATTGATCTTTTTTCATTGTCTAGGAATATTTCAATGGTTTAATAAAAAGAAGTACTAAAAAAAGGCTTGAACGGAAACAAGCTTCATTTGCACCTAGATATCAGCTCTTTACGTTTTGCCCCAGAGGTTCAAAACAAAATGCTTGCAGCTTGATTTCTAGATTCATATCAAACACAACTGGCACATATGTCAGTAGATGTTCTATCTTTGTATGTCAGGCCAACTTTTGTAGGCGTTCAAATATGGGCATGAGTGCCTATTTGAAGCACGCATCTTAGCATCTTAGAAACCTATCTGTATTACTGTACTCGAGCTTAAAAACAATTCCCTAGATTTATGTAAAAGCAAAAAAGTTTTCTCTTCCATACCAGTTGGGAGAGAAAAATCAAAAAGCATTCAAGAAATTAAAGCAGAGGGGTGATTTATGTCAATTTTGGAAGGACCAACAGGTAAAGAGTGAAGTCCAATCCAGAGATTTAATATTCATTCTATTTCAAAGGTGAAGATAAAGTTCACTCAGCTTTGCTTAAAAAATATTATTTATTTTTAATAAAACTCATTCACTCACTAGCCTGTTGGCTTGGCAGCCACTGCTTAATGCTGTCAACTGGAACATCTGAGTTTGGGAATAAACTCAAGTTCCCAGGACCTAGGCTGGCAGAGGGTAAGTGCATTTGGAGATGTTGCATGTGAGTCCCTGGAGGAGAGAAAATGCCTGTAAAGCTCTTCAGGGATAGGAGATTCATGGGTTCTTATTACAGTAGGCTCCCTTATGTGTCATTTGTGTGCCTTCCTGGTTGGGGGGAACAGCATGAGTGGATGGGGCCATGAAGGGCAAAGAACTAGTTTTTTTCTGGGCAGCAGAGACTGGGCTCTAGACGCTGGGCTTTTTATGCCAGACTATGGGAGAGAAAGAATAGTTCTTAAAAAAGGGAAATGAATTAGGGCTACAAATAACTCTGGGATGACTGGTGTGTTAACCCTGTGGGTGCTGTCATCACCAGAAACACCTAGCTGAACTGTGGGTCTTGCTCTCTGTTTGTGACCACAGGTAGTGGAAAGTTATTCTGTTGTAGTGGGACATTAACGTTCATGATGCAGATGTTAAGATATTCATCATTTTGAATGATGCTTTGTGTTATGCGGTTACCCATCCCTTAGGAACCCAATCAAGATTCACTACCTCGTTATGTTGAGGACTCCCTGGAGTCTTTGGGTGGAAATGTGATTGGCTTGCATTGAGCACAGGACTAATGTGAAACATTGCATTCAATTCAGCCAGATTGCATTGAACCACTTTTCAGTAAGCTGTGAAATTCTTGCAGGATTCTTCTCATGAATGGGACTTTGGTTCAACCACAAGAAACTCCCTGAAAAGAGACTCTCTCTGCCTTTTTCTAGGTCATCCAGCTAATTGCATTAATTTTCAACTGTAGTCCTGTTTGTAAAGAGGCAGCAAAGGCAGGGATTGTTTTTTGCCAGGAAGATTTCTCAGTCTCTCTTTCAGGAGAGCCATCTGGACTCCAGTTCATATTTTCAGTGCCATTTTCCTGGACATCTCACCTATCCCTGCTGTTGGGTTTCTCTGGCAGTGAAAACCTCTGGCATGACTCTCATAATGTTAACATTAAACCCATCAGTTGTACTAGGGGCAACCCACACGTCTTCCTTTCTGATGCTAATTTGGTTTCCTCCCTGGCAGTCTGAAGTATCAAAGCCAATCCTTTGCAGCATTTCTTCAGAACAGACCGTTCTAAAAAAGGGCTGGATACCATTTCTTTCCACCTTCTAGTGCTGATGTTCCAAGTCACTCATTATGTTTCTTTTTTTTTCCCTTCAGTGGACAAATGGAGTCTTTAAAAGAGGAGAAAAGAATCCAAATATCTTTTGGTACCAGCTATAAAAACTAAAGTCCAGTTGAATCCAGATATTTCCCTTCCTGTCACAGTCAAGGCCTCCCTTCTGCAAGGATCTGGTCATGCACTGTTTTACAGCCTCTAACCTCAGGCTGCTTGAGAGAAGTGAAACCAGAAGGGGCATCTTGCCTGAAATTCAGTAGCACTGAGGTCAGTGGCTTTGGGCCTTAATGGAATATCTCAAAACCATTTTGGGTATTTAGTGGCAGGAGCTGAGTTTCTGAGGTGGGTGTGAGAAGTAAAACACTTTCCTGTGAAAGTCAGCCTCTGAGGCAGGAGTCATGCATGTTTTGCAGCATTGTGCTGTGGGATTTGGTTGGGTTACCCGGAAGGAATTGGCCTCAAAACTGGCCCTGTGCTTCTTGCAGAAAGTTTTCACCACTAACACTTTGCAGAATTACATCTACCAATTATTGGCTGGTATTTCCTAGCAGAAGTAATTTGTACTCTTTTTTCCCCTTTTAAAAAAAGGAAAAACCATTGCCTTTCCAAGGGAACATCAGAGTACTTAACCAATAAAGCATTTTATTTCCTTCAGGGGAAAAAAAGCATCCTTCTATTTCATATAGATTTTACATGCATTGCAACACTCTTTTAACTTTTCCAGGCTTAGATTACAGTGCCTGCAGTCCTGGCATTAAAGCTGATTTACACCCCACAGTAAAATAAAATACTGTCAGACTAAGAGCTTTGAAGGCCTTGACTCCATTGAGGTTAATGGAGTGCATCCCGTTAATGTCAGCTCATGGATGGCTCAAGGGAAAATGGAATAACGTAAAAACTAAGCAAATTACAGGAAAAGTGACACTTAGTAGTGTTGTGAGGCTTATTGTTGGGACAAATATCAAAACCCGCCCTTTGCTGTATATGCTACGCATTCCTTCAATTTGTTCTGAGATGACTAACTGACTGGACTAGATTTTTCTATATTCTGTCATAACAGGAGATTAAGCCTCCATGTAAATCTTCCATTCAAATACCCATAGTAATTGCATCTCTGAGGGTTTACTGAGGACTTTGGTCGAGAAAAGACAGACCCAAATGAGGAAACAGTTAATCTGATATAAACACAAATTTTGCTTATGCTAAGGAACTGAGATGAGAGGATTTTGCTTAAACAGCCTTGGAGTGAACACTGCATTATTACCAGTGGATGGCTCTATTATGGTCAATAAGTTGACTTTCTGAGAAAGGTTCTGTCATGGACACTTCAGCTCCTCATCACATTTAGTATTTGCTTCTTGTGTAAACAATGTTCCTGTCTCCTGAAATTTTCACCACCTTTTATAATACCTTGGCTCAGAATAGAGCCTGAGACCCTCTCTTGTCCAAAAACTAAGTATTTATTAGTGACTTACCTCCTATAATATGTGTAAACACCTTACAACTGAAGAAATGGCATCACTGGAGAGTGACATCTCCAGATTTGGTGAAAATTTGCATTTGAGATGTTGTTGGAGAAGAGAGAGGAGGAGAAGAACTGTAACCACAGGACCCTTTCTTTGAACATGGCCTTTCCATGCAAGTAGTTTTAGCTGTTTGAACTGCCAGTCAATAGACACATTACAGTCCTTAGACAAGACATACATATTGTGCCAAGTGCAGATTCTAAAGTGTAAAAAACGGGACGTCTTTTTCCCTGTTTATCATAGAATCATAGAATGGTTTAGGTTGGAAGGGACCTTGAAGGTCATCGAGTTCCAACCCCCCTGCCATAGGCAGGGACACCTCTCACTAGACCAGGTTGTCCAAGGCCACGTCCAGCCTGGCCTTGAACACCTCCAGGGACGGGGCTTCAACAATCTCTCTGGGCAACCCGTTCCAGTGCCTCACCACCCTTAAAGTGAAAAACTTCTTCCTAATGATTAATCTAAACCTGCCCTCTTCCAGCTTAAAGCCATTCCCCCTTGTCCTATCACTACATGCGCTAGTAAAAAGTCCTTCCCCAGCTCTCCTGTAGGCCCCCTTTAGGTACTGGAAGGCTGCAATAAGGTCTCACTGGACCCTTCTCTTCTCCAGGCTGAACAGCCCCAACTCTTTCAGCCTCTCCTCATAGGAGAGCTGCTCCAGCCCTCTGTCCTCATGTCATGTCCTATCCCTCACTTCTTCCTGCCCCTGTCCCTATAGCTTTGATATCACTCTCCAGTGATGCCCTTTCTTGAGTTGAATGCCCAATGAGCAAGTGATGTCCTTTCTTGAGTTCTCAGCAGAAGGCTGAGAAATGCCTATTTGGATCAAAACTTCCAAACTCACTGAGCAGTCAAGGGGCTAGCAAGACCAGCTACCCTCTTACTCCTCAGATACTCTAGAGGTTGTCCTAAGAAATTATTAGGTGATTCAGATAATTTTCAGAATTGTAGTGGGCACCTTTGCTGCTTAAATGGGCCTGAAAACAGAGTCTAGGTAGTGTCTATGTCTCTATCTCTTCTTCCAGTACATTTCTCTTTCATTATTCATGGGCAAGTTTGCAAATGATGAGTTCCTTTCAGTACTGTGAGCCAACTGCTTCTAGTGTGTCCATGCTGTAGCATCTGCTGCTATCTTCAATGTTCTTGTGGTCTTCAACAGTGTGTGAAAACCTTGTTATCCAGTTGGACTAAAGTCTGTCTTGTGTTGCCTTGTCTCTGTTATTTCTTCAGGAAGGACACTGAATGGATGATCTGGGCATTGGCAGGTTCTGGTGTTTAAGCACTCCACAGATTACATCCTTTTGATGTACCTAAGGAGTAGCTATATGAGCAGGAAGGTTGTAAATTTAAATAGTGTAAGGAAGGAGAGTTTCCAACATTTCCCACAAAGCCTCAGCAGATGGCAGGAGTCAGATTGCTCTAGATGCATCAAGAAAAAGATGATTGTGAGATTATTTTCCAAGAGAGTCCTTCTAATTTTCACTTTACAGTGAGTAAATTGGATTTATCTGGGGCCTCTCTCTCTCTTGGATGAGTCATACACATGGATTTTTGAGCATACACTTTTGGATTAATCAGCAATTTCACTTTGACTCACTGCCTTTCTGTTCGCTCCTCATTAAACATTCCAGCAAATGACTTTGTGTTCAGTCCTGTGCTTATCCAATCCCACAAGTTTTGGCATTCTCTTATATGGTGAAAGGATGAAACCCATTTCAGTCTGGAAACAAGTGAATTTAGAGAAAACACTTATGAAGACTGAATTTAAAATGAACCATGTGGCCAAGCTGCCCAATCAGAATGGATAAATCCCAGCAACAAATTGCCCATGAACAGACAAGGGAAAAGGACTATTTATTTGAATGACTTCACAGCTGGACTCACACAATATGTACATTTGAAAGCAAAAAATGAAATACAAGTCATCCAAGAAACAACCTGCTATGAATCATTGACAAAGAAATGCATTTGCAACAAAGAGTCTCAAATAGCAAAATTCTTGCATGAGGCAGCATGTTTCAGGTTCAAGTATTACATGGGACCAAAGCTTCTGAACAGACCCTTAATATAAAATGCAGAAAAAAACTCCCATACCTTTAGCTGGTTTATATTTTGGGCATGACATGGGTATTAACTGCTTCCTTTCTCTGATCTGTCTGGTGGCTTTTTTTGAATGCTGATGGTTTTGCAGAATCAATGTCCTTTTTTTTTTCTCCTGGGGAAGGCCTGGGCAAGAGTGACCAATTTGGTCCAAGCAGTGCAAGCAGAATGACTAAAATGCTGTACATAGCTCTGAACACATAATCTAGGCTAAGTCACAGAGCTGGCTTGCCAAAAGGACATGAATGAAAACCAACTTCAGTTCCTGCTGGTGGCAAGCTCGGAGGAAAGATGATCTGTTTAAGTCTAGTCTCTTTCCTTGGGCAGTCCCTTGTTCAAAATGAAAACTAAAATAATATCAGAGTGCCAATATGTTTACTGAAAAGCCCTGCATGGCGCAAGCACTGTGTGGTCCAGGTGACTATCTGCCAGACAGTCTGTGTGGAGAGACACGGCAGACTTTTCCAACACCACGTGCTGCCTGCATGCTCCTCTTCTAGAGTCTCTGTACTTCTGCGGTCTATTGTGCTCCAGTAGTAATGGTCCTAAGGACCTGAAAACTTCCAGTTTAGATTTCAATCAATCAAACACATTTCTCCTGAGAAAGCAAAATATGGAGTAATTCGAAACCAATTTCTCCTTTTCAGTTCCTTTTTAAGGAGGCAATCTCTCTGCAGGGGCAGCAGAGTTCAGCTTGAAAGAAGGATGGGATTGAGGCTGGGTCTCATTTCAGGTCCATTTCTAAAAGCTGGTGGTCACTGTGAAGCCCAGTATGCTTTTTTTTCTGCACTGGGAGAATGCAATCTTTTTTTTCCCAGCAGTTTAGAGGACTTTTCTGGGGATGAGAGGGCATTAGGGTGAAATGTCACAGCTTTAATGGCAAGTTACCCAAGCTTCTTTGTTAGGGATATGTGATATATTTGCATGTCTACGGAATATTTGCCACACTCTTCCATGAGGCATTGAAGCCAGGCTTTCAAATGCTGAGTAAATCTTTATTCTTTTTTCATGCCCAGTTTAATTTATTCCATCAGCACTGGCTACATAAAGACATAAATCATCCCAAGGAACAGCACAAAACAACCAGCATCAATTTGTAATTTCTAATGATTGAGCTGCAACTGGCAGGTGGCCAGGAATTAGTGCACTTCATCTTTTCCTTAGGTTTCATATAATAAAGTGAATAATTGGGGTAATCAATTTGGGAAAAAAAAAAAAGCTGCACCTGTTTTGCTCACAGCAGAATTTGGAGAGCAGAACCTGCCAGTTGGAGACTACAACATCCTGGTTGGTAAGAGGCCTTGATTCAGGCAGAAACAAAGAGAGGTCTGAAGTTCATGGGGAAAGCAAACACCTTGAATGCTCAGCCATATCTCCAGAGCTGCCCAGTCATTTGTCACTGGAAAACTGCAGAAGGATAAGGTCTCTCATGAGGTTTCCAGCTGCACCGACTGGGGAGTGCGACAGAAAAGCATGGGAAGAATCAAGTGTCATTCTTTCTAGCCCCAGTCTTCAAACTCTGCACAGTGCTACTGACTTCAGCTATTCTAAACATTTGCTTCAGCAGAGAGTAAGAATTGAAGAATTTAGGATGTTTGAGGGAAGGGACGTTTCTAAAATAAGCATGTACTTCACAAAAGTGCTCTTGAAGTAGTCTGGATTATCTCCTTCCCTTTCCTCTTTCATGTCTTCCTATGAGAAAATGCACCGGAGGGAACAAGCGTGTGTTGGGAGTGGCTTCCTCATGGTTTTCAGGCAGTGGCTGTGGGTAACCAGTAGCTTGAAAGAGAGGAACCCACGGATAACATGCTGAGGAACTAATCCAGGACGGATGTGAGAGCACATTCAGAGACTCCTCTTCCATGCTATCTGGCAGACTCAACAAGCTGGAGTGAACTCTGCAGTAGACTTGCGTCTTTAATTACTCAGGGTAAGTGCATGTTAGTGAAGGAAAGGGGCAAGGGAGGGCATGAACCTCGTGCGTCAGTCAGAGCCCACTACCTTTGAATGCACATTGCTATCTGCCGCGTGAACTGAAGGAGCAATTGGCAGAGGTAGTATGTTGTTACTGTGCAAGAACAGATGGTTAAAGGGAGATGTGATACATTTATGTCTCTGCTAGCCAGCAAAAATATATGGATATTCAAAATCCTGGCTCCTCTTCCTGATTCTGGGAGGAAATGTGGCCTAAGCCAGTACACTCAACACAATCAATCACTTAGATTTAGTGTGTAATCTTTCTAAAAGGCAGATTGTCATAAAAAGGATCTTAGCTTTGTACACATCTCTTATAAAACCTTTCCACAAACTTATTTTTAAAATGTATAAATGGTTCCTATCTGTCTCCTCAGGCAGTGATATAGGGATGACTTAAATGGAAAACTGAAAAAATGAGTTGAGACTAATAACCATGACCTTCCATGAGGTTGGCAGCTCACTGCACTTTTCTGTAGCTCAAAGAACAAACATTGTGACCGCCTATATTAATGGGGTTTTTTTTGCAGTTATGCCCTTCTATTCAGGATTTCAACTCATCTGCCTGCCATGTAAAAAAGTTTATGGTACAGACTGGTACTTTTCAGACACAAAGTGCAGAGGTTTTGGTGGCTGGACCACATTCAACTCTTACAAGCTCTAAAGGCCGCATGCACATTGCCATATCCAGGGGTTTAACCCCAACATAACAGCACCTTCTTCTTCCCCAGTTCATTCCCTCTCAAGTTTCCCCCTGAAAGAATTAAGGTTTCAGACTGTTTCAAGAAAAACAGTTAGGGAAAAAATGTCTGGTTTAGAAGAGTAATTTATTTTCCTCCATCTCTTTTTCAGAAATGGCCAGACTGTTAAAACATTAATTACCAACAAAACACCCCACCAAAAAAAAAGAAATCCAGAAAAAAAGCCAGCCTGAGGCAGAGCATAAACACGGAAATCTTCAGTCCAAATGATTAAAATTTGACAAAGCTATAAATCCACGAAAAGAAGAACTTACTCTGGAGAGTGTTAAGAAAAGTTTAATAACCATATTGTTATTCTCAATGTTAATTACATAATGCATTAATAAATGGGTAGGGGTTGTTATTCACAGAGGTGCGTTTGGCCAGCACTGCACTTACTGCCCCTTAGGAATTCACTCTCTCGCAGCAGCTGCTGGAAGAAACGCTATCTGCTGGGCAGACACTGCTGTGTTGTTTGGAACTGCAAGAAAGGAGTAAGATCCCATGTAAGGTTATGAACCCCTTTTCACCTTGTGTTATGCATCATCAATCTTTAAACATGATGTTCCTGTTCACATTCAAGCAAATACCATACTGCCGTAAAAGTTCCTTAAAAAAAAATAATAAAATCATCAAATCAGTTATAAAGGTAGTGAACAGAGAAGCTGATTCATTGTAATAAACTCAAATGAGAGATAATGATCTAAATACCACCACGTTTTAGGAAAATGTGCACCTGGAATCTACCCATGGCTTTCACAATGGGCTGAACCAGCTCCTTCAGAGTCTGGGAAAGTTCAGACCCACATTCCCACTCCCTGGCTCGGAACCATCTCAGCTTTGATCTTGTGTATATTTCATCAGGTTGCACACCACTGGTTCCTCATTGTGGCTCAGGTTGATTGTATCATTTAAGAGTAGTGTTATGGAAGGTGTGGGGAAAATAACCATTTTTGGTCCATACTCACAACACACACACACACACACACACACACAAAGTAAGAAAAAAAAAGAGAAAAGAAAGCAAAGAAAGAATGAGAGAGAAGGAGGGGGTGGCACGTTATATCCTGTGAGCTATTTTCACTAAGATGCATTGCTGCAAGGGTGAAATGCTGCCATGATGAGATTTATTCATTCTCAGCCAGAAGTTATGGGCCTGAAGAGGGGATTTCCCAATGAAATTTTGTGGTTTGTGTTATGCAGGAAGTAAGACCCTATGAGTCTTAATGGTCACTGAAAGCTTTAAAGACATTTCAGCATGCTTGCAAGATACACTCAAAGGAGTTTCACTGAGCAGGCGACTACAACTTGCATCCCAGCAGATGGATAATTTCCATTGGCTTCACATTTGCTCGGGCAAAAATCAAGACTTGAACTCCTGATTCCTGTCTCAGACGGGAACCAGTTTGAGCCTGCGGTGATATTTCCAACAACATATTTGTTTGATTCTCTCCATGAGCTCAGTCTGAATCCTACTGATTTGGAAAAATGAGCCAGAGCAAATGGCCCAGCTTGGGAGTGTTTCATAAGTACCGATATGACACATAGAAACAGGCGTTTGCATGCCTGGAGGAGCGTAGGCACCATAAGGGATCTTTGAGCAAATTTGCCTTCTATCTGTTCAGGGGACCAAGATTATGTTTCACAAGGCTCTAGTCACAGCCTCTAAATTGCCCAGTTAACCTGGACTTAATCCCACCAGAAAAAAATTAAAAGAAAAATCCTCCTTGAATCCATTACATTCTTTAACTCAAATATTTTACCAAAGAAGTGGCTTTTAGTCCCATCTACCTAACTTAGGATGTCGTTTTAAGAAATGTTTTGTATCAATGTTTTCAACAGAGACCAGAAGAGATGGACTGTTCACTGGTGAGCACTGAACAAGCGAAAGAGCTGTATCTGCCCCGTGCCTCCATTCCTGCAAATGAGGCTGTAAATGCTTACTAATCTCTAAGGAGCTTGTGGAGCTATGCAGGGAATGGCCACAGAGAGCAGGAGACCTCCTCTTCTTCATTTCATTCATCTTAGTCCCGTCATAGAGCAATAACTTGAGGGCAGCGTGCTCCCTGAGTTGTGATTTCAAAGGAAGGTAGCCCTATATCCATAGTACAACCCGGCTCTAATGACTCCTTGGTAAAAAAGCAACAGGAGGTTCTTAGTGGTAAACAGTATTAATCACCATTTCCCATCGGTGCAGCCTATTATGAAGCGATTAAAGACTGTTTACAATGAGGGAGGGAGGGTGTCATGGGGGTGGTATTTGTTTTGACAACCATTCATTTCCCAAAATCCCTGGGAACCCTGTTCCTGGTTTAACTGCATGGAAATCTCTGAGGTCAAAGGACTGAGGCAAAGTATTATTCCTTTCTCACTCCCTTGTGCCACAGTCTACTTTCTCTGTCTCCGTCAGCCAGTGTCAAAAAGTGACACCGTCTGCAAAGACCCTTAACTTTCCCCCAGAAGGTGGTTGCTGTCTACTGCTGGGACCCCGTGGCCTGTGAGAAGGTTTTAGAATTTGGGTGAGCAATTGGTTTCTCCAAGACCTGTTTACCCAAGTCCATTTAATTCTTCTGGCTTTCAGCACAGTCTTGTCTTACTGTTGTCACTCCTCTATTCCCCAATACAAATATTTTGAGGCAGTTTCTTTGTAGAATAAAATGCCTAAAAACACTGCAGGTTGGTTGCCTTATGCCTGGTAAACCTCCAACAACTACCCCATGTCCTGCTCATTTTCCAGGAACCTTCCTTAAATAAAATGAATTCTTGCTTAGGTGGACTTTTATCATCAAGCCAAAAGTACAGGGATCAGAGCCAATTAATGAATAGAAACAAACAGAGCCAGAGTGATTATTAAGTCCCTTTTACTGTTCTTTGGAATTTTATGGTTGCTGCAATACTGAATCAAAGGGATTTCCCACCCTTCCCAGCCCTGAGTACAATATCCCTCTTGCAAATATCTTAGCTCTATAGTTTGTTTTTCTGAAAAGAAAAAAGATTTGAAAGCACAAAATTGCATTTTTCTTCTCCAAATATGAAATGTAACAGTTTGGTTGTGGTTGCATTTGACACTTCTATAGGGTTTTGGCATTAGTGGTACCCTCCTGTGCTTGCCAGCAACATGGTATAACCAAGACTCTGTATGAAGACTATCCCACTGCGGCACTAGGATATACTCAGAGTAAGAAACCATTCATTGTGCAGGAGAAGTTGTCTTACTAGACATGCTGGGGAAATAAAGGGGAAAAGAGAGACAAAATTGCTTTTTTTAATCTCACAGAAGGGCAAACAAGACAGGAATGTGATATAAGATGTCTGAAACAGGGCTTAAATATCACAGTTTAGAACTCATGAAATATAGGAAAAGGCATGATCCACACATCCACTCTTCCTCTGGGATCTCCTGCCGACAGCAGGAGCTGAATATAGTCAGCACATTGGAGGATTTAGCTCAGACTCTCTCTCCCAGCAAAATAAAGTGGATTGAATTTGAGATTTGCAATACGCGTTCCACCACTGCAGGAAAAGCACTGAGTAAAGTGCAGCGCTGTGCTAATTCCAGGTCTTGCAGAGAGCATGTTGTCTGCAGAGGAAAAAAATGTGGTTGTGAATAGGTGCAATATGCAACATCAGGAACAATTAACTACAGGGGCAAGATTTAATGGCTTTTTAAAGTTTCCATCACTCAGTCATAGGGAGGGGTTTTTTTAACATAAAGCAGTGACAAATTGCTGGTGAGAACAGAGCCAAAGGAATGGTTCTGTTTTAACATCAGGAGTTAATCGACCCAACATAATCACACACTTCGGTTATATTTATCTAATATAATTCACTGAGAAAAATTCTTGAGTCAAAATAGCAGGTTTCCAGAGTCAGTCAGGGAGCCTGTTAAATAAATACCACGTTTTGAGGGGAAATATATCAAAAGGAAGTTTCACGTTTCTCAAGCGAAAGGTCTGAGCCCTGGCATTTTTCTCTCTGCTGTTCAATTCCACAAACATCTGAAATAAGGCAGTCTGCTTGCTACTGAAAACTCCCAATGAAACCAGAAACTGAGGGAATATCCCAGAAGGAAAAGACTGGATGCTCTGGCGAGGCACGGCACAAAAACTGCCCCTTGCGTGGCCTTCTTCTGATTTTCTGCTCTGGGGAAAATTTCAATGCCAAATTACTGAGTTTAGTGGTTGTCTTCAATCCAGATAGGCCAAACTGGGGATATGAAAAAATTCTAAACATAAAATGGGTTAGTCAAGAAAGTCCTTTAGGTATTGTGCTGGAATGATAAGTTTATGTCCCCAAATGATCAGCTCTCATCATGTCTGCATCTGAGGCAAACGAGCTATTTCTGAGGAAACCTGGCCAGATACTGGGAGAATTATTGCAGGGGCTATAAGAAACTTGGTGTGATAATTTACACTCTTGCTCTCAGGCACCTGAGCTAGCATGAATATCTCATTCCTGTACCAGATGAATATGTCAGCTTCAAGTCTCGCCGGTAAAAATATATTACCCCTTTTCAACCAGGTACTTTTTTAGATACATTTATCTTCAAGAACTACTACCAAAACATGCAAAAAATAAAAGGTTCTTTGGACATTGTTAATTTAGGAGAGCAGTATTTATTCTGAGAGCATTTTTGGTGGTTGGTTGCTTTCCACTACTTAGTCCACTGAAGTGGGCTCGTCAAGATCACTATTTCATCAGTCTCTACGCTGCCAAGTGGCTGAAAGGGCACATCCAAACACACAAACACTCCATGTGGCCTCTCTTTCTTTTACTCCTTTGGTAAACCTCAGCGTACACCAACTTCAGAAATGGGATTTAGGGCTCACGGATCTTTAATGTGGCCATTCTTATGTTTTTATGAATGATAAGTTCTTGTTGAGGATGGCAGAGAAGGAAAGCACCTCTGCTGCGATTTCTGATCTAGGGCTATATTCAAGGAATATTTGAAGTTGATATGTTTCTATATAGGTATTCATTGAAAGATCCCCTAAAATGTATTTCTTCCACCTTGAACCCAAGGAAGTGCCTAAAATTTTGGACCATTTTTCTCTGCTGGTAAGGGTTCACATCCAGGATAAATACAATCACTTGCACAGAGACTTTTCTAGGAGCAACGCAAGTGTAAGCTGAGCAGATGATTATTTCCAATGGTGGCTTAGATCTTGCACAAAACAGAATAACACAGCAAAAGGAATTTTGGAGAGATTAGAAAAGAGGTATTGCGAGAGGCTCCGAATAAAGACAAATGGAGTGGGGAAGAGCACTATCTGGGAGACTGACAAGGATACCAGAGGGGACGGAAAGCAAGAGAGCTGGCCAAATCAAGTAACAAAGAGAGTTTGCGACTGATGATCCAAGGACTTTGCTAAAAGGCAGCCAAGGTCAGGGAGACCTGGAACAAAGGGACCCAGGGAAGACCCCTCCAAAGTGCTGACAAGGAGGGAGAGAGATCAGCAAATGGAGACACTGCTGGAACCATTGCCTTGGACCCTGCAGTGAGGATCCAAATGATGTCCAGCTTATTTGAAGAGATGGAAGAGAACTGTTCTGAAGGGAGAAGAGAACTGTGATAAAGGTTTCTTGAAAAAAACAAAGGAAAGAAGTGGTTTTGTCAGAGAGGCCTCTTGAAAAATTTGTCTTTTAGAAAGATCTGCAAAGATTTTTTTCTTTCTTCTGGACTCTTACAAAGTGTGTTCTGCCTAGGAAGCTCTCTGCAAACCTGCCATCTCTCTATATTTTCACATGTTCTGTGGCTCTGTTCCCTAATACACAGCTGAGGTAGAGACTGGAGGATGGAGAGTAGAGACTTTGTAATAGGGGCTTATCCCTCAGCCTCAGGTGGGTATTAATCACTCTGCCTGGCCCAGCTTGGTGCCAATGGCAAATAAACACAACGCATTGATTTGTGCTCAGAGGGACTGTTGGACTCGACACTAATCCCTTTTGATTTAAAATTCTTTAAACTGTGGAGGAGGTGAGTGCATCTTGTCAAAACTAAGAAATGGTCTGCAGCCTGGAGAAAACGTTGGAGCATCTTACAACAGGCAATCTTTATTTTGCCAAAACCTCTAGAGAGCTTGAAGTGTTTTCCTGGGCCCTTTCCCAGCATTCTTCTGAATGTTAACCCTATTCCCCCTACTTGGATATCTCTGAGCTACTGCCCATTCCTAACGTCCACGTTTCTGGAGAAAGACTCTCAGGGATTTTGCACAATTCCTGCAGCATCTAACCTGAAGGAATACATTCATACCTCTTGCAATAAGGCCTGCCCAGCATCTTGGTCAATACACATTTCCTTCAGTAGAAAATGGACATTTTCTCCTCTAGTCCTCACAGTTCTCTCAGTGGGTTTATTACTATCAAGGGACTAAACCACATGACCCTTCAACCTCTACTTAATTTTGCACTTGCTGTGGTGTTGTTTGAGAGCTTGTTGCATGTATAAACATTTGAAAGCCAAGGAGCCTTGACCCAGACTAGGTCCATTGCCCTTTTTGGTTATGGTGGAGATCTACGTGGTGTGCAAAGGGTTACCTAAAGAGAGGTCTTCTGGCTGACACAGCCTCCTCCCTCAGTAAATGCTGCAGAGGGTTAAACACATAATAAACCCAGTGGGGAAGGAGAAGAGAAGAGAGGGCAAGCCAAGCTGTTTCTTGTGCAGCAGTGCCAAACTGGTTATTTATAGCATCCTGGACCAGAGGCTGCCATTTTCCCTTTTCTCACTCCCTGTGAGGTGAGAGGCATTTTTACTCTCCCCTGCTCCCTCTCATAATTTTGGCAGCTCTTCTCCTTGAACTTGACCAAACGCAGCCAACCTCAACACAGCTGTTTGATAAACAGAAACAGGGGCAGCAGGCCGGGCTTTGAAGAGGCTTTTGCAGAGCAACAACTGAAGGTTTGAATAATGGTGCGCAGTTGGCTGAAGGCTCCTCTCATTTGGAAGGACATCAGGCACAAGTGAGCGTTCGTCAAATAATTAACAAAAATGGAGAGGAGAAAGATGCCAAGATAAACAGGGGCTTTGAAATGGTGCTCACTTCATGGCCTCTCTTCTAAACATTCAGTTATACACATGCACATGCACCCATACGAAAGGAATCACCTCATATATGTGTGTTTAAGCAAGCTTGGTATCACGGTGAGACCTCTGAGGAAGCTCCTGACAGATCCAGGCAGAAGAGAAAACATGACACCGGTGAGACAAATTAGCTCTTTACCCGGAAATCTGAACATTTCACCCACCTTTTTTCTTCCACGTTTTGCCTCCCTGCATACAACTTACAGATACAAAATGGAGTAACTGTAATAAAGACAAAAAAATAAATTAACAAACATTCAAAGTTAGAGGAAAGTGAAAAAAATAGACAAAGTATCTGCTGCTACCCGCAAACCCCTTGGAAATACAAATGACTGCCAAGAGGATTTGCTAGCCTAACTGTGCATACACAAGTTCCCATCCTCTGATGTGGCAAGTGTTCAAGAAAAGGAAACTTCTTCCAATGTGATGGGCAGAGGGAAGTATTGTTATATTTTTAAAAAATATTCCTTTTCTTACCTGGACTTTTAGGGTTTTAGGATTGCATCAGGATGTGGAAAAGGTTTAAGAGGAAAGGCTGGTCCTGTCAAGATGGGTCAATACCCACATTCTGGAGCCTCTGGGACATCTAACTCAGAGCTCAGTTCTAATTTGCTAAATTGGCCTTTTGTGTTAGCGCCGGCCTTGGACATCTGGTGGTAAATGAGTTTCAGCCCTGCTTATTTAGACATCATCCCTTAAAGGGGAAAAACATCTGATGAAACCCAAAGCTCATGTTAAGACATATCACCCCCAAAGGTTACGTTAAGCCATATCGCCCCAGCGAAAGCTTGTTCCTAAATAACCAATCTTATACATTGCCCCATCATGTTTTCAGTATCTTGAGAAGTGGGTTTCCATCCTCCCCTTTACAGCATTTCCTAGTGGTCTGGGAACCCCACACCAGAAGCTTTGGCAGACTGTTTTTTTTCCCCTGTCCACCTGTAATTTTTTCACTGGTGGGGGGAGGAATGAAGTAATGAAGGACCATCCCGTGACTATATTTTTTCCTCCGCTTCTAGCACAGGCAGGACTTTGAGGTTCCACAAGCAGGTAGAACAATTGCCTTCTGTGAACTCAACAGGGGATTAATTTTGCACAAGGTGTTTCTGAAGGCTTGCAAATAGTTCCTGAATTTCAGTGTCAGTGAGTGCCTCTGGCAATGGGTTAACAAGAGTGTTAAAGAGAGAAGGCTTGTCTGTCTTCAACAGGCTGACAAAGTTTGGTCGTTAGCAGTTCCCGCTTTCCACCTACACAGCCCTGGCCTGGAGTTCTGTCTCCATCACCTGATCAGTCCCAGTCCCTTTGAAGGCATTTATTTCTGCACTCACATTGGGGCATGCCATGTCTGTAGGACTCTGTCCATGACACAAACATTTTACTGGAGATCCAGGCTCCCCTCTGCATCATGCTAAATGCTTCCCTTGCTGAGGAAGCACAGGAACACGTTAATGCATAGCACAACCTGGGATCAGGCTCTGCGTCGATGAGAGCATTGTGGCTAGGCTTCCATTTGCTCCAAGCAGTGATATTTAAAGATGTGATCAGACCTTGAAAATGTTTGGTACCCAACGGGATTCTGGGAGACTTGCTCCAGCACTCTTTGGACTGACTGGGGAAAGGCAGCATCCTCCATCTGCACATGGTACCAGGAAAATTTTTTTGGGTGGTACTTAAGAGAAAGACAAAATTTTACTCCTTCCCAGGCCTCAGTACTGGGTGTGGACACAGGCTGTGCTGACAGAAGGCAGCTTTTATTGGCACAACAGGTCATGTGGACCAGGCCTAACACTGGCAGAAAAGACCCGAACTGGTGCCAGCAACAAAGGTGGTTCTCTGGACACTCATCTCAAGGGAAGGGGACCAGAGACCAGTGATTTGCTGAGCAGTCCTCTTATGGTAACCACTTTCAGCACCTCTAGGTATGAACTAGATTTAGTTTGGCAGTTTCTGAAGTAAAGCACTCCAAAACCCATTACCTTCTCTCTTCACAATCCCACCAAGAAAGGTCAACTGGAGGTGCAACCCCACATGAGAGACCAAGCTTATGATATGCAAGAAGCGGCTGCTGTTTCAGTCATTACAAGTCTGATAGTACCGTGTTCTTGGATTGTCTCCAGGAATTTGACAGGAGACTACCAAAAAGGATGTCTAGGTGCTTTCCCTCTTTCCAGGATTTATCCTGGGGGCAAATTGTTTCATCCACAAGGTTCTTGTCTGAAAACAAGTGAAACTAATGTGTCATTTCTCTCTTTTCTGTCTTCCTAATCCATCACTCACCGTAGTCTGGCAAATGTCTTTTCAGGCATTTGAAAAACGATTGGTGCGATTCTTTGGGACTGCTTTTATAAGCAGCATTCCCTTCCAGAGCATGTGTCATACAATGCAGAATTTTCAATGTGATTTCTTCTTCCTCTTGGCACAAGGGAAATGAGACTCCAGGCACCTATGGAGGTGTGGA
Organism: Pluvialis apricaria; assembly: GCA_017639485.1. NCBI lineage: Eukaryota > Metazoa > Chordata > Aves > Charadriiformes > Charadriidae > Pluvialis > Pluvialis apricaria. The sequence goes on along the minus strand of CM030011.1, from coordinate 64,816,332 downwards.
TCTGTTTTTTTTGCAGTGTATAAAATAATCATCCTTTTCAAAATTTCTTTTCAGGGGGTGCAAGACCTACTGAAAGATCCAGGCCTAGTGTTGAACCAGAGGGGGTTCCAGTGTGGCTTACAGTAAATTAACAAGGCATTTGAGGAATTTGGCTGAAGAGAGGCAATTCATGAGCAAAAGCATTGGATTGGATTATCACCTCTGAAATGTGCTGGCCTTTGAGCCCTCTCAGCAGGAAAATAAAGGTAGACACCTGGAGTATACTTCTCTAGAAAGTTATGTTGGAGAACCTATAGATTACTGCCAGCCGTGAAGGACCCTCACCTGTCCATAAGTCATAATGTGGGTGTGTGGTATTCAGCACTGCCAAGAGACCAATCCAAGTGTGGTTCTCTGTTTATGTATACAAACAAATAGAAATCAGAGTTATAAAGTCATGAAAATGTAATAATGAGGCTCAGTTCTGTCCCCATGTGTGATCTAATAGCTGCAAGGTAGAGAGAAAATCTCTAAGCCTTTCACCCTCAAACTGTTTTGGAGCCAACATAGTGCAGCTTCTGCAAAGTCACAGCCATTGACAAACACAGCCTAAATCACACCTGTGTTTGTGTTCCCTGCAATGGCTGAGACATTTGTCCTGGAGGAAGAGATGCTAACATGAATTCATCTGCTTACAGGCAGTTCAGGAGTGTGCTGAGGAACACAGCAGAGACACGCTATCTCTCTCTTTCTGTCTCAATGGCATGAGAGATTCATCTGAAGAGGACAAGCTATAAAATCCTGCTATGTGCATGGGAAATACCCTACTGGTAGGTAAGGGACACTAAAAGCTTACGTGCATCACTGTTCCGGGAGCCTTGAGCTCCAAGATAAAATCCTTTGGCATTTCTATGCCTCCATGCAGGTTATCTAAAACTGCCAAGTGGTAAAGTAACCATCTATACAGAACTGGAAGCATTTGCTGAATGCTGACTCATGGCTTCAGTCTTGTGTTGACAAACACACAACTAATTCCCTCTGTGTGAGATGAAAGGAGCAGAGAGATTTACACTGTGGCTACTTCTTTGAGTCAACTGAATAATCTAGCACGGTGCTGTCTTCTCCTGTGGATAAGCCTAAACCATGTTAATAACCCATTTTTTGAATAACCAAGACCAGCTAGTATCTTCTGTCCCTCACTGAACCCTGTATGAACACTTATTCTAAATATATGTCCAAATCTTAAATAATGAACATGCCCAGTCAGTCTCTTGATGTCATTCCTGGTTTATGTAGAGGACAGCACCACAGCAATCCATTTCTAACCAGTTTGCATCTGAACTATATGCTTTACCCTTATTGCTAATGATTCTTTAAAATGACCATGCGTGCATGCAACAAAAAAACAGGAAACGGTGAGATGTTTGTAGTCCACCTCCTGCCACAAGAATCTGATAGACAGTTTGAGTTTTTATAACCGTGACCTCAAAAAAAATCCCCCAAGCCCCAACAAATGAAACCAAAAATATCCCATGTTATAGGCAACTTCTCCAGTTACCTGGAGACATATGCAGCAATCCATTGAAACTCATGGAGGGGATGATGGAACAAAATGACTCACTTTTGGGCTTTGACTAGTCTAGCAGAGATAATGTCATTATTCAAACATGACCGGCACTTCTGTCTAGCAGACAAAGCCTGCGGCGTTGGAGTCAGAAGGGCTGGGTTGCTCTCCTCGTTCTGGTGTTGGCTTACTGCTGGATTCTGGATCAGTCCTTCTTCTCCATTTGGAAAGAAACAGAAAAAGGAAAATAATAGCATGGGTATGGAGAGCTTGGAAATCATATAAAGTAAGAGGAGCTGAGTGTAACTGCTACACAGCAGTGTCTATGGAACCACTGTGGTATGTTTGCATGGGCCCAAGCCCATGCATGTGGGCATGGACATAGGCTGACTGCCAGGGAAGGAACTTGTTTGTTGCCTTAAATTGGGCCTGAGTTCTTGTCCACGTGAGTCTGCACAAGTGGGAATTGTAGATGATGCCTTAGGCTACGGTCCATCCCATCAAGAGTTATTCCAAGTTTAGCCCGTCCTAAACCCAAGCACAGGCATTTTAAGTTTGAGCTGCAGCCAACAGTGTGATGAAGCTATAAGCTATAGGGCGCTTAATTCTGTTCTCAAACCGCTCTGCGCCCTGTGGTGTAGACCTAACCTCCTTAGAGACTGTTGTCTACGAACATCTGCAGGAGACTCCCCGGCACCGATGGGATGAAGAAATTGCAAAACACAAGGAGCATGGGGGGGGGGTGTGGTGGGGGAGTGGCAGTGCAACCCTGGCCAGACTGGCGCTTCCTTCAGGTCAGCATGGAGAAAGATGATCTCCAGAGGTCCCTTCCAACCCTGACCATTCTGTGTAATGTGGCTGCAATGTGCGTTGGAGACCCACCAGCTGGGCTGTCAGTGGTCATTCTCAGAAGGATCTGTGCACGGCGTTAGTCTCACTGCTCCACTGTGGGGCCGTTGGCCGCAGAAACAGCTGGCCTTAGGCAGGACCATCCAACTGGTTGTTCAGCAGAGCCAGCTCTTGGAGCAGAGGTTTCCTCAGAGAACAGCCCTGGCTGGGGAAGCTTATCTGATTTTGCTCGCTCTGGATAAACACTGAATCTGGGTTTCAGGTTGGAGGACTTGTTTCTCATTGAATTTGTTCTGCCTTGTGCTTTCCTACAGGAATGACACTGCAAAAGGTACATCTTTCTCCTTTCTCTCAAACGCCTTTCCAGATTTACACCCTCCCAGCCCTACAGGCAGGCTGCCTACTCATATTTAAAGGCACAGTACACAGAAACCAGAATTACAGCTGCGCAGCCCACGCACTCATGTCTGCAGGACAAACATGTGCATCAGTAGAGTACAGGAGGCAATGAACAACTTTTTTCCTTCCTTTTTTTTTTTTTTTTTTCTTTCAGGTGCTATATGATGAAATGGAGATATATAAGAACCACAGGAAGCATTTATATTAAGTACAGGCTAATGCCGTGAATGTTATTTGCATTACATGACAGCCCAGTGAACCACAATATGAATAAGGAAAGGAAAAAATAGTGTTTTCCTGACCAGTAAATCTGTCTGTTGCTTTCTCAGGTTTCCTATCAATGCCAATTTGCATTTCCTTGCAGACCATTAGGGATGTCAATAGGTAACAGACAGCATCAGTCAGGGTTCAGAATTGCATGAGGATGTGTGAGTAAATGCTGCCATATTTCTAGGGGGTAAGAGGTGGGTGGAAGCAGGAGCTGAGAGAGGAGGTGTTGGTCTGGCTGATATATATTTCCCTTGATATATAACTGGTAATTTAAGCCCATCAAAGTGAAATCAGTTTTGATATCCTGAAAACAATGCTCTCTTTGTTCAGCTGCAAAAGAAAGGCAAGCAGACAGGCAAAAGCAAAATATTCGAGTACGAATATCCTGCTGGTTATCAGGCAGATAGAGAGAATCAGGCAGAGGATAACCTCTGTTTCAAATGGGCAGTGTCCTGGCAAATATCAGCATGAGTAACTGGAGTTCATCAGCCTGTACTTACAATTGGATACAGAACACCCTACCCAGACAGGGAGTGTTACCTTGCACTAAACTCTCAACCACCTGAGTACCTCAAGTGAAGTGGTTAAGTGTCCTGCTGAACAGCTGCTCCGTCCAGCTGAGAGTGGGCTGCTTTTCAGTACTGGGTAAAATCCCTTCTATATAGTATCGAGTTGGCATCCTGCCAGGAGATAACCATCCCTCCTTTTGATCAGTGAGTCACAAACCCTCTCACAGCATCTATGGCTGGGAGGCTTACTTGGTCTTGCTTCTCATCTGAAAGCTGCTGCCTCCCAGCTGTGGTCCAGGAGTGTCACCAACTGATTTGGTCATAAACTCCTACACTCACTCCTTAGGATTTTTGTGAAGGGTTGCCTGATTGCTTGCACTTTGCTCCAGCTTCACTCAGCCAATACCTTCAGAGGGGATGCGGAGATCCTAAGTGGCTGCTCCCTCCGTAAGGAGCATGGAGAAAATGAGCCAAGAGTGGACATCAACTCTGCTAGCTAGCCCACAGCAGGAGGTGATTTGGAAGACCCAAGGTACCTTCATGGTAGCACATCAAAAGCTGAAAGGTGAGTTGGCTCTGTACAAGACAGGCACACAAGGAAGTAAAAAGTGACCTCTCAAAAAGTTGTAAGACAAGCAACAATCACTTGTTCTCTCCCTACAAAGAACAGGCCACCCACAGAGAAACAGAAGTCATCATTTTCATTAACCAGAGGGCTAGTTTAATCTCTACTGTTCGAATTGGATGACAATTTATTCTGCATCCTAAATTACAGAGAGGACGTAACTTCTGGAGTAACTGGATTTTGACATCCCCACCCCATTGCTCACCCCTTTCCTCCAGGCAAAGATGACAGCAACAAGCACCACCCAACTCTTGTATTAAGGGTTATCCGATACAAGCAACGTCGTCCATGGCTGTGTGAACGTGGTTTCTCTGGTATGAGAGAAGAGGCCATTTAGATTCAAGCCAGAGTCAACATGACTCATTGGCTAATACATCCTTCACTGCAGGGCTCAGGAGGTCACTGTAGGTTCAAGTCTCACACTGGGACTTGGAGTGGTGCTTCACGCTGTGGGGAAGGGAGGGGAGATGCTGAGCTCCTGGAGGTGCTTCCTATTGGAGGAGAGAGAGATTTTAATCTGAGATCCCTGCTGGCAACTCTTCCAAAGGGGAATTAATTACACCAGGGCAAGTTCATCCGTGGTGGGGGCTCCCTTAGCTTCAATGGGGCTGTCATGGGGCTGATTCTGCTGTTATTTTGGAGGAGGGTTGTGTGCTATTTTTCTTTTTGTTGTTGTTGGTTTTGGGTTCTTTTTTAGTTTTTGGTTTTTTTGGGTGACCTGGTCTTCTGGCTCTTGTCGCCTCTGGCAGTCAAACAGGTTCCAGCAGCCAAAGGTGTGTGTGTTTGTATGAGCCCTTGCAGTGTTGCTGTACAAGCTTCTGGCCTGGTTAAATCACTACTTTGTTGCTTTGTAGACCTCTTTCTTTCACCTTTCTGCTAGGACTGGGGAGTGGGGAAATGGGTATACAGTCCATCTGTCTGTCTCTTCATTTCCTGGCCATGCAAATCCCTAACACAGCAGTGACGGGAGAGCCACATCTGTCCCCCCTTCCCTGCATGTCCGCTTCTTTGTTGCTTTTCTGTCAGCAGCTCTGATTTTAACACTGCTCTCTCTTTGCAGAGAAATGCATGAGGCTGCAGCAGCTTGGGGAACCATTCACCAACAGCTACACGCTCAGCAGGGAACAAGGGCTGAGCAGTTATACCCTTCCCTCCTGTCATTTCAAAGGTCATCTTGGAGCTTGGTTAAATGGTCTTTTGCAAAGCAATGACAGCTGAGGAATACACAGAAAAGACAGAGTTCTTCCGCAGCCAGCTTCTGAAGGCTTAAGCTCCTTTTTCTTGATGAAGCGGAGGGATTCATCCCTCTGGATCAGCTCAGTTGGCAGTGGGTGAAACCCAGCACTGTGTACAAGGAAGGGAGGAAAGTTCTTATTTCTAAGCAAAAGGGGTGACAAATTTACGGGAAGGTGGATGTCAGTGTTGTCTGAGCACAGCTGGGATACCTCTGCTCTGGGAAAGGGGTCTCCATTGAGTTCTTTAATTCCAAAAGGTTTGCAGCACCTGGTCTTAAAGCGTCGTCTAAAAATGAGAGAAAAGTGGAAGCTGTCAGAATCTTTCTTTGTAGAAATATGCTGAAGTATGAAACAGTCTTCCTCACAGACACAACATCTGGGTGTAGAGTAACCAGTAAAAAGTACCCAGCCCTCAGCTCCTGCTGTTTCTCCCTCCCAAGTGACCCCTTTTATCTATCCCTTCTAAATGATCACTTTGAATTTTCTTCCTTACTCTTTTTCAAGCAAACAGGAATTACTGCTCACTCTGTCTGTCTGTCACCCACTAATAACCTTGAATCTGTCTGCTGATCAAAATTGACAGAGGGTGAAAAGAAGTATTGTGTTCCTACTATTATTGTGAAAATAGGCAACTAGGGTAGAGGGAAGAGAAACCCTCTGAAGGGAAAAGTTACAGCAGGGAAAACACTATTTTTAAACATTAGAAAATCCAGCCAAATAACACTATGCCCCAGAGTCCACCCTCAGTCAGTTCTGCTCTTCACAGGACTGATCGTTTCTGAAGCAGTTGCACAGCAGATTTGACTGGTTGCTGCCTGACTGTCTCATTTCTCATTTTCCTCTTAAAAATCACTGTTGCAGGACCATGGGAAAAGAAATAGTTCAAGAGAGCAATCCAAGGGACTACCACTTTGGGAGAGACCTTGTGTTAACCTGGCTGCCAGTTCATTTCAAAGGACAGTGAAGTGGGTCAAAGTCATCAGCTCTGAGGTCATTTGAATGGGGAGGAGTAAAGATGGGTCAAGTCATTTGTTTGCATTAAGTTTGTCAGCACTCAGAGATGATGCTGACTGGACATTCTTAAAGTCTCCCTTCTAAATCATCAGAACTGAGGCTGGATGTGAAACCTGGCAATGTTAGTGCTACGAGACCCACTGGAGGGCTTTGGCCAGACCCTGCTGTCCTGTCCGATTCGCTACAGAATGGATAAAGGAGGTTCTTCAGCAAGGCTTGCTCTGAAAGAGTTAATGTACTTTACAAGGAAAGCTGCCATCCCTCAAGGTCATTTTATCTCTTAGTTACATGAATTCTAGGAAAGCAAAGATTCCTTCCAAGTAAGTTGCTGGTTTATCCAAGTGATGCTGTTACAGAAATTGTTGTATAAGATCCAGGTTTTTCCAGGGTATAGCGAGTGTGTGTGGTGTTTAGATTTAGGCTGTGTGCTGCCAAGCTACTGACTCCCTTTTTTCTTCCCTTTTTCCTCCTCTCACCCTCTCTCCCCCAAATCACAAGCCTAAGAATAATTAATAAGAATAATAAATAAACAGATGAAAGTGGAAACATTCCCAAAACCTGTTATCACAAGCAGTTTCAGTCCAGACCATGCTAGCTTCATGTCGAGCCTTGGAATTGTCAATTCTCATTACTTCCCAGTGTTGAGTGCGGGAGGAGAGAATTTCGATCTCTGTTTTCCAGAATCAAACCCTCTGTTTAATGCGGTGGGGAAAGTTGAGATGAAATATAGGTCTCAGGGGACTTTCCCTGTGTGAAAGCTTATTACAGCTGTAACAAAACCTTCTAATCGGAACGGATTCTGTTACATGCATGATATTCTGGTCTTGGGGGGGGGGGGGGCGTGGGGGGGGGGGGGGGGAAGAGAAAAAGACGACAAAAAGCTTTAAAAGCAATTAAATGAGAACTGCATTCATTCTCTGCCTCCTCCTCCTCACTGCTTGCATTTGCTGTTTACACAGAACGTTTTCTCTTCTGCATTTTGCCAGGGGTCTTGTGAGATCTGTAGGAGTTTTGCTGGGTCAGGTTGTTGAATGACATTGTGCAGCAAAGCAAAATTTACAAACTTGGATTCACCCACAGGAATGGAAAACTCTTTAGTGGTGTTCGAAATATAGAATCCATATTACCATAGCACAAGAGCCTAATGGGCTATCTAAACGCAATATTCAGTTGCAGTTGAAGACAGGGAACCACTTAAAATGTGTCGTGGTGTCCAATGTTATAATAAAGTCGCAGACAGAATAAACCCAAAGGCACAATCCGTGCCCAAATCAAAGTGTCTCTGGGTCTATGCTGGTGATGTAAATGGCTTCACTAAAGCAACTGAGAAAAAAATAAGTGCCAGCCTCTAATGTAGACACGTACAAGTTATTTTCCTGTGGTTTAGCGTCAATGAATTATATTGGCTATAAAAGAGGTGCAGAGAAAGTGTGAGGGAAAAAAGAGAAAGGTATAAAAAGATGAAGTACCTTGCTTAAAATCAGGGATTAATTCGCTATCCTCTCCTATGTCCACTGCATTGCACTACCTCAGTTTCTTGTTGCTTGTGAGGGTCTAACAGGATACGTCCACCTGACCGATTCCTTTAGGCACCTTACCATGCTATGGGTGCTCTACAGCAGGGTGGTCCACACATCAGAAATAATGTCTCTTCAGTTAGGATAGCGTGGAAAGGGACTGCATCATGCAGGGGTTCATTTTAAGACTTGGAGGAAAGACCTGTGAGACAGAGCTTTGGGTTCTGTGTAGCTGCCTGCTGGCAGGCATAATTTGCTGGATGAAGCTGGGTGTACTTTCGCTTGCTAGTGGTGAAGTAACTACCCAGTGGTCACAACCCAAGGTGCTGGGAGTTTTGAACACCATGGCGGCACTGGGTGAATAGGGCTAGGTTACGAATGTGCTTTTCAAATTCTGATTTTACTGTGCCAATGGCTCAATGAGCCATTTCAGCTGGTGACAAAGACAACTGAGAGAAACATTTCTCAGTATATGAGCCAGTGTTTTATTTCCACAAACCAGTCAGTTTGTATCCTCAAGAGAAGATTGTCAGGATCAGACAAAGGCTCCATAGAGTTTGTCACTGTTAGATGCCTTTTTGGAAGGGGCTGGCACTCAGTTCTTGTGCCCAAACCTTAGCAAATAAGAAACAAGCTATCAGGCCCAATACCCCTGGAGTAAGAGTCTTCACTCCCGTGTTACTTGTCTTAATGTGATCTTCATCTGAACCTCCTGGATGACTCACCAGAGCTTTTCTGGGGCAATTCCACCTCCCTACTCTTGCTTTGTTTAGACATTTACTTGGGAAAAAACATTCCACAGTATGCAACACCAGTGATGTTAAACCCTGCTGGACTGTAGGTAGGTGAAGAGCAATGAAAAGATGCTTCCTGCCTCTTAAGAACTGGATTCCCATGTGATCCTACTCTTTTGTCTATTGTAAACTCTTCTGGGTATGGATCATCTCTTGTTTCACCTAAGTCTTTTGGTTGGCATTTGGGGAAAGATTAGGAAGCTCCCTCTCCAAGGGCTACTGTGACACTACCAAAATAAAAGCAGCAAGTGCCCTGGTGTTCAGAAGCAATCCTGCAATGACGGTGATCAAGGAAAGAGATCAAAAATCATCTGATCCTCCCTGCTGTCCATGTGAAATGCTGTCTGCATGCTGGGGCTTGAAGGAAGCAATCTCATTTTCCTTCAGCTCTCCCATGGATAGCTCCCCCTTTTCTCTCCTCTCCTTCCCCCTAGGAAATACAGGGTAGGGGTGGTAAAATTATAAAGCTGCCTTTTAAAACTGCTCCATGCTGTGAAATGAAACTCAGATAATGAGCGTTTCCAGCCCAGCCAGAGCACTCTCTGAGGTATATTTTTATCTCTACGGTGCCAGAGATTAACTGTACATTTGTCTTAATGGTATCACCCTTTAGTGTTAATGGAAGCTATGTGTGTAAATCCCTGACCATCCAAATGAGAATACACTTTGAATGATCACAATAAATCAAAGTAAATGGAAGACCTCTGCAGGCCAAATTCATCCCCAGAGCAACTCCTGAGGCTTTTAGGAAGCTTATGCCAAGCAGGCACAGCAAGAACAAACACAGTAGATCATGTCACCTGCTTTATGGTTTCAAAGTAGTCATGATGATGATACTTCCAGTTGTAACTAGTTAATTTGCTCCTTAAAAATGACTTGCAAAGGAAAAATTCACTGGCGTTGGTCATTTTGGGATCTCTACAGTAGTTGGAGAAATGGACTCAGTTGTTCCTTTTTATAAAAAGTTTTATTTATTGACATGTTTGTTATTTATAAATGCATGCTTTTTGCGGTCTAGTTTCCTCTCAAAAATGGAAAGCTGGCAAGATTATGACAATGAAGATATCAAAAAAGTGATGCCTACTGGACAAGGGAAAATACATTTATTTCCAGCTGCTCTTTGGACTGATGAAATTTTGTGAAAATGTGTCCATTTTAAACACAAAACCTATTACACTCTCAGCAACAACTCCAATTGCTTTTTCCAAGAAATACAGGCAAGAGAGACATAAAAGAATAAAGAGACATAGTGTTCCTGAGTCTGTAAAGTAGAAACAAATAACATACAGTATAATATATTACATAAAGTCTTTTGTGCTTCATTTAGGCACTATGGAAGTAAAAGACAGACAAACCATTGTCCTTTTCTAATTTGCAGATTATTTTTTTTTTTAGGTGAGGGACAGTGTAACTTAAAGGACACTGATGAAAACAGGGATAAGTATAAGACAAGAAAGGAGTTTCTTCTTCCAAAAGACTCTGCAACCATCCATATGTAGAAATGACTTAGAATTATATTTCAGACTTCATCAGCAACTCTGCATTTCTTGAAAAATACAGGAATTCCTATTGCCCACAGTACCCGAGTAGAACTGTTTGAGCAGAAAAATGAGAACTGGGAAGTTAAATCTTTTTGCTGGTTTTCATTGTGAAATAGAGCAAAGTGCAGCAGGGAAGACAGAGATCTTTTGTTAGCTAAAAAGTGAAAATACCAGTACTTAGATTGTTTGATGGGGACACAGAAAATGTCCCCTTTTGAAAAAATTACTCTGAAATCCTCCTTCAACCTGGCTAGTGCGGTGATCTCTCTCTTCCTATGTCATTTGCCTTTGAGGATTTCTGTGTCTTCTGGGTGACAAAGTCAATGCTCATCATCAGCTTCCACCTGCTGTGCAGGATACATCCAGCTTGGTGGCAGCATCCTTAAATAATTTCTCATTACAGCTTTGCAAGGAAGAAAGAGAAAATGTGTCTTGTCACTGCGAAAAAGTCTCAATGTCTCCATCCAAGGTCTCTTGGATCTCATAGATCAGATATAGCACCAGATATTAGGGGGTTAGGAAGTCACCAGCAAAGTACCTGGTCATCTCTGATCATTTTCATTAACCCAGTGTTTCTACACTGGATAAGTCTCAGCTGGAATAATGCATTAGGAAATACAAAGTATGTGGCAGGCAACAAAGAAAAATCAGACTATTTTCATTTGGTATAACCTGCTATACAGACTCTTTCCCTCTCTGGATATTGATTAGAGATTTGCAGGCTGATGAAGGTAACTCCCCCCTCCCCCGCCATTAATTTTTCTTGCATGCATGCTTTCTTTCAAAGCCTTTTCTTGTGATGGATGGGAAGAAGACTTGGAAATAAATTTTGTAGTTTCAAATTGTTCAGCTGTCCTGCAATGTAACTCTAAAATTAATTCTTGTGCTACTTAATGCTCTTCAGAAAGACTGGGCCATTCTCCATCTCTGGAGCTTCTCCATTCTTGTTTCTTCAAGAACTTGTATGACCATTGTGCCATTAAATCCCTCCTGTTTTGTGTAGAAACCTTTTATGCACTTCCTTATTTACCTAGGCAAACCTGGGCGACCAAGCAGACCACAACTACCTGATTCCAGGAGGAATGTAAAGTTGCTATCAAGAGCAAGAGGAAATTCTTTTGCTCTTTTGAACAATACTCCCTGGGTTACATCACCGCAGAAGTGGAACAAGCCATTGAGTTAAAATCTACATCTTAAACACACCCACGTTACAAACTGCCCAAATCTGACCTACTACTTTGAGTTAAAGAGAAGTCCCTCCCTCCAACACTTATTTCTGGAACTCAAAATATTTTGTTAGTTTGTAGTTGTTTTCATCTTCCTTCTCCACCCCCCAAGCGTAAGCAAGACTGAAAGCCCAAGACCCAGCAGCTAAAAAGGGCGGTTCTTGGCCCAGGTGACAAGAAGGAAGCACTGAAGTTTTTGTAAGACTAATTAAATTTCCGACCTGTTTTTGCAGTGGTGAGAGGATCACAGAAGTCAGCTGGGAATTTGACCGGGACCTGCATCTAAACAGAAAGAGGGTCTGCTGGAAATTAAGGTAGACAAGTGCTGTTGGTGTCCCTCCATTGACTCCAGTGGTACTGAACTTAAAAAAATGGATTTACACAAAACTCTTTTCTAAAAAACCCAAGACCTTGAGGACAAAGCTGGGGGAGTGAACAAATAGGGCTTTTTTTGTCCCACCGAGGAGGAGGGCACGCAGCTAAAGAGCAGCTCTTCCATCCTGCCCTCCCCCTTCGAGCTGGCAGCCCCACCTGTTATGAGCCAGGAGTAATCAGAGAGACGAAGGGCAGAAGCGGTATTTTTACAGGATGAACCCACCGGGTCAGCTGGAGGCCTGCTGTAACCCAATATCGAGTTGTGACTGCAGACAGGCACGATGCAAGGCTTGGGGGAGGAGGGTGGTGAAGGATGGGTGGAGGGAAAGCAGAGCAGTCTCAAAGGAGGAAAAACCTCACTTAGGAGACTTCTGTTTCCCTTTGGTGCCCTGAAAAATGAATAGTAGGGTTTGTTGATGAAGTGCATGAGCCAGGGCTTGTTTAAGGGGGAGGGTAAGGGAAAGCAGTGGGGCAGGGACAGGGGCAACAGGAACACCACTTGCAGAAACAAAGAGCACATGTGTACACAGGCACTGTGTGCCCAGTCCACAGGGGAAGGGAGTCACGCAGGGTATCTCTTTCGTTCATTCACCTGCTTCTCTCTGCTTTTGTGCTTAGTAAACAGAGACCCGTATCACTTCAGACTTTCCCCATCCCACCCCTCGTGGTACCGCCAGCACTGGACCAGCCTGTTTCTTCCAGGGAAGCCTATTGTCTGACCACAACAGAGTTCCACCGATTCCTCTCATGCAGAGTCAGAGACTTGCTGCTGAAGGGGCTGCCTGGGGAAGAAACACCTGCAAGGAGCCACAGCTGTGGTGCGAGCTGCTCTCCTAATGCTCTGTTTAGGATTACAGCACTCCAGAGCATCACATTACCCCAGTGGCTGCACTGAAACCTGGTATTAATTCACATTAGCAAGGATCAGATTTAGCATGTTGGGAGGGGGAGGACTTTTATTATTGTTTCTAAAACTGCTGGAGCAAACTCCTAGGACTGGTCTTTCATTAATCCTGGCAATGGCCAGAGGAGCTTCTTTGTTCCTCCATGCCACTGGCTGCTCACCCTGTCTCCTCTTGCATGAATGCCTCTAAACACAGGCATTCCTTTTCATGATGGGGTTACTTGCTTATTTTTGTTTGTGATATGACAAAGTTAGTAACTTTCAAAGAAAATTTCTGGATGTTGTGGAATTGCTTTGAATTGCACTGCAACAGAACAGGGTCTTCCAGTACTGGGAGGAGAGCTACAGTGTGGCGGGGGATCACCTCTTGTCCGTGTCCATGATGGATTATCCCAAGATCAGAAAAAGGGGAAGAGGGTCTAAGCAGTAAGAACTGTGAAACTCTGGGACAGATTTGCACAAGGAGGGTGTGGAGTCTTCATTGCTGGGTAATTTTAAGAATATCTGTTGGATAGATCTGATTTTGTCTTTGGATAGGGACATTCCACGTGCCCTTCAAGGTGCATTTCAGACTGTTGGTTTTTTTTTCTTTTATGCAGCCATTATAAGGGTGAGGTGGAGTTACTTTTCTCACTTGAAAATTTCTGGTAGAATACTTTTCTTCCCTTTCCCTACCCACAACACCTCCTCTTTACTGAGTGTTGCTGAGGCTGTTTCTATCTGAGGAGTATAGGCATTCCTCAGGCTTATGGGTTGCACCTAGGGTGGTGTGTTTAGTTGTCCCCAAAGGGCCTCATGATACCAACCTGGTGTTTTTGCAAGCCAAGGGCCATTCCACGTATGTATAATTGACCCCTGATTTCAGGTGGTGCTTCTTGAATCCAAGGGAACATAAACATCAGCAGCAACAAACCACTGCTCAGTACAGCTAGTGTTAAATATCACCCGAATGCCCTTGTACAGCCTTGGAACAGACATGAAAAAGGAAGTGAAAAAAAGTATTTGAACTGAAGCCTTCAGAGGCTGCAAATCCCAACCATGTTTGTTAATTTTATTTACAGTTTCAGAATTATCTTGAAATGTCATTAATATCATCTGTGCTACAAAATTCAGAAACGTACCAATGAGAAAGGGGTGGACTAGAACAATAGAGACAGAGATGAGACATGAGGTCTCGCGCTGTATGCAGTGCCAGGGGTGAAGAATGAGGACTAGCACATTATCTACTGACTCCTGCATGACATTTCTTTGTGTAGAGGAGAGAATACTTCTGCCATTTGTTAGAATGTCGACCTTGTGCATAGAAATCTTCTACAGATCATCCAGATTTGTAAAGCCAGAAGAGGACATCTGAAAGTCAGGTTGTCAGGTTTCATGTCCTGCACAAACACAAGCCATCAAATTTCAGCTTATTACTTCTCTACTGAGCCTGAATATTTTATTCTGGAAAAGCAGCCAGGAGATAGGAAATCAAGTGCTTTGTGTGGTGCTTTATTCCACTTAAAGCTGGTGAACCCTGTTTCCCTTCCCTTGCTGCCCTAGTGTGGTCCCACCCTGTCTTGATGGGAACTGTATGCACTGCAGAGCATAGTCAATCTTCAGAGGTCTTGTTGGCATCTCAAGATCAAAGTACTGTAAGATCTACCATCCATCTTATCTCATACATGCCACGCTGCCGCTCTCAGATGGTAAACATTGCAGGCAGCTTTGTCATCAGTCAGTTTGGGATCATATTTAGCAAGTTACAGTGATGGACTGTCAGAGCCTGGCTCCCTCTGGAATCAGTGGAGAAAAGTAACTGCTGCCTGGATGTTAGGGCACCTATTGTGGCCAGTCTGGATACAGTACTCGATCTTTATTCCTCTGGTAGGTCCCCTGAGCCATAGGTAGGTCTCCTGCTGATGCTGTGTTTTTAACATTATTGCTTTCTCTTCCTCTCTGTGCTCTGACAGCCAAATTTATTGATGTTCATTTTAATTCTCCTGGAAGAAAAAAGAAGAAAAATAAAATCCTGCCTTCAGTATACACATGTGTTTTTCTGAGTGCTCCCAGGATTACACAGTTGTGTGTGCAAGCTGAAGGCAAAGGTCTGCCAAACTGATTTATCTCTTCAGCATGTTATCACTCTCTGGACAACATGACTTCATACAGGGCAGAATTAATGGACTCCTGATAGAGCCACAATGTAGCTTCTCAAAGGCCACTCCGTCTCGGAAATTCCAGATATTTCTGAGAAATCCTGGAAGTAATTAGGTGACTCCAGGAAAATCCAAGGAGTTAGAGAACTCTGTTGGGGCTGTCCAGGCATGTTTTTCTATCCTGGGTTTGGATATATCCAAAAATTCATACCCATCTTTCTTCCCTGCAGATCTAGGGGACTGAGTAGAGTGAATGTTTGGAGGGCAAGGAAGGACAACCAGAAGAGGCTTAGTCATTAGTGGGGACTACTTGTCTCTCAGACAACATCAGACACAAAAGTGTGTTAAGCCATCCTGCCTGTGGAGCTTGATGCATTTGTGAGAACAGAAAGTATTCCCATGAGAGGAGGGGAGGCTCAGCAGAGAGCACTGAGGGAGCTTTTCTGATGAGACACAACCGCAGCTCCAGTTGCTCCTGGTCATTTAAGATCACTTGGCATTTTCTGCAAGAAGAGTAGATGACCAATGTCTGGGTAGGATACTTGCTAGATCAGTTACTTTTCTTTTGCTTTAATTTTCTGCTTTCACCATCAGCTGCAAGCAAATGCCTTTTCTCCTTCCTTTCCTGAGCTTTTGTAAACATTGTGCTGTAAAACAGCTACTTCCACTCCTCTGTACATTTCATCAGGGAGCAAATATCTCCCTGATATGCCTCTTGGCTGGATTTACTCAGAATGAAAGGTGTTGATGCATTGTCTCATACCAAACAATACTAACAAACCAAACAAAAAGGAACTTCTCTAAAGACAGTACAGAAAATAAGCTGCTGTAGAAATAGTGAGCATAATCTAAAAATGAGAAACAGTCAAAATAAAGTCAGTTTGTTCTTTTCATTGGGACATACACAATCAAGTAAGTTGCCTGACTCTGTCATTACTACGGCATAGAAAATCCAACATCTGTATAAGTGATGAAATTTCATAACCTCCCCTGTATAACCTTGCTTGATTTTGACACTTGTGACTTATGATAGGTTTAGAGGTCAACCCTGAAGCGTGAGTATTGTTTCAATCATGCTGCTCCCTCTCATGAATTACGTTAGCAAGGGCTTGGTCACAGTTATCTGTGCAACAAAGAAATATTGTAGTAGAAGTTGTAGCATGGTAGGATAGTTACTGTGGTGATGTAGTTAAAATGCCTGGGAGAGAGATTTTCATTGTTGAAAAGTCTACATAATAAAGTTTAATGTAGTCCATGGGACGCATTTTTTTCTTAGGATTTATGAGTGGAGGTTGGTGAGTGATACATATTTTGGTCTGGTCACCAAAATGGAAAATCAGGAGGGAAAAAAAGGCTCAACCAACATGATAATCTTCTGAGTTTTTGGATGAAAAGGAAAGGTTGATTTTGGATCTGAATGAAACATTTCATTGGACTGAAATTGAAAGGCTTTTTACACTTACTAGTTACTTAGACCATTTAGAAAGTTGTTTTTTTTTTCTTTTATTGCTTTTAAATGCAATGCCTATTTTTAATTGTAAAGTACCATTTCAAAAACTCTCTAAAAGTATTGTTTTGAAAATGCCTGAGAGATTTTGAAAGATGTCAACACTGATATGTTCCTTGGCCAAAAATACTCACCACACTCTGCTCAGTTTGGTGATCTCTTTAGTCCTACCCTAACACCAGGTTTTGGCACATTAACTATTATTATCATTAATAATAATAATAATAACAATAACCATAATATCATCACCCAGCTGTGCTTAGAAGGCCTGGGCACCAGTCCCAGATCTGCTATGACAAATCTTTTCAACTCTCTGGGCTTCTGTTTCACCTCCCACTCTTTGGCTCTCTTATCTAGTCAGATTTAAAGTCATAGGGTCAGGAACTCTCATATACTGCGTCTCTTATGTACACACCGATGCTTGGATTGCAGCTTCTGCCGCAGTGGCATGAAGGGTGGATTTTCTGCTCCATCCTCTCCCATCTACCAGACCATTACAGAGAATTTGGAAATGTCTCAGCCTCCTAAGACAGCTGGCTCCATGATAGCAGGTAAACTGAAGGAGCACAATCAAATAGGAAATGGCTTTTTTTGTTTGCATTCTATACACAGAGATTGAGTTATTAGTTTGGGGAGTGGGTGAAACCAAACTGTGACTATAAGCACTGCAGCCAATCTTTGCTCAGGTGTGATTAACTTCTGTGTGAAGCAATATAGTGTACACCCAAAATACTGTTTGCGTGGAAGACCAGCAAGGATCTGAGGAAGCTGAATATAAATATGAAATAAAACTGAGAGAAGGAGTTTGAAAATGGGGCCTTTTTTTTTTTTTTTTTAACCAGGATGCCTGTTTTGAGAGCCCTTATTACATGGGTAGAGGAAGGGACCACCTGCACCTTTTTTCCCTGCACATATCACCATGTTCCTGGCTAGGGAGTAGGTTGGGAAGTCAGATATATGGGAGAGGGAACCAGCAGTAAACAAGGCACAGAGCATTAGAGCCAGTTTGAACACCAGCATTTGCAGCCCGTAGAGCTGCTGGGAGAGAACCAACACACTTTGGAGGCAAAATGCTGTGGAGAAAATCTCAGAAAGGACTCAAAGAACCTGTCTCATATTGTTTAAACTTTTTCTGCATCTGGGCCATCAGGACTTTATGTATATCCTTAGTAAAGCCATTAGGACAGCATCAAAGATACCTGACTGCCTCATTTACTCTTTCCATAGTACTTGACTGCTTGGCAACATGTTCACGGAAGGGGTTTTGACCTGCTGTATCACACGGTCTGGAGGAGGACGCCTTAGCAAGAATCTCCAAGAAGGTCATGCAGAGCAGGAGAGTCTGGGTCTGATATAGGAGGCAGCAGGGCTGACCTGCCCTTTGTTTCAGGTCTCTTTTTTTTCCCTGACTGTTCTTCCCAGAAACCAGCATTAAAAAGCTCTTTTTTGATGCCAAATCACATGGAGGGTCCATTTCGATGGGTTCTGTGACTTATCCCAGCTGCCTGGCGCGACAGCTTCTGAATGCCGCTTCCCATATTGCCTCTGAAGTGCTGGACTCTTAAAATGAACAGAGCTCGTTTACAGATCTTCAGCGCTGGCTTTGCAGGGGAAGAGGGAGGGGGGCTGTGTCTTCAGAAAGGTTGCTGTCCAGGAGGCTGGGAACGGAAGCAGGTTCACCGTGGTGTGAACAAAGGCCTCCAGGCACACCAGAGAGCATCTGCTCACCAGCTGATGGTAGTGCACCTGCTGAACAAGTGCAGCCGCGCTGCTCCCCTCCTTACACTGCTTTCTGCAGACCCAAGACCTGGTTGTCCACACTTCCCCGTGTGGCATTGCTCAATGCCGGTCCCAGCACACCAGAGAAACACCTTGCAGGAGGAAGAGCAGCTGCTGGGGGCTCTGTTGGCAGTGATGTGGAAACTGAGTCAGAAGCTGGTTCTAGCATGGGGTTGCATTGTCAGCTTTCAGATGCTGGTCTTGACAAAGAGGTTTTAACTGAGCCTAGGTTAAAACTTCCGCAGCCGTACTGAAGCCCAGACCTAAATCCTACCGTGTCAGAAGGTGACTGTTTCTTAATTGTTGCAATATTTCTTCTGGGACTGGTCACCAGGCCTGGCATTAAAAGGGTGATTTTGAATTGTAGAAAACTCTTTTGCAGGTTTTGTGCTAAGAGTGACTGAAACTTGCTACTGGTTCATTTCAACTACATCCACCGAACCGTAACTCACTACTGCATACAAGTTCAGCAGGAACATTCCCAAAACCCCCGTAGAAGAAATTTACGGTTGCTCAACGCTCTGTTACTGGCGGCCACAACTGTGTGCACTCCACATGTCTTTGTAATCACTTAATGACTCATTTCCTTAATCTCTCATTTCCTATAGCCTTATTACAAGCGATTCATAAACCCAGATCCATAGCTGTTCTCTGGCTGTAGTCAGGAAGCACTGAACTGACTCTGCATCTGGTTGGTTGGCTGAAGTACCCCTCTCCATTCCCCTCTGAAACTTTCCACTGGACCCTGTCTTTTGCTGCAGTGACACCTACTGATGAGGTAAGAGTGTATTAACTACACGTTCCCTCGTTGCCAAACCCAGGCAGCAACCACTTCCTGGCTCTAACCAGATGTTTCTGCTCTTCTGGAGCAAATTTCACACTACACCGGGAGAAGTTTTGCATGGTCTTGACTGTAATGTGTCGGTGGCCAGCGGACCTGAACAGAGATCACTGCAGCAGAAGGAAATCGCTCTTCATGTCCAGGCTTCTTGTTCAGCCATCAACCAACGGATGGCCTTGGGAAGCAAACCTTGCAAGGCAGTGTTCCCTGGCCGCTGTGTGTCATTGGCTTGGGAAGCAGCTGAACAGCCAGCAGGTCTTTGCTTTCCTCTTCAGGCTCTTTTTTTCCGAAGTAATAACTACTGCCAGGAAGTCATACCCTTGATACCCCCTCATAACACCCCATGATGACTGGGAGATGGGGAGTGACAGCCTGTGTCCCATTGCTAGGTGCAGCAAAGCCAAGGATTTCTCTTTCAGTGAAAAGCATTTTGCTTTCAAATCCCAGTCTTTTCCCTAAACAATTATTTGGAAAATTTCAGCTTCGGTTAAGACACCACAAAAAATGACCCGCAACACCTCAAGAAGAGATGGGATGAGTACTGCAGCAGGCAAGAGGAGAGCCAAGGGAAGAAGGAAAGAAACAAGGAACACTTTCTCACTGCAGACCTTGGCTTCAGCCCACTTCATCATGAAGATTATTTGTTCTCCAATATATTTAAACATTGATTCACAAGGGAGAGAGCATGATAAAGGAATGAGGATAGCATAGCAAAGCATAGCATAGCACAGCATAGCATAGCACAGCATAGCACAGCATAGGAAAGGAATTGCTAATACATTCCCCAATCTCCCCCCTGGTTTGAGATCCTATCTGACTTTCACTGCAGGTTTACATCTTAAAACTGAGGCCAGTGAGGCAGGGCCAGTGGATAAGTGTTGTGAATCAGTGCTGTAAACCCATGATCTCTGAGCCTGTCTGTGATGGAAAATGCTACAATAACTGTATGGAGGCCTTGGGCCATAACAGGTCTGCACAAGAAATGGGGTACTGGAGAGGTTCTGTCTCACTCTAGAAAACCTGGCCACATTTTAGCCATTGCTTTGTGGGATCTGAGTGCCAGAACATTAATTCCCATTGTCACTTTGATGCAGTAGCAATGCATCTTCACCATCCATCTTCCACTTCACCATCACCACAGCACAAATGGGGCAAATACACTAAGAAGCTAAACGATTTACCCAACGTATCAAGGTGGAGCTTGCTGAGATGCAGCAAAGTAAAGCAGAATCTGCCTACAGCCCACAGCAAGGCTTTTGCCAACAGGTTCTCTTATTAGAAAGGACCTCAGTTACTTATCAATTATGGGCTGCAGTATGTCAGGTACTGTATGTAGCACCACCTCCTTCTGGATGGATTCTGCACAGTTCTGCTGCCCAATTTGCATATAAATTCAGAGTCTTCTGGGCACAAATCTGAATTCTCATTGTTTTGTTACTGTGACTTCTCCTGTAGGAGAAAAGAGGCCCTATCTTGAAGACTTGAGCCCTTCTGAGGATGGGAAGTGCTACTAAAAGAGGGAAATTGTGGATGAAAAGCCTTTCATGTTGGATGAAGCTCCATGTTGAAGAGGCTTGGGGTCAGCAGTTTGAAAAGCTTTTCAGCTTTTTAAGAAACTCTGTCATGGCTGATGGAGACGTGAGCAAGGCGCAGTGAACCACAGGGTTTCCACAGAGCCCACAAACATAAACAGCAAGCTCCTTCACAGATACCAGGTTTGTCCCAAGTAAATCAGAGCTGCCAGAGTTCAGGGGAAGAGAAAGATGTCCTCGGGGTGGTGTATAGACAGACAGACTGCAGAGCGGCTTTCTAGTGTCTAATTTGTTAGAATAATGCAACAAGACAGATCACATAACATGAAAACCTTATCTAACTCCCCCCATACACAACCTGACCTGGTGCTACAAAGAGCTCCAGTGTTACCAGCTGAGAAACCACAGTGTTTGCACTGAGATCTCGCAGTCCCCCAGCACAACAAGCCATGGCATCGCAACAGATTATCTGTGATTCCCAGTTTTTGCAGGCACAAGAGGTCAGTGCCACAGCGCCTGCAGGGAATGTGACTTTTCAGCTGTCTCGCTCTCCCCAGTACACTTTGACCTTTGTGCAATCTAATATCAAAGAACCAATTATTCTCAACACTCATATATTTTCCTCCATAGACTCAATGCCACATGGTTGCCGGGGGCAAGACATCATGCTAATCAAGGCAATAATTCAAGGGAAGGCAGCGGGGGGCTGTCATGATTGGGAGCCCTGGCTTCTACTTCTGCTTCTCAGCCATGAATATGGACTCAGTCACGCCTGCTCCCTCCTTCCCTCTCCTTGGTCTTTGCCCTGGTCCTCTCCTGATGTAAGTTATATACAGAAATCAAAGGAGATACATCAGTATACACTGCTATCTCTTGCCATACTCAAGTTTCCCTATCACCTATGGGTCTCCTTTTAGTAGAAGCACCGTTGCCTACTGCTTATCTCTCTTTCCATTCTTCAGCACCCAGAATTAGCTCCCCTTTATCCTTGTGGCTGCAGCAACTGGAGCCATTGGAAAAGTGACACTAGGAAAGGGTCACTGCCTTGGTGGGATGGGGGAAAAAAGAGGAGGCTGTGGTCCCATAAGACAGAACCATCCAAGTATCCCACTGCTCACTCATTGTTCACAGCCTCGTTTGGTCTCACCTGCCACCACCACATACCGTGAGCTCTCAGCATCAGGATTAATGAAAGATCAAAGGCCCATCCAGGAAAGGATCTTACATCCGACAGCAAGCATAAGGAGCCACCTATAATTTTCCCACCCATAAAAGGTGGTTAATGTGCAAGTAATGCATTAAATGTCACAAAGCAGTGACAACTTGTTTAACTGGGACCACCAAAATCTGGATGCTAAGGAGCAAACACATTTTCCAGTCGTGCTGTGTATTGGCCCCACCCCAGGTTGTCAAAATATATGTATGTTCCAGGGTACACCTGAGCCCAAATAGGTTAGAAATTCTGTTTCAAGTGCATGGAGACACCCACTTTCCCAGGCTAATACGGTACCGCAACATGGCCTCAAATAGAGTAAGATGAGGAGAACCCACCTTGTCAGCTCCTAGGAGGAAGATGTTTTACAGATATTTTATATGTTTTAATAGCATTGTTGACTGTTCTGTCACTAAGTCTCAAGGGCTTTTTCAGTGGAAAGTGTGGAGTGCTGAGTGAGTGTTCTGGAAATTCATTCATCCCCTGCAGACAGGTGGGGTTAATTCTGACTAGCACAAACCTAATGGGGGGACAGGGAAAGAGGATAAACACATGGAAGAAATAGAAGTTTAAAGACTTACTGCACAGTTAAAATGGACAGGTAGGATTGTGCTTCAGCATCGTTTGTTTTCCTGTAATTGTTCCAGATTTCTTTGTTGCAAACTAAAAACACCTACAAAAGGCCTGTAAACTTCAAATCCCACTTGTACTGCATGCAGGCAGTGGATGCACTTTAAAAGAGCTCAGGATTATTCTGTGACACATCCTGGGTTGCAAATCAGCTGAAATTTAACCTTAATCGCTATAGGTAACCAGTGGAAAGGGCTCAGTTCAGGCTACAAAAGTAAACACAGATGAGGCTGAAAACTTCTTAAGTTTTCAAAGCTTCTTAAGGAGGAAAAGTATGAGGCAGGGATGTTTCTGGCTAAGACAAAAACATCATATTTCAGAAAAAATGACTAAATTCTCAGATTATAGAGCATTCAGGGATGCATATGTGAGCAGTCTTCCTCTTTTATAGTGGGATGCAAATGCTTCCTATCTTTTTTCTTGCAAACAGAAGAGACAATTTCAGCCCGAATAAGTTTGGTTTTAAATGAAAAAAAAGTCTGTACTCCCCCTCCCAAAAGGAGCTTGCAAAATATGAGAGCAGGAAAGCAAAACACTAAAACTTAAATGCTTGCTTGTCTCCTTCAACATTAGGGTCCTTAGAGAGTTAGAGCTGCTCTACACCAAAAGAAAAAGCATTACATACCAGTGCTTAAAAAAAAAAAAAAAAAAAAAAGAGGTGGAGAAAGTTAGAGGCTGAGGTGTCTTTTTTGCAACTGGAGCCCTGAGAAGATAGAAAACATATGCTTTGCCTGCCTGATATGTATGTGTTTTTTTTAAACTAACGAAGCTACTGGAGAAATTGAAAAGGATGATTCCTGGTGCTTAAGTGGAAGGTGGAAGCTAAACTCTGTCTAACCAAGACTCTATGAAATGGGGGTGTGGGGGAAGAGAAGAGGAGGCGGAACCTTTTCTTACCAGGAGACACATATCCAAGCAGCTCCTGCATGGGAGCTAACGTTCCTGTGATGCAGCTGTGCCGGTGCAGGTCCTGTTGGGTAATCGGATCCTCTGGCCAATAAAGGAAATGAGCTGCTGGTCCTGGCCCACAACACCTTAGCTCTCTGGGTCCGTGGCCTTGCTCCTCCAAGGACTGATGGATCCCTGTGCAGCTCTGGCCATGTCTCGCCAATCTCACCATGACTGATGCTCCCCAGTCTCCAGTTTTCTGATCTAAGTTGTGCATGCCTTGGGGCTCCTGCTTGTGCAAGTGTTTCAGTGCTATGGCTTGGAAGATCAGGAAAGTTGGCCCCATATGATTTATATTGAAAGCCTTCAAAGCCCACCCTTTTTTACATCTGTCCCATATTTATCTTTTATTAATTACACTTTATTAATTGCTTTGCTTTTCGTTGGAGGCCTAGGGGGGAAAGAAGAAAGTGAATCACTTCCCATGGAAGCAACAAGGGTCTCTCAAAGTTGCCCCATGAGGCGGACCATTTATCTTATTCCCAGATTTAGGAAGAGATGGTGCGCAGATCCTGGCAGGTGCTGAGGGTGCGGCAGGAGCCGAGTCCCTCTCATTTAGCTTGTCTCCCAAGAACTTATCTCCTCGCTGGATCAGACCTTCAGACCACGCAAGAGGGAAACTGTTGAAAGGAGGAGGTGGGTGAGGGGGATGTGTTTCTTACTTTGTTTCAGAGGCAACTCCATAAATCTCCACACATTAAGACCTTCCATATGCTGTTTTTCAATATCAGCTTGTCACTTCAAGCTGTCTGACATGAACTGTCGGATGGGTTTGCTCTCTTCTCCAGAACTCATTCACATCCCACCCAGATGCCAGTAAGGTTGAAAAGAACAGTGGAAAAAGCAAAAGATGACAGTTCGGAGCATAGATGTTTTCCAGAGTTGCAACCTATTGACCCATTTTCATCAGGCTCAGTGGCATAGCCTGCATATCAGGATCAGTGAACATTGCCAGAGGAAGGAAAAGGATAGTCTGAAAACAAATCAAAATCAAACCATTCTCCTGCTGTATTTAAAGCAGCCAAATACTGCCTTCCTCAGCTTACCTAGATCCTCCTGGAGATCTAGCATCCGCCTAAGGCTTGGACATTTTTGACTCATTTTACAAAAATTGCTTTGGAGTTCAGCAGGGGCCTGACATCTATTATCAGAGCTCAGGGCTTTTTTTTTTTTTAATGGGGAAATTATGAATGTATATGGGACCATAAACCATTCTGCTTTTACTATTATATCCCTTGCTATCTGTACACGCTCTAGTGCAAGAGTTACAGAAGCAGGCAGGAACAGAGCCTGCAATGGGAGAAAAGCAGCATTGCAAACCTGACGTGGGCTGTGAGTTTCACTTAAATCCTAGTGGCACAGGTCTCAGAAAGTTTGCAAGTGCACAACTGAAGCTCAGCTTTGCAGCTGCTTCTGCTTTTTATGGGATACAAAGAATTGCTAAACCCTGGATCCTAAAATTGAGCATTAGCTCTCCTTCTGGATCCCAGTGCACAGCTTGGGTTCGTCTAAGCTCTTGGGGGTTGGGCGACGAGGGAGACCACTGGAGATGCAAATACCTGATTGCTTATAAGCACAAGGAAACACCAAAGAAACTTTTTTAAAAAATGGTTTTTCAAATCTTCTGGGTTTCTGGAAACAGGTGTTTTAAATTAATGCTGTGTGACTCATTGCCACTGATTACTCTGGATATCAAAGGCAGAAGTGGATTAAAGACCAGATAAGTTTTGGGAGAACAAGTCCATTGGTAATTAATACAACAGTCTAAATCCAGCCTCCAGCTTGAAAGGTTCCTAAACAAGTTATTGCTGAGAGGATCACATGGGGAAATGCTACCTTATATGCGACCAGATTTTATGCTCTCCCTTTGCACATACACTATGGGTCATATTGCTGAGAAAGCGTCCTGGGACACATGGCTCATCTTACCTGAAACTTGGATAAAGTAGGGAGGAAAGGTGAAATATGTCTTCTTTTTTACTCCTTAAAATGTTCTCCCTGAAGAAGCTTGATTCAAATTGGGAGCTATTCAAGCTCAAACTGGAAAGTTAGGGAAAATTCTAACTTCCTCCAAATAGCTGAATGTAGGATTAGGGGAAAAAACCCAAACAAACATGTCCTTCCACAGCATTTTGTTGTCTTGGTACTCTCATGGGAGCATTGCTGTGATATTTGAGAACCTATAGCCCCTGCAACTAAGATTCATCTGTGAAAGTGATGATAAGCAGTAGTGACTAGGAATAGCAGGGAACCAGGCTTCAGTGACCCAACTGCCTCTTCTAGTCCTCACTTCTTTGCCTACTACATTAATAGTCAGATATTTCCATTCAATACCAATGGGTTGTATCGGGGGTGGCATGGGGCTCACATCTGGGGATAGATGTATATTTCAAATCAATTTTTCTGGGGTGATACAGGTTCTTTTGCACTCTTCTCAGCCCTTTGCTTCTGCCAACAACTCTCAGTTGGGAAGAAAAAAAACAACCAAAAAAGCATTTTACTTTGTTCCAGTTGGCCGTAGCCCACCAGCCCATTCCACACAGAGTCAAATCCAGCTGTCAAGCAGTAATGGATTTTTTTTTTCCTCTCCCTGATCATTCCTGGGCTGAAGCTGAACTGATAACCTCAGAGACTGCCTTTTCGGGCTGGCTGCAGACCAAGAATGTCATTTCACAAAGAAGTGCTGAGGTTTCAGAAACAAGGTTTCGCTGCAATGTGGAATGAAGCTGGGACATTTTAAACACTGTCAAGAGACAGTGAGTGCCCTCGCTGCCTCCTGCCTCTTGCCAAATTCCCCACCTTCCTCCTGGAGAGCGGAGCACCGATCTGTGTTGTGGAAAACACGGGTTTGGATGGCTCCTGAGTGGGTTTCTACTCACTTTTAAAGTTTGCGTGCCTGGAAATTCATTGGACTGTGGGACAGAGTGAGTAAAATGTCTTACTTGCATGCTAGGACAGATTAGTGGAGTGACCACCCAGAACAACCTCCCTTTGGCAACGGGGGTGAGACTCCCTGGGGCAGGGGCAGCTCCCTGGGGCAGGGGCAGCAGTGTGTTGTCTCCAAGGAAGTAACCAACTGCTTTAGCTCTCTCTGGCCCCTAAAACTCATCTTATACCTGTGACACAGACTTCTGCCTCTTCTGTTGAGTCTGCTCTTTATGTGGCCTTGTTCAGCTGAGGGGGCAGAGCCACCCGGCAGAAGTGCTCAGTGAACAGGGAACATTTTAAAAAGAACCAAGGTGAAATGTCCCTGGTTTGTACCAAGAAAACCAGCAAAACACAGCCAGAATCTGAGGTTGAACCTCCACACTTCAAATGAGCACTTACCCTCTCCTTTTTTGACCACATCTACCATTGCTGGTAAGACACACTTTTCTCTGAAATGGATACATTTTCAAAAAAACTTTCTGTTTTAATAACAATCAACAATGAAATTGTCACGAGACCCCAAGCAAAACCCACTGTCAAGCATGGCAACATGGATCCATCACTTCCATGGAATTTGCTTTAATGCTGCCAGAAAATACCCACCCTGATGATTAGTTAGCAACAAAACCAGTTGGGCCCCACTGCAAAGAACTGCACTGAGCCACAACTCGGCCTAACAAGGCAAGAGCCATTTATAATGCTGCTATCCTTCCCAGGAACATGCAGAAAATCCCTAGCTGCATTGCTCTGAGGCTTGGATGTCCCTGTCAGCCCCACAGCACCTCCTGTTTCCTCTTGCAATCTTTGAGATGGTCCTGAAAACTTGCACCCTTTTTTTGGCAGTAGACAACATTGCAGCAGAATATAGCACAACCTGTTCCTGTGTTAACTTATTCTCTATTCCTCCTCATCTTCCCTCCCTGGTGTCAAGAGGCACAAGGGAGAAGCCAAACGTTGCAGATTACCATCTTAATCAAAGAGGCATGCTCCTGCCTCTGCTGAGGGCTTCTCTAACCTCCCAAGTATGATGTGGCTGAAGAGGATACTGGGACTGCTAGAAAGCCAGGCACTAAAGGGCTTCCATATTTGTCTGGATGTGTAGCTGAGTGGCTTGCATATGTTCTCTGCTGCCGGTCTGCACTCTATTAGTCTGCTTAGTGGATCTGTACAACAACAGGCAGCCTTGCGTGGTATTGCCACATTTCCAGACAAGTAAAAATGCAACTAAAACTTTGAAGGTTTGTTTATAGCTTGAATTTTCCCTCAGTGCATTTGTTCCTTTGCTTGTGTGCATGAGAATGCATGTCAAGGGGGAAGGGAATGGTTCCTAAGAGAAATAAAAAAGTTTGTGGAATTGTGTCTGCTGTCTTATCTTACAGTAGATCAACAGCCCCAATGGAGAAATCCTGGTCTAGACACCATGGTATACATGTGGAGGGTGTGAAGGAAAGGGAGAAAAGAGAAAAAAATGCAATATTGTTATTTAAGTGGCTTATTTCCTTCCTCTCAGATACCAAACAAAATTTTAATGATGAAACCTGCTAACAGCTGGGGCTAATTTGGAGGTTATTTTTATGGCAAGAGCAACAAGACAATAAAAGGCCAGCCCCAAATGTGGCTCAGTTCAAGCGTTTGTCCCAGCAGACCCTCTAAAATAGTTGTGATTCGATCTCCTCCATCCCCATTGCGTCACCTCTGCCTGGTAGCTGTGTGTCACGGGGATGCGATCACACGCTACATCTCTCCTCCAAAGGACGCGGAGGCCTCTGTAGCTCCTTGCTTAGCAAATTGCAAGGCAGGGCCAGGGCCTGCGAGGTTCATTTGGGGACTCCCTGGAAATGACATCAGTGCTTAAACTTAAGCGTCACCGGATTTTGAAAATTTTTCCACTTTGCTGCTGTTTGGCCCCTTTCTACCCAGGGTCTTCCCCATCTACTGTGGAGGAAGACTTGTTGTCCCAAGGTTGCTCAGGGCTCATGGGTGTTTGAGAGCCATTTGTTACTGTAGGATGCATGGCTCTCGCTGCGTAATGAGATGGATTGCAACTTGCTTCCAGGACTTTAAGAAGGGCTGGGCTGCATTCAGCATCTCGTTTCGTAGAATTACCTCCACACGGACCTGAGCTTGTGTGGTTGATAGGGTTGGGTTGTTTGGGAAAGCTGATTTTCTAGCCCTGACCCTGGCTGTGCCCAGGCCCCCCAGGAGTGCCCCTAGATGAGCATGGAGTAGAGCAGGAGTCCCACCAACCATCAAGGGAGTCCCTCACCCCAGGACCCACCTTTGGCACAGGGAGAAGGAAAGTGACAGACACAAGCTTAGCATTCTGGAGCTGCTTGGAGCTTAAATAACCACCATAGGTTGTTAAACTAAAGCCATTGGCTCCGGGGATAGAGCAGGGCACCAGCTGAAGGGTGAAGAAAGCCTCCTTTCACAAGCGAGAACCAGCGCCTCTTGCGACGCTGCCATATAAAATCACGCAGCACCTGTTAGATCTTTTCTCACTCCACTCTCAAGATGCAGGAACAGCTTGGCTCTATAAAAGCCCTGATGTGTTTGTTTTCATTCTGAAGAGCTAATCCAAACCCCTCTCTTCCCAAAGGACAGGGAAGGAGGGGCTGGAGGGGGTATTTTTATTTTTTTCCTTCTGCTGGGGAAACAGGTTGGAGCTGTTAAAATAATTGGCAGCAGTAGATTCCTGCAGATTTCTTTGGCTGCATTTTAAAATAGAGAGGTTTTCTTCTTCTCCCTCTCTCCCCTTGTTTTTTTGTCTTCTGATTTAGCCATAAAATTGCCACTTATGACATTAGCAGTTGCAGAAAGCAGGAGTTTTCCTCATTAGAGCGGCTCTGCTCATGGGCTCTGGTAATATCATTTAGTGGGAAGGACCTTGCCAAAAGGCTATAAAACCAGCCGAGGACTCACACAGCAGTGTCAGGAGGTTGCTTTCTTGGTTACTTTGGTAACACGCAAGCAAAGCTTCCCTCTCTTTTCAGGACAGGGAGATGGGTTTAGTTTTGGATCTATCTCCACCTCCTCTGTCTTGTGAAGGAGTTTGGAAGCAAGCAGCAACAGGGGACACAGGAGGGTAGAAAAAGGTCCACAGAATGTGTCAAGCCCATCCCTGAAGGCTGTGACTTTCAGGGTAGCTCAGCTGTGTGCATCCCTGCCTGCCTCCTCCTGAAGTCCATCAGGGGCCAGTGGCACACAAGCCTGCACCTTCTCCAGTCCTCAGAGCACACATGTCACATAATGCAGACCCAGATGCTGCCCACCTAAGGCAGCTAGCAAATGTCACCTCCTGGCTGGGACTAGACCCTTTCAGCGGTGGGCAGCCAGCAGGGCGAGTTGCCTTCGCAGCCCTTGAGCTGCTGGCACCAGCAGCAAGCACTCCCTGCTTCCCTGCAGGTGTGATCAGCCAGGCAGCCCCCCCCCCCAAAAAAAAAAAAGAAAACTGCCTTCAGCTCACCAAATTGTACCTGCAGCCCTTTTACCCAGATTAGAGTATCAGCAGAGACCTGATCTTCACAGGGTTTCCCTAGCAGTTTTATTGCTTTTTCTTTACTGCAAAAGATTTGAAAGGGTGCTTCAGTCCTCAGCAAATTGGAAGCTGTTTCCAGAGCAGATGAGATCTTGTTCTATGTTAATTGGGTCCTACCTACAACACCCTCACCCAACCCTACAAAATAATTCAGGAAAAAAAAAGAGGGGCAAGAGAAAGCCCTGCCCAAGCACACTACCAGCCTGCTAAAACTCCTCTTGGTGAGATAAACATGCCTTGCAAAACTCAGGAAAAAAAACACGTCTGGAAGCTATTGTAACATTGCAGCTCCTGCAAAGATGTGTCCTTATCAAAGCTGTCCAGTCAGCTGCAGATTTAGACTCTCGGGGCCACAGGGCATCGCTGGCAAAGCCAGAATTACTGGCATTTCTGCCTTGCTTTTTACCTCCATGGAGCTCAACCTGTCCAGCCAAATGTATGCTGCATTGCAATTGAACAAACCTTCCTGTGAAATGGAGCTAAATTTGACTCTGGGAGCTGAACATGTACTGCTTTGGGGCCAGACTTGGGTGAAACACCATGTTCCTTAGAGGGGTCCCCTCCTCAGTGAGGCAACGTGGGGCAAAGCCCAGGAGCTGAAGGTGGCCAGGGCTGCAGAGCCCAGAAATGCCTCTGCGTGGTTCCTTGTTGTGAAATTCTCGGAAATCACTCATTGGGAAGGAACAGGCCTGAGAGTCCTGATTTAAAGAGCAGCTAGATATTAGCTCATCATTAGAGGTGGCACGGGGTGTTCAGTGGCTGTGTTTGGAGCTGGGGCACAACAAGCAGGCTGAAGGACAGACATTTGGGTGTACATCCACAAGAGACAACCCTCTCTCTCCCAAACCGGGCAAACTCATATAAGACTGCGCAAACCTGACTAAAGCTTTCATCCACTGTGGCCATTGTAAACCTCCATTTATTACAGCCCTATCAGGAGCAGTCCTCACACCACCTCCATAAGATCAACCATCCAGTCAATCTTCTAAAAATTAGGCTTAGCACAAAGTCTCAGTGAAGGGGTCAGGAAGACCCAAGAGTCCTATGCCCTTTCCTCCGTCAGCTCCTCTTACCCTCCCCTGAACTTTCCTCCTCTTTGGCAAGAAATGTCAAAAGTCAGTTCCATGACTTTATGGACAGATCTATATAAAACAGTGACTCAGTCTGCACTCACTTACTGGCAGAGATGTATCAGCTGCAAGCCACTTAAAAATGGTGAAATAGAAAAATAACAATTAAACAGAAAAAGAAAACATTCTGGGCCAAAACTTTTGGGTGTAAAGTCTTCCATATGTGTAAGCAGTATCTGCCATTTAATTTTAGAGATGGACCCAAAGAGTTTCTTTATGAGTCTCTTCTCCCTTGAAGCCAGAAGATTGACTCCAGGGAGGATTTCTGTCTATTTGTCCAGATCTCATTTCTACCTACTTTCACAGTAAAGCTCATGTTAAAATAAAAAGGGGGTGGTGGGTGGTGGTGTGGTGAAGGTATAATCTACTCATTAGATATTTCCTAGTGCCAAATTTACAGCTGTAAGCAGGGATGTAATTCAGGATGGTCCAGAAAAGTTCCTGTTCTGAATGCCTGGAGGATATTGTTCTGCTCATTGTCAAAAAATGCGATCATTTTTGGTCACTTTAAGTTACAAGTCTCAGGAAAAAAGGAAAACTGGTAGTGATTTCAGATGCTTTTTTCTCCTCTCAGAAATTAAAACCAGTGTCTGGACTCGTGCCTTTGAATTTATTTATCTTTTTAAAATTAAAACAACCACTTAAAAAAAAAAAAGCAGCAGCTACTGGCTTTTACTTTAGCTAAAAGTTTCTGGCAAGTGTAACGCCAGGATTTTTTTTTTTTTTTTTGTATGGGAACTTAGGGGCAAGTTGGTGTGAGAAACTTTCCCAAAGAATCTGTGTAAACCACACCAAAACCTGACAAACTCAACCAGTCTGGAAAGGTCCAGGAGCGAGAGGAAGGCACATCTGCAGACAGGCTGGGGACATCAGCAGTTTTCAGCTGGCTGCCTGCAGCAGCAACGGCTTCTGCATCCCCTCAGGCGGCAAGGGGGTTGGATTTGGGGGTGCTGGAGCCAGCAGGACACCTGGTCCAGGCAGCCTTTGGCTTCTCCCCAGAGGATCTGAAGGGAGCCTCAGGAACTGAGGCACTCCTCCCTTGCGGGCAGTCTGGGCACCTGACTCCTGCGGGCTGCTGGGGAAATCCCAGCCAGCGCCTCTTAGTACTACAGGCAGGTGTCCAAACCTTTGGGCCAGAGGGCAAGTGAATCCTTGAAACTTTACTGTGGACACAGGAGAAATCCCCATGGAGAACAGGACTAGAATTTCTCTGCAGCCACAGGTGAACAGGTCTCCAGAGGGAAGAGGACAAACAGATCAGTACAAGCATCTTCAGTGATGTGAATTACGAAGGAGCGGGCGCAGGGTTGGAGAGCACAACCTCCCCATTAAAATGTGGCTTTTTGGCAGGGGGGATTCAGAAAAACAGGCAATTCTCATTGGAGGTCTAGTCACTGCATGCCTTTGGACAGTGCACTGCCCTCTGCTCTGAGCTCCTGTATCGTCATCGCTGAAACAGGGGCATTTCGTGCCAGCACTTGGTGAGTTATGGAAGAGCCTTCCTTCAGGCTTAGGCAGGGTGCTGAGTGCTTCCACCTGCCCCACAGAGAGTTTTGAAGTCTAAATACCACCACCATTAGCCTCGTAGGCACCATCACATGTCTTTTCTCCCCTGCTCCAGGCTGGAGAGGGAAGTGTGGTCCTACCTGCTCACACCAACACAAGCCCCAGTTCACCACCTTTCTCTTGGAGGTTGTGGTACCTCGACCTGAAGGCAAACCTCTTTCCTGGCTGCCATTTCTTTCTCTCCCCGGTCCCCCGCCTTCCTGGTTCAACTTGTTTCCTGTTCTCAGACATTTGCAGCAAATGTGTGTCTCTTGCTTTGTCCTGTAAACTCCGTGTGACCATGGGAACGGTTCCTGACCCAGCTGGCAGCCTGTGTGCTCTTCTCATTAAACTTTGGCTCTCACCTCAACTGGATCTTTAGGCAACATCCAGGTGAGCACAGCTGGGAAAACACTTTCATCCATCTCAAGGATGCACATGGCATCGCTTCCCAGCCTGCCTTTCACCGGAGGAAACTTCGCCCCATGTCTCTGCTAAAACACCGTCCCTCTCCGCGCTCCACTGCGCTTCCTCAGATCAGTGCCATTTACACAACTGCCTCCCCAAATCCTTTTTTCAGGGCACACAACCAAAGCAAAACCAGAGGAAGTCAGCAAAGTGGTTGGTGCAGGGAAAGGCTGTACCAAATTAGAGAAGGCCAGAATTTACAGGCAATGGTATTTTGTGGAGCCTGAGCTTCTTATTGAACCTGTCAGAGCATCTGAAATATTTTTGACAGTCAGAACCAGTGGTGCACAGGGTCCTGATTCCTGAATTTGCGCAGAAAACTTCAAAGCACTGTTACGTGGCTTGAAGAGCCACATGGATCCCACCTGTTTCTTAGCCCAGCTGGGTGATTTAGTGCTTCACAGACATCTCCCTCTCACCAGCTGGATGCTCACAGCTTGAGCAGGCAAACAGCACTGACTGGGGTCAGCATCCACCTCCTGTGCTCGCACCTACTTGGGGCACTGAGGAAGGGCTATGGTCACTGGCACGGTGCAATCCCCACCTGTGTCCCCCCCAGCGGGCTCCAATGGGGGACTCCACACTGTCCCACCACCAGAGGGATGGGGGAGGGAGGCAGGTGGGCTTGCAAGCCAGCCCCATGCCATGGTTATACCCAGTGTTTGACAGAGGGCAGCCTTCAGCCCTTCCTGAGAGTGGGAAGCAAGCCAGGGAGCCCACCTGAGGGGGCCGGCACCAGGTCAACTTGCGACCCAGCTCCACAGTCCTGAGGAACCGTGGTCATCTGTGAATTTTCCCAAGCGCCTCTGTCATCCAGATCCCTGGAGTACCCGGCGGAGGTGGCCCATCATGTCAAGAGGGCAGACCACTTGGGAACCATTGCTTTCTAGCAAAAGCTTGCAAATCTTCCCTTAAACATCTGGGAGAGGAGGTGGGTTA
The DNA here is from genome assembly GCA_017639485.1 of Pluvialis apricaria. Lineage (NCBI taxonomy): Eukaryota > Metazoa > Chordata > Aves > Charadriiformes > Charadriidae > Pluvialis > Pluvialis apricaria. The sequence goes on along the minus strand of CM030011.1, from coordinate 64,782,395 downwards.
TCTGCCTGGCCTTTCCAGCCAGTGTGTCCAACCCAGAGCTGCAGTAAGTAAACGGGGTGGAAGATGACACAGAGTTTTGACCGAGGAAATTAGTATCTCCTGCTGCTTTCGAAGGGTGCTGGCGTTAGCCCAGAAGGAGGACCTGAGGCCTCAGAGGGGCTGTGAGAGCCATCTTTTAACCACTGTATGAGAGTTACTGTAAAATAAACTCTCACGGCTGTACCCGGGGAGGACTGAGCCGCAAGCGGCTGTGTGCGTGTGCACGCGCGGGCATGAACAGAGCACACTGCAAAGTATCGACTGCGTTTTGAAGAATGTGGTTTAAGGCCATTCTGGGGATTTCCCAGCTCTGACAAAGAATTTAATTTCCTTCTGCAGGGTGGGAAAATTCAGCAGGGGGTTGCTCAGGACACTGAACAGAACAGCTACGAAGTGGAGGCAGGGTCTCCTGCCGTCAGCAACTGTGTTGGGTCCAGCCACAGCAAGGTATTTAGGCGCACGGAGAGCACTTAGGCTCCCAAATTCTCTGGGTTTCACCTCTGTGGATCTGGTCCTAACAGAGCTGGAGCCAGGCCTGTCTGCTTTATGTGCAGTAACAGCCCCCAAATCTCATGCTAAAGGAAGGAGAGGGTGGCAGAAGGTCATCTCTGTGGCTTAAGCTGGAAGTGCAAGAGCTTTCACTGACAGGGCAGATGGCAAGGCCAAGCTTGCCAGACCTCTACCCATTCCTAACAGAAGAGAAAATATGCTTTTCAAATCAGAAATCTTCCAGATTTACAGTGAAAAAAAGCAGAAACAGAAAATATGCGGGGAAGGGGGGAGAAAGGGAAAGCGTGTCCTAACTCTGTGAAAGATAATTTCCCAGAAAAAAAAAAAAAGAAAGAAAGAAAGAAAGAATATCTCAAAACATGAAAAATCCTTGGCCCCAGTTCTTACAGTCCAGTTCATTGGGTGAGTTCTGAAAGGAATTTCACTTGGTGTGCAGAGTGAGGAGATAATTGGAGAGGCTTTGAAGAGAAGGGTGAGTCTGGGTTCGTGCACTTTCTTGCAGTACCCTAGGACTGGGAGATCTTCATGCAGCTCTCTGTCACCGGTGCCTTGTGTGACCTCTAGGTAAGGAATTTAAATCACCTATGCCACAAGATTCATTGATATAATAGGTGATAACGGGATGAAAAAATGTTTTGATTTATAAGACAAGCTTAAAAATCTACATTAAAAATATGTAGACTGGGATTCATCTGAAATGTTTCCAGTAAAGCATCAACAACAAATGCAGTTTGTTTTATTGGAAGGTCAAATATAAATAGTCCATCCAGTCCAAAATAAGCCTTTTTGTTTAATTTTCATGGTTTGGAAAAAGGTGGGGAGAAGAGAAAAGTATTATCTCTATTTAAGAGAAGTTAAATATAGATTAATCTGTGTAATGTTTCAAAACAAAAACAGGGATAATTTTTGAAATATCAGACTAATTTACTTCTCTTACCTAATAGATTCAACTTGAGTCATGTTAGTTGAAATTAATAAGCATTTTTGGAGGAAATGAATAAAAAAGGATATATATTGGGAAGAATATGCAAAAAACAGCAGTGCCTCCCAACCTTGCAGGAGTTTGGGGAAGGTGAAGTCAGACGTATGAAATCCTCAGAAACTATGTGACGAGATGCCAGATAAGTGTCTCAGAAAGACAGGATTTGATTGTCAGGGGCCTGTTCTCACGGAAAATAAAAGGCTCCAGTTTCTGTACAATTATGTACAGACAAGACATGTGTTTTCACTGCATGGCACCAAGCCTGGAGTATATTTTTTGCTCCTGATTTACACGGAAAACTTGGCATGAGGATGACCCACACAGCAAGAAGTGGGCAGATTTAATACAGATGCATGGAATAGCCTCTCAAATTCAAAAACCTTTAGTGTCAGGCATAGTTGCTCCGACCTATCTACGTGATACCCTCCATAGGGGCCTTCTGAGCTTGGGCTGGGGTTTTTAGGTGTTGCCTCTGCGGATTTATAAAGGAAAAACAATTTATCTTTGTGCCCTTCTACCTATGCCTGGGATTTTGCAATAGTAGGGCTTTTGGACAACAGTAGTCTGCAAGAGAAGGTGAGGTGGGGCTGGGAAAGGAAAGGATTCTCTGCCTGGGATTACAGCAGCTGTCAACGTTTCTTCTTTGGGTGCTTTTTCACAGGCATTGTCTCCAACTCCTTCCTTCCAAGGCTACAGGAGCAGGAGACTGGAGATGCTTTTTCATCCCAGTCTTGTTTGGGACGGTGGGAATTCAGAGAGATGTGGAGTAATTCCACTTCTCAGCAGCATCCGCCTGTCTGTGCAGCCCTTAGAGCCATTCAGAGTGGTCACCAGGCTCAGTGAGTATCAGAAATGGAAGTTTTGAACTTCTCTCTGCTGGTCCTCCCTCTGCTGCCTTCTATGCTGAGTCCCTCAGAACCGTTTTCCAGCTACGTTAGCCAGATCACAGTCGACCCATGACCAGCAGCACCTCAAGGCCCTGACAGCTCTTCTCCCTCGCAGACTGGCTTCTTCAAGACATGCTGCAGAGTGTTTGCACCACCAGCCTTCATGTCTGTGGACCTCCGTTGGCAAGCGGCCCATTCACCATCTTTCATGAGCGGTAACATAACCAACACAGAGAATTAATGTTGCTCATTTAAAGAGGAGGTTGGCAGTTAGTACCAGGAACAGCTGTGCCCCTTTCAAGATTTAATCAAGGTCTACAAACAAGCCAGAGGAAGAGACAACAGGCTTCGAGTAACAAGCTGACTAGTCTGACTCTGACATTTTCCTTCTGTACTCCCAGGGAAGACCCTCCCTTCAGGGAAAGCAGACAGCACAGATACGCAGTGCTAGAAGTATCATCTGAAAGCATAAAATGGAAAAGTCTCCCTCTTCAAGCAGGTCTCCAGGTGATCTTTCCTCGTGAATGTCACACAAAGCCACACCATAGAGAGATGTGTCCTTTGAGAGTTAAAAACATCAAGGCTGTCTCACTGAGGACAAAAATTCTAGTTTAATTTGTGTTCCAAAACGTCGCTAATAGTAGCATGGCTCTATCCTGGCATACGAAGTTTTCAAGGACAGCATGAAAAATTTGCTTGTGCGCATTCAGGGTGACCATGGGTGTGAAGTATCACACGCATAAGCACATATCTATGTATGTGTATATATATACACATACACACATATATATATACTGCAACTGTGATGGGCTGAAAAATCAGGCCCTCAATATTTATAACTTTGGCTCATATCCCAAGCAAAGCAGCCCTATTGCAGGAGCTCTATTTGTGGCAATGGGATCTACACACTCCATTTTAGTTCTAATCCTAGGCAAGCTGGCAGACATAAGGTTTTATGGGAAGCAGAACAACTAATCCGTGCTGAAGCGCAATGCAGAAAGTTTCCTAAGTATAGCGTCCCCTCAGAAATATGAGGGCTCAAATTAACCCCCTAATTCCTCTTTATCAAAGTCAGCCAAGCTTGGGGATGGTAAATTGATTACGTGGCCAACTCCAGCAGCCCAGGCTTTTACAGCAGATGGAGTACTTATGGGAGAGGGCTCTGAGGAAAGTGTAGAAAAAGGACCAAATTAGCAAGACATGGAAATCTCTCAGAGCTCAAAGTCTGAGCACAGTTCTGCTGAATCCACATCATTCACAGCAGGATTTGGGAGGACTTGGGTCTTGCTTGGAAACCCTGATTGATCTGTGAAGAAAAGAAAGTCCCTGGCTGAAGCAGACCCATGGGTTTTCCCTGAACATGAATAATTATGACCCTGAAATGTTGTTCGCTGCCCCTTGGCATTATTGCCCAGTGTGGGCTGTACCCTTTGGCCCCTGATATTCCCATCCAAAAACATGACTGTGTCCAGCTCTGCTCTAGTTCCTGGGCTGCATTAAACAATCAAAGAAAGGGTTTCATTCTGCTGTGTGAGTATTGGCTCAGGGCCAGCTGTAGAGTGGAGGTCTGGTTACAAACTTTCTTACAACACAAAAGTGTGGCCAGGTCCAGGCTTTATGTTTGGACACATCTCTCCCAGTCAAGGCGAAATTTCCAGTTGTTTGGATGCTGAGTCAGCAGAAACGCTGGGAATTTGCAAAGGATTTTTTGTTTTCTTTCCCCTTCGAACCTTGAAACCAGCTCAAATTTTTTTTTCCAGCTTTGGCCGGTGGTTCACATGGCCTCCCAGCTGAGATCTCTAACAGGAGATTGCCAACTGTACTGGGAGTTTTCTGTGACCCTGACAATTGGCCCAGAAAGGAGGGAGCTGAGACCTATCATGCTCATTTTGTGTGAGATCCTGGAGGGACTTACAACTAAAGGTCCTTCTTACCAAAGTGCAACTCACAGAGTCAAAGTAGCAAAGAGGGTAGAGGAACGCAATGAAAACATCTAATGTAGAGGAGCTCTTGGATAATATTTCTCTGCTGAACAATCAGTAGTTTGTGGGATTTTTTTTGCTTTAATGAGTAATCCTGGGAGACTGAATATTATCTAGAGGAAAATTTTCTGATAATGAAAACCACACATTTTGGCACACAAATTCAGCCTCATGAACCCTAAAGTAGGAACAGGTTCACCAGCTTCTCCCTTCTTAATGCCCATGGAGAAAAGAGAAAAGACTATAGAGCTGGCACTTGAAAATTCAGTCTTTTTCACTACTGATGGCTGCCACAAGAACCTCTGCTTCCATAGCACTGATCCAAAACTGAAGGTCTGACCCAGGCAATAGCTATGTACTGACAAATATGCCCACTTATCCCATGACTCTTCTGACTTAAAGTGTCAGTGAAGAGTCAGAGTACTTCCAACCTCACCTAAGTAAAACTGGTGTCATTTGAAAGCTCAGGAAAAGATATTTCAGACAAATTAAGGGTCTGACTTGGGGGCTACAAATGAAAAAACCCAGAGCTAACGAAGTACAGTGTATAGAAAAGTCTTCCTGCACCAATTTATGAATGATCCTAGACAAAACCCCTCATCTCCCTGACCCTGAGAGCTGAGCACCTAAATGTCTAGGAAGGCTGCTTGTAATTTCCTCTAAACTCAGACAACCAAAAGGATGAAAACGTGGGTCCCTTTTATATTCTTTTTGCCCTGTTTTTTTATTCCCTTTCTTTTTTCACATGTGGGACTTTTCAAGAGAAAGTGGTGTCTCAAGCATCTGGGAATGGAGGAATAGTTGGGGCAAAAAACATGGTGAAGAATTTCCCAGGTCTCTGGTGGGGCGGAAGTTGTGTGAACTGCAGCCCAAACAGTTTTCATGCACCCTCAGAAACCTATAAATGTTTTCAAAGAATATTTACTAGCAACCTTTTCACTAACGTTTGCCAAACTCATTTGAAAAGGGGAGCGAATTTTCTGTCAGAGGAGCAATTCCTAGCAAGGGAGCCACAAGCCCCTTTGAGCTGCCTTGAAAAAAAAAAAAAAAGAAAGAAAAAAGAAAAAGAGGAGGAGGGGGAAAAGCATCTGTAAACCATAGTCTGCAATTTTAGCTTTGGAGCTCAAGATAATAAGACCACTGACTGACAAATTCCAAGAGTATTTTCCTATTTATATTAGCTTATATTTATTTGTTCAATATGTGAGGATGTGATTCCTTGCATTAATCATTAGCTTGGTAGAGCTTTTCCTGCTTCCTTGCCAAGATTAAAAAAGAAAAAAAAAAAAGGACACACACCAAAAAAAAAAAAAGAAAGAAGTTTCCATGTAGATATAACTAGTATTACATGAAATAACCCCCCCCTGTAGGAAAGGGCAGGACAAGTTGTCAGGACAGCCCTGTAGTCTAGGGTTTTATTTATATCATTGTTGCTGGGAGATTTGTAAAAAGGCATGCAGATGCTCTCCTCATGGAAACAAACAGGCCAAGTTTGAGCCGGATTTTCAGAGAAGGTCTGGATAAACCTCTCTGAGCCATGTCACCCTTGAACTCAGTCCTCCATATTGAATAACCCAAATTACCACTTTAGTTTCTCTTCAAGGGTAGGTAGGGTGTTTGAGACCCCAGCTTTCCAACCTGCAGTACAACAATGGCCATCATCAGGACATACACCCAGGCTCACCTGCCTTCCATACCAATAGCAGCTTCTCTGGAGATGCCCACTAGCTTAATAAGGTGCTTAGTACCATACCAGGGTCTTAAGCTCTGGAATATACTGGGGCATGTTCCAATGTACATGGACACTGAACCCATTCAGACGTCAAACTGTCATTCTGGTATGGAAGTATGACTGAGATGTGTAATACGAATCTGTCCCCATTTCCTGAAGAATGTGCCCTTTCTGTGTTTAGTGCCAGAATTAATAAGCTTGTCCACCCAGTGCAAACACAAGCAATTGTTTCCATCAGTTGTCAGCACCAGTAGGAGGAAGCAAGCAGTTGGAGAGATGCCTTCCAAGAAGCTGTTAATAAAAAGGGAGGGGGGAAGTGAAGGTCCTATACTGGGGTCAGTTTTCATACTGGCTGAATTATAGCAGAGCCTTCAAAGAAAAGGAGACTCTGCCTTGCACCTAGAAAAAGTCAGAGGCCAGGAGTAGAGTCAGGCTTGCATTAAATAGTCAAGAGCAGCTATGTGAGCTAGTAACTTAAGAGTCAATGAAAAGATAGGGTTCACGCTGGGCTGGGAAAGCAGGGAAGATTCCTCTCCTGAACAACACGTAAGGCAACTGCAGGGAGAGAGAAAGGGAGTATTATAGGTGGGACTCTGTCTGCTGAATGGAGGAGCTTTTGAAAATGATTCTTGGGGTTCTTAAAATGCTGTACAGGACTGATAAAAGTTGCACCCTCAGTCTTCTCAGGCACTGAACCCTCTTCCTCTTCTCCATTCCTCTGTATTCTATGACTTCAAACAAACAGTCTCCTCTGCACCATAAACATTCATCAGCTGCCAGGGTCAGAAGGAGGGAAGGTAATGTTTTCTGTATTACTTTCATGCTGGTGGGTAGAGGTAGCTTAACAACTGATGTTTTCTGGTATGCTTGAGGAGCAGGTGAAACTGTAGCACTATCTAAGCAATCAAGTCTTTCCCTCTTAGCAGAGAGACACGTGTCCTGGCAAGCATTGCTTAGGCAGTTAACCCACCAACTTAAAATTCATCCTGTACTTTGACGTGAGTCATCCAAGTGGGGAATTGAAATGTCCAAGGTACACAGGCTTCTCCCTGCCCATGTGGGATAGCTCACCACAACAGTTCTTCAGAAACAGGGCCAGTCCAGGGCTGTGTGACTCAAACAATCAGGTTTCCATCTCCTGCCTTGGGAGACTAGTCCACTCATAGGAAAGTTTTCCTCAAGCTAATTTTTCCTTTGCTCAGCCTCAACCCACTGCTCTTAATTCTCTGCATCTTGCGTTAGCCCCCCTCCACCCTGGACCTCCCTGAATGACTGATCTTTCTTCTTGGATGATCTTCAGATATTTGCACATCATTATTTTTCTCTCCTGCTAAGTGGTCTTGTAGCCCATAGTAATGCTTTTGTGTCATAATGTTTTGGGTCTTGTGTTTATCTGGAGTAATTTTCTTGTCTTCTTTTTACGAAAAAAATGGCTAAAAATGTAAATGGAAAGCAAAATCAACCAGATTCACTCACGAGTCAGGATGCCATCTGCCAAAGTGTCTTCCAGAGCGCTTTTATTTATGGCTGACTTTCAAAACTTTGCAAATGAAGCAACATAATGGAAATGTTGGCACTACCTTATCTTTTTTTCTACACTAACGTAGAGACATATGAACACACCAGGGATTCATGGGTGTGATCCTTTGACCCTGTGGAAGCCCAGTTGGGAATAAATAAACATCTCTTTGTCTTCACTTTCTTTCTTAGAACTTCCTTGCGTTCATTAGTAATCATCCTTACCATTATCTTATATATCTACAATGTCAGGCATCCCAAAAGATACTTATGTCCTGGATGCAGTGTCCATCTGTTTTTATACTAGGAGCAGCAAATGCTATAGCAGAGGAACCCCACATCTCATCTAACAAATATCAGCTCCTTGAACAGGAAGATGCATTAATGAGAAGGTGTAAAAAATCATGACAGGGCCAATGAAGGAGTCTCCAGGGAAATATTTTGTAACTGGTTAAACACGCATGTTTAGACAGGGGAGTCACCTTCTGATAGTGACTGCTTTCCACCCCTTGCAAACAAGCTTGGATAACTCGCTTAGCCTGCAGTATCTCCTTTGTAGGCATCTAAAATTAGAGTAAGAAGAAACACTGAAGTGTGAGAGTTATACTTTAACGGTTCTCTGTAAAATGGGAAATTAACAGCAACATGTTCTAAGAGGATAAGTATCTTACAAACATTCTGAAATTCTCAGATACTTCAGACACTGAGGCCACAGAAGCAGCTGCATTAGATGGATTGGATTGTAGTTCATTTCCTCTTTTTGTCTATGAGGCTTTTGACTTAAGTCATTCATACCCAAAAGGTAGGATGCCACTATGGAAGCACTCCATTCCTTCTTCTGGAGTGGATCACAATGGCTATTTCACAACAAACACTGAGGCTAGCCAGAAGCTCTGAAGCACAGTGCTGCAAATGCAAGTCCATGATTTCCAGCCCTGGTTCTGTGAATTACTCCTAAAAGGGGCATGAATGATGACTGCAATAAAATTCTTCATCTCTGCCGCAAGACAGTCTTCTCATATGACATTTCTAACAGTGCCTTCATTGGAAAATCCATAAAATAATCCACAAGCTGAAAGGGACATCACTACTATAGGAGGGGTGGTAAGGTGGCAGTAACATGGAAATTGTCCAGGATCTGGGAGTTAATGATGCTGACAACTTAGAATTTAATTTTTCAGGAAGAAAGTTTATCTACCTTTCTCCCCATTGGCTGCAGTGGCCATACCTGTAGCACAAGGCTCCAGGCCCCAACTGCTTAGACGTTATCGCTTGCTGGCTTTTTTTCCTGCAACATACTGCATTCTTTCTAAACATCTGTTTGCACAGAGTGTTGAAAAGACTGTGGTTATTCATTTACTCACATTTTGACATGGCATTGCTGAGTGATTATATTAGCAAGGCTGATGAGTTTTCTTTACAAAGGGAAGCCCCGTGGAACAACATGAAACAGGCATTGTTGCAATTTTGCTGGAAAGACAGAGGGGAAAAATTCAAACCCTAAAAAAGCCCTAGCTCACGGCATGTCTCCACCCAGCAACAGAAAGGCAAGCCAGAGATCTCTGAACAAGCCCTAATTAAGGCAACAAGTTCAGAGAGCAGCAGGCAGCACCAGGGGGACAGGCTGGCTGGTCTAAGAGTAGCACGGCTGAAATCACCTGCCTGACGGTGTAAAACCCCATTATTCCTTTGGAACAGAAGTGGCTTGGGCACAGCACTGCACGGTCACAGCTGGACGTCTTCTGCACTCCAATCAGATGGAGGGAGAGGCTGTGTGTCATGCAGTGACCTGGACTTCAAGAAACTTGTGTTCTGCTCCAGGTCTGGTAACTGATTTGCTGTATGCAGAAAAAGCCTCAGCTGTGTACAGTTCCAGTATGTGTCCAGTACTTCAGCCGCCTCTCCTGTATAGAGGCAAGGAGGGTGATTTGAGGCTACCCTCTGAAGATCTTGTACTGTAAGCATCTTCTAGCCACAAGCAACATGAATGACTGCCATAAACAGCTTGTTTGATTGTACAATTGGCTATTGTTTGGTGTCTGCAGCCTTTTTGTGGCCTTTAAGCTCTGCATCTCTAGGAAGCACGCTTTCAGAGTATTTTCCTACCATTACAGTGAAGGTCCAGCAGAAACCCTCCTTAAGCTAAGCCTCCTCTTTCTTTTTCTTTTTTTTCAGGTTGAAAAGTAGAGCAGATTTAGAAGGGCTTTGTTTCTGCTGCTTTCACTGTGAATTTATTGCTCATGAAAGGACCTAGGCTGATAGCTCCAACAGTTTCATTTCATTTTCAGAAGAGCAACTGCAGAGGCGGGCATTGGCCAATCCCCCGGGGCTGGGATCCAGCACTCATGCAGAGAGTCAGCAGGTGCCCATCCTCACCACAAACTCAGCTCTCCTTCTGAGCTGGCAAGCTGGGCTGGGACAGTCACGTCAATGCTACGTGCCGTGGCACAAACAGGATCATCTCTCCTGCAGTCATCACCAGGAGGGTTGGAGACAGGGGGGCTGCTTTATGTGTGCTGAAATCCACTTTAAATCCAGTTCCTGGAGGGCAGAAGGCCTTCCAGGGCCAAAATCTGAGACTCCATAAAGCCAAGGCTATCTTGAAAGCTTGTCCCCATTTCAACCATAAGTCCCCAAATTCTTTTCTGTTCTCTCCTTCAGAAGAAGAGGTAAATATGCTTTCTGAGAGCATTTCAGGCTAAAAACTATGACTTATATAGTGCCGGAAGCCACACTAGATAATCTGCTGGCTTTCAGAGGAGTGAAACGCTTCCTCCCCACAGCACCCCACTGACAATCTCAGTAGAGATTAATGGTGCAGACAGATGTGCCCTCTGCCAACAGCTGTGCTGATGGGAGAAATCTCTTCCCCTTGTACTTGTCACACCTCTCCTGCCGACAACTTCTCCCATTGCATGCTCCCCTTACCCGTTTCAGCCACAAGGAGCTGGATTTGTTAACTACTTAAATAATCAGTTCTTTGCAAACTTGGGCCAATCAAATTGGAAACAAGTTGGGGAACTTTTACACAAGCAGCTCTACTGTTGTGTGACTCAAAATAGAGAGCACGTGCCCACAACCTGGACACCTTTTCTTCTCCAAGGGGCTCATGCTCAAATAGTATAATGGACACCAGTTCCTGGAAGTACATCAGGGGAAAGTTGCTCTGCTGCTTATTGCTTTGTTTCTTCCTGTGGCTAAAATCAGAAGACTTCACTGTATTGGAAATCTGAGCCCTCCTCCCTTTTGGAGACTGACTGAATAGAAGGGTTCCCCATGGAAAAAACTGATGACCTTTAAGAGGTGGCTTCATAGCAATCCTGGAATCTTTTTTTTTTTTTTTTTTAATTTCCAGCAACAGAAGAGTCTTCAGGAGCAAGGATCTGAGATCACAGATTTTCAGCAGAGTCTGCGTGTTGAGTTGCTTTCTTTCTTTTGGAGTACCCCATTTATGGAAGAATCACCGAGCAGGAGGGATTCTGTGCACACACAAGGGTGTCCCATGCAGCCCCATACTTCACACAGCTGTGACAGCAGGGAAACGTGTAAGCCAGTGGACAGTGCTCATGGCATGAAACCCACCAGTCTGTATTTGATGCAATGGTTCGTTCTCATCCTTTAGTCTGTGGGTCAGACCTGTGACTGGGACACTGGTTACACAGAGTCCCAGACTGGGAGAGAAGCCATGTAAGGGTGTGCTAGCCAGTGGGACCCTGGCTCATGGGATCTATTAAAAGCAATTTCTTTCCCTCCTTTCTTAGCACCCCAATTCTTCATCTGTCACATGCCTTGACAAAATGCTGTTTCATGTGTCAAAGTGGAGCAATTATTCTACACATATATTCATCTTCAAGGACAGCTTGAGTCACTTGAGGTTTCATTTAGGCGCTGGGGTAGCAGCTAATATCTCACAGAAGAGCTCCAGCTTGGAAACATAGCACTGGGCAAGTCAATATACTCACGCCTCTTGGATGCATGTCAGGAGCTCACTGCTTTGTGAGGCTTGGCTAAGGCTCCCAAGCTCTCTCTCAGGGAATTCATCAGTACAGATAGGATCTCTCTCCTTTGTGTGTGCAAGTTTATATTTTGCTTTGGCCCCAGCATCCATACTGATATCATATTTGATTTTTTCACAAATCAACCCCCCGTAGGTGAATGGATGAATCAGAAGGAAGCTAATCGCATCATTTACCTCCCTTTCCTCCTCAGTTGTCAATCATCTCTCTGCTTTTGTGACCCAGAGTTCAGTTGTCTCAAGGTTTATTTTCATTTTAATTTTTGTGCTAATTAAATTTGGATTCCAGGCTTAACAAAAGCAAAAATGGTATTGCTGAGGCTGGGAATCAGGAGTTATATTGCTGTTATCTGAGTCCAGTCAGAGGGCAAGTGATACCAACTTTGCTAGAGGCTCAACAGGCCAGAAAAGAAAAAGGGAGAGAAAAACACAAGATCCTTCCCAACTTGCAGTTTGCCTAACTTGCCTGTTTTTGGGGGGGGGGGGGGGGGGGGGGGGGGGGAGGGGAGTGTTCTCTGTGTGCTCTGGCACTTTGCAAGGTTTATTTAAATCAGCTTATGTTTCCCCACATCTGTGTGTATCTTACCGTATACGTGCCAGCATAGCAGGAGAAAAGCCATATGTTCACATCATTGGTCTACTGTTGCTTTACGTGCCTATGAATGTAATACTGGATGTGTGAGGCACAGAAAAGAAATGGGGGAATATGACCAAACTACTCTTTTCTGGCACACTATGGAAGCAGTTAAAGGTGCTGAATAAGGCTTGGACCAGCTGCGATATGTGTTCTACGCACAGAGGTTAACTTCAAATGACCTCCCTGAAAATGTGTCTGCTCGCCTTTTTTTTAGCTTGTCACTCTAGATTTACAGATGGCCTGTCGTTGTGTTAGGTACAGCACAAGTCATAGTAAAAGGGCAATTCCTGTACAAGAATTACCATCCAGACTAAAGAGGGGAAAGGAAGAGGGAACGTTATAGGAGCCCTGAAATCATCAGAAAATTGGTGGCTGAACAAAAGCTCCTGTCTACATGCTCTAGCTTCTTACCACACAACCTTCTTTCTGAGCAAGCAAAACATGCACATGACTTTTCCATGTGCACACGGAGGTCAGAACAAGGCGCAATGCCCTCCTCCAGACCTCGCTGTGCTACCTGGAAGGTGCCTGGCCCCTGGTCACTACCAACCCTCAGGATCATGTGAGCACTCCCTGATCTGCTCCAGCGCAGAGTCAGCCAGCACCTCTCAAGCAGCTGATCCAGGTGGTATGAGCTAATCCAGCTGACTTTTGCTTGAAGCAGAGATGGCTGCCAGCAGAGCTGCGGGAGAGGTAATCTTTGGCTGGAGGGCTGTGCCAAGCATCTGCAAGCTGTAATGGCTTCAACCGACACAGCCACTTGCCGGCTGAACATCTGCTCGCAGCTATTTATAAAGGATAATTGGTACATCGGCATGGTCATGTGTCTGGCTGTGCGTGACACAGTACTTCAGTTGCGACGCTGCTCCCTGAAACTGGGGTTGCCTTTCGTCTCCTTTCCTTTCCTCTCCCCAGCCTTCACAGTCAACCTTGCTGTGGGATAACCACCGGTTGAGCTCATGGTGGAGTGAGATGGAGTGGAGAGGGGAACAAGGGGAGAGGATTGTACTAGAGCATTTCTCACCCTGTTCTCTCTTTCTTTCTGTGGTTCACATGTATGTACACGGTCTCATGTGCTACCAGCTGGGATGAGGCCACAGGCAGGGAATGCATCTGATGGAGCTGATCATTGGAGTATTGTTCTGCGGGAAGCTTTGTGTTCAGGTGCAGGCTGCTCTTCTTAGGTAATTGCTCAAGCCCCAGCCAAGTCCCTATCTGCAGGGAGCTGCACTTCCAGTCCATAACACCTTGGCATTATTCTGCTCTCATGAGTCAAACCGTTGAGCGAGTCAAAAGTACAGAAACATGGAACGAATTATCTTTATAGATCAGGTTGTTCAATACCTCCAGCTTCCCTGACTTTTCCTTGCGGGATGTTTCCCTTTCAAAATGATGAAGGTTATTAGGCCTGTGGGCAAGCCGTGATAGCTCTCTTTAGAGAGGACTGGGAGTGATGGATGACTTTTCTATGTCTTCCCCCTCCTCCAAATTAATAATCGTATCCCATCATTTCCCTTCCCCAGATCTTTTTTCCAGTCTTTGCTTGACCTCAAAGAGACATCTTTGCACTGGGGAAAAAAGGCAAGCTCTTTCTGAGAAGAAGGCATCTAAAGAATATAAAAAGTAGAACATTATCTGTTACTGACTAGTCCATCTAGACCCAATAATGACCGTTGTTGGGCTCCAAACCCTTCAGGAAGGGGTTAATCAGCGCGGTGTCTTGGGTTCTTGGAATATTGTGGAAGAAAATGACCGTTCGTGCAAGAAGGAGACCGGATGGGAGCTGGTTGCTGGATGGTAACAGCACATGGCTCGCATAGCGTTAAGCTTGCATCACTCTTTCCGTTATAAATCCTGAGCCCGTTTGGGCTCCAAACTATCAGCTCAAGGATGAGCAATATTTATTTTCAAATCTTGTGCAAAATACTTTGAGTCCTTTTGGAAACCCAGGGTGATGGGGGGGGAGGGCGGCAAGGCATGCTGGATCCTTTCCTCTTTTGCAAAGCGTCCAAATTGTTTTGTTGCTGAAGTTCCAGACCAAAATGGGCTTAATTTTAAGCAAATATTTATTCTTTCTTCAGTCAGGAGGGCCGAGGCAGAAATAAAAGCATCAGTGTTTGACCTCTAGCAAGCAAGTTCAGGCTGTGCAAAAAATGCATGTGGCAGATGAACCAGACTCCAGAGAGAAGCAGCGAGAGAAAGATAGGGGAGGACTCTGTCATGGCCTGGAGCTTAAACTAACAACACTATTTTGTAGGAGCTCTTAAAGAGCACCCTCAGATTGTGCTTGATGTTTATATGGGTGCAGGAAATGACAGCTCCTCTTCCAAACCCAGCATTTAATTCTGATGTTGTCTAACTGGACACAGTTCAGACGAGCCTCAGTTTCTCCAGCAGGACAAGGAGCCAGTGGAAGTGGGAAGTTGACAGGCTGAGGAAGAGCATGAAGGAGAGGAATTCCTTGCTCCTCTGTTTTCTTTCACAAGAACAACCATTAAGGGGCAATTAATTACCCAACAGCACCCAGGTAAGGTGGCTTCTTGCAAAGCATTTCATGAAATGATTAACCACTTGTAATACAAACATTAAAGCTGCTATTACTTCTAAAGTAATATTAGGCTTCCTTAGACTATTCAGTGAGGACAACCACCTTCTGGGGAAGTGGTGACTGATGCTAACTCAGACTTGGAGCTGCTAATCAATGTTACTAACCTGCCTCTTAAAATTCCCCACTGCTTTCTGATGCCAATTTATGCCACTGTTTCCTGTGGAAGACCAGGAGAAAAGATGGCCCTACACACCATGGAGAATACAATTTCTCTTGAAGCTGTTATGATTTCCAGAAGATTTGCCATAGTTGACAGTGTTTGCTTGCATAAGGATCAAACCTCAAGCTTATTTGAAATCTATGGAGTGATACCCATGTTCCTCTGAGTATCTGTTTTTAGCGATGACCATTTTGAGCAGGAGGAACGGGGAATATTTGTCCTTCCTCTTACCAATCCCTCTACTACCTGGTACCATACAGCTGTTGATTAGTACTACAGCTAGGTCCCCAACCTCTGGAGCCCATCACAGACCCAAACACCCCAAGCCTTCATACTAGCACTAGGCACGCTGCAGTGAGTAGCAACCTGATTTTTACCAGGATAACAGCTGAGCACCTACAGTCTACACAACTGTAACAGAAAGTTGGTCAGTCCCCTATTTCTCCAACCAGAGGAATTACCACTAGAATAATGCATAATTTCTTTTCTGTTTAGAAGGCTTCTCTTTGGAGTCAAGGTGGGATTGTGGTCATTTTCCAAAGAGCCACAGAGAACTGAAGACATT
Organism: Pluvialis apricaria; assembly: GCA_017639485.1. Classification (NCBI taxonomy): domain Eukaryota; kingdom Metazoa; phylum Chordata; class Aves; order Charadriiformes; family Charadriidae; genus Pluvialis; species Pluvialis apricaria. Next base: position 64,766,760 of record CM030011.1, on the reverse strand, counting down.
GCCCAGCTCTGTATCCATTTCCCAGGGGAAACGGGACAATCTGAAGGCATTGGGGTCTATTTCAAAGTCACAAGGCTTACTCTGGGAGCCTGCATGAGCTCTTCTTACAAGCAGAGGCAACTTTAAGGTTTTTCATTTGAGCAAAATTCTTCACTTTCATGATGCCTGGGACCTACACAAACAATTCTGTTGTCTAACTCCATTTACCTTTGGGAACTTTCTACAGACTTGAAGAGATTTGGATCACACCTACAAAGCCTTCCACTGGAGCTTGATTCAAGTCCATCAGTTCAGATTTCAGTCTCAGATGAGATATCATACCTCAGGCAGTGACCCACACATGGACAGCAACAGATCTCACAGTCAGCAGCTGGCCTGTGCTAATCATCAGTATCTACTGACACAGACCTCAGTGTAACTCCCTTTGCTGATCTGATTTGTTTATAACGCAGTGGTGGTAAAAACCAATGTATGGTCTCTTGGGGAACTACTCGATAGTTCTTGCTTTGATTGCATGATTCATGTGATCACAGAAAGAAATGCAAATTAAGTATACCAAAAGATAAATGTTACAAATAATAATATATTTTAGAGACTATTTATAGAGAAAGCACCCATTACATTAAAAGAAGAAAAAGTCCTCATTCACTCCTGCCCTCTTTTCCACAAAAGTAAACTACTTAACTTTGTTGTCCTGGTTTGCTTTCATTTACAGCAGGGATTGCTGACCTCCCAAGCCTCTTACCTATCTCCTCCATTTTTTATTTACAAACACTACTTCTCTTTTCTGCATTAAAAACCATTGTGCAACACTAAGGGCACAGAGTAGAGGTAGCATTTTTTTTTCCAAGCTTTCTGTGGCACTGCGTGTCCTTATTGCTCTGTTTGTACTAAAGGAGCAATGAACAGTAGATCCACATATTTTTTTGCTGGGAAGCGTGAGCTGGAGACAGTTACAGGAGGCAGTTGACACAGGAGAGATCTGCAGAAAGGATGGAGCCACTGGAGTACTACTCCATGTTGCAGCCTGGGTTTAGCTTCTGATCTCCCTATAGGCTTTTGTTTAGTTCTTATCTAGAGTTAACATGCTTCATTTTGGTTTTTCAACTTGGATTAAGCAGTCCAAGTTTAATAAAACAGCTCTTTCCTCCTTGATTAGAGAAGCAAAGTATATACAACGCTTCAAAGTTTCACACTTTAGGAGATACTGTAGGACCAGGGAGTTAAAAAAAGTCTCTGAATATGGGATATTTATCCTGGCAAAGAGAAGATGAATTTATCTTCTTTATAGCTTAGGAACTGCTGCTTGTCTTTATGAGGCAGAGAGCTGGAAGCACACAAGTGTGCCCCAATGCCACCTTCTCCTCACACAGGGTGTTAGAAGGTATTTTTTGGACAGGGGGTTGTTTGGTTTTTAAGGGAAAGAATATTTTGGAAGAATATAGACTTGATTCTTTCCATTTTAGATACCAGTAGCAGAATTCCTGTCACTTTCTGAAAGGTTTCTCATAATCCCACAAGGAAAGAACAATGCCCTTAGTGGGAAGTTCTCCCCTTACAATTCCTTCGCCTTCCCTAGTCCATCTTCTCTTCCAAGCTGAGACGTCAGCAGCAAAATTTTGGGGGACATAGAGTTCAACACTCGTGATTCTGGCTCCTTGTTTCTCTCCCCTGCAGGGGCTGGGAGAACAGGCTGCAACATCCAGCAACTAAAGAAAAATAAATGTGGGATCGGTCTTAAGATGATCGCATACTCTGTGTTACACATGCTACTGCCAGGATCTGCAAATATTTGTGTGATCAGGCTCCACAGGGTTTAGAGCAATAAGGACTGAGTTGCTCTCCCACAGCCCCCCCTTTTCCCTCCCTCTCTATTACTCCTCCACCCCTGCTGTTTCCCAGTCCTCCCAGGTTTCAGGATAAGACACACAACATTTTATTATTCAGTCAAAACACTTGGGTGACCTTGGAGGTAGAAGTGTCTGGCCAAATGACATCCCAGAGTTTGCTCAAGCACACCCTTCCCTATTCCACAGCTCCTGCAGATCCTGTGGATTGCAGTTATGTTTTTAATATTATTATTTTCTTTTCTCTCCCCCCTCCACCCTACAGCAATTAAGTTAATTTTTTTCCCTTTCAAGGTTTGTGTCAATGAACATTCAAAGAGTGAGATGTGAACTTGTGTAGAGGAACCTCTGGCAAAACCTTTGAATGCTGTGCATCTGTGTGAGAAGAGAAATGTCAGGAGTAGTTAGCAAAAAATGAATAGCCCTGATCCAACCCTGTGATTCTTCTCCTGCCAAGTTCTCCAGTACTCACTGGATGATCCAGCAGAGCTTTGGCAAGGCTCTCTGTTAAAGCTTTCTTCCTCCTGTTTACCTGCTGTCCGGCTTAATTGGGAAACTTTGAGTTCAATAGGAAATGGTCATTAAGGCTTCAGGTCACGCTAGCAACAACAGGCTAGAGTCAAAACAAATCTAGGTCCACCACCACAACAAGGTGGTGTGGCCCTGATCCAGGAGGGACCGGGGGGGCAGGCGGGAAATCACTGCTCTGAGATTCCTCTGAGCTGCTCTTGTCTCTGTCTGTTGGATGTGGAGCTGTGCCTCCGTACAGCAAAGAGAGGACCTGGCACTTGAGAACAGTGAAAGCAGGTTCCTTTCCAGCTGGGCAATGATCGCTTTCTTGTGTCCCTGCCTGGAGATGACTATCATGTCCATGGACAGTTTCACCATTGTTCAGTCCCGTTGCAGGAAACCAAGCAGCTTTGCCAATGCGTATCTTGCCTTATCTGTAATATCTCTTGGTCTTTTGCTCATCTTCTCCCGTGACCCAAGCTATACCAGTCGTTCCCAGTTAACTGGACTCAATGCCACCTATGTACAGCTCAGCCTGTATACGGCTGCCATTTCCTTGAATTTTCTTCCACATCTGACAGCCAAGCTGGTGATTTACTGATGTCACCTAAAAGATGTGTTGTTTGGGAAGAGAGGAGATATATGTGCGTACACATTTGAGGTGAACTGACTTGTCCCAGGTCTTTCTCAGATGCTTGACAGTACATGCCCTTCCTCCCTCCTCAAGAAGCTCATGTTGACCTACCAAGAAGGCTCTGTTTAACACTTTTGAAAAAGGGACACATTGCTGAAGTTTAGCTGGGAGGGAGCAATGGCAGCCAAGTCAAAGTGCAGCAAGGATTTCACACATGGAAAGAAAAGGTGCTACTTGGTCTATCATAAACCTTGTGGTACAGGAGAAGCAGACAAAAGTCACAAAATTGCATCCTGCTCTCCACCCCCATTTGAAGACTCCCCCTTCTTCCCTTCATCACATCTAACCAGAGCTGCAGAGGGAGGCAGCAATATCCAGCAAGCAGTATTTTACCAAATGCTTAGTTGAAGTGCTGCTCCTACGTTACAAAGCATTTAGGCACTCCAGGCTTACCTTGAAACCTGACTCAGTCTTCCAAGTTACCTCAGCTCCAGGGAGTAAATTCAGCTGGTGGGAACTATCCCAACTTCTAAATTAGGTAGACAGATTGTGTCTTTAATGTGTAGCGGAGGCACAGGGCTGAGCTTAACTCCTCACTCACTGGATATGAGGCAAAGTGCTCGTGAGATTTGGGCTCAGATTTTGTTTCTGAGATGTCCTCTCCCTCATTCTAAGCCCTCCTGAACAAGGCAGAGCAAAGCTAAGCCAAGTCAAGACCCACAGTAAAGTGAAAGACTTATTATGCATCACTCTTTTTAATCCATTTCCTTTGCTCATTTTCTCTCCCCTCTCCCTCCAGGTTGCAAAAACATTATGCAAGGCACAGCCCCGTCTTGTATCTTTGGAACATGCCTAATGAGCTCCAAATCCTACAGTAACCTTAAAACACACACAGTGGTAGAATATGTTTAGTGGGGCAGAGTTTTCTGAGCTAGTCAGCAAAGGCAGGAGATCCAGTGGTTGCAAGGTGAAGTCAGAAGGTAAACCAGAAAATGAGCTGCAAGTCTCTGACTTTCAGTGTAAGGATAATTAACCGCTGCAAGATATTCACTAAACACTTGGTGAAATCAAGGCAGGGAGTTGTCTTAAGATTTGCATGCTGGTTCAACCACAAAATTACAAGTATAAAAGTGGGAATTACTGAGTGAGGCTTTCTAGCCCATGAGAGGGAACAGAGCAATTAGAAGATCACTTTTTTTTTTTTTCCCCTGGCTGTAGAATGCATAAATATTCTTAGGAAATGGGAATAAAACAGTTTAAAAATTTAATTTTAAAAAAATTAGTTTAAAGTGGCAATTCTAGAGTATATCCAGCTTTCTGAAAGAGTAAGGGAGAGGTTATTGAAGGGCATCCTAGAAAATTCCCGGGTCAGAAAATATGAAGATGGGGGCTGAGGCGGGGAAACTGGATGGGAAACTTTTCTTTCTTCTTCAACACCCAGATTAATCTTCTCACTAACACCCTTTAAAAAAAAAAAAAAGGAAGGGAAGGGAAGGGAAGGGAAGGGAAGGGAAGGGAAGGGAAGGGAAGGGAAGGGAAGGGAAGGGAAGGGAAGGGAAGGGAAGGGAAGGGAAGGGAAGGGAAGGGAAGGGAAGGGAAGGGAAGGGAAGAGAAGAGAAGAGAAGAGAAGAGAAGAGAAGAGAAGAGAAGAGAAGAGAAGAGAAGAGAAGAGAAGAGAAGAGAAGAGAAGAGAAGAGAAGAGAAGAGATGTAAATGAAAATGTACAATTGACTAATAGTCTTGCAAGCTTTTTTCACAGTTAAAGTTTTCTTTGTTTTACACAGATACACAGCAAAGGATTTCCAAAGAGTGGAAATTAAATAATCATTCTGGTCTCTTCCACACCTAGATTATGTTCCTTATGCCATTCCCCAGGAGCCATACTTTCTAGATTTTGCTTTGGAGTTCTTTCTAAAGAGACCAAACTTAAGATCCATTTGGCTATTCCAGCTCCTGCACGCCTGCTCTAATTTTGTGGTTTTGTACATGTGGATGCTAATGCAGCTTTCCAGGGCTCCCGGCCTGTCAGGGTGCATGAGAGTCAGCACGGTCTGACCTAGCGAGAAGAATGACTTTGCGCTGATCAAATCTAGGGTAGGGATTAGATCAGCTGCACGGTGAGAATTCAGTTCCCCCTAGGTTCTAGGGCAGCAATGACTGATTGTCTTCAGCAGTGTCTAGTTTCTTGCCAGATAATTTGGCTGTACCTCCAGATTTCTGTAGGGGATAAGTTGAGGGTGTTCACGCTGCTATACTGGGAGTATCAGCTAGATTGCACCACGATTAGATCCAAGGCCTTCCCACAGACAAGTAATGTGGACAGACTGCATATTTGACCTCAGGATCTCTCCTACACCTTAGTATAAGCACAATTACTGTGCCCTTGAAGATGTCCTTCAAGAGGGCTCTTACACAGGCTTCTCAGATCTGAGTGATCTGGTTCACCTCAAGTTATACATTGTACTGCATTCACACCATTGCAAGTGCACCATCCGCTAGGGTACTTTGTGTTTCGCAGCAAAACCCTGCACCAGTACTTTAATGTCCGAGCTGAAGGCTTGCACCAGTCACATCTACACTCTGGAGGTTTTAGGTCTCCTTGTCGAGCATCCACTGAACCCAGAGAGGGATGGACACAAGAACACACCACTCCCTCCTTGGGCTTGCCAAGAGGCTGCTGCGGCGTTATTTCAAGGGCAGAGCCAGGAGGATGCAGATAGCCCATAGGGAACCAAGGGAAATGCCTGCCCAAAGCTGTGCCATCCCTGTGTCTTGAGACTGCCATGCAACAAGACAATTTGTGGGGAGACTCAGTCCATTTAACTCCATGTCAGCATGTCAGCAGGTTCAAAATAGATTTGTAGTTATTACAGGCAATAATTTGTAGAGAGATATTCAAACTTTGTTTCAAGCTCAGGACAGTTGTAGGGAGTACTGAGCTGCTCAGAAGCACAGATAATTTCTTTTTTTGAGTTATGAAATCAAGGTGTGAGGCTGAAAAACAGTGTGAGATTGAAATTAATTCTCTTCAGGTGAGCATTGGAAGCTATCAGTTTCCCCAGCAAATAGCCATGCAAACAAACTAACAAAAAAACCAAACCAAACAAAAAAAAAAAAGACAAAGAAGATGGAGATGGTATGAGAGTCAAATGAACCCAAGGGACCGGATTTATAAAAGGAGGGGGGTGAGTGTCTGAAGGTGTGTCTGAAGCACAGGATCAGCCAAAAATGTGTTTCCCAGAGCAAAAGAAGAGCTAGGAAAAGTGGACATCTCTACTATCACTACTGAGTGGTCCTGAGCAGAACCACAGGAAAGGTGAGGTGTGATAGATACCAAAAGAAGGCAAATACACACAAGGCCTAGAGGGTGCTGTAACTGTACCAGAACACAAGCTGCAGACTCAGGCTGGCGGCGACTGAAAGGAGGAACACGACTGTGTGCGTGCTGTAGGTGCTGAAGTTTCTCTTTGTGGCTCTGTTTCAGGACTACACAATTGAGGTCCTTTGCGGAGGAAATGGTTACATCTGAATCCACTGAGACACAGAAAAGCTAGTGGGAAATAGGGAGTGAATAAAGCTGCTCTAGTCTACGAAGGAGTTCACATGTCACCACCCTCCTAGGAGTGCTTGGCTTCCTACTTTTTACTGGAAGTTATCCTCACAATGCCTTGATGAAGTAGGGAAGCATTTGCTGTGTTTTTCCAGACAAACAAAGCACTGAGTAGATTCAGTAATTACCCTGGGGAGAGTAGATTCAGTAATTACCCTGGGGAATTTCCTTTGTCGCTACCCACACGTGTTTTCAACGTGATGTTGGTTTCTGGATGGCCGTGGTTTTACTTTGATCCACCAGGCCATCTCCTTCAGCTTGCACTAACCAAGAGCTGGGATCTTTCTTCAGTGGGTAAGTCTGCAAGTTACTGGTGCAGCAAAGGTTTTATTACTGGATGTTAGCGGTTCTTTCTGTGAAATTCTGAGTAAGGGGAAGGAAATTCCAGACCAATTATGTAGCAGAGAAAAGGAGCAAAATTCATCAAAGAAACAAAGCCTTGTAAATTAATCACTCAACTGATGGTCTTTTTTATTTTTTCTCCACTCACGTGGACAGGACCCTACATGGCTAGAGGAAAAAAATCCCAATAAAAAGCTTTGGTTTTGCCTACACAGCACAGACTGATTAAAGGCCTTTTGCTGGGTTGTTATCCTTTTATTAGCATGAATCTAATAATAATAATATCACCACAAGTATATTTACTTTGCTGATGCCAGAGGGCCTCCAGGCAACTTAATAAAATGCAGCTCAAAGAGTGCTTGATCATTAATAGGACAATGTGCTGAAATAAAACTGAGAGCAAGGGTGAACTAAAAGCCAAGGATCCATCTCCAGTGCATGTAGGCTGATAATAAGCCAGCTAAAATGTCTGTCCTCTTTTAGCAGCAGCTTCAGAGCACTGTGTATGTTGAACACAATGGATGTGTTAGCTATTGGCATCTGCAAAATAAACAGATCCATATATCCCGGTCTTAGGCTTCTGAAAACAAGATGCTAATCTGTCTCTGCTCAGAGCTCTCTGGCTCTGGCATTTATCATGAGGCCAAACCCACAAAAGGGCAGAAAGAAGACCAAATCCAAAGCTGTGGAAGGCATCAGAAAGGCTTCCAAGTTTTCAGGTGGGTTTTGGTCAAACCTAGTTTTCTCTTGCCTTTCTCTCTTGCTCCAGGACAAAGACAAACCTTTAGCATAAGATGATTTTGAATGCTCTCTGAGTTCCTTAATGACATTAAGAAGTTTCATCTGAGAGCCCTGGAGACTGAATGTGACCTTCTGTTGTTACCATGTGACACAGAGAGTACATTTCCAGGCTCCACGTCCCCCCTTTTTCATCCCTCGCTCACTGCTGTTGGAACTTCATAACCCTTGAAATATTCCTGCTCAGACAAGGAGGAGGAGCTGCATGGACTGAATTCTCCAGCTGTGTCTAGTTGGCATCTGCCACTGGGCAAATGAGAGAAAGGTGTCTATGCTAATGGTTTGAGCAGGATGTGTCATTTTTCACCTATGCAACTTTTCTGCTGTGTCCATTGGGCTGCGCTCCCAGTGATCCATGTTGGTAACACAACCTTCTCTAGAAGTCTGCACCCAGAAAGGGCTCATTCAGAGGTAAAGGAGGTGGAGGAGGCAGTGTACATTTTCAGAAATAACAGAGAAGTGGATGGGAGAGACATGCTGAAGAGGCAGACACTCATGGAGTTGAGTGGAGAGAAGGGAAAAGGACATTGCTCCCGTGGAGATTTGGTTCTGTCTTAACCTCCACCTGCTGTGGACTTTCCCAGCTTGTCCTCCATTTCCCCTTGCCTTTTGGATCCCATCCCTATCCTCTGTGGGAAAGCGCTGGCAGCAGACAGCTGCTAGGGATCAGATCCAAGAAGTGGCTCCATGCTCAAAGCCAGATGTGTGGCAACAGAACATGGATGAGGAGGCGGAGAGGAAAGGAGCTGGGAAGGATAACCTTGAACAGCTGGGAGAGAGGAACGGAGCTGTTTGTCCCATGCCCATGACACAAGCGGCGGAAGGACAAGAACTCTCTGAAGCTGAGGTCTGATATCAGGAAGAGCCTCCATGTGCTGCTGGGTTAGTTGTGACGGCTGTCCAAGAGCTGAATGGACACTTCACCCAAATCTCTCACATTATATGTTGGAAAGGATTGGGGAAGTGGGAGGTGGCATTTCTTGACTGGCATTTTTCCAAAGCAGAAGAACAATACAAATCCATAAACGTTCTCATGTGCTGCCTCAAACAGAGTTGCCGACTGGATCATGTCCCCGATCCTTTAACACTGCCGTATGTGGAGAAGGGCAGAGGGACTGCATTGCATGGTACAGTCTTGACCGTACCGCAGAGGTGCTATTTAGTGAACCCACAGGCTTGTTCTGGACAGGCTGTTGGGGAATATTGCTCAAACCCAAACGCATTTACCTTCACATCGATTTTCAGAAGCCATTTTTGCAACGTGTCAAGACAAAAATCACTGCCAAAACATCCTCTCTGTCCATCCAGTCAGATATTTAGGATGATGGAGGTTTAACAGTCTTCACTTGGCACCAGGCTAATTATTTGAGGTTGCTGCCACACACAGAGAGATCCCACCATCAGGTTCAAAAAACAATAGAAGAGGAATTTCTTTCAGTAAGTGAATTGATTCCTAATTAAATCAGGTATAATTACAAAACGGCTGGTGAGTTTTCTGTGATGAAATTCTCCTTGGCTGCAAGAGTCTATAGCTGCTAGCTCAAAAACCACAATCTGTGCATGGAAACACAGTACATGTAATTAGATTACAGATTAGAAAAGATTTTATCAAAACGTTTGTGAGAACCAAACAAAAAGGTGAGATTTGAAAAAGGTAAAGATAAATACAATAAAAAAAATTTAAACCTAAATAGAAGTTGTAAAGCATTGACCATTTGGACAGTGCACAAATGCACAGTGGGGAGTTGCTATATGAACTCTAGATGTTAACAAATGTGGGGCACACCATACTGAGTTACACATGCTCTGTTATCTGACAAAGATGGAGCCGGGCTCTACAGATGATGTATTTTAAGGTACAGACACATGATGAAAAAGGGCAGAGTTAAGCCTGAACTTTTCCGCCATCCTTCTAAATTACCTTAAGATTGGTGCTGCGTAGACAATAGCTTTTTTGCACAGGATGTTTTATTTTAGCATTAATCTCAACTCTCTCCCTCCCCTTCACCTCTCTGGATCTCTGGGAATGAGAGTGGTTCTCACAGGAGTGCTTTCCTGTGACCCAATTATCTAAACAAATAAAAAACATAAAAGGGTCCCCACCTAAGTCATGTCATGCTAACTCAAACTATTTTTTATCTTCCCTGAAAGGAGAAGCTAAAAATACACATTGTTTGTTTGTGACCAATGATAAATGGACCATGCCTCCTGCTCTCAGGGAGTAAGAAGCCACATCACAAATGAACTTAATATCACTGCATATATCCCTGTCTTCAGCACTCTTGGCAGAAAATCTGGGTTTTTTTTTAATTAATAAGAGGTGTGCTTCTGTCACCCCAAACTCTACATGTCCTTACCTATATATAGCTAAGGCCCCTGTATTGCGAAGAAAAGGTGTCTGAGATGTGGCCAGTTTTGGGGAAAAGTGAACTAGGTGCTTATGGGGGATCCAGGTCATGGCAAGGGACACTGGTATCAGTGTGTTGTACTTCATATCATTCAGTAAATGTACGGAAGGAAGGAAAGTTGGTTTGTTGTTTTTTTTTTTTTCTGCCCAGTGAGTTATCTCCCTGCCTTTGGTACATATGAAGAGCAGCTGAACTCCATTTATCCCTATTTACTCTCTACCACACCCATTAGCTCTGGCTCCAATTTGCAGTTGGTATCTCAAAACTTTAGAGAACAGAAGCAAAGCCACAAAGTCCTCAGGACAGGGACTTCAGCGGCTCCTGTGCCTGTGACACACAAAAGGTGCAGTAAAATGGAGTAATACTGGGTCACTGCTGAAAATCTTGAGCTATGATTTTATTCTGTGTGAGGTTTTATATATTGCTATCTGCCTCAGGGCCGGTCTGCTATTTATGAGATGAATTTCATAGTCAATTCACAAGGAAGAGCATGAGTATTGGGTATTCAGGTCTCTCCTCATGTCATGTAATCCATTGTTTATTTGGAAGGTGTGATATATCATATTTGTTATTCCATACCAGGTATTCTCTAGTTTTGAAAACTCTGCCAACCGCTCAGGAAGGGGTTGCAACATCCTATAACTCTGGGTCTGGAGTGGCAACCTAGTCAATCCACTGCCAGACAGTGTCAGACACCGCCAGGTGATTATTCATTGTAGTCATGGGTTGAAAGGAACATGAACGGACAGATGAGCAATCCAGTTCCTCCCCCCAACACCGAGTCCCCTTTTTATTCCCAAATCCTAACACTGTCTTTGGACAGATGATCTGAGATTAGACAAGGGGATCTATGGAACTGCTCTGCAGTGATCTAGAAACAAAATAAATTTGCTTGTAGCAACATTCGTTTCCCCCATTTTAAAAAAATTCCTCCCCCTCACTTCAGAACAATTAGTACTGTAGTTTCCCCTGGAAGCAAGCAACATCCAAACCAAGCCCTTTGTGTAACCACCGACCACTCTGAACTCCATCGGCTCCCTTGCCCCACCTGCCTTTTTCATCTTCCCTGTGGGAAGACTTTCCCATTAGCCAAAAGGAAGTTTTTTTCTTTCTTTTCATATGTCAGCATAAGGAATTAAGTGCAGCAGGGAGACTCTGCCATGTTAAAGGTCAGTTGCATAAGTTCTCTTAAATGGCAATTAAATGATTCTATGACAAACAGGATGCACTCGGAGTGCAGACATCAGCTCCGACCTTGGGACCTGGGAGAGTCTGGGAAAGAAAAAAACGCTTTGGGAAAATAAACATAACACCCAAAACTGTAAAAGCAGATGAATCAGCAGAGAAACTCTATCATTTTCTCTATGTCGCTAGGGAAATGCAAAATGTAGTAACACTTTAATTTCTTGCTCAAAGAAACAGGCTGTCTTAAGATCAGCTGTTCATCCTACGCTGTTAAAAACAACCTGTCGAATTACCCAGTGCCAGCCCTGTGAGTGATCAGGCATTTCAGCAATTTGAGGGCAGAAGAGTCATATTAAGGCCACATCTGGTAAAAGATATGCAGCTCTGTGGTATAAGTCTGGGAAAAGGGTGATGCATGATTACAGCGTGTTACGTGAATGAGAGAAGAAAGAGGAACACTTCCTGGGAGGGCGAGGGCAGAAGAAGCTGCCCCAGACCTGCTGCTGCTGGCCAGTAGCCTCGGAGAGGAGTGTTCAGGCACACATGACGACTCCATGAAGAGAACCAGCCTGAGCCACAGCCTCTTGCATGATACACCCGTTACCCACCCGCCCCATCCAATTGTCCTGTATGTATCTCAGCAGGAGACTGACTAGCCTGGAGGGTTCATCTAATGCTTAGCCATTTTCCCATACAGGTTTTTGCTGGCACCTGAGACCCTTCAGCTCTGCTGGACACCACTGGAGAAGGTTAAGATCTCCGTGTAGGAAGGGCTACAGTGGGCTGCAGGGTGGATGCATAAGGGCAGATGTCCTGGATGTCTCATATTTTCTGCCTGGGTAAAACAATGTAAAAGGCAAAGCAGACGGGAGTTGGAAGACCCCAAAGAAGGCTTCAGTCAGACTAGGCATAACCTGATTAACAGCACCAATCTGGAACGTGTCAGTAAGCCAAGTGTTTTTCTGACAAACAATGAGATGTTGACCTGCCTTAAAAAGCTCACTGGGCACAATATGATGAGGAAAGGAAGGAAGCAATAAAAAGCGCTGTGAATGAGGATGGAAAAAACCCATGCTTGCCAGCTAGTTCCAGATCTACAAGATCTGGAGTGGATTTCAGTGAGGAGAAACGTGAGTCAAAAAATATTCTCTTGAGAGCCATTTTCCTGAGAAAGTTTGTGAGATGTATAGGCTTCCTCAGACAAAGTGACTGGCAGCAGAAAGCAGGGAAATGCAATGCCGTTTGGTCTAGGATGTGTCTCCTTGGAAGACAGTTCTGAGTTTGGGATGAGAACAGGACAGAAAGGGGGAAAGGGCAAGGTAGGTTCAGCTGAGCAAAATGTGGTAAAAGAAAAAACTAAAACAAAGAGGAAGAGTTCCTTGGTCTTTCAGTTCCAAAAAAAAAAAAAAAAAAAAAAAAAAAAAAAAAAATCCTTATGGTGAGCAAGGAAAATCCAAAAACTTGAGGACAACTTAACACACTGGGCTGGGAAGTGCCAATAGGTTGGGATGTAGCACATCATAGCATCACAGTGGGCTGACAAAACGATCTCAGGGATGAGAAAGGGAGTCTGAAATTACATAGGGAAAGAGGCAATCCAGGCCTGGACTCTCCCCTCTGTCTCTCCTCTCCAAGTCTTTCCTTGCCAGTGAGAGGTGACTTTGGAAAATATGAAGAATGGGATGGGGAAGCAAAATTCACTTGGCAACATCCAGTTTCAGGGGCTAGAAAGGAGAACTGAAGAGGATCCAGAGTCTGAGTTCCTGACCTCAGGGAGAATCCTGAGGGATATTTCAGCCACATTAATTCCAGCAGGCAGCGGGACATCCTGGCAGGAGATGCTGCGGGGAGGGAAAGACTGAAGTGAAGGGAAATGCTCTTGTCTAAACTAGGGCTGATTAATAACTCAGGAACCAAGGGTCTGCTCTCTGGTTTCACAGTGCACAGTTATTCACCAGTCTGTCCATGGCAACAGGTGAAAAGGCAGTAGACAACAGCCTGTAGGATCCTTCAAGGAAAACTCAGACCTGGCATGAATCACCAATTCCAAAGTTTCAAAGAATAACTGGTGTAAAAGCTCCTCTGTATTCCCTTCCCTCTGGTCTTACTTTTTAGGTCCCAGCTTGAGAACAGAAACAGAAATGCTAGAGAAGAGCTTGTTCTGGTTGTGTTTTTCACAAAGGCATTGCATTCCTAGTTTGCTAGCAGAGCTGGGAGGCTCTGCATGCAAACCTCGGGACTGAGCAGAACCAAGCCAGCAGATGATAGTGATAACGTACCGCATCAGACGACACTTTGATCTTGACACCTGGCTCTACGCTTGAGCCCTTTGGCCAACTGGAGCATCCTGGCAGCAGCAAGTGTACAACTGAGGCCCCGTTCCCTGGGGATCTCAGTCCACAGTCAAGATCCTGTAGCACAGGAGTTCAGATTTCGCCTGGGATGAAAGATGTGAGGCCCCAGCAAGAACAAACACCACATTCACCTTTCTGTGGCACTGTTCATCAAAAATACCCTAGAATAAATGTAAGGCTCACTTTATTTTGGCTAGGGAGAAACAATGTTTATCTGCACTGGACAGAAGCTTAAGAACTGAAGAAGAGCACAGCATCCTATTGAAACACAAGAGAGAGTTTGAGTCAGAAGAGCGTAAATCAGCAGAGCTGGAATATGGCCAGGACACTGGCATTTGCACCAGAGCGGCAATGAAATGTACTAGAGAAGTTCTAAAGACCAGAGCTGGTCAGGAGCTGAGATTTATATCTATCAACCCACATCAGCCTTGAATACCAGGCAAGGGTGTTGGCTGACAGTTGATTCAAGGAATAAAAATGCCACCTTTGGTTACACTGCCTATAGCAACCAGGCAATGCTCTGTAGGTCTCCCACCCAAGCAGCTGTCCAGTTTTCTTTATGGGCTCTGACAGGATTAGAAGACCTGAGGAGAAGGGTAAAGGTCTCTTCTGAACCACGCTGGTGAAGTGGCAGAGTTCTTGGTCCTAAAGTGTGGGGAGAGGTAGTGTTTTCTAACTGGAATGACCGAGCTATCTGGAAAAGAAAATTAAACAAGTTTCAGGGGTAAGGCTTTCTTCAGATCTCAGAGAGATTCCGCAGCCTCCAGACTACTTACAGGTCCAGAACAGGAAATGGAAATACCTGTTTTAGTTATTTTCTCTTGAGTAGTTTTAATAAGGGGGTGTTTTGGAATGGCAAGTGTTATCTTCCAAGCTTTAAAAATTGTTATCATAGCCTAAGTTTCACGGTTATGGGATAGGGAAGATTTAGAGGGAGAGACTGCTCATTCTTAGACAACTACAAGATTATCACTAACAATTTTGTGCATACCTAGATGATCTCCTTGGGTGCATTAGCTAACCATCTCTCCTTCATTAATGTATTTTTAACTGCCCAGCATCAGTGTCAGACAGAGAAACTCACTATACAGATGGGAAACTGAGGTAAGGGGCAAATTAAAGTAGCGTTTTCCAAGGCTGCCAGCAAAAAAGAAAATACTTGTATTCATTTTGGAGAACAGCTCCTTTTCATCTTAGTAGAGTTAATGCTCTCCTGTAAGATCTCACCCTGTGAGCTGTTGCAGTTTCTCCTGAGTCTATAAAACGGTGACAACAGCAGAACAAGAATCATCGCTCTGTAAGAGGGAGGGAGGGTACTGTATTTACTGTATTTGCTGATACACATCAAGAGAAGAGAAGTGCAGGGTGGGAAGAAAGAGAAAGAGGCAGCTTTGTTCTTGCAGCAGTTTGCTCAACAAAGCCCAGACTGTTTCAGTGATAGTGGATGCTGCATGTTTATTCTGAAAATTTATGGTTTAATTAATTTTGGGGTGAGATAGCGAACATGGTTCAGTGCCAGATCAGGTGAAATATGATCCTAGCATTTCAAGAATTCAAGTAGCTGAGGGGGTTGACTGAATGGCACCTGAAATCCAATAAAAGCCAGCACAATGGGAAGCCCTGGTATCTTAAAGGAAGATCTTTGGAGATTTTAAATATGTCGAGCAGGGTGGTGGGGGGTGGGGCGTGGGGAGGTGGGCTAAATTCATCCAGTAGTTCAGACTACCACAGTGCCTGCTGAAAATGTGCTGGTTTTCTTTGCCTGCAGTTCTGCAACTGAGCTTGTGCTTCGGAGAAAAACTTTGGAAAAGCACAAACCCCGTAGAGCACAAAAGCCTCCAAAATACTGAATTGCAGGGGGAGGGATTTAAGGAAAAAAAAATAATCTGAGGCTCCTTTTTATTTGATTTCCAGTTTGAGGAGCAGTCATATTCAGTCATTGTTCATAACTTTCTCTCTTCTATCAGGAAGGCTGGGAACATACCTCCGGCTTTTCTTTTTAAAATATTGATATATAATTTTAAAGGCCAGATCTTGAGTCAGGGAATACCAGAATCCTGAGATTTAAGAAACACCCCAAGTATTGAAAGACTGATTCTCACATCCCTCGTGCAAGTAACACTGTATGCATACATTTCGTGGATGAACATCACAATATTTCACAGGTGCAGTTATCCATGGTTTCCACAGCTGTATCAGAGCATCTCATAGTATTTGCTCTACATCCTCAGAACGAGGAAGCAATGTTTTTCACTGTTTATGAACGAGAAACCATGTCATGGGACACAAAGGATTTTGAGCAGTAAAAATAAAGACTGAAGCCCATATCTTCTGCAATGTAAGTTACTGCTCTAAATACTGCACAGCTCTTCCCCTGGGCAGAGTGGGAGGAACCTGCAGTGACGGTGCTGAAACGGGACTGACACCCCTGAGCCGGACCCCCAGCTTTTGTAGTGCGAATGTAGATGAGGCAAGAGCAGGAATTTAAATCGCTCTCCAGAAGTGCCCAGCTCTCCAGAGGAAAGTGGGAGGAAGTGAAGAGTGTGGGATTACCTATAGCATCTCCCTTTATGTTGGAAGGGAATATATGGATCTCTCAGGCCAGCCCCAGTATCTCATCTCCCTTGCACTCTGTTGCCTTCATTTTTATGATAAGTAACCACCCCAGCTAGTCTCTCACAGAAGCAGGCACTGCAGCCAGGCATCCCAGGCCTGTCGTATAGGGAACGCTGATTTCTGGAGATGCCACGGCCCTCTGAGATGCCTCAGCATTTAACTGGCAGCCTCAGAACAGGGATGTAAGAACTCAGTCTCTGGAGAGTCTGTGCTGTTATCCACAGAGCTTGTCCCAGCTAATGACCCACAGTATTTGGCAGGGATGAGGGGGGAAGTAAATAAAAAAATATTTCCTTTCCCATCTCCTTGTGGGTTTTTCCATAGGCTGGTTAAGTTATAGCTTCTGCTGCATCACACATGTACCTTTTCAGTTTAGTATCTTGTCCTGACCTTTGCTCATGGCATTCAGTCTCCCATGCACACCCTGCTTACTCTCCTTTTGTAATTTATGGCGCACACACTGTACACCCATTTCCTTCTGCCCTTCACTCTCCTGCGTGTGTTCTTGTTATCTCAGCTGCTCGATAGATTTGCCATATTCTAGCTAGTTTCCAAGGCTGTTCTCATAACGGCCTCTCTCGGACAATATTCCACTATTTATGAGGGATTCAACCCAATCCGTGAATTCACACAGCTTGCTATGACTTCTCAGCCTGGCCTACAGCCTTCCCTCTTGAGCAAGGGGGAGTGAGAACTGTGCAGTACTCAGGTCTTCCTTGGCCTTTGGGGTGTATAGGATTCATCCACTTTTTGAGGCTGTCAGTCAGATGTCGGTGTTGACCCTTTCCAAATTGAAAAATCAGCACTGAACATGACTCTTCCTCAAACGTCTGCTCCTTCACTGTCACTGGAGGCAGGTGACATTTGGCTTTCTTTGATTAATTGTTTCTCATATTATTTTGGACTATAAATGGGAACATTGCAGAAAATGCAGGCTCTAGTGAGCCTCGGAATCTTTAGCCAGAATTTATTCCTCCTCCATGCTGGCTTTATAGAAAATCATCACAATACTCCAATTATTTCTACTGAATTTCAGCTTCCCACTCTTCCAGCAGACTCTTCCTTTGCCTCCTCAAGCCAACAAACACCTCAGACTGCTTCCTTCCTCATGGGAGAGACAGGGCGTGAAGAAGAGAGCTAGAAATCCCTCAGCTCCTGCTGAAGGGCTGGGTAGCAGCGTAGGAGGCAGCCAGGAGAGATGTGGGGACACAGGGCTGCTGCGTGAGGACAGGTAATGCAGGATGGTCAGCCTATGGCTCCAGCAGGTTAGAAGCAGCTCTTAGCTGAGCAGCAGCAGAGTTGAGCTGTAGGAAGAAGGTGGGTCCTGCAGTGATACCTAGCTTTGGCTTGTTTAGCAGTGGAGAAGCTGGAGAAAGTGGGAGTCTGCAGGTAGACTTCAGAGAATCCCACTTCCCCTTTTCTCTTGGTCTTATGTCTCCTGGTCACACAACTGTGTTGGTCTGAGACTTTCACTGACCAACTTCTTGTTACGAGTCTTGTGCATGATGCAAAGGATCTGATGAAGGAAGTACAGCACTCACTCTCTTTGCTGCTAGCCTCAGAAATCCTAGTCTGTGCTTTCTTCCCCCATGGTCTCCTATTCTCCTCTCTCTGCCCACAGACGAAGCCCTGTGTTACACATCTGCCTTTCGACAACTGGCCAGGAAGGGATGACGATCTGCACAATGCTTGTGTAACTCTGCCCTTGTTTATCCAGATGGCTTTTCTGTGGCAGAAGTTATCTGAATGATGAATGCATTTTTCCTCTTAGGACAGAATCCATTTCCTGGGATGCATCACCTGGCTCTTTCTTCTCAGGTCATTTCTTTGAGCATCTAAGCAGCTGTCTCACATTTCTGGTGTCTTTTGGTATTTAGCTGAGGTTGACTGCAGGCTTTGAGGTGCGGAGGAGGAGTGAGAGAGGAAGAGGAGGGAACTCCCAGAAGCAAATCAAGACGTAAATATGTCTCCACTTCAGCCATAGGTGTAACTGGAACCTACAGAATGGTACCCAAGGTAGCTTTGATCTTTCTGCCTTATGTCCCTACACAAAAAAAGCTGGAGTGATGCCGGTATCAGATGATAGAGGACTGAGCATCCAAGGTGGGCTGAAGCAGAGAACAATGAAGACCAAGCTGTTGGAGCCTTGCTGCAATGCATACATCCCCCCAGCTTCCTTCAAGCTTCTGACCACTTTCCTTCTAATGCAGCTCAGCAGGCAATTTGCCTTATTTGCACTGACAGTGCACTGCTGGCATATCTTCGACCTGGCATCCATCACAACCCCCAAGTCCTTCTGGGGAAGGCTGCTGCTCAGCCAATTTTTTCCCAGATAGTTCCAATGCATGGGGTTATTCTGCTTTATGGGTACTTCTCCTTCTCGAGTGTTGTAAATTTTCTGTTGGTCCGACCCTCAAATTTCTCCATCTTACCCAGAAGTTCTGTGATTTGAAATATCAATCATTCCCTCTAATTCAGTATCACCTGTAAATATGATGGGAATTCATTCTGTGCCATTATTCAGGTCACTGATGTAAATATTGCTCACAGTACTGATGCCAGGGGTGCTTCTTTCGTTACCAGCCACCATTGATGGACACCAAGCTATTGAATGTTACTCTTTGAACTCAGCACTCCAGACAATTTTTTTACCTAACAGCTTGATCATCTAGTCCATATTTCTTCAGCTTCATAACAAGAATGCTGTGGCAGACTGTCTCCAAAGCCTTAATAAATCAAGGTATATTACATCCACTGCTCTCCCCTTGTCCACATACTCAGTCATTTAATCACAAAGGGCAATCAGGTTGGTTGAGCCTTATTTGTGTGTGGCAAATCCGTGCTGATTGTTCCAATTTCTTAAAACAGAATGTATTCGATCTGATACCAGCTTTAGGCTCTCCATCAACATAGTTCTTAGAAGCAGCAAATTTAATCATTGACACATCTCAAGGAGAACTTCTGGAAACGTCACCTCTCCTTTCCAAAACCAGTTGTAGTTGTTTTCACTTGTGTTTCTGCCTATCCCATGTGGTTATTCATGGAACAAATTTAGATTTTTTACCTTTCTGAGGCCTGTTCTGTTATCTATGCAGCACTCATTAAGTACTACTGAATGAAACCTTTCAAACTCCTTAAGAGGTTATAGGCAAAAGTGCTTACTTCAATATTGTTAAAATAAGTCACTATAACCCCCTCAGGAATTTAATTCCCTGACTTCCTAAAAACATTTAAAAGGTCATAACGTGTAGGAGAATGGGGATTTAATGAATCTCACTGACAGCAGCCTTTTCCGGTCCATTTCCTGGAGGCATGTGATTGTCATGATTTTATTTCAGAGCTTGACAGCATCATCTGATGACTCACGTGAAAGAGGCAAACTTCCTCCATCCCCACCTCTCTCCAGCAGCGGTGATTCAGGCCCCCATGCATGGACAGCTGGAGCTCTAGTTCTCCGTCCAGTGAAATCAAACTGATGTCCTGACAACAATTTCAGTGACCTTCAGTATTGTGCAATTGCTGGAGAAGATTTATATTTCTTCTAAAGGCTTAACACAAACAGAAAGATATTTGAAATTCACCAATACAGGAAGGGTTAACTCAGGCCTATTCTTTGGAGGTAATTCAAAGTAGAGAAGAGACTATATGGCAATACTCAAAAAGAGCATCACTTCCTTTCCCAATTAGGACAAGCTTGAAAGGTATCTGTCAGCTGGGATTATTATTGTGAGTCTTGCCATTATTTTAATCAACATTCTACTAAGAAATAAATAAAATCTCATAGAAGCTGAAAAACATCCCACCACTGTTAGGATTACTGCTTGCCTTCTGTTACTGATGGCTCAGGGCACTGGGTTCTGCGGACTTTCAAGCTATGAAGTAATTTGGAAAAATCTGTTTTGGTTAGCATACTAATCATGGAACAGAATGTACTGGTACCTTTGTATCTGCTGTCTTGGAGAAGATTTTTTACCTTTACGCAAATGTATATTTGCCTGTATTTTCATTCGTTATGGTTAGTTTTAGTCGGGGCAGGAAAATCCAAGATGACTGACAGCATGTCCAAGTTGAAAAGCTTAGAGGAAACCACATTGCAAACACAGTTGTGTAATCAAAAAATAGCTCTCTGCAGAAGCCATAGGCTGGAGCACCAAACCTTCTACGGCAAGGGTGGCCAGTGTTCCCGCTAAAGTCATATGGTGATAAAAAGACCATCCCAAAAATAAGATGTTCGTTCCTCACCATAAACTTATCTTTTCTGTGGTTGGTTCTTGCACAGGGAGGGAAAGAAATGGATCCAGTATCTTCTGCTCGTATTGCTAGGCAACACACGGTGCTGTTGGGGAGCCAGGTGGCTGCATCCAGGGGCTTGCTTCCAGATTAAAACCAGATATATATCAAAAATAACAGAGCCTGTACCTATGCGGCCTCTGGGAGATGTGCTTGTGTTCCGGATCTGGTTTGCAGAGCCAAGTCCCTGGAACCAGTTTCATCCACACAGTCTGTAGACGCAGAGCGCAGATGGGAACCAGCCATTCCTGCCCTGTACCCAAGTTTTCTTGCCCGAATAGACAGCTGACTTGCTCCAGACTGGAGCCAAAGGAGCAGCCATCATGTGGGCAGTGCAGACAGTCAGCAAGTTAAGCTCTCATTTGAATTTCTAGCCTCATCCGCTCAAGAGATTACAGGCAAAGCCAAAATCCGCTGTGATATTCTTGCCAAGGGTGAAGGAAATCAATAGGCTGCAGTATAGGCTTACTCATGGAGAAATACCAAGTGTGCTTGGATGCATGGTTCCCAAATTAAACAGGGGAAACAAACAGGTCTCTGTTGCAAGCCTGAGAGCTGTTTGCAACATGCTTCTCGCTGTGCTTGTCAGATTGCCCTGGCTGACTGCAACAGCAGTCCCTCAGCCTCATCCTTGCCATGTTCTTCCTCTTCTTGGGAAGATCAATGTGTCCTACTTCAGGCTGCTTGTCCCCATGCTGCAGCAGGGACAGTTCTTGCAGCTTTCCCCTAACTCCCTCAGCTGGCTAGGAATGCAGCTTGTCCTCTGGGTTCAAGCAAAACTGCAGAGGCTTCATGGTGGTGGTGAAGGGAAACTAGAGCATCCTTCTTTCTATGGAGCCATAGCAAATGCAGGTGTTTTCTACCACAGAAGAAACCCAGCCCGTGGCATGCAGGTTAGGAGTACAAACCCAATTAATTCTGCTATTTACAGCAGTCCCAGAACAGAGGCAGTCAGTAAACTCTTCCCAAAACATTAAGAATTTGGGTGTGAGAAGGAAAACTGCAACAAGAATCGATTCCTGTTGGACAGTTATAGCAAAACAAAAAACAAAACAAACAAACAAACACACACCAAATTAACCCCCCCCAAACAAATAGAGAGGAAGAAGAGGAAAAAGCTGCTACTTTTTGCGGCTTCCCACTCAGAAGAGGATCTGGCATCTTAAAACTGGCAACATTTCAGTGTCCCCTTAAAAGGCTACGTTGTCCTTCCAGGCTAGGAAAAATGTAAAAGGCTATGTGTAATAGCACCCTCTGGTGAATCCTGTCATAAGAGTATCCCTGGCCCTATAGAAGGAAAGAGGGATACAGCTGCAAACCATCCCAGAAGAGGGCTATAAGTGTAGGTGACACTTTGGAGATTGGGGGGAATGGAGAAAAGAAGAGACACCCCTGTCTAAAAGGAAAGAGCACAGATCCATTTGATCCTGCCAGGAATCCCCAGCTGTGCTGGCCTCCTGTGACACAGCTGTTGAGGCATCTCCGATTCAAACCGCTGAGTCTCCTGCCTTAGAGAGAGAGGATATGCTAATATTTCCAAAGAACTGGCTTGCTCCCCCTTTCCTTCTTGGCCCTTTGCTCCCCAGCTCATGAGCTCAGAGACTACCCAGGTAGAGGGGGAGCATGCAGCGCGACGCATTCAGCTGGAGAATCCGTTCCACAGACCGAGGCATTGCTGGAATTACCCAGAGCTAATTTAGGCTCTGGTGAATGCAAAGTGTGTGCCAGCAGGGGAAGAGCACATGGAGTTTGCCACCCAAGGTGGATTAAACCAGCTTGGAAAGTTTCATGAGAGAAAGCATTTCTTTGAGACAGGCTGAGCGGCTGGCTGGTAATCCAACCATGAGAAGATCTGGCCTGTATGCAAGTCCGCAAATAATACATACGCTTACTCGTGCATTTCCATCTCGGAGGGGAGAAGAAAGTGGAGAATGAGGGCAGCTCAGTGCAGGAACAACAACATTTCCAGCAGTAGAAAAATGCTCTGACTGCATACCCATATCCTGCACTTTCTAAAGGTATTTTAAGGCCATCAAAAATGTCTAGTATGGGGAAGGGAAACCAGCCCAATCCCTGTACAGAGACTCTCTCAGTTTCTTCTGCAGAGGCACTGACTCCAGAAGCAGCAGGAAATTGAGCCCCCACATGCAGGTCTGTTCTGCCCTCTCTGTACTGCTGGCTTATCATCAGGGTGCTTGACCCTGACTCCTCCGTGCCCCCTGCAGGCTCTGCCAAGGGCTCTGCCCATCTCCTGCCACGCAGAGCTGTAGCACACTCAGCTTTGCTTGGACTACTCAAGATAGGATCACGTGGGCCCACATTAGGACAGCAAGCCTGAGTTTGAGCTTTCTCCTCAAGACCACTTTATATCTTGGCTTGTGCCTTCTTGTGTGCAAACAGTGTGCATGGTCAGCAAGTCCGGGCTCAGACGCGCCCTTAATCCTTGTTGCAGACACAGCTTTAGAGCCCAGGATTTGGCACCACAAGTCTTCAAACCCTTTCTTGTTTTTTCTGCCCACTGCTGCTTCTGGAATTTCTCCTCAGCACAGACAAATTCTCTCTGCATGAAGAGAACCCCTTAGGCTAGCAGGACAGAAAGAGGTAGCATTTACCATACTAGATGGTAATCTGGTGTCTCACAGGGGTCCACAAGAACCTGGATGGCTTAATGGCTAACAGACCAAGCTTTGGATCTGACAAGCTGGCCCTGCCGATAGATACAGGGTATGCAGGAACAAAGAGTCCATGGGTGGCGGCACCAGGAGGCTCAAGGGGTGGATGTTCTCAGTGACCTGCTGCCTGCCTCCTCCTCTGCCAGCCACCAGCTGGAGCGCAGCAGGCAGCACACACTATTTCCCAGGTACTCTCCTGGAGCAGTGTAAGGGGTGGTCTTTCAGGGACCCCTTCTCCTCAGATCTCTTCTGCTCCTGAAACCATGTGGTGTTTCCAGGTCAGCGACCCTTTTTATGGAGGAAGGGCTTTTACTTTCTCCGAGGGCAGGCTTAGTCCTGTCTGCACAGGAGGAGACAACCAGGACAGTGGCCGGAAGAGATGCTTCAGAGGAAGACATCAGCAGCTTGTCCAGGGGAGAAACTGATTTCCAGTCCCAAGGAAAAGGCAGAATATGAAGATTGTCTTTTATTTTGGGGGGGTTTTAGAGACTATAGTGAAGAATCAAAAGGCTAGTTGTTGTGGGTGCTGTACACACAGAGAAGGTCATTCCGCTGTGAGTTTCAGCCAAGTAGGAAACAAGTCCAGAAGGGAAAAGTCTTATGCAGAGTCCTCCAGGAGGTCAGGGAAAGAACCAGAAAAAGTAACTAGCTTCCTTGATTCTCAGTCTGATGTATCTCAGGGGTCATCTCTTCCATAATATCTCATTTTTCCCTGATGCATATTCCTAACTCCAAATGTTTCTGTTACTTGCCGAAAGATTCATGCTTTCTCAAAAGCTTGTTGTGCTTGGCAAAAAATACCTAATAGCAGAAAACTCATCACTTACTCCTGATTGCTGTAAAAGCTGCTTGTGTGTGTACATCTGTCTACAGACTCAAGGAACAAGAAGCACATTCAATTTCCCACTTTTTTTCAGTTTCTCCTCACAAGCGGATCCTCTAGATCAGATTATATTGCCATCTTTTTCCAGTCTCCGTGTTTCAAAATATGAGAAGAGGCATATAGTGACATATTGCTCAGCTTCAGTGGTTTTCCCTTGATTCACTGCACAGAACAGCAAGTAGATCCACAGGAGATCACTTACCCATTTCTAGCATTTTCTTCCCTTATACCTGCAGAAAGAGTAGGTGTGTTTGACTGAGATACCTACAACGATGCTAAGGTGGTTTGCAAAATCCTGTGGTTGACTTGATAACTGTTCCCTATTCAACTAAGTACACCGATGAGTCATGCAGAAATGCCGAAGGGTAGATAATATGGAGACTAACTTTGTTCTTTGAAGAGCCTGACTCCATCTGCGAAGACAGGACTAGCAAAAGCCAAACCCCTCCCATACCCAACAAAGAAAGTTCCCCACTGAGCTGTATCTAAAAGTAGGTGGTATATACCACTAAACAAAGCCTCTCTCATCTCTTGCTAACTCCAGCCAGCTGCCAGATGAGCCCTACTGAAAAGAAAGCTTGCTGTGTAACTCTGCCTGCTTTTATAGATGCCCCAGTTGCCCAGCCTCACCTCCCTCACCTCCCTGTTCCCCTCTGTTTGTAATCAGCCTGCCATTAAACTCACCTGAGATGCAATTAACCAGGAAACTCCACTAAAGAGTTCATTAGAGAGAAATTCCCTGTCTCCAGTTTTGAGCTTACCCAATCGGAACCCTGAACCTCCCACCAAAATGTCCTTCCAGCTACAGAACTGTCCGAGAAAACTATGAGCCTCAGGTTTGGGTTTGCAGCACTTTCCCAGGTGGAAGAAACACTCTGCCCTACATGAAATGAGACATGATCAACGACTACATGTTTCAACTCTCAGTGGAATAATTTACAGGCAGAGAGATCCAACTCAATCTGAGAACCAAAACAAAAAGTTCCATTAAAAATCAATAGAAAGTTAACTAGCCCTCTGCATTTTGCACAGCACATTTTCTAACTGAACATGTGAGTATTTGCTATTCCAAACCAGCTACATCCTTTTAAGCTCTGACTTCCCCACAGAAGTGCAGAGATTGTAAGCCTTTCTACCCAATCTTTATTCATGAAGGGGGAAGCTGAGGCACAAAGTGGTGAGAAACAGATCTAGGAACAGATCCCCATCCTGCCAATGTATTACCCAGCATCCAAGTTATCAGACAACACTGTCTCCTTTATTTGTTTTCCTTTTGGTAAAATAAAATGTTTTTTTGCAAACAATCAATGAAAGAAAAAAACAAACCCCAAACCTCAGAAGGCATAGCCTCAAACTCCATTGTGTTACAATAGCTAGGATGGATCCTTCCAATTAGAGAAGGGTCATACTGAAGCTGGCATAACTCTGCTGATGCTATGCAGGAGGAGTCCTTTTCTGGGCCCTTTGCCTTTATTTGGTAAGAGTGAATTGCATCAGCGTCAGTCACCCGTATCCATTTCCATACTCCACATGGCAGAGCTACATGCCATTTTCTTCCTTATGATTATGCTTTATTATTTCTATTACATCAGTGCCTGGAGGCCTTGGGATAGACCAGGTCTCTATTGTATTCATTGCTGAATTTACACAATGACGTAAAATCATGGCAGCAAAAAAGTTCCTGAAGCACAGTGTGCTGTGAGCTGGAAAGGCATTTGGGGTAATAAAAAAGGGAAGTTAATGATAACATATTCTCAACCAAGGCACAGTGAAATCATTTTAAATTCCATTATGGGTAGGTGATTTAGCTTCAATGGTGCATCACTGCGGGGAACAACCTTGATGTAAGTGTCATAAAGCTTGGCACAGCATCAAACCCACACGCAATAAAGCTACAGGGCCAAAGCGTTTCAGCAGATCCTCTCCGGGCCCTTCCTTCCCCTTCCAAGCTTTTTCCTCAACAACTCCCTATTGTGTAAACTGTGCTTGAACATTATAGCTGAGCTAGAGGTGGGACACCACAGGGTTAGGACAAAGTTTGTTCTTCATTTTTCTTCTTCTTTTCTCTTTTTTTTTTTCTTTTTTTTTTTTTTTTTCAGTCTTCTGTGTTTCCTGGCTCTTGTGGCTTGAAGTCACACCCTTGATGTAACTTCATTGCGGTTCATTTTTCTTGTGGTCTAATTAAATCCGGCTCCAGACAGAGTTGTGTGCTAGCAACAACGGGAGGAGGAGGCAAGAATCCGGAGATCTAGGAATCGTCAGGAATGTCATGGCCTGAAAAGTGAAAAATCAAAGCAGAGGGGTAAAGTTGCCCAGGGAAAGTGGAGGCTGAAAATAAGGAGGGGAGACATTCCCTAACCAGTCTAAAGGCAATTGAGTTGCTTATCAGAGTATTGATAATCCAGGGCAGATTTGGGTGTGGTGGAGGAATGTGAGTTCCTCCAGCCTGGAACACAACAGCTGTACACAAGGTCCCAGATGAGTCCTTGCCATAACGCCTTTGACGTTAACAGAATTACATCAAAGATGTAAATCCCATGGCGGGGAAATCAAATTAAGTGCTGCATGCTTATGCGGTGAAGGCTTTGTTAGCAATGGAGATGGGGGAAGGGTCCAAAAGTGAGAATTTGAGGGCCATCTCAAGGACTGAGTCTTTCTAAAGTGGTACAGTGGTAGTTCAGACAGATGCTGGGGAGAAAGGAAAGCAGATCATTCTGAGATAAAGGCTCCGCTTGATTTTGGACCCTGGTTCACAATCCCCTTGTTTCTGGCTGTGCAAGTTCCAAACCCCCGC
Source organism: Pluvialis apricaria (assembly GCA_017639485.1). NCBI lineage: Eukaryota > Metazoa > Chordata > Aves > Charadriiformes > Charadriidae > Pluvialis > Pluvialis apricaria. Next base: position 64,739,817 of record CM030011.1, on the reverse strand, counting down.
TGGAGAGTAGTCTTATTAAAACCTCGTTTACCAGAATAAGCAGAATTTCAATGCAGAAAATAGGTTTTCTGTGTCATGAATCTTTCTATTTCATTAAACCTTTTTAATATTGCTCAGCTATGTTACATTTATTGAATGTTCAGAGCTTTCCTCCTGTGTCAGTAACTGCTTGGCTCTGCAAAATAAATGGACTCCTAAGAGAACAGAGTGTACAGTTAGAGCAAAGCAAGCAAGAGGGACTAATGCGATGTATTATGTTGCATGTATGGCTGAATCTCTTTGAATCCAGAGTTGGTTATCCATAAGATGCAAATCTGTGTATCAACTCCCACTGTTCATGTCTGCACTGTGCAGATTTATCTGTGCTGTACTGATATGCATCCCAGTCCTAGCATGGTGAAATTCAGGGTGCAATCCTTGTTGACCTGAGAGATGTAGGATCTGTGGTGGCTAAGAATGGAGAAGGCAGAAAGTCTCTGTTTCCCTCCTTGTGGTGAAGATAAGATGATGAAGTGATTTAAATGCTGAAGTGGAGTTTAAGACTCTTGCTTCTATGCAATGCTCTGTCCTCAGTGTCTGATAATGGTAAGGACTTGAATGGAACATCTCCCACATTGGTGAATATTTCTGCTTCTCCATGCCTATCATTATTAGCATTTATTTGTATCCCATTAGCTCCTAGGTGAGCTATCATGAGAAGAAATAAAAAGGTAACTGGCACAGAGTCAGACCTACAACCCACGATCCTGCATTCTGTCTCAGACAGTGGAAGGGAAAGAGAGTAAGAAAGAGAGGCTGAGTGATCTGTCCCTTGGGATCTTCTCCCAGCTACCACGGTTGGTAGTTTAGGGATTTTCTGAGCTGCATCTTGCAGCTGAACTTGAGACACTGCTCATGACACCTCTTGTTTTCCACAGATATCTGTTCTGTCAGCCAGAAAAGTAACAAAGCACAGTCATAAAAATATGGTACATTCTTGGTCTGTGTTGTTACCTGTGATCCTGTGATGGCTGGTAAAGCTGTCACAGATGCTGGATACTTGTAGGGGAAAGTAGCAGGGATCACCTCAGCCTGAATGTCTAAATTTTAGTTTTCTAAAGCTGAGCTAGTCACCCTAGACTGCCTTTACAGGGGAAAGGGAGGAGGTGAAGGGTGGGGAGAGAAATGGGTGCCTTCAGCCTTTCACCTGTGCCTGAGACGTAGCCCAAGATGAGATTAATTGCCCCCTGAGGGTGCATATCTATCTCCATAGACGATAAATGGAGTCTAGAATCCTAAATACAGCCTTCAAAGTCAATGCCAGCAAAACCAGTACTAATGAAAATAGATATTTCTTCACCAGCAGCATAGCTAAGCCATCATTGCTGCCACAGGTTGTTTAGCTGGGTTCGAAACATGACAGGAGAGATTTTAGGAAGAAAATACTTTTTCTGAAACACCACCTCTGACTCAGCAAGAGCCACAGAGGACTGGAGGCAGGAAGGGTGCTCTGAGGAAGGTTCACAACATGTTTGCAGTGTCCTTGATGTCCCTTGACATCTGCTGGTCATAGATGCCAGCACAACTGAACTTGTGGTCTGACCCTGACATTGCTGTTCTTATGTTCATGTCCGGAAGCTTAAGGAGGGACATAAGGATCCTATCCCATAGCCCTGAGCAGGAATGACTTTCTGAGCAATTCCAACATTTAAAAAAATTGTTTTCTTTTCTAATTTTGTAGGAAAAGGGAAGACACAATTTCCCATGCGCTAGAGTCAACTGTTTGATTTTCATTATTTATTTTTGGAGGGGAGAGGGATAGGAGAATTTAAAAGACCTTTGTCTGACTGTTCTCCAAAGTGAAAAACAAGACCAAAAGAAAGGAAAAAAAATCAGCCAACTGCCCCGAACTCTGGGAATTCCAGTGCTATTGTCTTGGATCCCAGGAAAACGTGGGGAATCCCTGCCATTCAGGGAAATCCCCCACTTCAGAGCAGTTTCCTGGTGCCACTGAGGATGCCTGGAGCATGCAGAGTTGCCAAGAGCTCAGCTGCTTCCCGGTAAGATGCTGATGAGGCCAGGGAGACAGGAGTGTTTTCATCAGCAAGCCTTCTGGCTGCTCAGAGGACTTCTGTTGAAGTAAGCCACTCCCAGGATGTTCTCAACCAAGGAACAATTGTCTCCTTCCCTGCCTCAGAGGTCACAGTTACAGTAGAAAAGACAGGTGAAAAGTAGGAGGAAAAATGAGTCCCAGGAATGGGGAAGAACTTCCCCGGGGTTACACAGTATGTTGGGTTTAAAGTCAGGAGTATGGCCTTCATCAGTTAAGTCTGAATACAGTGCCTTGTCCTCTGTTCCTCTCTGCTTCATCAAGACAGCCTATTGGCTGACTTAAGGCAAAAAGGGACAATGCTTTCCCTTTGAAAACCTTGCCGGTGAGTCATGTTGCATTTCAGCTGCTAACAACTTTCACTAGTCCTCTGTTTTTATTTTTAATATATGTTTTATTATCAATATTCTTCCACCACTGTTTTCTTTTTTTCTTTTATTCCATGCTACCTTGCATGACTCCATTCACTGAGGCAGTCTCCAAACCTCTTCTCCAACATTAGCACATAAAATCAATTCCCTTGTGAGGAAGCTGGGAATGTTCTGTCATTCTCCTTGAAGAAAAAGCAGTGGGAACTGCATAGATTTTTTTTCTTTTTTTTCCTCCTTTTGTTGTTTTCTTTCCCCTTGGGCTGGTTAGTCTTGTTGACGTAAGATTGTCCAGTGTTTACTTTTTGAACGGAAAATGGATTGGTTGCTCTTCACCAGCCTTCAACATCAGCTGGGAATCCAGCCCTCTCGATGCCATGGATCCTCAGGCATCACAGCAACAGGTTTGTTGTGATGGTGCCTACAGCTTGCGGTTCAGTCTGACACTGGAGCTTTGCAAAGCTCATTAGGAAATGCAAAGTGTTATGACGGGTGTTAAGCATGATTGTGCCAAGTTGAAGCAATGGATGTTAGAAGATGTCCAGAAGAGCAAACAGCAAAATCCCTCAGAGTTAGGTTTACCACCTCTTAGGAAAAGGGAAGGGTAAAGTCTAAACCAAACTTCTAATTGTTGCCTTACAAAGGAGATACGCAAATCCTTCAAAACAATTTTGCATCTTTGGAAGTAATTTGCATTCCAGAAGGGAAGGGGTGAAAGTAAAATTTGCTATTAAACAAAGGACTGATATCTTGGAGAAAAGACACGTTCTCTTTACATGGAAGGCACTGGCTCAACTGTGTTTCACAGAGAATTTCTCTCAGGCTAATGGGAAGGGACTGTTTGGGCTCTGTAGCACATGTTATTTTTGGCTTCCACACTGAGATGGCCAACTAGCTTGGGTCCTAACTCAATGTCTTCAACACTGGTGTCCTTTCAGTTTTCTACTAGATTTTCTGGATATGTCTTTACTGTTGGCTAATGGTGGCCTCAGGATTGTGCTTGCCTCTTGCCCACATGCTAAGCCTTTGGCTGTGGCCTCTTGCATAGCTGGAGAGCATCCTTCCAGGCTCAGCATGGTCAAATCTGCCAGCTGGATAGAACAGGACTCAGCATGCCCGCTGAAGCAGTCTGCAGGCAGGCTGGAGGTATCTGTGAGGCAGCCCAAGGTTCAGGGCGTGGATGGGATCCAGAGCAGAATACGCACCATGTCTAGTTTCTCATTTCAGACACTGAGAGACCTGAGAAGGTGGTGGTTTTGTCCAAGTGAGAGTGGTATTAATGCAAAGTAATGCACACTTGTAGATGGCCTCCTGACAGCGAGTTTGCTTGTCATGCCATTCTTGAGAAATGCAATGGCATTTATGAAATGGTGGTCCAGTCCCCAGACAGCTGGATTGCTGTAGTCAAGGGACCATCTTTAAAATGTCGGCTTCCCCACGAACTCAGCGGGGATGGAAAGGCAGGTTGCTCTGTTTCTGAAAGTCCCACTCACCTTCAGCTTGTTTTTTGAGTGCAAGTGGGCTCATGCTCTTTTAGCTAGAAAACTCTTGTCATCTCTTTCCTTACAGGAGCACCTAAAGCCAGAACAACATATTGGTCCAAACCAACAAAAATCTTTTGGGGAAAAAAAATTGTTTTTCTAATGTGAATGTACAACACTGAACCCAGTTCATCCCATATCTCAGAGATATTGTGAAACAAATAATAAGGGTGTTATTCTAGTAGCCTTGACATGATTTTTAGCACTCATACTTTGTCTACCATCTTCATCGCACTGTGAAATACACCCTCTGCAAATTACTCAAAGAACTGCATGTTCCCTGTGCACTCAAAATGATCTCCTCTGGGACTTTGCTGTCAAGAGTTTTAAAAAAAATCCACCTGGGATGTTGAAAATACCTCAACTGGTCTTTCAGAACTGCCTTGTACCTGTCTGACCATTTTTGACTGCACATGTTAGAAATTCCTAGATTAGATTGTTGATGTTGTCAGATCTGTTAACCCGGTAGCACAATAAATTTAGAACAGGAGGTGAGAGCTGCCACTTCTTGTTCAGGAACAAGTCAACAACTCTCCAGGGCCCTGGGCCATGAACCTGCTGATACAAAAGGTTCTGTTAAATACAGAGGTAAAGCAACTTTATTTATATGATGGTACAAAGGTACTGTTTAATTTAGGGAGGTTCAGGTGGGTGCCTCTTAGCCAGTTCCAGATTGTAGATGATTACTCTATGCAGTGTCCCACCTTTGTATGGGGTGGAACGGGCAGTGGCTGTCAGGAAGCATGCAAAGTCCAACAGCCCAACGCCTCACGTCACCCATGCTCAGAGCAAACAGCCCTTGTGGCCAAAAAGGGTGATGATAATTCATGAAGGATAGGTCCACTGGTGGCTTCCAAGTGTGATGGCCTGATCAAAGCTTCCCACTGCTAATGGCTGGATGTCCAGAGCACACAGGGAAGAATTTCTCTGTACATGCTACATTTCCTGTAGTCCTAAACTAAATATTTGCCTTAGGCCTCTTGTAGGTAGGGTTCTGGGCTGACTACTCTTGTGTTCATCAACCCTGTGCTTTTCTGCACCTAAACACAGCCTGGCCTTTGGAAATGGGACATACTAGGTTCTCAAGTGTGAGAAAGGTTCTGAAACAGGTATTGATGTTCTGCTGCTGGAATGCTTGAATTATCCAGAGTTGACTGAAAACAATGTCCAGTTCTTCTGTATTTCTTTATCGTTTTAGTTTGGAGTCTGTGTTTGTCCATATAAAGGGTGGCTTTTTAAGAAATCTGTGAAGGCAGTAAAACCATAAATCCTATTGTCATTGTGCCCATTCCCCATAAAGCAATATCCACACATAATCCTCTTGTAGCTCATTCCCACCAATGTATTGTTCAATGCTTGCAGAACCAAATCCCTCTAAGGATGTTTGTACAGAGCGAATTGTGACAGTAATCCAGATTTATGCTGCTTAATTACTTACAGCCAATAGGGCATGTGACCGCATTCGCCATACTTGCTGAGATGTCTCCAAAGCTTGCATTGGGCCAAGCTGTCCAAAATTGATTTGTTTTTTTTTTTTTTTTCCCCTCCATCAGACCTCACTCAGGCAACATTCCCAATGACTTCAAGACAAGAGCTTCCAATTGTTCCTGATTTTCATTAATCAAGCTAAAATCAGATACAGACCAAAGGGAGTTTGCCTGCTGGTAGAAAGAGTGAAAACTAAGAGACAAGAACTGTGCTATCTTGTACTGTGCTATCACCTTCTTCCACTTTATTTGCATCAACTACCTGTTAATTTCAGTCCTGAAATAGTCTAAAACATCACAGGGATTTGGACACATAGGTTTCTAGGTTCTTTTGAACATATGATCCTCTCTTACAAAATCCCTCACACCCTCTGAACATCCACCCATACTTCAAAGCAAAATGTAAATACCGGGGCCAAGGCATTACACCAAAAATTGGGTAAAATTCAGAATTTTCATCCTGCAGCAAATCCTGACATTTCAATGTTTGTTTTTATCCCACATTGGAACAAAGAACTGAAATGTCAAGACTTTTTCTCTGGGTGGAAATTTTGGGAAAAAAAAACAAACAAACTTTTTTTTCTGGCAAAGTCAAAGCATTTTGCCTGACATTTTCAAACAAAACAAAACATTTCAACATTCCTGAAATCAAAATGTTTTCTTGTGGTGTGTTAAAATGACCCCAAAATGCTCTGTTTCAAGTCACTTCAGTTTTCAAACTGTGCTTTCCCCTTGTGTTATAGCCTTCTGGGATATGTAGTTTAGAAGTTTGCTCTTTGCAGTCTCCATGCTTGGATTGTGTGAGTTGTTTCTTGCCTAAAGACTCTGAAAACCCATATAGATAATCATCCTTGCACAAAGCAAAAAGAGAAACATCTGCATTGCATTATAGAATAACAAAGAGTGTCCCATCTACAGAGAAAATGTCCTGAACTGTAACCCTGCACTGTTACTGGAAAGTAATTAATTACTAAACTCATCTGACTCAAAACGTTTTGGGCCAATTCAGAAATAAAATATTCTGTCTTGGGTCAGTGATATTTTTTTCTTTTTTTTTTCCAGTGTATATGGATTTTTCTCCAATTCCGCTTACCGTTTTAACAAAATAGCAATATTTATGTAGAGACTGGTTTCCCTTTGAGTTTTAAGTTAAAAATGACACATCTGCTTATGTCCAGGAAAGAAGGGAAAGTTGGGAATCCTGATATTTTCTTGCTGCTCAGAGCAGGAGGCAAGATTTAAGGTCACTCCTGGTTTTGGCATTTGCAATAGGAAACTTAAGGCAGTTCATTGGGGATCTAGTTTTTTATTCTGCTTGAGCCCACCTGCTTCTAAGGGGAGGCTGGGATGGCACAAGTCCCACTTGATGGCTGATATACCTAAAAATATGCAGATCTACTTCTAAGGAGGCTGCCCACCATCACATGTGAAGGTTGTAATACCACAAGAACTCCAATCGGGGCTTGCAAGTTTTAGGTTTAGCAGGCTTGTGTGGTTTTACCTTCTCTTTGTGACACCAGTCAAACATTCACCACTTTTCCTGGTCAGCTCCACCTTCCTTCTTTTCATGGACTTCAATGCGAAGGCAACGCTTGGTTACCTTAGCATGAAAGTATCAAAAGCAAAGTAGTCTGTGTAGTCTCTCTCCTAAGAATTCATAAATTATTGCTTTGAGATTTGGAGCACTCACAGTGCTTTTACTCTGACCATTGCCTAATGATACCTCCCACTCTCTGTAAGATCTTCGCCCTATGGGCTGATATAATCCCTCCAGAGAGTCCAGCAGAGCAGTGCAAACTAGTAAGACTGTGCTCTGGCAGGGGGCTTGGACTAGATGATCTCCAGAGGTCCCTTCCAACCCTGACCATTCTGTGATTCTGTAAGGATTAAGCACCCATGTTAAGACGCCCTTACTGCAGTGTAAGGCTCTTAAATGGGTTGCTGCTGGGTTATAGATCTTAAAATTCAAGTAATCCTCCAGAGCACGAGCTCTCCATTCTGCTTTGAACTTCTGCTTTAATACCCAGACTCACCCCATCTAATTTTAAGCACTCAAAACCCTGCCTCTATAGTCTACGAATAGCAGCATAGAATAATTTAGGTAGGAAAAGACCTTTAAGATCATTGAGTCCAACCATAAACCTACTGCTTCCAAGCCCACCCCTAAGCATCTGCATGTCTTTTAAATATCTCCAGAGACGGCGACTCAGCCACTTCCCTGGGCAGCCTGTTCCAATGCTTGACAACCCTTTTGGTGGAGAAATTTTTCCTAATATCCAATCTAAACCTGCCCTGGTGCAACTTGAGGATATTTCCTCTTGTCTTATCACTTGTTACTTGGGAGAAGGGACTGACACCTACCTTGCTACAACCTCCTTTCAGGTAGTTGTAGAGAGTGATAAGGTCTCCCCTCAGCCTCCTTTTCTCCAGGCTAAACAATCCCAGTTCCTTCAGCTGCTCCTCATAAGATTTGTGCTCTAGACCCCTCACCAGCTTTGCTGCTCTTCTTTGGACACGCTCCAGCACGTCAATGCCTTTCTTGTAGTGAGGGGCCCGAAACTGAATACAGTATCTAAGGTGTGGCCTCACCAGTGCCAAGTACGGGGCACTAGTTCTGCTGGCCACACTATAAAGGCAAGGTCCCTCAGAGAGTGCTTCAGGTCTTAGCTGTGATGAACCTTCCTTAGCTGACTATGGAGGGAGACTCAAAAGACTCTCCCCCTAATTTTGCACCTTTGTTAGGGGCCTGGAGATAGGTGGGAGGAATAGAAGCATGTCAAGAGTCCACTTTGGGTGTATAGGTGTCAGTTGGCTGAGAGGCAGTGAAGTGTAGCTGATGTGTATTTTCTAAGCAGTATAATGAAAGCCCGACACCCACACTAAAAAGCCAGTAATGTATTACATGTATCTTTAAACACTGAATCTGCATCAAACTAATTCACCTTGTATTTGCCAAATTATGGCCGTGCACATTTGTTAACAACAGGGTACGATTGCACCTTCCCCCACGGAGAGCAGGAACGTAATGCCATAGCTTTCAGACAGTATAAATATTAGCAATAATCTCATGCTTCCAGTACCTGGTGTTCCCATGGGTGCTGGGCAGCTAACTAGGCCTTGTCTGGCACCATAATACTGCAGGATCTGTGTGAACATTGGCTCTGTTTTGGAAGATGTTGTTTGCATGTCTGTACTTTCATTTCATTAGACACTAGTAACCAAAAGGTTAAGGTATGACTGGTGGCGTAAGTAGTCTCAAGCTGATTCCTTCTTTGACACAGCAATGATTTTGCTGGAGGTGAGTTGCAGGGGACAAAGCAGGTAACACAGCCAGACCGATGACATGTTCATAATATCTAATGACCACGAAATAGACATTTCCATGAGATCATAGTTAGTCTCACACATATTCATTACAAGGAAAAATTTGGGCAGGAGATAACTTTTTTTTTTTCCTTTCTCCTCTGGCAGCAGTCCTGAACCAAGGCAGGGAGAGTACAAAACATTGTGTGTGTCCACTGTGAACTTGGCACTGATTTCCAGAGAGTCCAAAATATCATATCCTGCCATTGCAAAGGGATTCATGCATGCAGGAGACACTTTTCACCTCTAGGCATTCCTTTTTGGTCAAATATGCAATGATTTTGGTAGGATCTCAGATCAGTTCACAGTGAAATAAATAAATTATGATTACCTGTAAAGTGGAACTGCTCCTGAATGCAGCATGGTCAAGACCTTAAAATGCCCAGACCATTTGGAGTGAATGAATCTTCATGAATCTTGTGGCTTTGTCAGATCTGTACCCCATGTGGAACAAACACTTGAAAATTAAAAAACCTAAAAATAACAAGTATTTTAAAATACTGAATGTTTCCTGGCAAAAATACGTCCCTGTCCTACAGATGCTATTGTCAGAACACATTCCTCTGCGTAACTGGCTCTCACTGTTCATTCTATGTAGGACACAATCACAGAATCACAGAATGATAGGGGTTGGAAGGGACGTCTAGAGATCATCTAGTCCAACCCCCCTGCCAAAGCAGGTTCACCTAGAACAGGTTGCACAGGAATGCATCCAGGTGGCTTTTGAATATGTCTAGAGAAGGAGACTCCACAACCTCTCTGGGCAGCCTGTTCCAGTGCTCTGTCACCCTCAAAGTAAAGAAGTTCCTCATGTTGAGATGGAATTTCCTGTGTTCCTGTTTGTGCCCATTGCCCTTTGTCCTGTTGCTGGGCACCACTGAAAAGAGGCTGGCCCCATCCTCTTGACACCCACCCTTCAGATATTTATAAGCATTGATGAGATCCCCTCTCAGTCTTTTCTTCTCCAGGCTAAACACCCAGGTCTCTCAGCCTTTCCTCATAAGAGAGATGCTCCAGTCCCTTGACCATCTTCATAGCCCTCCACTGGACTTTATCCAGTAGTTCTTTGTCTTGCTTGAACTGGGGAGCCCAGAACTGGACACAGTACTTCAGATGTGGCCTCAGCAGGGCAGAGTAATGGGGAAGGATGACGTCCCTTGACCTGCTGGCCATGCTCTTTTTAATGCACCCCAGGATACCATTGGCCTTCTTGACCACAAGGGCACATTGCTGGCTCATGGTAAATTTGTTGTCCACTAGGACTCCCAGGTCTTTCTCTGCAGAGCTGCATGGGGTTATTCCTCCCTTGGTGCAGGACCCTACACTTGCCCTTGTTGAATTTCATTAGGTTTCTTTCCGCCTGACTCTGTAGCCTGTCCAGGTCTTGCTGAATGACTTTCTGGTGTGTCAGCCACTCCTCCCAGTTTTGTGTCATGAGCAAACTTGCTGAAGGTACACTCTGTCCCCTCATCCAGGTGTTTGATTAATATATTGAACAAGACTGTACCCCGTACTGACCCCTGGGGAGCACCGGTAGTTACAGGCCTCCAACTAGACTCCGTGCTGCTGAGTCTACTTTGGCTTCTGGCAGGCAGAAACCAAATTCATCACTGTAAAATAGTGTCAAATCCAAGGAAATCATAAAGTTGCTCTTCCAAGATGATCTATTACTCTGATTAACAAGTTATCCTGTTCCAAACCTCCAGAAAAGAGGAATGTTTTCTAACAACTGTCCAGATTTCTTCTCACAGTATCATGGCTGAGGTTTCTTTCCCTAGAAGACAAGCTCTGCCTTCATGAGCAAATCAGGTCTAGGCTTTTACCTCATGGGGAAAAGGAGTGTTGTTCCTAACTCCCATAATTAATACAGTTATATCATGACACAGGAGAAAGTAAAGTTCATAACAAGTGTCAGACTGGAGAGAAAGTATTAGGATGTGTTCATAGGTCCTCATGGATTATCTTCACCGCAGAGAAGAGAAATAACCTGAATGCAGGAAATACACAATGAACCTCTCTTTCTTTAGCCATGAGTGAAGCAATAAGACTTTGATGCAGAGCTGCTGAAAAGAATTCTTTTTATGGAGTCAGAGATTACTTTTCTAACTAAAGGCAGATTATGTCTGTCTGACAATACAACTTCTTTTTTAGGTCCATTTGCCACGTCATAAAGAACCTGACCTTCCTAAGTGAACTTTGGAGCTACTGCATAACTAGTAGTTTTAATTATGCAGACCATAAGAATGTAATTAAAAAATCCAGTTGCCTTACTTGCCCCAAAAGGCTTTCTTCAACCCAGAGGATGCAAATTCTTCATCCCATTGTTTTCCCCCCCTAGCATCTATTAGCCAAGAGAAACACAGTGAGGCTGTCCCTGCAGTGGCACCATGTTACCTGGGGTGGTGTTGGCTGAAGTCTCTTTACTTCTTAATAATCTTGTGGAAAACTGACAGAGAAAATGCTCTAAGATTAATTCTTCCAGGGTTCCAAGATGAAGTTTTGTTGTCTTAACCTACCCATCTTCCATAATTAGTTCTCTCACACATTTGACCTAGAAGACACTTGTTTAAGAGAAGCTAGAAAGAGTGGAGGAGTGGGGAGCAAAAGAGCTTTCACACTGATTTCTGGTATCTATTTATCTGGTTGCTAACTTTGGTTCTTTTTATAGCCAATTGGTCTGAACTGAGCTCCTCCAAAGGACAACTAGGAACAGGGTGGCCACTTAGATGACCATTTCTCTGCATTAAACTCAAGAGGTACTTGATAATATTGGGTAGTCAAAGTTGGGTGGGTTGCCTGCTGTCACAGCACCATCCCTTTCTCCAACGTGCGCACACATAAGGACAAGTGTGTCTTTCTACAAGGGCATACAACTTAATTCATTAGTGAGGAGACAAGTCTTAATGAGGGCAGAAATGTAAATGATGTCCAGCCCAGGGCTTTTTTCACATGATATTTTGTGCAAACCAACATGTTCCCTGCTGACTTTCGTTCTGCGGTTAGGAACAAGTGTGTGAGCTGCTCTAAAGAGGATTCTGGGGAAGTAGCCATCATTACTGGATTCAGATGATTAGAAGCTGACTGATGTTGCGGTCACTTTGGTATCACTTGAGGAATTGTTTTATGCAGAGATGAGTCATGTTATTGGTGGAGCAGAACCTGACCCTAGGGCCTGCAAGCAGTGGGAAGAACAACCGTTGCACCACCCTCTAATAACACACAGACCCAGGCAAGAGCACTGGCCAGCCAAAATAAATTAATTGCATCATCTAGTGGATATTGTGTTATATCAAAGCCTCCTTCTCCCTTTAATAAGGGTAGTAAAAATGTCTCCATTAATTGCTTTCACTTCAACTAGCTGGCTTGCGCCTTCCAAGCCTGCTGAGGACAAGAGCTGGTGTGGGGAGATATCTTATTCCAGAAGCACTAGCAGAATTAATTTCTTGCCCTTTGAAGTCACAGGAACTTTGTTTTTAGCAGAGATGGCTAAAGTGTACCCAAGAATTTCTAAGCTTTTAGTGATTTGCTTTCTTTACCTCTGTCTTTCTACCTGTCGCTGTTCTGTAGCAGAAGAACCATGAGGCTATGATGGACAGTTAGACATGACAGAAATCCCTCTCCACTCCCATCACCAGTGTGTTCCAGGACTGAGAATCCACAGCATCATTTGATCTCTCAAGGAGAGAAAAGAAACACAAAAAAGGAGCCCTTGGAATTTAGGGCATTTGGCCCTCAACCAGACAGATATGAGCAAAGGAATGATGAATGAGAGAGAGAGAGCTTGGCTAGGGTGAACTGAGAAGCCTGTCCTAAGCCATCCTGGCATTCATAGGAGCATGTGGCAAGGCAAGAGACTAGAAGGCTAGAAGCACAAGTAGGTAAAAGGCTGCAAAACGAGGCGAAGATGGAGGGTCTGGTGCAGGGACAAATGTAGAGCTCTCAAGAATTGCAGAGGTAAAGGAGCAGGGAAGACAAATTTCTGTCCGGAAATCTATCTCTTCCTCCACCCCAAAACCTCCAGAATATGGCTGAATCCCATCACTGCTCATGGTATTCACTCTCCAAACTTCTTTTATGCCTCTCATAAATCCTTGTTTGGGCTTTGATCCACCCAGCAACTTTTTCCATTTTGACTTCATCACCCCTTTCCCAGCTGCCCTCCACCCCACCCAGTCTACTGGCTGGTCTTGCAGCTTCCACAGTCCCCTGTACTTTCCTCTCAAGGCTCTGTGTCTGCCTTGAACTAAGATCCCTGATCCTCCCTTTCCAGTCCTGAGGCCCAGCCTATTCTACTGACATTTCTGGTGGCTTCTTTCTTACTTACATGTTTGAAGTCAGAAGTTCCCAAAGTTTTTCTCTTAATAGAGATGAGGTGTTAGGGTGTGAGGTGAACAAAGCTGAATTCATATTTAAGACAATATTTTCATGTTCAATAGAGATAAAATGACATTGCTGAACATCTATAATGGTATCATAGGCAGAACTAGGCAGCTCATCTGAAATTCATACCGGCCTGGGACTGGCACAGTCATACAACTTATGACTTGAAGATCAGCTAATTCTGTCATTGTCGGTTACAATTAAAAAGGTCTCTTAATTTGGGAAACCTGGGCCAGGGGACTGAGATACATGTTTTCTGTTGAATCACTGTGATGTGTGCAACTAAACTGCCTCCATGTCTCAACATATTGGTATCCTCCTCCCAGACTAATTTCTCATTCTCTTTAGGTCTTGAAATAATAGTTTCCCTTCTGTTGTGCCAAATAAGATCCTCCTGCAGCTTCTTTCTGCAAGATCTTTCAGCAGTTGGTTGTTTTAGATCCCTGTGCAATCTCAGATGGGATGCCTCTTGAGTACAATAGGATGGACCAGGTGCATATATTCGGTTTCCATTAACACAATGCCAGTAGCAAGTCTCTTCTTGCATGGTTCCAGTGGGAAACAAATGTAAGATGAACTGCAGAAGAATCCTACAGTGATGGAATCAGCTGTGCCAAACACCCAGGACAATACCATCTGCCTCACTCAGAGACTGATGGTTGTGGGCATCAGCATGTGAATCCCTGGGAGCACAAAAGAGCAGATGCTTCAAACCCTTTGAGGTTGACCCATTGCTGAGCAACGTTTCTAGTGTTTGGCTCTGCCTCAAGACAAGCCTTGAGTTTCATGCATTTATAAGGGCAGAAGTCAGCTCTGATAGAATCAAAATGGGTCGCCTGAAATGAAAGCTCAGCACTGGGTGTGTAGCAAAAAACATGCCAGATGTCCAACTGGGCAAAACATGAAAGAGGTGTGAGTGGGTAGGAGGCACGAAACAAGCCTTTCCTCGTTACTTGCTACACAGCTGGTTGAAATGTGTCAATACAGGTATTTCAGGGATTTTGCAACTCTCCTCTTACCCTGGTAGGGGCCCTGAGTTTTGGACACACCTGATTCCCATTCAGACATATATGTGCTAACCTACATCAGAGCTGGAACCATATGGTGTGTGATAGAAATTAGATTGTCTCAGAACTTAGAAGAATACTTCTTGCTGCAGAAGCAAAGGGAAGGAACCCCTGATCACGGCTGTGCATAGACACAGACTTCATGGCAGACCCAAATTTTCCCATTCACCTCTGTGACCAGGATAAGGGTGAGTGGGCTTTTTGCAAGTAAGACATGAATGATACAGCAAACTAGCAGATGTATGCAAGTAAATGAGGGTTTATGTAACTGATTCCCATGTCTCATGAAATGATAGTGTCATACCAAAGGGGTGAGAGTCTTCCAAATGGAAGGTATGGTCATAGAAGCTGGTGAAACCAGAGACCAAACCTGATTTACAGACCTGGGCAGGGTATAGTCAACAGGAGCTATTTGCCTTGTTTGTCTTCTCAGAGCAGTCAGATGGGGTTCAGCAGGACAGACATGTTAAAATTGGACTGGAAGAACAGGCCCAACAATCCTTCTTCTCCCACTCCCCCAAAAATAAGCCTTCCTCTCCATGATGCACTCATACACATGCACAGAGTCTTTTCCCCAAATGGACCTAGACTACGTGACGCCAGAATAAATGAATTGCACCATTTGATGGATTTTATCTTCAATCAAAGTGTACCTCTCCCTTTAGCAGAAAAGCTGTAAAAATGTCTTGATTAAACATGGAAGCTCCAAGGTGATTCTTCTGACTAAGTAGTGAAATGGCTGGAGAGTGACCTCCTGGTTAACTCCTTTTAGGTTCCTGGCCCTGAAGCCGACAAAAGAATCCCCCATGAGAGCAAAGCATTGTCTTTTGAAACCCAGTAAAAAAGAAGATAAACACAGATGCTTTCAGTTGTCAGAAGGGAGGTGACAGGTCAGATGGAGAGTGCATGCATGATTTTTTTGGGGGGGGATGGGTTCATCCTAGGCTCTTGGATTGGCATTTTCTTATCAGCAAACAAAGGACACGAGAAATACAATCCAGGAGGGTTTTCCCCTAGGTGTTTTAGCAGTCAAACCACTGACTTGGTTTACTCACCGCAGCTGGTGCTGTTGATACAGCAGGCCTTGCAACATTTATTGAGCAGACTTTGCCCGGCAGTCTGGGTCAAACCCAAGCACATGGATGAGCCCAGGAGAATAAACTCTGCCTATCTGATACTCATTCTAAGAACATCCAGGTGCTCCTTGTGCCTTGGAGAGGTCCCAGACCTCTGGCATGCTTTTATGGGTCAAAAAGAGGAATCGGAGTCACATCACAATCTTGTGGGCTTGTTCTGCAAGTTAGCAGACAGGCTCATTCCCTAGGGCTGTGAGGTGAACAGTTTTAAAATTCGTATGAATACGCCATATTTAGTAGAAGAACACTACAGAAGATCTTTGTTAAGCTGGACTAAGCCTTGTTCATTTTGAAGGCACAACCAAGTCAAGGAAGTCTTCTCTCCGAAGTGTTGTCTCTCAGGTACATCAAATGGGCCAACTAGGGCTATCAGAGCACATGGCGACATGAAGTGCCCTGCTGTACTGCCCCAGCTTGTCCTTCTTTTCCGCACAGCCTTTGCTGGCACCTGAACTGCCTTGTCATCACCCAGCAGAAGTGTAGCCAACCAAGGGAGTTACCCAAGCTGGAAAAGTTACCGCTCATCCTCCACACCCAGCTGACCATGCGAATGCTCCTCGCTTGCCCTACTTGTAAAACAGTCACTCCAGTCGCCTTCCAGTGAGAGAGGTGGGAAGCAGGCAGCCTCCAGACCAGCCAGTGGCCTGCTGAAATGGCTGGGTAAACCTTTGTGTTTGTCTTTTCTCCTCCTACCCCTTTGTCTGGCTTGTATCTGTAAACCATAACTCCTCAATGTGGGAAGTTTCTCCTACTAAACACAGATCCCAACACAACAGAGCGGAGTGCAGCCCACAGGTATGACTTGAATGGTAATGCTAGTGGTAAAAGCCTGTGGACTGCTTTTGAAAAAATCCAAATATTACATCTTTCATCCTAACTGAATTTTAGTCATACAGTTATTACTTCAAATTGCTCAGTAATTTCAGCTAATGCCATTCTACCCTTTTCGCCTTAAACTGTGAGAATTATGCTGTCAGTTGGTATTTACAGGGCGACCCCCTCCTGCAGATGGACAGACAAATGACCAAGAGCAGCCCCATGTGGATGAAAGTTTAGGTCCACTGACAGCTCTCTGGGGAGTGATGCAAGGAAGGCTGCATCCACGCCTGTAGTCTTTACACCGCAGGGAGATCAGCTTCTCTGGAGACCAGCTATGCTGGAGGTACGGGTACAGAAACTAAAAGTTGCCACCTGCCACATGCAGAGGAGGCTCTAACCTTGACAGCTATTGCTCATCACAGTGGATAGAGCAGAGTTTAAACATGAAGCTTAACCCTGATGAAAGAAACCAACAACTCCCTCACCTTAAAGAGGGGAAAAAAAAAAAAAAAAGCATGGCAAGGGTCTGCCCACATGCATTCACAGTTTCCATAGAGCACACAATGGCTTTCCCATTTCCAGTGGTCGATGGGATGTGGCATTCTCTCTGGCAGCCCTAGCTGTCAGTATCCAGACAAACAGACCTAGCCCCTTACTTCACTCACCCTCTTCCTTGATGAAGAGGCAGCAACACTACCTGACATAAAATCCTGGAAAGACAAAAGAGAGAAATAGCTGAATTCTGCCTCTCCCAGGCTGTGGTTGAGAGGGCAAGACAGGTAAAATGCATCAGGCCACAACATCTGTGAGACAAATTCTAACTCTCATCTGTCTTGGAAGGGCTGACCTTGATAATTTCTCTCTATGCTGGGCTGTATGTGTGTATATTTTATTTGACCACGCTTTGTTTTATTTTATTTTACTCACTCTCCCTCCCTTGTTTGCAAATGTTCACAGTGAACTTAAGACTGCTCACCAGCTCAGATTTACAGCTGCACGGAAAGCAAGATTGTTACTATTTATAGTCATCTCAAGTTTGTTTCATCTGCCTACACAATCAATTAACTTCAGCTCCAGCTAATTTTGCAATCAGCCCAAGAAAAATGTCTCTGGCATAATAGCTTGTTTTCTCCTTCTTCTCCCTGGAGCTATAAAAAACTCTGTTCCCCTTCCTTATCCAAGTCCTATACCTGAGTACAGCACTATCCGGACTCATCCTCCATGTCTTTTGCCTCTTAGCAGCTTCTTCCTGGCTAACTTGACAGAAGAGCATTTACTTTGCGTGATGCAGGTCTTTTTTTCCCTTCTCTCCAACGGAGGTTTGGAAAGAATACTCCACCGTTTATTTTTCCATCAGCTAACTGCAAATATTGAAAGCGTCTAGACAGGGGGAAAATAGCTTTATAAATCATCAGCAAAAGGAATTTCAATGTTATCTTAAATCCCACACAAATGCTTTTTAAAGATGTTCAGTAAATACATATTTGTATATAGAAAAATGATGCTAACCTGGAACTCAGGCTGAGTGCACATTAGGAATTTAAATGTACAGGGGAGGGAATCAGAGAACAAGGATGTTGTAACTGTCCCACAAACAAGCAATAAAACACAGTAGATTAAAACTGAAGGTGTAGTGAAAAGCAATACTAAAGATAGTCATTTGGGGCACCTCTTCATTTCCTCATTACTGAAGTCTTGGACTTCACCAAAGCCTTGTCAATCTCATGTGAGCTAGGTCAGGGATCTAAGACAAAAAGGGCAGTGTAAACTCACTCAAGTCCCACTGCATCTATGAATTACCATCAATCATATAGTAAAGAAAGGAAAGGCAAGGGAAAGGAAGGACAGGGAACACTCCACACCCTTCGAGCTGGCCAGTGTTACAAACTGGTAGCTCACAAGTGGTTCAACTGATATAACCTGAGGACAATCATTAGGAGTCTTTGAACAGTAACTGAAATCTGTGTTGCTCTTGGCATCAGAGCTCCTACCAGAATCACGAAGTGGAGGGATGTCTCCTCAAGCCCCAGTGGTGACAAGACACTGTGAAGGCAAGCTTGCAATTCTACCTAGTACTTAATGCCGATATAACCAGTAGAGCTCACAAGGTGTCCTCTACTCCATCTTCTCCCATATGGTAGGATCAGAAATGTTTAAATCAATCCTGACAGGTGCTGCATAAATCTGTACTTTAAGACCTCTAGCTACGAATGTATTGCTCCCTCTTCTCCCAAGCACTAAAACATTTCAGTTACAGATTTAAGTCGAGTTGTAAGTTCAGGACTTTCAGAGTCATAGAATGGTTTAGGTTGAAAGGGACCTTAAAGATCATCTAGTTCCAACCTCCCTGCCATGGACAGGGACACCTTCCACTAGACCAGGTTGCTCAAAGCCTCGTCCAACCCAGCCTCGAACACTTCCAGGGATGGGGACTCCACAACTTCCCTGGCCAATTTGTTCCAGTGCCTCACCACCCTCATAGTGAAAATGCTTTTCCTAATATCTATTCTAAATCTCCTCTCTTCCAGTTTGAAGCCATTACCCCTCATCCTATGACTATCTGCCCTTGTAAAAAGTCCCTCTCCGGCCTTCTTGTAGGCCCCCTTCAGATACTGGAAACATGTTATAAGGTCTCCCTGGAGTCTTCTCTTCTCCAGGCTGAACAACCCCAACTCTCTCAGCCTGTCTTCATAGGAGAGGTGCTCCAGCCTTCTGATCATCTTTGCGGCCCTCCTCTGGACCCACTCCAACAGATCCATGTCCTTTTTATGTTGAGGGCTCCAGAGCTGGATGCAATATTCCAGGTGGGGTCTCATGAGAGCAGAGTAGAAGGGTAGAATCACCTCCCTCGACCTGCTGGCCACGCTTCTTTTGATGCAGCCCAGGATACAGTTGGCCTTCTGGTCTCCGAGTGCACATTCCGGGCTCATGTTGATTTTCTCATCAACCAAAACCCCTAAGTCCTTCTCCTCAGGGCTGCTCTCAATCCATTCTCTGCCCAGCCTGTATTTGTCCTCAGGGTTGCCCCACATGTAGGGTCTTGCACTTGGCCTTGTTGAACTTCATGAGGTTTGCACAAGCCTGTCCAGGGCCCTCTGGATGGCATCCCTCCCCTCCAGCATGTCGACCGCTCCACCCAGCTTGGTGTCATTGGCAAACTTGCTGAGGGTGCACTCAATCCCAACATCCATGTCACCAACAAAGATGTTAAACAGCACTGGTCCCGGTACCAACCCCTGAGGAACACCACTTGTCACTTCTTACCAGTTGGACATGGAGCTGTTGACCGCAACTCTTTGAGTGCGACCATCCAGCCAGTTCCTTACCCCCTTTGCACACTTACTTCTGTAGGTAAGCTTCCAGATGGTCATAGACTGAAAGCATTGCCCTTTGGGAGTCCAGTCTCAAATGATCTCTCAGCTCAGACATGAGATTCCTGTGGTTTTTCAGTAATTCTACATGCCCAAGACAACTTATTTAGAGAAACAAAAATATTGTTTGTCCTTGTAGGATAAACTGTTTACCCAGTTCCTTTAAAACTGTCACATCTCTTTCAAAATGCTAGAGGTTTGGTTACGGTTTTTTTAGTTTCTTGCTTAGCAGAAGAGAGAGTGTCTTGAGGAGAAAGGAAGACGTGTGATGTACTTACTGAGGATGGAGAGAGAGGGTTTTTCCCTTAGAGGGGCAACAGCCTCAGGATAGCCTCTTTCCCTATGGGTTACTGTTCAAGTTTGGGCACAGTTGAAGGTAAAATGCATAGATAAAGATGGAGGAGAGGCTGTAAAAGTATGGAGTACAGGGAACATAAGACACATAAGTGTGTTAACTGCATACAAGAAAAGGTTTAAAACAGTGAAACCTTTCAGTCACGATCTCAAGCAGTCCCCACTAACCCATCTATGATGCGTCCTTGCTTGTTTCAGCATCTTGTCTCTCCTTTCAGTTTCTGTCATCCTTGAACTGTGGTCCACATGTGGCTAAAGACACACAAGGCCATTGTGAATGATATTTTTCCTTTATGGTTTGATAAGGTACATCACAGCCTGCAAATGTTTTAGGAATTGTTTAGTTTGTTTGTCTAAAAACCTATTTGCCTTTCCTTTCCCTGGCAGCAATGCTCTGATTCTTTATGGACCTGGGGATCTGTTCAGCTTCACTGGAATCAGGATCACATCCTTGCCATACCCTGCAAAGCTCTGCCTTTACTATGTACTAGTGCTAAATAATGCTGGAGGAACTATGACTTCTTCTTCTTCTTCTTCTTCTTGGTAATGGTAAGCAGGAGCAAACACATTTTATTCCCCAGCTCTGCAGGCTCCCAGGAGCTGCCATCACTCATCAGACATCCGCAACAGCTGTCCTTCCTGCTGGGCTTTATTCCAAGAAGTGACAACTAAGCCCCAGCCCTTGAAACCTTTGAATTTCAGGGGAAGTTGATACTAACCTCCATACCTATAATGAGCCAGATGGGAGTTTCTGACCCTTGAGAAAAGACAGATTATGATGCAGATTATATCTGAAGACATGGCTGTAGCCCATCTTTTACTCTTGGGATATTTTCTGTTTGCGTGGAGAGAGAGAGATGTTCTGAAATCTGAGGATCACTCCTATCACCAGCTTGTGTTGCTGTTAGGTTTGGAAGTTAAGACAACACATGAATGGAAGAAACCATGTAAGCTGAAGGAAGCAACAGGATTCAGTGGGGACTTTGTGGCATTCTTGGAGGAGGACAAGAGGTGTTGGCTGCTGCTTCCCTGACAGTGAGCTGGTAATTTGGCAGCTGGCCTCACTTCTGTGACATTGTGTTTACAGAGGTTGCTATAGGAGTACAGCAAGTTCCTTTGAGCTACAATTGCTTCAGATCTGCCACTAACACATTAGAAAGGCTGTGGTAGATAGAATCCCTGGCTGACATCTGTGGAGGACGGAAGAAGTCAGAAGCAGCATTTTCTGCTTTGCATCTCAAAGTTGTTTCCAAGCACTATTCCACTAAAGCTGGGAGTTCCCCACCCCCTCACTCCCAGCTGTTCACTCCCCTCATCCTTCTCCATGATAGGAAAGAAATATGCCCTAAACAGCAACACAAAGGGCTCAGAGTATGGACCTCAACAGCAGTGGTGACATGACATGGAGGGAGCAATGTGCTGTGGTTCAGAGGCTGTTATGAGCAGCCGAGGCTGCATCATGCCACAGCTAGTGTATCCAATCCTGTCTGTCTTATTAAACTGCAGGCTTAGCTGCTGATAGCCTCTGAACCCCGTTTTTCCTCTACTTCACACTTTATCTTGCCTTTTACAGTTGGATAAAGAGTATTAAAACCAGCTACTTCACACTTTATCTTGCCTTTTACAGTTGGATAAAGAGTATTAAAACCAGCTATAAAAGCTGAGGGGACCAGTAGATTGTCCCAGAGTACCTGTCTTGCTCAGAGCCACCAGACCTTTTCTTATCTATTTATATGGCATTATCAGACTCAACACACATGGCATTGCTCCATTGGCTTTAACCAAAAGACCAGCCTGGTTAAACATCTTCATAATCTAGAAGGCCAAATGAAGTTGTTCTTGACCTGGTGGTAGAAGAAGTTGATGAAAGGGCTCTCCATGACTGCGTACATAATCTTTGATGTTGATTTTCCTTGATCTTTCCCCAAGTTCAGTCCAGCTCTGAGAAATTTGCCATGTCTGGAAACCACCTTCTGAGGCAACCCCAAATGCTGGTTTTGGTAAGTTAGAACCCTTACATATCAGATTTGTGAGGCTGTATTATTTCAAAGTATGTTGTTTGGCTTTCTACTGTCTAAACCAGTCAGTCACTTTCTTTCAACAAGAGGAAGGAAAGAAGGTCAGGTGAAGTGATGTTAACAAGTCACTTGAAACAAAGGCGTCTTTGGTTGATGAGCCTTAACTGACTTCAGCTTGCATATATCTAACAACCTTGTAGATTAAGCTAGGATGAGCCTTCTTAACTCTTGAATGAAAGACTTTTGAGAATGCTGAGGTTTCTGAACTATCTTGGCGTTTGTGTAGCATACTTTAAAATACATAAGGAAACTAAATCACACTTTTCACAAGGGCTGAAGATGTGCTTCAAAGTCCTGGCTAGTTTGCTGTGTGGTAACTTCTGTCTCCTTCAATTTCCCACATAGTTTGATCTTGATACAACATTCTGCTTCACTTCCTGCTCTGGAGTACGATAAGCATTTATCTCTGCTGTACAAGAGCTGCTGCTTCCCACACTGAAGATCGCTGCATGATCCTTACAGATAATATGTTTCAGGATGAAATGCAGCTACCTCTATAGGACCGCATATCTGCCTATCCTCATCCACGTCCAGGACATCTGAGACATGGAACAATGTGGTCTGAAAGAGAATAAGAGTGCTTTGGTGGAAAAGCTTCAAAGTCCCATGGCTAATTCCTGTTCTACTCCTGCAGGCTGCTCATTTTGGTTGTGTGAATGCCTTGCAGAAACTCTGCTCTTAGATGAGATACTGGCCCCTGCTAGCAGGGATTTGTTTCTGGCATTTCCGTATCTCCCCGTTTCAGATGCCACCATAATCTCTTTGAGACACCCACCTCATGAGGGAAATTTCCACCGGAAGGCGATCCAGAAAGGAAGACAGCAGTCAGCCAGACCTCTTCCATGGCACCCACCAAGGCAGGTGGATCCTCACATTCATGTGCCCGAAGAAGACCATGTGACAGAATTTAAATTATAATAATAGAAATTTTAAAATCCACTGTCTACTACAGCCTGTGACAGGGGGAGAGAAACTTTACACAAAGGCTTCAAGGCCATCAGGGATTTAGTTAGCTCTACTACAACAGACTGAGCAGGAAGGAGGGATAAAGAGCCCAGTTTTCCCAGGAGGGATTTGTTACATACCTCTATCATTTCTTTCAAAGATTTCTTTGCTCTACCTGAAGCAGGCACTGGACACGGGCCAGGTGCCCTTTGTGCCCCTGGATGCGAATCAGCCAGGAGCTGGGGGAAGCCGAAACTGCAATACAAGCAGAGCTGCCAATGCACTAAGCTGAGCCGCCAGTGTCAGCCCTGAGGATGAAGGTTATTCTAGTGTTTGATGCCAACTGGCACAGCCTCCCTCTTCTTCCTTCACACAAGTGTTGCCTGCTTCCCCCTCCCCCTCCCCAGTATTTTGCCTTTGAAGTCACTTCATCAAGAAATTCTTCCTCTGTCAGGATTAATCTTCCTCCTGCCAGGCCATGAATAGCCACCTTTTTGTGTGTCTGCATCACGTTGCCAAAGAAAGGGAGCAGAAAGGAGCGAGTAAGCCTGGCAGAGGTAAATGGTACAAAGGATCACCAAGAAATCCTACCCATACCTTTAACCCTAAAGCAACACAAGGTACGTGCCCTGCCAAAGCCCAGTCCCACACAGGGTTTTCTCTAACCTGGTTAGATTTCAAAAAGGTCTCCCAGCCATAATCCTATGTGGCCAGATGCCTACAGAGGAATTTTCCCCTGACTAAACCCATGGTGAGAGCAAATATCCAGGTTCCTGACACTTAAAGGAACCCAAATACATATTTGCTAGAAATAGAAACATGCCTGAACCAGGACCTCGGCTGTTCTAGGGGATGCCTTTCTCAGTCCTTCACATGGAAGCTGATCTACGGTTCATAGACATCTCTGATACTCATTGGGGTTCAGACTAGTGGTTATTAGCTTGGCAAATCTGTTCCCGTGATGCTGAATTCTTTCCTATAAAGTTGAACCACCTGAATATGAATTTTGATGAATATCTGGATCATCTGGATATCTGATTGTCCTACAATCATGTAGGAGATATCCAAGAAACACTTTGGAGTCATAGGGCAACCCAGCCCTTAGCTGGAGAATTTGACAAACTCAAAGCAGACTGAGTTAAAACCTAATGATATGGAGCATCTCCTAGGACATGTGGATCCAATATGCTTCATAAGAAGTAGGAGTCGAACTAATACTTTTGCTTATTTCAGTGAATATCGTAGAGAAAAGACTATTGATTTTTGTGCAGATAAGCTACCATGGCTCCTAGCACAAAGAGTCTTTCATGGCTTCATATCCCAAGCAGGACAAGACATTTTCTTGGTACTGGTCTGATGCCAAATTTCCTGCAACAGGTCAGATCAAGTGGCTGTATAAAACATTTCAAAGGTGAACTTGTCTAGAGGAAAGCAGGAATAGGATGCTCAGCAATCCCGAATCAGGCTTATTAAGGTGGATACATAAGAAATTGCAAGACCAATGTACTTTTGCCCTGGATACACTGGTGTCTTGACTCTTGCTCTTTCTTAGGTGTAGACAGCAAGAAGTGAGGTGTCTTTTAAAAAAGACTGAAGATTTCTAATCACAAAGCAATTATGGTGGTTGGAACACTGGAATGGGATGCAGGGAGACTAGCTCCTATTCCCATTCAAACTGATAGTTTTGACTCTGAAAATCTGATATTGTTTTTATTTCCCATTTTCACCTTTTGCCCTCCTCATCCCTTGGGACAGCTGGAAGAACGACCTTGTCTTCATATACATGTGACCACTGAACTAGGAGAACTGAACAATTTTGAGGTGGGTTTTTTCTTTGGGTTTTTTTGTTTGAGGTTTGGGTTTTTTTTGTTTTTTTTTTTTAGAATCCTCTCAAATTTCTTTTTATATTAGTCCTGTCCCTCAGTAAGCCTTACCTTTGAGGAACAAAGGAAGCTCAAAGCACCCCCAAGCAGGGGAGATAATAGAGCATTAGACACCAAAATGTCAGACTGATTCTCTTTCCCCCTCTCTCTCCCACAACTCCTATGTGAAGCCAGACTGCTACACAGGAAACACTACCCTGGAAATCTGCCTCCTGTTCCATTTTACATTCCTTCAGCTCTAAATACAGCCAAACCAATTTCATTGTATTGTTAAAAAGGATCTGATTCTAACACTGTTCCTCTGTGGTATAAACATAAAGGCTCGTGCCTCCACTTCTTCAGTTTCTTTGAGACACAAATAAGGAGTCTTTCTAATGGTGTTCTGGTGGTGCAAAATCAGGGTGGAGTAAAGGTTTGAATCACATCTCTGTGTACTCCCCAAGCTTCAGACTGGAGAGGGGGCAGGAGCTGAATACTCATATGGCAAGTTAACTGAGAAGCACGCTTTTATGGCTGGGTAATAAACTCATGAAAATTGGGGGTTTATTAATGAAAATGTTGACAGACCTTTAGCTTTAGTGGTGCTACTGGGCACTGCTATATGTAAAAAAGAAACCTTTCTGCACTCAAAAAATTTATTAGCTGTAATTTTATTTTATTTTTTTGCTTTCCACATATAGAATATGTGCTAGGGAAACAAGAACACTTTATGCCCTGTGAAACCAGAGCTTTTTTTTTTTCTACTGGAGGATTTAAGGGTATTCTTTTTTAATACATGCTTTGTTTCTCAAGCTCTGGCATGTCTGAAAGTCCAACCCACTCCTGTAAAGTTCAGTGGGATTGTTAGCTAATTTCAGTTCAGCCCTACAGCCAGTCTGGAAAGTCACTTGCTGACGAAAGGCACACACCGGAACAAGTGGCTCAGAAGGAAGCGGAGAGCCTTGTTTCCTTCTCTTTGAAACACAGCTTACTCCATCCCTCCCATCAGCTTGTGTGTTTTCCCAAATTAGACCAAATCCTGCCAGCAAAAATGACGGAGGAGATTGACTGACTTTTACCCCATTACAAACTGAGAAGTTTGCCTCGGGGTCTCAGAAACAAGCTGTTCATCAGGACTGACTCCCTAATCTTTCCTGTTGTTTTTGCAAACCCTGCTCTGCCTCCATGGCTCTCCCAGTGGCCTGTGACACTTGCCAGTGGCTTGGAGCAGAGACCCAACCGTTCACTCCTGGCCCAGGAGGTAACACCACTCTCTCCAACAGCTTCCTCCTACAAATACATGTCTAGTTTGCTAATTGCTCTGGAGTAGGAAGTTCCCTGGGTGAATTACCTTCACCTTTTGGAAAGAGGCACCATCCTCTCCTTGCTGCCCCCTCAACTCTCAGAAGCTGACGGCCCTTGCCAGCCAACAGTTTTGTGTTGACAACGATGTTCTCTTTTATGGGGAGGGAAGAAAGCACCAGGAGGTGTTTTTGCATGCTAGCTGCTCACCAGCAGCTTCTTGGCCGCTGTTGGTTGTGGCCAGCAAATGATAATGCCTGGGAAAACCAACACTGCCCCTCTGAGACCTCTTCTCCTGCACAAACCAGGCTGAATTTTTCTCTCCTTCCCTGACTGTGACCATGGAGGGGCTAAGGGATGCGGGGCAGCCTGCCCAGGGTGAGGAAAGCCAACTTTGTCTCTGGCCAGCGGTATCAAGCACCACAGGAGAGGAAAATAGCTCCCCACACTGTGAACAGGACCCCATGCATGGTATTTTACCCCTGCTCACGAAGAAACCTTATGGCTTGTGGGCAGGAGCACACAGCAGAGCCAAGAGGTCATCATCAGCTTGATGAGAGCAACTTCTTGCTTCAGACTCCAAGAAGAGCCTGAAACACAGTGAGGCACATGCCTCGAGTCTCACAGGCTTGCTCAGGTCACTGTATGGAACAAATCAGCCTGAAGTAACACAGACCACATTGAAGATCTGCAAGTCATTACCCATAATGATTATTCAGAAAGGGAGCTGGCATCAAACCCCTCTTCCCTCTCCTCCAGTCCAAATCTCTCCCCCTCCCTTTTTCTTTCACTCCCTCGTGCTTTCAAGCAACAAAGAATATCTGAGGATTGTTTCCCTCCTGTTGTGAGTCATCAGAAATCAGCTCAGGAGCAGGGCACGTGGAGCCACAAGGAAAGGCTAGCAGGGGGCAAGGAGCAGAGAGAGCTGGTCCCATTCAGCTGTGCCCATCCTCCTCCTTGTGGAAGCGCGTACCTGGTTGGGATGGGAAAGAAGAGAGGCTAACACATGGGGAGACAGGGACTGTGAAGGCATCTCTGTTCTGCCTTGCTGACACAGCCAAGAGGGAGGGGGAGCGCTCTCAAGAGTAAAAACCTTTGCCTTCACCCAGAAAGGCAATGGATGGTGTAATGTCCAAGGTCTAGCAATTACCTTCTGGCTTGAAAACATCTTAGACCCCTCCCTCTCTTTTCTCCAGGTGGGAAGTAGTCACTTGTTGATTCTTGCCCACCCCCAATTCTTTCCTTGCATTTGCAATAACAAATATATTCATTTTCTTTACCATTAAAGCAGGAACATGCATGAATGCATTTGGAAACCTTTACTTCTCCTATTGTAGTGCCATATACACAAAAATATACAAGAATAAAAGCAGCGCAGAGCTTGGGGGAGTAGAAACTTTGGCTGGGGGTGATGCAGAATGCAGAAAAGCCTGCAGAAATGTTTGACTGTACCTTTGACTGGGAGAATTAAGAACTCTTCTCTGGGACTTGTTAGAACTGTAACTGTCTAATTTAGAAGAGCAGGATAGGATGAATATTTTATGAGGGTTTTTCCACAGGGCTGTTAACATTTAGCAAACAAAAGACATCCGTGATTCATTTTCCTTCTCACAGGGGGCAAACGAGTTAACAGATGTAACAAGGGAATTAGAAAGGGATGCTCCCAGGACTGAGAGCAGCTGTTGCCTTTAACAGGTACTTGGAAAACTGGGGGTGCTGTGGTTCATACAGCAACTATAGGATGAGGTGGGTCTAGGATAGACCTAGCAAACTGATGCGATCCTGGTTTCTGCTCCAGGGTCCTTTGGTAAATACTGTTGGTACCAGTCCTAGGACTTAGTTGTCTGAACACCTTTGACAACCTATGGCTGTGTTCCCGTTCTCTAGAAAGGTGAAGGAAATCTGCCATCCGTCTCCTGATCTAGTTAGACCATAACTCCTGGGCTGTGGTCAGCATGGCCCAGCTAGTCATGACCTGACTCCAGGTACTTCCCCAGGTGCTCATCCTGCAGAGGAGGCATGAGACTGTGTTTCAGGGAGGGCCCTGACCACACCAAGAGAGAGAGCAGACAGTCCTGTCCACAACAGCTGCCAATCTCTCTGCAGTGTTGTGGGGCAGGGGTTTAGCACCAGCAGGGATGCAAAGAGGTGTTGTCTCTCCCATCTCCTGCTGCGGTGAATCTGCTTCTCTGCAGCAGGTCTCGTCATCCCTGTGGTAGGTCAGTTGGGCAAAGAAACACTTCCTTTCCACAGGGAGGTGTGCTGCTCCGGAGCAGGCAGCCTTAGGCACCTTGCCCCATCCTGCCAACTCCACCAGCCCACGTAGGTGTCCTGAAATTAGCCCAAACCTTTGAATAAGTTGGTCCACCCTGGGCCTGTGCCTGCTGCATTGTTAATGAGTGACTGAGCATGGCATGCTCTGTCTCGCTCCTGGCTGCTCAGCTGCCTTGCACAGAGCCTGCAGACAGCCTGCTTGGGCTTCTTTTGTGATTTATGCTCCAGAGGATGCACTCCACCAGCATCTGTCATAGATTATTGTCCAGCTTCAGTGTACAATATACAGATTACAAAAAATCCAGCTAGGAATACCCCTAGAGATTGTTTCTTTTGCATACGTGCAAGCACCCCACTCCCCCCTCCCCAATGCAATTCTTACATAGACACATAGATGTGCACAAAATACAAGACAGCGCCATAGAAGTAATCCTAACACTCCAGGTGAGGCAGATCGCCAGGTCTGTCACTGGACTTGGCATCAGTGACGAGCATTTCAAATCTCGCCTTTGCAAAGCCATGTCATGCAAGGTCCGTCTCCAGGAGACTGTGCCCATTGCTGTAGTACCCAGACATTTACAAACCTAAATACAAGCCAGATGCACTAAAGAGCTCTAAGAGACAGAATGTTGTTTTTTCCCTAGTCCTTCCTCCACATTTTGCCTCCTTGTTCAGAAGTTCATGTCTAGCAAGAGCTGCAAAACCTGTTCTTGCAGTCTTCTCTAGAGAACCACATCAAAGCAGAACAGCGAGATGATGACCAGATATACTGGTGCAACCCTAATCCTTCCCAATCTCTAGGCTTCCCCTCCCTCCCACTAAATCTGACCACAGCTCTCTGCTGTGGGGCCAATACTGCTTAGCCCTATTTTAATCCTATTTTGGAAATCTGTTACTACTGGTTCTAAAACATACATTAGGGGACTGGGGACTAAACACAGATCACAGGCAGGATGGAGCTTTTTGAATCGGTAGCAGGAGACAGACATGATGCAGAGTCCAGGTCTAAAGCAAGGCAAGTCCCTCTTTTGATTGCACTCTCTGTCCCTGGAGTGCACTTCATATTTCAGCAGGGCTCACACACCTGTCTGTGCTGGCCTCTGCTTTGTTTTTCTCCTGGAGAAAGAGGAATATTCAGGCTCGATCCCTGTTCTGACATGATTCTCTGCAGTGATTTTCTGCAGGCAGCTCTCTTCTGATGCTGGAGGTCCAAGGCTGGGCTTCTTCCATGCCTGAGGGCCTAAAATCATGGCAGAAGTGTCATCACAACATGTCATAACACCAGTGCCTGCCAACTGCCACCCGCTTTGACCAATCTCCCTGGTGCCTGTAGCTGAAAGCCAGGAAAATGCCAGCTTGCCAGTTAACTGTCCCAAGTTTGCTTGAAACTTTTACTACTTCAGAACCCAAAATTATCCTGGACTTTCCCTCACCTACAGGCACCTCCTTGTGGTGCTTTCTGTGTCCAGCCTGGACAGAAAACTCGGCCCAGAAACAGATTTTAGTTGAGTTCTGGAGTATGATGGTGAGAGAGCCTGGGCCCACGTCATCCCTTATGCTGCTCCCACCCATGCTTCTATCTATGCATGACCTCCTCTACCTCCTTGCAACTTCAGGAAACCAAAAACATGCAGGAAAGTTCTCTTGGCTCCTTCCTAAGGGAATCTCATATCACCTGGAGCAGGGTAGAAGAGGACATGCAGGCAAAGTACTACCAGAAGTTATGCTGATGGTGATCTGCTCACACAAAGGGCAGATGAAGAGCATGCCACATCTCAGCCAGCTGCCTGGCACACACTCCTTCAGAATATACAGAAGTGGCCTCCAAGCCTTTGTGCTTGGATTACACTGGTGGAAGGCACACAGCCTGCTTCCATATCCTGTGAAAGCACAACATGGGAAAACATCATGAGTCAGGTTCAGACTCTCTCTCAAATGCTTTTTAGGCTACTGATTGAGGGGCAAAGGGGAAGAGCACCCAATACACACTGTAGAAACACAGAAATGAAGTCTCTGGGAAGCTTGTTCGTTTTGTGGCTTAGAAACAAATACAAATCTCTTTGTTTCTCAACTGACCCATCTGTGAAGGGGGAATAAAAATGCTGAGTTAAGACTGATGATTTTATTTAGTGGAAAAAACAACTACGTGTACCCCAGAAAGGCTGTGTTTGTACTAATATTTGCAATGATATTTGTACTGATAGTAGAATGTGTTATTAAGTACTAATTGTCAGGAAGCTGGATGGCATGTGTTGGAATAAATTAGGAGGCTTAGAAAGGAGTGTTTCAACAAGACCTAACACAAAATGCTAAATGACATGCAATAACAATGTACTGAAGACAAAGGTGAGTGGCTCTGTTTGGGTTGGAATGCATTCAGCCTTTTCCCAGAGATATACAAGAATGAAATTGCTACCATATTTCAGCTTCTGTTCCAGTCCTTTTCACAGGCTGATATCCTTGTATTATTTGGCCTTGGGTTGTCATCATTATTGAAAACATTATTGAGTGATGCTCATGAAAATGACGATAGCGTCAAGATTTTTTAAGGGCAGGCCTAAAGGAGTGCTGAGCGCTGCTTCTAAAAGCCAGTTCTGCTGAAGCAACTCACTTCTGACTCACAAAATGTATCATACACCAGTGATAACTCACCCTCAGGTCCAGGTTTCCCTGCCATGATTTACCGCTCTCCCTAGTATTCCATGGTTGAGTTTTCAAGGCCACTGATGCATTAACAGCTTCTTCAGCCCTGAACTTCCCTGGAGTAGTCTGCTGTTTACTTAGATATACAAAGAGATATAGATATGTATGTGTTTATATACATGTATATGTATATGTATAAATATGTATATATGCAGCGTGTACTTTTCCAAAGCTCTCACACATTAGTTAATTAACTGTATGGCACAATTAATTAATTCATTGTTTGGAAATTCCAGTAGCATTAGATGAATGATTCCAGCAGGAACATAGCCAGACATACGATTTCAGAAACTTCTCTCCATGGTTTTGTCATTCTGGGAAGCAGGTTTTTTTTACAAAAAACTTTTACAGAACAGATGGCTCATGTGAAATACTTGAAATTCCACCAAATCAGAGCTGATAAAAACAGATAACTTCACTGAACCTGGTGGGTGCTAGGTAACTTGCAGGGGAAATAAATTGTGTGTGAGTCTGACATCGCTAAGTGGTTATTGCTTTGGATTTTTGCTATTATTTCCCTCGTTTGTATGATTTGATTTTTAATTAAGCTTAGGCATTTGCACTACACTGCACTGTGCTGGAGACAAGATAGAGCACATAAGTCCTTCTACTTCATTGCACTAGCACAAGCCTCACTAACCATCCCAAGCTTCCTTATCCGTTCTGTGATCAAACAACACAAGGTGACACCCACTGCAAGTGGTTTTGTAAAAGGAGATGCCCCACCAGTTCCTGTATCGGAAAAAGGGAGAAGAGCATGACATATTCCTCTGAAACTGGGACTGTGGAGGATTTAGGGGAGAAGAAGGGAGAAATTTTCTTTAAGGAGCTTCTTTCCGTGAAAAAAAAAAAAAAAAAAAAAAGAGGCAGGTCTGGGTTAAGACTGACATTTAATTGACTTTCTTTCTCTTAATTAGCATTTTTCTGGGAAATTTTAACAATCTAGTTCAGACATTTTCAATTTGAAATGAACTTTTAGAACTTCTGAAGGACAAAATGGAGGTTAAAAGTTTCTATTTCTTTCAAAACAACAACTTCCAGCTGTCTAAAAATCTACAATTTATCAAGAGAAAAAGAGAGAGAAAGAGAAAACCAGAACTTCTGTTTCTGTATTAAACTGGTATAAAGCTGTGGGATTTTCTTTTTGTTTTGAATTCCAAATTTGAAAGGAACATAAAAGTCATATTCCTGTCATATTTTCCTTTTTATATCCAATTCATTCACCCATGCTGGACTGGTATCAACAACAAGAACAGATATATTATGGGTGGACAATCAATGTGATTAGCTTTTACTTTGGTAGAGTTCAAGAAGTAGTTCTGCTTATAGGGAATATTTGTCATTTAGAAACAACCCACAAAGATACCAAGCAACCAACAAGCAGCAAACTGCCCTAGACTGGGAAATCAGTGTCAGAGCAATGATATTTTTTGCCTGAACTACACGTGTTAACTTCTGATCTTTGATCTAGTAAATGTAAATCTCATCAGTAGGGGTACTTTAAATACCATTAGGTATGAACACCTGTAGGCACCTACATATAGACATTAAATGTCAATGTCCAAACATGCACAGTGATCTCTCTGAAGAACAAAATTTAAAAAGACAACCAAAGGTTTGTTGATGGCTCTTTCTCTGGGCAATCTTTAAGCCACCAATTGTAATCTATATTACATGCGTGCATTTCCTCTCCCTTAGTACCTGCATCTGTTTCCATGGACCTCCTTTCAGAGTTCCTCCACGAAGTCCTGTTTCCTTCTATACTGTAGATGGAGTCCTGAAGGACAGAGAAAATATTCTCACAAAGGAGGAAGCGAAGCCTGTCACCCAGATATCACCAAATAACTTATGAGTAACCTGGAGGTGAGTTCTCTTGGGAAAAGGATACCCACTTAGATAAAACCCTTCTAGAGGGCTTCAGTATGGAAGTGTTCTGATCTGCCCAGTTGCTAAGGGAATTAATGAGGAAATGGGCAGAGGCAGGTTCTGCAATTGTGCCATGTTGCAGGAACATAACATTTCCTTCTGATCTGAAAAATAATATAAAAGGGATGGCCAGGGAGCTTTCCTAGCCAGGATTTTACTCAACAAAATATTTCCAAATGGAAAACAAGCACATCCACTGGGTAGCAGTAGGTATCATGGAGGTTTCCACTGCCAGTCCCTTGCCAAAACCACATGAAATGCCCTTTGCCTCAGTAGATGGTGGCTTGTGGACAACTCTTCAGAGACTCTGAATTGCACAAAATATGCTGGAATTCCCTTTCCCCTGGCACAGCAGGAAGAAAGGCACTAGATGGGTAAAGGTCTTCACAAATGCTTCTCAAAGGTCTGAAGACGTCTTCAGGACAGCAGAGCTATTTTTTTGCCAGTTTACCAGGGATGAGGATTAGGAATAACTAGGTCGGGGGATTTTGCTCTTGCCAAAGAGCCTGGCCAGATGAACTGGGAAAGGCACCAATTTAATGATGGATCTAGGGGCTGCCAGAGGGTAAGTACAGAAAACATTAAAACTGTTCAAGGCCTCCTCTTTACAGGAGACTTGAGCTAGCAAAAACAGCTGCCAGGGTCCTGAC
Organism: Pluvialis apricaria; assembly: GCA_017639485.1. Lineage (NCBI taxonomy): Eukaryota > Metazoa > Chordata > Aves > Charadriiformes > Charadriidae > Pluvialis > Pluvialis apricaria. The sequence continues at coordinate 64,706,102 of CM030011.1, read as the reverse complement.
TGAGCAGATGAGTCTGCTGCTGGGCACATACATTGACTGAAGGCTGCTGGGATACTCTACACAGAATTCCATGATTTGTGTTTTCTTGCTGGGACATCCGGCCAAACCACTAAAGGTGAGAATTGTTCTTATATTATTAAGATGTCTGCCAATTCTGGAAGCATCTGTAAAAAATTGTAGTTCTCCTCCTTGACTACTCATGGACTATGCCTACAGAGCAGTTCTTCAATGGTTCTGCAGGAGGACACCTTACTTCTTCTGGATCACATGTATATGATTGGGTCCACTTTCCTTGTACTCCTTTCATAGGGAGTGACCTTCAGCAAATTCCAGATGAATACATTATTTTGTTTTGTTTCGGTTCGGTTTGTTTTATTTTACCCAAGTGGTCTCCACTGGGGGTTGAAAGCCAAGCTGGTAAATTTTTCTTGTATTATCAACCTTTGGAATGTATCTCTCTCATTGTTTCAGCTCTCCTCCTTCATATTCAGCAGTGAAATGTGTAAATTGCACATTCTTTTATAACTGTTTTAACTCTTTCACATCATGCAAGACCTCAGAGAAAAAGGAAAGAATGCCCCACTCTTTCCTGCTTTAATTACTTATCATATTTAGTATTAATTACTACTGTGTTAGGCTCCATAAAGGTGTAATAGGATGCAGCATTTGCCTTTTATAGCCATTTCAAGGTGAAGAGTAGGAAACAGGAATTTAGAGCAGGTACACGTTGAAGAATTGAGACCACAAGACCTCGGGCATCACTCTCCTGACTGCAGTGCTAAGAAGCATTAGGTTCCATCCATATCTAAATTGAAAAGAAATTTAGAAAATTAAAGCTCTGAACTCTTCTATGCCAATATCTGTTTCACAGAGGAAGCCTTCAGCTATTACACACACGATTCAGACATTTCAGTTTGATGTCCAATGTTTAATGGCCTGAGCCCTGGCCTATGGGTTGAGTACTTTAAGTATCTGCAGTTTTTGTTGACTTCACTTGGGTATGTAGATGCCTCTCACTTCTCAAAACCCAATTCTTAATGGTTTCTTTCAGTGAGTGTCTGTAAGGAAAAGGGATTTAATTCAGAGCTCATTAATCCAGGCTGGAGATGTTTGGTCATCTGGGTCATAGGCTTGGGACTTTCTTTTCTGAATACATGCATCTGTCTGTGCTCGCGCTAGGAAGAGTAACTGCGCTTCCCAGAACCAGAATTGCCTCTGCTAGTTCCAACCAAAGAGAGGAATGAAAAACCTGGCTTTTAAAATGTAATTAATACTAATGGAAAATAAATAGATGCATATGCTCCCTGTGGACTGTGATGGCCTTTTCTGAGAATGCTTGTTCATACTTAACTGTGACAAGCAGTAGGTGGTTTTCCAACAAGCAGTCAGGTTAGGCTGGAAGCTGGGAAGGAAAGGAGAGGGTCCAGATGTCCTGAGCAGAGGGATGAGCACCAAGAAGATCAGAGCCCATCCTTGGTAAAGCGTAGAATACAAGGGACATCTCAACACAGTCCCATACATTCCAGGCCCTGTCCAACTGTCTGCATCTTAATTCAAAAGTTAGCATGGAGCCAGCTCTACCCCTGCCACCCATCTGAGCTGAACTGGAACTGGGCCACCAGCAGGGTCTGGTTTTGATTAACCTTCTTGTTCATGCAGCGTCAATCGGCCTAATTTTTTTATTATTGCTGTGAGAGAGAAAAATTAAAGAAGGAGTTGCCTGGCATGGTGTGGCCTGCAGCTGTTTCATCTGAATTTCAGTGACGGAGAGCGGAAGTATGGAGAGACTTGGCTAAAATGGAAAATGTTAAGGGGGGATCGGGTACATAAAACACAGCTGCTACTGGGCAAGGGTCTGACTCCTGGGCCAGAAATTTGGATTGCAATACCCTCTCGGAAGCTTGGAAATAACATCTGTATTGATTGATGTTTGTCCTTTTTCTTTTAGCCAAACCCTGTTTCCAGCTGCTTGGATGTTTTGACAGAGCCTGAAATTTGGTTTTCCTTCTATTTTTCTCTTTCGCCCCCATTTTCAGTCTACTTTCTTCTTGACACAAGCAAAACCCAAGATCACAGCCTCTTGCCCTTGATCCTCTTGCACTGAGGTCTTGCACATGGGATCAAAAAACTTTTGTTCTGCACAGTATTTCTCTCTGAACTGAAGATGACCAACTCTCATTTAGATCACCTTGGGCTTGACTCCTCAGTGTAAGGAGTTGCATGTATGAAGTCACTGTAAATTGAGGGTCATTTTTGTGTCTTCTGGTTTATGCTGATATCCATCTAGCTTGTAGCAGTGAGTTGTGCCCACTACACAAAGGATTTTTGCAAGAAAGTCCTTTAGCACCTCCTCAGAAGATTCTTCGTAATGTTGATTGAGCTGGCCCCAGAGCCCAGTCTTGGTGAGTGATGTAATCTTTCTCCTCCAAGTTCAACCTGGGAAATTGCTTTCAGGCTATTACTTTGGCATCTCTTATGTGCTTGAAATTCCAGAATGATGAAAATACGGAAAAGAAATAAACAGGTATATATGTTAAAAGAAAAAAAAAAATAAAAAAAAAAGACAGAAAGAGAGAAAAAATGGACCAAAAAAAGCAACATTATCATTCTTGCATTGAGTCTTGTTTCCTAAGTAATTGCAAGAAATGAAAAAGGGCCAGTTTCCCAGGTGAACACTGTGGAAGTGTACATGGACATTATTAGTTTCCCAGAGGTTTAAACAGAGCTTGACATTTCACCTTTCATCGAACATTACACTCGTACAATGGGTTGGGTAGTATATTTTTGAGCCAAAAGTTCTCAAACAAGGGCGTCTAGTTCTCTGAAGCCAAATCCCTGTTTGGGTACCTAAAATTTCTGAACACCCACAGCTTTTTCTGATTTTGATTAGATTTGTTTGTGCTCAGCACTTCTGAAAAATCCCTCCGATTTTATTTAGGTGCCTGTTGGCAGGGATGTCTACACTTCAAAGAAAAAAAATGGAGAGAGGAAGAAAATGGAAAATAAGCAGTATTCTTAACTTGAGATGGCTTATAACAGAGGTTCAGATTCAACTTTAGGATCTTTTATTGGCCTAATCCAAACCATTCTGAATTGTTTTGGCTCCACTAGTCCTCTAAACAATGTTGACTAACTTAGGCTAGCTATGCCAAATTAAGAACATTTCTAAAATGTATTTTTAGCATAGATTTACCCCGTTGATTTCTGTATGTTACCTTAAGGACCACAGCTGGAACATTTTGCCCCAGGACCTTGTTGTGCTCCAAGCAGAAATATGACCAAGAATGGGGAACATTTTTCTCTCAAATAATTTCTCCCAAGACCAATTCCTGACACAATCTGCATTCGGGACAGCAGGTAACAGACAGAACCAGAAACCCTCATGCCCTGCCTTTTGGTGCCTACATGAAGAGCAACAGGCAACAAAATTGATCTAGTGGGGGTCCAAGGATTATATCCAAAAGCAGCTCTATGGAAGAGAGGCCAGATCACAATAAGAAAAACAGCAGGAATTTATCAAATGCCCAGCAAGGGATGTCCCAAGGAGCAAAGCTGCTGGGACATGTCATCATGGGTCATGAACGGGGTAAGAGATCTTTTCTCCTTCCAGTTTCTATGTCTCAGTTACTTATATCTACTGCCATTTTCACTCAATCCCTGGTCTTCCTTCGGGCAAATTTCCATTGGTTTTGCCAGAGGAAGTACTGAGTAGCAGCTGAGTCAGGTTCTGAACACTTGAATGTGTGACCCTGTACACGACGCACTGCAGAAATATGCTTCACTGAGTGATGGGTTTGGGAGCAAGGGAAAGGAAAACCCCAGCTGCAGGTGTACCCCCTTACCCCCAAAACCAAAGGACTGAAGAACTTTTTAATCTCTCGTAATATTTAGTTTAATTCTTTTCAAGGGGGAGGGGGAAACCTGAGCGTCAGTTTATGTAACTTTAAAAAATGTGTTTCTACTTAAAAGATAATCAACATCTCCCACATCAGACAGTAAACGTGGTGCTGTTGAGCAGGATTATTCCTGATCTCTGCTTTGTCTCAGCTGTGGATTAAAAAGTGTAATGTTATCCTGTTTAATATTTTAACCGTATGGGCTGCAATTTCATGGTCAATTATATGACAAGGGAAGTGCTCAGCAAGCCAGTCACAACCCAAAAGATCGTTATTTCCCTTAAAAGCTCCATTAAAATCTTTGCCAACGGTAACAGGGGTCTGTCTCATCACCTCTCTCTTCCACAAACCTCTTTTTTTTTAATTTTTTTTTTTTTACTTCTTTACACGCTTACTAAACCACCTTTTGCCAAGCTGTGCAGGGAAGACTAGAACTGGGACTTGTACCTGCACAGTGGGTGCTCAGTGCCAGATGCATACAGCTGCACATATGAAGCCATTCTCAGCACATCAAGATAACAACTATATCCCACCCCACAGCCCTGGACAATGTTCTTTATTTGAATCAGGTAGTGGATTGTGCTTTTTCCTGTTTGCTACATCTTGCATTCACACAGTGATGAGGACGAACACTGAGAAAAAACTAGGGTGTCAAGGGGAGGGGAGAGGAGGGGAGGGGAGGAGGAAGAGAAGAGACGAGACTATTGGAAGGGACCTACAATGATCATCTAGTCCAACTGCCTGACCAATTCAGGGCAATGACCAATACTGAGTCAGTGTAGTTCCCAGTCCAATCCTAGAGGACGCTGCAAAGCTGAAGTCTGTCCTGCGATGAACTTATTTCCAGCCTCAAATTGAACCTTCTATTTCTCTATCACTGGTCTACTCTGAGCAACTTTGGTATATTTTGCAAAGCTGGGCTCATTTAGTGTTGACGTCAAGATGAAATGTTACTAAACCCTGCACCGAGATTTTTTTCAAGCATGGTAACTTGATTCCTTTTAGCCAAGCTTTCACTGAAGGTGTAGTGTTGTTTGTTTCCCGTCATATCTCACAGCGAAATGTTGCTGTACAGTCTTTCAAATGACTTGTAGCTCATCCCACTCATCATGGCATTTCACACGTGATGGTATACCTGATAGCTAGATACAACTAGTTTTAAAAATATTTTGCAATTAATTACACAAAAGGTGGAGTTCTACAAGGGTTAAAACCTGACGTCTTCACTCAGACAAAACTCACATGCAAGCCAATAGAAATTCAGCTTAAGAAAGGAATTCAGAGTCTGACTCAACAGTAAATGATTTCAGTAACACTAATACTACATTAATACAGTTCATACAGAATACAGATTGAATTACCATTTTTTTTAGAAAGAGTCAGAAGATTTGTATAAGCAAATAGATTAAAAGTCCTCATCCTAAATGGGAAATATATTGGGCTACGAGCACCCCTGGTTTATATATGTATACACATATATACATTTGTGAAACTGAAAATAAGAAGCATTTGAAAGTTCTGACACCTGCAATCTCATAAAGCAATGCAGATAAAGTAGCATGTATGGTGGCTGAGTGTTTTTGTTCCTGGTGATTCACTATGATCAAGGCGAGGAAAAGTGAGTTGTACTGAAAAAAGGGGAAAGATACAATGGTAGCGAGTGAAAAAAATCAATTTCACATGTACCAAAGCAGACAGCTAATCAAGTCCTGGACTTGGTTGTCCAAGCTGGCTGTTTCCTATGTCGTGCTGTTTTAGAGATTCGATTGGATCCCTCTGTGTTTTTTAATGTTCCAAATAAATGTAAATAAGATTGCATAAAGCATAATCCATGGCGTGGTATATTTGAGCTCATGAGTTCCACATGGCTATAGGAATCTATTTTATTCACTATATAACACTAACAGCCTATAGATCATCTTTGTTTCCTTATTGGTTTTCTGGGTGCAATGTATATAATTTCATATTTGGATGGTTTTTAAAACAAAATTGAATGCAAACACAACATGTATATAGTTTGTGTGACTTCTCCTCCTAATGAATGTGTTCTTTTGGAAATGTATATAATCCGTACCTGTAATTTGGAAACAGGTTAAGTACCCATGAAACGAAAAATATTATCATGTACTTTTATCAATTTAGTAAGAGAAACTGGTTTTCTCTACATGGACCAGTCAGAGGAAATGTAAGAGTTTCTAAAGACACAGGGAAGATGACAGAATTTTAATTAGGTTATAAATAAAAATAAAACTGTGCAGAGATTTTAGTGCCTAGACTGTAAGACTGATCTGCCCTTAAGCTTCATAAAGGGGAAGCTGTGCTTCTCTGGGTGAAGAGACAGAGTTTGATGAGGGCCCATGAGAAATGGCTCTGCTTCTAGGAAGGATGCACAGGATATTGCTCAAGTTTCTGCAGAGTATGTGTTCCCACATGTGGTGTGGGGACTTTCACACCACATTCGCCACATCCCACTAGCACAATTTTGGAGATGCCTGACTTATTCTCTGGTACATGGCGTGTAAGTAGTCCAATGGCCAGAGCTGGGTCTCAAATCCTTGTCTTCTCCCCAAAAGTACCTAAGTGTTAGGACAGAAAGACTGGCCAGCAAAAACAGAAGCCATCTGCGTGAAGGGGACCTATCATGTACACCTCAGTGGTTATTTTTCTGATGGGCACAGAAAACTGAAGTCAAGCAAGGGGAAAACATGCTTTCTCCCTTAAGGTTAGAATTAGGACTTTCTATCCATGCCTCAGGCTATTGGAGAACATTTCATGCACTTTTAGGGACTTTTTAATTACACAGATGCTTTTGTAAAGGAAGATTTCCAAGAAAAGGAAGGTTAAATCAAACCAATCAACTCTATCCAGAGTTACTAGGAAAGCGAGATGATGTCACAAGTCAGAAACCCTGTAAATGTCATTTATACCAGAACGCAGGCTTGTGGGCATGTGGATGTAGGACGGTGCTGAAGTCTTTTGTGGAGTTGCTAAGTACTCTGTGAGCTGGAAACTGTACCAGCATCCAAACTTCACATCTTCAAATTCTTGGCAACATGAGATCCACGACAATTAACTGATAATTACAAGAAACTCACCACAAAACGCTGTCTTGCAAGAGCAGGCAGAATATGCTGATTTTTTAGTTTGCATAGATTTGCCTAGTGCATCCCACATAGATAGGTCTCACTCTGAACTGACAGCAATGCAGCTTGTGTGCCTTTCTAGAAATGGCAGAAGTTATAGGTAAAATTCAGGAATCACTGCATATTACAAGTCAGTTTAAATAAGAAAGAAAAAAAAATGGTGGAGAGACATGGTAGTTGAAAGATAGGTGTCTTTCAGTATGTGGCAAGTTGTTATAAAGAGTTTGATGGTGACTCTTTTACTATAGCAACTGAAGAAAAGCTGAGGGGAAAAAAATTTCCCAATTTACAGCAAAGAAAATTTGGGCTGGAAATTAAGAACATAACTGTAACGGGAAGAAGAAAAGTAGGAGGACAGATACTCTCTTTTTGCTGAAGTTTTTTGAGGCTTGACTGCTGTCTATACAATATGTTCTGCACATACATCTGCCTAATTGGAGGGTGGTAATGTAGCGTTTCTCTTGAGACCCTTTCCTGCTACACAACACCGCAATCTCTGGTATTTTACAGAAAATAAAAAATTATCTGTGACTATGTGGGTATCTAAACTGAGGTCTTGATTTTGCCCAAAAAATGCCAGACAGAGAGCAGTAATTGTGAAGATTAAGTCCAGAACAAAACCTCCCAGGAGTTTAGATTAATTCAGATATGGGACTTTGATTCCGCAGGTATTTTGGCTGGCTAGGAAATTAGGTCATTAACTATCATTATAATTTTAAAAGTTGTTTATGGAAGCTCCCTAGGTGCTTTCCAGGGATTCAGCAACTCCTGCACACTGCTTAGAAGAGCTGACATGCAGTCTTCCCAAAGTCTGGGGAGGTCTATCTCTGTGGATTTGGCTATAACCATGTTCTGAGTAACAACAGTTCAAAAAAAGGGAAATTAAGAATTATTACAGCCTCCCCATCCTTGTAACAGACTGGGAGAAGGAGCCAGGACTTGACTCCCCATTCTCCACAAGCCCATGACATTCCAGCTTTTTGGAGGGTTGACTGGGAAGGAGGCAAAGCCATGCTAAGGCTCACCCCACCAGTAGATGCACTTCAGCAAACGTTAAAATCCAAAGGGAAGGGAAAGAACTCACGCTGGGTATGAAAATCCCAGATGTGAGAGCAAGCCTTGGTGTCAGGTAGAATTTGCCTTGCCTTTTACACACTTCCCATAATTGCTCTTACCACATCAGATAATTACCTGGTCCTTCTGTGTTTCAGCTAGTTGTGGGCAGGGCTGCCAAAAGCTTGGAGGTTATCTTTGCTTAAGCATCCAAGTATTAAAAGGCTTAGCCAAAGCTTATCTCAGATTCTGGAGGCTTCTGCACTGGCCTCTCCATCAACTTCCTTTGCAGGATCCAAAACCTTTTCTCTCCTCAGTCAAAGGTGGCCACTGACTCCGAGGAAGTCCAGATATATCCTATCCTTATGTCATCTAATTATTTTCAAAACACTGTTGATTACAGTATCAGTACTATTGCTAGAGATGGGCTTTACCTCTTCATCCAAGGCCTGGGTTGAGCCTTCCCCAAGATGTAGATCCTGATTTTGGTTTGATTTGAATGGATTACATAGTAGTGCGTCAGAAGTGTTCACACCTGTGTCTGAACTCTGCAAGAGTTCAAAGCTGTTCATTTCTGGCTAACTCCTGAACACTTGTGTTCCTGCACCAGCTGCCAAATCATATGGTCTATTTTTTACCATCTCTATCTTCTTGGTTAACTGATAAAATAGTAAAAATGGAACTTTACCAAACTTCCTGGCTTAAAATCGTCTTTCAGGTGAGAAAGCACTAGGCATTTATCTTCAGCAATGAACAGTTTTGGAATTGTTTAAGAAGAAATATGCAGCTGCCCGAGGATAGTGGGAGGTGAGCCAAAGTGAACCGAGTTTAGGTGGGAAAGAGAAATTATCAGCAGGGTACCAGAAGGGAGAGGCACGTCCAAATTTGTTTCTGGGCCTTCAGTCCTGCCATCCTTCCTGCTTGAAATTTGATATTGTAAAGTCCAAAAGAAGATTTACAGAGCTGAAATTCCTCCTACTGCTGCAAATATCTCCTGTTTCTGAACTGTTGCAGGTTCCAATTCTCAGTAATACATTCCTCCTGTAGCAGCATGAATCCATAGAAATACACAGAAACCAGGCTGGATTCTTTAAAACATTCAAATAATATTAGTCTGAAAGTACTAGAGAAGCAGTTAAAATACTTGTGAGGGTGGGTTTATTTGTTGGGTTTCTTTTTTCTCCTTTTGTTTTTTTTCCCTCCTTGGACTTCTTCTGTTTCCCTTTCAATGTTATCGTAAGCTTTCAGGTTCCCTTTCCCAACCGTCTTCTTGGAAAATGGGCCGTCGTTTCTAAGCCATCTCCCCAACGATCAGTGGTTTAGAAATGTTTGTTTTTCAAATACCTTAATTGTATGGTCTACCCAGAAGTGATCAGCACCGAAAATTATATTTCAGAGCTAAACACAACCAGATGGAGAGAGAACAGCCAGCCATTTGAAAAAGCCTAAAAAACCTTTCTGAGCTCCCCATGTGGTTTGGTTGATCACTGGTTAATTTCATAATGATTTCTCTTGCAGATGGGTGAAAATAATCTGGGTTTATATTTATCTATCAGAAGAAAGAGCCAGGCTTTCAAAGACGACTCAGACATATCGATATCAGACCGGCTGTGGAGCTGGTACAAATGCAGCTACTCCTGGCTTCAGGGAAACATAAAACCCTTTTCAGAGGCAAAGTTTTTCTTTGTAACACACTCACACTGGACTCTTGGTTTTCATTAGCACTCACTCACCCTGTTTGAAGACAGAGATTCCTTGCACCTTGCTTTTGCTCTCAGGTAGGTTGAATTACTTTCTTTTTTAATTCAGAGAGAAATGGAACAGCATAGAGTGTCATAGGAGATAAAAATTATATTGGAGAGAGACATTTCGTGCCATCTACTGTATTCACATAGACTTTATAATGAAACATATACACCCCGTCCAGTGCCAGATTCATTCTCAGGAATCATTTTGCTAGCCTGGGTGAGTTTGTTCTTTCCTTTTGAAGCTATTCTGAAGGACAATTTATGCCCCCGTTTACTCAAGTCTAGTTTTGCTTCATTGTCACAGCTTGCTTTTTAGGTCCTTGGACAATTCAGCAAGGTGATGGAGGACAGGAGGACAAAGTGGTCCTGCCATCATCCATATTCTCTTGTGGTTGAGAGTGACACATCTTCCAGACGACAGTGCTGATGGCAGAAAATAATCTTGATGATCTGATACCAGTTCCTTCCGCTCTGGACAGTCAAAGGTATTTGTTCATTTTTGTGTCTTAACGTGATTGCAGTCTGGGAGAGATGTACGCTTCAGGCCCGACATATTCATGAGGAGTCCAAACAAAACTCACAGCGTGGATATGCTCAGATGTAGCAAGAGGCAGTAAAGTCAGGAGAGGGAATGGAGGGCAACAGAAGAGTCATTGGGATTATAAGTCTTTGCAGACACTCGGAGATACTTCATCCGCAGTTGAGACCCTGTTGGCCACCAGAATAGGTTATTTCCATGCCTTGAACTTGAAGGAATCACTCAGAAAGTGATACAGTTAATGAAAACTCCCTGGGCTGGACCTAAAGTGGGCTTGCTGTTAGAGGTCTTCAAAACTATATCTTTTCCATAACATGCTGGGACAAGCTAAAATGAATTGGGGTCTTTGAAACAACAGGCCACAGAATTAAATGACAACTGCAGGGTGGTTCAAAGACAAATAATTGGATTAATTGCCCTTGCTTGTGGAAGACAAGCCATGTCCAACAAGCATTGGAGGAGAAACACAGGCTTTACAGATTTGTTTGGGAAGGGGATACAGAGAATTTTTTTAAATGCTCCTTTTTCTATTCAGTCTTGTAAGACACCTAGAAAGGCACAGGGCATGGTTCTGACCGTGTTTATGTTGGTTTGATACCCCTAGAGCTTCACAGCTGGTGTCAGTGAGTTCTGATGCAAGCAAGACCCAACTCAGACATTTGATTTTACATGTGTTGCCTGAGAGAAGACAAGCACCTTGTACTTCAAAAAACCAAAAATAAATAAATCAACTACAAAGAAGTTGCCTCAAGCGGGAGCCCTCTTCAAGGCTCACATTTAAAGGCGCAAGTGAGCAATTGGAGAAATAAAATAGGCCCCCAAATACAGAGGCAACATCCCACGGGGTTTCTTACCAGAAAGTGTCCTTCAGGAGTCTCCACAGCTGTTGGACAAATTCTGATATCCTCTCTTCAAAAATAGGTTCTTGCCTGAAGAACAGCAGCCTAGCTACTGAGGGAGGAAAAGTCCCCTATCTCTTCATGGAGATGCTTGACTGAGTCTGGGGGGGATGAACACAGGCAAGCAGAGAGCCAGGTGAGGGCTCAAAAAAACCCACAAAGCCTGTGATACACACTGATTTAAGTGTAAAGAGCAGTAGTAGTAGTCTGTGGAGTGCGTGGACAGGGTTGATCAGAAAAGGAAGTGGAAAGTGAGCTTGGTGAGGCTGCTCGCTACCATCCTGGTTGCAGGCAGAGTGGACAATTTTGCTCCTCACTGAAGAATGACAGACTAAGTACACTTAACAGGAGATACAGTCAACAAGACGTGTATGCTGGAAAAGAAGGAAAGAAGGGAAAGAATATGTTGGCAAATCATAGATCCATTCAGCTTGAGATCTAAAGAAGTTAATACCATTCTTTCCTAGATATCAGAGACATTTCATCTGCTATCTCTTTTATTGGGCCGTCAAGGCACTTGTCTTCGCCTTTGCCAATCTTTCGTTGCTTTTTATGCCTCTTGGGGTGATATTAAGATGTAGAGGAATACACTAGCTACCTCTGTGGCTGCTGCAAGTTGATAAATGAGAGAGAAAGAGTCTGCAGCCGAAAGGAGAGAGAACAGTCTTAATCAACACTGCCCTGAGAGAAGTAGTTGAAATGGGCTGGTGCACAGCTGCTATGAATCAAGGCTCTCCCAGGTCTCACAAGGCTTGACAAATAGAACTAGGGAATAACAAGCTTTTTCTGTTCCATCACCAAATAAAATATTGCTGGAAAAAACATTTTATTTTGGACTGAGCTATTTTTTTTCACATTTGTCTTTTTTTTAGAGAACAAAATCCTTAAATTAATTTTCGACCAATGAAAAATATAGGGCTTTGAAGTTGTTCAACACCTTTTAAATCTTCTATTAAACTTCTGTCTTTAAAAAGATTGACTTGAAAATAAAATATTATTTCAAAGCAAGAAATAAAATGTCTTGATTTGATGATGTCAAAACAAAGTTTTTCATTAATTTTAAAAATATTCCTACTTTCTTTGACTGAAACTATGACCTAAATGGGAATCTGGTTCACAGATAGTTTATATTTCCCCTGCAAACCTTAAACCTCAATGAAATCTGTTTTCTCTCTCACAATTTACATCATTCTGCTGAAGAAAGCAAGAGTAGTGGCACCATTTGCATACAGAGCTCATCCCTGTATTAAGAGTCATGACTCTACTAATTAGCACTTTCTGTACTATTATAGTATCTACTGCATTGTTTCTTTCATTAAAATGTTCATAAATTACAGGGATTTTAAGATCCCTTTCCAGCTCATCTCCCTGCCCTAATTCAAGATCGATTCCAGCTGTTTTATCCCTAAAGATGTTTCTTTAATTTTTTCTTAAAGTCCTCCGGTAATCCTCCCAGGGGAACAACACCCCAGGCAATGCACTTGAGTGATTCACTACCTTCTCATTAGATAGCTTTTTTTTCCTCATTCCTATCTGGGATCTTCTCCTGTTAAGCCATGACTTTGGTCTGTCAAGACCATGGAGAAACAGAGCATCCATTTCCTTTCTGCAGCATCCTTTTACGTGCCTGCAGTCTAGGATAAATAATGTCTTTTTCTCCAGGTCATGTTTTCTAGACCTCTGACCTTATTACTCGCCTCTCAACTTCCTCCAGTCGATGTGCATCTTGTTTGGCATCACAGGTCCAAAATTACCCATAGGACTTTGGAAAAGCCTCCAGCTAAGGCTTTATCAATGTTAAGCTGCAGGAAAGGATTACTGCACATATTTTGCAGGCGACACTTGTGTTTATACATCCCCCGCGCTATTTGTCTTTTTTGCAATATTATGATACTGTTGAGTCATGTTCAGATTATCCTCCGCTGCAACTCCAGATCCTCACTACCTAAAGAACATTACCCACCCCATATTTGGGAAACTGGTAATTGCTGGCTAAGGAATGAACCTTTGTACTCCTACTGAAGAGCAGCTGTTTTTTTTTTTTTCAAATCACTTCTCCAATTTGTTGTAATCATACGAAACTGTCGTCCTGCCTTCCAGCATTTATAGTTACTCCCAGCTTGGTGTCATCTGCAAACTTAATAACAAATCTCTGTATTCCATCATTCAGTCATTAATGAAAATATTAAATAGCACAGGAAGTAGGAACAAATCCCTGTAGAACTTTACTCCTATATCCTTCCATTTTGTCAGTGAACCATTGATAACTACCCTCTGAGTACAATTTTTCCACATGTTCAATTACTTGCCTACTATGACCCTTTCAGAGTCACTGCTTTTCAGAAAACAGTCCTCTTTTTTGAAGGCATCTCCAAAATTATTTGTTTGGTCCCATGTATGCACTTCACCTGAATAGGCTCAGTTTATCAAGCATCTTGATTGCTACATCTCTACCTTTTTAATCAAAGTCTCACTTCATTTTCAAGAGAAAAAAATATCCTCAGAACATCTGATGAAGGGATGAAACAGCGTTTTTGTTCTCAACAAGTTAAAATTAGGCTAAGATTCAGATTTTTACCTATTTTTCATCTTTTTCATTGGTTCCTTGCGTGGCAGGAATGTTTGTGTGTGGGAGGATTGTTCTGTGCCTTTTAAAAAATAAAAATAAAAATAAAAATAAATAAAAATAAATCAGGGAACACTCCTGCTAGTTCTTTGCAGTTTTATCTGATCAAGCTATTGGATAACATTGGGAAAAGATTTGATTCCCACATCTCCTCTTCTAACTTCTCCAGAAAAATCTTCATTTGTAAAAGAGCCCTGATTCTTAAGGTTTTGTTGTATATCTGTTTAATCAGGTCCCATTTAGTGTGGAATTTGTTGGAATTAGACAGAGCAACTTGTTTTTGAAATGAGCATGTTGGGCAAGATAAAGTCCTTACAATGGTCCATTATCTTTACACAGTGACATTTGCTAACCAAACTTGTGATCTCATCAGAGAATGAAATTGTGTTGGTTCTACATGGCCTACTTCTATTAAACCATGTTGAATCACATTACGTAGATTTGTTCTCTAATTTTTAATTATTTGACTTTGGGGTTTTTGCTTGTTTTGTTTTGGTTTTGGGTTTTTTTAATTTTGCCTGAGGTTGGTGTCAAGCTAACTGACTTACTATTAGTCGGGTCATCTTACTTGGCCTTTTTGAATATTGGCACAAAATTAGCTGCTCTGATCTACTGGAATTTACTGGGTAGGCCAAGTTTTATTCAAAACTAAAATGAGCTGGCTAGAGATCTCTTCAGAAAACCTTTTTAGGACTCTTGGGTGCAAGTTATCCAGGCCTACTGATTTCCAAATGTTTATCCCTCACTGAAGTTGTTTAAAACCATGCTTAGTTACTAATGGACTGGGAGCTGAGTTCACTAGTCTCATGTCATAGGAGTGCAACATCCCACTTCTTTCTAAATGTAGAAACATTTATAAAAAAATGTTTTAATTTCTACATTGTTGCTAGCAAAAATTTTACTACTCTGATCTAGCCGTGGGCCTCTATCACTGTGATGAATCAGATGTGATGTTGCGAAAACCCTGCAGTTCTCAATGCACAGGAAAAGAAAAAAAAAAAAAAGCAGACTGTTGTTTTGTTCAATAAGTATAATTTATGTCCACTGGATCCCATTTTCTTATCTTTCACTAGGAATCATTGCCACTTGTCCTTTTATTGTCCATCTAGACGGAGAGAGGTGCTGGATCCACACAGTGTAAACACACCATCTACCTAGAAGTGAATTTTCCAACTCAGAGCCAAGATGCAATAACAGGGAGCAGGACTCTGCTACTGTTGACTACAAGTGTCTTTCATAAATAGATGCACCCAATCAGTAATGTAGAAGATCCAGATAATTTGTGGATATAGTGGTCACTGTAGGCACCAAATTTCTCCTCTCTTCCACCAACCTGACCTCATAAAGACACGCAACTCCCTCATGCCTTTCAACAAACTGAGCTGTTGGGATAAATGTTTTTGTGGACAGATGTCTCTTTCCATGTTGCAAGATACAGATCAAAGCAGATCTTTGCAGGGAGACTGTTCTGTGTTGATTTGTGTTTTCCTACTCTCACCATTACAATCCAAACTTAAAAACTTAAGCAAAAAGGACGATGTACTGAGAAGCACCAGAAAGCAGAGACACTAAATTGGCCTCCTCATATTAAGGACCTTGCAAGAACCTGATGGGTGTCACAATTCAGTGCTGGAGACTAAGTAAAAAATATTCATGAAACCAGGCTGAAAAAGCTCTGCTGATGAATTTGCCAATCAGGCTAGCTCATGTAAAATCAGTAACATATATCCATGGCCTATGCATGGCCATGGCAAATATGAAAGAGGTGTGTGCAGTCCTTTCATTAGTCCAGAAAGGGAAAAGCGCATGTCTGGATGGCATTCATTGGTTTTACACATTCCTTAGTCTTGGGAGATGCTTTACCCCCAGTTACTGTCACCCAGAATGCAAGCCATTCCTTAAACTTTCCAAAGTTACACTAGCTCATGAGACTTTCTAGGGGCATGATGTTTCTGAAAGCAGATCAGAATAAAGTGTCTCATATTCCTTCTGTGCCTTGTATATCTCTATTGCTCTTTTATGCTCTGGATATTCCTCTATCACAGGAGCAACTCCAGGTGCTTTCTTAGGACACACTGCCAGGTGTTTTGTGCTGTCGGGGCACTATAAGCAGGGCTGCAGATTTAGTCCAAGGGCTGTTATTCTCCACGGGGAAAGGAGGAGGTCTCTCTGGGTTTGGACTTCACATTAAAGCCAATGCTGAAGGCTCACCTGGCTTTGTTCAGCCAGCCATGCTGTTTTTGCAGGTGCAGAGTACTGAGCCCTGAAGGGTGGAAGGATAAACAGTCATGGTTTTGAGCAGGGAAGCCACTGCCTCGTAGGGATGAAAGGGTTAAACCAAGCAAATTCCCACGGGGAGGAGGGAAAGAAAAAGGAAGCTGCATGCAGCAAGTTTCTCTTGGTGTTTTATACATGAATAATGGGTCCCCCTGGGGTTAGCTCCGGGGTTCAGAGAAGGATGTTATCTTGTCTAGACATATGATCTGAACATCCCCAAAGAGCTGGCGCCTGAATCTTACAGGAGACAACATTTCCCCCACTGACTCCCATGGGATGCATCCAAAAGGTTTCTATTTCAGAAGCACCTGCAGGTAGATAGGAGGAGAAAGGGGAGGTGGGAACAAGAATTCAGACTATCTTGTATGGGTGTCGTTGCTTTTTAATGTAAGTAATATCCAAACTCCTGGATCTCTGCATGCAAGGACTGTGAAGTTTTAGTAGCCTCACAGATGCCTAATGTGAAGAAACATGACCAGGATGCCCTCTAGGGAGCCTGGTGCCAACTTCATATGGGATCAGTTCATGTTTTAGCAAGTTTGGGGCAACCTTTAAGTGACTTTCAGGCAGTTTATGATGTTAGGAAAACACAATGCAACCCTCCATGGATCAAATATGTCCTAGTGTTTCTCAGGATCACCTTTACTCAGCAGGTAGCAAAGCCAGGGACTAGGAACCCCTGGGTGTGATTCCAGACCTACACTGTTACCTAGGGAAGATCACTCCATGGAGCACTCTGTGCTTCTAATTACTATTTTTTAAATACAAAAAGAATCTGTAAATCAATTAATTTGAGCACTACTCACAATTGGAATTATTTGACTCTCTTTCTGCTCAGTCCACTTTAAAAAAATGCATAGGAACAATTTTCTTTCAACTTCACAGATGCATTTGAGAGAATGACTTTTAAGCAACATACCAGCATGAATGAAAAAGACAATGCAATATTCCTCCAGCTTTCTTACAGCAGATTTCCTCCACCAGCTTGGCTCAATAGAAAGACTTTCCTTGTTCAGCCAGCCGGTGTTAAACCGGCCTTGAGTTTGTTTTACCACTAGCATCCTGTATCTGTCCAACTATACTCAGGAGATAATTACGCTGATTTTGGTGGATATTGTGTCCTCCTTTGTCACACCACCATCAAAACTTGTTTACAGATACTTGGTTGCTCTGTATGCAAAAGGCTGATTTGATACTGGAAGCAGAATCCTGATGAAATCAGCTAGGAGCTTGCAAGGCATATAGGTATGCATGCTGAAGGTTAGTACTAAGAGAAAGGTTTTAGGTTTTTGGTTTTAGATTTTAGAAAAGCCAACTTCAGCTCACTCAGGGCTCAGTTAGGAAGGATTCTGTAGGAAGTTCCATGGAGGATAAAGGAGCTAGCAAGTGCTGGGAGTTTTTCAAGAATGCTCTCCCAGAAGCACAAAAACAGTTAATCTCTTTTAAAGGTAAGTGAGGTAGGCAGAGCAAGAGACCCTTCTTGGCTTAACTGCGAGCTTCTGAGTCTGGAATTGAAATTGCACAGAGATGTCAAAACCAAGAAAGGGTTCTTCAGGTACATAAACAACAGCCAGAAGAAAAATATTGGCCCACTGTTAAACAGGAGAGGTGAATTGTCACCAACAACACTGAAAAGGTAAGGTTTTCAACACTTTCTTCACCTCTGTCTTTACCAGGACTGTTGGGCCCCAGGTTTTGGGAACAAAAATCCAGGTTGATGCAAACACAGATCCATGGTCAATGAAGCAAGAGTTGGTACCTGAACTATTACAGGAGTTTAACCCCTACAAATCGAACGGCCCTGATGTTATCCACTCAAGGGTGTTAAAAGAGCTGACTGATGTCATTGCGAGGCCACTCTCCGTAATCTTTGAGAAGCCATGGAGATCCTTCCAGAAGACTGGAAGAAGGCTACTGTCACCCCCCATCTACAAAAAGGGCTTAAAGGAGAATCCAGGAAATTATAGGCCCATCAGTTTGACTTCGGTCCCTGGGAAAGTTATGGAACGAATCCTCCTGGGGGCTATCACAAGTCAAATGAAGCATGCGATTGGGAAAAGCCAGCATGGATTTACCAAGAGTGAATTGCGCTTGACAAACCTGATCACCTTCTATGACGACAAAGTAACTTGCTCAGTTGATGTGGGACAAATGGTGGACATTTTCTAACTGGATTTCTCCAAGGTTTTTGATACAGTTCCCCACAGCCACCTCCTAGAGAATCTGATGTGTTAGTCTAGACAACTGGTCTGTGCAGTGGGTGAGGAACTGGCTGACAGGCTGCACACAGAGAGTGGTGGTAAATAGCTGTTTTCAAACTGGCAACCTGCCACAAGTGGGGTCCCCCAGGGATCAATATTGGGCCCAATGCTGTTTAACGTGTTCATAAGTGATCTGGATGATGGGATCAAGTGTACCCTGATGAAGTTTACTGATAATACCAAACTGAGTGGGGAAGTGGATACTTCGGAAGGGAAAGCCACCATGCAGGAAGACCTGGATAGGCTGGAAGAGTGGGTTAACAACAACCTTATGAAGTTCAAGGACAAGTGTAAGGTCTTGCACCTGTGAAAACATAATCTAGGAGTGTAGCACAGGCTGGGATCTACCTGGCTGGGAGCAGTTCTGTGGAAAGGGACCTGAGGGTCCTGGTGGACAACGAGCTCACTGTGAGTGAACAGTGGGCTGCAGCAGCAAAGCAAGCCAACAGGATGCTGGGTTGCATCAACAAGGGCATCACCAGCAGAGATAAAGAAGTTAGTATCCCACTCTGCTCAGCACTTGTCAGGCCAAACCTGGAATATTGTGTTTGATTTTGGTCCCCACTGTATAAATCAGATGTGGACAGGCTGGAGAGGGTCCAGAGAAGGGCCACCAAGATGATCAAAGGACTGGGAAGCCTTCCATATGAGGAAAGGCTGAGAGGATTTGGTTTGTTCAGCCTTGAGAAAAGAAGGCGTAGGGGATACCTTATCACCATGTTCCAGTACTTAAAGAGTGGCTACAAAGAAGATGGAGACTCCCTTTTTACAAGGAGTTACATGGAAAAGATGAGGGGTAATGGGTACAAGTTACTCCTGGGGAGATTCTGATTGCACACAAGAGGAAAATTTTTCACAATAAGAACTACCAGCCGTTAGAATAATCTCCCCAGGGAAGTGGTGGATTCCCCAACACTGGACACTTTAAAGATTCAGCTGGACAGAGTGCTTGGCCATCTAGACCGTGCTTTTGCCAAGAAAGTTTAGACCAGGTGATCCTTGACGTCCCTTCCAACTTGGTATTTTATGATTCTATGATCTCTCTACGCCATTTTTCACCTCAAACTTTGCACATAGGTGAAATTATTTAATGCTATGTGAAAAAATCAGCAAAAGATGAAAGGGTAAAAGACCCACCACATTAAATGTTGCCTTAGCATAGGTTAGTACACAGAAACACGTCATTCATGATTCGCTGAAGAGAAGGAAATCTCAGTGGTTAGGTTTATGGTATCCTGTGACTTTACAGATTGGAGCCTGGTGTCCTGTTGTCTTTGGGTGACTCATGTAGACAGTTGCTCTCTCATTCTTTCCCTTTCTGCCTCAGTTTCCTAAAATGGATATAATAACACCTCCTTGCCTGTTTCCTGCTTTGTTGTCAGAGACACAGACCCTCAAAAAAGGTCAACAGAAAGGTTGATAGCCTTTAAAAGAGAAATAAGTCAGGCAGTTTCTCTGTATTCAGGTCATGGAATCACATCAGAAATGTCAGGAAAAGGACTTTTTGATTACTGGCCAGAGAAAAAAGTTCCAGTGGACGTGACAGGATGATACCACAGGGATATAAAAAAGCAATAAACTCAAGTGAAAGATATTAGTTAGAGTTCGAATACAATGAATAACTCTCAGAAGTAAGGATCCAGGAAGGATACTATAGAGATGTTAGCTGAGTAAGTAAGTGCATGAAGAATGAGAACATTCTCAGATATGATGGAGAAATGGCAAAGCACTTAGAGATTTCAGGGTGTCTCACTCCCTCTGAAATTAACACAACTTGGCTAGCTGAATACCTCCAAAAATCTGGGTCATCGTGTCTATGATTCTGCATCCCCCTACTGACTGAACCAGGCAGTTTATCAACAATGTGCTCTTTCTGTGACAACTGCTTTTAGAAAGAAAAAAAAAGGAAAAAGAAAAAAGTCAGCTCTGTGTTATTGTATCTGAACATCATCCCCAAAATCTTTTCTCAGCAATGAACCCAGCATCTGCATGCACATGGCCTGGGCTTTGTTACACATAGCTACCCACCAGTGATGCTGTGAAATGAATTAGTGAGCTCAGCACAGTTCCCACTGAGCAGGTGTCCACATCAGAAGATGCGCCATTAGGACAGAGTGACCTTAAGGGCAGCTAGAAAGTGACCTGACTGAGGAATTTTCTCCTTTTACTTTTTTTCTTTTTTTTTTCCCCCACTTTTTTTTGTCTTTTTGCTTCCTTTGTGGTAGTGGAAACAGGCTTAAATTTTTCACCACATAAGCTCACATTTTAGGTAACTTCAAGTTGTTCAACCTCCATCAGAAATGCATAAACATTAGTTCTTTAACAGTGTTTTCTCCATTCAGTGGAAAACAATAGTATTTAAACATTCCTGTCAAGTCCTCTCTCAGCCTTCTTCTTGATGATCAAAGCAACTCTTTGGGGAGAAGGGTATTCGCAGAGTTGATCACTGGGAAGCATTCTGCACAGCCTCCTGAAACAGCTAGTTTTTGCTTTACAGTAAAGTTTTTTTCTTCTATCTATAATGTGTATAATTCTCTACATAAGCCTGCATATACATTTGTGGCTCTTTGCCATCTGTTCCCAGTTCTGTTGACTTTTCTTTTTTTTTCTTCTTTTTTTCTTACAGTTGTAGACTTCCCTTACAGACATCATTTTCAATAACAGGGGTACAACAATTTTCTTCAGTCATACATCTTTCACCTTCATAAGCCAATATTCATGAAGATAAGATCTTTATGTGTTTGAAAGATACGGACACAAAAACAAGGAATGTGTCTGCAGCTTGTGCATGAAAGAACATTCCAGCTCTATATGCCATTCACCTGACTACCATGACCAATCCCAGGGGAGATATGTAGCTACAAGTTCTTTCTTCTTCTTTCTTCTACCTCCTCTAGGTTTCTAACGAATCACTGAAGTGTCTTTGTCTGTATCCAGTATATTTGTATTTTCTAACAACGTGGCTGGGCAGGGATCTCTTACAGCAAAGAAGAATATGCAAACAATCCATGACTCCCAGAGCCATAGAAACACTTAGGAGGGCTCTTGGGGGAAAAAGCCCCAACAAACCCAAACCAAACATTGCCATTTATTTGTTTTGTAGGACATCTCTCTCTGTTTTGCTCTTTCCTTTTTATCCTCCCTTCCTTGCTTGATCAAGTAAAACATCGCGTTGCAAGAAGATTCTTTCCTACCATGACTCTTGGAAATTTTACAGCACAAATGCAGATAGGATTTAAATAAGGGAAAAATTCACTGTGATGAGGCTATTTTGCAGGAGTGGATTTTCTTAATCTGTTTATGGTTTACAAATGCAATCCCTGGAGAAGCCGTTCACTAAACCCATGGCCCCAGTCTAACTTTGGACTCTGCAAAGATATTGAATTTCCTGTCTTTGTTCCAAGAGGGATTATTACTGAATGGCTATTTTACTTCTGCATTGCAGGATTAGTTTCTAAATTTGCCAATCAGTGCTTGCCAATTAGTGCTGTCATGTAGTCCACAAAACCTGAAAGCTTAGTTGCTCAGTCAGAAAATGAATGTCTTTGTATTTTGCAAAGACGTCTTCCCACATCTTCCATCCTTTCTAGGTTCTCTGGGTGGTTGTTTACATTTTAACTGTAAGAGGTCAAAATCTGAGCTGGACTGATTTATTTACAGAAAAAATAAAAACAGCAACAGCAAATGACTCTTCCTGGTGAGAGCAGAAACTAATGCCCTGGAAGTCAAGTTCAAAATAGATTTACTAGAAGACAGTGTAAGTATCCATCTTGTTGTGCCATGCCAGCCCAGCCCAGCCCATGCGTTATCACACACACGTCAACCCCTGTGCGGAGTTGCCTCCGATCCAAGCCCATATGACTCTGTGAACTCATCTCATCACAGCTTAGAAGCACCATGGGGAAAACTTTCCATTGGAGTTTATGGAAGGAGGTCATCTCCCCAGTTGACCTCATTCCCAGGGAAGATTGTTTTTTCTTGTGTGCTGCTCGTTCTGGGAAGGAGAGGCTGGGCAGGTATCAAGTTAAACTAGTAGGAGGCAGGTTCCAAACAAAAAAAGGTGGCTTCTCTCATAACAGGTAACTCAGCTGTGGAACTCCTTGCCTCAGGACACCAAATTCAACAAGTGATTGGATCAGTTCATGAGGGAGAAATCCGTGGAAAGCCATTACATACAAAGTCATCCATGTGACTGGAAACTGCGAGAACACTCAGAGGAAAGACTGCTAAAGGTTTGCCTTCTGCTTATGCTCTTGTCCAGGTGCCCACTGGTGTCTAGTGTCAGGGGAGAGCTTCTGTGTATGGGGATGGTTGTTTGACCTGGCAGCAATAGCTGTTCTTATGTTCACAGTGAAACAAATCCCTTGAGTAATAGATCAAAATATCAACAACAGTAATCCCAAGCCTCCAAGGAAAAAATCCTCCAATCAGTAAATACCCAGTGGGTAAAGACTCAGAAGGAAAGCTCTTTGTCTGCCATAGACCTTTTTCCTCAGGAGGCTGGACTTCTGTTCAAAAGGGTGATTAAATGCCTCAAAGTATTACAAGTGTGCATGTGTCTCATATGGTTTTCAGGGCATCCTATCTACCACCAACTTTCTTTTCTTCAGATGGCTCTTCCTGAAATAATCATTGCAAAAGCATAAAAGAAGGAGCACCCTGGCTTGGAAGGAAAAAAAAAATAAATAATATAATCTTCAACAAATGAGACAAGGCAGAGCAGTTCTTTTTTTTCATGTTTTGCCAGAGTTGCACTAGTATTCAAGCCTTTCCCCCAACTACCTAATCTAAATTTTCTTCCCTAAACACTGCAACGGACACTGTCATAAAGCACAGAACCATCCACAACATTAACCAGCCACCACCTTCACTACTGGTTTATTCAAGCAGGATATGGAGTTACTACTAGAAAAGAATTCAAACCTGTGGAGCTTGAAACAAGATTTTTCTCCAAAGCTGAAACATCCCCAGTGGGCCAGGAAGTTTTTCAGCAATCTGGTTCATCCCCCTTATTAAAACAAGCCTGAACCTGGGAAATTCTAATCTTGATTGAAATCTAAAGGTGACCTTTATTTTTACTTTTTTTTTTTTTTTTTTTCCAACAGAGGCTGAATTTGGGTGCTCTGGCTCTGAATCATCCTGCAGCTTCCTTTGCCTTGACAGGCAGTTTGTTCTTTCCAAGGCGGACTGGACGTTTGCTCTCCAAGGGAGGGGTCTGGAGAGCTGGGTCACCGTGTTTATCGCACGGCAGAGCCGTGTTGCTCATTGTGCTGGGGATGGATGGAATGTCTCAGCAAGAAGGAAATCAAGGCGCCAGATCCGATATAAAAGTGGGGAGGGGCTTCTCACTGGGGGAAAGAAAAAAAGAAAAAAACAAAGGGAAAAAAAAAACCAAAAAGGAGAGATCATTAATATTTTTAAAATGTACTTGGCAGGTATTTCTCTGCATCCCCCCCACTGTTATTACTAATCTGTGTGCGCGAATAAGTTACTTTTTCTCCCTTGGGCCTGGTGTGTCTTTTTGCTGAATTCTGCACCGAAGTTTGAATTTGAGATGGGCCCAAGCCCAACCCCACCACCCCGGAGCTCTGGATACAGATCCTGCTCTTGTGGCTCAGGCCCCATCTCTCACGATAATCCTGGGCTAATGATTTCACCATCTACTGTCATCACGCCCGTGCCTGGAGCTCCCTCCCTTGCTCAGCGTGCCAGACACACATGCTCCTTCTCCTTTTCACAGCCTTCTGGCCATAAAGCCCACACAGGCAAAGGAGTGACAGTAAAATCATTGTCACCTACACCCTGTGCTCAGTCTGGAAGGGGTGGGGGGCTGCATTGAGCTAGACCAACAAATTGAACCAGCATCTCTGGAGGTGCGAAGATCACGCCGCCTCTCCGTGGTACAGGGTTGCCCCTTGCCGATCTCCCCGCCTGCCTGCAGCTACAATAAGGAGCAGGATTAGGACACGGAGGGTGTGATCAGGGCTTTGATGTGCCCCAGGATCTCAGATTACTTTAGCGTCGCCTGGTGGATATTGCTAGACAGTATAATTTAAAGCTAAATTCAGGCAGGGAAAAAAGAGACCAGGGACAGGAACAAAGGTTACAGTGCTGTCTCTTGGAACATATAACATGTTTCCCAAGTATCGCTGAAGACCAGATTTAAATGCAATATCTGTGCTGTCCTTCTGTTCCAGAAACATGCTTTTTATTATATGTCCCTGTATATGACCATCTAAGCAAGATAAGAAAGCATACACCACATCATGACCACTCTTTGGAACTTAGAAAATAGACCACAGGTGCAAATGAGGACTTTTATAATAATAGAGGCAGTTACATGACAGAAAATTATCACGGCAGTATTGTTTTATTACACTAGGTCTCTAGCCCACTACTGGTGGGAGAACTGAAAGGTCTTGATTGCTGTTTTACAGATGAGGAAATTGAGGCATAGAAAAGGACTGACTCTCCAGCTCCTCACAGCTTGTACAGGCATGTGGAGAAGCTGAACAGCAGGTGATGAGAGCCATTCAAGGTATTTCTCCTCACTCCAAAATCAGCCAGAGGATGATTTTGATACTGGCAAGGCATCACAGGGCTGGGGAAGTCCGTGGAGACAACGACTGGCTGACGGCCCTAGGAAGAACATCTCAGCCTGCCGTCAGGGGCAGGGGTGGAAGAGCCTTACACAGGTGAGTCCCACATATGCCTCTTCCCAGAGGATGGACTTGAGCTGTGAGGGAGAAGGGGCTTTCATCCTTCTAATCCTTGCCATTTTATTCCTTGCTGACCTAACTGTGCTCATTACTGTCACCCCTAAAGAAAGGTCTGTCTCTGGCTCAGCCTTGAATCTGGTGTCCTGCAGTGTCTTTTTGGTAAGTAGCTCCACAAGATATCCAAGGAGAATGAAAAGGGCTCTGCTGTTTTCTGTCACTCCCTGATCTTACTTTTCTCTGCATTTTGTGCAACCTGTCTCCACAGGAGTCCTTGTCCTGTCAGAACCAAATCTCCAACACTCAGTGTGCCAGATCCTGGCAGAGGGGTGTTTCCTGCCAGCAAAGGATGAGCTGGGTAACGGCCTGGGGAACTCGGCCTCAGTGAGTTATATTTACACAAGTGGGCATGAAGTTTGACTGCAACGTCACAGTGCCTTATTTTATTACAGTAAACTAGTGATGTGCTGACAACAGTCAAGTAAGACAGGGCCAGAGAAATATCCCCTCTTTGCTTGGGGTAAATGCCATCCAGCAGGGCTGCATATAAAACATCAGACACCGCAGAGTTTATGGGACCCATCGTCTCAAGCACTTCCCCTTTGGTATGATAAGTCAGAAGGGTCTCCAGAGGGGGCCCTCTACAACGTCGCATTTACAATCCTTCATGCAGAGACAGCTCTGCTGCTTGGATCCTCTGAAAAGCATTGTTCTCTGCTAGGCCACCAGTTTTCAGCTCCTCTCTGGGCCAGAGTAAAATTTCTCATAACCGAAACACAAATGAAGTGGAATCACAGCCTGGTTCCGAGAGTACAAATATTCATCATCTCAGCTTGCCCCCAGGCTGTCAGGCCAAGGAAGATGATTTCCCTATCTTTCAGTCTGACACACGGAGAAAGTTCCCATTGTTTTGCTCTGCAGATAAAATTGGCCAAATCTGCAGGATTTGGGGGTAAGATCCACCAGAGACCAGATGTGCTGTGCCTGACAACAAAATGCTCAAAGCTCTGGACTGCCATTTTGTGCATGTGTGAAGGAGACGTTCTGCCTTTACAGGCAATCCCCCCACAGACAGCCCCCAGGTAAAAAGTGAGCTACTTCCAGGTGCTAGAACAACTATGGGGTTAGGCAGGGCTGTTGTGAATTTCTTGCTAATATTTGGAAACTTGAGAACATGAAAACCCCCCAGGGATCTCACCCATCTCATGAGTCCTGTACCAGGCTTAACTGAAGTCCTGCAATATCCTTGTCTAAGTCTGGACTAAGATCCTATGAAAATGCAGGGAGACGAGGTGTTGAGAACCAGAGAACTTTTTAAAAAAAACTCTGTAAATAGCATTAAGCATATTAATCAGGAAATAAAATTTAAAAAGGGACATGCAGAGACTGCTTATCCTAATTCCAGCTTTGCAATTCTGCTCCAAGGAACACATATAGCCACTTTTATACATACATATCCACTTGTGCACAATATTTATTTGCTTATTTATATAGCTACATGGACAGTTATCCTGCTGTGCCTGTTGGTAGCAATTCAACAGGCTACCAGCTTCAAATGTCTTTCTAAATCTGCTATTGCAATTGAAGAGGTTTCAGAGAATGCCTTGCCCAATGCATGCATGTTTGCATCTGTTTCTCATGCCTTTCCAAAATGGAATTCCATTCATTTCTGCCTTTGTTAAGGAGTGGGTACAAAGAGAGAAAAAGGAATAAAATAAAAATAAGTGTAGAAACCCGTTCAAAAATAACACTTAAGCCTTTGACTTGTCCTTAGAGCTGTATGTGTATTTTAGAAAGGCAAAGAAACAATTGCTGAGGCTTTGGAAAAGGTCAATAATAAAAAATAAATCCTGCAGATCCCATCAGCTGCCAATTTCTGCTTCCTCCATGAAAAGAAAAAGGGGAAGGAGGAGGGATTGCAAATCAGCTCTCAAACTTTGGGAGGAGTAACAACAATAATCATAATATTGTCCAGCTCTTATACAGTGTGTTGTGTCAGCAGATCTCACAACAGACTTGCAAAATTATATTTATTTTCCAGAGGAGGAAACATCTTAGCACAGTATCACCAGCCTGGTGGCAGAGATAGGAATAAAATGACAATCTTTAAAGGCTGAAAGCACATCCAAGCCAGGAGGGCACAGTGTCATATTTGCCATTTCTCACGCTGGTTGATTATAGGAAAATTACTGAAGAGGAGGCAAGATTAGTAGAAAAAAGGATCCTTTGTTGTTATAAGCATTTTAACAGTTTGTGGGGAAAGGCTGAGAAGTTGATAAGAAACATAACGGCAGGGACATTACTATCACAGAAAAGCAATGCAACTGCCCTTTCTTTCTTTTATCGCTTCTCCAAAAATACACTATGCCAGCTCTTTCTATGACAGCTGTAACATTATCCTGTAAAAGATCTTTTCCTCATATTTTAAAATCAAGTACCTGTCAGGCTATGCTCTGCACAAACCAACACCAAACAGGGCAGTGCCTGATCCAGAATTTCAATGTCTGCAGAAAGTATGTCAGTATGAGGAAGCAACACAATGAAGGGTAACCAGAACAATTTGTACTTAATTTAATACCCAGTCCTACAGAGGAATGTTTTGCAGCCATATGGTGATCTAGATTTTCAGAAGAAAGTTTAGAGGAGCTGGTGATTTCATGAAAGTGGCTGTGTGATTAAAACAGGCATCAGAAAAGGGAAGAGGCTGAAGAGAAAAGGAGGCACAAAAGAACTGAAGCCACCATGAAATGGCAGAATAAAGTCTCCCATCCATGTATTGACAAGTGCAAAGACCTGTTAAACTTTCTAAATCTTGAGGCGTCCAGGGAATGCACCACTGTTAGGAAGAAAACTGGAAGATAGATCCTCCTGGCAATCTCAATCCTTTGCCTTTTTTTTGTCCAGGTTGCCAAGGCAGTGCTGCTCCCATCGGGATGCGAAGTTGGCCTTGGTTCAGTTATAAACCATCTACATTATGCTACAACATGCCTGGCAAATAAGTGCCTGGCTCAAATTAAAGCGGAGGTGAAAAATGACCTTAGCCATACATGTAAAATGCAGTTGTAGATTGTTATATCAATGAATTATTAACCACTAATCTGTTCAGGTGACAACAATCCTGGCTGTGGTTAAAATGGGTCTCCATTATCAGATGAGCTGCTTCTCTGCTGTTAAGTTACTAATGAAACTGAGTGATCAGGGATTTCAATTCCATAAATACAGTTTTGATGAATGCAAGGTAACGTACAGTGGGATGGGGGGAGAATCACTATCCAGATGAGCTATAATTTAGCTATTTTATTCACAAAGAGATTTTGGAGCCATGATGGTGAGTTGTCTAAAAATGTCAGTTCAGTGCCCACTGGCAATCGCAGAAGCCTGAACATCAGGAACACCACTAGGACCAAACCAGAGAATACAGTTTTACCATGGTATACACCGAGGGTGCACAGGTGGAATTATGGTCCCATCCCACTAAAAAAAAGATACTATAAAGCTGGAAAAGGCACAGTACTACAGTTTTGCCAGGAGGCATTGAACAGGCTAGAGAGCTTCTACTTAGAAAAGAGGTGGCTGGCAGGAGTATGATAGAACCCTATAGAATTATGAATGATGCCAAGCAAGTGAATAGGGGACAGTTAGTAATTACTTCTCTATTATAGTAAAGTTACACCGGTGAAGTTACCAGGCGGTGGATTGCTATTGAACTCACAGAAGAGCCTTTTTACACAATGTGTATTTAAATCAAACAACCCATTCCCACAGGGTATTGTGGAACTTAACTTACACAAGGGCTCAAAATGTGATTAGTTTGTCAGTGATATGTCTTGGTGGCCACTAAACCCAGCAACTTGAGATACAACCTTTAGTCCAGGATGACTTTAAATCACACAGAAGCCATGGGAGGGCTGCTAAGAGGAGGATCATGCAGTATCTGCCTTGTCTCCTATACTTCTTCCACAGATATCCCCTATGTCCCTTTGCCAGAGGTAAGGCACTGGGCTGGATAGGGTCTTGTGATTTAATTTTATATGACTGTTGCTCTGTGTTGTGTTAAATGTATGCTGTCGGTTCCAGGTGGCACCTTGGCAAGAACCCAAGGCCTGTGCCAAAGTTATGTCAGTGCAAAAATATTAATGCACATGACCCACGTTATTTGCTGTCTCTCTGGGAAGAGAAGCCAGTGGGGTTTTTCTAAGTTCATCAGCAAAGGGTGCTTACAATTAGTTAACTTTATCTTTTTGTCAGAAAGCACAATTGTTGATGGCATTTCAGAGACCTCTTGGCAGGAGTTATACTTGGTATCCAAGTGGAAGATTGCTTTAGACGAAGGGATCATATAATTAACATGGCAGCCACTCAGCAGTGCCCATGGTATGGAAATGCTTTCAATTACAACTCCCTTTTGCTTACAGCTCACCCTAACATCAACTTCTGGCTTGATGTTTCCTTTCCATCGTCTATTCTGGAAGGCAGCAGCTAATGGAAAATTTGTAGATAGACCATTTTGTCAGCTTCAAACCTGGCAATGAAATGAAACTAAATTTATCCTAATTTAAAATGCTTAACTTATTGATTCGATTTCTAACCTGTGCAATGGTAAGTGTTCTCTAATCATAGAGTCAGGGTGGCTGCATCTTTGTTATTTGTGCTTAAAGTTAGGTCTGAAATGATCATTCAAAATCAGGTTCCATTGTTTGCTCTGACCATTTTTTAAAACTGATGTGTCTGTGGCTACTTCAAGAATGAATAAATAACTGGTGCAGTAGAATGTCTTTTTGCTGTCACATTACAAAGAGGCTTTGAGGACATGTGTGTCTATTTAAGATTATACTTTTTGGAGAGGCAAAAGCTTTGAGTATCTTTTGAGTCCCTGCTTTTGCAGACAAAGGTGATCATCTCTGTACTATTGGAACTGTAAAGCAGCACTTGTTTATGATCTAACCCATAGCATCTGAAAGTCCATGCAAAGATTCTCCTTGCCTTCATGAGGTTTTGAATTAAGTCCTTTTACTCGTATCAGTTCAAGGAACTCAGTATCTAGAGATACCACCTAGACAGAGGTGAAGAAAGGAACTTGTTAGCCTCAGGTAAACGGAGAGAGATGAATAGTTGTTCCAAGGCAAAGATCCAGCAAATCATCTTTGTTTCTTCTTATCTGCTTAAATACCTACAAAATTAAAAACAAATTATTAGAATTCCAGCAATCAAGAATATGATCTTCTTTATTACTGGAGGTGCTTCCCTGCCGTTGATGTAATTATCAAGGCTGATGTGAGCTTTTGGCTTTGGAAGTCTCACATATTTGTAATGGTGACAGCTAAGGGGACAGCTCAACCATGAGTTTTCCCTGACTGACCATGCTTCACCTTTCTCATGTGTTTCTCTTTAACTTACTGTTTTTTGTTGCAAATGCAAACAGCAAAGCAAATGGGAGATGCAAAGCACGATGGTTCACAATACCAGAGGAAGCTTTGGTTTGGGAGTTGGACTTTGTAGCCAATGACCTCGTAAAGCTGACATTGCATTAAATATGGTTCAGACTCATAATGAGAGGGAAAAAGAGAAATGTACATGTGTCAGACTTTCCAGTCTCAAGTTTTGGAACCTATCCCCTTCTTCTCCATTCCTGGACATTCCCCTAATGGTGCAGCTGAACGAGTAATCTGAGAATGACAAGACCTATTCTACTAAATCTGAATGTGAACCAGGAAGATTCTGTCCAGCAAGAAAAGATCAGCCAAGAATAATCAATCTTTTGCTCTCTTTGGCCAAGGGAAGCCTCTGTGATAGATGATGAGGAAATAGCACATGCTGTTTATGACCGTACTGGTTACAGGGCAGAAGCCATCTGGGCAAGTTCTCTTAAACACACATGGTCTTTACACCCAATGGCTCTGTGCCATTACCTTAATGCCAGGCAGTCATGTCTGGGTTCCAGGCTGTCCTCTGAGCAATATGTCTCATCTCTGTATGAGATATGCCATTCTTTGGTGTGCTTGCTGGTAGTTTAGCAGCTGTTACTCTCTTATCAGTTATGCTTGGATGCTACACACCAGCTAGTATTTTGTTTCCAAACTCAATCCTCCCTTCTCCATGCTGTTTCTCCTGCACCTTTTGGAATAGTTCACCTCATGAAAGCAAGGGTTGCATGTCTTGGTGTGTGGATTATGCAGTGGGATGCATTCCCTCCTAGATGAATCATTCAAATCCAGCCTAGCTTATTAATAAATGCAATCAGATAAGGCTTTTGTGGTGGCTTCCCAAGTGGGGCCTCCTTTGCTGGCACTATCAGTGAGATCAAAGAATGAACAATGCCATTCAGAATGAACTCCCTGGTAGACCCTCCAGACTGGGGCAGAAGTACATTTGTAAGTGTGCATGTGTTTCACTAGGTACTGTTGCTGTTCTAGCTATGAGGACAAACAGAGGCCTCTAGGCCCTGTATCAGCGTGAATGCAGATATTAAGACAGATAAAAAGCTACCAATCTTTCCATTTCCCTACAGGGAAGACTTCTTGATGAAGGCTCTTCCAGAAATTACTGACTATAACCTATCTAATTTAGCATTAGGAAAGGATTGTTAAAGGAAGGTGGCTTACTAGACCAAGTTCATTTGAAGTGTAACTATTGACAGCACACCAGGGAAGGAGTTTGCTTTTGCAGCTTCAGCAGATAAGAAGGGAGGACTCATGCTGGGGGCACTGTGAGTATGACCTCCGAAGTTCTCCTGGAGGACAATCCACTGAGAAGTAAGATGACTAATTAAGGAAAACCAGAGAGGGAAGCAATAGAAAAGAATTTAGGCAGAGTTTGAATCACATATTCAGAACATCCACTACCCTTGCAGGAAACCTGTCCGGCATCAGTTTCTGTTAACATTTGTCTCTCACGGAGTCAAAGCTTGCAGTAAACTGGCATTCTCTCTGTCTCAGCAGAAGTTGTTCTTTCTGAAAAGGAACTTGAATTGGTCAGTTCTTGCTGAAAAGGGTTAGCTCTAGAAGAATGTTTCTGTCTCCCAAGGCAAATGTTATTCTGTTTGTGGAACATTGACGAACAGCACTTCCAGCTACACAGAAAACAGGCAATAGTACAACCCCTGAAGCCAGACCCTTAAAGAACCTCCCGAACTTTCTTCATGATATTTCACCGGCAACAAGTCTCATCACTAACAGGTTAACTTTGGCACCCTTAAAGGTCCTTTCCAAAGCTCTTTGGTTGCTCTTTCAGAGCTTTGGAGTATGGCACACCACGTGCTTCATTTTTCGCTTCTTCTGATACAGTGATGGAGGCCCCCAACTGACTCCCTCTTGGCCAGACCATGTCCTGGCTCCCTTCCATCAAAGACAGGATTTTCCCCTGTAACAGCTGTTGCAGTAATGTCTGGGCAACACAAACCCTAGTTTAGTGCAAGAAGCATCTCAAGGCCCTTTACAACAGCCACATACTCACCCTTATCTGTAGCACAGTGGTCTGTGATCCCTAGTATACACATATACAAAATATTATTTAATCCAACCATTATTCCAAACTGTCACTGACCCCATGAAGGCTTTTGGTCCCCATGAAGAGTTCCTTATGCCCTGGAAGTGTCTGCTGCAAAGGAAGTTAATTCTGTTTGACAAAGCTAGTCTGATGCAGCAGATCTTACTTGCTGATCTAGATATAGCTTCTTAGAGTTCACAGGCTGTACTCCAGCCCTTCTCCCTCAGCCCAGTCCCGTACTTTTGGGTACTGGCTTATTTGAGCCTATTCTCATGGCACGTCTCCCAGATATGCCCTCCAGGTCAGACAACCACCCTGACGCCAACCAAATGGCCTGAAATCCCTCCAGTCTGGATTCCTGTCTGGAGCTACACTCTTCTACTACATCAATCTTTAAGGACATTCACCATGCCCAGCCCAGCTGCCTCCGCATTTCCCAGATGCTCTTTTGGCAACCAATGTTGGACAAATAAGCCCACCCCAGAATCCACTTTAGAAGAGGCTTGAGATCATGTGCCCCAGAGGCAGATGGGATTTGCGGGCTGTGTGAGCTCAGACTACACTTCTACAGTCGTAGGCTATCTATCAGTGAGAGTATGGATATCTAGACATGGATCAGAGGAGAGCACCAGAACTCAACCCACTCCTTGGCCTATTCTCCCTGAAGAAAGTGTTGATGCAACTTCGCTTCTTCCAGTGGCACCTTGTGATCCTCCTCCATTTTACATCTGCTCTTTGCCAGCTGGGAAGGCACCATGCTGACGCTCAAAGGTCCACCACGACTCTGCCAGCATGACACAAGAGGGACTGTATAAAACCAACCTTTGTGTTCCATTCTAGACAGTGGTATGACAGGAGGTATATATGCCAAAACTGAAGAAAAAAAATGCGTGTGTTTCTCTGTAAGGTTTACATTTGCACAGCTGCACTTTCAATGGAATATGAGCTTCAAATCCCGTCTTTTCCCTCTGTCTCTGCAAAGATTATTTCTTCTAGTGTTCCTCTTATATTTCTTCTGCTTTTTCCTCTATGTCTTCTTTAACATCCTAAAGCAAGTGGGTTTGGATTTAACGTAAGGGTGTGGACATAGCTGGCGCCTTTGATCCCCTACCCACCCTTTCCTTTCCCTTCCCCAGAAATCAAAGCTGGAGAGTATCAAATGAAAAATTGCACAGCACAGGCCCTGATCTGTCAGTGTTTGGGTTCGGATCAAACTTGTCCAAAGCCATAGATGCAGCTGGAGATTGCTGGTGGTTTCAGCCACTTTTTCTCTTCCCCTCTGAGATCACTAGGTTGAAGCTGTTTAGAGGATACAGTCCAGCTCTGAAACATCCCTGCCTAGCAATCATTTAAAAAAATATTAATCCAAGTCATTCCAAAAAAATGGAGAAAAAAAAACAGAAGAGAGTGTAAAAAATCTTGCTGAACTGTACTTTACCCCCTGTGTATTTTACTTCTGCTAAGATAGGTATTTTGTGCCCAGTTCACCACAACGGTAGACCATGAGAGTCTGCTGTTTCAACTGAGTTAATGTTTGATAGTACAATAAAAGGCAATGTGAAACCAGAAATCTTTGGAGAACAGCTTTCATTCCAGTGGAAGATAAAACTTAAAGGGCATCCATGTCAATGCTTAAACAGAGAAAAAAAGAGACAGGAGGAAGGCCTTATTCATGCCTGACTCTATCCCGCAAGAAAACTAGGTTAGTGCCTTGGTGATCACAAATTTTCTATAACCACTTGTGTTATTAAAGGCCTTCAAGTTAGAGGACCGGTTCTGAAGTCTTCTGGCATCACCGTGTCCAAGACTGCACAGACAGAGTTCCCGAAGGGTGCCCGTTTCTTGCATGCCCATGCAAATGTACAGCTGCACACACAGGCTCCTCATCTACAGAGCACTAAATGGAGATCTTTTTTCTTGGCATGGGGCGAGGGGAAGCGATCCCTCAAGGGGATCGCAGAGCCTTGAGGCCTGAGAAGATTTGTAACCTGGGCTCCCAGGTGGAGTAGAATTTGGAAAAGGCCCCTGCACTGGAACAAGCGAGACAGCCTCCACACTGGAGCTCCCCTCTGAGGGTGTGTTCAAAGCCATGTACCAGCCCAGCAGCCTTGCTCCTCTCTCTCCTGCGCTATTTTCATTCATTATTTCAGGTGTGCAAATTAAACCACAAGAGGAGGGAGAGAGGTCCCTGCCAGTAGGGAAATTAATTAGAGTTTGGGAGATAATGCTTCAAATCACAGCTCTCTTCGGTGATCTTCCTTGCAACCTCAGGCAAAACACTTTGGACTCCATCCAGGTTCTCCACCACAGTGATTACAGCAGGCTTAGGTAGCTGCAAATGGTGTATGCATTGAACAGAGCAACGGACAGGGGAGTCCAGGACTGCCAGACAAGGTCACCGGACACAGACAGGTCTGGAGCCTCAGGTAAACACCTATATGAAGTGACCTCGACCCAGCCTTCTCCTCTCCATTAATGCTTCTTGAATAGTCACTAACATAGACACACCACACTTGGAAGATATCACTTGCATCCCAGATGCAGGTGTGAGTCTGAAATGTGGCAAGTCTCGGTTGCTTTGCCTGCCCCAGGCCATGCAGTTGGCACTTAATAAACAAACAAAAACATGTGGGGGTGTGATTAAAGGAACTGCTGGCATGAATTTGGGAAGTGTGACTGCATGGCAACAAATACAGGGGAGGCTTGACGATCATATGAAGGGAGTTCTGGATAAGGTTTACTCTCACCCTACCACTCTCAGGTGCCCCATACTAGCCCCACTTGCTGCAAGAGTAAAGATAAATGTGCACACAATATACATGCCCATAGATAGCCATAAGCAAGTCTTTCTGGGAGAGCTTGCTTCAGAAGTAGGTTCTCTGAATTTCTACCACTGTGGCTGTTACGATGACATTCTCATTTGCTGAAATGAAACGTTGAACTGTTGGAAAGGAAATTATGAGAAACTATTTGATTATATTATTATTATGGATTTTGGATTATTTGGATTTATTATGGATATGGATAATTATATATTATTATGGATTTTCAATGCCATTGTTTCTGAGCCCCTGCCAGTAGGGCAGAAAATAACATAGCTGCCATCTGCCTGGTGTTTTTGTGCTTTATCCTTTTCCCTAGGGAAGATGCACATAGAGTGGAAAGCTTTGTCTGGGTTGGGTTGGTTTGGTTTGCCCTGTTTTTTTTTTTGCGGGGGCAAGGGGAGGAATACATTCGTTGTTTGGACAGCGAATGTCACAAGTAGCCATCATGATGGATAAGCAGCGCTCAGACAATTTAATCAAAGAGAGTTGCTAATGCAATCTGTCCCTTGGTGGGGCTATATTGTCTCATGTGATGTCCTAGCTGTAAGCGGTAGCCTAAGCTATCCACAAACCAAGTAATGCCTACTTGTGTTGCAGAAGACTGACGCAGGGGAAGGAAAACCAGCCCCAGGTTGGTGTGGTCTTTGACACTCCACATTAACAGCACTTGCTAGTACTGCAATATCACTGAGAAATGACTCTGAGCAGATGATACATTTTTGGCTTTTCAGAAATTATTTCCTGAGATTCTAATCCAAAAATCATTGCGGCTAGCTTAGCTATAAACATTGTTTCATGGAGACAGATGTGCCTACTTGGATTCTGCAAGAGTCTCATTTAACATCTTCGTTAATCTCTGGAAATGGAAATAATCAGGCGCTTGATGAAATTTACAAACAGCAATAATTTGGGAGGAGTCACAAAAACAACCATGGCAGAAAAGTAGAAGAAAGGCAATTTGGGGAGTATAATTTGGGAGTAAATGGCATAAAGGAAGGATGCAGTCTAATTGTACTCACTGGTGCCCATAAGAAAAGAAAACACCACAAAGAAGTAATGGGAAAGTAAGATTTAGAAGGCAGATAAAGAAGAGCCAAGGGTTTATGGCAAATGTTGGTTTATGGCATGAATTAGTAACAGGACAGGTCAGTAGGAATTGTGCAAAAGGATCAAGTCACTGAGCAACAAAATCTAGAAAGATCAAAACCCAGAACAATTAATTTGATTCCTGAAAGGAAGACAATTACAAGATCATGAAATTCAAAGAAAACATTTTTAAATGATGAAGGAACTGGAACATATGATATATGAGGAAAGGATAAAGATCTGAAGATGCAAAAAAAACACAGAAAGAACAGAAAACCAGGCATTGAGTAAGCAGGGAGGGGAGATAAAACATCCAGACTGCAGAAAATAGGAAAAGTTTTGCTACGAATAATGTAAGAAAACATAAACAAAGGAGAAAATTGGAGGCAGTTTTTCCTGACAGTGAGACCAGTGGCACTATCAAAAAGTCTTTTAGGAGGGCACTGGAAAACGCAGCATTTAGGGCCATCAGATCCCACCCTGAGACAAAGCATGGATAATATCTATGTGCCAAACAGTCCTCTGAAGCCAAGGAAGCTGCCAGACACCTAGTGCTGGTTTTCTAACTTCTGTGACTTCATATTTGCCCCAATCTGTGTCTTTGAACAACTTGCAGGAGATATTTCCTCCCCAATGCAGTCTAGAGTAAAGAAGGGTCATATCTTAGTAGGGACAACCTGGTATTTAGAAACAGTCACCTAACTAAACAGTGATGGATCTAGTCCTATTGGTCTTACCTAAAAATGGCTTGTCCACATAGAATCATAGAATGGTTTAGGTTGGAAGGAACCTTGGAGATCATCGAGTTCCAACCCCCCTGCCACAGGCAGGGACACCTCCCACTAGACCAGGTTGCCCAAGGCCACGTCCAGCCAATTCTAATTTTCTTTCTAATTTTTCTTTCCAATTTTTTTTTCCAACACATTTTTAATAGCTTACTACACCTTCTAGTACGGCTAACCATGTATTAGACTTTCATTATAGTTTCAATTCACACATTTGTGTGATTTATCACTAGAGGAGACCATGATAATTATCTGTCTGCTGTGCTGCACAACAGTGCCCAATTCATTTCTCCCGTTAACTCAAGCCTGTATGCCCAGTTTGAGCCAACTCATATTTGTACATATTAAATAACAACACAGTAGATGCAACTTTGCTAAGTGCCTGAAAGGGATATTAGGTAGATAGTGTTCAGAATTGCCAGAATCAAGGCATTTATATTTTCCTGAACCTTTCTGTATAAACACTGGGCTTTGTCCTGCCTTTCTGTCAAGGACATACAATAAACTCAGATTTGGCTTGAGAGCCGTCAGATAAATAGCAAGTCATTTCCTCCTGAATGTCTCTATTTCTTGATTATGTGTGTGTCATTGTGAGTATGTGAGCATGCATTTTATTTTGTTGGGGCTTTTTATGCTTTAAACTTCCAGAGCACTTCCCCCTTCCCCGTTTTCCTTTTGGATGGAGGCTCAACATTTCAGTCGCTTGTTTTATAAGGCAATGCATCATCTCTTCTCATTGCCATTAATTAGCTAGTGTAATATTTTCCACGTGAAGTCACAGGACTTGAAATGAACATATTTCGGCATCAATTAGGTCTCTGCTCATGTGAGGGCCCAGCTGCACTTTAAATACTATTTATATAATGGTAATGAGCCAGTCATCACCACTGCTGGCTTCCAGCAGGTTTTGTACAGTGCCTACTTGAATATGATTAGAAGTGTGTGGATCCTTCCCCCCCTCCTTTTTTTTTTCCTTCCCAGAAACTATGCTGAATAAAACTGACTGGTTTTTAAAGTCATAAAATGGGCTGGCAGCAGAAAATCGGATGTTATTCTTGGTGTCTGTTATATTTTCTTCTATTTTCCTTGGAAAATGCAACCATCAAAGGCAGGAGTTTCTCCTTTTAATATTCCTCAGTCTTCCCCCCCAAACACCTCGTGCTTTTTTGGGGGTAGGGGTGGTTTGTATTTGGTGTCTTTCCTCTCATACACACTTTATTTTAGGGAAAATAAACCTTAAGACATCTAAACAACCACGACTGGTAGATGATGTTATCAGAGGGATCCAAAGGAAAAAAATGAGGTTCGAGAAGCTCTGGCAGTACTCAATGAGGATTAGGTAAAATCCACAGGGATAAAACAAGACCTGACCCAGATCCCGAGCTCTATACTCAGCCACAGTCAGACTGGGAGTTCAGAAAAGTTTCTTTTGAAAGAAAACTCTGTGTTGTGGTGTACACAAAAACCCTGCCTGCTGCAGTTGGAGGTAAGTGTGATCATTGCTAGGTAATGCAATCAGCTCGAACTATGTGGTCTGTGTGTGTGTGTGTGTCCTGCAGTCCTATCTCTTCTCTCCCTTGCTCTCTAACAACTATATTCCCCCTCAGTATGATATCCTCACCCCTCCTGAGCATTCCCAAGGAGGAGCAGTGTTATCAGCCACTCCATCTGCCCTTTCATGGTGCAGAAGAAACATCTGGTCTGCTCACCTGTGTCATTGTGTGCACGAGCAACCGATTAGGGGAAAGGCAAGTCACAAACTGTACTTTTCTTTCTTGGTACAGCAAAGTTCCTAGTCTCAGTTGTCTTAACAAGGAGCTCCAGAACCTCAGTTCTGTTTCCAGGAAAGCTTTGCCTTCAGGGGCCCTTTCCTGTGAAGTGACAATGTCATGATCTTGGTGAACCGCAGCATGGAGGTGGGATGAGTAGTCAGGCTGCAACAGCTCAAGTGCCCTGGGCAACTTCAAATACTGGGCAAGACAGAAATGGGCTCATGGTTTCAGCCATTCCCTCTGCTGACTGGGTCCTAGGAGTCCTACCACCCTGGCAATCTCTTGTATGTCACTTGCTTTCATATAAACCAAAAAACCTACTTGCTCCTGTGGCAGACAGTATTAAATCCTTTCCTTTACATAAGGGTCAACAGGGCTTTCATAAGAAGGAGCCTCATCATCTTTGCTGATCAATGTCATCAGAAGTAGATGGTCTAGCCAGATGTTGCACAAAAACCAGGTCCTGTCATCCCCTCGTGGGGGTGATGGAAAAGTGGTTGGTATGCTATGAGGTTTCCCCTGGGAATATTAGGAGGATCCTAGAAAGTCTCCCCTCAAAGGCAAATTCTCACAGGCTAGTAAATAGAGGCTGGCCACCTTGTCATCACAAAGGATATTCAGGGCATGCTTTTTAAAAGCAGAGCAAATCTGTAGCCCAGGTCAGGTCTGGAAGTCACTACCAGACTGGTTGAGCTCTGAAGCAGTTGTCAGGACAGGAACAATGTGGTTTTATTCTCCTCTGACTGGAGCCTTTCCCAAGGAAATCTGCTATCCAGTCTCCCAGTCAGCATCTCCACTTGTGGAGACACAGGCAGGCACTGAGGCCAAGAGGAAATAACATCTAAATGTGGCCTCCCAATGTCTTGTTGGTTATTCCCTCCAAGTGTTTCATCTGCCTGTAGTGAAAACAAATAAACAAACAAAAATTGCTTCCTAAATCCCAACCGTCAGACATCAAAATCCAAGTGGAATGGTAGGGTTTAGAGAAGCTAAGGACATTCAGGTTTCATCTTTTTTTTTTCCCCAGATCTCACACATTTTTATTTTCAGTTTCATTTTCATACAGCTTCCCTAATTTCAATAAAGACCGCTTTTTTAGCAAGGCAGAGGTTTAAGGCCTGAGACGCGCCAGGAACATGAACATTACAGAGCAACAAAGGCAGCTGAAAACAGGGGGGCTCAGGGGGGAAACCTCGACTCGTTGTGTATCAGAAATAGCTGCTGGCTGTGATTCCCACAGGGGGGAGTGAAGTCTGTGCTATTTTATCAGGTTACATTTCCCAAACTGCAATTTCAGCTTAATCTGTTCTCAAGGCTTTAATCACCAAATTCACAACAACCAGAGTATCAAACTCCTCTTCCTCATCCTCCTTGTGTCTCAGCCCAATTCCCAGGATAAAAACCACAAAGGCAAATGTGAGATACGGAAAAAGAACATCTCTGAGATGGAACAGACCCAGTGTAAATTCTTAGAAAGCATAAGAGAGTTTAAAAAAAAAAAAAAAAGCAAGAGTTGTTTCATCCAGCTCTAACTGAACACTTTTCTGGGCAGATGTTTGATCTGGTGAAACCAACCCACGTCACTGACTAAGAACAACACTTGTGACCGTCTCCATACCCCTCAAAAGAAGAAAAACAGAGGGCAGCAATACGACAGAGGCCAACCTGGCAACCATTTTGTGGCTCTGCTCAGAGAAAAGAACTTGAAAGGAAAGCCAACATTTTGGGATGGGTTTGACCAATGTCCAAAATATCATGACGTGGACCAAGCTCTATCAACAGCTCATCTGAACAAAACCATTTTTTTCTGTCAGATTTCTCCAGCTCTCCCAGTGGCTCTCTCAGAGAAACACCACAATTGGGAAGGGCAGGCAGTCTGATTGTCTATTACCAGCTACTGGAAGGAAGATATTTGCATTAGTTTGGCTGTGATTCTATTGCCCTTTCCTTTTCCGCCCATTCCACAGTCTTTCCATCTGTAAACAATGTTTTAAACCTCTGTAAGTTACAAAGATTTGTGTGCAATGTTCTAGGAGATCTTCAATACATCAAAAAAAGTCCTAAGCAGAAAGTAAAAAAAGGCTTTTATAGATCCATGTGAAAACTGGGGGAACTCCATCCCATGGTGGTGCAGGTCAATAGGGTATTAACCAGCAGGAACAAAACATAGCGCCTAAGCTTCTCAGATGGAGGAGAAAAAAACCCAAATCAACGACCAGCTAGATTGAAACCAGCTGTTTCATACATCCCACCTCCTTTGGACCTCTTTCATGTTGTGGTATAATCCATGTTGGTCTTACAAGGAATATGGTCATATTCCTGAGAGCACAGTGCCGTATGGAATTTGAGGTGGGGAACAGGGAAAGATGACACAGTTCCATTTTGTGCCCAAGACCACGAAATGAGCAATAATCAATATTAATGAAGAGTATTGAAGTCCCCAAAGCTGATCACTTTACAGGTAAGACAGCTAAAAGGAGACATTATGCTAGTACAAGAAAAGCATGGAAGGAAACAAAGTGTCTCTCTCATTTTGTCCATTATGTTTTTTCATTAGAAAGAACAAAAGAGTCTATCTGAGTAGCTGTATTGCTTAAAAGCTTGGGAAGGAAACACCCTTCTAAAATACCCTCTGACATGGCCTTTAAGCAACAAAAAGAAAATAAAATGTTCCACATCAAAAAAACATATATTGTATGAAAATACAATTTATAGTTCTCAGTTTTCATACTATAAGTCTTCTCTATCTGTAGTTTACCACAGAGGATAATCAGGTAGTTATATGATTTCACTTTGTTCTATGCACAATCAAAGCTGTATTTAACTGAGGCAGAACATTTGAGGATGACTTGGTCAGACATTTTGGTTACCATGGGGATTACAAAGTTCATAGTTTTTAAAGTAGGGTGGAACCATTATAAGCTCCAAGGATTCTTAACTTGTGGCTCCAGGAAGGTTTCTTGGTTATCTTGCTTTTACATAATGCTAAGTGGGAAAGAGATCCTGGGTAAAGCAAGGAGAATTCCCAATAATAGGCTGAGTGTGACTGAGTTACTCTGACCTGTAGAAGTCCACAGGAATATATTGTGTTTGTGTGTGTGCGCGCGTGTGCACAAGCACATGCACGTGTGCTTATGTGTTCATACATATAGAGGCAGTGTATGTGCGAGTATACAAACAGATATTTTATACGTATGATGCTTCAAATGGGCCAGTTTCACCAAGTCAAAACTAATTATTAGTCAAGCCAGTGGAGATGGGGAATTTAAAGCAGTGGCAAAAATATGAATGGTGATCAGGAACTTCTGAAAGAAATCTTATTAGATTCCCCCAAACTGAAATAATGTAACTCTAGAAAGGAAATGCTGGCTATGAGACCATGCTGGCTTAGCAGGGACTTTGAAGGTCTCATACAGTCACTTACAGACATACGCACACATACATGTACACACCCACTTGTCTATATAATAAAGCAAACAAAAGAATGGAGAAGCTAACAGTAATTGGCATAAATCAGAAGCTATGAGGAAGGGAAGCAGAAAGCTGCAAGGAGAAACATGCAACCATGAACACTATTGACAACATAGACAGCTTGTTTTAAAATAAGCAGCACCAAAGGAAAACTAACAAAGGATTGGTACCAGATAGGATGTGATAATTCAGGGTAGGAGAAGTGTTCAGGAAATAGGTCTCTCCTGTACTTGAGAAAAAAATGTATTGTATGAGGTCTGTACAGTACATTCTATCAAGAATGAGAAGGATACTAAATAGCAAGGGTAAAGCGTAAATATTGTGATTAGACAACATAGACACACCATTTTTGAAGGAGCTAGCCAGGGCATGCACTCTTTTGGTGGGATTATTCCCACCACATTTCAGATATCAAAAAGTTAGGATTCTTGTTTAAACCAGCTTTTGAGACTCTCTCTGTGGCAAAGTGCACAGCTAAGGCGATTTACCCCATTCAAAGGTAAGTGTAATAAACCTCCCTCAAAGGTGTTTGTCAATCTTCATTTACAGTAGGGAGTGTAGGAGATGTAGCCTGGGATGCATTCCCAGTTGTTAAAATACTGAGGTAAGTGACACAATCAACAACAATTTTTACCGTTGCCGTTTTCAGCGAGCTTGGTGTTTCAGCAAGCTTTCAGGGGCTGGAGCACATGATGTACAGTGGGAAGCAGAGCAAGATGGATTTGTTCATCCTGGAGAGGGGAAGGCAAAGGGGGGGAACATATTTCTGTCTTCAGCTGTCTAATGGAGTCTTACAGAGAAGATGAATCTAGAAAACTCTCAGGGATGCACAGTAAAATGATGAGAAGCGATGGGCCCAGTTGGCCTCTTGGGAAATTCAGATTGCAAATCAAGAACAAAATCTGTACAACGTCTGTGTTAAAGCACTGGGAGCGGTTCCCAGAGAGGCTGTGGAATCTTTGTCCTCATAGAGACTCAAAATTGGACT
This sequence comes from Pluvialis apricaria, assembly GCA_017639485.1. Lineage (NCBI taxonomy): Eukaryota > Metazoa > Chordata > Aves > Charadriiformes > Charadriidae > Pluvialis > Pluvialis apricaria. The sequence continues at coordinate 64,662,533 of CM030011.1, read as the reverse complement.
GGACAAGGCCCTAAGCAGACTTTGAAGTTGGCCCTCCTTTGAATTGCGGGTATTGGAGAAGATGACGTCCAAAAGTCCCTTCCAAACAAAGTTTCATGATTCTGCGATTTCCCATTATAGCTGTAAGTCTGACAGCTTGACATACATCCCGAGAGAAATCATGACATGACATGGGCTCAGCTAATAAACAATTACGTTAGGAAATATAAATTAGGCCAATGAACAGGGTTTTATGGGAAACAGATCCTGTCAAACTGACTTGATATCTTCATTTGATAAAATTACCAGTTTGGTGGCTAAAGATAATCTTGTTGATGTAACAGACTTCTGTAAGGCATCTGACTTTACCCTGCAGGATGTTTTAATTAAGAAACTAGAAAGACACAAAATGCATTTGGCCTTCATTCAACCGCTCAGAAATGGCTGACTTGTGGGACTTAAATGAAACTGTAAAAGAGAGAACTCTTACAAAGCAAAAGCGTTTGTGGAAAGTCCCAGCTGGCATCCATTCCTGTCCCACTGCTCTTCAAGGGTCTCAGCAAATTGGGAGGAACTGTAATACCAATACCTAAAAAGTTTTCATAGCGCACAAAGTCTCAATAAGAAGAGAAATGGGCTGGGGAAAGAGAAGACAGTAAATAGTGAAGGTTGGTCATTGGTACAGATAGCCTTGGGTCAGCCAGCAAGCTCAATGCAAGAAAACACAATGCAACACGGGTTTGATGCATCCAGCTGTAAAGACATCCAACTGGGCACCAAACATCTGATGGAGCTTAAGTATAGGATAAAGGACTCCACGCACAGCAGCTGCAGTTTTGATAATCATTTGAGAGCCTCTGTGGACACGGTGTCAATAAGGGAAATTGTGATTTCTGGAAGTATAAAAAAGATACACAAAAAAACCCAGAAGAGGCAATAGACAACTGTATGTGTCATTGGTGCAATCACTGCTGAAGTGCAATGTTCATATCTAGCATTAACAGTTCAGGCAGCATATAGATAATTTGCAGAGGGTTAATGGTAGAGCTGTTTGATTAGTTACATTATTGGAAAGCATTCCTCAGAAGGAAATAATTAAGATTAGCACATCGAGAGACTGCCAGAATCCCATCGAAGAGGTGGCATGATCCATCAGAGACATCTTCATCTGTTGCCTGCCCACTGTGGGATCAACAACAGCTATGTCACTTCTGACAGATGCTGTATAATCTGCTCTTAAAAACCTTGCATCTGTCATGTTACAATATTAATACATAAAAGGCAACTGCAGTGAAGAAGGAAGTAATCTGTGCTATTTATTTGCTGAGGCAAAACAAGAAATCATGGTTTAAAGACAGTTATGCAGCCTCTCCTCAGACTTCTCTTCTCTAGACGGAGAATCCCAATTTTCTCACTCTTTTCTCCATAACTTTTGTTATTGAAGACTCAACAGCACTCAGCACTCATCTCTAGACTCTCTAAACATGATTCACTTCTTAGCAGTGTGATGCTTCAGAGGGGACAAAAACCTCTGTGTGGCTTTACCACCTGAGCAGAACAGAATTGTTATTCCACACATTTTGAAGGTAATAATCCTCTCTATACAGCCTAGTATAGTGGCTGCATTTTTCTTAGTGACCCGCCATTGACTTGCGATGACTAAAGACTGCGGTGTCATCTCCATCAGTGGAAAAAGCTCATCAAGAATGAACTCTTTTTTTTTTCTTTCTTTTTTTTTTTTTCCCCTCAGTGATGTTATTTAGTACAAATGAGAATTAATGCAGAGAACCCAATGATATATATTAACTAACTTGGATAATAACATGAGAGTACAATAGTGACCAGTCATGGCCACAAAAATGACAACTCTCTTTACACCCAGAAACTGATAGCACAATCTCTCATTACTCCAAGAGCTTGGACACACAAGATAACACCCATTTGCTTAACCAGTGAGAACACTTAAAACTCAGGGCTAGTGTATCTCTAATCCATGAACAGGAGGAGCGGTACATGAGGATCATGACCTAGTTCACATTGCTCTTGAGCAGCCAGATAAAGAAGTAAAGGCCACACAGTCAGCCCTTCACTGACCTGCTCTTCTTTAATGCACTTTTCACTAGGAAATCTTTTTCTCTGTGCTTCCTGTGCTCTCTTGGCCCTAGGTGTGTTACAAAGCAGAATGGAAAATACATATGATGAGGAGAAGATATACAGGCCTTTCTGCTTCCAGCAGTCCACCCAAAATTACAACTCAGGGACAGGAAAGGGATGATATCATGAAAACGAAAGACTGATACTTCTAAAGGCATGGAAAAAAAGGAAGAAGTTATTATTTTATCTGATCCAAATGCATGGTGCAGGCTCAAAGGCCAGAAAGCAAAAACAAAGAAAAAAAAATGCACTTCTAGCTCATAGTATATATATGTATTTTTTTAGTTTCTTTCCCTCCCTTTCTCTTAATCCTGTCAGGAAATTGGGACAAGCTGGAGCCATTCTCTCCTCTCCTGCTTCTAACAACACTTTTATCTGTCTGATATAATCTATGTCAGAGCTGCTTAGCCTATGATGTTGCTTCCTAAGGGGCACAGTCACCCCTCTTTCTTCAAGTGCAAAAGAGGGGGCTTTCTCCTCATTTTACCATTTGATGTGCAAATGTGTCCCCCCACACACAGAGGCACACACATACCTGCTTCCTTCAGCAGATTCTGCCTGTTCCTTGCACATCTCTAATGTGGGAGAGCTAACGCAATGTCTCTGACACACGCCTCGGTTCTTCCCCTGCCCCAGCGCCGGCAGCACCAGCGTGGAAATCGTGCAGGCAGGAGGGAACAAGGATTATTTTGGGTGAGAATTCAGTGTGGAGGAAATGTGGTCAAGGTGATCCAGGGAGGCGTAAGTCATGACAGAGTGTTTGCCTGTCTGTCTGCCTGTGTGACTGATCCTGAAGAGACCTGTGGATATCAGGAAGGTTATGCAGCACTTCCCACTGTGGAAATCTGCTTACAACTTTGTCAGGTTTTCATCATTGGTGTTGTAATTGCCAATGGATGCCTTGCCTCAGGCTTATTACCTATATACATGTGTATATGTGTATGTATGCAAGTGCTTATGGATGCACATATAGGTGCATGTTTTGGCCAAAACATCTTATTTGCAAGACAGGGACTTGGTGGACTAACTGCTGAGACTCACTGCACTGATTTACAACGTGCCATTTCTTCTAAGTTACATGACTTAGACTAAGCTATTCTAAGAGTTTCCCTTAAAATGATTAAAGGCGCTACTGGCAATAACTGTTGACAGAAAGGTGCTGATATATAACACCCTATCATTGAAAACTTTAGTGTCAAAGAAAAAACGGCAATTGTTCTTTTGAAAAGCCTCACTCTCTATGCTACCCATCAGGCATTTGATGTGCAGAAGCAGAGATGACTGTTGTATCAACCAACAGCTGTGTCATTTACATCCACTCAAATTTGCCATGTTATTTTAAGAGAAAACCCAGATTTTATCAATGCTCTGTCAAGATTTCTTAGATTTTATCACCTAAAGTCTCCACGGAGTCATTCCTCCCCGAGCTCAGGTCTCTCACAGCTCCGAGGATGACTGTGCTTTCCACATGCCATCCCCATCAGTCAGTGGTATGTTTCACCTCCCTCCCACACACTCCTCATCCATAGCTGAACTGCACATGTGCTGTCTTCATGGGGAGCACAGACTCAGTAAGACATTCCTGGAAGACGACCACTCAGATGCAGCTGTTACAGGGGAGAAAACATGGAGCAAGTAAGAGAGGGTTTGGATGGCATGCAGTAAATAATGACCAATAAAGAAAAAAAGGATAATGATAAACCCGGTATTGAGCTGTTCTCTGTATACAGGCACAGTGCACCAGAAGTCAAGGATGGTACTATAAAAGACAATGCTGTGAGGCAAGTCCATAAAAAGAGGCCTGAAGCTGTCTGTCCACTCCTCAAACGTTGAATGGTGAACCTTAAAGACCCCTCACTATAGCTGGTATGCTCATATAAAATGAGGAGTGTCGTTTGTCTAAATACAAAGCCTAAAAGACAGTTCCCCCTGCTTGCCTCAAGTAGTAAAATCTAAGATCTTCTAGGCTTACTGGAAATAAAAAATGTAGTCCTTGTGGATGAATTAAGCAGTTATTAAACAGCTTGGGTAACTCTTTCAGAGCATTGATTTATATTTATAAAATCCAGACTCACTACTGGAATCCTGCATTGGATTATTTCCCTTGGCCTAAAACCTCCCTCGGTGGTGCATGTTTTGAGCCCTCTGCTTTTCTTGTGGTGAGATAGGAACCCACCATCTGCAGGCATTTAGAACAAGTCTAACAGTCAAGTAGGGCACAGAGAAGGTGCACTCTTGACTTACATGCCTCCCCTCCTGAAGACACAAGTGAAAGTATCATCTACATTAGGATTTAAGGCTTGGATCTCATCTTGCTTGGGTTTGGAGACTTTGTTCATATCTCAGCAGCTGCAGTAGAGAGAGGGAAATGCTGCCCACCAAAACTAGGACGCAGAAAAGGGGACTAAATCAACAGCAGCAGAGGATTGCACAGGACAGAGAGCAGACTAGAACATCTACTTTACCCAAATCACCTCCAGGCTAGTCCAGATTTTAACATATTTCCTGAAAATGTGACCAATAGGCATCTGAAATCCATTAGGAGAGCAAAACTATATTTGTGATTCACTTGAATTTATTTTTGCAAGATTTCTGCATGCTACAATTCCCAGTGCACCAACCTGACAGGCTAAAACTCTGATTACTGTCTCTAAACAGACATTGGCTTCTCAAAGGCTCAGCTGGCATAACTGAATTACTCGGAGTTTCCCATCACCTTCAGGGAGAAAGCAAAGACACAGCACAAACCATCTCAGAAGCTGGGTTGTGTTGGTGGCGTAGACAACCCTGCCATCATTGGTTGCAATCACCTAGCTCAGACTAGTTGCTTTGAGTGATACATCTTTCCAGGACCTGGTGCAGAAGAGGGACGCGAGTTCACCACTTTCTCGGGATCGACAAAGAATGGATTGCCCTGTGACAAGCTATCCTGGATGTTTGTTCCAGGCTACAGATTTTTGTGACTGACTTTATGCTACCATCTTAACTTCACCAGAAAACATTGCAGTTGCTGGAAATCACAAATACTTGTTTTACAAACCTCACTGCCTGCAGACCAGACCAGAGATACCGACCATCGCTTAAACAATGCACAAAGGATTTAAGTTCCTTGCTAAGCAATCCACAACCTCCCCCCTCAAAAAAGTCATACCTTTTCCATATGTGTGTTATGTGTTTCATATAATTTATTGCACACATGGTAAAAATATATCTGACAATATATAAAATGCAATTTTTAAAAGAAGAAGAAGAAAAAAAAGAATTGGCCCATTGTTCTGCTGCTAAAATATGGGACACCACACGATATACGTTAAAATTATAAGAATATGTTGAAAATATTTTATGTCATTCCATGTAATATATTTGAAATATCATGACAGATGCTATAGGCTGTAATATGTTCCATATTGTCTGATATATTCTAAATGTCTGTGTAATACATTTCATGAAATACATGGCAAATGAAAGAATGAACAAAAATTTTCCCTTTGCTTAAGCTGAGTGTGCAAAATAAATAAATATACTTGTACATTCATGAAAGAAATAAAGAAAAAAATTGTTTATTCCTGACACCTTTTATGTTCTTATTTATTGACATATGAGTAAACAAGCTTTTATTTATAGCAAACAAGAATTTCACAGAAACCATGAATTTACCCCGGTACACAAATTCTTCAATTACGGGTTTGAAATGATCAAATGCAGAGTATACATAATACCTGGTGATTTACATAACCCAATGAAAACAGAAAATAGAATGAAACCAGACACTCAGTCACACTTGCAGAAGCCACTTTACAAATATTTCATTGAAGCCGTAAAACTGTTTGATGAAAATCATCCTTCACACAGATGCCACAAAAGAGCATCCCCCACCCAAGAGCCCAACGTATTGTTACCAATTGCCTGTCATATTGTTGTGCTGAAGGACTTAGAATATTATGTTCCATTCCAATGCAAAAATAGAAAACCATAGGATTAAGAGACGGAAAAGATTTATTAGCTTCCCAGTCTTCTCTTTCCTAACCGCCCAATCAGGATGATTTCCCACTGTACAAGACACTGAAAAAATCTCCTGTGTTCTTATGCTTGCAGTGCTATACAATGTGAGGGGCGAGAGGAGGACCAACTCCAGACGTGGAGAAAGCAGTGTCAGAAGAAGGCAGCAATGTGTTCTCTATATCTGCTGGTGACAGGAGAAGGGTCAGGAGCCTTTGCCACATTGCCACAGAGGAGGTATAAGCTAGACATTAGGAAAACTTAAAAGGGGCGGGATGCCAAACCTCACAGGAGACTGCCTGGGGGTGTGGGGCACCCCTTTTGTTGGAGGTTTCATTTGCCGGGTAGGAAAAAACCTGACAGAGGAAGCGATACAGGGGAATGGGATGCGATATTACTGAAACCTCTTCTCCCTCTGGGCCTTTCAGTGATCAGGTCCTTATCAAAGTGCAAAAACTGCTATGTCAAAAGAATACCTTAGGCAGCTTAATATGCAGAAAGCCATTTTCACAGCCATGGTTTTAGGGTAGGCATGTTATCAGCACTGCAGCAGCCAGACATGATGCAGAAAAGCTGCTGGACGTGAAAGGAAATAACCACTCCAACCGGAAGGAAAGATAATTTTAAGGCTTGCACATTTGGGCAAAATTCAGGTGATCTTGGCCCACTCCACCCATTTGCTCACTGCTTGCTGCAGTGTTTTTTAGGAATATCTGTTAGGTTAAAAACCTGCTACTCCTGCCTACAGACCAGTAGTTAAATCCACATGTATGCTCCTGAGCCAATCTGCCTTTGTTGATACTGGAAATGGACTGTTGTGGGACTACTGGCACCTACATCTCTGCAACCAGAGCTTGAAAGAGTGGCCCATAATGTCTTTGTGCCTCAGTTTCCCTACACATGCCAGAAAATAAGAATGCCTATGGTTCAAGTGCTGAGTGAAATTGTAAGACCATTTGATATTTCATGGTCCAAGACAGAACCACCACCAGTTAGCCACTTATGTGCAAAATACTCTAAATGTCTGAAAAAGACTAATATCCCAATTCTTCTTGCAATGCAGTCAAAATCTAATGCTGAATTTTGTCCAGATTTGACGCACTTTTATGTGCTTGTAACTCATGAAAAGTAACAGGGCTTATGCACATGATTAGGTGCTTTGCAAGACAGAGATGGGTTTACATACATGTGGTGATACTTTGGTGGTAGCCCTTCCCTGCAAGTGTTATGACAGAATAGTCAGGGTTGAGCAACTTTGAACCAATTCACATTTTAGGGGCTGGGATATACTTATCTGCCCAGTGAGTCATGATTTCCTTGCTGTTAGCTATTAATAACCTTTGGAGGAACTTTTCAAGCTGATAACCATTTCCTATCATTTTTGGCATTTTGAACATGTTTTTATTGTATTTTCCCATTTCTCCCAGTCCCCCAAAGGCAGCCAGATTCCCAGAACCCTTGTGGAGTAAAGAGATCGCTTCCTGCCCTTCCCGTCCTCCTGCTTCCCCCACCCTTTCCAGGCCAATAAAAGGACTTTAAATTATTGAGAACATCTTTTTCTTTTTTCTGGTTCCGTTCTGTTTTGTTATTTTTAATGTGGCCAGTTACTTAGTACTTTCTCATTTTCTGGCCCAGACCTTCATCTTCTCAGTAGAGTGGATGTAATGTAAACCAGTGAACTTTGAACATTTGGGGCCAGCAATAGGCCTTAAAGCAATGCATATTTAATGAAGCAAAATATATTTAATTATACTTAACCCCTCCCCCAAGGGTTACAGTTCAAACACTGGCTGATAAGAAAGTTGCCCCTCTAGCTTTCTCAAGTGGTGATTTTGTTAGGTTTTGTGATGCCCTTGCCTCTTTATATCAGAAAGGGAGTATGTGCAGCAACTGGAAGGACCAGTCCATGAATAGGGTAGAACAGAGGCTGACTTCGCTTTGCAATTCCACTTCTAAACTAAGCATGGAAGACAGGGACTGGGGTAATCCTCGATACACTTTGTTCCTGCTCAGGATAAGTTTGCTTCCTGGAGCTAACAGTCTTTTATACAAAGGGGAATTTCAGCTTGTGGACATGTTCAGAGTAAGGAAAAATCCCCACTATTTCACACAGTCTTTGAGAAAACCAGTGATGTCTCATTTGTCTAGAGCAAAAGTGGGAAACATGTTAGCACAGATGCCCCCTGAAAGATGCAAATAGGGAAGAAGAAGATCTGGAGGGATTATCAGGATTGTGCTTTAAACACATTCCACCTCACAGATGTACGAGAGAGAGAATGGGGGAAAAGACAGGGAAAGCCCAAGATGAAATAACTTCCAGATGCAGCCCTTGCCCTGATGCAGCCAGATCCCTGCTGCCTCTCCAACAGAACATCTCAGCCTCTCAGAGCTCATTAGGATCTAAAAGAGGGTCACAGACAATAACTGTGTGCCTTAAATCTTGTCCATCTTACAGGCATCTTGTCTCAAGCAATCAAAGGCAGCCTATGCTGGCACGGTCCAGTAATTAGCCGGCTGTGCTTCCAGCTGGTTTGCAGGCACATGGCAGGTTAAACAATAAATAAATCAGATTAGCCTGAAATCTGTTAAGCAAGAGTGGTCCTGGCATTCAAAGCCATTTCTTCAAAGCATTGCAGATCAGTGCTCAGGTTTTATTTTCCAAAGCCTGTTATCATGGGTATGGCTACATGGTACTTTGCAGACAGACACAAGACCATTTTGGCTGAGCTTTGAGTAGGAGCCATGGATTGGCTTTAGACCAGAAGCAATATAACCTCCTGACAAGGCAGGTATATGAGCTCTGGTTGGCTTGTGGCTGATCCAAGGCGTGAATAGAGCAATCTGCTATCTTCTGTGGAAGGAATTTTCCTTGCATGACCTGGGGAAATACTTGTGCTCACTTGCAAACCACGCAGCCTCCATCCAAACGAACATTACCAGTTCTAACTGCTCCGTGGACTTTCCTCTCTGCTGCAGAAGTGTTTCATCAGGAGCTCAAGTTCTGTGCATGAAAAATATGGGTTATTTCTTTGTTAAAGTCAAAGAGTCATTGCAATTTGTGTGTAATGAGGAGAGGGAAGGTATGATAAGACAGGCTTGTTTTTAATAAATAAGTGTTGCTTATTTCTGTGGGATCTAGGGATTTAAGAGCAAGTGGACAGGAAGTTTTGTCTGCATTCCAATGGAGGTGACTCTGCTCTCAGCTCTCTGACGTGGCCCTGCCCTTCCTGGAGCAAATGCTTCACCCTGGAGAAGAGCCCCAAACCACCTTCACCCTGGCTCTCCAACAGTTCCTCCAGAAGTCTCTGCCCATGGTCCCTTATGTCTGCATCTTCCACCAAGGTGAGAAAGGCGTTTGAGATGTCCCAGGTGGGCACATGAGTGAAGCAGCAAAGGACAGGGTAAACTCTGCCAAGTCACTGGACCTTCTGGAGAAAAACGCTGTGTACAAAGAAGCTCTTGGGGGAAATCCAGGGGTTACATTAAGTGGAAAGGGAGGACTTTATTTCTGAAAACACTTAGGAAAATCTAAGTCATACAAAATGCCTTTTTACTCTGCTTCTATGTAGTTTTCACTGTGGTAGCATCTAACAATCCCAGACCTTGACTTCTTGTGCTCAGTGCTATGTCAACATAGCTGAGAAAGTTGGTCCCTGGCCACAGAGCATACAATGCCGTAACCCCCACAGAAAAAGGGACAAGCAACACTGAATTGAAAGGGATCATAGACAACCCACCTGATATCTCAGTCCTGCTTCCATTCTAAGCCTGATTGGAGAAGCAAGCAAAAAATTTTGGAAAGGGAACCTGATGATGAAGGTTGCCTGTCTCTTTTCTGACACAATCCATGAAGGATTGTTTCTGTAGCAGTCGAGATGCTATTGGTCTTAGACCACATCTCGTATTTCTCTCCTGTTTCCCCATGTTTTTTCCATGCAGGCTTTAACAAAACTCCCACCAAAAATGACTAATTCTCAGCAAGGATAAATGACAGTGTTATAAAGCAAAGATTTTTCAATGCTCAGGCTGCAGGCAGCTTCCAAGCCATTCAGTTTGTTTCCCCATACCTCCTGGCTGCCTCTTTGCTTTGAGGGAAGAAATCAAGAATCTGCTCAAATCAAAACATGCAGCGCACTTTCCCCAGAGAAAATACATACATCACAGTTAGTGGGTTGCTTATAGAAGCACTTTTCAACCTCTCCAGGCTGTGTTTTGCCTCCCAGAGTGGAGGGATCTTCTTTCCCTGTTCATAGTACCTCACTGGCCAGGCACATTGCTTTAGTTAAGAGTTGTTCTACCCAGTGGGATAAATATCCCCCTTAAAATTATTTTCAGATGGAAATAATGGGTTGTCTCTCACTCTCCCTTCTCCCTCCCTCCCCTATCACCCCTGAGGAATATTAACGATAGGCTGCATCTAGAGATGGTGAAAATTTGTCATGTTTTTATCTGTTGGAAATCTATCAGAAATCCCAACTCCAAGACTTTTTTTTTTTTTTTTTCCCATAAAAAAGCTCCACATTTCTTTTTTTTCCCTTCAAAAACCAACCAAACAAAATAGTTTCCTTGGAGGAGGGAAGGTCAGGGCTCAGCTGCTTTGAGAGCTCATCCTCGGTCTGTGCCAGGGTGGCTGTAGTCTTCCCCTTTCTTCCCCAACAAGTGCAGGAAAGGTTTTCTGTCAGCAGGGACGTGCTCAAAGGCACAAGTCCGTCCTGACGTCGGTGGTGCTTGGCAGCTGGGGAGCTGGTGCCTCACTTGGTCTTGCCTCTCTGATAACTAGTGACAGTTTGGGATCCTGCCCTTCCTCCTTATCATCAGCTGATTCTGCGCTTATCTGGCTGCGTTCAGGACAGCTCCTTAAACTATCTTTATCGATGACAGATCTAGCAGGGGTTGATGGAGATATTTTATAGGTTTGGCAGTGAGAGCTGGGGTGGTGTTAAATCTCCTTTCACTCGGCTGACCCCAAAAAATAAAACTGGTGAAGCACACACTCACAAATCCCTTAATTAGCCAATGCTGACATATCACAATGCAAGTGTTAAGAGGAAGATGTTAAATAAGGTTGTTTTTCATCCACTGAAGCAAAAAATACAATGTTCAAATTTTCAGTTTACCCTGGCTCTTAGACATTAAGTTAAATTCCCAGAGATACATGAAAACATGCATCTAGCCATACAACCTTCTCTGTTTATCTTTATAGATTGTTTAAAATCTGTGACATAATCCTATATTACTCTGATATCCTTTTGTTTCCCCAAGTCCTTGAAGCAAATGGACTAATTCTGGATTGCGTTTGGCTAGAGGCTGTGCTTGCAAGAAGCCAGATTTGCTGTCCAAACAATTGGGCCAAAGATTAAGGACAGATAACTTAGTAATGTCGTATCAGATCTGTTCTTTCTCATTTCCCACTTCACCCTCTTCCTTGATCTCCCAACCCAAGATGAAAATCAGCCTCTAATCCCAACTTCTTGTAGGCAAGACTGGGATGGATTCCTTTCTTGACACCAGACCACGTTTGTGCATCAGCCAGCAGGAGTGGTATACGATATATCTCCCCTGCCTACCCTGGCTCTTTTCTCTGCCATTTTCTCCAACTGTTTGTCTCTGCCAACTTTTAGGAGGACTCAGGAAGGGAGGTGGGAAACTCTTCAGCAGAAGGAGTACTTCACTGTGGCATCATTATTGTGTTATACTAAGAAACATCATGATACCCCATGGATATCCCCAGAATTATTGCCAAGAGTTAGAGCCTACTAGGGTCTCTTTCCCCGCTAAGCTTTGTGTCAGCTTTTGCTTTGACCATGGTCCTACGTTCATGACAAAGAGAGTTCCCATTAAGCCTGACTGAAATGGAAACGAGGAGACAGTTTTCAATTTACTGCCTTGCTCAGAGAGCTTCAGGACAAAACTCCAAGCTCTGTTGGGAAGGTGACTCCAATGGTTTGTGCTTTGGGTTTTCTCCCTCTCAGCATGAAGCAAACCCCCACATCTCAGCACAGCATGTGTAGCAAGAACTTTCATGTCAGAATCCATCAACCAGAGACAATTAAAATCCCTAGTCATTGTTGACAGCCATGGCCAGAGCACATTTCTAGGATGCAGAAGCTGTGGCTGGCTCTGCATGAGCTTAGTGTTTCTTCAGCAACTTGGAACATTGTAATGGCTGCTAGAAATAAATTAATCCCTCCTTTTCTTTTCCATTTTTTCTTCTTCTTTTAAAGAGAAAATAATATTTGGAGATTTTGCCAATGACAAAACATTTCTTTTCAGGGGCTCTTTGCAGTTTCCCAGCCTGCAATTGAATAGCACACCATTGTTTAGAGCTGGTTAGTGACAATAATAAATAAATAATCATCACCACAACAAGCATGCATCTCCCCATCTATGCTGCTCCAGTGACCCATCGCTGAGAACAAAACCTTCGTTGTTCGTTGTCATCTGACTGATCCTCTCGCCTCCATCTCTTGAATGCATGTGTAACATCGCTCTGTTTGAAACCCCGTCAGCCTAAGCAAGATTAATGTTTGCATGGGGGTGCAAAGCTGGCTCAGAACAATATCAGCTTTGAGAGTCCTGCTTGTCCCCACTCTAGAGATGGGTGCAGGAGCCACGCGGTACATTATTCCTTTATTTATTTATTTATTTTTATTTGAATGTCTCGGTTCTTCTGAAGCAAGCGTTGGCTGCAGGCCCACAGCCAGATGGAACTGAACTGCTTTCTAAGAAAAACATGAACAAGGGAATTGCATTTTGATGTTGTAATTTCTTCATAGGGGTATTTATTTCCAGTGTTCTTTTTTCCCCTCTTGCTCCTCCCCCACCTCTGGAATTTGGTGTACAAAAGTCAAAGAAGCTATCAAACTTCTGCTATTGTTGCTGGTTTGGTTTGCATCTGGTTTTAATACTGAAAGATTTGGGGCAGACAGCTCCAGAAAGGGAAATCCACAGATTGGGCAGTGAAAGCAGTGGCAGATTGCATCATGGTGTTCTGGGCCAGTGAGGAAGAGGAGAAATATGTCTTTTGAGTGGCTCTGTTCTCACAGCTTCACAGTCCTTTCGTTTCTAGTGAGTCTGCAGACAAGCTCTGCATGCTCTGTGAGGGACCGGTTGGGATCCATTAACTCGTTTCATCCATCTAAACTAATAAAGAGCCATCAAGTGGTAACTTTATGTCATTACGATGTGGGCTAAATTAGAATTGGATGTTGAAGGCTCTGTTTGGAGTTTTTACATCCGAAAGAACCAATTCCAATTTAGAACAGGGACCAGCTTCATTCAAACCAACAGTACTAGCCTGAGTTACATCCTCTAAAGATTTCACCCAATGTATATGTCCTTCTTGGTCAGTAAACATATTTCAAAAGCCCAAGCAACCCAGCTGTGTTTTCTGAGAGTCAACTGTTCCTCTTTCTGGCTGAAAAATCTCAGAACAACCCCAAATGCCTGCTGCTCAGTTCCCTCAGCATAAAAGCTGGATGAGGAGGGATGCAGTTGTTTCAGGATTTTGCTCTTCCAGAGCATGACACAGAAGTATTTTGTTCATAATCATAGGATCATAGGATCATAGAATTGTCTAGGTTAACATGTCTTCAGTCCAACAACTACAGAAAAAAACATGAAGATCAAATGCCTCTGGTTTTGCCACTTTTTTGCAACAAGCAATGATTATGAAATACACCTTTCCATTCTTTGCTACGGCTTGAAGAGAGATTATTGGGCAAATAAAACACTGTGCCTTTAAGGTGTACTTTATCAAAACTTACTGCATGAGCAGACATTTCAATGTGTGTTCTGACTTTGTAGGACCAATAAATCCTGAGCATTGAAAGATCATTCTCTCACTCATTTTTGCATCTCTTCAGATAGTGGGGAGGAAAGATTAAACAAGCATTGTGTGTTACCTGATTTCCATTATGCTCAACAGAGAATGAGGAGGAGCAACTTTGCCCCTAAAAGCAATACACTGTATTTATGACCACTACAAAGTGCTTTCTGACAGTCTCAGGGAGGAGGAGCAGAGACATCACGGAGCAGTAAATTTCTTTGCAAAAAGATTAAGCAAACTTAGCTTCTTTTTTTCTGCAGCTCTTTCTGGAACTGAGATGGTCAAAGCCATCAGCTGAGCTGAAGAAGTAATGGATCACCACAGCTTACAAAATAGTACAAGTAGAATCAAGACATTTTCTTTACTGAAAAGAGCTGAGCAATGCATGAACCTCATGCTCACACAGATTAGCTGTCTGATCTCTAATTACCCAGAGGTTATACAAGAAAGAGTTGATAGTGTTCCCTTCACAGTTTCAGAGGCACTGACCTTAAAAACTCATCCCCTACTGATTTTGAGAGTTCAGAGGCTGCAGCACACCCACTGTTATAGGATGCTAGAGTCCCAGCCAGGCTGCTCTCTCCCCAGCTACTGCTTCTCCTTCCTAGTCATCAGGTTGCAGGAATAAAAGTACAAGAGATGGTTTTAGGATTTATTTTGGTGTTGTTTCAGGCATGAGGTATTCGCTGTTGCAAAGTGCATGACCCCAAGGAATGCTCCCCATCACTGCCGTCAACTTCTATGCTAGAGAGTGACAATACAATCTGTAAACACGTTGGAGAGTAGATGCCTTGTCAGAAGAGAACTGGAGGCATTCATTTTGTAAAGGTTCTTCATTTCCAAAGGTCGCCTTTTGCATACCATTTGTTTCTAATCTCTCGGTTGCTGGTTTAGAAACAAACAAGTGCCAGGAAAGAACAAGGAGACAAAGCGGTTTGAAGGTAAAAGGGCAGAATGATCTCATGCACCTGGAGTTGATAATGGTCTCTGGTGCTGAGCAGTTAATTCTGGGGTTGGGGTTCATCCAAGTAGTTTCTGTAGAATGGAGAGACATACAGTATAATTGTGAACCATCCAAGCACCCTATACATTTAGGGCAAATGTAGCTGAGAAGGCAGTTTCTCATAGATCTGCTTTGAATGTAGCATTTGTGACCTTTTCCATGCTTGGCCAAATAACATTATTACATGTTGCCAAACTCCTCAAAGCCTTTATTTTTCTGATGTAACAGAAATCTGGAAAGCCTCCATAATGCTGTCTTGTAATACACCCCTAATTTAACCTGGAGGAGCCATTTTTCAAAGACCATGACTTCCTGACATTGGTCCCTCTGCTGAGACTATCAGAAAGTGAGTAAAACAATACTAATTATAACAGTCATTTTTTGTAAGACATCTGCCCTACAGTCTTTTCCATTCATTTAAGAGGAGAGTCAAATAGAGGATGAAGAAATGGGATTACTACAAAATGAGATGGAGGTAGAGCGAGACGTGTGGAAGAGCAGCACACAGTTAGTTACCTGTGCACGTACTGTCCTCAGCAACAAACAAAGAAAGACACATCAGCAAAAAACAATCCAAAATACTTTTGCAGTATTATTTCCTCTGGCTCTTCAAAAAGAGAGGGTTGTCATTTTTTTTTTCTTTCCCCTTTGGTTTTCCATCTATCTGGTCTGTGTGAAATTTGGGACAGAAAAGTAACCTTTCTTTGACACATTCTTCAGGGCTGCATAAGCAGTCATAGGATCAATGATGCTCCTTCTCCAACAAAGAGCTTGTTTGTCCCTGGATCTCCAGTTTAGGAAAAATAATTCACAAAAATGAAAACCAGGAGCATAAAGCATATGACGTTAATGAAACCCTTTTCTTGAGGGAGCTTGAGAAAAATCAAGCATCCTTAGCACTGGGCTTAAGTTTCTCTCCCTAAGAAGGAATGAAAAGCAGATTTCAGCAGTCTTTTTGCACACAAAGAGAAAAGTTTGGAAAGTGAGTTGGTCAGTGGCTAATGCCAGTAGCAAGCATTGAGGACAGTGATGATTTGGTCTAGGTACATCTTGGTGTCTCAGTTTATGGCTGTGTACCAGCAAGGGAATAATAGCACTATAAAGAATGTTACCTATATGTAATATTAATGAATTACAGATCACATTTTGTCTCAAGGAGATTACATGTAATTACATAAAGAAGTAGAAGTATTCGCATATAATCTACAGTCCTGTGAAAACAATACTGGACATTGGATTAACTAAAATTTCTAACTAAACAAAGGAAAACTCCTCCTAGAACAATTCAAAGTTTATAGATGTCCACTCTAGAACAGATTCTCAGTGCCTAGGACTAGCAACGTGAGACTTTACATCTGCAGTCCTACAGACCTTTCCTTCTGTTTTACTTCTGGGAATGGCATGGTACTTTATTATGTCCTCCCAAATTAGTCTTCTCCACTGCCTGCTAGCAATTGCAGCAGTGTGGCGATCTATGTGCAGTGGCCATTCCTACTACAGCCCCCTTCTTGCAGATTTAACCCTTCACTGCTTTTTCTAAGCCAGCTGCCAGGTTTAACCCTGACCTCTGTTTCTGCTCTTTCATCTCCTGCAGTATGAGTGCTCATTCATCTAACAGACCTGTTAAAGAGCAGAGAAATCACCTTCACTATCTCTGTCTTCCCATGGTAGAGCCCCACTTTTGTGTGAGAGGTAGATGATGGAGACACCAGGTTAGAGGTTGTTTCTCATGGAGATGTAAACTCTCGTTTTCTTGCTCAGGTAGGAGGAGTCCTTCTCAACTTTCTGAGATCTTCAGGACACAAGTGAGTCTGTCTGCAAACTCCCCACCCACCTCTGCACTGAACAAAACTAAGACAGTGAATGTGAATACCTTCTCTTGCGCTTTGAGGAAATTTACTTTCTGAATGTCCTCACAGCCATATCTCTAACATGAATTTCCCAAGGCATCCTGATGTATCAAGGGCACTGTGGTGGATTAGATAGCTAGTCCCTTCAAGCCTTATTTTTCGTGATTGCTTTACATCTTTGCAGGAATCTCCAGTACTGAGGTTTGAGGCAGTTTCTGTTCCTTCTCTTCTCGAGTCTGTAACCACATGATGCCACATTCACTCCTTTCCAGCGATTTGTCTGTACATTACATCCAGGAAACAGCTTCCAGCATCCTGGTGTGATAGAGATAAGCAAGGTGTGAGTGTACAGACCACACTTCCTTAGGTTTCCCATGTCTTTCTGGCAAGGAGAAAGCTCCCTGGATTCAAGTCTCTATGTTGATTTATTGCCTTCAAGATGAGAAGCAGCAAAAGAGCTACAGCTGAAAATTACTCTATGGTGAATTGACTGTAGTAGCTTTATTCTCAAAAGTTACCGCAGCCTGTGCCTAAAGGTTTTTCACACTCGTGTTACACTTTTTGAGCCAGTTCAGGCAGAGAGGAATCTGACCTTGAAATTGAATATGTCATTCCTCACCTACGGCGGAGGAAGCCGTAGTCAGCAAAGGCTGGAGGGAGGAGATGCAGGAAAGTTTAAGTCCAGTAGGAAAAGGCAGAGAATGGGCAGGAGAAGCTTAGGGACCAAGGGAAGAATAATGTCTGCCATCTGGAGAAGAACCACTCTTGGGGCCATGTCACAATGCTGTAATTTCTTTTTTCCTGCAAGGTAGCACAAGTTACTTCTGCAGCTTTTTATGGATGACAATGTCCTTTCAATGACAGTGTATATTGAATTTGACCCCTCTCAAGCTTATGATTACATAGAGGCTCTTTCAGATAAATTCTGCCAGCTGTATTAGGCCCTAGATGTAATTTGCAATAAAGAAAAGAATTTGCACATTGCCTTAATAAAAAAGCCCCACTTTGATAAATTCAGGGAGTATGTGGTGTTACCCTGTTCAGAAAGAGATTTCACATGCTAGCTTTCTGAAGACAAAGGGAAAATGCTAGACTAGAACTCTTAAAAATACCACTCACCCCGATATGAGTGAAGGATACATATATCAAACGCAAAGTCAGCGTTATTATAAATTGTTGTCATTCCTTTGCAATATTGAGTCCTTAAAAAAAAAAGCAAAACAACAAAAACCAACTAAGTCATTTCCCAGAAACAAATAATTAAGAGAGAAACACGAGTAAAAAAAAAAACCTATATTTTAGTTCCCATAGTCACAGAGAAACTCTTGCAAGTGTGTGGCCTCAGGGCAACTTAATGATTCAAAACTCAGATTATATACTAAAAATATAATCTTCATTATTATTATCTTTAACATTAAGATGTTGTGAATTTCAGTCAAAGTCATGATTTTGGGGTGATGCTACATTATTTTTTTTTTAATGTTTGAGGTTGTCAGAGCTTTATTCTCTATGGAATGCATTGGTTTGAGACAGAGAAGAAAAAACGTCTGTGTTTATAATCTAAAGTAGATAGCACAATAGCCAGAAAATGAACTTGACCTGTAAATCAGGGATGAAATTACCACATAAAAGTGTCCTAGTTTAAGCCTCTAGAGCAGGTAAGATATACAAGAGAAAACCCATTTTGTGAAAAGCCAATACAAATGGAATAGGTGCTTTAAATTGCTTCCTTATTGCTCTTTCAGAGTTGCTACTAAAACAGGAAAGGATTTTTCAGTGTAGCATATTCATCCAGAGTGTCCTTTTTAATCTCATTGACAAAGAAATACTTAGAGTGCTTAGCTCCAACCAAGTTCACCCATATGGTTATTTCAATTGTAGTGCTCTTTAGGGAAATACCTTGGGAATAATTTTATTTGGTGCAAACACCCTCTGGATTCCAGTGCCAGGTCTAACCTTTAGAACCACTGTAGAATAATAAAATAAGAGAGAGAAATTAAAATGAGAGATCTTCATTGCAGTTGACCAGCACCGGTCACCATCTTCCATATGTGAGTTCTCCATGAGTAGACCAAGAGAAAAGAAATGAAAGCCAACATGAACTTGTTAAAACTGCTCAAATGGCTCACCTTCAATTTTCAGGTATGATACTGTCATTTCATGTGAGTTGTCTTTTGAGAGTAAATTTCTGGAACTGACCTGAGTTCATTTAAGAAAGTTTTAGATCCAGACCCATGGTTCTGGCAGAACCTGTTGCACTTCTAAACATTTTCTTTAGGAACACAAAAGAACACCAGCCTAGCACAATGGATTGTTTCAGTGCCTACCAACTAGAAAAGAAACGTTTCAGAACAGTGGTTTGCTGTTTCTGCCTTGTCTGTCAGTTCCATACAACTCTCACATCAATGCATTTGCGTTCTTTCCCTGTGGGTGAAGATGCTGGGCATTTAGTATTGTGATTGCTATGACTTCCTAACCACATACTGCATGAAAATGCAACATTGGTAGCTATTGCCCAGAGGCAGTCAGACCATTTTGACAAGCATAAATTCACATCAGACAGAAACTAAATTGAAGGCAGACATTTGCCAGCTTTTCCCTCTTCTCCGCCCTTTTTGACCAGCTGTGCTATTGATCCAGCCTCCCTGGAGCTGTCCACAGCTGCATTTTTCACATAGCCTTTACCTGAGTGATATTTATGATATGTCTTGGGACCGTTGCTTACCAGGGGGAGTGATTTGGCTGACTGTGTATGGCAGGTCTGTAGACCACGACAGGTGCATTCAACATAAGGTGGCTTTCTTACCAGGGCTGATTTATTACTAAAGTTTTGGACATGACTGTTTAATGCATTCATTCGAAGGTCCCTTTTTTGTTGCTGTTGCACAAGTGCAGCCTTGTGGACAGAGAAACTGGTGACAGAAAGTTTTCTGAGGGGAGCGTTTCTTGTTATGTGTGGGGCAAAGCTGATACCATAGGCCTTGACCTGTGCTCTCAGGAGAACTGTGGTTTGCAAATGTTCAGTAATACCCTTCTGTCTGGGCTGCATTTCTGGTGTTTCTGACACCCATTAGTATGTCAAAAACCACCTAGTTGTCTCTGGATACTTCCCAGACACCAAGCCCACCTTGAAAACAGCAGCCTACAAATAACCTTATAGATAGAAAAAAACAAGGACCATCACACCTGCCTCCAGAAATACAGCAGCCATCCAAAGCACTCCCTGAAATGTGTAATATGCAGCCAAACCTCCAGACTCTATCAGATTGGCAGTGAAGAGAATATTCTTGATAACCCCAGTACCAGCCCCAAAACATTCAGCAAACAAGGCTACTCCTCCAGAGACAGAGATCACAGATGTAAATGAGCCTTCTGAAGAACATATGTAAAAAGCACTACAATATAAAAAGAAAAACCCTATTAACAGCACACTTAGCTATCACATTTCACGCTAGATTGGAACCTGTCCAGAACATCCTGAAACTACAGCCTTTGCTAGCAGATGATCATTTGAGAGAAATTGTCCTCAAAGTTTCCCTTTGAACTTTCCAAATTGCCCTTGTCTCACCAAATACTTTATTAGAAGCAAAATTTCTCATGGCAAACACATCCCAAGTGGAGTGGGGCCATGCCAAAGCAACAGATTTAAAACTTGCTGACACATGTACATACCCCATAGAATAAGAGCCCCATTCGCATCCAAAAGAAACCATCAAAGCTTTGCATCCTACATGTACTCATTCTAGAACGTGATCTATTCTATCCAAAGCACCAAATGCCCTCATGGAAAGTCTGTGGGTGAAACCCATCAACCACTGTGCACCACAACATTTTCACGCAGACACTCTGCGAAAGACAGAAACACCCAGTGGGAGAACGTTTCTCACAATATAACCACTCTCTGTTTGACTTCTTAGTCTTGATCTTCAAAGGCATTCCACAAAACATCTTCAAAAGATGAGCTTTGGATGTCAAATTCCTAACCCTACTTCATCCCAAAAGTCACAGCACAATAGAGATGCTGGTTTTATGTCACAATTTTTCCTACACTATAGCTGAAGCACTTGCCATCTGTCTCTGTGACACAAAAAATATTGAACTTACCACTTTTGTTAACATACTTTTCATTTCCATAGATACCAAATACCTTTCTCTAGCCAAATATCAAGCTGATTAACACAATTCAGTTCAAGCTGCAAAGCATGTTTCCCCCATATTTACTAGCTGGAATGTTGCTTCTTCAGTTTCAGGCCCAAGAGATGCCTTGTCTTTGCTTCTTATCAGTTGCTCTAACCAGGGATGTCATCTCTCCCTACAAATGTCTCCTTGCTTATTTCATTAATGATAGCGTTCTTGTAGCTGTGGGGCTGGTCCCACTACCTACACAAACAAAAAGTAGACAGCTAATAGGCTCAAGTCAGTCTGCTTCTCCACAAAGCACATGTATCACAGAGAGCTCCAATTTTCACAGAGGCTGGTTCAATCCTTCACGTCCTTCATGGGTCTTGCTAGCAAGAGTGCCACTTTCCCCAGAAATCCTCCCCTCCACTGGGCTAACATGTCCCATGAGAATGGTCAAGGAGGTATCCCTGCTGCTGGACACCAAAGTTCAGATTTGAATGTGGGAAGATGCAAGAACAAGTGCAGTGTCAATCCTAACCTTCAGTGATGCTTCGCCACAAAGTAACAGGCTTTCTTAACACAAGTGTTGGTCAGGGATTGAGGTAGCTTTCATTTTGTTGCTGTTTCCAGTCCCTGTTAGTAGACATCAGCTCAAATTTACCGCAGTTTTAACAGCGCAAAAGAGGGGAACATAACTAACTGCAGTGACACTAATCCATTTATCAACACATAGAAAGAGCAAACAAGGCCGAAAGCAATTCTTCCAAGCTGCAGTTTGGCTGGACTAACGGGTGCTTACACTTCACAGATCGAAAGAACCAATATGACTAGACATATTGGAAAAAGATGGTTTTAATTTATGTTATTTAGTCATGTAATCAGAGAGCAGTCTGCATGTGTGTGGGAATTATTATGAGATAATTCTTGGAAGCTTGCTAATCATGTCATTGCTTTTCAGAATTCCGCTTACGCTCTAAACCCTCCTGGAATTTATTAAGACGGACACTTTGATGCTTCAGGTTTCTCCACTCCAAGACAGACATAGAAATTGCTACACCAGGGAATTCTGACAGTCCATCTCTCTCAATAGCTTTGCTTTAAGAGTGATGGGATGATTCAAGGGAAGGGATAAACCTCCCTGTACAACAGCAACTTTAGAAAAGGATTTTTTTTCCAGCACATCATACATGTTATGTGTGCTGCAGCATGGGGCTGTGGCTGCCTTATAATTTTTCTAAAGCATACAAAATGTAAAGTCTAGAGTTTTAGACTGTAAAAGCTGTCTGCTTTTCTTCTGTATGGACCAGATGGGACCCTGGGAGGTTTCTCAATGTGAGAGACTGGGCAATTTCAACTCCCTGTGAATGCTACAGGTGTAATGTTCTCACTAGGATACCTGAAGCATTGGCTATTTCAGAAACTTCATAAGCCTACAGCATGGGTGGCTGCTAAAGAGGGCACTGCCTTTCCAAAAACAGAATCTTGACAAGTTTGACTAGTCCATGATATGTCCAGTCGTATATCCTCAAAAAGATTCCTTAGAGTATCTGGGAACAGTTTTAGAATCTACATATTTATATAGTTGGCAGGCACAAATTCCTCCTCTCTGCTGTGGAATCATACATCTCCATTGTACATAGATAAGGTGTGTTATTCCCATTTTAAAGCTGGGTGAAATGACAAAGGAGAGATCGTTAGCCCCAGGGAATCCAAAATTTCCAGCTAAACATAATTTGTCCCCTTGAGTTGCAGAACTTAGTTGTTTCTTTTTTATCTCCAGGCTTGGCA
Organism: Pluvialis apricaria; assembly: GCA_017639485.1. Lineage (NCBI taxonomy): Eukaryota > Metazoa > Chordata > Aves > Charadriiformes > Charadriidae > Pluvialis > Pluvialis apricaria. The sequence continues at coordinate 64,639,810 of CM030011.1, read as the reverse complement.
AGCTGACAGAAAGACTCCTACATTCAGCAGAGCAGAGAGAACAACACTTTATTCTTCATCCATTGCCTGCAATAAAGATAACCATTCAAGCAGAGCTGTCTGCATACAGAGAGGGATTTTATGGACTCAAAGTCTCTGCTTCTAGCAGGTGCAACCCAGGCTACTAGGAAGGGTAGGAAGGGTTAAAGCAGCATTTGGTTCTGGAAGATGTACAGGAATTGGAGAAGACAGAGGAATTTGCTGGATCCTTGAGTGCATGAATTTAATAACTTAAATTATCCCATTCTGCCTAGAGAGGACAGGGACTGAACTTCGCACATGAGAGAAGAGGGAAGAGCCAAGTTACCCCAGGCTCAAGTGGACAAAGGTGCACTAGAGAATTGCAGCTGATCTGGGGAAGTGAACTAAGCTTTTCCTAAGCCCCAGTTCACTCCTGAGAAAGAAACATGTGAAAAATCTTCCGCATGGAAACAAAACTTTTTCTCCCTCTGCTGCAAGGGGGAAGAGAAGAGAGCAGGGGGTGTTTTCCACCCAGTTCCTTTCTTTTGCTCTGCAGATCCCTGTGACTTCAGTTTCAGCTAGCCCAAAGGCAGAGGCTATGCAGAAATACAGATATCTTCTTTTCTGTTTCCTGCACGCTGCAGTGAGTGACATAATGCTGTAGAGAGAAGCCCAGTGAGGCTATTACAGGAGCCCAAGAGGCAACAAGATCTTCACAGTATTATTAGTTATCATTTAGAAATTTTCTCCTGGAGGCAGAAAAAAACAACAGCAACACGTCCTCACACGAAAGAGCTGAGAAAAGGGATAGATCAGCTGAGTTAACTTTGTTTTTTGTTAATTAGCTCCAAAGCTTTTAGGGTTAAAAAAAGGTCTAGAGGCCTTTGCATCCAGCCTCTCTCTAAACTCATGCTCAGCTAATCCGTGTCAGCTGCATCTTCCCTTGCCAATACAGAGGTGAGTGTGAGGAATTTCTGCATGTTACTTATTTAGCTATTACCTTTTATGGGTCTCTCTGTCTCCCACTGACTTTCTGGCTGCAGACGGGTTGGCAAGAGGAAAACCTCAAACAATCCTCTTCTGAAAGCTTTAAAACTTAGACAGAGGGAAAGAACAGAACCTGACAAAAGAAGGAGACACCTGTGAAGTCTGTATTTGGACCTGGGCTGCTACTTTCAGGGCTGCAGCTAACACAGGGTATTGTCTGTTTAAAGCAGCGTCTGCTTATCTCATTGGAATTTGGGAATCCACTGATCCTTTTTCTTTTTATGTGATTTTTTTTTAAAGTGATTTTCAATCCTCACTTGTATGTTTATTATAAGGCTTATGTGCAGACAATGAAAACACAAACCACCTCATTTTTCCAGGTAGTGTTCAAAACGAAAGGTGGAAACAGGCCCTGCTCTTGTGAAGACTCTGTCTGAACAAATGAAGGGGGAGAAAGAGGTTCCCACTTCAGCACAGTAGGCAATGATCCTCCAGAGAGAGGCAGGGAGTGAGGTGGGCAATGATCAACTAACAGACAAAGGAAGGGTTGTGGAAGTAAGGCAGGAGCTGGGAGGACAGGGCTCAAGTGAACATGCTGTGAGGGAACTGATTGGAGTAGAAGATCCAGTTACCCAGCACAGAGTCCAAACTCAAATTGTCCAAATGCCTGAAGCACCTAACTACGTCTGGAGCATGGGTTGGCTCAGTGTACAGCCTCCTGCACATGCACGTGGGGTAGTCCTCATGCTGGGCTACGCTCCTCCAGGAGACCAGTCCACGCTCATGGATTCTGGTTGTGTTTGTGAAGTTACTACCAAATTGTTACTGCTGTGCTGTGAATGCGTCTTTGTCAGTGTTTATTAACCTTGGCCAAGAAGCATCCATCAGTCTAGGAACAACGAGGAGCATTTAAATTTAATGATGACAATGAACATGCTAAGGAGGTGATTACAACCAGAAAAGCCTGTTTTTTTACTTACTTGCAGAAGAAGAGTTTGGAGCAGTGGAAAGAGTGAAAGAGGTGCCAGGTTATGGGAAAGGTGCACATGGCAGGGAAGGGAAGAAGAAACTTCACGGAGAGCTGTATCAGAGGAAAGAAGTGGTAGACAGTTATTTTGTTGTGGAGAACATAGATTAGCTGTGAGACAAGAAAAGCCCAGAAAAGAAACCGCAGGAGACTAAAAACAGATAAGTAAGCAGAGGAAGACCTTCAATGGGGTCGGGAACTGCCAGGAAATACACTGTTCAGGAAGTTCATTCTCATAGAAAAGTTAAGCATTTGATGGTGCTTGAAAGTAAAGAGCAATGCTCAGTTCTGAAACTTTGTGCTCGCCAGATTTCAATGAGTTTGTTTCTTTGCAATTATCAACAGAAAGGTAAAAAACAGACTTATAACTTCAGTAGCAAGGTGGGATTCGGAAAAAATGCACATTTCAAGTACAGAGGAAATCTGATGACTTCTACTGGGACTGAGAGCCCTGATGAATGTACCTCGAGACAGAAAAAAAACCCAAACAGGATAAGTTGAGATGCAGATCATCAGTACCTGTTAAGAGTCCTAAACCAGAGGAATTGCTGGAGACTTCTCAGACTCTTGACACATAAAGATACTTCTGCGTGCCACCAGTGGGACAGCAAGGACCCTGCAGGAAGCTTCTGCAAAACTAAGACACCTTGATCCTGCCACTCTCTCCTGCTGGCTGCAACATCTGAAAAGTCCTCTCACAGCCCTCCTTGGCTATGACGACTGCAGAAGAAACACTCCTCACATCAGATCTGGGGCTTTTCGAACCCATTTTTACAATTCCAGCTATTTCAGTATTTTAGCACGAGTTGTCTGAGGGGTGAAGATCGTATCCAGCACAATGACTCATGTGGGTTACAACCAACACATTTTTCATGTGGGCCAGAAAAAGCCATGTGTTTTCTTCATTGACAACAGCTTGTCAGCACAACTGATGCCTTGGTTACCAATCCCAGCACAGAGGCACAGAGCAAATAGGCCAGAAACTGAAACTGCAGAGGCCTGTCTGCATGGATCTGGGAACTCATGTGTATATTTAGCGAACAGGTCCAGATCATACTTCTCCAAGGAAGTTGTAAGACAGTTCTCGCTTTTCCCTATGAGCACCATCCTACTCAACACACACCTCCGAAAAGAAGGGAGCGTCTTAGAAAGTCCAGGATGAAGTACGGTGAAAGACTAAAGATGACTTTCACTGCTGTCTATTTCTGTGCTAAGAAGAGCAAGCGCTCTGTTTAGTACAGCATTCATTGATCTGATACCACGGCTGCACACAACCAGAGAAGACTGCATCGCTTTTGACTTTGTATTTTGACTCTGCTTGCTCACAGAAGGACCTGCTGGCTATTTCTGTTTTTCCTGGAGGCTCCCAGCAGTGAGGAAATTCAAATGTGTGGAAGCACACCCAAGAACTGACGGTCTCTTGAAGCAGAGATTGGCTACAAAACTGGAGGCTCGGTTTGGCCAAACCTCATCAATCAGACTTTGTTTTTGCCAAACCAAACCCCACACCAGAAATGGGTTTGGAGTCAGATTCCATTTTCTTGAAGCCACCAAAGTCCTGAGGTTATTCAAAGGTCTCTCTATCACCCATCTGCAATCTAAACCTTTTTTCTGGAATGTGTTTTCTGCAGATTGCCTTGATACGCCAACAAAGGGTGAGACGCCAAGGTTGTCTGCAAGTTTTTCAGTGTTCCCCAGCTCTGGATGTGCCCCAGATACTTCAGGAATAGCCTTTCAAGTGGTGGTTTGGCCCTCGTAGGCACAGGCGGTTCTGGGAGGAAGAGAGTCTCATGTTCGTAGAAAATAAGATTAAGAAACTAAAATATTGAGCAAATGGCTTTGAATCTGGAAAAATATGCTCAAGTTGGGGTGAAAATTCCAGTTGTTTTTAAATGAGCTAATTTGTTCTTTCCTGTACATCAAATGTGGGAAGAAAAGGGGAAAAAGAATAAAAACAAAACAAAAAAACCTTTGCTTTTTAATCTGACAGCTGCTCCTTCTGGAAAAACAATGTTTTTGTGCTTAAAATGTTAGGCTGGGACATAAGAGGGCTGGGTTCAGTTTGCTGACATGCCAAAAAATCCCTGCATGACCTCGGGCAAGTCACTTAGCCTTTCCCAGCTCCCTTTGCAAATAGTGGGGCTAAGACGTCTTCCCTTCTCCTGTGTGTCTACTCTCACTGCAAAGTCTTTGGAACAGGGCCTGACTCTTCTTATATGTTTGCGCAACACCTAGCAGAAAATGTGGCTACTCTTCTAGTTGGAGCTCAGGAGCAAGTCTGTGATCCAAGTCACGTTAACATCCATTAAAAATTCTGCAAAGTCCAACTCTGGACTACAGTTTTCAACTCAGGCCTGTCTTAAGGCAGTAGGGGATTATATCATATAAACAAGGCTGTAGATGTCACTCTCCCCTAAGAGGCTTTCTCTCTCTGCCTTGAGCTGTGTTGTTGGTTTAGGCTATTGTCAGAATGCACTTGCTCACACTTGTGGGTTGTTTAGTTTAAGAAAACCCACAGGCGGCCCCAGGTTATTTTGCATTCAGAACATACAAAATCCCAGGGATGTGAAAGGAACTGCCTTCCGAGCACCATTGTGATTTCACATGAGGTGCAGGTCAAGCCTTTACCTGGAATTCAAGATTTACAAGAAGTTTTTTTGTGTTGGTTTTTTGTTTTTTTTTCTGGAAAAACACTTGAGTGTGAATCGGGGAGACCACACACATGCCGCAGCTTCTCACCGCCCATGATCTGACATGCCACTTAACCCTTGTGGTTTACAACCGGCGCACACCACACTACTCATTGAGAGCGCTGAGTCTCTGCTCATGCTGGGAAAAAAAATCCCCAGGGAATTCCCCAGCTGATGAGCTCTTGCCCATCAATATTCAAGTGAAGGACTGGAGTATTGGATTTTAGGAATGGGCAGACTTCAGGTGGGAAAGAGGAAGTCCATCTCCTTCACTGAACCAGAAGCCCTGTGTTTTCCAGGGATGTCTTCCAAATCAAGCACAACCTGAAGCAAGAAGCAGAAAGGACCTCAAGAGAAAGCCAGTCAAGCTTCCCAGGCAGTGGTGGTTTTGACAGTTCAGAAACACGGAACTCAAGACGAGACAGGATTGCTTCAGTCATCACAGCTGTTACCAAACACAGACAGCCCAGGTGAGAAGTTTATTCTACGAATATCCTCTGATCATGCATTGTGGACAGACATTTCACAGTACCCTCTAACAAACTGCAACACCTCCAATTAAAGGCCAAAAAACACAGAGTGCACCATACCACCAGCAGAGAGAAGGAATGATGGTGAAGATCACCACGCATTCCTGCAACTGCAGAGAACTTTACATGTAATTGTTGTAAAAAGCAGGTGAGCCTGCCACTAGTTGTCTGGGCTGTGCTGAGATTTGCCCACTGTTGATGCTGACAGTGTTGGAATCCTCTTTTCCAAAGTCCATGTTGGTGCCTTCAGATGGAAGTTGGAATAACCACGAGGAGACTTGCCAGAATCTTTTCCCTGAAAGGTCTCTTAGGCCTGCTGATCCAGAAACTGCTGCTGTTTCCTGAGTGTTTCCCAACACCCCAAAGAGAGATGCATAACAGTTTGGACCTGGTGGTCTGCAGTGTTCACAGCTAGGATTTACGGAGTCCTTGGAGGCAAGAGCCTCATGATTGTGAGTATAGAGGCACCTTTCATTGATATAGTTGGTGACAGCCACACTGGATCTAGCCATGTGTGTAAGTGAATATTAACACAATTTAACACAATTAAATAGCTGTAGGATTTGGCCCGCTTTGTGTCAGATCAAGGGGAAGCACAAACATCTGCCCCAGTCTCTTGACAGAAGTTAGCTGGTCAACATCTGCAACACAAGATTGGGTCTCATGCCCTGGAGATGCTTAAAGGTCCCATACACAGCTAACAGTCAATAAAAACCATTCTCCTCCTTCTCCTTCAGCCTTTCCTCCTCTGTGTGTCTACCCAGTGAAGCAAGATTTGCAAGGAGAGGCAGCGTCTTTATTAAGACCAGTTGACATAGCTCAGAAAAAATCCAGCACACTTTCAGGGCTGACAGCCCTTTGTCAGAGTCCCCAGCGAGGTCGACCAGCCTAAGCCTCTCAAAGATGCAAAACAGTGATAACACGGTGGGTGCACTGAGCTCTGTGGAGACGTGAGGATCACACACTGACGTCAGTGAGGGTTGTTTGGGACTGGAATACGATCCCTTTTCCCTCCCTGCCTGGTTTTAGGCTGGGTGGCTAAATTAGCAATGGCTCAGGGCTGTCACCATAAGATCACTTAGTTCATCTTTTATTTGCAAAGCTGTTCCTTCCCACAGAAGTAAACACCCACCTTATCAGGCATGCCACGGCAAAGGATGTTGTCCAGCTCCCCACCTGCTGTCCCTCCTCTCATTAGTGGCTTCCCTCCCTTTTGCGGCCATTCCCACCCACCATCTGCCAGAACATGCTGCACACCCGCAGCCCCGCCAGTGACGCTCATGGTCATGACATGGTCTCACCAGCCCAGACTTTATCAGGAAACAGCCTGTTCCCTCCAGGGATGGGAATGTGCCCGGCACACACGCAGTGTGTCTGGGCCCCCTCCTCCATGGCAGTGCAGTGCCTGGCCACCTTCAGGAGCCCTTTGAAGCTCTGAAGAGCCATTATTGAAACCACAGGTGATTCTTACAGGTCACAGAAAAAAAAGCAAGGAAAGGGAGAGTCCCTAGGCCAGGGATAGCCTTTCCTTGTCACAAGCAGAGACTGTTGTACATGTCCCTTTACACTGCATCTCCACTGTCAAGCCCTTTTTCACCTCCCTTCATTAAATCTCTGAGGGCATCCTCAAAGGCCCCTGCTGAGAGGAATGCACCTGACTTGACTACAATTCCTCTTTCCTGCAGGTGAAAATCTAGAGTCTGTTGCTGTTTTTAACGTAGTGGTTTCATTAGAGAGGGGCCAGATCCACTGGTTGTGTAAAGCCACGTAAGTCCATTGAAATGGCTTCCTGTTTAGCTCCAGCAAATGCACAGAACATGCCGTGATGCTGAGTTTCCTTTCCTGCTGACTGCTGCAGACTATACAGTGGGAAGATTATCTGCTAGGAAAAGCTCCTTTCTGACAGTGAGGTCCAGAGATGTACATTATCTGAGGATCTGCCCCAAAACCTGCAGAACAACAAGCCTCATCAGTGCCTGTATTGAAAAACACAACTGGTATTCTTCCTGCTCAGCAAAGGCAGTGTGTGCTATTAGACTTAATAGGTCATACAATCCTGTGTATCATCTCAAAGCACCTTGTGCAATAGATCCTGCGCTTGTCTTACAGAGGGTCTGCCACAATGTTAAGTGTAGTGCTCAATTCCTGTTTGTTCGTAGTCAGTGCTCCAGCAATAAAGGAGTCCCTCTCTCTCACCACCTGACCGTGTCCCATCCCTCTGACCAGGCAATATGGACACAATTAAATGTCTTCCTCCAAAGTCTTCCAGAGGCACTCCAGCCTTTTACTGTTAGAATTTCACGTTACTTTCCTGACATTTGCACTCAATTTTTTGCATTTTTTAATAAGGTAGAGTCTGAGGCAGTGAATCCCTGCATGGGGTTACTGACTGCCTACCATCATGCATGGCTCTCAGGATCTTCAGTACCTTCAGTAAAGGTGTTTTTTTCCAGCCTGATATCTCCACATAAGCCTCAACTTCCCATGCATCATTGCGGATTTATTCTCTGCTTCCTCATTCTCACTCTCTTTTCTAGAGCCCTGCTGAGATCATTGAGCTTCGCCTTTGCGCTCCAGTTCTCTGCTAGGTAACATAAAAACGCCTCCTTCATCCCAGATTCATCCCAACACAGAGGGACAAAGCGTTCACCTGACCAGTGGAAAAGAGCCCCTGCCTCATTCAAAACCTCCACGGGACTTTCTGGTGCAGCTGGTGCCACCGCTATTCCTTGCAGAGTGCTGCAGTCTGTGGGTCGGCAAAGACTAAGGACCACTCATCTCAATAGGACAGTAGTCAGCTTGTGGTAGCAGCACACAGACTGAAAGAAGGAGTGGCATAAACTTTCAGTTCCTTCTTCCCTCAGCATATTCCCATCTGGGACTGCTTGGCTAAACTATCATCCACCCTATTGTATCCCATGCTCTGTTCATAACATGTTCCTGCTTCCTAGGAATATTAGTTGCCTGTTTTTCTTGTACCATCACCATTCTCTGTGCTAGAAAAGGCTGCAAACTTTAGAGGCTGCTTTTTCCATCCTTGATAAAATCACTGCTGCAGATCCTGGACATTTTCTGCATGTCACTTTTTTATTTAAATGATACAAATCAGCTCTACAGCATTGGTAGCTGCAGTTGTCCTTTAGAGAAAATGCTCTTTTAGAAAACTCAACCTTTACCCTTCATCCCTTCCACCTAACCTCCAAAGAATTAAATTCTCTGGCAAATTCCTAGGAAGCAATTATCCAAAATTAATCACCATTTAAAATATCATTGGAACATCTAATCTGTAAATCCTGCAAATAAAATAATAATAATAAAAATAAAACCCAGAACCACATGGCATTTCATTTGGTTGTTCTCATAGCAAAACCAACACTGTATTTCACAAGAGGTTTCTGTTCCTGAAGAAATATCAATAATTGATTTGAATGCATTAGGCTAGATTGGTTACAGCATGACACAAATGCTCCTGCTATGTCCAAGAGCACTCTTAAATACAACATACATCAGAAAGCAAACAGCAGTACTGTGTCTGTCTGATTTTTCCACATTTTGAGAGATTACATCTCACTGCAATTTAGCAGTTTTCACTGTAAACACTCATTGTCTTTCTACAACACAGAGAATGTCTCTCTCGGGTAGCCAGTACCACACTACCAGAGTTAGCAATGCCAAAGCAAACAGCAGGGAACTTCTCCCAAGAACACCTTCATGTCTTATGAACGCAAACAATGAGTCTTGGAAAAAGGACAGTCAGGAAAAAATAAATGAACCACTGTGATCGGAAAAGCTCAGACTGCTTATGGGTGAAATCGCTTCATCAACATTTTAAGAATTGGCTGTAATCTGTTCTGATATTAGGACTTCTGTACCATTGTGATCATCCAGCAACAAGGAGCTGAACAGCATGCAATGAAAGGATTTACAGCCCTACACCTTTAGTTTTATACTAGTTCTTTGGCTATTTTTTCTTTTGCACAATGATCATGAGTATTTCTCGCTTGTAAACTTGAAGGCCTGGTTCTCAGAAGTCAAGATCAGTAACGGGAATGCTAAAAGAGCATGTTGTCTTCACAAGCTCTCTGGTGTCTTCCAAACTCCTCCCTAAGCCGCATCAGTGCACCCCCAGTTCTGTGGGAGAACCTCAAAGATGACCAGAGCACCCACCACTACCTCTGTTACACTTCAGTCACCGCTGGCACCACCAACTCAGAGCAACTCTGCAGTGCTGACCTGCACAGCCAGCGATCCCCACACCCCATTCCTGTGTCCTGCTGACACTAATGTTGTTGTCTTTCATTCTGCTCTTCAGTTTCTATGGATCCCAAACCCTCGTGACTTCATTGCACCAATATTGAGATTTGATCTGGCAATCTGAATAATACAGGTGCTGAACCAAAGAGTGTTTGTTGGGGACATTTGCAGGCAGAATGCTTTGCACTACAAATTTCACATACGCACACAAAAGCCTGCTCTTTGAAAAAGAGCCTAGATTACAAAGATGCAATTTTCTAACCTTTAATTAAGCAAATACAACCACCAACCCCCTTCTCCTGATTCCTTCCTCAGAATTTAAAAGCAACTAAGGGGTTTTTTTAATGCAGGTAAACATATCCCTAAAGGATAGTCACAGCATGGACTACATCTAAACTAATAATTAATCTACTGAAAAAATCCCTTCTCAAAAATCCCAGCCTGCCCCATTTCAGTTGGTGAGCAGAGCTGTGTCAATGGATTTACGATGTGACGTCAGTCCCAAGGCTCAAGTGGCAACTTTTGTATTTTCATGCATTGTTTAACAAGCTGCTCACTTCCCTTCTCTAACCCAAACTTTATTAAAATCGGGAAGATGCACCCGAGTGTTTTTCCAGGGAAGACAAGCTATTTAGACTTGATACTGAAAAGTGATTCCCTGTGGTAAGGAAATAAAGAACTGCAAACTGCTTAGAGAGACATATTTAATGCCTTAAACTCTTATATTGAGTTAACAACTAGCATGGTCTTGGCTTTAAAGAAATAAATTGATTCTCAGGCTCCCTTATTTCAATAATCCCCCAACAGAAACTCAGCTACAGCTTTTTTCTCTCCAGCAAATTATACAGGGAGATTTGTTTGTTTTGATTATTTGTTTTAATGAGATAGTGTAATGGCTACAAGTTACCAAGGTGTTTTACAGGGCCATGTGTGGAACAGTATCCTCGTCCTCACAAGAACACATAGGTGTGCACTGTACCACAAGGAGAAAGCAAAAGGCTGTAAGGAGGTTATTGCTCCCATAAAATGGAGCAATTATGATGCTCAGAGAAGGAGAGGTGGCAGAGCAACGGGCAGCCTCGGTGACACAAGAAGAGTTTGCTGCAGAGTATACAGTCCCAAGGAATGGGAGAGAGCAGCGGTGGGTATGACTCTTGGGAGCAGGACAGATCAGACAGGTATTGGAAAATACCTTTTTCCGTTCCCAGTGTTCCTTCCGTTCCTTCCATTCCTGGTCCTTTCTTGAATGATCCTGGCTGTAGGGAACAGCAACTATACCCTAGCCCTGCAGAGATGTGTCCATCACAGGCGATGTCCATGAGCATGCCACTCACTCGTGTTCCTTACAGCACAATCTGGCACCAGCCATGTGAAAAGCCCCTACCAAGCTGATCCCCTCATCCCTGGGGTCAGCTGCTTGGAAGTAAGCTGGGGAGGCCAGGGTGGCTGCTTTGTTCCGAGGCTCAGCAAAGCACAGGAAATGTGTGAGCACGCCCTCCGCCAGCTATGGACGCTCTGCCCCGGCAGATCTAGCCACATGTTTGGCTTCCAGATGCAGAGGGAGGCAGTCCTTCAGAGCGCACGCTTTCACAGCCTCCAAGCAGATGCACACACACACTGATGCCTCCAAAGCCCACTGAACTCTCCCTGCCAGGGCTCCCCACGGAGAGCTGAGCCCCTCTCTGAACTTTAGAGAATCAGAAAAAAAAGGTGCAGCTCTTTCTGGGTGAAGGCTCCGAGAGTGCAGGGAATGTGGATGGCACACCAGGTTTTACAGGCATGCCTTGCCCAGGTTCCTGGCCAGTATCTTGCACTAGACATGCAGTGGGGCTTTGAAGGCTGGACTGCCACCAGAACTACTCTTTTAGCACCACCAGCACATACCTACAGGCTCCTCCCCTGACCGTGATTACTCATGCAACCGTGACAAGGTGGAGTTGACAAATAGATAGCAAGATTTGGACTGTTCCCCAACGATATCTGAAGGTCTAGAAAACAAGATGTTTGAAAGCACTGATTTCACTTAATTTAGAGAAGAGAAAGGACTGTGGGTTGTCATAAAAAGTTGCTGCAAAGAGGAAGTAAAAAGACTTTTCTGCAGGTCCCTGGAAGCATTGTCAACTCAGGTTAGACATTAAGAAAAAAATATCTTATTGCCAGGAGCTCTGGGAAGATGTTATTGAGGAGGAAGGTGAAAATCAGAGTGGTATCTGTCAGGAGCAGGTTAGGGAGAGGAAATCTGGCCATGAGCCAGCGAGATACACTGTATAGCTTCTTTAAGTCCCTGACAGTTCTGTTTCCCATTTTATTCCCAGAGTGTGAAGTTGCGTAGCTGTGCTTGGAGCAGGAGGAAGGCATCACAGAGCCTTTTTTTTTTTTTTTGTATTAAACTCCTTCCTGCTTTGGACCATCTGCAGACCTGTCCAGGAGCACCTAAGTAAAACTATGCAAAGCACAACCCTAAAAGCTATGCTTATTACAGATAAGGATACTTTGAGAAATAATTTGTATAGTATGGAGGTAAAAACAGTCACCTTTGCCTGAATTAGATTTGGAGAAAGACTCTGACCTTTCATTTCTGACTGCAACATGTCTGAGCTTTTTCTTACTGCAAGTACAATCCACCCTTCTAGAAAAGTCAGAGACAGAGATAAGACATGGGAGACTTGCTCCAACTTGTTCTATTTACCTTGCTCAATTTGAGAAAACATTCAGATATCCAAACCGAATATATCAAGGACAGCACTGGCAATAGCTTTAGAGTTATACTCACCCACAGATATTAATCTAGAAGGTACATGGGGAGTTCATAAATAAATAACAATAGGCTTCATACTCAGCATAGATAGAGATTTCATACCGGGAGTGAAAACATAAGCAAGTAGGCATAAGCTGAAGTCAACAAGGCCTTATATCAACTGAATAATTGTGAATTTTAAAATCAGAAGGGCGCCTATGAGCTCTCAACCAAACTCCTGTGTATACAGGCCAAAGAATTCAAATGAAGCTTTTAGCATCCAACTAGTAAGTTCTATTGAAACTAAGGCAGAGGTTTTAAGAAGGCATTCATAAAAGATTCCAAGTTTGGGAAATCCCAACACAAGCCCAGGGAATTTGTTATAATGATTAATCACCTTCCATTGTTTAAAAAAGTAGTAATCTGAAATTTATTTCTAGACTAAATTTGTGTCAAATTTACTTCCAGCTGCTAAATCTCATCATGCCTTTTCTGCTAGACCAGGATTATCCTAAGTCAATTGTGGTCAGGAAAGCACTCAACAGCTTAATGGGGCTATACTGTAAAGAAAAAAAAAATTGGTAATGTTAAAGAGAAAAATAACACATCTTATCCAACCCACTTGCTGTGCTGCCTGTGGCTGCAAGCCACCCCTGGAGACTTGACCAGCTGGATGAAACACCTCGTATGGCCAAGGGGAAGTTGCCCCAGAATGATTTATAAATCACAATTGTTTCATCAATGCTGCACATGATGAGCTCCAAGTGGGCTGCACTTACACTGGTCTGGCCTATAGTTCCTCATGTCCAGCAGGGGTTTTTGGAGAGAAACACCAGCATGGTATTTTATGGCTTTAGAAATGCTAATTTACCAGTGACTTATTCCCCAGCCACAGCCTAACTACTATTCTCAAGTCTTATTTCTGGCTCGGTCTGGTAAGATGCTGGTTATCTCCTGCTCTATGGGGCAGCAAGCAGTGGAAGATGGTCTGGGGACAGAGGGCTTCAGAGCTTTCCCCAGAGGGAGGACCTGCAGCAACCCCCAAGGCAGCATGGGGACATCCCAAGGTGCCAGAATTCTAAGAAATTGGACTATTTCTTAGTTTAACCTCTTTTTCTCTTCAGTGTTTTGCTTTGAATAAAATATGAATGGGAAGGCTGCCTGGGACAGGCTACCCACCATCAGTATGAAGGAGGGGCAGATACTAGCTGAACTGGGTCACATTACTGCAGTAAACCTCACTTAAGCTACAGCCTTTCAGCAGGCGAGAAGAGGGGTGGAGATGTGTGCTGGTCTATGCTGAGGATGACAAGGGCTTGAAGCTTGTAGCTGGATTGAGCAGAGCAGAGGGGGAAAACGACTGCTCAGCTGCAGCAATATCATTATCAGGTGCCCCTTCTCTGGGTTGATGCTGTCGTCTCTTAGACAAAACTCCCTTGAAAGCACTTGTTGATGAAAAAGAGGCAAGAAATGGCAGTTGGGTGTAGGACACAGTGATGGCAGTGAAACTATAATTAACGCAGTAAGAGTATACATGTTAGGAGCTCTTGTGACACTGACAATTTAAACAAAAGCAAATCTATATATTGCCTGATCAAAGACAGCGGAGTTCAGAAAGGGCAAGTGATAGATTGTAATCTTACAGCATGTCCTACTTGGGACATCTCAGCATTGTTTTTAGTTGCACTTTTAGAATTGGGGCAGCATTTTCTCAGCACTGAAGATGCCCAGTGCCTGCTTGAATTCAGAGTTGAGCCTGTTCTGAGCACCCACACAGCGCTGTAACTGGTTGCCTGCAACAGCTTCCCTGCGGGGAGATATCCAGCCATCCATTCTCTCAAAGAGTCAGCTGATTCACTGAGGTGGAGCATTTCTTTCTCTCATCAGGGGGCAAGGGAAGTAAGAACGATGCAAGAAGGCTAGGAGAGAAGACTAAGGGTATCGGTTAATCAGTATTTAGGGAGGACTGTACAAGAAACTAAGACAGGAGATTATGTTAATATTTTCATTTAGAAAGACAAGTGCTGGGAAAGGGATGAGTTTTTCTTTTAGATCACGTGGAGAATTCATCTTCCCTGGGTGCCCCAGGGGATATGAGACGAGCAGAAGAGATCTATCCTGCTTCAAAGTTTGGCGTATATCTGAATACACAGTTCTGGACTGTGCCGATCCCTGCCAATGACACTTGAGTCAGACCAGACTTGGCTTGATCTATGCCTCCCAAAGCATAGCTCTCTGCAAAGGCTACGAGCACTCATACTCTGACTTGTAAATGGAACAAATTTCCTCTAACATCACAAAGACAGAAGAACTAGGGGCTTGTGCTTGCCTGCATCCCCTTCACGTCATTTTAACAGAGTCACTTTTAAGAGCATAAACACCCGTTCAAAATTAGTACAAATGTTTCCTTCATCGGCTTGCTCTGACACTAATGGGTAAAACATATTTCCATGGTGCACATCCAGCATTCTCACCGCACGGCTCTCCTGTCACTAACAGCAGCTGATGCGTTCAAATGAACAATTGGCAATAAATAATAATGACAAGAGCAAATTACAAAAGCGGGAGCTCTGGCCTTGGGAATACTCACAAGCCAGAGAGGTATTACAGTCCTTTCCCCTTTAGGTCACTAGTATCCACTAACACCCAGTTTGTCAAGCTAGGCTGACTCTTTCTTGTCCTTGGGCCTGCAGGACTCCTATAGAAACGCAGGGCTTATAGCCAGCAGGAGATCCCCCTCCCCTCTCCGTGGGCTGGTGTTTATTTCTTTCCTACAAGTCTACTCCCCGCTCACATACTTTTTTCCTCACAGTTTTCTCATCTGACCTAATTTGTAAAAAATGGAACGATCTGCAGTGCGATCAGCTCTTGACCTATCCGCATAAGCAACTTCGCAGTGCAGCGCAGGCTATGCATATCTGTGTGGTAGTATTTCTAATCGGCGGTGTTTGGCTTTACACATTAATAAAACTGTAGTATCTTGCAATACTCTGGTCAGCATATTCACCAGGAGAACTTTCCATTCCGTCCTTCTAAGCTCCATGTAAAAGCTATCCAAAACAGAGGTGAATTGACTGTTGTCATAACAGGAGCTCTTAGTCCCTATGGTTGTTTTGAGTACTGAGGTATGTGGAAGGTCAGAGCAAATGTTCCTGTGAATGAGTTTGGATTCAGCTTCTAAAAAAAGGTTTACCACTCTGGGCCTGAGCTTGAGAACCAAGGTGTTCCCATCCATCCCTCCACTGTGGCGAACAGTTCTCAGATAAAAAAAGAGTTTGCATCATCCCCAAATGATTGGCTTTCACCTGCATGTTCCAGAATCTGCTTTCCCTCTAGCTGTCTTTGGGAAAGGAACCTCTCTGTTGAGACAGGCTGTCTGCACTTCCATCTTTTTGTATATAGTATAGGTGACAACATAATAGTCATTATGCCAAGAATAAACTGAGCACTTCATGTGTGACTCTACAAGGCCACCTCTTACTTCCTTCAGATTCATTATGGTAAGTCTCCCTTTTCATAATGCATACACAAACAGGGGAATAGGCAGCTGAAGCACTAAGATGATTATCCTTAGTAAAGGACCAATACCATTCCTGTATCCTTTCTTTTTTTGGAAAATCCAATTGTTTCTTGCAGTAGTTTATAAGGTTGGGAGCATATGGACTGATTTGTTTTGCCTTCCTGGAAAGAAAAAACCCCAAGACTCTATGTAGCTCTCAGAAGCAGCAGTGTGTGATCTGCCATTGACAGCAAGAAGAGTAGTGGTAGGTAATAAGAATAAGCTACTAAGATCCAGATTCACAGAGGCACATGAGGAGTACCCTTATTTAGATACTCACGTCAACTAATATTAAGTGCCTAATGCTAGCCAGGACAGTTTTAAGCAGAAACACTTTAGTGAAACTTGATATCTGGAGGCTGGGTGTTAAACCAGTGCTTGCCATTGTAGAGAAAAAAAATAAATCAAGAACCAGCCTAACCAGCCTTAATGTTCTCAATAAGAAACTCATTACAATATTCTGCATATATATTGTAAATGCAGTTACTCCTCAAGATCCCAGTGGAGATTAGCTTTTCATTCTTATTTCTGTGTAAATCACTTGACTGTTGCATTCTATTAAAGCAGTACCAAAGTCATTTTAACTTGTCTAATTTTGGCATAGCATTTCAATAACATTAAGCAAGATTCTTCTAAGACTAATGTATCTTAGTATGTCTTCAGCACGCAAGATTTTTTATTTTTAATTATACCTTACGCAGCCAAATCTTCCAAAAGAAGCGTGAAAATGTATTAATTACTAGGGAGGTGAAGGGAGAAAGATAAAGAACTAGTGAGAAGTTAATACCTCTATGCAGCAGTATGTTCCAGGGCAAATTATCTCCTGTTAAGGTCGGTAAGTCTTTATAGGGAGGTATTTCACCTTTGGGAGATGTCAATGCCTCAAACAGCCAAGGGACGAAGTCAAGAAGCATCCTGAAAGGCTAGACTATGGTTCGCGTCCTGGGGTTCTGCCTGGCTTGAACAACTTTTCCTTGACTCCTTTCTGGGAAAGGGTTACAAGGAAAGATCAAGATTGGACACATTTATTATCATACCTTGAAAGTGAACTCACCAAGAAAGAAGCAGGAAGAAGGGAAGACTAATTTGCTCTCATAGACTTTTGATCAGAACAGATATTTTCAATTACATGTGATTGTTTTATCTGAATATTATATGGATCAAAGTCATTTAATCTGTCAGTCAGATCAGGTCTTCATCTCACATCTGGAAGAGGAAAAACAAATAAGAGAATGGAAGGTGATGTTCTCAATTACAGTCCTCTAGGCAAATAATAATTATTGGGTTTGCTATTATTAAGGGAGAAACCTCAGAATGATCCACAGAATGGTCTATTAGAAACACTGGTGTGTGAATTTAAGTTTAGACATCAATAAGTTAGATTTCCTAAGAGAAACATCCCGTCAGAATTGCTTGTGTTCTTTTCTTTTCAATTTGTTTTGACCAAAGGAAAAAAAAGGCATTTCAGTACAAAGGATATTCAACCTGTGGAAAAATTTGTTTCCATTGAAATTTCTGGCATTTCTTTAGCAAACTCTGCACCACCTTCCCTCCCCCAATCCAAGTTAAAGAAATCGTTTTCAGAAGCCAAAACAATTTCTCATATTATTCTTTTACTCTCTACCTTTTTAATTTTATTTTTTAGAGAAGAAACAAATGTTTTTACCAGAAATTAGCTTTGGGATTGTCAATTTTTTGGCAGTAATTAATTTATAGTTTTTGATTATGCCTAATAAGTATAACTTTTAAGAACTCCTGAGCTATAGTCTTCAGTGCACCAGAGGAACCTTTATGGATAGTCTTCATATTTCTGGGTTGTAACTTAATTTCAGCTTTTCCCCTGATCAGGCCTTAAGATAATAGGATGTGACCATTGGCATTTAGAGAAGGTGCCAGCTTACGGAAACTAGCTTCTGCTATACTGCATGGGAAGAGTGAAAACTGGCAAGAGTTGTAGGCTAGCAAGCACGCAGCAGAGACGAGTTCCAGCACAGAACTCAAGAGCAGGAGGTTTTTTTTAGGTCACTTTCATAGCACTTAAAACTAGCATTTAATGAAGTGGAGCTTTGCAGGTCTTCAGCAATTTTCAACCAACCATTAGGTTCAATGGACGACTTTTAAGAAATCAACAAAACATAACCAAGAAAACCTAGCTATTACTAAGTAGCTATCCAAAAGCTTGTACTGGCAAAGGAAAATCCGCATGGGTACACAAACTCGTAAGGCTGAGGATCTGAGCAAAAGACTCTCGTGTCAGAGTGGAAGAAACAATGCAGCTACCTGGAGCTACATCAGTCACAGCTTTGCACCGCCAAAACCTTCTGCTCCCTCCTCTTCTATGTTCCCGCAGCACAGACTTCCCTGGACTGCTGGCATAAAGTCAGAGGTCTTGCCATGAAATACTTTCCTTCTACCATGGCAGAGACCTGCTGAGCAACCTCTCCAAACCATATGTGTGGTAAAGCAACTAGGACAACCCCATTTGGCTGACCAGGAATCCCATGTCAAGCCTTTGCTCTGCGCTTATCTCACTGGAATGAATAAAACAGCCCTTGCTTCTGTATAAATTACCAGGGGATTATGCAGGCTCTTGGGTACACCCATGCTTCGCATCACACAGTCCTGCTAAGGATGGCAGCCTGGTGGAAAAGAAAACAAAATCAAACACTCCACCATTTAATGAAACTCAAAGGTTTCAGTGTGCCCACCCACAACGGGGCCAATCCAAACTTGCCTGAGTTCAGGATTGATGTTGGCCTTACATATAATGAGTAGGTAAACTTGGCAACTTGTTGCTTTTCAAAGACTTAGGGCAAGTCAGCTGGATGCTCTTATTGGGAGACAATGCAGCCTCTTTGAACTCATCTACTGGAGCAGAGGTCACCTTGATGTGTAAATAGCCTTTCACTGTCTTTCAGAGTTTCTCTGTCCCCACTTATTTAAACAGGAGTGAAAGGTCCTTTTTGGATCATTTACTCTATCCTACAGCAGAACATGGGCTGTTCAGTTTCTCCACTACTGCTTCTGTCAAGCCTACAAGCTTCAAAACTGCGTTGGTGGTTACTAAACTTTCTGTGCAGATGCCAAGTGATGGAGGATTTACCACATCCTTTGGCGTATAACTGCTTTATCAAACTTTCTAAGGAAAGAAAATTGGAAAAAAAAAACAACAAAAAAACCAAACAAACCCAACCCAAATCAAACCCTGCAATTGAATATTCACAGACCTCTGGCTTCTGTGTCTGTGACTGGATCCTGCAATTTCTCCAACTACTCAGTTACACATCCAGTTTTTCTGCCTGCACATCTGTTTATTGGCAGTGCTCAAGTCACCCCTTAGTCTTTTTTTTTTTTTTTTTTTTCCATAAAATAAGTTTATCTAACTTCTGTATTATCTGGCTGCAAGGCATATTTTCCATACGTGAAACTGATACTGCCTTTAAACTATGGGTATAATGGTCAGTGCCACCAGAAATTAGGCCATTTATATGTAAGATGCTTCCAATGGTCTAAAATTTTGCCAGATTTAAATAATGACACAGCCTAAAAAAACCTGCTTAGCCATGCAGATTCCTGTGGCAAAGTTTGTCGGAAGAGGTAAGGTTTTTAATTAGACCAACTGATATAACTGGAAAATAGCAGGCACGTGCTTCCATGCACATGAGCCCTTTGTCAGGTCTGAAATACAAGAAAAACACTTCAGGCTAAATACAGGTTGAGAACAAGCTGCTTTGAGCTTAACTTTATTATGTTAATCAGTCAATTTGAGAGAAAGGTGTGCTTTGTGTTGTAATTCCTCAGCTCATTACATGTGGAAGAGTTCTTAAATTCCAAAGTGCTGATACGCTTAGGACATATATTATTTGTACGATTTGCTCATCATTCAGCCTAATAAGGAAAACATCCAGGAAGTGAAACTGAGTAGGAGCAAAGTTCAGCCGATGCCTGTCGCAATGCCGCAGTCTCTGGTCGCTGACAGTGTATTTGGGAACCTCTTCGGTGACTCCAAATACCTCCCCTTCCCCTCCCATAACAAAACTGGATTCATTTGGAAATAAAAGAGAGATCAAGGAAACTGTTCCGCCAAATACCGGTTTCGTGATAATCTAAATGGACAAGCCTAAATTCACTTTACTGGCTTCACTGACGCTAATTTTAAAGCAACACAGCCTGTGTGTCTCAAGGGCAGGAAGACCCATTAGATCATCTGCTCTGACCTCCTGCAGAGCTGCACGTTGTATTGTTTAATAAAAGCCAACTGGACAGAGCAGGTGCTCCAAGCCAGACCCCTTCATTTCTCAGCCAGTTTTGAAGCCTCCTGTTCTTTTCCACAGTTACTTAAATCTTTGCATGTTGTAGTGCTATACAATATGCAGATGATGTCCTGACCTGAACCCTTTCAGGGTGCCAGCATCAGAAAAGCAAATATTTATACAAACGGTTGTGATAGTTAGTGTAAATAATGAGGCAATAACAGTGGAGCAGAGAGATATTTCCTGAAGGTTTAGTGCCTAGCCAGGAGGAGCTGATGCTCTGAACTGATCTTGGTCAGTTATTAAATGTCTTGCCATTGTCTATAAATAGAT
Source organism: Pluvialis apricaria (assembly GCA_017639485.1). Lineage (NCBI taxonomy): Eukaryota > Metazoa > Chordata > Aves > Charadriiformes > Charadriidae > Pluvialis > Pluvialis apricaria. The sequence goes on along the minus strand of CM030011.1, from coordinate 64,619,440 downwards.
CATTGTTGCTATTGTTATATAATGAAAACAGAAAATTAAGTATACATTTAGAGCCCTGTGGCATATGGCTTTGTTTCTGGGTCACAATTATCACATACATCATGCAGAGTAAATGTTTGCAAGACTCCAGCCCTGAGCGGTCAAATAATTTCTCCAAAATCCACCATTTTGTGTCAAAATTCCTCATTGGCTTGTGAGCCTCTTGCTTTGCATGACCTGCTGCTTTCCTGAAAGCAGGAAAAAAGACAACTGAAGGAAGGGCTTTGTCTTGAGGTCCCATTTCTGTCTCTCTGAGTAATGTTACCACGAGACCTACAGGTCACCTGGCAACATTACAGGAGTATTTAATTATCCCTGGGAAATGCTGTGTCCCATTGCTGTGGCACTGATGAGCAAACCACATAAAACTCAAAGATAAATTTGAAAAGCAAACTCTTAAAGACTTGGACATTTCTCTGAGCATAGCCTGCAGAAACCTTTTGTGCCTCTGCCAGGAAAACTGTTTCACAAATTTTCAGTGTTCTGCCTATTGCTTTGATCTTCTTTTTCCCCATCCCTGCCTAATCTTGCTGGCCACAGGAAGCAATGAAACCAAAAAACCGTTATCTATAAAATGTTCACGAACCGCAACAGTTATAAATCCCTGTCACATTTCTGGAACCAGTGCATTCTCACACTTCACTCGAGAAGCAGTCTTTGAAAGTCTGATAACTTCAGGTTCATTTGGATCAAGATTGGGCAGAGCTCTTTCACACGTTGCCCTGAACCAATACGCCACATGAGAATTTGGAAGGAACAGAGTCCTTTTTCTATGCACAACTTCCTTTCTTTAGTGTTGACCACTGGAGGATCTGTGTCATAACCAGACAACTATAAGACCATTTCTTGTCCTCTGTTTTTCCCCAGAATAGGCCAGTCTAACTCCAGAGCTCAAACGCAGAAGCAGAAGAGATGGAAAAGAGATGCAGACAACACTCGTCTCTCAACATTAAGTCAGAGGTTCTCAGTTTAATTTCAGGATGGCACAACTGAGTTCTTGGAAACATGTATGTACATACCCTGTGGGCACAGAGAGATTTGTCATTTTAATAGAAGGCTGAAATATGTTTGGAAGCTGTAAGACCGCGACCATCCTATATCAAAGGCCGTTTCATAACAAAACAGTGTAGTGGTCCATTTATAGAAATAGCATACTGCACTCTAGCTGCTGTGGGTAAAACCAAATACCCTCCCTGCCTTCCTAGAACAGCACAAACAGCATGACCTTCCCCCAGAAGGGCCATGTCCATAGGAGAAGTGAAATTAAAGATGAAAACATTGTCCTCGAGGAAGAAGTCAGGGACACAGAAGCAATGTTTCCAACCTGAAGCTGTCACATGAGAGGGTGGTGGATGGGAGAAGTCAGCAACCAGTGGGAATACTTTGTGGCTATGTAATTTGCTAAACTGAGGCGGACACAAGGAAGAAGGTTGATGGAGGACAGGCATTTATTTTAGAAAGGAAATTTGAATCCCATTGGAATGACCACAGTGGAATGAATCCAGCCAAGAGAAGTGGAACAGGGGTCATAAATAACAGAAATCTCAGGTCAAGCAGCAAGGGACTGCTGCTAAACTCATCTGAATAGTAGAAGGAGGCTTCCAAAAGGACATAACTACGAGCTCAAAAGGTCCCCAGGCTCTCAGGACCACCAAGGATGTCTGTAACTATCTAACTTACTCTCAAGACAGTACTTGACATGTCTTCCAGCTCTTTCTTCTGGTGTTCTCATTTGATCTGTGACTGGCAGGGGTGTCCAGATCTGCCTCGCTAGTGTTTTACAGCTGCTGCCACACCTTGCCCATCTCCGCAGGACACAAACTCTTCATTGTACCCCTCCTTTCCACTATGGTAATTCTACTGTCTCACTTTCACTTACACTAACACTCCTGTTAGATGGCAATTTTGAGTACGTTTAAATATGACAAATTGATTCTCCATATGATACCCAGAGAGAAACCTTCTTTGTTGCCCGGTTCAATCTCCCCCAGTACAGGAAAGCATTTCTTTTTTGATGAGGGACAAGCATCAAAGTATCACAGCATCATAAGGAAATTTATGATAGAGATCTAATTTTGTAACACAGGAGAAAGTATGTTGAGTATTTGCACAAATATGTGAAGTTTTAACTGAAGTTAATTTTCCCAAGTGCAATCACACATGAACATATTCCTTCCATACCAATCCATTTGAAACTTCGTGGATATACAGTTGACCAATTAATTCCAACAAGATTGATTCAACAAGATGCCTGGTGGCATCTAGCTGCTATACTGCCTTCATGTTTACATGAGTGGGTCTACTGGGTCCCCAGCAGGATGGGTCCACTGCAGAGTGTCACTGACAGGAATGACAATCACATGTATGCAAATATGAACACACATATGACACACTTCAAGGTGTAGCCTTTTTTCCATATTTCTGTCTTTCAGATTCAAAAATAAAGCAAGAAAGCTAGTCCTTTCATAATGCTTCCACTACTTCTCCCATACCCACAGAAAAAAAAAAACATAATAAATATATAAACAGGTTTGATTGTAAATAACACGGTGATTTGGGGGGCACATCTACGTGTGTCTGTCTACCCTCAGCTGCTTTTTGAAATGGTCCATTCTTCATCCATTCTGAAGTCATAAGAAACATCACTCTGACCATCTATGTCAATAACAAGATTTACCAAGAATAAAATTAAGCATAACATATAGGTATCCTACGGCATCTTTTACTGAGAGATGCTCCTTTTTGAAGGAAACCTAAACTGCTAAGGGCCTGAAAGGCATTATTATTCTTACAAGAACTTTCAATCTGAGAAGTCATCCTTCATCTTGGGAATTTGTTTCAGATGGGGACCAGGCAATAATTGCTGTCCTCCTCCACAGACTTGTCTCATAATAAGAAACATGTGCACAGCTGGAGGGGTGTGAGGTTGGGATAGGACTGGCAGTGGAGATGTGCACGTTCAAGAGCAGATGGAACACTGTTTTTTATTAAAAGAGAAGAAGAAGTAGATTCAAAACACCTGGCAGAAAGGTGCTTGCTTTTCCCTTCAGTCTCATGAAAGCCATTGTGACAGTAGAGGCACTTACATGCAAAACAACTCAAAAGTAAGGGGAAGAAATGTAAATAGGAAAAAGAGATTAGAAACTGAAGATCTTTCCATAATAACTGTGAGGGACTGGATAATTAAGAAGCAGAACTGATGCTTCTTAACTGCACTGCAAATATGCAAATTTTGAAATAGAAAAAGTTAAGATTAGCTTTATTTGGAAAAGATGTATCATACCATAATCTTGGAAGCAATCTAACATCATTTTAGAAAAATCCATTAGCTGCTTTGGAAACTACAGCTTACCAACATCCATACCTACAGAGTGACCCTATGTTCAGCACTCCATACGCCTAGAGATAGCCCAAATAAAATAGAGCAAATATAAAACAGCCAGTTGGCCAATCCTTTGCATACCAGAGGTTTTGAGAAGCTGTGCACCCATTTCCTGAGGCAGAATATCGTTTATCATCAGAAAACAGAACAAACTTTTATCAACTGGTGGAAATAACTAGGAAGCAGTTGTAATGGAGATCATGAGCTACAATTCCATAGAACAGGCTGACTCAGAAATTCTCACTTTTACAGAAACTTCTGTGATATGAAGATTTCCATAAAAATGGCAAGCACCACCTTGAAAGGAAGCTTTGAGCAGAATCCCTTCAATGAAAAAGGAACTGATAGAAAGAAAAAAAAATACAAATTCTGAACATAAGCTTTTTTTTTTTTTCCAAGTTTTTCATCAGATTGCCTTGATTTTTTAAAGATCTGTCCAAATCCAGTGTACTTTGTGAGATGGTCCCCAAACACTGACAAATGCAACAGCATTACAAATAGAAAGCATTCAGCATGTTTTGATCTTACCCTTTTTCTACCCTGAGTGAAAAGACACACACCATGAACAAGCAATCACAGTAATGACATAAGATTGCTTCAGAGACAGGTGTGAAGAATAGATGGATGTTGCTCCCACACCAATACTCCTGTAACCTCAGAGCCAGTTGCCTGAGCTAACTCTGGTTCATGCACTCATAACTTGCTGTGATTGATATTGCACATTTCTTTGTCCTTATTACTGACCAAGGCCATAAATCCCAATTATGGAAGACAGTCGAGTTCAAGCTGCTGCCATATTTCACAGCAGCGCTAACGCAGAGGTTACCAAAGGTCACCTTGGCCAGAAAGCAGGACTACAGCATAGTAAGCCTATATCTTCACTATTCAGCTGCAACATCTTTCAGGCTGAATGAGCTTTGATTACCCCCTATCAGACCCCTAAGGCACATTCTTCTCTCAGAGCCAGGGACAGAACCGAGATACGTGATCTCCTATCTTGTGAGTTGTGAAACACACTGGCAAAGTGTGTGTCAGTCCCTTCTCCGGAGGTTAAATGAAGTGGCAGCCGTTCCTACGGCTCAGGCAGCTGAGGGGTGAGCTGTGGTATGGGGAGAGGGAGCCCTCTGAATGTATAATTCAGCCCGGCAGTTGGCCTGTACAAAAGAAGACTAAAGTTGGGGTTTTTTTTTAAATTTAAAAAATATAGATAGTTTCTTATTTTATGCAAACTCCGAAGACCTACCCATTTAAATGCACCAAGGCTGTATTGAAAGCTTGCTGATGTAAAAACTCCAAAGCTCTGGTTAATGATAGATAAAATTGCTTCAAGGCACACCTAACAACACACAACTTTTAACTTGCTATTTCCAAAACACAGAAAGAACACAGCTTCAAAAAGAAAAGAAAATAATCTGAATTCTTCTACATCTTTGCCTTTCAGGGCAATATCTACAGCATGACACTCTTTCAGAGTTTAGTGGCCATCAGAAGCAGATACCGAAAAGTCTAGCACGACCCACCTGCTTCACAGCAGCCTCAGAAGCCAATTTCCCTGGTGCCTGTGGGGAGAAAATGCACTCCGTCCATTTGTACTGCATTATGTGGCATGTGTTGACATAAAGGGGGTATTACCAATTCTTTTACATTTTATGAACACCCCACCAAAGGTCAGTCAGTATGCGCAGATGAATGGGCACATGCAATCTGGAAGGGGCTCTTCCATTATAACTAGAAACTGGAAGGACAGCCATGCATGCATACAGGCACATTTCATATTCACTGGCTATGGGGTACAAGTTTCTGCCTGGGAATTCTGATTAGAAATACGGGATTTGCAAGTTTGGGTTTCACATTATGTGACACATTCAATGAATTTCAAGTGTGAAGAAGTACCTTCTTACTAGATGGAGTCCAGTCTAGAGTTAAATGTCTCAGATAAGAAATCCCTATAAGAGATTAATAGCAATGCAGTGGAGTAAGGAATCATCTTGTTCTTGTCCCCAGGCACACAGGGCATATGTGATCTAAAAAGACTTTTATGCTTGTAATAAGAAGTCAAAATGAATCATCAAACAAGCATACAGGCATATTACACACCTTGGATTCAGGATGAATAAAGCTATTTACCAGGTCATCTAAAGCTCCGTAAGTGTAAGACTATAGAGGACCGTGCCCCTGCCTTGTAGATTTAACTGGTATTCAAACTATGTATCCCACCTCATTTCATCCCATTTGCTCTATTTATACCCCTTGAAGCAGAAGGCTCAGCATGCCCTACAGTCGCTAGAGATCTGGAGACAGGAGGGAATATTCTCTTAATTATCCCATATCCCAGTGGTATATATCATAAGCTAAAGTGCATAAAGCTTCTGGCCTGATTATCATTCACATGCTGTGTGGAATTTATTAAATTCCTTATCCCACAGCCATTTAATCAGTGGTATTATTGGAATGAGATATTTACCCCACTGGGTGGTATGGACTGGGGCAGGAAAACATGCCAGGAACAGCTTTGAGGATGCCTATTTATAAAGACAGTGTAATTTTCTTTCCCGCTCCCTTTCCTCAGTAGAACCAGTTAGTTAGAGCTCCAGCAACAGAGCAGGGTTTATTCCATGTCTTGTTTTCGGCAATAAATCTCTACTCCTGATGCGTTTTGATCCACAGCCAGTTTAATCTGCCTATTGACTGTTAAACTCTGTTTATTGTTTGCATGGGATCTTTAAGAATTAAGCCTTTCTTTCCCCCTCTCCCAGATCCAGGTTGGATTTTTTAAAAAGGGATTTAGAGCTGGGCTGAGGACCTGAGAAAGCCATTTCCTCCTCAAAATAAAGCTCTCACGGCATTACCCCATGAGCACTGTCCCCAGCCTGACTGGCTGTATCTGCTTTAGATAGAGCGTATCATTCAGTCTGCTTGCTTGCACAGTCTTCAGATTCCCATTCAGTCTCTTCACTCGGACAGTCTTCAGATTCCTTGCAGAGATTGCAAATTGCAACCATCTATTTTTCTTACTTACATTTCAGCCATGCCCTTAACTGTGACTTGGACTCCAGGGGACTACTAATTGTTTCTGTGCATAGTGAGTTTCTGTTCCTAATATTGAAGGACTATGTTCATCCCAACTTACCAAGCACCTAAAATAGAGGGATAAGTCATGTGAATGAATCTTTTCTTCCCACTGATGTTCAGGGAGCCTAAACAGCTACCTTACAGTTGACTTTCCAGAAGAATGTCCCAGCCTCCATTCCCATTTGCTGTAGTCTAAATTGAAGCTGTAAAAGTATGCAGCATCTTTGCGCTTTTTCCCTGAAGGACTTGCATGACTATTCAGCTTTTTGCAGTATGCTGTATTAGATATGTCTCCATCCAGGACAGATCTCTGGAGCATGGCTAAGTTGCTGTCCTGAAAGTTCATTTACCTTCATAAAACCATAAGGGAACAGTATGGAGTAATAGAGGGATGGAGAAACATCTGGTTAACCAACACGTGGGCCACAGGAGTAATGAACCCGGCGTTTTAATAGGTAAGTCTGCACCTGCACAAGATTTCCAGCTTCTGCACCAGCAACAGCTCCAGAGAGGGATAAATAATTAAGACAATAAGGCTGAGGTGGAAAATTGCTGCAATATTTGCTTTCCTTAAGAGCACATTAGGGACATGCATAAAATCAGACACGGTTGAGTTTGCTCTAACTGAACTTTGATTGACCCCAGAAGCCCTCTTAACTGAACAGACTGGTGAATCTACCCTCTGTAATCTGAAAAAGCACTGATTATTCTTTGGCTGGTCCTAAGGCCTTGTGACTCTGATTTATTTGAACCACAAGAACCCTAAAATCCCATGATTCCATGACTTCAAACTACGTGGGCCATGACCCCTGTGTTGCACAGCCACCCCAGAAGACCCTGCTGTGCTCCTATGGCTATTTCCACATTGAGACATTCACCACTCTAACATATAAGCATGGTGCAACGATGACCTGGATCTGGGCTCTGGCAGAGCCTGATCACCATTGCACCAAACCACACATGATTCCTGCTGCTGTACTTTATTTTTAGGGAAAAACGTCATCAGTTTTCAGCTGAAGTAGTCTTCCCCACATGAAAAATAGTATGGTTGACACCAATCAAAAGTTAGGTGGGTGACATCTTTAATTTCAAAGGCAGGCAAGTTTGAGGAGAGTCAGGTCTGAGGGAGAAGATCTTGAAGGGCAGACAGAAACTGCTTGCTGAAATGCACACTAAAATTATCTGAGTTTCACCAAGAACAATACAGTATGTTGTATTCAAGGGGTCTTGTTCAATTTGGAAACCAACTGATGCTGAAGTCCTTCTTTGCCTTCTGTGGAGCCAAAGTGAAGTTAAACTTCTGACCCTCCTGCTGTCAAAGAGCCCAGCTGAGAAAAAGCATATCGAAAGCCTATGGGCTTTTCACCAGTACTCTACATCCCTTTGTGCAGAGACACCAACACTGATCAGGTTTCACACCCATAAGAAACAGGCTGGAAGACATTCAAGAGCTCAGAAAAGCGTGTCAGAGGACGGCTTATTATAAAGGTGCAGTGTAGCTGGAAAAGCAATGATGATGACCTCTTGAAAACTGTTGACTCTAACGTAGCTTCTAGCATGCCTTAGTCTTGGGTCAAAATCTCCTTGTTCTGGGCAAACACAGATGAGCGTTTATATGCATGGGAATCCAGGATAAAGAGCAACAGACACAAATAAACAGGGAAGCAACAGTAAACATTGCATCAGCCTTTAACTGTAGCTCCACAACTACCAAGAGTGCCAAAAATAAAGTAAACCTCAGTATTTTACCTTGTTCTTTCCCAAGCAGGGAATTATAAGACCTAGGTTCTATATGATCCTCTCCCATAAGTATGTAACATATTTTCATTTCAGGAGCTCTGGTTCTATTTTCCATCCTCAGCGATAATTATACATGTGATGGTGGACAAGTGAATTGCTCTCTGCCTCAGTTTCCTCATCTTTTAAATAGCTTTACGAATAAAACTCAGAACCACATTTGCACACGATCCTTTGCACATGTGCCCTCATCACTACAGTAATGAAGAACACCCAGAATAAACTAATCAAGCTCTACCTCAAACGGAAGCAAAAGATAAAATGTACCACAGAGTATGAACTTAATTTATGAATCCTGCATTCATGTTTTAAGAAATTCAGTATATGATTGATATGAAGAAATTAATAATAATACAAATAATAGCATCTCCAATTTCAAGCAAAGCAGGGGAGAGTATTTAAAATAAGCATTTATGATATTCTTTCCAACAATATTCAAGGTACCGAAGAACTATCTTAATACCTTCCTGAAATTTCAAACTGTGCATAATCTGGTCAAATGCGTGTTTCCCTTACTCTACTAAGAAGATGTTTACAGGTGAAAAGAAAGGACATGTTAGTCATTTCCAGCTTTAAGATTTACAGGATGGTGATATCGGCCACTCACATTCAGCTAGGGGCGGATTTTTTTGGAGGTTTTCACAATACTTTTACCATGTTCTGATAAAATGTGTTACAGTGCCTTCCAGGCTTTAACAAACTACTTCAATGTATGCTAATGAAAATCCAGAGGTGTGGCAGTGGCCACAAATCTATTGCATAAGTGAAGTGACAAATATTTTCTTGCTTTCTTACAAATGACCAAGACAATAACTTTCTTCAAATCTTGCATACTTTTATGAATATTCAAATGGCCAAGTTAGCTTTAACCAACAGTTTCCAAGACTAATGCTGCTGATTCTATTACTCCAAATGATAAACTGGGCACAGAAATGATTCATATTCTTTACTGCAGCTCTTGGGCTATATTTGCTGAGAAAATAATTGTAAACATCTGTCCTGACAGATCACTGACTGACGGATCCACAGTAACCTTCAGACATATTTACAGCTCAGGAGGTTTCCAAATGTAAAATGGTGTTCTGGGAGTGAATAGGCTGGCCAATTGCTCATGGGTCACAGCTGAGAAATGCAGTACAGGTATGAGCTCATAAAACCTCCAGCGACCTGCAGAATGTAGACGTGGAAACCATATCACGGAAAAAAAAAAAACAGTGCCACATAAATGCTGTCTGAATAGCACCAGTTGATTGCAAATCGGAGCTAGCCACTAAAAGAGGAAGCATCTTTGTATGGTACCATTGTGTGGAAATGAAATGGAAAACTGCAAGCTGCAAGGCTGCTCGTGCTGATAAAGGACAGGAAAGAAAAGGTGGCCTTGCTTTGAGGATGGAGTTTGGAATTTGGAAACCCATGTTTGGGTCCTGGTTTTGCCAAAAGATTTTCTCTCTCAGTCTGAGCAAGTTCCTCTGGGAGGGCATGTGGGCACAGTCAAAAATGGAGCTGTTAGCCCTTTTCTACCTCTCGGGTGCAGCACTGTTAGGGTTAGAGAGAGGCTTGAGCATCCGGGCAGTGAGACCAGAGAAACCCCATCACATTCAGGCAAGCTATGCGTTCCAAAGCTAAGTTAAAACTTTTAAGCAAACAAATGTTCTTGCCGGACTGTTTCAGCAAAACGGAAACCCTTGGAGTGAAGCAGGGCTGGAACCAGTCAGAGAGGTGTGAAGAGAGTTTGTAAACATGTTCTACCAATTATATTGCCACTTACAGAGAACTTAAAGTGACTTGCATAGCTAGCCAGCATAAAAACATATCACTCATTTTACTAAAGCGCAACACTATACTATGAAATGCCAGCTAGGATTAGAAAACCCAAATTAGTTTCATATATTGCTTTAGGAAGACTTTGATCGAGATATGGAGTTCAGCTCTGACACCCATATTTTAATAATGACTGTGAAACAATAATCTCCCAGAATGATCTGAAACCTGGAAAACCTGCTTTAAAGTGAAAAGAATGCAGGTTTCTTTTCCTACTTTGTGACTTGATCCCGTAGGGCGCAGAGGAGACCACAAGGCACAACGACAATATCAGAAGACTCCTTACTTCAGTTAACAGTCATAGGTACAGCCTGGATGTTTACCACCTTCCTCCTCCTCTTCTTCTTTCTCTTCCTCTATCTTCTCCTCTTTCTCCTCCCCGCCCCACTGCTTTGGCCAATCTAGACCAGAGATGATGCTCCCTGGTTTTGTTTTCTGTTTTTCTAGCAAGGAGGGTCAAGCATTTCACGGCTACAAAGCAGTCAATTCTCTACCCCTGGAAACCACTGCATCGGGGTTAGCTGTCTTTGTAACAAATGTTTCTCAACTTGTGCATTGCAAAACCAGGGCTGATAGGGTAGGAGAAGGGAGTGAGGGGTCAGAAAGGCAATCAAGGGGGGTTGTGAGGCATTGAAATGTTATTGCAATCCAAGGCCAAGAAAATCTTGCTATTCCCCTCCCTGTACCACCTTCGTCTCCAAGGTCAAATATTGCCTGCCAAGATCTCGGAAAACCTGAGCACAAACACATTAGAGACACTTCACCATGTTATCACCAGCTGATTTTTCACTCTTACTTTTACAGGGAGTCGCAAAAATGATTGACTTCTAGAAAGAGGTTGTGACCTAAGGATGCTGAGAAACCTTAGACATGCTGAACCAGGAATTAGGGGCCGGCCTGAGCCCTAACTCAGTGAAATGCCATTAAATAAGCCATACAGATAATGCAGCTGAGATATCAATCCCATATTTAAGCATTCACATAACTTTTTAACAGGACCAATCGTTGAGATGAAATTGCACAGGTGATTAAGTAATTTTCTGAATCAGAGCCTACTTGTTTATTGTTGGATGTTTGGGGTTTTTTTTAATTATGCACTCCATTTGGCAATCAGACCAACGTGAATACATGAACAAAGCTCTCCTAAATATAAATGGAGCTGAAATAAAGTATATCCCTCTATTTCCTAAGCAACTGAACTCGGGGACAGAGTGGTATAAGAACCCTTATATTCTAATATAGTAAAAGTCTGCACATTCACAAACAGATGCTGCTTGGTGGCAGCACCCCATTCTGACTTCTAAGAAGTCTTGGAAATAGGTGTCTGAAATACATCTGTCACAACCCTTGATTTGTCATATGAAATGCAAATGGGACTGGGAGGTCTGCATCAGCTTCTGCGCATCACTCTCAGGAGCAGCAAGTGAAGAAATGAATCTTCGCAGATTTTCTTCAGAATTTGTGTTTGTTTCTCATGGCCTTTTCTGATTTTTTGTTTTAATGATATTATGATCCCTTTTTTCTACAGTAAGTTTCTTACAGACAAGACTGTGTGAAGTGGTCTGAAGAGAAGCACATTCTCACATGGATGAAAATGCAGTTTACTTTGTTCTCAACGTATACTTTGCATACCACACATAGCAACGCATGCAATATCTTTCTACCTATCTGGCATTGACAGGAATCCTTCAGGACTGGTTTCTCAGTCATCTCTGTGCTCATAGGGATGCCCTACAGGTCCATTTCTTGACTTCCTGGAGCATCCATGATGCGGGAGTCCTCCGAGAAAGACAAACCAAAGCAGAGGAAGGTTGCTTGAAGACTCTAACAATCTAAAAGGACGTAGAGCCTTAATTGCAGGCCAGGAGCTGATTAGGATTATCCCCTGTTAATTCTTGATTGAAGCGTGCAAATGCAAAGTAAGGTATTAGTGATCACCTCCTCCCCTTCTGAAAGGAGCAATCTTTGCGCAGAGCACCCTTCTTTCTACACAGATGCTTGGCTCTGGCAGGTTTCCATGAAGCACCTCAGGGGTCTTTCCACAGCTATGCAAGGAGCACAGTGGGTCATGCAATTCAACCCCGGAGGTGGCTCCAAGTGAAGGAGGTAGGAATTTTCAAAGGCTTTTTCTTCCTTACTTGCAGCTTCCCCTCCCCTAAGCGTCAGCTGAGAAAATTTTACATGCTGCCCTGTTATTCCTTTCGCGGAGGCTTAAAATAGCCTAAAGTGCTTGCATTCAGAGATGGTAAAAGCACTGTAGGAGCTTGTTGAATCCCTACCTCAAAGAACCTAAACCAGCAGTTTAAATCAATTTAGGGTATGAGCTTCTCCCAGAGCCCCCTCCCCCTTCTTCACCGACCTTTCTACCCTGGAGTCAATCCAGTTCCCTGCTCTTTGTGCCAGATCATTTTGACTTTGGAAGGGGTGGGATGCCAGGCAAGGGAGGCATCATTGCTTCTGTGGATGTGCAGCTGGCACTTTTGAAGAGGGAGGTGGGTGTGCAGAAGACCACGGTGACATTTGTTGTGGCCTCTGCTTCAGCAGCCTGTAGCTTGCCCCAGGTTTCGCAATATATCACACCCTGGGGCAGGAAGCGACAACAGATTTGCTTCTCCCTCTGCTGAAATGGATAAAACAAGGATCCCTGTGTGCTTCCCATTCTGCTGGCCCTTTTGCACAGTTCCTTTAGAAACCTGTGGCACCTGCTGCACATCTGTGAGGGGATGCACTGAAGTCATTGCCAGCAGACTGGAAAATGTGCAAAGGCCGGTACTGTCTCCTGGGCTACTGCTCCATTTCAAGTGATTTGCTCTTTAAAGAGCCAGGAGACTTCTTGACTGTGCTCATCTCCCTAAAATTATAAAAACTGCAACTGTGCAGTTTAAAAACTGCAAAAAACTGTGCAAAGACAGGTAGAATGATTTCATTAGGGCAACACACAGAGAAATTTCTACCTGCATCCAGCAAATTACTGGGCAGGTTGCAAGAGTATGAGAAGAGTCCCTCCATTTGCTGTACCGGTACCTGGAGATCCTAGTGATGCACAAGTGTGAAAGCTCAGCACAGCTCTTTTCTCCTCAGTCTCCTTGAATTGACACAGAGAAGCAGTCCTCCCTTGCCACACCTGTAAGTCATACCCATCCCCTTCCCTTCCCAGCCAGGCACATAAAATGGTGCCAACTCGTCCCTTTCTCTTCATCTGTTGTGACCCTCTGGGAGAGCAGCTTTGGGCAGATGCCAGAAACCACAGACTAGCTGCTGGGTGAATTTGCTTGTAAAACTCAGCAGCACATTATCTCTGTGGTATTTACTATTAAATGTGTGACTCTCCAGGTAAATATGGATCGAATCCAGGCCCTTTATGTTCTGTGCTGGCAGTAATTTTCAAAGTAGGGCTGTCAGAGTGTCAACCTCACTGTCAGTCTTTAAAACCTGGGATGCAGACAAGAGCAGGAAGAGGTTTGGTGTAACGGGAACATGTGGCAAGTAGAAGAAAGGTTCTCATACACCAAACTGAGTACTGTGAACACCAGCATTTGTCTTTTTGGCAGAGATGGTCTGCAGAAAGAAGGAGAGCAGGTGGATTTATTTCTTCTGAGTCAATCTATAAGTTGTGTCTGCAACCTGAGGAGAACAAGCTGGTGCCACTGTCTTTGCCCCATCTCGTGGATCACCACCTGCTGGGAAAGATGATGGGAAAGGTCTGTCTTAGGGTCATTTTCACCTCAAATACTAATGTTTCTATATGGCAAAACTTCAGCCATGAAGAAGCGTCCAGCTTTGCCCCTCAAGGGCAAGAGAGAAACATCAATAGAGAGTGGTGATTAAGATAGGGTGTCTGACATCCAGCAGCCTTGGGAACTGCCCAGTAAATCTCATTTCTGAGAAATTAAATAACGCTCTGCCAATGAAAAGGAACACGACTGCTGAAATGGGGTTTAACAGTGAGGAGGGAATCAGTCAGTTACAAGCACCTTGTAAACATCCAATTGGAGTGAGCAAAACCGATGGGGGAATTTCTTTTTGCCTAGGGAAATTTGACCACAACCTTTAATAACGTCTTCACATTTCACAAGTCCTAATAACAACAACTTGTGTTCACATAATGCCTTTCATCCTGGCGGAACCCAAAGTGCTTTACAAGTGACTTAGCAAACTATACAACAATATTCACCCCCTCATCCCCCTCGAGGTTGAAAACTGACTGCAATTGGCAAGGTTTCCTTTTTGGTTTCCAATGTTCCATGACTATTTCTCTAGGCCATTGCTGTTATTTCTTTGTTTTGTTTTAATAGCAAATTTGATAGCATGGGAAAAAAAGGCGGCTCTTTTCTCAAGGACAGCTGCATGAATATAATCAATTTTTTGGGGTCAAGAGAGAAAAAGAGAAGTTTCATGTCACCCCAACACAAAAAATGTCAGTTTTGCTTTCCAAAAGGGGAAAAAATAAAAAAAAAAAAACCACTTGAAGAAAACACAGAGTGTTTCATTTGCTGTAAAATAAAACCTTTTTTAATGTTTTCTGAAGACTGAAGTTGAGTCAGCTGTAAAAAAAAAATAATCAGATTTAAGTTGGCAAGTGGAAATGAAACATTTTGACTTTCAAAATGTAATTTTTCTTTTGGACACAACTTTAAGAAAATAAGGAAATCCATCTCACCTGGTGTTTTTCTTTGCCAGGAACTCACAGCAGTGCCTAGGAACAGCTTAAGGAGAGGACAAGTACCCCAGTTCCTGCCATCTTTTCTTCACTGTCCACCTGAACTAGTGGCAGCACCCTGAACAGCCCAAGTTGGGGTTTTCCTCCATGAATTCATTCAGTTCAACTCTCCCTGAGCCTTGTGAATTTTATCGCCCACAGCATCCTGTGGCCACGGGTTACATAGCTTCTGCATTGTGCACAAAAGTACCCTGTTTTGATTGTTTCAATTTGCCTCTTGGTGATTTACTAGAAGCAGAACACATTCAATGAAAGAGTGCACAATCATTCCTTATCCACCATCACCATGCTAGTAATGGCTTTTGTGTTTCCACATGGAAGAACCTTGGTGTGCATCATCTCTGCTCCTGCAGAGGTGCTGAGCAATTCCTTTGGCTCCCTCCTTGCTCCTGGGAAACTATATTTTTGTAGTAGGCTAAACTGTATAACCAAATGTGTACAGGGGATTCTGTGGCTGAGCATATTCTGTTTGCACACCCTAGGCCAACCTTTCCACACCACTGGAATAGCCCAGGTGCCTGAAACTTAGACACGGTACCTTATTTGACCTCCTACAGTAGCAAACGTATCCTCTTGGGGATCATGGATATGATGAAGGACTACAGAAGACATGCACTTCAGAGAACATACTATAGCATCCAAAATGTACCACATGCCTATGTACAGGCACATGATTCAATCTCTGGTAGTTTGCACTTAGTGTAATATCTGACTGTGTCTAAGATGCCCACATTTTGTCCTCTTCCTACAAACAAGGCTAATGAAAATGACATTCTTCAGGCAAATTCCTGCAGTGAACTTACAAGAAACTGCAATACACCTTAAAGGGCTTGTTGGATCACCAGATACGGAGCTTGAGAGATGCTTCCCCACACTTCTGAAGCAGAGCTGATGAAAGGTACCTGACCTATAAAATGAAAAGGAAAATCCTGTCCCAATTCCTCCTTTAAAAAAAAAAATATATTAAATTCAGAGGTGTTGAGAAACACACTGAGCAGAGTGCAAAGAAAAAAAGCTCATTCATCCAACCTTTACAAGCAGCTGGGCTTGAGCTGAATGGGCTTTTGCTGTGTTCTTTGTGTAATGGTATATTATAAAAATGTTATTAGAAGGCCAAATTTAGGCATAGCAGGAGGAGAAGAGGAAAAAAAATTCTGAAACCTTGAAAGATAAATTGGCTTCTTCGGGAATGAGATTTTAAGCCCTCCCTTGCGCATTGATCTGAAGTTTTGGATATTTTCCTCCACTGATTGGGCAGCCTAGAGCAACAGGAAAAAGAAAAACAAAACAAAACACAAAAACAACTTAATTCCTTTGAGTGCAACATTCTCTCGCATCCTTTGCTAAACTCAGTCTGCTCAAACAGACCTCAGTTTTAGGGTAGTTGGAGCACAGGGGCAGAGAACTAGGTGCTGGAAGAGGTTCTCCACAAAAAGGTCTTCCTCTGACTTTGTCCATGTTTTATATCAACACAGAATTAGTGAGAAGAGATTTAGTTTGAAGGAGAACCACCAACATGAAGTGTAAGCTGAAAACACAGAAAGAAAACATGCATCAATACTGCAAAAACTGCCACAAAACAATTAGATGATCTTTTTTCACCTCTATCACAACTCCTTTGCTTCAAGTCTGAAGATGAAGAAAGGTCTATTGGTTAAAGCTTTAGATGGCCAAATTAAGACACCTGCCCTTGTTTTCACAGATGAAAAATATTCAAAAGGCAAATCAGCAGCTATGGTGGTTAGAGGTTTAAATGCAAATCTTAAGATGCTGGGTAACCACTGAAAATCCAAAATCACAGGTAATTCCAAAAAATCTCAGTTTCATTTCACTATTCCCTGTATTTATCTGACTCAAAAATAACAATTATGCTAATTAATTACTTCCAGCTGCAAAGTGTGTTAAGCCAACTTTTCCCAAAGTGCTGCATTTTAGAAATTAGTAAATCTACCATGCACAAGCCTAAACCTGGTCTGGTTACAAAGCATGGAATTACTCAGAACTTCTGTTTCCCATAAGCTTTTGTCTTGGTAGCAAAAAGGCTTTGGTGGGTGTTTCAAGTTGACTTGTTAATTGAATTAAGTCTGTCTTTTTTAAACTTCTGTGACTTGAGAAAAAACAGACCATGTTTTTTCCCCCTGAAGTTAGGAACAGGGACCTCAGATGGATTGCCTGGGTTACCAAGTCCTGTCTCCACGATTGCAGCAGCTCTTCAATAGCTTTTTTACTTAGGGGGACTACAAATCTTCTACTTCTTATGTTCCCACACAGCAGAGGCTGGAGGATTCTTCCAATGCACAGCAAAGCAGAGACTGTAGGAAAAGCTGGGAAGCTGCCATAACAGCTAACAGAACCTATGAAGGACATTGCAAATATCCTGTTCTGAAAAAGAAATTTGTTGTGTGGTACTTGGAAAATAGACCTTGTCCTTTTCTACAGAGGAACACAAAGGCAAATTCAAGCTGGGGAAAAATTAGCCTCTGTCTCCAATCCCAGCAACTTGATTAACTCTAAGCATCTGTGTCAGACACACCCAAAACACAACTAGACTGATACAAATAGAGCATGTACATGTGTCCAGGGTTGTTCTCTGGCACTGAAATCAACTGGCACCGAATGACTGGCTTGCAGCCTCTCTCAGACCCCCAAAATAGGTTGGCTACCTGAAAACTACCTCCTGCAAAAGGTTTCTGGATCAGTCTCTGAGCCACACCTGGAAATAAATTTTGGAGAGTATTAGCTGGCATGGACAAAATGCTGACCGGGGCCATGTAATGTGTTACACCGTCTAGCAGTGGAAGAGTATAGACAATCACGTTCCAGCGCCCGAAAATATTTCCAACCATTCTTCACTTTTCTGGTATAGATGTGGTCTAAGTGGACTCTTGGAAAGCTTTTAATGGACTTAATTGTACACCTCATTTAATTTTGTGCACCTTATTAGTAGACCTTTTTTTTTTCATTAAACCTGCTTACTACCAGTGCTTGAGGTTGGAGCTCCAAGCTGTTATAATTCAGTATATAGGTTTTGTGGCAGTGCTTGTGTGTGGCCCGTAGGATTAGCCACCAAACATAAACATGAATAATCATAACAAATTTTCACTCAGTGGCTGTTCTGCAATATTTGTGTAAAATTTCATTGACCTATAAAATGTTGCTCAGTAAGTAAAATTAATACCTCTGAATATGCAGGAAGTAGAGCCCAAACAGAGTTGAAGAAAAATCCAACAGCTAAGTCATTCAGGCACCTCTCTCTAGTAAACACCAACCAGTTCCATGTGATTTGACCAGTATCAAATACTTAACACGGCTCAAATGAGATAAATACGGATTTGGCATTCCTTGTACAGTTATTAGTCCCACGCTCCATGAGACTTCAGCAAAGTCATTTTCAGACTCTGTGCTCTGGTCTGTATGTCTTATCTTTGCTTTGACTCAAAGACTTCATTGCCTTCAGACTTTTAGTATATACAGCAATTAGCAAAGGAGAGTTCTTGCCTGGAGACTTCAGACACTGTCAGAATACCAATAGCAATAGCTGCCAAAATGCCTGGAGGTTTCAGGATGGGAGTTCCCCGAGAAATGAAACAAATAGTCTGGTGGGTGCCAGATTGAAATAAAGGACATCTGATTTCTTCCAGGTGCGTGTCCTCCACCACTAAGTCCTCCTATTAACAACCCCACTTGTCCCCCTTCTTCTCCCCCTTCCCAAGCCCATGGAGTACCTTCACATTGTCACATCCTTGAAGTCCATCACACCTTCAAGTTCATTCCTGTGTCTGTTAACGCTCTACCATATACCTTCAGCTTCCTCCCATGCTCTTTAATTACCAGCGGGAAAAAAAATTCAATACATTGTGGATGTTTCTGAGTATGCGCTAACTGACCCATCAGTAAAAAGATTGAGAAAATTGAACATACACCACCCCCCCAAGAGATAACTACTGAACTGCATTGCAATCTGTTTTCATAACAAGAACATTAATTAGGGTCTTTGCTATACATGGCAGCAAATTCTCACTAAACTTGATGGAACTTTTCTCTGAGACCTCCACCTCTGTCAAATTTCATTGAAATGTGGTAATGGGTTAAAACTATTGTGAGAATATAAAGGTGAAAAGACAGACAAAAAGAGCAAAAACATGAAAAGCTTATTTCTTTATGTTTATTTATTCCAAACTTTCTTGAAATTTTAAATAGGATTTTATTTGTTAGAAATTCAGCTGTTAAATAAAGAAGTGGTAAGAGGAAAAGTGACTCTTACACATCATTCACCAAGTCTCCAAGTAGTATGTATGCGCATGCTTGTGTGCATTCACACCCAATGGGGGACACCTCTCTCACGAGTGGTATTAACCTCTATGTCAGATGGAAATTGCAGATGCACTGGAAAAAAACTGAGTCTCCAACAAATATCTCTCTTCCCTGCTGCTATATCTACCTTCAGTTAATTCTGGATGCAGCTTCCTCCTGCTACATATTCCTGTTTATCAATTACAAACACAAGTCCATTAATTTTCTGGAAAGAAAGATATTTTGGATGCAACAAGAAGGCTCCCTGAAGAGATGACACACAAGGGCAAGTCACCATGTAGAAGACAGACCTCTAGCATTTGTTGTGGCAGCTTTCAATTGCCCAGGTAAGATGGATGGGTTGCTTAGCCAAGCTGTACTTTCCTGTGCTGAAATAGGTCTTTGCTAGTCATGGTACATTACTTCATTAAGTGTATTTTTCTTGGCTGGGGCCACAGAGAAGAATGCTCTCTCTTTCTCTCTCTCACTCTTTTTTCCAAACCTTGCCACCCTTGTCAACGATTAATAAAGTGCTGCAATTAGAAAGTTCGGGTCCTTCATTGCCTGTTCATCAAAGCCAAGGATTTGTGCTCCTGAAAATGGAGGCACACCAGAAACAAGCAACTTTGTGCCTAAAGCATTAAACATTCTTTTCAGTTAAATTCCTGACTATGAAATAGATTAGTTCTGTGATACAGGAAAATTATGGAACTCTCTGTGAATTTATCTGTTTCTCAGTTGCAAAGTAGACGTAATAAATGCTGATATGACAGATGAGAAGATCCTTGGGTCACATGACCTTCAGCATTGGACCTGTCTCTTATGAAGCTGTGTACACAACCTGCCAGAACAATCAGTTCTGCAATTCTGATGTTAACATCTAGGGTTAGAATAAATTTTGGGTTGCATCTGGGAAGGAGCTTTGCTTTGTAACTCTAATGCTCGCAGACATTCATGGAGCCATCTTTGCCTGAGCTTCAGTCTGAGGCTGATGATCTGTAACACGGGAACTAGACCAACGTTCTTCATGACCATCCAGGAAGCACAAGCTTATCCCCCAATAGTAGTTCCAATGTAATTCAAGTGTATTTAGACCTAGGTGTCTTGGCCTCTGTCCTCAAGAGACTTTGCAAATGTTGCACGCCATACCATTTCCTTGAGGAAACTGCTCTGGAAAATTATATAAAACCAGGAGTCCTTGCTACTGAGATCTGCACACTCTTCCTAATTTCTTTTTTTTTTTTTTTAAAAAGGTGAAAATATGAATGGAAAATGAAAGGTAATAAGAGTGAAAGAAAGTCAAAAAACCCAGAAAAAAACATTTCCTTTACATTGAAACCAAGCAACCTTGGGAAACCTCGATAATAAATACACATTGTTTTCAAGGACCTCCTATGGTATGAAGTACGGAGTGGGACAGAATTTATTTTGCTTAGTCCACAGGAAAAAGAAAATGCTAAAGTCAATATACGTCAATGGAACAAGCCTGTCATGGTTGTAACAACAACATGCATCCCAGAGAGCACAGCTGATCACATCTTTTCTGCTTAAAATAAATAAGCTGCTGTACATTAGGCTTTGACAAAAGAGGTTCAATAGTAATCCATTCCACCCGTTTAAAGATTCATTTTCAAAGGCCCTCCACAAATTCTCCCAGCTGTATCTGAAGACAACTTAACTGGGAAAGCTTGTCCTGGACTCATAGTCCAGTTATGACACAGCAGTGCACAAATAGTAGTCATCAATTTAATATAACAGAGGAGACAAAAATAACATCTGCGTACGACCTACCATACAGTTTATCACTTTGCCAAGATTAGCACCTACTTTGGCACAAAAGGTACCACTACTGTCCTCCTCTGGTGCTGGAAGAGCTCTGTAGTAGAGAAGGTTGGAGTCTGCTGATTTGGGAGGCATATACTGTTTATAACACACAGAAACAGTACAACAATGGACAACGGTCTTGCGACCTCAGAATGAGGATCTCCATTTTCCTTTGCCTTTTTTTAGCTTATCTCAAGATCACAAAAACAGCTTGTAGCCCCTTTTAGGATTGAATAGCCCTCTCTCTCCTCTATGACAAACTGGGGTGGTATCCTGTCTGTCCTTATGACTGACCTGTAAGACCTTGTCACTGTTGATGGTTGGCGCCTCCAGTATGCAAACAGGACAAGCGGCATATAAAACAGCAGTCTTTGAAAAACATATTGCATTTTCCCAGTGAACAGCACTGTAGAGGAATACAGTAACATCATGAACCCTCCCCGGGCTTTCTGCGGCAGTCTTTTACTAGCAGGCATTGTTGAGATGCAGGCTTGACTGGAACCTGTTTGCTACGGAGCAGCCTCACACAGAGTGATCAGTTCGTGGTGCCTCATACAGGAGAGGTGTTATAACTTTTTATCAAAACTGTTTGTTGTTCCCTCTGTGAGAAAAATGGAGGGTTTACCTCAATGGAAAACCAGATTGTGAAAGAATTGTTTGCTTTCTTTTGAGAATACCAACTTTTGTCGATTGCTGCAAGCCTGCCATAAAGGCATTTTCAGTGGACAGCCACAGCTTCCAACCAAAACAAAATATTTCCACATTCCTTAAATGAAGCATTTCATTTCGTTTCATTGGCCTTATTAAATATTCAGCCACTGCCTCTTCAGCTGCCACGGTGTCTTGTAAAAATTGTGGTTTGAGAGCTTCACACCCCCTCTCCCCTTTCCAACAGACTGTCCAGTGAGGCCACCACCTGGTGCACCCATGGCCAGGGCTGTGCCAAGAAAAAGGAGTGTGTGCACCCTGAGAGAGACAAGGTGTTGATAAAGGGCCTCACCCTGAGGAAGACCAAGTCCAGTTTCTAAAATATTGTAGATTTTGTGGATACATTCCAACCAGCTACTGATGTGAGCTCATCAAGACTGAAGTTGGGGCAAAGGCCCTGGCTTGTTATTTGCAAACCCTTATGCTGCTCAGCAATGTCTTGACTTTGGAGCAGAGATGGAAATCTCTTAGGGGGAGCTTCAAAAAGGCGATACCCTCACACCCTTAAAGATGTTGCAGTTTGTTGCTCTGTCTGAAAAACTGGGAGAGTGAAAGGGAAACTGATGCTGAAAACACAAGAAAAAAACAATGCTTCTGGCAAGATGTTCACAGCTTTACAATCCAAATATCTCTTCCTTCTTTTGACAAATGCCAAGCTGGTGGCACTTACCATTCGCCATTGGTGGGCGCTGCTCTCTTTCCACACACTACTGATTAGATGCCAATAAAAAGAGTGATAACATATGCATCTTTACTGAATGGTTCGATTAGGGTCTCTCTTACCACAGCTATCCCTCCCACAAGGAGGGAGTAGGATATGCCAAAGGTTTGACTTTATTTTTCAAGTTCAGAGGGGGTAGAAGACTTCCTTCTCTGAAAGCAAAAAATCTGCTCCCTCCCCTGAAAAAAAAAATCCCCCCTTTTCTGAGCCAATTCTGCTGATTTTTGGCTCAGTGCCTTGTTCCATTTGGAAGCCATATTGCAGTGTGAGCAAGGAAACAGCCAATAAACAGGGTCTCTGGTATTTGCTTTTCTGGAAGTCCCAGGCAAGACCCGTAGCTAAAGCACTGTGTTCAGGATCCCAGAAACATCTGCTTTCTTTTCAAAGCTGGAATATTTTTTTTATTTGATTTTTTGCTCCCCTCCCCCTCCCGCCCCCATAAGCACCTTTGTGCTAGGAGAGAGCTGCGGAGGGAATGAGGGGAGGAAGGGGAGCTCGCAACTATATAAGCAGAGCAGAGTGAAAACTGAACTCTGCGATCTCTAGATAATTATGCCTGGCACCTGAAGGCTGGGGCAGTAATCCTTACATTTCTTTCACACTCCATTGATGGATGGCGTGCTGGGGGTGTGAAGTCTATTTCCCTTTTCCCATCGCTGTCCAAGTGCTGGAACTGCAGGACGGGCTTTTGTAAGCTCAAGCCCTCTTACCAGATGTTGCTATTTTTTTGCCTTCCCTTTTTTTTTTTTTTTTTGGTTAATATTAGCATATGGCTTTAAATTGAAGGGCCACAAGGTGGGTATGGAGCGGAGTGCAGTTTTCAGGCTGCCTCCAAAACCTCTTGCATACGTTGACCTGGCAAAGAGCAGCTACAACCTTAAGATTAGGACTGTTTTAGGAGCCTGAAGAGGTTTGTTGTGTTCGATGAGTTCTCCTGGTTTACTGCGCTTTTGTCAGAGTTTTTAAGGCACTTATGCGAGTGTGCCTATCTATATACATTTATATCTACACACATGTGAGTACCTAGACACAGCCTGTAAAAAATAGGGCTTGGTGAAGGCCCCCTCACCATCAGTTTTGAAATCAAGACTGAACTGACTTTTAAAATGGATTTTGTATGTCCGTTCTAGTTCAAACAAAAATCAGTTTTAGAGAGCTCTTGACTTGTGCTAGGGACACATGGATTCTGTAATCAATCACAAAGGTCTTTTCTGGCTCTGCACATTATGATTCTAAGGAAATATATATTTGTACATGTATATATGTGTGTGTATGTATATATGTTTACGTAAAAGCCTTATATATGAAAGTATGTAGTTTGAAAGGTGGTTTGGGCTTCACTACATTCTCCTGCTAATTAGAAATTTCTAATTAATCTAGTTTTAGGAACAGTGACATTAAGGCAACTGAGATGGGTACTTTTGTATAAATAAATCAGAGAAATAAGATTTGCTGTAAGGAATGTTGCAGGGATGAGTCTTTGAAAGCAACAGGTACAAACAGCAGTCATTTGGGCTGAACATGAAGCAACAGAAGGTTTCGTTGCCTGCACCATGTCAAACCACAGCTGTGACACTGGCAACTCATGTTAATCCAAACATTAAGAGTAGAATTCCTACTCACTCTAGAATTTCATATGTTGTTGTCAAGACACTGGACATTTGTCCTGCTGCCTGATAGACTTCCTTGCTGGATTGTTCCTGAGCCTGTCTTGTGTAAGAGGCTACAGTATTACATGATGGATTTCTGATGTGCAGAAATGATCCAATATGCTGGCAGTAGATTCACGAAATTAAATTTTTCACTTCAGCCTAAATAAGCTTTTGAACTCAGGTTTCAAGCACTGCTTTATTATTATTATTTCTCAAAATACATTCTGGGGGTTTTAAGAGGAAAGAAGAAAGAATTTCCACACAGCATTTTTTTTCTGTTTTGGTCTACAGTTTCCAGTTTTTCCAGAGAAAAAATCAAGTTTCAATATTTTAAAAATATATTTATAAATACTTACACACATGTATATAAAATCCCATACACCTACGTACATATATATTTCTCAATTTAGTAACTGCTTTTTCCTCATAAGCAGACCAACTGAAATGGTGAGACTATTTACGAGTTTTAAAAGGACAGTCTTTATTTTATTTATTTAGCAAGTAAAGAGGATTCACGTGATTTTTTTGAAAGAAGCACACAGGCAAAGAATACATGGAGCGAAGTTTTACAGGCAACTAAAACAGTGATTTCAACCCAAACCCTGGAAGCTCCTTCTCAGATAGGAAGCAGGAACATTTACTGAAAAAGTTAATTGGCTATATTCAAGGTTCAAACACTGCATTGGTAATAAATAAACAGGTGAAATCAGAGTCACAATGCATTGCTCTGGGAAAACTTAGACTACACTAAAAAAAAAGAAAAAAAAAGTCTTGAATCAAAACACATTGGGGTACAGGAAGCACTCTTTCACCTGAGAAGTACCCTGTCATTGCTATTCTTCTTTGGACACCACCACTAAGGTAAAGCTCCATGCCACTCCAATTTATCTGATTAGAGATGAACCCCCTGAAGAGCACCTCTCTCACTTCAAATGGGAGCCCCAAATTGGAAGGATGATGTAGCTGAAGCTGTGCCTCTGAACATGCAGGCTTAGGTAGCCATTCTCAAGACCTTGAAATGGTAGCAAAGATGGAGATCAACCCTTTGTGAGATCTTTTGCCATGGTCTTCATCTCAGGGTTATATCTGGAGAATGAAGTTAGACTGGCTTTACTAGTTGGTTTTCAACCAATTCCCAGTTGCTTTTATTAACTACCACTCCTCCCTGCTAGAAACCCAATGTTTATACTATTATTTTCCTGATGAAATATTTGCTGCTTTTGGATTATAATTATAGCTGGTCAGAAACCAGAATTTCCTTTCCTTAGGATACTCTGGCATTTGAAAGAGGAGAGTTTGTATTCCAAATTGGAATAGAAAGCCAACATTGTGAAATTTCTTGTGAAAAGAACACACTAAAAATTTCAACAGGGGACCATTGAAAGTTTTCATTGTCATAGTATCAAAGTATGCTGTCCAGTAAATGAAAACACGTTTCAATGAGGTAAAAATAAAAGTTGTGTTTTAGATGAATCATTTGATTCATTTAGACATTCAGATAAATATGTTTGATTATGCTCAAATAAATAAGAGCTCACATTATTGCTTTATACAAACAAAGTGAAAGGGAACAACACAATGACGAGCAGTTATCAAATTGTCATTTATAACCACCCCAATAGAAAGAACCATCTTTTTCCCATGGTAATTTGCTTTATGAGCAATCATTTCCCCTAGATTGATTGGAATGCAAAGATCATATCTTTCCGACTTTCTCAAGGCACACTGGATCAGCCTCAGTGCACATCATCTCTTGCCAGGTGGAAGGGACATAAGAAACATGAGGTTATTACGGAGGAGGTAGAAGAAAGGAACATCTGGAAAAGAGGACATGATTCCACAGGAAATCTGGCTTCAATAGTTCGGCTGCTCATGCAACAAGTTATTATTTCTGGAGATATTGGCTTAGCATGAGAAGCACTGGCTGGGGTGTTCTGCTCCTCTAAGAGGTGATGAAGAGGGTAAGAACAGTTATCTTTAAGGCTAACACCTGAAGTTGGCATGCCAGTAAAGTAGGAAGATTGAAGGAGACCTGGAAACTGCATTAATACAGCCTTGGGCAGGAAATTTAGATTTCATGATGAGACTGTCCTGTGCTCTGGTAAGTTCTAGCCAGTTAAAGTGTCCTCTGGAGGCAACCAAGAAACTCAAAGCTTTTATGAGCCCCCAGGCACTAACATCAAATTTAGACCCCAGCTGTTTTGGGGGATGGGGGGTCTTTTGTCAGCCAGAATGTAATTGGATGAAAAAGTCTTGTTCTGAGCTTCTGTGCACATTTGATTCTGACTGCAGTGTGGGTAAGTCTGACATTATTGATCAAAGATACAAGGACAGCGAGTGCAGTTTCTCTGTTTACTAACACTGCTCCCAGCACTTCCTTTGGAAAACTATGCTGACCAGCAAATTATGCTGTTGGGAAGTTGTCCTCATATCTGTAATTCCCAGTTCCCAGAAATACATCTCCTGCACGACCCACTAGTATATGCATACTTTGTGCCAGCAGGCCCGTGCTGCCGCTCAATACAGCACAAGTCTGTGCAGTTTTGAAGATCAATAGCTCTGTCCCTTCCACTGCCCGCTGGCACAGCTGGTGTCTGGAGAATTCCTGTATGTTACCTAGAGCTGGACCAAACTGAAATGGCTCCAACACATCATGAGGTAAGAACTTTCTGCTCTGCTCACAAGCCATCAAAAATCAAAGTTGAACAGAAAAAGGAATGACTTAAAGATTATGTCTCATGTCAGCATATGGGCTGAGACCAGACTCAAGTCTCCAAACACCACCTCCTCCTCATCCTCCTGAGCAGACAATGCTGTGTGGATATGGAGCAGATATGAGCCCATCCTCAGTGCCCCAGAAGGATGACTAGACCTCAATGTCCAATGTGCTCCTGCATTTCGAAGCAGGATGTGTTCAAGTGAGCCAACAGCTACACAGACAACTCCCTCACTGGACCGGTAGGTTTGATGGAAATTTTAGCTCATGGAAGGGGCTGTTTTTCTTCATGTGGAAGTGTTACAGACAGATGTCAGGTAACTACCAAGGGGATGTGAGGGAAGAGGCTGGGAAACAAATCTCAGTGTCTCCTTGTCTGGTATAAGCTTCGAGCACGTCCAGTGACTTTGCCTGACTGCTGAGGAGTTCATCCAGAGTGGCAAGAGCACAACTGAAATCACATCCTGAGCCTTAATGGCAGAAATAAAATGACTGCTAGCCTAACCAGGAAGGGAGATAGAAACTACATTGGCACGTTATTTCCTTATGACTGTATTTACCAATTTTTTTTTACTCTTTTTTATTTTTTTAAATATTCCTGACATTTTCACCTCAAAACATCACCTTTTATTAATGCCTTGTTTCTCCCTTCTTTTGTCAGCTGTCGCAGCAACAAGATCTTGTAAGAGCCTGGACAGAACAAAGTAAACACTGTTCCACTCACGCTGAAGGTGTGTCTGTATATGCCGATCTCCCTGTTATCAAGCAGGCTGCAGGAGGAAACTCTGCTAATCATCATGACTTGCAGCATCAAGTGCTAAGTGGGCAGCCTGCCCAGCAGGCTGAGGTGTGCTGGTGTGCGCCTGTGTGTATCTGTGTGCGCGCTTGCATGCACACATTTCTTTGCCTGCTTATGATCACGTCGCGAGTCGCCATGCAGAAGATCCTATGCATTCCAGAAAAGCACAGCCTGTTTCCAAACATCCACTGGGGAATAAAAAATAAAACGACACCCCCTCTTCCCTGCCTCCCAAACCAGGGAAAGGTTGTCCTATTAAACCGGAGCCAGTCCACAGAGGGTGTAAAGTGGTGTCACTGCCTGGGCTGCTGTGCTGGGCTTGGTAACTGTCTCAGTGTATCCACTCAGCTGCTGATGTTGTATCTGTACCAAAGCTCCGTCTTTCTAAATAAATTCTGATTGAAAGCAAAAATAGCAAAGACGTGCAGAGGGCTGAGCAAAGAACTGTTGAGGAAAGTTCACATCGGAGACCTGGGAACAGATGGAGATTAAGTGCCCTTATACTGGCAAGCAAATTTTCCCAAAATTTTCACTCGTGCTAATTTGACCTATCTGCTGCTACCAAATTAGGAGTGTAATTGTCCCATATTCCTTCTCCAGGCTAAAAGAGAAGAGAGGCACTTGCAGGGGATGACTGAGTCTGCTTTGGAACTGAAATCTCCATTTGGATCTACCAGTCTCCCTCTCACAGATGTTGATGAAAGTTGCCCTTGGTGGGTCACTGAGTTAAAGGGAGGCTCCACTTTGCCTCATTGCTTTTGAATGTCGCATAATTAGAGGAAAGGCCCAAGGCCAGATTCAAATTAGTCTTCTAGACCAACATATTCCCTTTGGCTGTACTTTCCTCTGTTATCTCTTTGCAAGTGGAAGCAGATTTCTGGACTATCTAAGCCAGCTTCTCACATGATGCAGCACACCAGTGATGTGGAATCGCAAATTGTTGCAATTTGTTCATTTCCTACATACGCACCAGCCCTGTTTCCTGGAACAGCAGTTGTAACAAGCTGTATGTGAGCACGTAATTCACTGTAGCAGGATCTACAAGTCATGAGAAATGTTCCCTCTTTCCACCACGGTAGTGTTCAGTCATCTTTTAAAATAGCCCAACCAATACCTCATCCACCACTTATCTCCAGAGACTGTTCTGCAGCCTGGCACCTCTCACCCTTAGGAAATGATGCAACACAAACGTCCCTTTCCAAATTACACTTTCTCCACATCATGCCCCTTCCCAGGTTCAATTTTTCTTTAATTCACTGCAACTATTTCACTAATGCACAGCATGAGACACTGGCATGGAACTTCGAAACCTGGCTCTGAACGCTGCCTCAGAATATCACAGATATGTCCTTTCTGCTTGCTACAGAAGAAAGATCCAGATCTGATCAAGAGTTCTAGGTAGATGTAATTTTCAGGGATAGTTCAAAAATTTGGCACAAACTGCACAATCTACCCTTTGCTCTTCAAATGCCTCTCCAAGGCCTGCAGTGTAAAAGCACAAAAATATTTGCCTGTAGGAGTCTATTTGAAGCTCATCTTTTAAATGGTTTTCAGTATGGTGGTAAAGTTGGAAAAGTTAACGCAGCTTTTAATTAAAGCTGTTTCTTTCCTGGATATTTTTTACTTTTGGCAGAGACCAGTGAATATCTACAAAATAATAGTAATGGCCTGAGTCAACAGTGGGTCCCTCAGTGAATTGTAAGTCATGCTCAATGAAAGCTTTTGCCTGGGTCAGTACGTGGCAGAAAATGATAGACCCTAACGTAGATATGCTGGTAGTCCCACAATAACAGTTCTATATGTACACAGATGCTGATCTGTTCAAAAGGACAGTGTGTTTTTCATTTTCCAACATTTGGCAAAGGAAATCGTGTAGTGGTTATGGATTGGGTGACTATCACCCTGGTCAGCGAGGCAGGTATGATTTATTTATCAGCTTTCCAGCTTTCCACAGAGGGTAAGGGGGAGGGGGAGGGCTGGAGGGGGCTGCAAGGGGAGAAGAAGAGGAAAGTGGGGGAAGGAGACAGGGAAAAGCAAGATTTATATCCAGATGGGAATGTTGAGACAAGGGTGGGAGCCACGGCAGGGAAGGAGCGTCCACAATGAGGGCTATTCATCAACTCTTGCAGCAACACAGCTCTGAAATGTAAAGGGCTAGAAAGTATTCCTTCAGCTCCATCCCTGGGGGGGCCTGGGGTTCCAGCAAGGAAGCAGCTACACACCGGTAGCGGCAGAGTTTAGGGCTCAAATATCTCGTACTGCGATTGCATCTGGCTTTGAGGATCACAGAGAGGCTTTTTTTCCTTTCTGCAACTCCTTGTACATCAGTAAGAAAGTACATTCAGCATCTGTTTCATCATTTGTCTCTGAGCAAGGCGGGCTGCAGCAAGAGCAACAGAGTAATGAACTGAAAGCACAGGAGGTACAAAAGGTGCGCGGTACTTAAATTTTTAGGATCACAGAAACACAGAACAATTTAAGCTCAAAGGCACCTTAGGACGGCTTTGTTCCAATCCCGTCCTCACGGCAGGGTCTGCTATGAAATGCCCCTGCTTTAATATCACAGACTGTGTTCCCAGCAAGACAAATTACCTCTTTTTCTGATATCTTGAGTCAATTTGACTGTTTGTTATCACTGGAGGAAAATTTGGCCTAGCACCTTTGAGGATTCAGATCTTTCTTAATTACAAAATCATAAAAAGAATTGAAATACAAGCAAACCAAACGGAAACAATACAGACAGTAATATATATACTTTATCTTGAGTAAATCTTAGAGTTTTCAGAAGAAGAAACAATTGATCTGGAAAGTCTCCTAATTTATTGTCACTGTCACCATGTGTATTTGCGATGCAGGAACCTGTGGGCGCTGAGATCCACAATGGTGTTAATTGCCAGAGTTTCACTCATTTCAGTGGGATGAGGCCAGTTTGATAATCTGCCGAACACCAGGTCCAGATTTTCTTTTCCTCCTGTTGTTCATGTAATTAATTTATAATCTGGCCAGGCTAGCAAGAAAGCAATGGCTTCCAAAGAAAACAATAAGTGACACAGAACAATGACCTATCTCTTGGAGAGCTCAGAGGTTTATCATTTCTTATAGCACCCAAGTGCCAGTATCTATTTTTAATCAAAATCATGCCCTGCTTGCATAGGCTAGGATTTCCCTACCCATGCAGTGACACAGCAAATGGATGAGTTGGGTGGAGTGCTGGAGATTTCTTTGATGCCATACCATACTGCTTGTTAACCTTCATATCTCCTTTGCAAACAAGCAATTTTACCCTTCAACAAGAAAATCCTGCCTGTGTTCCCATTAAAATCTCTCTTTAAATCATTCCTCAATTTATTTCGTCCTACTTCTAGGACGCCAAAATCTCCAGCTAGCCCAAAATCTTACATGAACATTTACAAGGTTTCCCACAGGCATCCTGGTAACACTGGTGGAAGCAATGCATACGTGTGCATGAGCTGATGTGGTCAGGGCACTGGAGCCAGGCAGTTCCTACCATTTATTTTGGGGGAGCACCCACCCCTACCAGCTTTTTAATGCAAGCTGAAGACATCTTGCTCACAAGTGTCCTTCTGCAGCCCCACAGGAATGCCAACAGCTGTTCCATAGGCTATAAAATCTTTTTCTTATTTCTTATTTCTTTTAATGAAAAGTCCGGTCTGAACCCCCAAACTGGATACAATGTTCCAGTGTAATTTCTAGTATGATAATACCACTTCCTCCTTTTCCTTGGCACTTCTATTTATCTCCTTCAGAGCCTGAGCTATTTGACCACAAAGACCCTAACACAGATATGCTGGTAGCATGTCTCTGATAATCTCTCTCAGAGCCACCACTTTCTAGGATGCAATCCGCTTGGCCAGATCTCTTTTCTCCCCATGACCAAGGCTTTGGTTTCCCTGTTGCAGTTAATGATAACCTCCTGTTTCCTGTAAGTATTGTGTGATTCAACCCCAAAACCTCAGTTCAGTTAGAACAGCCAAGGCGTGCATTTCTCTCTAAGCATGGTAAGTTTCGTGGGTCTAATACTATGTTTAAAGGTTTTTGTGACTTTCAGTACGATATGATATTGTCAGACTAGGTCAACATGTTTCTAAAGAGCTCTCTGAGGAAAGGTGAAAAAGAAAAGAACAGAAAGACTGGCTGAAAAGAGCTCTTTGATGGCAGGATGGCTGAAAGGGGTTTATGTTTCTTAGCTTTATCTCATAATGCACTAATGGATCCAAGGTTAGGCGTGCAGGCTAAGCCACTCAGCTAGGCTCCCTGAGAAGTCAAAGGAAGAGATTATTCTCTCAATATAATGACTCATCCCAACCTGAAACAGGCAGATTTATTGTCCTGCTGAGATACCCCATAGACTAGAGAAAGATGAATTACCCAGAGTAAAAGTCTGGGGAGAGGACTCTCCCCTTTACAGAGAAGGTTTCCTTGCTCTTCTGTCTGTCCATGCTAGCCTAGAAAGATCAAGTGCCCTGCCCCGACTCCCTATGCTCGGTGCATTAATCCACAGTGATACAGACCTTGGGTAGCACTGGGATGACCCTGTACAAAATCCCGAGGGACTCTGTCAGGGGAACGGGAGCGTGTCCTGGGAGAGGGAATAAAATCCTCACTAGATGTGTAGTCAAGACTCCCTGAAATGCTCCCATAAAGCCTTTCAAATCAAATCTCCATAACTTTGAATAAAAGGCTTGAGTTGAAGACATCTGGAGAGAGCACTATGCTGTGACTCAGACCTTGGAGGTAATGCTCTTGGCCAGGGCAGTGACCTCAACAGAAGAGGAGGTGAAAGAGAAAAAGTCACAGAAAGTGCAAATGGCCACCTTATAACCTTACCTGTTGGTTACAGATTGCTCATGTGAATGCTCTCACAGATAATGACAGCAAATGGCTATCTGTCATTGAAGAAATGGTCATTGGTTATTCTGATATGGATGGAGTAGATTGATCTGAACAAAAGCAAGTTAAATATTAGCAACTTTACTACTTTTAGTATTGTCTACTTTTTGGACAAGCTGTTTTAGCACCGCAATAAGGCATTTATAGAATGAATGCTACACAAAGTTCCAACATGTGTATCTCCAGTGGTGGGCTCCAATTTTTAAGTAATGTTTGGTCGTCGTTTGAGTGTTTTGCAAGATGTGTTTTAGAAGTATTTCATTCTACACTGTCTATAAGCAGAGTGCATATGGAATTTTCTCTCCCAAACACTCTCAAGATTTTTAATTTTTTCCCTCCCACTCTAAACGAGGACAAAGCCAAAAATCTCATGTTCAAAAAACAATTATTTAAGAAGTATTCACGTTGCATCAGTCAAAATATTTCAAAGTTGGTTCCACTCCAATTTTAAACCTTGTTTTTCTTTTAATATATGAAAACAGCTCAGCCAGAGAGCAGTTTTGAACCAAAAAACCTCCCATCTTCTTTTCATTTTGAAAATGCTGGAACGGGATGTTTCAACAAATCTCAAAAGTATTTTTCACTTTCAAATGGTCAAACCCATTTCTTTCCTCCAAAATTAGTTAACTTTGATGAATCTACAAATTCCAATAGTAATCAATGCTTTTTAGGAAATTCCCTGGGCCACTTTTCCTGAGCTTACAAAAAGCTGAAAAAAATATTACAACAATTCCTCTCTCTCTGCACTTGTAACAGAGCCCAGCACAAGCCTACGTATGCAGTTTGGGTCTCAAGCTCGACTGTTATGGTAATTCATAGCAATTTTTGTTTAAAAGCACATCTTAGCTGCTGCACAGAATGTAATGATGGTGCCTCCTGCAGTGGCACCTCAGCCTGAGTCTTCGTGTGGCGTCACTTCTCTTGGTTTTGCTCGTGAAGGCCGTGCATTCAGCAGTGGCGCAGGAAGGGATGAACTCTGGTTTCTCTATCTCTGGAGAGCTGCATATGGTGCTACTAGATCACAAATGCACCAGGTGGTCTCTGGGTAATCCCCATGTTCATTTTCCCCTGACAAAATTATAATTCAGTTAGTTTCTCTGAGGGTTGAACTACCGGATACCTGAAGAACCCCTATAAGGGACCCCAAATGAGGCTGGCAGTAGACTGATTTGGGCAAACCCAAATGAAATACCTCACTCTTGGTACTTGTAAAGCTGTGTATTTCCCCGTAACTGTTTTTGATACCTCAGTGAGTTATGCACAGGGACAAATGGATATGAAATCTAATCACTTCATGGTATTTCCAGCATCCAGGTACTAGGAAGAAGCTGACTCCCCCAGCTCAGTGACTAACTCTCAGAAAAGTTCATTTAGGCATGAACTCTAAATATATTAAACACAGAAAACAGAACAAAAACAGTTTAAAAGTAGTTGTGTGCTACCACCCTTTTTTTAAAATGAGAACTCAGGTGCCACAGGAGCATTTCAACAGATCCAACTAGATGTTTTAAGCTTGGCTGTGGATCAAAAGTCATGCTGATAATGACTCAAGGAAGCATCCATTCCTTCTGATCTTTTATAGGGTAACTATTAGACACGAGGGCTCATGATGCTCTTGTGGAAATGAGGCCATAACTCTGTGAGGAACCCTACTGACTTAATGCTTTCCTGTCCTCAGAGCTCTCATATACTGCAGGTCATGTTATCAGCAGACTTTGCTCAAGGTAGTAGTGAAAACTGGGAGGGACACGGTGCAGGCTCCAACAGCAAGCACAAGAGACTCCTCCACTGATGGTCACCTGGTTTGTCTCCATCCATCCATCCCCTCTTTTCCCTGGACAAGGGTGCATTCAGCTGCAGCTGGCAACTGCAGCAAGAAGGTAAATCATGGGAAGCATGGAAAATTAGACAGGAGTGCAGTGTCAAATGGGTCACTGCATGTTTAAGCAAGACCTTGTGACGGAGCAGATAATAACTGTGTAGATGGAAGCTGATTCCCAGACTGTCACTGAAAGACTGTTAGTAACTTTCCAGGTCATGCTGAGTGATCTGCAAATTCACAGGATCCTTTTGCCCTTACTACACAGTGAGAAGTTTGAAAAGCTGGTTCATGACAGGCCAAATGAAACTTTGAGCATTAACAAGGGTCCATGGCCAGAAGCTGGGAAGCTGGAATCATATGACTTTCCACTGACCCACTTAGTGATTATTTCTGAATTTACATTACCTTGATATAAAATATTCAATTAAGAAGTTTATTGGAGAAAAAGGTATATAGAAGAAGATATTAATTCTAGCCATTTGTGGTCATAATTTCCACGTTTTTTCTGCAGCACCAGGACAAATGAAAATCCAGTCTCTGCCTTGAAGAATTTATAAATAGCACTACACTAATCTTGTGAAGGGCATGAAAGGGTCAAGAAAAGAAAGAAGTTACTTAGGGTAGCCCAGGGGAGCAGAGCTCCTAGTGAAAAGGTGAAGCTAAGAAGTGGAATTTGTGGCTTAAACATTATCATAGCACTTCTTGATATGTATTTGACCTTTAAGTGGTCTCCCAAGAGATAAAAGGAGGTCTTAAATGCTTGGAACATTTCAGTTAGATTGGACTAAATTCCTAAAAAATGTTTGGCAAGGAGTTAGCCTTCAAAGGAGATAGATGAGCTAATTAGGTTCTTTTCCATCTCCAACTACCGTGGCTTTGTGTGTTGCCAGTGCTGTGTGACCTTAGAAAGGAAAGTGTGGGACATATCTGTGGTGATGTACTATACATAGTGTTGTATTTCCATGCACAACATCAGGACCTCTGGCACTGAGCGGCATACAAAAAAAGGATACTTAAAATAAAGTACTTAAGAATAGCAAGACTAACCTTTTCAAAGGGAGCTGATGCAACTATCATTCCTCAGTCACCAGCATGTCCAATTTCTGAAATACCATTAAAAAATAGCAACACATTTTCACCCTGCTGCCTACTACTGGTTAACAGAATGATCCCAGCCCATAACCACTTGGTAGCCTAAGAAAATATGGAAACACTTCACATGCAACATCTCACTGTCGATTCCTTACTGTTTGTGTCACAATGCTCTTCACACGATAAATCATCTTGCCTGAAGTGAGTCACTTACCAAAAAGATTCCTCTGCCCTCGTCCCCCCTTGATATGTTTGTTCTTAAATTTCCAAATGGATCCAGGATTAAAGCAAACTGAGTTTGAAGTGTGGTTATGGCCGCAATCAGAAAAAATTACTACCTCCAAAAAGTGACACTGCGTGACTTTTAATTTATTTCTTCTCAATTGTTTCCAGTCCCAATCGTCTCAGCTTGCATATCAAAAAATATCAAATATTCTCAGCTCCTAATGTCACAAAAAGAAAAGAGTTACAGTCTTTGTCTGTCCTCCCTTATTACTAGTGAAGAAGAGGCATGAGAATATTGCCACTTTACTTTTTCATGAATATTTTGTCAACATATTCAAACAAGATTTTTAGACAAAACTTACAAGATCTTAGTCTAAATTTGCTCAAACCATATCCAGATCTGAACCCACCGTTTGAATATCTCTGAACTCACATGTGGATGAATCCCTCCCAAAGAACAGGCTGTTGAAGCTGAAACTAATTCAAGACCAAGCTGAGGGCAGGAAGCAAGAAATAACTGCTGTTTGCAGCCTCCATGGTGTTTTTCTGCTCCTGAAACTTTGTACTGACCAATAAACAACTCATTAGGAACAATTTGGACAGAAAGGTTGCAAGCTTCATATAGCAGTAAACTTTAGTAATGGTTTCAACTGTTGATGATTGTCCAGGAGGTGCAAGCTCCAGGCAAAAACCAACCTGATCTTAGTTGTTCATTCCTGCACCACATATCAGATGGATTGCCACAAAGCAATATACCTGGATATGAAGTCTCCAGCATTTTGGAAATTTCAAACAAAAGAAGTTCATCTTCTGAATGTGCAAGCCATTATCTTTTGGGAAAAACTGGTATAAAGTAGCCATTGATCTGAACAGCTGGGAGTGAAAATTATGACCACCTCTTCAGGAATGCTGATGATTTCTCAATCACCAATGGGACATGCAATTTCTTTGAGCCATTACTACATGCTACTCAGGATCAGTTATACACTCTGAGGGAAAGGAGCCTTCAGGTCTTGAAGAAAAGATGATGTTCGCAAAATGGAAGTTGATTAGGTTGGCACTGGTCTTTGACTGTCCCCTAGCATGCAATTATTGCCTATAAGATACTGAAGTCTTACCATTGGCAGTATGCAGATTAAGTTATGATTTTATATACGTATGTTATGTGACACACCAAGAAACTCTTCTGGAGTCACCATTTTTGATATGCAGTAGAATTATGGATTTTAGCTTTCCAGCACAGATTTCTAGAGTATTTTGTAAGTCTCTCTGGAGGATTGGGGCTGAGAAACAAGACATGTAGCATCAGGAAGTAGTTATAGCTGGAAAATCTCTCCTTCTCCGGACAAATCTTGTCTCAATGATCTCCTTTTGCCATCACAGCCATAGCAACGCTACTAGCAAAAGATGAAAGATGTCTGACAACTTTGTTCCCCTGGAACCACAGAGCTTTCTACCATAAGGATAACTTTCATGTGGAAGAGACACAGAACTTTTTCCGGGAGTGGGTCCAACACTTTGAAACAAATCCTCACAGGACAGGAGAACCCTCCCAAACCTTACCACCATCAGGTCTATTTGCACGTCAAGTGATTTCCTTCTTGCCTCCTGCAGTGCAAATGCACAGAAATGCATGCATATTTATTTAAGCCTTCCCCAACTAAGATGTTCCACTACTCCCATCTCTCCTCCTGCTCTTTGCAATTCTTAATCACTGGAAACTGTGCCAGCACTTATGAACATTATCATGTGTACAAGAATAAAGAGTAGAAAACAGGAATATGTCCTCTTAGCTCAAATGATGGTAGGAGTATGGGGAGGGACAGAGAGCAGAAAGGAGGGGGGGAAGGAGGCAAACTTTAGGGCACATCAAGCTATGAATGAAAAAACATAGAAAGTAGCCATTGAAGATCTAGTTTTGTACGGCAGATTTATGCACAGATTCAGCACTCAGAACTGTCTCCACCATGAAAACTGAGACAAGGGCAAATTTGACAATTTCCAATAAACCACAGCCCAAAATCAGAAAAAAGTCCCTTCCTCCTTTGACAAAAAAAAAAGAAGTAGAATTATCAAAAGGGTAAAGCAGGTCTTTGGAAATCAAGGATGAGAAATAAGAGGTTTTACTTTTTTTTTTTGACTGGGACATACTCTACACGAGCAAAAAGTCCTTGGGTGTTAAGAAGATAGGGCATTGGGTCTGAAACCAGGGAAAATGTAGTAGTTCAGGATTAAATCAGAACCTACTCTTCTCCTGACCGAAGAAACACAGATGTCTTCCAAAAGTACCTGTTCTAGTGAAAATTTCAGCTACATGGAGCACGTCTGACTTCCTTGTCTTTTTTTTTTTTTTTCTGTCTGTGGAGTGTTTGACAGCTTATTCTACCATTCCAAAAAACAATCAGACACTTTGTGCATCTACAGTCCAGTCCCTGGATACCTGTGACCTGCTCAGCCTGAGTACAGTCTATTCTCCATTTCACAGCTAAGCAGTGTCTGCTACTTTTCTGTCCTCACAGATTTTCCAAGAGGATCCTCAGAGCATCAACAGCAGTAACCTTTCAGGAAATACTTGCCCACAGATGTGTGAAACTCCTGCTAGCTAGAACAATCCCGGCTTGCAGCAGGACTGCTAGCAGGAACCATGGGGAAACTCATCTGGGATGACCACTGCTCAGGGTGATTTTAGTCCTGACAGACTCGCTCAGCATCAGACTGGAAGAACCACATCACGCTGCCTGTTTTCTGTTCTCCACACAGCTCTGCACATATACCTGGATTTATCTTTTTTATTATTTTATTTTTTTCTGGATGGGTACAGCTCCACCTCATGCCATTAAAACTTGCCTCCCATTGGCAACCGTTCCTTCCATCAGTGCCAGTGCCAGCAAAAGGGTGGTGTACATCAGCCCCAGGATCTGAGCGGGCTGTAATCGATAGCAGGGCAGGGGGAGAGGCTGGTACAGGCAGGAGCTGACTGTGCTGCACTTATCCTAAGGAGCTGAGAGCCGGGGCGCTGCAGATAGGAGCCGGGGAAGTGCTGAGTGACTGTGCAGCTGAGAGAGAACAGACCCTGCCTTATCCCGAAGTGGGAAGTTCAACCAGAAGGGATTTTGCTGTTTCAAATTACAAGCTGGTGGCTCCAGGCAAACGTGGAGGGGGCTGCCACCTCCTGAAATAGCAGCAGCAGCAGCAAGGGCAGCATGTTCAGATCGGGAACATTAGGGTGACATTTAGGAGTAAGGGTTACTGCAAGATGGCCTTTGGGTGCCAGGGTCACAGCCCATCAAGATGCTACTCATCACTACCTGACCCTTTCCTCCATCCTCTCCCCACCTCCACCAGGAGTGGGGGGAAAGCATGCAGGGGCTGAGCCCCGTTGCATCAAGAACCAAGTAAAATCTTGTGGTCAGGAGCCCTTCCCTCCTAACCGCTCCCCCTTTTCTCACTGAACCCAAAGCCTTTGACTACGTGGGAGCTCAAATATTTTGTTGCCACCCTGATCACTTACAAGAATGCAGCGACTGGCCCTAATGCTTTAATCCTCCCATTGTCTTTAAAAGCTTTTTATATCGTCACCAATAAAGATTGTCTGTCTCAAGGGTTTTCCTGCTTCTCTGGCTGGGTTACTGCAGTGGGGTGGGGGTAGAGGAAGGGGGGTATGGGGAAGGGAAGAGGGCTGGATCATTGCCAGGCTTTAAAAGGCTGCTTAAGCATTTTTCTGTGGCTTGCAGGATTTTACTCAGCAAAGTCTCCCAAGCCACAGAATGTGCCCCTACTTGTATAACATTACAAAGTCAAGATGATTAGAGTGTAAGCCTCAGCCCTCTGGAAGCTGCCCTTTTGTCTCTGGGGTGTAACAATACATTATTCCTCCTTGTCTAGTTCTTATCTCATTAATGCACTGCGTTATTTCTGCTGTCCCTCCCTTCCCCGCTCCTGTACACACACCTCCCTCTTCTGTACCTCAGTTAATGGAACAAGCGTGTGTCTTTAATCCTTTCCAAAGCTCAGCAGTGTAACGAGGGGGGGGGGGGGGGGTGGGGAGTGGGCGGTACATTGCACATGCATGTTGGTGTGAAGCCTTCCCCCTCCCCTACCTGCCTTCCCTGCTTAGCTTGGCACACCACCGTACCCCACGACTTGCAAAATCCCCCAGCAGTCCAAGTCTGTGCCTCACCAGATAGTGTCACGTTAGCTCAGGGCTCCAACCCTGCCAGTCCACACTGCACGCATCCGCAAAGCCCCAACAGTACATTTAATTTGCTCTTTCTCATCTTCACAACTCCTTCTCAAAATATGCGATCATTCTGCCACCCTAGAAATTGCCTCCATCTTGCAGTTTGTTCCTCTGACCCAGAGGAGAGGAATCTCCTCTTACGCCTTCGGCTACCAGAGACCACCATGGAGAAGCAGGCTAATGGAGGTGGCCCATGACCTCTGTGTGTTTTCATGCACGTAACAGTCACTTGCAAAGGTGTGGAAAGAGGATGTTTTGTCCAGATACAAGCCACTGGAATGGGCCAGGAATACTCCTCAAAGACACTGACCAAGGGAAATGGGTCCAGCTGGACTGAAAAAGAAAATCTTCAAAGCTTCAGAGAAGCTAAGCACTATGGTTAAAAGAAATCCCAGGATGTAAGAGAAGGAGGAAATTCACTTTGGAGTTAAAGCAAAAGGAAGAGTGAGGGTATCCAGACTCCACTTTTAGCTCTCCCAGTGGCTTTCATTATATCTTTGTGAACATCACATCCTGCCGAGTATGATGTTGAGCAATATCCAACATGTAGTTCCCTGGTTTGTGCTTACGCCCCATCTATCTATAGAATATCTTAACCCTTGCCTTCTGCTTCAATCATAAACTCCTTGGGGCACGGTCTGGCTTTTTTCCTTTAGCAGTTCTACAGCATCTGGCACACAATGGTCCACAGCTTAGCACCCCCTTGGCACTGTACGAATTCAAACCAGCCCCTGTGATAAATAGCACTGCAGCAAAACAACAGAGCTTAGGATCTAAATTTTCCTCACCGTGCTGCAGATCCTGGCCACTAAACTGGAAAAAGAAATGGTGGAGCCCATCTGCTAGTGGGCAGTGACGTACGGATGTCAGTGGAGTTTGCTGACTGGGTAAAATGCTCCAGCATCACTTACTAGAAGTGCTGGGAGTCACAGCGTTCACAGACTACAAAGACATAGTAGATCATGCTGCTGTCCTCACTGCAGTCCCTCCCAGATGCTCCCTCTGATCTTTAGCAGTGGCATCCCTATTATTTGACTCCCAGAATTTCCAGGGCTCAGTGTGGGGCCTGCAAACAAGGCTTTGATTGGTATCATTAACATTTCTGAGGAAGCACTGCTGATTCCTGGCAATATACCCCCCCAGAGCACCTCAGCAGGGAAAGAAAATGGGACAGGATGGCATTTCGTTCTGCAGGCGTGCAAGAGAGGACAGATTGAGGCTGTTTGTGACAGAGCAGCTATAAAACGCATGGTAGGAACACACTCCAGAGCAAGAAAGTGAAAAAATTTGTCGCCCAATGAAAAAGAGAAATTCGATCAGAGTTAGCCAAAGGAATCTGTCCCACAAAGTGCTTTCCTGGGGCTGCTCAGTGCTCTCTCTGTAGTAACTGAACACCATTGGCAGGGATCTCCTCACAGTCTCTCTCTTCCTCTTCCAGGAACTATTACCCCCTTCCTGATTTCATTAGGAATTACAGTATTTATTTTGTCCTGACTGGGGAGGAGGGAGGAGAGGAAGAAGAAACACTCTGATTTTACCCACTAAGCAAAAGAAGACTTTTTTTTTCTCTCTCTCTTTTCCTCTCCACTCCCCTGAACGTTAACCCTCAAAGTTTCCTCACTTTCCTTCTCCTCCTCCAGTTAGCAATGGCCGTGGTTGCAGTCTGGGCTAGGGGTACACTGTAAACCCCAGCATACACAGAAATTCGCTCAGTCAGAATCTCAGAGCTGCTCTGTTTTACTGCTTGTTCTGCTGTAAGACCTGGGATAGGTTTTAATACCACACCAGTGTCCCCAAGACTCAATAAAAAGAGGAGGACAAACTTTATCCAAGTTTTTTCCCTTGGCTTCAATGGATGGCCAATGTCTAATATTTCCATTTTGCACAGAGACCAATTTCTGTGCAAAGCATGCAAAAATTGTTATGTTCAATATTTTTAATGATAGCAATGTATGGCCATGTTGTGCAAGGGAAAATGGTGCACAGAAGGAGGCAAGAGAAAAACAAAAGCCTGAAACAGGTGCTCAGTGCCAGCTTAAAGAAAAAGAGCAGTTTTTTCTTCTCCTCCATAAAATCCCTGTAAACTGTGATGCTGATTTTAATACCATTTTCATATTCGTAAAGGTGAGAGTCCACAAAACCCAGAATAACTCTGGATGATCACATCTGGATTTAAAGTTAGTTAATGCTTTCAGACAGGCAATTAACGCTGCAATTACTCTAATGTTAGCACATAGTCAAATATTCAGCAACAGTAGACAGAGTATTTTCAATTTTGGTTTTTCTTTTAGCATTCATGGAAAAACATGTCTTGTGATTTTCAAATATTTGACTTTTGAACATTTGTAAATATTTGAGTTGAATACATCACTTAGGAGCAAAAATAATCCTCCTGCTAACTTATGCTATAGCACTTGCCACGGGTAGATCTCGGAGTGCTTTACGAAGGAGGTGAGGAACAGGATCCTGACTTCCCAGATGGGGAAACTGAGGCCAGCAGAAGGGACACGATCGTCCCAAGTACAGGTAGGCATTAGCAGAGTCAGGAATAGAGTCATGAGTTTTGAGTGCTAGGTCTGTGTTTTACTCACTACTTTGGTATGCTGTGGCTGTCCCCTGCAACTTCACAATGAAAAGCAATTCCTCACCTGTAAGTCTCATTGTGATTCCCAGCATTTCCTCACTTCTCTCTTGAGAGAAACCCTGAAATCTCAGCTACAGATCCTGACCCACAAAGCCCCTCCTGCCAGCCTCGACTGGTTATACGCCTGAAAGCGACTTGCATCATCAGTGGCTTAATACAATTAGTAGTTTCTCTGCTGAATTGTTATATACATTTGTTAGTGTTTAATCCAAAATCGGAGCACTGGGAAGAAGGATTGAAGCTGCATGACAGCAAAGATAGCCCCATGGCTGGGCACAAAAGGGGATACTGGGGCCTGTGCATTTACCTTACTGGTCTAAATATTTGTCCAGACTTTGTGTACTGTGGTACTCAAACTGAAGGCAGGTGACTCAGGCCTAGAAACAGTTTGTTTGCACAAAGGAATGGAGCCACACAAAAGTATGATGCAAATGTGGGCTGATATCATCATCTGTGTTTGCACAAGGTAAAAAGCTCTTGACCTTTTTCATAAAAGCAAACAAACAAACATATAAATAAGTATCTCAGGAAAGACCACAAAAGTCCACTGGGCACAAAAGCTTTTGCACCAAGCATTCAAACCTGTCATCAACACA
This sequence comes from Pluvialis apricaria, assembly GCA_017639485.1. NCBI lineage: Eukaryota > Metazoa > Chordata > Aves > Charadriiformes > Charadriidae > Pluvialis > Pluvialis apricaria. The sequence continues at coordinate 64,576,366 of CM030011.1, read as the reverse complement.
AGTCCTCCCAGAGACCTATTGTGTGTGCGTGTGTATTTGGTTGCTTAGACAATAAAGGACAGATTTCCTGGCGCTTACATAGAGGGGTAATGCTGAGCTATGCTAATCGGCATCATCTGGTGAGCCTACCCTCCCTAGCCATTTGAATGAAATCCCAGCGGATTCGCCAAGTGCTGTCCTCCATGCGGAACAGTCTGGTTTCAAACTGGTCGCCTTGCTGCAGCCCAAATTCTGGTTGGCAGCCAGTTGTAGATCTTGCCAAGAATCCTCTCTTCCTTCAGTGCATTTTTCCCTAGCTCTAAAATGAAAATCTCAGGAGGGGAGGACAGTGGATTATTTGCATCAGGACTGGGCAAAATGTTTCACGTCCTTTGCTAACTGCACTTCAGCAGTGGGATAGGACTGTAGTTTGCAATGAGCAGGGCTTGAAGCATCACGTACTGTTGCCCTGTTTTTAAGGCAGGTATAGAAAGTGATTCTTGCTTGTTGCACAGGCAGCAGAAGAAGCTGCAGCTTCCTGCTAGCTGTAAAATACTTCTTTCCTTCTGGATGTGTTAAAGAGTGTCCCAGCTTCTCAGTGCATACGAGTGGCCCGTACTGAGCTGCATAACACCCTTATGTTCACAGGAGAGACTAGTAATAAGGCACAAGGCCTTAATTAACCACTTGTCGGATGTTAGAGTTAATTCCCTTGCAAGGCAGTTACGTGAAACCCAGACCTTCTGGGATCAGTAAGCAACAATTAGTCCTTCTTCCCCAGAGGGATGGTTGTATTTTGCCAGCCTGGCCTGCCGACATCTGTTTGAGACCAATCTCCAGCTTCTGGGAAGGCCAAAACGGAGGGTATGTGTAGGAGAGCTTGTCTCCCCTCTCATGCTCCTCTGTGAGCAGAGGGAATGCAGCATGTGCCGTGGGGGCTCATCACAGCACGTCTGAGAGGAGCCGGCAAATGCACATGGATGGCATCTGCTCCCTCCCCTTTCCTCCTTTGTGCTCCTTCCTCTTCGCTCCGGGCAGAATTCGTATCTCCATTCTCTTCCATTTTCCTGCTGGAAGCTGCTGGCTTATGCGCGGGGCGAAGCCCTCTGGGATGAGGACAGCTGCCCGGTTGCCGGGACAGTGGGAGCGTGCTCCACAAGTGAGACTGCTGAGCATTGCGCTGATCTAAATCCCAGGGATAAATAATACTTTCATGCATCGAGAAGACAAAGAATGAAGCAAACCAAGGCTGCAAACCGAGGCTGCACTGTTACCACACCTCGTGAGAAGCATTGTCCTAAAAGTTCCCACTTTGTCAACAGTAGATAACAAGGACTGGGCTGCAGACATGCAAGACTTACGTCCCCATCTCTTGCCATGCTCCTGCAGATGTATGAATAAACTGTGCAGGAGCCATGGCAAGCCTGGTGATATTTCACTGTGTTTTGAGTACACCTTTGTCGTTTCTCTAATCACAAAAGTTATGTGGGCAGCAACACAGGAAAACTTTGTGTAATTACAGACAGTGCTGGGGTTTATCAAGCTTCCTGTGACACACAGACACACACGCAAGTACAGGCTGAGTTTGCCACTGCCTTGCCCCCCAAAATGTGATGGCAAATTGCAAAGGCAGAAGCCAGGTGCCAAATAAGGTCCATCTGCTCTGGGGTAGGCAAAGTGACAAGATGGGGTGGGTGAAAAGCTAGAATTTCTAGGGCTCCCCTCCTCTGGGCAGCTGAAGGGCTGGGAGGGGATGCCTGTAGGACAGCAGGCTGACAGTTTTGCCAGTGATGAGAGGGAGAAGATCTCCCAGGCTAGGCTGGGACAGAGACAGGTGGGGACACACCAGCACTAAAAGCCCTCTTTGCTTCCCCAGAGTGTGGGGCTCAGGTTTGCCAAAGCCACGTCACTCAACCCTTTCCCACCCCAGGGGCAGTATTCAGGGTTGTGCACACAGTGACTTTCTGTTGTGCCACCTGGTGAACCAAATTGGCATGAGGCAGCAAGGGAACCACTGCACCGGTAAAAGGGACAAGTAAGGACTTTGGAGGGTTGTAACCTGCAGTCCTGGGCTGACCTAAGAGTCTGGAAAGAGCCTTCATGCTTCAAGAGCTGCCTTGAGGCAACAGGTCACCTTCACAAGTGCTAAAACCTCTCCCAGCTCCAGCACAGAGCCGCGCCAAGTCAGCTTTGAAACAAATGAGCGACAGAAACAGACGTTTCCCGCTCGACCCCAGAGAGAAACTCCTCTTAGCCATCAAGTGGAAAAACACTGGCTTGCCTTTCACCTGAATCTCGGAAATCAATCTGAGAATTGCAGCAGAACTGGGTGTATCCCTTTGTTTTCTTTTTTTAACTTGTGTCACTGAATAATGCCAACTTTTCCCTCAGAGGGGGGAACCCTTCAAATCAAAATGAAGGATGCAAATCTCCTGGCAATGGGTGCCAAGCCCTCTTTTCCAGAATCCTTCCAAGGGGTGACATGAGGGAGAAAGTGAATGAGAAGCAGATGGCAGGAGATGTGTCCCAGAGGAACGATGGATATTTCTGCTGTGACCCACCAGGGAAAGGTTTGGAAGCGCTGACACTTTTATGGCATTCTGTTTTATTGTGCAGAGCATTTTTTTCTTGTTAGTTATATTTTGGCTTCTCTGGGCAACATATTTCTAAAGGGCAAGAAACATGTACCCTACGTGCCCATCTGCAGCAACAGAGGCACAGCTGGCAAGGACTGAGCTGGACATTACCTGGCCTAAACCTCTCTCAACCCAGAAAATATCAGTCTTATGCTGGAAAAAACACCAAAATGAAGGTCCAAGATGCTCCATTTTCACAGCACTGGCATGTCTATGATAAAAGACTGGCATGGCGACATGCTGCCTGCAGTCTTGCTCCTCTAATAGAGGCAAGACAGAACGGGTAACCATGTTCTTGTTGAACACCAGCAGATCATCCTTTCATCATCGGATGTGGAATTTACCTCAGTTTCCTCTCTAACTGGTTTTGTGGCCCTTCATGAACCAAAAGTCACTTCCTACACATTTGCAAAAGATTCCCAGGACTTCAACTTCTTCCTTATGCCTTTTCTTAGCCCACCCCAAGGACAGCCCTAAGCCATTTATCTGAAGACATCCAATAAGAAGTTGTCCTCCTATTCTTCAGACAGTAGGAAAAAAAAAGAAACAAAACCAAAACCACATATATCTTTGGCCTCTCTTCCCTTAATCCCTTTTAGTGCAACCTACAACCCTTATATCTGAACTAGAAGTCCCTGGATGACTGTGAAGCAGGGTGGGGATATTCTTTACCTGAAGCCACGAATGCTATTAAAACCCAACATAGGATATAGATGTCAGAGGTGCAGACGCAAGAAGAGAGCTGTGCAAAAAAGCCCTCAGATTTAGGGTGCAGAGCACCCTGGGAATGCAACACAGCAGTAAAGAGGTCAGGCAGAGGAAGAGTCTTGGCGTACCCCTCACAGCCGGCATCTGCCAGTGGCTTTTCTAATTCATCAAAATAGCCAGATGAAAGCCAGGGACTAACCTCACTGTACGTGGAGATTTAACAGCTCTCTGAAGAGAATGAAATAAACACAACTGCTGCCTTTCAAAGCTGTTCTGGTTTTTCTCCTTACAAAGATGATAAGGCTTCCAGGATACCGGAAGGGATCCTTACCTCCCCATGTCTTTCAAATACAAAGAGTTTCCCATAACACAGACAACTGGATAAAGGGTAGAAGGACAGGCTAACTTTCTAGTCATCCTTTCTGCCCACAGGATATTTTGGCTTGGCTGCACAGCCCGGTAGGATCCTGCATAGTTTCCATCTAGGTGAATGTGGAGATACTAGCAAGGAGCTCAATCCTTTTTCCGTTGTCATTAGCAGCTGCCAAGCTCAAGCAACATGGACATGCTACCCAAATCCTCTGGTGCTGTGCGGGAGACAAATTCTCTGGGAAGGACCCTTCAGGATACCTGTTGTTGCAGGCAACACCCCACTGAGAAACTGTGGATCTGGATGAACATCGCATTCTCAGGGGACAAACTCACAAAGAGCCAGGTACAGAGCAAGTGCATCAGGAATGCGTGTCTGTCAAGAGCATTGAACCATCTGCTTTTCTCAGTACTCAAATGATGAGTCTGTATCTCATGACTCTTTTTTCATGAGAGCTGTCACCAGTGGTTTAGAGCAGTATTTTAACCAAGTTGTGCAAAAGAGAAGAAGAAAAAGCCAACAAAGTTTCCCCCACTGCCCAGTTGCAAAATGTTTCCACTCTCAGGTTCCAACTTGCTGAATACAGACATCAGGTTTCTATGGTTTTAAAACTAAATTGACTCTGGAATAAAGCAGAGCCAGTTGCAGAGGCTTCATGTGGGCACCTGATAGACCTACTGAGGCCTTCTCCAACCTGCAGTCCATGCTGCTTTCCTCCTAAGTCACTGAAGGCAGATCTAAGTCTGGGGCTCTTCCCTTTCTACCCTGGTGACCCAGAGGCTTTCTAACATGAAATTCTTGTCACCAAGGACAGGCAGCCCTCATTAACATTTATCTTTACTGCTGCTGCTTCTTGTTTCTATGGCATCTTAGCCTTGTTCAAGGCCTTCCCAAGAGCTATCAGAAAGGCACCTTGGTATCTTTTGAGCACAACCATAATAAATAAGATCTGTAAATAAATAGTCTTGAGGGCTGAACTGTGGCCACCAGTTAGTTACTGTAGGGTCAACCAGTTATATTTTCTATTATTATCTTTGACAAAGAACACAACCATGAACACACTGCTTTTGTGTTGGCTTCCTGCGTGGGGGCTTTAGTGCTTTATGAGGAAGAACACCGTGAACTTTGAAAAAAGATATAGATATAGCAAAACAAGCTTGTGGGATACAGTTTGGACCTTTCCAATCTCACCACCATTCCTTTTCAGAGGAGCAATGTTACTGCCCTGATTGAACACGAAATCCAGCCCCCAAGAGCCAAGTAGCATAAAACAAATACTGAAATTGCACAACATGAAAAATACAGAATTATACAGCAACCAGGATGTGAACATGGGGGGAAAAGTGCCAGAGGATATGTATCTCTAGTCCATTAAATATAGCTTATTTGAAAGTATTTTACATTTTATTAAAGTAAAGCAGACAGGATATAAGCACTATAAACTTTCCCCTCAAAGTGAGCGTTGCTGGCATTCCACTTGCTTAAATTATTACTTTTTCAAGGGCTGATTAATCCTTGCCCCTCTTAGTTAAGAGCGGAAATTGTATGTTGGGTGTTTTACTTCCCAGGCCAAAGCAAAACGATGCTTCTGCAAGACTAGCTCAGTCTTTCACTGCTTTTTTTTTCCTTTGGGAATCTATCTCTGTGCTCCTGGCACATGATTACATTTTCTTTCATGGGCAATATCTCTTGCTTGAAATCTCTTCTGACAAGTCATATTTTGTGTGAGACGCATGATTAAAGAGAGCAGCGTTTACATTTTACTAGGGAAAGTTAATTGCAACTTACTTGTCTCCAACGGACTCGTGGAAGAAAAATTCCCTTAAAGAGGAATTTGCAATTTTAGATGAAAAATGAACAGGTCAACAAGCAGAAAAGATAGAATAGCAAGGAATATGAGTATTTTTTCATTAGGAAATGCCATTTTGTCAAAATAGACAGGCTTTGCTGGAATATGTTTTCAGCAAGAGTAAATCATTCTGAAATTAGACTTTCATTTGGACTTCCTTTGAGTATTTCATGGAGTTTGTAATTTACTTGAATTACTTTTTTACAAGCTAAAGCATTTAAATAGTGCTAACACTACTTTCTAAGCCATTTGTATGTCTTTATATAGAATGTGTAATATTGCATTTGGATTATACCAAAATAGAAGATTCCCACATAGTTACTTCGATATTTCAGAAATCAAGAAATTGCAGAAGTTGCATTCCAAAAATCATCTGAGGTTTTAAACATTTGCATCAATCCAGGCTAATTTATTTAAATCCTCTCTGGAAGTCTGACAGGATGGGAAATGCATTCTTGACAGCTTTACCTGCAAAGTTCAGCTCAATATTCATACTGAACCTGGACCAAACTAACGCATTATTCCTGCTCCAGACCCTAGTTTGGTCTTTATGTCCCATCATTGCATCCTATGGCATTCTTGAAAGCTCTTCAGCTGAGTTCTTCACAGAAGCAAAAACCTACCACTGGTCACTGCTGCACTGATAAGATTTTTCTCCTATAGGCTGACACTTTGGGCTCCTTTTCCTCTTTACCAATAAACCTCTCAAAGTGAAAAGTATTGGAGGGTGAAGTCCACCTTCACATCCACTCCTTGCTGGCACAGACACTGAGGCTTGGGTTTGGACATCAGGTGGAGGGTGTAGGTATGGGGACAGGCAGAGGGAAAGAGGTGCAGAAGGAGGGAGGGGGAGGAAAGGAGAGACGTCAGTTCCTCTCTCCTGAAGTCCTGAGCCATGTTTTGTGAGGCTAGCAGGACTGGGGCACCACAGCCAAGTTACTCTCTGTCATTCCTGGTAAATCACATTCCTGGCCTACAAGCCAGCCACTCTCAAGATTAGTCAAAGGCAATGGCAGAAAAGTGCATATTAGCTACTGTACCTCAGTGTAGTCACCACAGTTTTTAATTTGGGCGTTTTAAGACTCCAGGGGGCCACCAGAATGAGTTCTATTGGATAACTCTGAGTTTAAAAAAAAAAAAAAAAAAAAAAATATAGATCCTTTTCCCCTTCTCCTTTGCTGTCTGCAGGGCAGGTGCAAGCTGACAGCTCCATGACTATAAATTGCTGCTGGAGCCATTGAAGCCTTCTCTTCAAACCAGATGCTCCTCTTTTCTGCATGAGTAGCAGAACACGTGCCCTGACCGTCTCCAGCTATTTTTAAAAGATGGATTTCTTCATTGCTTGTTTATAGCTTTATGTGTTGAAAAAAAACAGATTTAACTTAAAAGAGGGAAAAAACGTCTGTGAGGCAACCTGCATCCTTTGGAGGCACTGGAGAGATCTGGAGAGTTAAAAAATATCTGGTTTGTTCCATAAAACCATAAAGCCAAATTAAAGAATTAGAAATAAAAAAAAAATCCTAGGGAGACTTTTGAGTTAAAAGTAAAGAAGAATGCTAACAGAAAAGAAGCTACCCCAGTAAAAAGTTTCAGGCCATTTTCCTGCAGCTGCAATTTTCCTAACAAGCGTCACGTCACGTGCTCGTCAGCTATGTAGGAGCTCAGTCCTTCCCAGGTCACCCAAGGATAATGTCCTGAGACTTTGGACTCCGTTTTAAGAAACCATTTCACAGGCACCATCCTTCCTACCGCAGACTCATTCCTCCAGCTTGCCTGTGAAGATGCCCCAAGTTTTGCATCTGTAAGGAAGAAAATGAAAACCAGAGGAAGCCCCCATCAATGGCCTGTCATGAATGCAGGAGCTGTGATGCAAACAGCAGCTCCCCAATGAAAGAATGACAAAAATATGGTTCTCAGAGCTGGAGAACTTCCTGTTGCTTTTTAGTTCACCCACTGAAGAGGGAGGAAATATGTGACACTGCAATATAATTATTCTTTTTCCACTGTCAGGGACCCAGGACAACCGCATTACTCATCCAGAGCCATAAGCAAGCTGCACAGGTCCTCCCAAAACAAGTGGCAATAAAACTTTGCTCCTCACCATGCCATTTCCAGAGTTGATGACACATCTTTGTTTGCTTCCATTCAGATTTATGTGGGCTTCCTAGGCCTCTCTTCCCTTTCTTTGATGTTGATCACAGACAAAATGATGTCACTCTTGGCCAGAAGCTGGCACCAGGCACGAGTGCAATAGTAAGTGAATTTTATCGGTAATTAATGACTTGCTGGCAGTGGATGGTTGGCCCTGGGAACCCCTTTGCCCAGGCCTGTGGCCAGGCTGGAGAAAGCAAGAACTTGTGCCCAGCCAAATTGTACTTCATTCACTTGTCTCTTTCCTATCCAGTCCCATGTTGCCACCTGTCTTCCTGATCAGTCCTGTTCAGCCCTATGCCCCTCCGACACATAAGAGTACAACACTTCAGTCCTCTGCATGCCCACTGTTTCACAGTGCCAGGTACCTGAGCCACTCTATAGGCTCATGCCTACCATTCTGATAAGATAGGTAAAATAGATTATTTTAGAATCAGCCAAAATCTGGAAATATTGTGGATGTTCAGATCAATCGAATGCAACTGCCAGTATATAACTGCTCGCCACCATCAGGTTCTGTATTAACATTTGTTATTTCAAGATTTACTAAGAAATCTGTTATAGTACCTGGTATAAACCTTTTGAAAAGCTGTGAGCTTCCTTCTGTTAGTGGTATAGAGGCGATCTCAGCATTACAGTGACACAAATGAACTTTAATTGGTCCTTGCTCCTGCACCCAGCTTTGACTGCCTGGGCACTTGCCCAAAAGTTTGCCCTTGAAAATAAGAATAAAAAGGAACAGTCCTGGGCGCTGCTTTGTCCTACTGGGGTGCTCAGTGGCACAGTGGAGAGGCCCCATGAGTGTGCAGCAAAGTGCATGTTCTGCACGCAGAGGTGTCCCCTCCGCCTCCTGCAGTCATGGCAGCAGATTTAAGTCCGCACCAAACCATCGCTGTTCACCAGCTTTGGGCCTGAGTTTCAGTTGCTTCAGCTTGCTGGATGGGGTCCAAGAGCTTGTCACACTGCCACAGCTCTGCTGGGGAAGTTGCATGTCTTTCCCTGTGCCAGCTTTATCTGAAAGCTTTTTTTTCTGTATATATTTGCAGTGATTTCAGAAGTAAATGACGGGGAGGCGCAGGAGTTGGAGTACTTGCATGCTGTGTGCGGGATCGGTGGATAAAAAGCGTGTGAAGGAAGTGAGTTATCCACCCACATGCAATCAAGGCAGGGATTTGATTTCATTGCTTTTTTTCTTTTTTTCTTTTCTTTATTTTCCTCCAGCCTAGGACTTGCTGTCACAATGAAACATTTTTGCACTGGCTTGATCTCCAAGTCCCCCTATCTCCTCCTCTGTGTGTGTCCATGCGGCTGGGTCCCTTGAATGTTTATTCTGTTTCAGAGAAGTGCAATGATTTCTGGGCAGGATGTCCAAAGATAAATCTGGCTTGTGGCGAGAGTTAAAAAGATTACAGTAAGGCCTTGTTTACAAAAGAGAAAGATCAGCTGCTGTTCTTGGAGTTTGTTTAAAAATTCTTTTTTTAACCATCCTTCTTTGTGTTTAGGCTTGTTTCCCTTGTTAAATAAATAACCGGTAAGGTCTCCATTGATCACCTCCATCCTGTGTGCGTGCATGAGCAGAGGAGAGAGGGAGACGATTTCGTACCTGGTAGTTGACTTTCTGGAGAGGGCAGAAAATTTCTAGGGAAATGTTGTTAAGCATGGGGAAGTGGCAGAGTTAAATGCAGTCTGGAGCTGACTAATGAGGCTTAGCTGTAAACAGGTGAGAGAAGGGTCACTTACGATAAGTAATATACTAATGAGGATATTCACACCCTATACACATCTAAATTTTTCATCTTTCTGCGTCGGGATCTTCCAGAAGGTGGCCTGAGCAGCAACAGCTAATGACCTGACCTGCCTATGGAGCCGTCTGCCTCCTTCCCACAACAACAGCTCCAGGACTGGACCACCAGAACAGCAGCAAGGTCTCTGGTACGTAAAACAGCCTGGTCAAACACAAGGGCCTTCCCAGACTTTTCAGCCTTGTCACCCTGAAGGGCTGATGAAGCCTCTCAGAGAAAATAGGGATGAAGAGGAAGCTAATGCTGACCTCTGTTGACAAATTAATAGAAGAAAAATTCAAAGGCAGCTTCTGGCTCAATCACTCCTTAGTCTGTAGGTCACTTCCCAGTGTAACCTTCCATCCTCCTGCACGCTTGTCCTTCCCTAGCTTCACGCTTTGCAGAGACCGACAGCAATGCCTGGTGCTTCTCCAGCTCGCACAGAGCGCTCACCAGTGTTGCCTCCATAAGCACACAAGCACAGCTCTCCCGTTCGTTGCCCTGGCTGTATGGTGAGGACAGTCACGTTCTGAGGTTCGGTCCACTTCTTCAGGACCACCCTGAAATGCAGCATATAGGACCATGTGTCCCTCCTCAACGGTGGAAGCCATTTTCTTACAACACACTAAGAAGCTGTCTGTGAACTCAGGCAGCTAGATCTGTGATTTTATGTAGGAGAGAACAAACTGAATCACAGTACAACCCTGTTTGGGGAGAAAAAACAATGCTTTGCTTAGCTTGGGTTTCCTAAAATAAGATAAAAGCAAGGGACAAGGGAGAAGGTGAGTAGAATTTATTTTATGAGCACAGCATGAATGCATTTGAAGGTGAAGTAGGTGTTGTTTTTCAAGAAGGCAGTGATGCGTTTCAAGACCTTGAAGGCTGGTTCGTTGTTAGCGCCATAATTAACTGCAGAGACCTGAATGCATTCATCAGTGTATATGACCTCTTTACCCATGCTCACCGGGAAAAAATAAGCAACAGGGTGCAGGTACTAAATGAAACAGAAGCTGCCAACATGCAAATTCCTCCCTGGAATGAGCACTCCATCTACAAAGGAGGACTTCATTCTGCAGTGTCCCTCCTAAAAAAAAAAGAATTGCAAAATAGAGACAATTCTACATGAAGCTGACTTGCACTACATTTTTTGCAAGCTAAGAAAAAGATCTGGAAAAAATGGGAAGCCCTTTTAAAAAATCATCTGGTCACATAACAAAACAAGGTCTTTAGGGCTGACAGTTTAAACCATGAGATGGTCAAGACCTTCTTTCATTTTGAGTTAATAATTTGTTCAATCAACCAATTACTCAGTCATTCAGTGCCTCCAACAGTTATATACATTTTAAATTTATACAGATAATTGTAGCAGCTTCAAGTTGAGGAAACAGAACAATGGTCAAATATCTTGCCATCCATTCCTCATGTAGCCTACTGACAATCTTTTATCCTGTTCTATAATGTCCTTGTAATGGCAAAGTGGTCAAATCAAGACATGCCTGAACTGCTACTTTAGGGTCATGGCACTTCAGACCAAGTTTAACACCAACAAAAATGACATTTTCCCAGGAAGCCTAATTCCATTCCTGTTTCCCATGCTGCCAGATCTGAATCTTCGCAAAGGCTTTAGAAGGACTGATTTTTTGCCTTGTACCAGCCCTTCACCTGGGGTTAACATCAACCCCTAGATCCCCTCACTTAGTGCCAGCAGTGACCAATCAGTCCCCTATTTGTGATCTCCTTTCAAAGTATTGCCAGTTTTTTGCAAAATTTTTCGTGAGGTCCTTTAGAAATATGGTAGCCCAGGTTTTCAAGCTCCCCTCCATGCCTTTTCCCTATGGGTTAGGACAAGCACGGTAGGTAGGCAGAGATGCTTGGAGCACTTTCTAGTTTTCTATCTCTAATGGCACCATAATGAAGCTGACAGAACCGTTAGGATTAATTTAGTGGTGGAATTAAGCATCTGGACAAAAATTGGATATGATGGATTTTCCCCATTAAGGTTTTTGGTCTGAGCCCAAGATAAATGATTATCAGTGTAATTACAGGGTGATTATGCTAAGTTAATTAATGGTATGTAGCTTTATTTACAACATATTCTCTTTCCTCAAAGATTCAAAGGGCTCCTTCCCCTCCCGGTCCTCTTCTCCTTTAGCAGTATATTTCTGCACAGACACTGGGATGCTCTGGAGGATTTAATCAGCTGCTTACTTACAGAAGCTATAAAGAGATGTATTGACCTGAGGACTCACTCGTCTGGCCTCTGGTCTGGAAACCAGTGGGGCTGTATCTGCTCAGAGTGCCTGAGGATGTGGCCCTGAGGTATTTCTCATGGTTCAGAGCTGATCAGCATATGGAGCTCAATGCAGCTGCAGTGCTGATGGGGAAAGAGATATGTCATGACCCAGGCCCTCTCTGCTTTTCATAGGAGAGAGCATGGATAGTCCCAGGCTGACAGAGAAGACGTGAAGGTAGCATGTAATGAAGATGCCCTGTTCCCCAGTAAATCTGTTCTTTTGTATAAACATGTAGAGGGAATAAACCAGACACACACGAGCCAAAGTGCTCAAGAGGGAAGAAAAAGAAGAAGCAAAATCAAAAAACAAATCAACCAACAAAACCCAGCTGCAGTCATGTTTGAAAACCCTCTGGGTATTCAGGCCAGCAATGTCAGGCAAATTAAGTTTGAAAGACAGTCACTTGCTTCTCTCATGCCTGCCTCTTCCCTGCAAAGGGTTTCCTACCCACCAGAAAATCATACACAAAAGGAGGGTTGAGAAGGCAAAAGGCATGTATGTGCTTTCACCCTTGGGAAGGCACCTCTTATACAGATACAACAGGGCTCAGAGGAGGTACCAAGACCTCCATGTGTCTCCCATCACTACAGGGTGAAATTTGGGGTGCCTGTTCCCACTGTGTACTTGGGGAGGAGACCAGAGACTGGGCTGCGCAGGTAAGCTCTTAACCATGTAGCAGTCTCAGACTGTTCATTTCAGGACAGACAATGCAGAGGGGTGAGAAAGGGCCTCTCCTGTAAAGCACTCTTCTTGCCCCTTTATTTTGAGGGCTCGTATCACTAACACAAGTACCCAGCTTGTACTTTCAGGGTCTGCCACATAAGAACAGGAGCTCCGAGCCTGACCTTTCTTAGGCACTGATTTATCCTCCTGCAGGTCATGGTGGATCTCTTGCCTCATTTCAGATCCTAATGATAAAAAGCAGTCAAATACATACATAAATAATTACTTCATTTTGCTAAGGAGACAAGACTTACGTGAGTGAACAGTGTCCCCTTCGATCAACTATTAAAGACATTGAACAGCTAAAAGTGGTAAGCAGAGGTCTCAAAACACTTCAAGCTGAATGCCAATAGGTGACCCATTAGAGAAGAGATACTTAGTCAATGCTGAGATATGTAAGCGTAACACTGCATTATGCATCAGAAAAGTCACTTGCACAAACAGTGTTCAAGTTTGCGAAAGAGATTATATCATGAGTCATGACTTCTTCACCATGCATATTTCCTGGTATCTAATAGGGGAGGTTGGCAGCCTGTAGTTACTTAGCTGTTATGGAAAAACAAGCATCAGATAAAAAGTATTAAAAATAAACCTTGCTGGAGGTTCATCAAAGGAATTTCTACCTTAAAAAGGCCACTGAGGTGATTTCAGGCCTTCGGTCATCCCAGTGCATCATGCTTCCCTAGCAAAGGTGTCAGGCTTCCTCCTTTATCTAGAAAGTCTCTTCATAGCTTGTTACCTTTGGGCTGCTTCTTTGCAAACCCTTTCTGTCAGCTGTGCCCAAAGCAAGCCAGCTCCCACTTTAAATGGATGGGGATATTGCCATCTTGAGCTACTCTTCCTCCTCCTTCATTAATTGCTTCTGAAAATCTTGGCCTAAGTGACTTGCCTGCATCTGTGGCAAAACTGGAAGAGAGTCCCGGAGGTCCCATCCAAATGCCTGCCCTATAAAATCATGCTTCCTCTATGAAGGTCAACAAATCCCTTTCCTGTGCTCCAGAAATGATGGGGTATTCCATGAGCCTTTGTATTGCCCAGCAACCCAGGTCCATTAGGAAAAAATTTTTATTAAAATTATAATCCTGAATCTAGTTCAGGCACGAAGCTGCAGTGCCTCTGTCAGCCACTCAGCTCCCTCATGAACATGATATCTGACTTCCCTGTTAGGGCACTGTTCGCTCTCTAGCCTGCAGACATTCACCCATGCCTGATTCCTCCTGTCCTTGGGAAACATCCAGGTTTCCCCTGCAGAGCGAAGGGAAAGCACAGCCCAGAGGCAAGGGAGATATGATGTATCCTGCTCTACATCCTTTCCTGGATGGAAAGACCTCGAAGGCCTCTAGCTGCTGGGAACATGCAGGGGGAATTACACCTCTTGTCACCTTGGATTTGGGTCAGAACAGCAAGCATGTGACTCTTCCAGAGATTACTGGAGATTGTGTCCAGTGGTGACGAACACAAGGAAGGAGCACAAATCTCTAAGCCAGGAACCGTGGCATTAAAGCTGAAGGATTTGATGTGTGAAGAAAAGGGCAGACGTTCACAAACATATCCCAGACAATGCAAATCCTGTATCTTAAGTGTCCCTAACCCAGGCCAGGAGAAAAGAAGCAGTTCTCTGCTTAGTATACAGAAGCAGAGCTCTGTGTCACTCAGAGGAACTAACCCATCTCCAGTATATGAGTCTCTGGCTTGATTTTGTGTATTCAATTCAGACACCCTGAGTGAGGTCTGTTGTGCTGTACTGTTCCTGTCTCACAGTGAGCATCCAGAAACCGCTACAGCTAATGACCAAGGGGCACAACACAAGGGCAGAGGACAAGCGGAGCTGGTGTGGGCAGGTGAACTGGAACCCCCAGGGCTTTGGACGGAGAACCGTGATTTGTGCAATATTTATTTGGATGCGTCGGATTCCTGCACAGTGGATGATGGAGATATTGGCAGAAAAAAACCCCATAGTATCTATCGAAGGACTGTGTGAGTTATACCACCTCTATGGATAGCCAGATATATATCTAATATCGAGCATAACTCTTGGATGATGACAACTGTTGAGCCAGCTCTGGAGCAAATGGCAAGGTCTCTCAGGTTCCTCTGGAGTCAGAGGGTGAAAGTGGACCCGTTTCTCTATAGGTGTGAAATACATAGCAGTATCATGCTGCTGCTAGACTTTTCCACTGCCTGACTTCAGGCCTCACCCTTTGCTTCCTTTCCATCTGAGCCACATAGCTGGGAAATGTTTCAGAGCACAAGACAGGTTGATGTCTTTTGTGTGCTTCAGATTTCCTTTCCAAAAATTTAGATGAAATAATGAAATAACCCCCTTTTCCAAGAATCAAGTCCCAAGAAGGCAAAGAAGGCCAAACATTTCTTAAACATATTTGCCGGATCTCTCTATGCTCTATGGGGAAACTATAAAAATTTTAATGGTACATAATATTTTGATTTGTATTCACCTGGATGTTTGTACTAATCAGGAGAATTACTACAGCACACCTTTAAAACCTTGAAGAACCTGGCTAGATATGTGCATAAGTAAGCACAAGTGATAAATATACCGATTTTATCTATGCCTTTTTCAGTTTTCAATGAATGCCTCTGCAATTCATTGCCGCTGGCATGTGATATTTCAGATATCTCCCTTGTCCCTGGGCTGAAATGGCACATGTGTCCGGAGGCTGGAAAGGCAGGCTGTCTAGTTTCAGTTGAGGTTAGACCTTAAGGTTTGGACCTAAGGGGCTTCTTAACAGCAGGTTTACTAAGGGGCTAGGATTTGAAGTTATTTGCCCTGTTTCCAGACTGTCGATCTCACCAATGAACAGTCCTTTCTCTCCCAGGGCTCAGGAGCATAATTATTACCAAGGCTCAAATTATCATGCGTCAATAGAGCCATGGTGATGAACCGCATGAGCACTGCTAGGATCAGAGAAATTAGGACTGGAATGGACCTCAGGAGGTCACTACAGCCAGCATTCTTCAGTCTGTGGTCCATGGTCTGGTAGGCATCAGGCAGTAGCCAGGAAACTTTGCAACAACTTAATTTTCCAGCGTATACACTCATTTCCACATGTGGGAGCAAGCAAGGAAGTCGTGGAGGGGGGGAGGGATGACGATAATAACATGGTTCAGTTTGCAGTAGGCTGGAAGTGCAATCTATTGTAGAAACATTGCATTAGGTGAACTGTAGTTCCTCCCGGATCAGAAAGGTGAAGTCATCCTTGGATGAATTGGGAGAGGGGAAGCAAGGGCTGAGGAACACCAGTTGAGTCCAATCCCCTGTCCTAAGGCAGGATTCAGCTCTATTAAACCATTTCTGCCAAATACTTTTCTAACTTCTTCTTAGAAATTTCTAATAACGCAGATTCCACCCCTTCCCTAGGCAATGTATTCCAGTATTTAACTATTCTGACTGTGAAAAAGTGTTTCCTGATGTCTAACCTGACTCTTTCTCAGTGCAATTTAATCCCATTACTTCTTGTCCAATCCATAGGAGACCCAGAAAGCAATTTATTCCCTTTCTTAGCCCCAGGCAGCACAAGGTAAAACATGTTAGCATAAACCTCACTAAAAAGTGTACAATGTGCAGTGTAGAGAAGCTCAGAGTACTCAGCCATGGGAAATCTGTGTTGTTGTTGGGAACACAAAACAACATCCTTATCCTCCTCACCAAAGAGAATATACTTGGTTCTTGATAAAGAGGGGTAAGCTGCAAGTCCCAAGACATCCTTGACCTAACCCCTGAAATCTTCCTTAGGGGAAAAGAAACCACCTACTTGTCCCCAAAATGGCCTGCATTAAAAAAAGTACTGAAAGCAGGGTGTCCCCAAGAGGATCTCACTGTCTCTAGAGTACTCTTATTCCTCCTTTGCTGTGCCAAGGACTCGGGACAACCAACAAAAAGAAAAAAAAAAAGGTTAAGAAAGGAACCTTTGTGGGCAGCTGTTAAAAGAAGGTTGAACACTTTTATTTATTTATTTTTCTATGGGGGAACATTGATGGGAAGAGAGAACAACAAAGAATTGCTTTTGGTGTAGTCCAAAATCTCCCTGCTGACAGGTTGGCCCCACCCTCCCCTCTCCAGCTCACAAGCACTCTTTTCAAAGAGAATCATCTGGCCCATAAATTCCAATTTATGGTAATTTAAGAAAACAAATGACCAACTCCAGCCTTTGACAGTGTTTAGGAAAGGCAGGATTAAGCACAGTGATTAAAAAAAGAAAAGCCTTTCCTTGCTGCTCGACTTTGCAGGTGGGATTTCCTCCAATCCTCCCAGTTTTGTGGCTTCACTATCCAGAGCCTTCAAGAGATTAAACTGGCACAGCTCAGGGGTTTGAAAATGCTATGTGGGCGGGGGGAAGGGCAAGAGGAAATTAAGTGGCTTCTTTCTTTTCACCTTCCTTTCTCCAGTTATCTGTAGCAAGCCCTCAGAACACCTATATTTAGACTAGGATATATAAAGAGACACAGATGCACACTTGACCCAGGAACATTTCCCATTTTCTATTAAATTGACTCATTTTTAGCTTCTGTGCTACTTTCCTCAGTGATCTGGGATCTGGCCAAGGACAAAAAAAAGGGCTTTTTAGGGCCACTTACCGAATAAAGACCTTCCCTGAGACTTAATTACAAATGTGATGTTCTAATTTAGATAGGCAACGATGCTGGATTCAGCAGGGAGATGGCTCAGAAATCAGGGCCAAACACTTTGGCTTTGTGGGGCAGAAAAGTGGAAAGCATGGGGACGTTACATCCCCTTCCGCCCTCCTGGGACCACAGTCTCCTGCAAACAAGCCTGTGATCCTCTTATACAGGGGAAAGCTCCACTGGAGGGCAAGCTGGATTCTTTATCCCTACTCCTCTTTTTGGGAGGCCAGACATTTACTCCTCAAATGGTCAGAAACCCTCCCCTTCTTTCCAGTTTTAGTTTATTCCTGGCCACATTCATCTTTGTTTCTTCTGGTATGAAACATGTTTACTTCAACTTAAGTACCTCTTCCCCCTTTCTGGCATCTTACTGTCTCCAACATCAGTGTAGTCACAGAAAGTTAAGCCATCCTTTTTTGACCCTTTTCTTCCTACAAAAAGCAAGGAAAGTTCCCTGCCTTCTCTTATGAAACAGGGTTTCCAATGCCCTTTTTCTTCCCAGAGTCCTGCCATTTTATTCCTGTGCTAATGTCAGTGTTCAATGTGTACAGAAATAAGATGCAAGTCTGGTAATGAAACAGAAGCTCTGGCTACAGGTACTGAAGGCCATAACATTAAGGCTGAGGTACCCTGGATGACCTGGCTGCAGGCCCTGGGGGAAAAGGTCAGAAGCAGCTTGTGGCTGTGCCCATAGTGTTTTACGTGGGTCTACACCAAGGAACGGCACCCTAAGCCTGTTGACATGCACCCTCCTGGGCTAATCTTCATGCTTCTTCCAAAGCTCCAGGGCGCAGGCAGGCAGTCCACATCTCACCTCGTCATGTTAGCAGCGAGATGGCTTCCCTAGCAAGGAAATCCCATGGAAGACCCTCTATAGACACACACAGGACAGAAGCCAGGCTGGGGATGACAAAAGCTCCTCACACCAGCCAGTGTGGCTGTGGCATCCACATGCATCCTACCCTTCCCAACCCCTTCCCCACCTCAGACACCTGCTCCTGCACTGTCACCCAAAACCTGCCACCTCCTCAAAGCCCAGGAACTTGTTCCTCTGCCAGCATTGCGTCCTAACCACTCCTGGCCTGGACTACATCCCAATTTCTGCCACAGTCTAACCTGCCTGGTTTTCAGATTATGCAGTCTCCACTTCCCAGGAAGGACCAGGCAGATTCGCTGAAGCGTGTGGGGAGCAGCAAGCTGGCCAGGGCTGCGGGAACAGGGGAGGATGCAGTCAATGTTTTTTGGTGCTGCTGTGACTAGGGTGGCGAAGGAAAGGTGTGGGCTCCTCCGAATTTAGAAAGACTAGAAAATGGTGATGATGCATGATGGAAAGTGCAATTCAGCCAAGGCTGAGCTTGGCCATAGCGGCACCCTGACATCAAGTTTCCATTATGTTCTCATCATCATTTCCAAGTACAATTGTCTTTTTCCTGGGAGAGAGGAAGTGTTAAATACATAATATTGTCATTTACCACCTGGAATTTCTGTGGGTTTTTCTGAAAACTGGAGACATGAGGAGAGATCTGCTTGCTTGCTTGCTTGCTTGCTTGCTTGCTTGCTTGCTTGCTTTTCTTTGTTTTATATCCCTTTTTAAAAAAAAATAATTTACCCTGAGGGACATATCTCTCTCCCCTCCCCTTTCACTTCCTAACTGGATCTTTTTGACCTCTCTTTTCTGAGGCATTGGTTAAGAATTTCAGATGCCCAACTTAGCCTGCCTCAATTGAGTGTATTTTCCAGAAGACAAATGTACAGCACTCTTTGAAAACCCATTTCCAGGGTTCTCTTTCTCAAAATGTCCCGCATTAATCCCTCCATAATAGAAAGAGCCAAAACCTCCAGTAACTTCAGAAAATGTTGGTCGTTATCTTTGTATAGTGAAGACAACAATCTGAGCTTTGAAACAAACAAAAAAAAGTAATTCTTTTAAAAAAAAAAAAAAAAAAAAAAGGAGAGATGCCAGCATATTTATTCCTAAACAAAACTTCTCTAGCACAACCCTGGGCTTCCCAACAAGCAGTTTTGCGAGTGAACTTTATAGTATGACATCAGTGAACAGATGGCAGGCAAAGCTGTTGGCAGGGTGATGAGAAAGCTGGCCATTTATAATGGAAAATGTCCCGATAAAGTGGAATGCGCTTATTTTATTCCATGGTAATGTTTATAAAATTCCTTTCCTGAGGCTTCTTCGAGGATCTTTTCATCATTATTGGACTATTATTAATAATAAAACATATAAAGGGAAAAATGCACATAGCAAACGACATTTTAAATGCCCCAGAGGAAAAGGGAAAGGTTTTCAGCACTGGTAGGGTTGATTGCATTGTGATGATTTGTTACAGGCTTTACAGTTACAATCCACGATGGTGTGGACATTTCTCCCAACAGGGTTAATTGTATAATAACACTCAATAACTGGCAGGCCTTCACCTTTCAAGGGAGGACACTGGAGTGTGAAGGCATGCACAGATGCTGCCAAATTTATGTACCTTGAGAATCTCTGAATACTGACGTGCCTCAAGTCTTTCAAAGGCAGACTTTCAGCTGGATGCAATTCAGGATGGGTCCATTATGTAAGCGGTGGGGAACAAAGCTGGGCTTTTAAAAAACTTTGGTACTGTTGAGGAGTAGTTTTTTGTCTTGAAAAGCCAAATCCAGGTGTTTGAAGAACTATTAGCTAATTTAAGTGAAAGTCATCCTAATAATACTTTCTGGAAATGTCCAGGGATGGGGCAGGACACAAAGCCAGGCAGGAAGAAATTCCTTTTACGGATAACCACTGGAAATTCTGCACTAGTGCAGGACAGGAGGAGACACAGGATGAGTTGAGGGTGGGACTCCTCAATCCACCACACTGCTGAGTCACAGCACAGAGAAAGGAGACATTTCCTTCCACTCCTCTCTGTTTCCCCCCATTTGCCTTAATTCCAGGAGCATAAAATCAAATATGCTTTGCTGCACCTAAAACTTCTTACAAAATGATATCACTTTGATAAGATAGGATGAAGACATGTGTGGTTTGGATTAATCCCAACACATTCCCATCATACATAGCCCCACCAAACCAAGAGAGAAAACACTGATGAGACTTAAGATAGTTTAAAAGTCAGTAAAGTAGGGGAGCAACTCACAATAATAATTGAGGAATTATTATCAGATAGTCCTTATCAGTCCTTATCTCCCAGCTGTTTATAAAAATAGACAATATCATTATTGCCATTGTGCAGACAGTGAAATTGAGGTTGAGAGAGATCAAACAATTGACCTGTGGTTGTCTCACCAAACAATCACAGAAACACAGAATGGTAGGGGTTGGAAGGGACGTCTAGAGATTATCTAGTCCAACCCCCCTGCCAAAGCAGGTTCACTTACAGCAGGTTGCACAGGAACACATCCAGGCAGGTTTTGAATATCTCCAGAGAAGGAGAATCCACAACCTCTCTGGGCAGCCTCTTCCAGTACTCTGTCACCCTCAAAGTTAAGAAGCTTTTCCTCATGTTCAGACGGAATTTCCTGTGTTCCAGTTTGTGCCTGTTGTCCCCTGTCCTGTTGCTGGGCGCCACTGAGAAGAGTCTGGCCCCATCCTCTTGGCATCTGCCCTTTAGATATTTATAAGCATTGATCAGATCTCCTCTCAGTCTTCTCCAGGCTAAACAGGCTCAGGTCTCTCAGCCTTGCCTCATAAGAGAGATGCTCCGGTCCCCTGATCATCTTCGTAGCCCTCTGGCAGATGTGGCCTCACTGGGGCAGAGCAGAGGGCGAGGATGACCTACCTCAACCTGCCATCCACGCTCTTTTTTAATGCACCCCAGGATACCATTGGCCTTCTTGGCCACAAGAGAACATTGCTGGCACAATGACAGATCTACAAAGAAATCCTGGCTGTTTAGTCTTTACCTATTACACACTGATGCACTATGTCCATCACAATAAAAATCTGACTAAATGGAATTTGTCCCAGGACAAAAGGTAGGAGCCAAAAAGTTTGCTATCTTTCAGAGAAAAAACACCTGGGTAGCCAGACTCCCATTCCAGTCTATTTGGCGATAAAGGATGGAGAGGGCAGCTATGACCCCATGCTATCCACTCACAACCAACAGGCAGCGACCTTCTGGCATGTTACAGCAACATAGCTAAATGAACAACTTGCTGTTCCAGCACCCCTCAGGGCAGATTCCTTGGTGAGGACAATCTATTTCCAGCATTTCCATATCCGGATCTGGAAGTCATTATATCCACCTATTCCTACAGTGAGCCACCATGAGTATATCTAGTCTCTATCTCATCCTGAACAACATGCCAGAGACCAGCTGTGCTGGAGAGAACTTGTTTTCTAGCAGAGTTTCAAACTAAAATCTTAAGCACAGAAGACCAGCTAGTCTGGGTGAACCTTGACTGGATGCTGAATTCACAACAAGGTCCAGGGCCGTGCCTGAAATCCAACATATCACCATTTTACATTGCTTCCTGCTTCCTTCTTCCCCCTTTTCACGATTCTGAGATGTCCTCAATTTACCTGCAGATACATTAAGAAAGCTCTTATCTTTTGGGAAAAATCTCAACTTGGAAAAGCCACAGGAACTATAAACTATATTTCAGCAAATTGCCTTAAGCTCTCCAGCTCACTGTGGTTTGATACCCTGCCTAGTGGACCATTCCTAGCCCTTAAATTAATCTGCAAAATATTTTTTTTTCATTTCCTTCCATCTGTAGCATTTTCTGTTCCACCTCCTCTATACAGCTCTGCTGCCCTGGGACAACAATTGTAACAACAATAAAAACTCACAGCAACAACAGTATGTTTAATTTCAGGCTCCGCTGTAGTCACTTCCCTGCTGAACATGGTAGAGAGACATGGACATGGGCACTGGGTTCCATCTCTCTCCCGACGAGGATCCAATATCCTGTCCTCAGCTCATACATTTTGGATCTGCCACTCTTTCTGCCAAAAAAGCTTCATTTTACAGGAGAGGAATGAGAAAAACTAAGAAAGGAAGAAGATGAGAAAGGAAGATTTTTAAAGGGCAGCCAAGATAATTCCTCCTGGATGTTTTGATCTTTTTAAATAACTTGTTCTTGAAGAAACTATATTCTGGTGGCCCTCTGCAGGGGAGTGCCTACTGAAACAAAATCCTATCACCACGGGAAGGAAGAAGGTGCAAGATAATATTGTTCTTTTCTGACTCTAAGGACAAAGGAATTGTTGGATGAGAAAACCCTACTAGGACTAAGAGGACATTAATCCTCTTTCAGGTTTATTGCAGTGCTGTTGCTTTCTC
This sequence comes from Pluvialis apricaria, assembly GCA_017639485.1. Taxonomy (NCBI): domain Eukaryota; kingdom Metazoa; phylum Chordata; class Aves; order Charadriiformes; family Charadriidae; genus Pluvialis; species Pluvialis apricaria. Next base: position 64,553,952 of record CM030011.1, on the reverse strand, counting down.
TCAGATACAGGCAGATGTATAGGCGATACAAAATAGGTTCAAAAACAGGTTCAGGTGAAACAAATCACAGCTGGATCCAGAACCAGACACTGAAAATCACTTTCCCAGCAATTTCCTGATGCTTTTATCCCCACTGCCAGGAGTCATGTCACCAATTCAGCGCACTGCAGTGGCTTTGCCTCTGTCTTCTGCTTGCTCAGATCCACCTCCAAACATCCATGTTCACACCTAAAAGCTCCTTTGTGCATTGCTTAAATTCAGTTAATGGTCCTTTAGCAGCATAGTCCTCTTCTCCTGTCTCCTTTTTGCGGCGATGGACATGCAGCTTTAGTGCTCAGTAAACAAAGCTTACACCTTCAACATGAAAAGCCAGCCAAGGCCACGACTTCCTCTTAGTTTGCCAAGATATTCCTAGTCTGGGTCGTCCTACCTTGTACCAATATTAGGGAGCTGCTCTGGTATGCAAGGAGGTAGCCCTGAGATGCATCATCCTGAGATCCAAATGAAAGCCGTAAAGGCTCCTTAACACCAGGGCTTTCGTGGAATACTTCCAGGTTTACACCAGGGTTGATGAGACCAAATTGGGCCATTTTATTCACTTCTGTTTCCTGAATTTGGCATTGCTTCCAATTCTTGTTCCCCAGTTTGTATCCTACTAAAACTCCAGACCTTTAGGTTCTGGTTTCTGTGCAGCTGTGTTATTTTCTCCACTCCAGTGGGGACATTTCTGTAGAGGTCTGACTTCATTTGTTAACATTCTCCTAGTTCCAGTTTGTTTTGGAAGCAGAAGGTCTCAAACCTTGAAACTAATTTTGGGTCATAGAAAGCTCAAAAAACTCCTCTCTCGTGTTTGGCAGGTTTCTAGAAGAGAGATAGGCATTATACCCATTTTTCCACCTAAAGTGATTACATCAAGGTTTTAGGTCCTAAGGCTGACCTGGATTTGACTCCATTGCAATGGCAACCTACAAGAAGGATGGAATGAAATACCAATTGCAAAACACGCTGATTTTTCATCTTTGCTAAACAAGGCAAGTGAAGTTCTGTTCAACAAAGGGTGCAGCTAGAATTCTGCAGCAATGTCCATATCCATATGCACTCACCCCCCGTTACCTGGTAGTTGTGTTTAGAAGATCTCATTTGGTATTGCTATATAGGATTGGAGTACATTTAATAAATATCCTGATCATTTTGAGACTGCATTATTTAATGGCAACAAATTTAAGAATGTTCATTCAGAAAATTTAATTTTAAAAGTCCATCTTTACTGAAGCAGCAGCTGAAAAGCTTGTAATCTGAACAGCATCTCCTGAAACTGAAAAAGAAGCAGAGCTGTGATTTTGATCACATATTGTGACAGCTCAGCCAGTAACCAAAAATTCAGAAATTAGTGTAAAGTGATGCCACTAGACTATGAAATTCAACTGTTCTTCTGTTGACATTTTCTTACCATTTTGATCTGAAAAGAATCAAAATGCCTTTAGTCATTTAGACTGTACTTCAAACACAGTCCTATTTTCATTTCAATGTTGTTGATGCATGTACTTGTAATATTCTCCACGCATGTTTCTTGTCAATAACATTAAGTAAAAAACTATTTATAGATTTCCCCTGTTAAAAAACATTGCATAAAAACTGAGTTGTTTGGTTAGAATGATAATACAAACAGCTCCACTCTCCAGCTAAGTTACAGCCCCTAAAATTTAGAAGCCTAACTCTACAAAGTTCAGCCACCTAGCAATAATACTCTGCTCTATGCTTCTCAGCATACAGCCAGCACTGGCGGGCAACGCCTGACATACCCTTATTTAGGCAGAGCATAGGAACAGCCCAGAGATACTCATGGCCCCAAGACTGAGACCAGATGAAAGGTTCTGATATGAGATTGTTCTACCCTTGGGAGCCCAAGTAACGTAAGCAGTGTCTGAGTTAGGAAAGGATTTGCATGCCATGTGTGGTAGATAAACTTCTTGTCTCTCAATACAGGAATCTCCACACTGTTGTGTCACTCCTTGGCCAGGTGAATGAACTGTACACAAGGACTTTATATGCACAGTCTTTGACCACAGGGCCAGAGTGTGTTTGCTATTTGTAAGCAGGCATTCAGAAGCTTATTGGCAAGATTTAGCATAAGATTTGGTGCTGTGGCACTCTGTCTTATTGGAGCGTACAGTGGATCGCCCACAAAACCAAAGAAAAAATAATTTCTTTTGCATCTTATGGGGCGTAGAAAAACCATGGTCATTTTCCTAACAGTGATTGCCTCCTTCTCCACATGAGACGAAAAATGCCTTACCACAAAAGCATGATCTATCACATCTCACTTCCTTCAATTTTCCTTCTACTGCTTCTCCCTAGAGCTATTTTTTTTCCCCCCTGGCTCCAGTGATAAGATGACTTCATTACACTTGCATTCAGGCCTTATATGATTCAGCCAGGTGTTACTCATATGTCTACATCAAAGCCACACGGAAGAGGAAAGAAATCCCTGCTTCTCCAGGGAGTGCTTTTATGCCCCCTTTGGCCAAATTAGCACTGGCAGAAAGGGGAAGAGGAAGGCAGTGACATACCTGACCGTACTGCTATCTGCTAAGTGAGTGTGTTTCTAAACCCTCATTAGAGGCTTTTACACTGTAATTACATCATGGCTTGATCCAGCATTACAAAGCTACTGTGGCTGGAATTAAGATAGGACCCTTTTCAATCCTAACTCAGCAATTCTAGTAGAGTCAGCCCAGCAGGATTTTATACAGTCCATGATTTTTCTAGTAGGCTTCAGGAGGTCAGACCCAAAGAGGCAAATCCACCACTTCAGAGCAGGCCTCCACTGGAACTGAATGTTCATCCCAGCTAGATGCTGTAGAAACTGATTCTCTATCACACCATTGCCCTGTTACCTTCTGCATCTATAATAATAGATTCAGGCAACACAGCCTTCATTCCTACGGTAGATTCTTCTTTCCATATTTGTCTCTGTAATTGCATTATTCCCAACTTGATATCAGCCTGTAGGAGAACCATAGTAGATCCTTTATTTTGGAGTGCATTGAGTTTGAGAGCTCCCTTCAATCTCCAAGCAAAGTTTTTGAGCCCCACACATCCCTTTCTAGGCTATTAGAATAAGGTAGCAGAGATGTGTAATGTGGGACCCCTGCAACACTGTCTTGCACAAGCACAAGTATAAGAGCTGGACTTCCAATCACTTTCTATTATCAGTTCTCAAGGTGAAGCCTGGCCAACATCCAGCCTTTTCCCCTTTAAATGATTTGGAATAAAATGGATAGTCTGTTCCATTGTTCTTGTTAATACTTCAAGTGTTCCTCTATCCCTCAAACAGCTTTGATGTCATCTAGCTCCACTTGAAGGGGAAAGAATGTGTTTGGGAATAATTAACAAGCTAAAAATGACTTTGTCAGAACATTTGTGTTATTGAATTACTTGCAGCTACCAGCTTTAGAGAGTTGAGGCAGTAGTTGGGCACAATTAGAGCCCTTTAAAGGGAAAAAAAGGAACAGTCTTTTGGTGAAGCGCACAAAGTTGGACTTAAGAGGGGCAGGTTAATCTCTTGATTCTGCCTCAAAATTCACATGTAACCTCAGGCACATCATTTAGCCTACCTACACTTCAGTCCCTCACGCAAAATCCCCCTGGTGAGTCTTGCCTCATTATAGCATAAGCAAATATTAACATTACAACAGAGCTGTCTCTTATCCTGCATTCCTACCTCATCCAGCATAAGTGTCCTGGATTTTGTCAGCGCCTCTGGGCACTACTTTAACACAAATAATACTCAAGTCAGAAGTCTTTTTTTCTTCCCTCTTACGTAGAGCATTGTTATTTTGAGGAGATGCAATAATAAAACTGCCAGCCTTTATAACAAGGACTGTGAGCAATCAATACAAAAAAAGTCAATTAACATATGGCTCTTTCTTCTGCCACTACAAAGCAGAAATAAAGACACTTCTGTTGTCCCTCTACAACTGATTTAGAAACTCAGATCACTTAGTCTCCTGTTTCATAGGGAAAACTGGCACATGTTATATAGAGGATTGCTTTAAAACTACCCATTGGTATGGGATAACTTAACAGAAAAAAAAAAATCTGGCCTTAATAAATTGCATTTCATGCCTGGATTTCCAAGCATTTGTGCTATCTCACCCCTGCAACTAAGATAGCAGTTCCATCAGCTGTGCCAAGATCTAGCCTGAGGCTCTTGTAGATTTAACCTTTTCAAGCCACAGTGAAGAGCCTAATATTAGATTTAGACACCCAGTTTACCCTCAGCTCTACTTTAAATTTATGCCCCAGAGGATTAGACAAGCTGTTCTATGCCTGAGCAACTTTACAAACAAGAGCCTATATACACAACACCAGACTTAATCTACAGAAAATCAAGCTTAATAGTAAAAGAGCAAATTCTGAAAAAAATAGCTTTTAGCACAACCCTTTTCCTAGTAGCACAAGTCCCTAGAACACCCATCTCCTTTTCAAGCCCCAAAAGCTTCTTACTTACTACATCACCCCTTTTAAATCAAAGCAGAACCTGGCAACATCTGTGGCTCGTTAATGTTATCTCTAGCGTATGTGGTTCGTTGCTCTTACATAAACCCTCATCCTAGGCCATCTTGTGTCTTATGAGATGCTTAACTAATGAATAAGGTTGGTAGTGCTTGGGGGGAGGGGGGAAGTGCCTTACTTAAGAAGAAAATGAAGGAAAATAAGAATGTTTTTACTTTTTACAGAGCTGGTGTAGCAAAAGGAAGGCTTTCTGTGTTAAAAAAAAAAAAAAACAAAACAAAAAAAAATACAACAGAAGAAAAATAGATCTGTCCTAGATGTCTGAAAGCCTAGATAGGCAAATTTTGTCTGTTACTATTGTATTACTTAGTCTCTGTTGTTTGACTCCAAAGGGGGTCATGCAAGAATCTGGTTATCAATAAGAGGCTGCTAACTTAGTAGTGATAACACTTTCTCAGACTAGCTGTTATTTCTTCTCTGATATGTTTCATCGTTAAAAAAAAGGGTTTTTTTGCACTTGTTCATCTTCTGCTTGTTTAGTGTTGCTGTACTTTAAGTTGAAGGGGAGTGCAGAGCACACAGTATGAAGGAGCAGCAGAGATTAAAAACCCATGAGGAGCCAGCAAAGGAGCTTTTGGTTGCAGTGGGTGGGGAAGGATGTGTTGTCCTTGACAACAAATGTAGCCCAGCCTGGTATGTGTGGAAGCTACTTGCCTGTCCTTGGGCTCTCCAAAGGAAATATCTGGTGTTTCAACTGAGAGGCATCCAAAGCAACACACCATGACTTAGCACCCTTATTTTTCTGTCTCTGGTGAAAACTGTAGGCTCTGAGCACAGCTCATGCTGCTAAATGAGTTTGCTGTAAGTGTATTAAACCCAGTAGTGAACACACTTGTATTATGGTCACCTGTGTTGTATTTATTCTGTTAAAAAAGAAAGGAATGTTGTGCCTTCCTAAGAAGTTAATCCATTGCTTGTGACCTTGTGGTCTGCTTCAGAAGCTATAGTTAAAAGCTCTGCCTTTAACCACATCCTCTGTGTGTTCAGTTTGTGCTGCTTTGTGTTTCTTTCTATCCTGATTGTGGAGAGAATAAAAGGTGAGAGGGAAAGCCATTGGGAAGTGTGGCTAAGGAAGGGAAAACTCAATGTATTGGCCAGACCACCCAGTTGTCAACATCTCGGAAGGTGTCAGAATGTAAGTATGGGATACTGTCACTGTGGCGGCTTAAAGAAAAAAATAATTGAAAATTCAGTTCAGCATGTAGGGAGAAAACAATCCTTATGGTTAAAGTGTCTGAAGGGATCTGAAAACTTTGAGGGCCAGACATTGTAGCAGCATGTATAAACATGAATTTCTAAGTAATGTCTGTCAAGTGCTGATGTCCTGACTTGAACCCTGAGGAAGGAGCACAAGATGTTTGCTTTGTACCCCCCCACCAGCATACATGCACCCCCCCCATACCCCCACTGCCTGTGTATGGTTGTTCTCTTCCTACTTCAGTTTAGATTTCTTCTTTGAACTTCAGTTCTCATTATTTTTGGACTTGTCACTTTGTTTGGAAAGATTTATTTCCACTGTTCCTTCTCTGTTCTTTCCTTGCCTCTTCTCCTCTGGATGCTTTTTTGGCAAAGCCCATTGCTATTTTTTATGACTTTGTGTACTGTTTCAAAACAGTAAAATGTTTTTGAAGCAAGATGATCCTGTGTTGCTACGTTCATGCAGTAGCTCTTCCACCTCTGTTCCTTTTTAGAAGGCTTGTGCTATGCTTCTGTTTTTCAGTGTTCATTAAGAAAACAAGTCACTCTGAACTGCAGAACTCCAAAAAAAACCAAAAATCCACTCTTCTGTGTGAGTACCTTGATGTTATTGAGTTTTTTACTTCCCTCCATGATAGGAGGTGTCTTTCTGTGATCACATGCTGGTTCTCACAGATACGAGTAAAAAGGAACAGTCCTAATATTTCTGTCAAGTGATGTTGAAATTGGCTGAAATAGGTGGTGGAAGGGGGACAGCTGGCCAGTGTGATCACTGAATTGCCACTTCCTTTGGATACCAGGACTAATACTAAAATGTTTGTCCCTGTGTATTTTGGATCACGTTGTACCATCCTAGTGACAACTGAACTGATTTCATTTGGAAGTTGGAGGCTAAGATCTAAATCTAATTTTAGTAGCTCAAAATTCATGCCAATCTATAAAAATACATGTAAATAGATTTGATTGGCTGAAATGGCTTTCCTTTAATGCTCTGGGGTGAGGCTCCCCTATATAAGGTAGGCAAGGGCAAAGCTGGCAGAGACATTATGCTGCAGTTTAAATCTCTTGTGTCTACAGGCGCCTACAAGCAGCTTTTGGAAACTCTTCACTTTATTTGGTACACTAAATGATAGCAATAGACTTTTGATATCTAGATTATTTGGAGAAGCTGTCTCTGCGTACTTAACCAGTATAGCTTGAGTGTTAATTTTATATTGGATAGGGCACAAAACACATACAGTTCTATTCTCAGCTTATATTAGCAGTAAAAACAACTATTAAAGTCAGGTTTCTAGAGCTAACACTTGTGCTTCTCAACTAAGTTTTTCCTAAATTCAGATTTCTTAAAAAAAGAACTCTCTCTCACTTTTCTGCCAGTCAATTTATTCTTTCAGAACTGCTTTTTGAGGTGCTGAGGTAGCAACACAATGCTGGTCCATGGTAAGGGCATAAACAGAATCCCAGATAAAGATGAGACACGAACATTACTTAAAAATTGCAAAAATATCACAGGATTTGCTTTTCAATGCCAAAAAAGCTATAAGAGAAGTACCATTCTGTTTTATGCTAGGGGATACCTGCCAGGAATGCACATTCACCACTAATACCAGAGACCTGTCCATGATGGAACTTCTACTGACTTTGAGCCTCAGTTTCCCCATCTTAAGAACAGAAGGATCTTAACTTGTATTACAATGGCCTCCATAAACACTGTGCTTTCATATTTTATTTGGTGCTCTAGGCACTTTGACTGTTGACTTCACATATATAAGGTTAAAAAGGAACTTTCTATTGGCGCTGCATGAATGGTATAAATAAAAAATCTCCACCTTTGTGGAGTCCAAATCTAGATTAAAAGACTCCAAAGTGATGGAGACTTCAGTTTCTCTTGCTGAATTGCTTGGATGACTGTAAAGACCCTTGTGAGTAGACCGAAGTGCAGTTTGCTGGAAATACATATCCATAGCTTTCCAGAGATGTGGAACTGAGGGATCAATGTTACTCTTTGGGGACAGCATTGTCCAGAAGGAGAGTATCTCCCTTATCTGGACCTGTAATGGATATCAGTGAAGAACAGCTGAATATCAAATTTAGGACTGGGAAAGATCTCAGGTCATCACATGTAGTTCTCCACAGAGGACATCATACAGTCTTGTCTGGCAAGATCTAATGCTTCTTCCAGCAGTAACAATTTCTTGCATCTCTTCTTCTATTATAAAACTTTACAAGGACCTTATTCCTCTCAGGTTTGGTTTGTTTTTTTTTTTTAATTTCTCCACGCTTTCCACCTGGTGCTCTTGTGAGCCAATTTATCACTGTACCTTTATCTGAGCCAAAGCTGGCTAAAATGTCTCTTTTCCCCTCCTGATGAATGACTTTAGTCTACTACTAAATAAAAGCTTAATTCCACTTGTAGTAGGCAATCTCCTCCATCTTTCTTGAAGAGGACTAGCCAGAACTATACACTCAGGTGTGACAAGGATACAGTTTAAGAAGAGGGGGAGTGTGTACAATTTGGGAGAAAATGGTGGATTCATCCCCTTTTGGTGGAAAGGGATATCCCAAAATCAGAGCAGCTCTGTCAACATTTGTAGTGCTGTTGCAGTTTGAACCAGACCCACATACATCTGCAAAAATAATTTATGCAGCAGCCACTGGAGGGGTAATAAAGATTTTTATTTTTTTTAATCCAGTCATTGGTAGAATGAATGCATTTTGTCAAAAGAATCCCTTATATCCTGTATTAAAAATAAGCATGTCTCACTTCAGCTTCTGCAAGACACAAATGCCCCAATCATTTCCCTTTCCATTTTGGAGCTCAGAGCAGGCTTTCAAGAGTAAAACAAAAGTCCAAATTCTAGTGAGACCTGAGGAATGCAGCTCACAGTGGGTTTTATACAGAGGGTCTTCAGGCAACCAGGAATTTCCTCCAAAAAGTGAAAAACAACTCTCCTCTGAAGAAATAAAATAAGCTGAAGGTGAAAGTGTTGGAGTTTGGAATGGGCTGTGTTAGCAGTCTACAGGGACAGAAGCTGTGAAAGGGGAGAGGAACTGCTGTCTGTCACTGCTCTTAAGGGGTTCTCCTGTTATTTCACCTTGTGGTGTGGAGTTTGTAGCTCAACCAGCTCCAGACCCAAGGGAATGGCTCTATTTCCTGCTCCAAATAGGACAATCTATGTCTCTGGAGAAACATCTGCAGCGCTCAGACTGCAAACAGTGTGGCTGCCTACATTGTAAGTGAATAACTAATGTGAGACCAGGTAGAGGCACCTTCTACTGTGGCACATGCTTTCCACTCACTACTGATGGCTGTCACTCAGGCTCAAAGGATTCTGCTGTGCCACAGAGGGAGAGGAACGTGCTTTACCCATGAAGTGTCTCCACTGCATAAGCTAAAGCTTCGGGACCTGACCTCCGTGAGAATTCCCATTTCAAGAACTTCAGAGATCAGGTTTGTGGTCCCTTCCAAGGTTTCTATTGCAGAGGAGGAGTAACTCTGGTCATGAAGGAAGCTGGGGACTTGTATGTAGTTGTTACGGTAGCTTATCTTTAAGCACTATACAGATTGTCCTGATCAGTTTGGCTGTCTCATATCCATATATCCCAAATGGGAGGGAGGGGAGAGTTGGGATGGCACTGTTTGGGATTCAACATCATCAGTCCCAGGTCTTCTAACAGATATCCACTTTTTGTGTGTTTGCAGCATGGGAAGTTGGCATGTTAAGTCTCTAAACTTAACGAGACACATGACACCAAGATAGCAGGTGATTAGTAGAAATGTTTTTTAAAAGGCTGCTATATATCAAAGATGCTTTGGAGAGGCAGAATCATAGAATCATAGAATGGTTTGTGTTGGAAGTGTCATTAAAGATCATCTAGTCCAACACCCCTACCATGGGCAGGGACACCTCCCACCAGACCAGGTTGCTCAAAGCCCCATCCAGCCTGGCCTTGAACACCTCCAGGGATGGGGCATCCGCAACTTCCCTGGGAAACCTGTCCCAGTGTCTCACGACACCAACAGTAAAGAATTTCTTCCTAATACCTAATCTAAATCTACCGTCTTTCAGTATAAAACCATTACCCTTCATCCTATCGCTACACTCCCTGATAAAGAGTCTCTCCCCAGCTCTCCTGTAGGCCCCCTTTAAGTACTGGAAGGCCACTATGAGGTCTCCTTGGAGCCTTCTCTTGTCCAGGCTGAACAACACCAGCTCTCTCAGCCTGTCTTCACAGGACAGGTGCTCTAGACCTCTGATCATCTTTGTGACCCTCCTCTGGACCTGCTCCAACAGGTCCATGTCCTTCTTATGTTGGGGGCTCCAGAGCTGGACGCAATATTCCAGGTGGGGTCTCACGAGAGCAGAGTAGATGGCAGAATCACCTCCCTCGACCTGCTGGCGACACTTCTTTTGATGCAATCCAGGATGAGGTTGACTTTCTGGACTGTGAGCGCACATTGCTGGGTCATGAGAAGAGGGTACCCTGGGAAAGAATCATTTCCTGAGCATCACCTTGCAAGTTATTCCTTATTGTACTGTTTTGCACTCTGTAGAGGATGTGTTTGCCCACGTTACCTTCAGCTACATGTTTGCCCTCCCTTCCCACCCTCTCCTCCACTGTTCAGGGCAGGATCTGCCACGCTCTCATCTGGACACTGATCTTGCTTTAGAAACCCTGTCTTTAGTTTATTTCGAATCAGCCACGGGGAGAAGGGAATCCTGTCCATTAGCTTGTGTTTGGCAGAGCTTGTTTCAATACTGTTTGATTTTGCTTAGCTCTCGTAAAGTTGATCCCAAAGGGCCCTGTCCATTGCATCAGCTTGCTGCTTGCTTTCAGCTTCCATGCTTTTGCTTGCTTGCAGGCAGGCAGTCACCCAAGAGCAAAGTCAAACAAACTAGGCTACCAGGAGGCCAGCCAGAGGCTGTTCTTGCAAAAGAAATTTCACCCATCTTACCCAGAAAAGGGTGGGGAAAGACAAATTCTCTATTAAACTGCTGGCAATGGGATACCCTAAATACTCCCCTCTCCCTTTTGAAAACAAATAAAAATAATTTTTTTTTGTGTTGTGGGGGTTGTGGGACCTGTTATGGACACACAGATTTTGCTGCTGGTAGTTTTAATCTAATTTTCAGATGCCAGTGTTCCAGGGCTATGCAACAGGCAAAAAGGTAGGGGGGGGGGGGGAGAAAAAAAAAAAAAAAGAAAAGGAAAAAAAAAAAAAAAAAAAAAAACCCACCACAACATTTAACAGTAAAGCTGCAAAAATGAAACATTCATAAGTTAATGAAAGCCAGATGTAAAGGTGTCCTGGCAAAGCTTTGTTCAACTTTTTTTTTTCATTATACATTATCACAGCCTTCACTTAATGAAGTAAGACACAATTTCTCTAATCTGTAGAGCCTGCTACTCTTCTGGTCTGGGAGAAGAAATGGGAGCACAGAAGATGCTGTCTACCTGCAATACAGTGCCACAATGTTCTCCAGCAACCTTGGCAAGAAAGCCCCGCTCAGCTGTTGGCACGCAAAGCAGTAGCATGCTGCATGCGTAAGAGCAGCAAAGGGACCAGAGCATGCTCATTGCATGCTGAACTGCCTGAAAATTAAGCTGCCAAACACTGACAAATTTTCTGTTAAGCCTGTGGGGTTTTTTGAAGTTTACCACTTGACCATATTTATGTAGATTTTTGTTTTTCACATTGATGGTACAAGTGCCATCTTTGAGAGCAGGGCAATCCTTCTGTCAAATTTTACATTCCTATTCTAAGAAAAGGCATTGCAGTTTTTCAATGGAACTGTTGTTAAGTAAGTTGTTTATTTATTTTTCCCCTTGGAGAAAAAGATGCCTTTTTTCATTTTTCCTTGGGAGTGAAACTGTTCTAGCTGAAACTTCAAAGAAAATCATTCTGAAGCAGATGCTGTATCATGGAAAACTTCAGGTTGAGCCATTTCAGTGTGATAGCTTTAAAAGCAATGGTAAAGCAGAAGCCTTTCTGCAAGAAAAAAAAAAGTGAAATGCTATTTGCATTGCCTACACTTACAAAACATGAGTTGATAGGGCTTTTTAGGAAATTGTGCAAATGTTCTCCCTTTCTTTGTGGGAGCAGCACCAATTTCACCCCAAATCCTACCATTGCTTTGTGTGGATGGTCAAGAGCTCAAAGATCCTCAATTTCTTCAGGGGTACTGAGCACATTTGAATAGACAACCTTGCTGCTGCCTGCAAACGCAGGAAAGACAAAGGTCTATATTCATCCCTCAGTTCCCAGGGTGTACCAAAGGGTGATGTTAGGATGAGAACATCCAAGGGCTCTCTTCTGACCTTGGCTATGGCTCGGTGACCGTTAGCAAGTCCTATGAAAGCAATGTGCCTGAGCCCCCACCGTCGGCAACCTGGAGCTCTACGCAGTCCTGTCATCTCTGCTTGGAAAATTGCCTTGGCTTTGCTTCCTCAGCAACTTTAAAAGCTCCACAGAGACTGTAACTCCAATGGCTCAAGTCAGCAAACTCGCGCTGCTCATCCATTCCCAAACACATTGCTCATTTTGAGACAGAAAAGGGAATTAAGAGCTTCTCTTTAATATAAGTATATATAAAAAAGAAAAATGAAGGAAACGGGTGTTTGAGGCAAGCTGAAGATGTTTTTTGCCTTTTATTGCTTCTGCTTGAATCATACCATTTAGACTAACATTATTCTTTCCAATATATTTATGAGTATGCTACTACTGTGACTCATTTATGACACAGGAAGCGTGTGAGGGTCACATGCCTAAGAGCCCATCACCCATTGGGTCTCTGCCGTCCGACCCAAAGAAAAGGCTAACAGCCATTATTTTCTTTGTCTTTATTCTCATGGAAACAGAAAGTGGATTTGAGGTGAAACATCTGGTTTGTTTTGGGTAAATGTTATTTATCTCTTCTTTCCCCTTGGCTTTTTAATGTTTTATTCTTTTTTTCTAAACTCTTTCCCCTTTTTGGAATAAGGGCCTTATTTGAAGCCCATTGGATTTTTCCATCAGCTCCACCAAGACCTTGGATCAGGCCCTAGATACAGATATGGATTTCTTTCCACACTCCTTTGTATCTGTCCTCTTGTGATCCCCCGGTAGAAATGCCTTGTGCATTTGCTGAAGTGCTTGTTGTATCCCTGCCTACTGCATTTGAAGGTGTGTTTTGTCTTGTATTCTTAATATGTTCCATTCATGCCAACAACATCCTAGGTATTATACGAACATTTTGGGGAGCAAGGAAGGGAGGCAATGTCTTTTCCCCAGTAGAGAAAGATCATGGTGGATTGAGGGAAAAGGGCTACACAGCTGATGTTAATGCATTGCAACAATGCCAGGGACATGTCAGTTGCATGCAGAAATACAAATGAGCCTGCATTTTATTAAAATCTCTACTAGACCATTAAGAGCTCGAAGTATGTGAGAAATTCTCTCTTCCAAGCTTGCCTGTGATCTACCACTTGAACAAGTTCCCAAAGGATGTGCTCATGGTCCAAGTGACCAGGACACCAGCGTTACAGACTGAACTTCTTCCTTCATAAACAGCAGGCTTTGGACAGAACTTTTAGGGTTTAATACCAGCACCACTGGCTGACAGTCTCTGGCATACAATGTGCCTACAAACTTAGGACAGAAGAAATTTTTCTTTTGCTGCAAACAATGGCATCTTCTATGTATTAGATAAAATAAATCTTGCATGTCTGGTATTCAGAAAGGCTTTCTACATCCATTATTTCTACTGGAAGACACTGATTCTACTCAGACATTAGCATCCAGCCAAATTTGGCTTAAATTGGCCTTGGCATTCAGCAGGTAGCAGAGCAGATGGACACTCTCTTAGGCATGTGTCACTGACCGTACAAGCATTCCTTCTTTAGGGAAAACGACTTGAAATACAGGTATCTCACTGGATACATTTGAAACCCAATGCTGTTGAGCGCATTTTGCATCTTGCTCAAGTTTTCCATCTGCCCTATGCCCACACACCCTAAGACCTCACTTATTGTGGCTGCTTTGAGAAAGGGTCTGCAGCTGAACAGTTCACCTCTGCCCTCCCTCCCTTCTTAACTTGCGAACCTGCAGAGCAGCCAATGTGATTTTAAAAGTCCTGCTACTGGACGATTACGCTAGTTCTTTCACTGTCTGAGAATTGAGCTTAGGGTATAACCCTGCATTTACACACATTATTCTTATTGTGCTTTCACTTCATCCATGCAAGTTTTCATTTCTGTGCCCTTTCCCATTAGTCAGGTCCTCATTGTCTCCTCTCCCTGAACACCAAAGCAAAGCGTCCATATGGTTTCTCGTTTCTCCTTGCCTTCAGAACTGACCCAGGGGCAATTTGCTCTAGTTTAGTAGAACTGATTATCAAAATCAGACTTGGTTTCTAAAGCAGTTGTTAAAATTCTCTTCCAGGAGGCTTTGCTCTCTGTGCTGTTTCATGCATGTGGTGGTCTCTTTTCCTCTTTCTACTTACCAAGAGTAGCCCTGAAGCCTTGATCCCCACTCTACCAGCTCCAGCTTTTAGCCTTGTTCCTCTAGCCCACCCTCTCCTGGTGAGTCAGTAGACACTTGGCCAAAGTTCTAAACCCACTTAGAGTCTCTCTTCACTCATCTGCACATGGTGCCTCCTTTCTTTTCCCTCTTTATGTAGCCAAGGAACAATTCCTTATCTGTGCTAGCTTTTTTCAGGGGTCTACCTTACATGGCTTCTCTGGAAGTCTGACTAATCAGAACAGTTCCTTGTAGCCTTTAAAGAAATTTGTTGATAGTATAACTACTCCTGATTTCACAGATGCATCCCTGAAAGCAGCATTGGGACAAATAGCCAGTAGGACTACTTGCAGTTTTTGCTACTGTTCTCCTCTATTGCCAGGCTACTGATGTACAAAGAAGAAAAATGACAATGAACTTCTTCAAAGTGAGTTAATTCAGTGGGAGTAAATATTTCCAGAATATTTTGTCCTCTCTTCCTTGCCTGTCAGCATAACTGAAGCCTGCAGGAAATTTCTAAAGCACATGGAAATCTAACCGTCAGGTCTATGTGGAAAGATCAGTTACATTTTCACATAAGCCTTTAGTTTATTCACTAATTTCTTTGTGCAGACTGCAGGGTTTCCCTGCCTTTCTTGGTTTTGACCCAGGTAGACCAGATGGCAATAATTGAACCCTTGGTTGTGAAAGCTTGTAAATTATTGTGGAAGGAGTTATCACCAGAAAGCAATGGCTGGAGCTGCCTTGCCAGACATGGTGATAGGAAAGTCCTTTCCCTGGGCAATGCTATTTGGTTGCCTAGAACAAGGCACTGTACCCCTACAGTCCCTGAGGTGAGGCATCCTCAGGAGTGCTTGTGAGCATCTGGTTTTAGGAAACTAGCAACTTCCATCTTGTTGCTGTCAATCAAGACATTTATATTTTTAAATAATTTCCCTCTTTCTTGGCTTTAAGTCCGTCTGCTTTTGTTTTCTACATTCAAAGGATCTTGTAGGAGGAAGTGGGTGGTCATCCAGCTAGAAATACCACCACGCTCTCACACCATCTGGCTGTTTCCTGAGATCCTCCTGAGCATATTGCCCAAAAGTGACCTCCAGAATACTTATGTGCTGGTGGGAATTAAATGTTCAGACAAAATGTGTGAGCTACAGATGAGACTGTACTGTATGAAGCTGTTCTCCAAGGACATTCTTCCACTTGTCCCTTGAACAAGATCTGAAACAGCGTCTGGACCAGGATTTTGTCACATGACTAAATATGCTGACATTTGACTTCAGTGACACATTCTGATACCCTTTCAAAATGAAGCACCTACCAAATGAGGATTTAATTTAGATTTAAGATTGTATTTATTGTCTATTAATAAAGTACTGCATAATAACTCAAACCACATTTATTGAGGCTGTTGTGATTATGTAACAGGCTATTATGTTTCTAATAATTAGCTGGCACCATTCAATTACATATGAATTAAAGAAGTTTTCTAGTTTAATAAGGAGCTAGGAGTTGTTGTTAGCATGGATTTGGTGTTGGTAACCAGAGCAACCTCATGGTCTGGACATGAGGTTTAACCTAGGCAACAGCTGCCCACTTTTTTTGCCGTATGTTCTCATTCTTGACTTGTAAAGATAATCTTGAAAAGGGGAGACCAGGAAAGGTAGAGAGCAGGGGTTCAGGAAAAGGAGACTGAAGAGACCTTGGGTGAAGGCCCAAGATAACACAGCAGGAAGTCTGAGGTGGACCAAGGTGTGAATGTGGGTCTCCTGCAGTTATTCTCTTGTTTCACGTAGCCTGGTACTGCAGGTGGAAATCCTACCCCTGCTGGTATTCCATAACCCAGGGGAATCTCTTAACCACCCCATTAGTGTTCCCCTGTGGTGTGGGAGTCTGTTTTTACCAAAGGAATCAAAAACTTTGAAAGGCCTTTTTTTTTTTTTTTTTCATCATAATGTGTAGAGGGAACATATATGAAATCTCATTTTCATGGGGTGGGAAAATTGTTTCCCTCTCTGCTCTAGAGTAGATTGATAAAAGACTCATGATAGCAATTGAATGCTGGGGGGATTTTTGATCTGTGCAGCTGTGCATAATCCTTATTATTTTTACAAGTCACTGGAGGCATTTGGAAGGGTCAACATGGTAAGAAATCTGGACCTGAAAGTGAAACAAAGTGTCTGTCAGAGGGGCCAGCTTTTAATTGGAAACTAAATTTAATTTTAGAGGAAGAAGAAAATACCACACTTCTAATGAGATCCAGGGCACTCCAGAGAACAGCCTGCAAAGAATACTTAAATAAAAAGATCCTGTTTAGAAAAACCTGTTGTAAATGACTTCTTGATATCGTAGGTAGATAAATGAACTTGAGCTCATGCCTCATGAATGAGAAACCATATATAAAAGATGCTGATGACTTAAAGTAAGATTTTGAGAGTAGTTTTAACTTTAACCAGGAAAAGTTGATTATTATTTTTTGAACTGTTCAGAGAAGCTAAAGGTTTTCTTTTCTTTTCTAAAATATTTGGAAGGGTATTATTATTATGTGAAAGTGGAAAGCAAGGACCAAACTTCATTGTAAGTGAAAATTTCCAATTTTCATGAGATGCTTTCAATTAAAAGACAAATTGAAAGGGCTTTTTTTTTTTGGTCTGGATTTCTTTTTTTTTTTCTTTTTTTCTTTTTTTCCTTTCTTTTTCAAGTTTAGAGTTCTGCACCTTGAAATAATTCAGGCTGTTCAAAACGTAGTACAAATGTTGGTACCTATAAATGAGAAGTGGTAGTGATGATTTTTTTTAGGTAGTCTGCTCAAATGAGGTGAAACCTTGAGCTCAGATTTTGATCCTTAAATAGTCATTTGAGGAGGAGGGGGTTTTTATGCTTTGTGCGTGGCAACAGCCAGTGGAACGAAGAATGGTGGGCTCCTGCCTCTGCTTCTTCCAGTATGCAAGACCCTGAGGACAACCTGGGAGGTGGAGAAAGATGCAATGACAGTTAAGAGGACCAAAGTCAGCTTTCACTCCCTCAGAAACAAAGGGAAGCAGAGACAAGAGGTTTTTCCTTCCTATTTCACCAAGTGTACTTAAATCCATTAAGAAAGCCGAAAGGTTTTTTTTGATGAGGAAGGAGGATGATGTTCTTTCCTCCCTCCCCCTCTTTTACTCTTAACCTATGGTGTTAACCAATTTGGTCAATGTAGAAGAGCCTTGAAGTCAGACACCTCAACAGAAAAATGATAGCATGTGAAAGGATATAGGCACCCCTGTAGTGGCCTTGTGAGGTAATTAAAATTAAGTCAGGTCTAAAGAGATTAGTAACCAAGTAGAAGAGGAAAAAGTGGCTGAGGAACAGTTAAAAATGCTCTCTTTTTCTTGGGCTGCAGCTGCAAGGCTGAATAAAATAACCAAATCTGATGAAATCAGACATTTTAGGCCAGAGATCAGCTCTCTAGGGAATAAGGGTAATACCTGTCGCCACACCACACATCAGACTACACTTGACTTTTTTAGTTGGACTGACACTGAGTCCAATGTGAGTGGGTTATCTCGATGTGAAGGAGCATGGTACAACCACAAACCCACTGAACTAACAGATTCGCAGTAACGTCTTTTGCAGCTGGGTTGACTTTGTCCCTGCTCTGGTTGTAGAGGGAGAAGGTTAAATACGGGGGAGGAGAGGGAAGGAAATGATACATGAAGAAACCAATTTTTTGCCTTCCCTCCAACATGTATCAGTGGATAATGAAATTTTTCAACTGATTAGATGCCCCATTGGCTGGAAAATTTGGAAGCAATCATGCAATTATATCGCAAAACCTCAGAGTCATGTACGTTCAGCCAAGTAGAGAAACCAAACTATTAGCAAAAATAGAGAGAGAGAGAGAGAGAGAAGAAAAGAAAAAAGACTATTTATATTGCAATACTGCTCCTAAAAAATGGAAAAGAAAACACAATGGAAACTTTTCTGCAAACAATTAAAGGAGGGGGGGAAAAGGCTCAGGATGGGGCTGGTATTTCAGGATAAATATAGAATTTATAACATAGTAAGAGCTGTTTTTGGTGGGTCTTAATTGAAACTACATTGCTTGCCCCTCTGCTGCTACATCTCAGTGCTACAGTCCGTGAGAAAAAATGGGACTGGGTGACTTTTCTAGTAAGGGACTGATACATCTCGCTAGACAAAACAATGATTGGCAATGCTCATTGTGAGCACTTGGGGCACTTTTGTAAACAGGGGCATGGACTTGTGCTCTTCTCCACGCCACAGTGTCTTTAGTCCTGACAGACGTTGTTCAGCCCCCATCTGCTCCAGAAGTCATCAGACACAGATAGAGTTTTGCTAAATGAAGCCATTTGCCTGAACTAATACTTTTTCCTTTTTCTAATAGGAGGGTTTCCTGCTCCTCTTGGTGACAAGACGAAGGAAAACATTGCTTTTGTGCACCTCTAAATCATCTAGATAAGGACTCAGAAGCACAATGTTTTCATTGGCAGGAATATGGAGAAATTTTGGGGTGAAACCTGACCCCACTGAAATCTCAGTGGCATTTTTTTGGTCTTGGGGGTTAGAAATTGACCTCAGCATTAGCAGCCTCTGTCAACAGCTGCTCACCCTCTCCCCAGGGTGCCACCAAAATGTGGTGTCTCTGGGAGTACCCTTGCATATGGAGGTTGAGATGACATCTAAAAGGGAGCACCTGTGCAGCAGTGGTCAAAGGGCGTATATGGCAAGTAGATCACAGGAGGATCAGCTGCAATTGAAGAAAGGGTAGGTATTTATGCAGTGTGATTTGTAACAAGGTGAGGATCGCATCAGCTTCCCACAGTCCAGGATCCTGGCTTAACCTATTAGACAGTGATGGAGCCAGTCATAGATGAAGAGATGAGATCCAGAATCTGGTCCAAGTCCCTCTTTTTAGTCTTCTTTTCCCCCTTTGAATGGACTTCAAATGAATTCTAAATCCTGTTCCACTGAGAGACAAGTGGGAAGAGGTGGACAAAGATGGGGTGGGCAGGAGAATTGAATAAATATTAGCATATTTCTGGCAGATATGAATGGAAAAAAAATGCTGAGACGATCCAAAGCACAAACTGAATCTGAGCTAGCCACTTAACTAATTGCTTTGTCTTGTCCCCATCCTGATTGTGACAATCGGTTTCTTCCCACAGATGGACTCCATCCCATCCACTAGTTTTAATGTCTTGGTACCTTGCTATTAATGGAAGGGAAGTATCCCTTCCCTGTGGCATCACAGACATGTGAAATTCACTAAGAAGTAGAAACGTTTTTATTATTTAATTTAATTTTTTTTTCCAAGACAAAAAGAAAATATTTGGCAATTCCATGCTTGTTTAGTGCTGTGGTTTGATCTGGTTCCCCACAAAAGTGGGGGCTGTTCTTTGGATTCTGCAAAGCCTCCTGGGGTGAGGGGAAATTGGTGGCTCTTCGTGAGCTTCCTGGAATGTGAAATGCCATTTAACACTGGCTTTATGTCTTCAGATGCTTGGGATCTCTGGAGTCTCAAAGGCCCAAGGATTGCCAGGATAGATGGACAATTAGATGGGTTAAAAAGGGGAACTCATTAGGAGCATATTCAGAGCAGAAACTGCAAGAGAACAGTTACATTCTTCACCTTATTCTTTACATAAATTTTGAGAGCCAGTGGAAAACAGACTGTCACAGGGCTGGATCCAGGCCTGGTAGAGGCAGGGTTATGTTTTTGTTTTGCTTTCCACCAAACACTCAACACCCCAATTTTCTCTTCTTCTCTTGCAGGGAAAAAAA
Organism: Pluvialis apricaria; assembly: GCA_017639485.1. Classification (NCBI taxonomy): domain Eukaryota; kingdom Metazoa; phylum Chordata; class Aves; order Charadriiformes; family Charadriidae; genus Pluvialis; species Pluvialis apricaria. The sequence continues at coordinate 64,533,899 of CM030011.1, read as the reverse complement.
ATAATGATTCAACAAAGAGCTCTTCACCCACCAGCTCTCACTGTCCCACTGAGTCTTTTATAAAATTTAGGTGCCAGCAGGAGCAGAGGGTTTATATGAGAATTATCTGCCTGGTCTCTGGATGCTTGCGGGCCAAATCTGTCCCACAACACAGAAAATCAATGTTGATCTCTAATCTGCTCACACTGAACTGGGAACCTTACCAGATAATCAACTGGTAGCAGAGCAAGGCTTACAGTGGGAATAGTTAAGTGAAAACACAATCTCAAGTACTTGGCTGCAAGATGCAGTTGATGGCAAAAGCCATCATGGCTAAACAAGTTTTGAAGGTAGATCAAAATGCCAGTGCTTTTCCCATACGTTGAAGATCCTATCATTCTCCTGTGCTACCCTATGAGGCTGAATTTAAAATGAACTGTTGCAAAAAGGGGAACATATATTTCTGAAGGTCTGTCAGCCAAACACACTTTACTGAAAAGTGGACACCTTTCTTGAATCTGTCCTATTTCTCATGAAAGCACCAAAATAATTTCCAGTTTGACAGGATTTTTTTTTTTTTTTATACAAAAATCCATCTTTTTTATAAGAAAGGGAAGAAAAGTTTATTTTCTGTCCACCTCTGTTGGATAGATCTCCTCCTGTGTTTCCTGTAGGCTGCCTTTGTCTGCAATAAGACATGAAGGATCAACTTGAGTCAAATTCTATCTAGGGAGCTCATGAAAATCACTGAACTGTATTCTCTATTTGCATCATGAACTGAGAATACACTTTGGCCTCCTCTTTCTTGGTCTAGAAGAGTTTCACCCCGTGCAGAGAACTGCCTGCTATTTTAGACATACATTATAGGCTTAGTTATTGCCTTTTGCAAAACGGCAAGTATATCTCGAGATTTGGTCTTCACACTTTTTGTCCAGAAGAATCCTCATGTCTTCTGATTTGGATGTTTTTCTTTTTTCTTTTTCCTGTTCTCCTCAGTACCATCGCTACTCATGGTATCCCAACAGCAGCTGTGAAAAGGAATCCTTGGGCAGTCCTTTAAGTCCTACAGGAAGGTACGTAAAATAAAGGATTGAGAGACAGTGTTCTGAGCCTGTCAGTTCAACTGCTTCACAGCTTTGTCCTCAGCATCTTTAAACTATCATTGGTATAATACCCAAAACCCAGACTAGTAAAATAAGAAGCCTGGGAGAGAACTGGTGAACTTTATTATCCTATCATACTACTTTCTCAGTCTTTTAATTGCGTTAGCGTGATTTAAACTGTTGATTGGAGTTTGAAGGCAGATCAACTCTTACAGCTTCAAAAGTCCTATAACTTCCCTTGTGAAAAAGGAAGTACCCAAGGGTAGATGATCCACATAATTTGTGTCCATTGCTATATCTCTGAAGGACTTCAGAAGGCTGATCTGAAATCAAGGTTATTTCACATAAATCCAAATCTGAAGGTGGAACAATTTAGTTTGGGGACTTCAAACTCATACCAAGCAGAATGGAAATCAATCCTTGAGCTTGTTTGAAATCTCTGGAGTCTTTTTAGTGATTGTATAATCATAGAATAGTTTGGGTTGGAAGGGACCCTTAAAGGTCACTTAGTCCAACCTCCCCTACAATAAGCAGGGACATCTTCAACTAGATCAGGTTGCTCAGAGCTCCGTCCAACCTCACCTTGAATATTTCCAGGGATGGGGCATCTACCACCTCTCTGGGCAACCTGTGCCAGTGTTTCACTATCCTCAGTGTAAAAAATTTCTTCCTTACATCTAGCCTAACTCTTCCCTCATTTAGTTTAAACCCTTTGTCCTATCACAATGGGCCCTGCTAAAAAGTTTGCCCCCATCTTTTCTGTAGGCTCCCTTTAAGTACTAAAAGGTCGCAGTAAGGTCTCCCCAGAGTCTTCTCTTCTCCAGGCTGAACAACCCCAACTCTCTCAGCTTGTCTTCACAGGGCAGGTGGTCCATTCTTCTGATCATCTTTGTGGTCCTCCTCTGGACCTGCTCCAACAGGTCCATGTCTTTCCTGTGCTGAGGGCCCCAGAACTGGACGCAGTACTCCAGGTGGGTCTCATGAGAGTGGAATAGAGGGGGAGAATCACCTCCCTCGACCTGCTGGCGACACTTCTTTTGATGCAGCCCAGGATATGGTTGGCCTTCTGGGCAGTGAGCACACATTGTCAGCTCATGTCCAGGTTTTCATCCACCAGTACCCTCAAGTCCTTCTCAATCCCTTCATCCTCCAGTCTGTATTGATACCAGGGGTTGCCCCGATCCAGGTACAGGACCCTGCACTTGGTCTTATTGAACATAAGGAGGTTCACACAGGTGCGCTTCTCGAGCCTGTCCAGGTCCCTCTGGATGGCATCCTGTCCCTCAGGCGTGTCAACTGCAGCACTCAGCTTGGTGTCATCTGCAAACTTGTCGAGGGTGCCCTCGATCCCACTGTCTATGTCACTGGCAAAGATATTAAACAGTACCTGTCCCAGTCCAGAGCCCTGAGGGACACCACTTGTCACTGATCTCCATCTGGACATTGAGCAATTGACCACTACCCTCTGGATGCGACCATCCACCAAACAGTCCACCCATCAAATCCATATCTCTCCAATTTAGAGAGAAGGGTGTTGTTGGGGACCTTGTCAAAGGCCTTACAGAAGTCCAGACAGATGACATCCATAGCTCTTCCCTTGTCCACTGATGTAGTAGCTCCATCATAGCAGACCACTAGGTTGGTCAGGGCAGGACTTGCCCTTGGCAAAGCCATGCTGGCTGTGTGATAAAAAGGGTCACTTCTGCAAGATGAAAACAGATCTGTTGAGGGGAAAAAAACCCACATGCCTGCAAAAGAGAGCTGAAGTCCCACAATGCTGCACACACAAAAAGTTTTTCTTTACATTCTCAAAATCTAGCCATGAAACCAGTCTGAACTGACAGTTTTGCACGAGAAGCCTGTGCCACTAATCACTTGCAGTGTAAAACTAAACAAAGGTTGTAGAGGAGTCCAAACTCTGCTTTGCTACAGTCTTTGGTGTTTCTTTCAGCCATTTACATTGCTTTTGTGGAATCACTTCAGCACAATTAAGAACACTTCCTTTGACCTATGCAATTGATACCAAAATTTTTTTGGTTATAAAACCAAACTGAGCACAATTCCACTTTTAAGAATTAAATCCTTCAATTACCCATGTACAAATCCTCAGTAAAGGTTTTGGCTTTACTGCTCAAGCCTTTATAACCCACAGAGGAGAGCCTGCACATAAAACCCATGAAAATTAATGAACATGGACTTGCAGCAGTGAGAAAGTTGGAATTCCTGCTCTTTGGGAACTTCCAGTGTGTCAAAACTTATTATTCTAAGCTGAAGCAAGCACTTCCAACATAATAAATTTGCAGAAAAACTGAAATTTCTTATAATTTCTGTTAAGAATTGCCAATACTTTCATTGTTCTTGAATAGAAATGAGAATGGAGAATTACCTATGCTGAAATGTTTTCTTTTGTTTGCTGTATTTGACACACATGCTCAATTTGCCTGAAATTCAGTTAATACTGAACTTCTTATTTCATGAGGGTCTCTATTTTGGCTTTGTAGTTAAAAGGCCAGAACCCCCAGATTTCCCTATGGGCTAAACTTTTCTGTCCAAATTACATTGCTCGTATAGCACTAGGGTCACATGAGTGTCCAACACAGCATATAATTCAGGACAGGCCAAGTGCATGTTATTTCTTGGGAGCTGCAGTTCTCCAAAGGACTATGGGCCCGTAGTAGAGAGAACAGTTGTGAATTAAAACTCCCACAAGGCAATGCTCAAATAAGGAAATTAAGCTGAATGCCATGGTGACTCAAGACAAAAAAAATATTATTTTGTATAAATAAAAAGGAAAACCAAGTTTTCTGAACTTGGGTTGCATTTCATTTGGATTGCAACATTTCATTTTGCATCATTCCCATTGTGATTTTGAAAATTCTTCACTTTGAAAAATTAATTTGGTGGAAACTGCCATTCCTGTTGGAAACTTGCACCAGTGTACATCTCTCGACAACCTCTGCTGTTGGTAGATACCTCCTCCGCCCTGGCAAGGACAAGCACAATCCAGCATTTTTGGTGAGTCAGCATAAGCAGGAAAAAAGGAGCCAGAGGAAGTTAACTGCTATAGCCAGATTTCACCAATAAAAGTATGTAGGGTTGCTAGTCATCTACAATGATTTCTCTTTCTCACCCTCTCCTCACCAGCCCTATGTCTTTTCTGCTGACAGATAGCTGCTATCCTAAATTTTCTCTTATTCCGCAGCACGTTAGCAGGAGTTCCACAAACCTAAGGGGGGATACTCTCATATAAAGGGAGAGAAGATAGAAACCAAAGAGATTTCTGAGAAAGAACTCAGCTTCCCAGTGTACTTGCCCTGTTGCAGAGCAGCAGGCTGCAGATACATATCCCTATTTTACCCCAAATTTAAGCTTCCTGTTGCAGCTCAGTGAAGGTCTTGGAGCCAGTTCCTCAGCAAGTACAAAACCGAGTAGCTCCTGCTGGTGACACTGTTTGAAATGAGAGAAGTGTCCCCTCTCCCACGGCATTCATTGCATTTGTTCCTGTTATGCATTATACCCCAAAGCCTCTGGCATTGCCCTAAACACCACCCATAAGGCTTCCTGTCCTAATCCAGCCCACAAAGTCAAGAGCTTGGGGAGCAAATAAGACCGACTGTGCACATAGATTTTGCAGCCATGGGGAAGAAAAAAATTGTTCATTTCAGTTTTCATTGGTGCTTCTGGCAACCTTCTTCTTCTACACATCATCATCAGAGAGACAAAACCCAGGCTCCCTGTTGCGTACACAAGAAAGGGAGACTTCCCCTGTGCTTCTCTGTGCTGTGAGCCGTAAATTTCTGAAGAGCTCTGCTGTAATCTTTTACAGTCTGCAATCCCACCCTTCAGCATAATGAAATGGAATGGTACAAATGCTCTCTGGACATTTCACTGCTGACAGTTACCCAAAGTTTGCTTCAGCTGTTACAATACGGCTATTTTATTGTCTTTTTTTTTTATTTCTCTTGTACAATTTCATGACTAACTATGTGTAAAATGGAAAGAATTTGACTATCCTTTCTTCATCCAGTTGGACACAAACTGGACTGGTTCCTTTAACTCACTTTTCGGCTGGCAGGGCTTTCTTTCTGTTTTCTTTTAAATGTCAGAAAAGGTTAAATAGGCTCTTCAAATCTGCAATAGATTTTGAAGATCTCTGGGGGTAAAAACTTCACAAAAGAAACAGTCTATACTAGTTCAAACAACAAACTCGGGTTCAGAACCTGGAAGGCAACAAAAACAAGCCTAAGACATGTGTCATAAAAATCATAGGATTTTTTTTTTTTTACCTAATCTCCCAATATAATGAAGAGGATGGTTTGAATCTCTCTGACTTCCTTGATTTTTTTAAAATTTGATTTATATTACAGTTATATATCACAGCTTGGAAATACATGCGCAGATCAGGGAGCTAGGTATTAGAAAGTGATTCGCACCATTTTCCTGTGTTCGCCTGGTATCCTGCTTTGCTGCAGGACTTTCAAAGGGACCGAGACCCTAGCTAGCCTGCCACATCTCTTCTCACTTGAAACAGAAAGCAAACTCAAACACTGGGTCTAAAAAGCTTAAAGGAAAGTTGGCGAGGACTTTGGCTTTCACAACTTGCTGAAAAATTCAGCATTCCTCATACCAGTGAAACGAGCTGCTGTCCCAACTCAGCCTGGCAAATACAATCTTTAACTCGGGAAAAGGGCAGGAGAGGAGACAGTAAAGAAGTGCTTGGATCCATAGAGCTGTCTATTAGATGGATCATGTCAGGTTGCTTTTATTTTGAGATCTGTAAGATGGGACCTTCTATAGGACTGAGTGAGGATATACAGGGGTTTTGAAGAGTGGCATTGTGTGTTATGTGACCAAGGCTTCATGCTTTCAAAGTCCAAACATAGTCCACACTAGCATACAAATACACTAATACCAAATTCCTGCTGATTCAAAAATAGCCTGCCTTGTGCTACTGCCAGATACATGCAAGGACCTTACAAATTCAGGGTGACCATGGTTTTAAGCTTCTTTGGATGCATCTTCATTTGTTTCTCACTGGTAATAATGTTCATGAGGAAAAAGGCAAACTTTGGCCAGCCAGATGGAACTTCTTGTGCGAAACAGTAACAAGTCTGGATTTTTTGCGCATGCGCTGGGGTACTTCATGTCAGAGACTCAGAACACGGCAGGCGTCTCGCGAGGAAATGCTTCCCCGATAACTCAACCAACTGCAAGTGTACCCCAAAGCAGATGGATCTGTGCTTCTGCTTCAGGTTTCCCATGCAAATAGAAAAGTTGAGGTGGACATTAAAACTGGAGAATTCCTTGATGCTACAACCTCAGTTACCGATAACTGGTAACTCCTGCCCTCTCTGTCCTCACCCTGCTGTAGAGAAGACAAGTCCTGTGTTCAAGCTCCAGACAGGAGCGTGGGTAGCGTGCGGCGGAGGGGAGGGCAGGAGTGTCTGAGCAGAGAGAGATCATGTTACTGTGGCACTAAGCCCCTCACCTCAGCACTCTTGCTGGTGCCAAGATCCCTTCCCAGCGCTCCCTCACTTTGAGAAAAATGTGAAAAGCGGTTTAATTGGCCTCAGGCCTGTTATCACTTATGACAGCAGTGATCAGAAACAGGGTCCATTAACAGCCCTGGTATTTAACGCATGCATTCACTTACAAGTAGAGGGTTCCCTGTCTGTATGATTAATGTCATCTCAACGTATTCCATTAACAAAAAATATGAAGCACTTTGATTTTTTTCCCCCTATGTGACTGACAACATAAACACATTGTCAAAAGCACTGAACAGATGGTAAGGCACTTAGGAAAGTCTGCTACTTTTAAAGAAGTCACTGGCCTTCAGTGAGTACTGAAATCACCACGGTAGTAACTGAAAGACTGTCCTTCATTTCCAGAGTGAGATGGAGTGAAACACAATCACTCTTTGCATCTTTCATGCAACAGTAATTCTGCGTTCCCATCATGGTCTCTAATCATAAGTGATCCTCTTATATGAAGTTGATGGTCTATTAGTAGAGAATGGCATGAGGAACAGAGGATGGGTATCTGGTGTGGGACAGCAGTGGGCAGGCAACAGAGCTGCAGTACGTATAGGAGCTTGCCGCAGTGTCAACATTTGCTCTTGGGTCATGTACAGCTGCCTTCTCCATTCTTCTTTCTTTCCTGGATGCTCAAATTTGAAGCATGCTCAACTTGCATCTCCCTTTTGTCTACACAGTAAGCCTTAAATGCTCACCTGCCAGTATCCTCAGGGCTGGCTGTCTTGCCGATCAAAACACTCTTTCTCATAATTTCCTAGAGATCATTACCAGTTTCACCCTCCCCAGTGTCTTGTTTCACTTTTGGGTCTTTCAACAGCTTGAGTAATGAGTGTTGATCAACATCAACTTCACTCCCACAACATGAATTAATTATTTCTGCAGAGACCTCTTACCATGAAAACAAATCTGCGGGGGACTTTGTCTTCCCTTCTGCTACCTGAGGGAGTTTCAGCTCTTGTTGTTCTCCTTGACTTCCTATGGCATGGATTGCCTTGTGTAGCCTCTCTCTCTAGCAGCTGGTATAGCTTGCATTACATCCAGGGCTAAAAGCTGGCAGGGTTTGCTAAAAACTGAAAGGGAATAAACTACTGTGAGAAACCTGAAACATCCCTTTTCCCTCTCCTGTTTTTTTACCGTGTCAACTGAACTATCCTCATTCCTCAAACTTTACAATTATTTTATGAATTCATGTATCCAGAAGTCAGTTTGCTCAATTTCTTCTGAATTATTTCCCACAAATATTCTTGTCATTTTCTCATTCTATGACTGTAAGGTCTTTAAATATAATTATTTTTTAATCCTGAATAACATTTGTTTGAGAGCTTTCTAGTGCTAATACATTACTACCGTTTGTTTTACTGTTCCTTTTTAAAGTAGTTCCTTCATTCCCGATGGAGATGTGGCAGCTTTTCATAAAGTAACTTGAATACTGAATAGCCCTTTTCCTTGTATCCTACTATTGATGAGCCACATGAACCTGTTTCAACCTTTCTGTTTGCCCTCAGAAGGCTATTAGCTCACTAGATTGATATTGATTTTAAAAAAAAAATTAAAAAAAGAAAGAAAAAGTTATATATAAAGTAGCCTGATTAAAGAAATGCGGAAGAAATATCGTAAAATTAAACCACTTTGGACTATAGGCCTTGTCAAACAAACTCAATGCCGTTCTGTAGGGTAACCTCCTGTTTAATTCTGACTCTAAGGCATAAGGTAAGTCAAGTCAGCGGAAAAAACTATTACTGTTCCCACCTACTTAACCTTTCACTGCCATCCTGAATCCTCAGTTAGAACATGGTGGCAAAGATTTGTGATTTGGTATATGACACAACTAAGAGCCAGGTATGGTCACGGAGGGCAGGGTGTGGGACCCTCCTAAAATATAGGTATCGATGCAACGAACTTCCCCATCCTGAGAAGGGAGTCATGTCCCCACTGAGGACACAGAAAATCTATAAAAACCTTACAAAACTTCTAAGTTAGTATGGTTTTTGAAAACAGCAATCACTATCCAGTTACTGCTTAGCAGCATTAATTAAACATAGCTAATTAGAGAGCTCATTAGAGAGCTCATTAGAAATGTTGTATGTTTGGATTACCATCATTAGCTTTACTGAATTGTTAGGGCTCCATATTTTGATTTTAAAAAATAAGCACTGAACAATATATAGAGCAGGAATGAATTAAAAACTGACTGACAGATCTCAAAATTTCAATCCAGGGGCAAAGCCTGAATGACTGTATTTTTAGTGCTGCTGTTTTAGGATGAGGCTCATTTTGGATCTGCACTTTCATTACTGATTTAGTAATGCGTATAAAATCCCTGCTGACAAAGGCTACTGAGTGACACAAGCATTGCTGGAGCATTGATTTATAATGAAAGCAATCAATTGATAAATTCAAATGAAATATTTCAGTAAAAGTTTCTGCCTAAGAGAAAGGCAGTACGTCATACCTACAGAAAGACTGGTCCTCACCACAAATGTCTTAACTTAAGATAGAATTTAACAAAAGGCTCTTCTTTCTGGTTATGAAGACAAGCTAAACAGGGGTTGCTGAGGTCGTAGGGTACATTGAAAGAGAAGTAATAACCTAACAGATGACATCATTAACTCTGCAGATGACATTTACTGATGCTATCTTGTTGCATCCCGTTCTGAATCCACACCTGAGAAAGGTTAAAAAGCCACAATATTTTGCAGAAAAGAACCACTTGGTTATTCTGGGTCTGGAGAAATCCCCTCACCATGGGAGAGTTAAAGAAATCAATCTGTTTAACTAATCATGAAGGCAACTGGGGAGACGAGAGGTGACTTGATTACTCTATAATTACCTTCCCCGGGCAAAAATAGCAGTTGCTAAAGAAGTCTTTAATTCAGCAGAGAAATGCAGAACAAGAATCAGTAGCTTGGGGTTGAATTAAAACTTGGCACATTATTTAACTGTGAGGGGGAAGGGAGAAGAATCAGCTATTTGGAGTAATCTGCCTGCAGAAACAGTGAACTCTCTCTGACGTCTTGTCTTCTCCAAATAGGACCTGAGCATCTCCCTAGAAAACACAACTTCAGTGAGTAGAGTTAATGGATTTTATTAGCTGGTGACCAGGAGAAAAACTGCACCTAGTATTCATGAATTACACAGGCAGTCAAATCAGATAAGTCTAATTGTCTGGCCTAGATTCAGAGAATTTAAAACTAAGAGCTGACTGGTACTGACCAGGGCTATGTGAGATGTTTTAATTTTGTGGTAGTAAAGTAACCTTCTGAACAAATTATATTTGACCTCTGCATCCTAGTTGTGGATAATCCTCTTGGGAAAAATGCTTTAAAAGGCATTCATTGAAAGTTTGGCTGCCAGTGTATTGATTGACTTACTGGTAGTTGAATAGGCTGAGACAAACCTTACAAAGTCATCTAGTACAACTAATACTTATTTATATGCTCTTGTTTCTTCTTTCCAGGTGAAAAAATAAGTCCAAAATGACACAAGGTCAGCAGCTTCTGCTGTAACAGTCTTCATGGGGCTCTGGCACACTGGACTGCAGTTATTACTTGATCCAAACAGAACCTTTAATGACAGTAATTAATAGTCTTTTCATCTGCTGCTAATAAGGCCAATCTCTCATAAAAATTACTTTTTTTTGTTCTGTTTTGTCTTCCCTTTTTGGGGGGCTGAGGAAAACCAATACCAAATAATCGGCAGTTTCAATGACATCTATCCAGACCATATTCTTTTGGCTGTCTTCTTTTCTTAGCTATATTTTTGGCTGTACATACTGACAGTGGCCTCCTGCAGGGTAGGAATATGACCTCTTGGATTTATTTCATGTAGGAAAAGCTGTAGAAAGTGAATGGCCTTCTCGATTCTCTTGCAGTAAAATCACCACGTTAGCTTGGCCCATGTTTTGTTGCCTTACGCAGACGTCCCTTTTTCCCAACATGCTAATATTTTTGGAGAAGTCACATGTTAGATGTGCTTATCTTGACCATTGAAAACTCTCTACGTTCTCTGGCATTTCTTGAATGCACATACCAAGATATGTGTGTACATCTCATCCCTAAAATCTACAAAGCGTTATTCATGACCGACTACTTTCCAAGGCATATGTGAGAAATAAAATGACTGATTTCACTGATGTTGTTCCTTCCTAATCCATTCAGAACATTTTGAATTTGAGACAGGAGTTGTTTTCTTGAGCAATTTAGTTTTTTCTGGTTGTTTTCCAAAAACTAGGCAATGTTGGATAATCATTCATTTTCCAGGCACAGCAGTGCATGGTCAGACTGTGACCTGTCTCTCTGGAATAACTTGCAGGATGCATTTTACTGTTTTATCCAGCAGATGTGACACTGAGACACATCTTCCATTTGCACTTGTTTATGCACCGTGATACACAGATAAAACTAACCAACCAAATCACTTTAACTATTCATAGCAGTCATGCATGGATGGATAGACTACTAAGCACCTGTTACTTCAGGAGGTTTGGAGCTAAGAACACTTCTAATACACAAGAAAAACAAGTTGTGATTTCTGAAACTCTGATAGCTTACAGCCAGTGAGCATACTCCCAAACAGCTGAGTCTTTTCGTGACTGTCTGAACTTGTGATTCAGAGATGGACAAGATGAAGTCTGCTGATCTCTTCCTGCGTGGTATCCATCCTGTCAATGTAAAAGTTGTTTGAAAAGACATTAGACATGTACTCAATTCATGCATGTTCTGTTATTAACAGTTCTATCCCCACCCAGCCATTAAAATTAAATTTTCTTTCAGCCAAATGTTGTAGATCTTGGCATTCTTCTAAACAGACCATATCCATTTTTCGGTGAACTTCTTGTAATTATCATTGGCTCTGTTGTTATTGCTTTGGTACCTCAGATTGCTGGAGGAGCTATGTTTCCAAAGCAATGCAGTGAATGTTTTTTGCTTTATTTCTCTGGAAAGGTCAATGAGCCACGGTAAAATTGGTGTAGTTGATTTGTGAAGCAACTGAGAGATTTTGGCCCTGAAAGATATTGAGCAGGACTGAAAACACCACAGAAGTCTGCAGCCTGAGGTTTGAAAAATAAGAGCAGTCAGTTGTGCTAGTAAAGAATTCAGTGCCATGCTTCAAAAGGTAAAATCAAAGAATTTTGTGTGCCATATAAAGTTGAAAGGGAAGCAGAATCCAAAAGGGTTGGGTGACCAGTTTTGAAACACTGTTTGAATAAGATGGATGGATTGGAGCTTGCCGTACTTGGTTTGAGGCCAGGAATAATCTTTTCAAAGCTAGAAGTGCTTTTGATCTCTGCCTACTCCTCCTCATCACTGTGAATCTCCAGGGATACAACCCTACCGTGCAATACAAGGGAAAGAAAATGTGCTTCAGAAGAGGGAGAGGAAAAAGGAGAAGGAAGCCAATGAAATAGTATCTGAGAACAACACCGCTGCCTGCAATGACACTGACCCGCTGGTGCCAGTGGAAGAGTTTTGTAATATTTTTCCAGGTCTGCTCTTGTTTTTGATACTAGGCTGTGGAGCTGGCTCCGTGACTCTATACCACCCTCCGCGCGCTTCCAGGGTTATTGGGAATAGTTTCTGTTCCTATGGACCTGTGACTTGGAAGTCAACCCAAAATGTTTTACAGGCCAAAAGTCCCATTAGGCAAAACCGAGCCAAACTGATCTGACGTCAGTGGGAGTAGGTATGTTAAGGAGCAGGGGTCTTTGCATCACTATATCTATCCCAGCTAGGATGTGGCTGTGTTGGAGGTGGAATGCAATGGAATTGTAGTGTGCAGCAAACTCAGGCAATAATTTGGGAAGAAATGAAGGGGAATAATCCATCAAATGAGTACAATAGAGGGCTCAGGGGGCACATGGTATTGTTTATAATGGAATTCACACAGCTTAGCTGGAATGAGATCTCAACTCTAGTTTTAAAAAAATAAGCGTCTTGTCTTTCAAGGACCATCAGACCACTAAGCCGCACAGTGCCTCTGAAACCACCTTAGTGTTAATTTTGGTTCAGACTTAACTTGTGTCCATGGAATTACCGAGGCCGCATCTCTAAAGCAGACCTCTCCCTGGAGGTCTGCTGTTGTAGCCTGTAAAGGCTAGGAAATTAGAAGGTCCTGCTGGGAGCATACAGTCATTTCTGGACGCCTCTCTTCTTCTCTACAACTCAGATGCCACTAAGGCTGAGACAGAATCACCACCTCCTGTTGGGTGGCATATCTTATGATGCATGGGAGATTTTAATAAGCTTTTTCTGTGAGTAATATAATCTCCTGGGACTGTGGATACAGGCTTGAGCCATGGAATAAATGTGGCTTTTTGGGCTTAGAGTCGTCCTGAGCAACATTCTCCACTTAAAACCGCACCCTGCGCTTGCTGGCGGGAGAGTATAAACAGTTAGTTGGAAACTTCCTCTAGTTTCTTCCCATCCAATTCAGAAATCCCTGGTATGGAGGTACCCAACGGCACCTCCGGCTGTGACTACCACGCAGACCATTTCTGAAAGTCACCATGGTCATCGCTCCAAAGAAGCCTGCAGACAACTGTGGTCCCTGAATTCCCACCAGGGAGCCAGGTCCTTGGGGGCTGTGGGCCTGGACAAACTCAAGAGAGATGCAGATCGTACATGCCAGTAGAGATGGGTCTCTGCCTGCTTAGACCCCACTCTGCCTGCGCCTCACTCAGACCCCAAATTCACATAATTTCCTTTGCAAGGTTGTTCCCTTTTCTCCACCATGCTGCTTCACATGCACACTTACTCCTGTTGTGTAATTTTTGCAGTGCCCAAGACAAATGTGTGTTCCTTGGTGTTCCCTTCGCTTCTTTTCTGCACGCACCTACCCTCACAACTTCTGTCAATTCACCTTCACCTGCTGTTTGTCAGAACATTATTAATTCTCCAGAAATGGTATCCTCTAGTGTTTGTCATCCTTTTGTGCACAGAAAAAAAAATTGTAATCTTTTCTGAAAAAGAAATGAATAAAGAATCAATTTGTGCAAAGGGAAGGGGGGGAGGGGGAAAAGGGAGGGAAAGAGAAGAAAAGATGAAAGAAACCTTGTCTTTGCCCTCGAAGGCTTTTCTTTTAAAGGTTTTATTAGTTTGCTGACAATGTTAATTTACCGGCATCTCCATCAACACCCCACCCGCTCCACAGATCCTTTAGCCAACATTTAAAACCAAACTGAATTCTAGGGAAAACTCACAAGATGCACACAGAAGTAAATTTCAGCTTGTCAAGCTTTATACTGATCAGTGGTAGTGTAAAACAAAATGTCAAAGAACAACCTCCCCTCTCACTCTTCTTGTCAAAACCCACACCCCCCTGTTCTGCTCCCCCACACACACCACTCTCACCTTAAAAATAAATTCAATAAAAAGGAAAATAAAATAAACCCCTTTCTAACCACTTTGGAGAATGAAAGCTTTGAAAGCAAAACAATTCCATAAAATGATCCAACTGCAATTGAAAATGAGCTGGTCACACAGAATAAGTTGGGTTACAATATTTGGAAAAACCACTGCATACGTTCCTACCCAAGGTCTGGTAAAGGGCAGCCACAAATTGTCTGATCACAAAGAAGGAATTTCCCCCTCCCTGGTTTGTGGCAAATGTACGTGAGGCTAAGAGTGATGTTTAAATGAGACGAGCTGAGCACAGCTTCTGCTAAATGAATGATCCTTTTGCAGTCTCCAGATTCAGCAGCAGTAAAAATGGAGTAAGGAGAGAGGAGAGGACAGTACCATACCTGAACTGAGACGAGAGCCAGCACAGACACAAGATGCTTAGGACTAGCACTGAGCAGGAGGGAATCCGTAACAGATGTTTTCAAGTATCCTGATTATGTCTTATAGGAACAGGATGCTCAGACTTCAGTGTGAAGAAGTTTCCCATCCCCTGCAGCTCTGAAGAACTAACTCAACAGAAGAATTCACGGTGTGCAAGACCCCTTTTGTGTGCGCCCAGATACAGAAGTCACTGGGTATCTTCAATCCCTGCTAACAATGCACTGTGTCAAGGGGACCTCAGCAGCAAACAAGAGATTCTCAGGTTCTTGCTGAAATCGTTGGTATTGTCAACATTCATTATCTTTCAGGTTCATTCACCACATGGAAAACAGTAATGGAAGTCACCATGCTATCTTACAGATCTGGGTACAACCCCAAAAGCCTTCTCCTAGAGCTTGTGTAGGATCAAGCTACAAAGCAGAAATTAAATAAAGTGAAACAAAAGCTGAGGAGAGGCATCATATGCATCACATTTGGAATCCTCCACTGTTTTGACTGCTAAATGGGAGGCGCTGTGATTAATCTGTGATTATGTGACTCACCGTAATTATGTCTTGTTGAAATTGAATTTATTGAAGCATGAATCATTCCACCCAAAGTGGAACCTAATAACTCCATTGCTGTGGCAGCCATTTAGAGTTTAGAGGAGAGGTCGATATGTTGGGTGAAGCTTTCTCCTCGATTCAAGCCATGAAAGAATTTTGTCTTGTGACTTTAGAAGAGGGTGAAATTTGTCTCTGAAATGAGAAGAATCCATCCCTTGAAGTTCTGTTTGAAGTGCTGGGAAATGTTCAGCCAACCTGGTGGTTCTTCAGCTTAGAAGATACAATAATGATCGATTTGGGTCTGTGAGGCTGCTGTGAGTATTTTAATGCTATATCACTCGAGCCACAGACCTCCCACTGCTTCACTGTTATTTCTGGGCACATGTTCACCAGGGCTGGTGTATATCCACAATAAACCTGTAATTTCATCAGTAAGAGTAGACTAGAGAAATACAGCAAAGATGAGCCTGGCACTGCCGCTTTGGATGACACATGCAGGAGGTTGGAGTATGTGGTGTGTCTGTGGGGTGTCTCCCAACCAGCAGCCCTGTATAACAGAGAGAAAACTAAGGTCAACTTGGAATTTTTTCCCCTTTTTAAAGAAGAGATCCACATTTTGTATTAAGTTGTTTGGATTTTTGAATGGAAAAGGCTTTTTTCAAATGGGAATTTTTATGGGTAAACTTTTTGTTCCATTTTTTACCAAAAAGCCACATTTAATGAAACAGTCTTTGTATTCAGTTTAGGAGGAAAAAAAAATTTACATTTTCTCTTCTGATGTAAAATGGACCCTTTTTCCTAAACAGACTTTAGTATAATTATTGCTAGCATACATGAACGAGTATAAACAATGGCTCTCCAGGGTAAGGAGTTTTTTTACAGTTGTTAAATTTCCTGCTCTATTTTTAAAATTCCTGCTGCTGCTGCTGCTGTTGTCTATAACACAGCAGTAGCAAAGGCCCACAATAGCAGTTAAGGTTGAAATGGAGATGAAAATTGCAATTAAAAACAAAACCAAAGCTAGGAAATACTTTGCAGTCCGTAATGCCCAACCAGGCAGAAGAATTATGCAGGGCAAAAAAAGGGGGAAATTTACTCTTTGATTTCCCATTTAATGCCCATTTAGAGATCCGTCATTATGTTCTGGAATGAAGGAAACAATCCTGCTTCATATCACTCAGACTCAGTGCTCTATGTTGGCACTATTGTTTCCCCCCAACTATATTTAGCCAATGGGAAAGTGATGCAGGAGTCCCATCTGGTACATCAGAGGATGCCTCTTTGTTGGGATCACATCTGTTTTACGTTCACACTGAATCTTGGAAAGGAGATGTGGAGCCGGGGTATTTGCTTGACTTACAAATTTGTTACTTATTTCTAGCAATGCACCCTTGAAAGCAAATATTCAGTGCAAAATAGCTGGGCTTTATGGACACTGAAAAGGAAATAAATATGTCATTTTTTGAGAGAGATTATATGAATGCCTGTCATATGTGATGAATTAGTTATTAAAAAGGTCTCCCCTTCAAGAGGAGAGGCTGTGCAAGGTATTAGTCTCAGTCATTCTCTTCTAGATCTGCCTCTCCAGAGAAGTCTTTCACTCACCCTGTCAAACAACTGTCCGGTTTTCAGTCTGATACTAGAAACACTGGTTCTTGTGTTGTTCATACTTGACCCTTTTATTTTTTTAAAGGATTGACCTGTTAACATCTATGGAAATCATTTTATTCTCAAGCTTCCTGCAATCTGCTGCAGAAGAGATTCCTCTTCATCATGGTTTCTTGCAGAGACTTAGATTTTGTTTGCTCATTTTTTGGGAATGGAGAGATGGAGTCACTTCTGTTTTTTTCCTTGCCAAAAATAGATTTTCAGGATAAAAGTAAATGGCAGTAGTTGTACTTTATGCATGCAAAGGTGACAATAGGAAACTTTTTGCCTAGAACTCAAATTGCATTCAACCACTACTTATGTTTTCTGAGGTCCATCCATTCATGGTACAGAAGACTTCTGAAACTAATCTCAAGCATGATGCTAGATCAGTCCTGTTCCTCCCTTCATGTGTTCATTTGTGGCTTGACATTGCTGAATGCTTTATGTTTCAAGGAAGGTATGCAACTGCCTTGCTCCAGGACAACAGATGACTTCTCTTCTGGGGTTTAGAAACCAGTCCCTGCACTCCCCTGTGCACAGAGTGGCACACAGTCCCTGCATGAATGGACAGCTGCGACCTGCACCATGGCAAGCAACAGAAATAAGTCTGGGAGGAACACATGTTCTTTACCTTGGCGCAGCACTTGATTTTCTTTTTGGTTCTCTGCATCTGCCAAGTGGAGTTTAGAGCTGCAAAGAGGGATGGCTGCACATCTGTATGGATGCACAGGGAGTACCAGTGTTAGCAGCATTGCAGGCCACAGAGTCAAAGAGACAAAGATGGTAGTAAAGCAGGACTTCTAAAATCATTCCACTACTTCATCCCCAAGCAGATTTGTGGATGTCTGCCCTTTCCAGAGTGGGAGGAATGGAATAAACAGTGATATCTCAAGGTCATGAGATGGCTATCTATAACCATAATCATTTTGCCATGCCTTTCAATGATGGCTCTGGCACCTTAGCTAAGACCACTAGAGTATGAGTCTTGTCCTTTCACTCGTAGTCTGCCCTTCATCCACCCCAGAAGGTCTGAACACGAGTAGAGTTGGTCATTCTTTCCTAGAACACGGAGTCAACTTTGATTAGATGGACAAATGCCATCTGACCATGTCCACTGTCTCCACCTCCACAGGAGCCAATCTGCTGATCTCCCAGCCAGATTCCAGTTATTGGCATAATTTTCATCCTTTCTCTTTCTGTGTTAAAATTTTGCCTCTCACATTCAGGAGTAAACTGATGTTTTTGTAGTCCATGAGTTTTGTGCTAGTTAAATGACACCATGGGTGTCATTGGTCACATAGGATCAGGGTTACCAGCATAAGGAGTGTATACCTCCTTGAAGATAAAGTAAGAGTAAGGGAGATTTACCTCATGGAGATAGATATGCTCGTGAATGAATTCTTGCTAATGCTGGATGGTTCATATAATGCTTCAGCATTTCTCTGAGCTTTGACCTTCTAGGGTCAGCAGTCAGGCACTGAGGGAGCTTGCTCTTCTGGGGGATGACTTGTGCAGCCTTTTCCAGGTTACCTTAAAGACAAGACAAACACTTTCTGAATAATTCCACTCTTCGTGTTTGGAGAATGACTTTTCAGTTTTAAAAAATACTTATATATTTCTATCTATCTATCTATCTATCCATCTATCTATCTATCTATCTATCTGCCTGTCTGCCTATCTATCTATCTATCTATCTATTTATCTATCTGCATTTGCTGAGAAATGTATAATCACACATTTCAATTAGTGTTTTGCTGGTTTTATCCGCTTTCCTTTCTTCTTTTCCAGTAAAACATTAGAAAAGCATTCTTTAGAAAGTCTCCAAAGCACCCTCCAGAAGACGTTTAAAGACAGAAAAAGAAACTTTACTTTCTCTTTAACCTCCTACCATTATTTATCTGAGGGCTCCTACCCTCCTCCCCACCATCCTTCCAGATGTCTCCACCAAATCAAAACTTTTACACTTGAGTGACTTCCCCAGGAGACGGAGTTTAATGTGATCATGTTGTTTATGTGCCAGCCCATACAACTTCCAGCTAACAGCTTTGTAACCTGACAGGCAGGAGAGAATGCCTAAAAATATTGTGACTATCATATTTCATCAAAATAAGCAAGTGGAGAAAGGAGAAAGACTTTCTTACTCAGTGATCACACCTTTTATTGAACACTAGAGAATCCACACAAGTGAGAGCCATTGGAATGAGCTTTCACTTCTTCCTCTGCTTATGGAACCACTTTGGCTGTGGGTTGTCACTGCTCTCCCTAATTACAGCCCCCTCCCCTGGGCTGTATCACTTTTTCAGCAAGTGTGAAATATTGCCTTGGAACCTATCGTCTCGCGATTCACCTTGGGTCTGGCCTGGAGGATTGTGCAATTCCTGCGGTCTGCTCCAGTGCAAACAGGAAAAAGAATCCGAGACTCAGTTTTTACAATGTGCAGCTTGCGTGCAGGAAACGCACTGACTCGGCAGCATCTCTGGGACATTTACTGCTCTGCACTCTTGCCAGCAAGGCCCAGGCCATTAGCTCTGCTGGCAGAGGGCTCAGAGCCGTCAGTGTTCACCGAGCCTCCGGTGGCCCATCATCCTGCTGGAGGTCAGCTGGAAAAGGCCTGAAGAAGTTCTCAGACACTGCTTGGGGAAGAGGGGAAGGTTTCTTCCTCTTCCAGAGAGGTGATGTGAACAAGTGCAATGCTCCCACTTCCCCAACTCCAGAAAGAACGGGCTCCAAGTTACGAGCCAAATCCATTTACTTGTTTTCAATAGCAATCCACAGTTGGGTGGTAATGGCACAGCCGGCTGAAGTACAGTTGAGACCATGTGTGAACCCATGTCTACCCAAAGGACCTGCTTTCCTCACCCACCTGCTACATTTTCCACTCAGCTCAGCTGCTCTACGATACTGTGGTCTTGGCACCTTCTGGGGATGAAGTTTCTCTCTCTGAGACAGAGACAGAGTCTTGGGGCACTGGGTTGAAATCTTCAGACTTTTTGTTAATTCATCCCATTTATACTCAAATAGGATGAAGCCCCCATCCTGAGTGCGGTTGTGTTTCTACAGTCATTAATACTGCACAAATCAATCCTACAGCTCACTAGTGAGCAGTTCATGCCAGGTAAAACATATAAGCTCTAAAATGACTTTCTCCCACGCTTTTCTTGCTGTCCATATCCATCAAGGAATCATTTCTTTTTCTGAATGAATTTTAATCTCCATTGACATGTTCTCTTCTCAGTTAACTTTACTCAAAGGAGGAAATGGCCTAGTCCTTGCTATATACTGAAGGTAAGGAATTTGTATTGTCTCCTCTGATCTTTCACACCATCAAGACAGATGTGGAGACAGACGTGGCACTGATATTTTTAGATTCTTCCTAGCTTTCTAGACTCCATGTCCTGTTCCTAGGTTGCTGAACTGGGTCACTCCATCTGGGTAAGTCACTTTCTCCTTCTCTAGACCTTGGTTTCTCTATCTTTTATAAACTGCATTGAGGTTCCTGGGTGAGAAGAAGACCCAGAGAAGACAGTATTAGTAGCACCACAAAGGCTACTACTAGGTATACACTTAAATTCGGAGATTCTTGACCTTCCATTGATTAAGGCAATCTTTGTGGTTTGCAGTTTCCACCTATGTGTTCTTTTGACCCTTGGGCAATGCTGGGAGATAAACATGTATTAGTACAGAAAACTATCTTATCTTCTGCGTGTCTTGAGTGTATAATTCAGTTTTGGGGAGCAGAGTGGGCCACCACGGATAGAATAATATTTATGGAAAGTGAAGGCTCCTATGTGCAGCAGCAGGTGTACTCCTGCCTGAGGGCTGGACCTGAGGTCCAGGCATCACCACCTGAGGACTTTAGGCCACACAGCAAAACTGCCAGTCAGCCAGAGAGGCAGTGAGCCCCCAGAGTGGGTTAGGAAGTGAGGAAGCTTGAGACATACAGACCCTTTCTTCAAATGGGGCACCTGTGGACCTACAGGAAAACATGCAATCGACGGACAGGTCAAGCTATGGGGAGATCCTTGGAACCCAGGATTATGCAGGAATGTGAGCAATTGCTAGAAAAGCACCAAGCTCTGCTGAAGGCCAGTAAAGTGGCAAGGTTTAGTGCATGGCTGGCTTGGCTATGGAGTGTTTTGTATCACTGAGCAAATATCTTATCTAAATCACAGTGTTGACATAAGGAATGAACTCAACAGATCTTCCTTTATTCCTCCCTCCTGCCCTCAATTTATGTATTGAATGACCAGAAGCAGCTGAACAGTAGCTATGCATTTCCTAGCACAAGGTATAAAATGCTGCAGTGAAAGCTTACCTGGGGTTTTCCACTGGGATACACAAATATCAAAACTTTCTGTGGAAAAAATGTTATTTTAGAGGTAGAGAGAAAATCAGGCTGGGTTTCAGTTGCTTTAACTCCAGCCCAAATGTGTCCTGCTTTACATGATGTCAAAGTGCTTTGTTTCTAAATCTGTGCAACAAAACAGGAATTCACGTTTTTTGATGGTATGTTTATTTATGGTACTTTGCAGAAGATCATGTGCCCATGTTGCCTCTTAGGGGTGTAGATTTCCTAGAAAACTACATATCCCACAAGGCAAGAAAATGTTGGTGCTTTTTTGGGGCACACAATGCCACGCCTATTTGGGTAGTTTAATGGGAGATGTAGTCAGTCTGGTTACTAGCCCACAGAAGAAAACACAGGCTGGGACAACAGCTCCCAGAAGGCAATGCACTGCTGGAGCATGAAACTAAGTGCTGAAATGACCTCAGAGGAAGGGATCCTCTGCAGGCTGTCTCAGGGATGAAGTGCTTCCATTATTTACATTTCAAATGTCAAAACAAGATGTTTTGACATTTGCTACTAATCAAAAAAGCTTTTGACATTTTCTGCAGATTAGAATTTTTTTTCTCTTTTTCTTTAACCTCATGTTTTGGAACTTAAAACAAATTTTAAAATGTCAGATTTTCCCATGGGATGGAGATTCAGAAATTTTTCTCAGCTGTAGTTGTGATGCTTGGAATTACCTCTGATAGCCAAGGGACCTGCAGTCCAAACAGTGAAACACTCTGCAGGCTCAGGCAGAGAAGGAGGATTTCCTCCCTTTGTTCTGTATTTTGAAACAGCGCTCTTTTTTAATTCCATTCCTCCATTATCTGATACAGTTTTGCAAAGTAGGGAATTCCACCTAATAGCTTTCTTCTTTACTACAGAGCGATCCCCTTGTTACTGAACCCTGCCTAAATCATAAGTGTAAATTACTTAAGGAAGAAAAAACAATTTGGACCAGCTGATGATATTTCTCCATCTACAATTCAGGCTGAGGTTGTGTCCACTCTATGGCCACCTCCTGGTTAGCCAGCAAAGATCTGAGTTCCGAAGATTGCCAACATTTTTCTGGATATCTTACATCCCACCCCAATAAAAGACCAGAGGTTGACCCCCGGCATCTGCTTTGTCAGCAGAAAGTACATTACACCTGGGAAAAAACGAAAAGCAAGGCAAGTCTGCTGACTGTTGCACAGTAACCAAGACATGAGAGCCACACATCTTTATCCAAAGAGCCTGCTAATATAGTCAGGTGTCCAGTCCCTGTTAAATGAGATTTGGGTTTGATACCAGAGGCCCAAAGGAGCTTCTATCTAACCGAGCTTTGTGCTTTTCAAGAAGAGGAGGGTGGATGGGGGCAGAAGAGCATGTTGCTGTGACAACTTAATAAAGAGTCTATGAATAAAAAGTGAGAAGTATGTTCCCTTGTGCTAGCAAGCCAAGGCACTAAGCTGATTGCCTTTGGACTTGCCAGTGTAAGGAAGCCATGTCTGAGCCTTGTGATCCAGACCCGTGAGGGACCGCTTAAATTCATTCATGTGCCTTTGCAAATAGGCTGTTCCTCCAAGGTGTGCCACATGAAGGGTTAGTGCACTCGATTATGGTGTTAGCACATTGAATATGAAATAACACAGGCCACTCACACTGACAAAAAAAGCTCTTGATCATGAGGATTGGTCTGTCTGATGATGCTGACCAGTGGCAGATGCTCTAGGATAAGTGCAAGAAACCCCACGAACAACAGCCGTATGTTATGGGGAGACTTTTGATAGTCAGAACGGTCTGTGTCTTACAGCTGCAGGATGTATTTCATTTTTGGTTTAGGATTCACTGTCACAATCCCAGATGCTCAGGCTCTTACTGAACATGACAAAATTTTGGTTGACAATCATACCTCTGTGCCAGTGAGTTACACAGTCATGTTCTGCAGAATATATATCCTAAATAAATACCCTACATAAATCTGGCAAGGCATATATATCCCAAAGAAAAAGTGAGTAAAGGTAATGCAGGTGTGATGGCATGCCAAAGAGCAAGCAGGCAATCATCAGAAAGGGTGAGTGGAGGCATAAGAGTTGCCACCATCTTCCCTTAAAGAAGAACAGTGGCTGCAAACAAGAATCTGACATGATCTTGCCGACTACTTGATAATTTACTAGTGTTGGCTCCAGAGCACATTCCTCGCAGGGTGTAAGCAGGAAAGGATGTTGTTGGACTTCATTAGACTGTCAGAAACTCCCAGAACAGCTTTGCCTACGCAGGGGCATGCAGCATCGTTCATTTGAATTAACCAGTGGGGCGAGTCTAAAGCTGATGTTTAAACTACACTGAACCCCTAGTTAGACTATCTCATTTGGAATTAATGTGGCTTCAGTCTAATTTACCTTCATTCACTTTGCGAGTGAAGTTGATGACTTAAATCTTAGAAAAAAAGTGTCTGTAAGATGGTATTTTAATGACCTTAGGGACAAATAGACTTGTCTAAGTTATTTTGAGTTAAATAATCTGCTTGAAAAATGCCGATTCAGATTCCTTTTTTTTTAATGTCTCTTTGCAAATAAATCTGTGCAGATAATGATTTTCTCATCCTATGAAGTTTTCTGAGACTTCAGAATTTTTTCATGTCCCACCACAGAATAAAGCCACACTCTTTTGTAGTGGTTTTGGTTCATTTAGTTGGAATTTTTGGGGGTTTTGCTCTCTCTTCCCTTCCTTGCCCTGAACAGACAAACAAAAACTCTCTCTGGAAAAGAGTCAGCTGACTAAAATAGCAAAGAGATCAGCGGGGGAGGGAGCTATTCCCCCCATGAAGTCAACACAGGCTTAAGACCATCTTTCAACTTTTTTTGATAATGAATGAGGTGGTAAGACCCCAAAATATCATCATCCCAGCCTGAGACCTGGTCATACTTATTCCAAGACATATATCCTCTATATTAGCAGCTGTTCTGAGCTGAAAACATCTACATTTGATCAGAATTCCATCGTGAAGCTGGGAAATGCACCTTTGTTGAATGTTAGGGTTTGTTTTATTTAAAATGATGATATCATGTAAAAAGATGCGTGGGAGCAAGGTTGGAACGACCACATTTTCTAATGATAACACTTTTAGTCAACAATCCTGTCTGTCTGCAAGCTACTGTTTCTGTGACATTTGTATGCTGTTACTGCCTATCTCAAGGGCTGTGCTTACGTGTCTGCTCTTTTCATCCCCTCTTGTTGCACAGCCTAAACAAGCCCACTCTCTGGGAGGTTTAGAAATTACCGTATCCAAGGGGCTCTACTGTCACACCCTTCAACTGACCTGGACCTAAAGGACAAATGTAACAAAAGTCCAAGGTAACCCAAGATAAGGAACTAAGTAATGTTGAGTGAATCTAGACAAAGGTCATCTGAATCTTTAGGCTTCTTTAAGTAGGACCTGAAGAATGTCATTCCTAAATTGCCACTGATTGCTGCAGGACTGATGCACCCAATAGTCTTTGGGGAATTTATTTCTGATAGCAAGGTTATTCCCATCAAGGCCCATGTAGCCAAAAGAACTTAATGCCAAGGCTTTGGCATGAGCTTTAGGCCATAAATGAAGAGAAGTAATATGGAGTCCAGTAATCAAACTTATTTTTCTAACTACAGTGATGAAGGAAAAGAACTTGTGAGCATTTTAGTTCAAAACTTGACTCTGAGAGTAGCTAGTAAAACGAACATATCCAATAAAATTCATGGCAACTTAAGCCAAGTTGCTGACATAGCCTGGTTAATGAGGTTATAGAAACTCAGCTTCTCTTCCCAGTGTGCGTAAGGAAGCAAAGGTGTAAGCATGCATGTCTAAGTGGCTTCTCAGTGAAGATGGCCAAGGAGAGCAGCTTGCCAAAGTCACCTGTCTTGCCAAAGCCAATAGCCTGAGGTCAGATGAGAACAGACAGCAGGACAGCTCCTTGGGCCTGTGATTTTGGGTTATTTGGATTGTTATCTTGAGGAAGGGGTGTTACCGCAGCCTCACTGCTTTGAACTTGTGGGTCTTTGTCGACACGGTGGAGAAATAACTAATCGCTGCTCTGAAACTAGTTTAGTGACAGAGCTACAAATGGTCCCAGTAAAGGAAATAAGTCAGATATCTGATCAGCTAACACTTCTGTTTGTTTTGAGGACAGCAACAATGCCTTATATCCAGCAACATCCCAACAGTGTTGATCGGAGCTCTGACTTTTCGTGGAGAGGAGGAGTTTGCAGAACAATGTGAATTTAACGAGGCACCTTCATGCTGGTGCTCTGATCAAGTCCTGCTGGAGCTTCCCCAAGGAGTAACACCTGTGTGGTGTATCTTTACATAGCACCCCTTGGTACTCTGGGATAAAGGCCCTTCTATGTCCTGAGCTTCAGGAGTATGGGTCTGAAAAAAAGACCAAGAAAACTGTGCAAGAGTGGCTTAACCAAAACCACTTACATCCATGGTGAGAGGTTCACCCAGCCAAGAACTTTCCAGGGATGCAAACACATTTACGTTATGTCACATTGCACTATGTTCTCACTCAGTCATCTTCTAAATTAGCCCATGACTGCATCTGGTTGTGTGTTTTTCTGTGACTTTTCACTGGAAGAGGAGTCTTTAGGTCACTGAAAATACAATCAGAACAGTGCCTGAGAGCGCCTGTACTCAGGGGGGACCCAAAGGCTCCCAGCATTGGTTGGGAAAGGGCGAGCTTATTTGTATAGCTGGGGCGATTGCTTATTCAGTGCATTCCTCTGTGTCCATGGCCAGTTTGCAGTGTTCTCTAAGACCCTTAGTAAACTTGATGAGGAAGCAGGAATAGAAACAAGACTGCAATTCCCAAGTAGGTCAGGGAGAGTAAAATTTCAATCTGCCTACATTATTGGAGAACACGTGAAGAGACAGGACCGTATTTGTGAGACAGAATTGGCAAATTAACAACATAAAGTTTGGGGCTTTTTTCTTTCTTTTTTTTTTTTTTAAGGAACATTTGGAGCCAAACTTCTAGGAAGGACCACAGAGAATTAGCCTTTCAATTCCTGCTAATAGGAGTCTGGAGACCCTTCCATATGTACTCTCATCTTCTCCTCTCAGTCTATGCTGAAAACCTACCCTCTGAGGGTTATGTGAATGCTGCTAACAGGAAGGCAGCTAAACATTTGTCTTGCAGCAAAGACAGAAAGAAAAATGAACCAGGGTTTTTCTTCTCCTCCCCATAAAACTTGAGCATTCATACTTGGAGTGAATGCAGACAGCCCTGGGACCTGTATAAAAAACTAGCAACTGACTGTAAGCACCATAACTTAGAGCACATTCCACACTAAAATGAGGAGAACTTGGGAATAACAGAAATATAATAATAGAAAGTGCCTCGTCAAGCAAATTCCCAGCACCCAGCTCAGGGAGAGGTGAAAAGTAAAGGCAATTAATTGAAGAGGATGGATGGAGATCTCTGTGGCCAGGTGAGGGAAGAGAAAATGTAAGGGGAGAACGGGAGTGTGTAAAAGCAGTTGATGCCTTCCAGTAAATCTTGCAACATTTGCTCATCAGGAGCAGTCCTGTTCTGCACAGACTGTTGTTGTCTGTAACCTCCCCCTTTCTCTTGATGCTTCCTGCTAGGGATGCTCTCTGAATGAGCTCTTTTGTTTTCCATTGGCTTATGCTCAGGGAGGAAAGTAAACATATCTTCCTTATATTCAGTTATTGTGGTGGGGAAGGAAAAGAGAAGAGTATTTTGAGCTTTAAGGCAAAAGTAGCACATTTAGTATCCTATTTTCTAAGTGGCCCAGGTGAGACCTCTCCTGGGTATAAAATACTTGCCCAGGTTTACTTACATCTCAGGTGTTTGCCCATTCCATATCCAACTCTTTATGTGCCTCTGCAAGCACAGCTGACTGACCTTTGGAATGCAGTCATGAATCTTAACCCTCTGCAATTTGAGCTCATTGAAATTGAAACCCATCATCTGAAAATCTGGTAGTTTCAGATCAGCTGAGGCCTCTTGGGAGCCCATAGAACACACAGCTTTAGGGCATCAGATCCAAACTTGTCTGAATTTCTAGCAGGAAGGTTTGAATTCAAGGCTGTGGAAGAGTGACTGTACCTCATAAAGAGCATGTACTTAGAGATCTCAAAGGCACCAGTGTCCTGTGGGTGATCACTCACTTTCCCATATGCCACTGAGTTTGGAGAGGAGAGAGATTATTCCCAGATTCTGTGGAAATTTTGCTATGAGTCTAAGAAAGGATGCTCAGATTCTGCCAAATCACATAACAAATTTACCAAAATTGTTCTCAGTTTTTGTAACCGTTCGCCAAAATCTGATTCTGTCTTTGGTTTTTGCTTTAGTGCGAGTGTGTATTAACCTTAAGAGCTTAAATCCAACAGCCCCTGCTAGGGATTCCGTCTAATAATTACACAGCCCTACAAAGGAGACTATTCGTTCCTGCTGAATGCTTTCCCAACAGTGTTTTCCCAGCATTGTTTGTAGGTCACTTTCTTTACCAGAAAAATGACTGCAACTTGTTTAACAAGAGAAGGAATGAGAGCTCCTTCTCGAACGCCCTTATTTGCTAAATAAAAGCAATTAAAGATATGTCCATATAGCCTGCTTGTGCCCTCTGCCTTCATAAACAATCATACTTTAAGCCACGTTTCTATAGGAAAGTTGCAGTATGGACTTTTTCACCGTGCAGTCAGAGACCATGCAAACAAATAAGATCTCTCAGGCTATCATCAACTCTAGCTAAAATTATAAACAAAGAATTATTTCCAATTTACTCAAAGGCAATGTTAGTTGGAAAGACGAAAAGAGTTTATTTTTGTCTTTTGCATTTTTTATTTAGGCTTTTTCAAAGAATAAATCTTCATTTGAGGGGAGTGGAAATTCCTTCTAGCACTTGGCTCAGAAGACACAAGGGAAAAAAAACACCTTGTCTATTTTTATTTTTAAATAATTAATGTGGTTTAATTGGTCACTTCACAGGAATGCTTCGGCCTGTTTGGTGCCGATGAAATTGCGGTGAGGGTAAAGAAAAGAGGAGGTTCAGCGCTTACACAAACTGTCCAGTTTCTAAGGCATCTGGTGCTGTTATGAAAATTAAATATGTCTATCATGCATCACGCATGATGTGACCCAGTTTTACTGTTGTGAATCCAGATGCTATAAACCAGCCACATGAATGGTCCTGAAAGCTGATTAAGCACCACTTGGTGAGCCCAAATCCAATGAAGAAAACCATGACCTTGTCAGAGCAGGAGCCAGGCATATCTCCTGTTGTCGTTTTTCAGCTCCTTTTGAAAAAGAGCTGGTGCTGGGGATTTCATTGGTTAGAAAGAGGACACACCATTGCATAAACATGTGAAAATGCATCTTTTTGTGCCATTTGTAGCTTGAGAGCAGCATCATAAGGCAGAGCCAAAAAGTCACTGCAGAGTGAGGGAAAACACGGGGAAGGTGTATCTAGCACAGCCAGGTTGCAAGGTGGTGGGTCTGACAGACTGGTGTCCAGATGTAAGATGTGAGCCGCCTTCTCATGGGAGTGTGATCCAGCTGTGCACCATTAGGCTTGCCTGTGAATGCGTGCCCAACGCCAGGAACACTTATACCCCAGAAGCAGAGTCTGGTGGTTGAACACCTCCAGATGGATCATTTAAGTAAATTCCTTCCAGTTGAGACTTGACCTGGGCCAGGTTTTAAACACTTTCTTGCGTAAGCATGGTTTGCAAGGACAAATGTGTGTTTTGGGCATCCTGTGTTGGATGCATATGCACTCTGTTTGAACACATGGGACTTTTCAGGGCAAGACCTTTTAATTGCTGTATTTCCTTCTAATGGGTCTGTTGCTTCCCAAATAGCATTTGCATCCGTCCTACAAAATGTCGGCCAGAGTCCTGTTCTGAAACAATGTGCTTGTTGCGGGGCTAGAGTCTCTTCTCAGAAAATAAGCCAGTAAATCCTAAGTGCTTTTTAGACCATGCACCATTGAGTACCAAAAGGTGACTAAAGCCTTCACGGTCCACGAGGTGATTTAGTGAGCTAGGGGCAATCTGAAGCTTGTCTGTAAGGAAGCCAAGTAGGGGAAAGGGAGGACATTGTCCTTCTAGTTGCTGTCTGGGCTCCTGCATGAGGGCAGTGCAGATATAGCCAAAACAGGATGGGGGACAATCAGAAACTGAAAGCTGCCTGCCACCCAGTGCAGAGTGAGAAGCTACCTAAGACACCAAGATGGGGTGTCTGCAGCCCCATCAGCACCAAGAGAAGCTGAACCAGACCTCAACTCGTCATCTGTCTGCCCTAATGGAAACCTGAGGGAATTAGCACTTAACATGCTCTTCAGAGTCATTTCAGGCTGTTACTCCTGATCTCAGCATCTTTTTCTTTAGTTCATCTTTTCCTTTGCAATATCATCAATAAGAATCTAGTCATGGCAGTCTCCTTTTGTGCAGCTAGCATACCCTGAAAGGGTCCTGCAGTTTAAGTAGGTAGTAAATTGCTGTGATATTCAAAGGCAATTCTTCATCAGTAATGTCTTTTTTCCTCATCTTTATGTTTCACTTTTTTTACCATCAGTATTTCCCAGCCTTGCTGTAATCATATGAGACTCATTTTTATTCTTGGTTGTTCAGTAGATATGGTGCATTTACCTTTAAAAATTGCCTATTTTTCAGACAAGTCCAAGAGTGTCCATCAAATTTCACGAAGGTGCTTTTGCATTCTCAGGTAAAATCTGTTCTTCCACCCCTTCTAATTCCATAGTTTGTTTGTGTTTTAGTGCAGAAGGGCCAACAAAATAAAGAACCAAGCCAACAAACAAAAATATAAACACTCCCAAACAACCTGCCAGTGATGCCACTTTGCCCAGGTGGCCAAGAAGGCCAACAGCATCCTGGCCTGTATCAGGAATAGTGTGGTGAGCCGGACGAGGGAAGTGATCATCCCCCTGTACTCGGCACTGGTGAGGCCCCACCTCGAGTACTGCATTCAGTTTTGGGCCCCTCACCACGAGAAGGACATTGAGGTGTTGGAGCGTGTCCAGAGAAGGGCTACAAAGCTGGTGAGGGGTCTGGAGGACAAATCTTACGAGGAACGACTGAGGGAACTCAGGTTGTTCAGCCTGGAGAAGAGGAGGCTGAGGGGAGACCTTATCACCCTCTACAACTACCTGAAAGGAGGTTGTAGAGAGGTGGAGGCTGACCTCTTCTCCCGGGTGACAAGTGATAGGACAAGAGGAAATGGGTTTAAGTTACATCAGGGGAGGTTTAGACTGGATATTAGGAAACATTTTTTCACTGAAAGGGTTATTAAACATTGGAATAGGCTGCCCAGGGAGGTGGCGGATTCACCATCTCTGGAGGTGTTTAAAGAAAGGGTAGATGTGGTACTTAGGGACATGGTTTAGAAGTGGGTTTTGTCAGGATAGGTTAACGTTTGGACTTGATGATCTTAAAGGTCCCTTCAAACCTCAGCGATTCTATGATTCTATGATTCTATGATATTCCTGGAGATGAATAGCATCCAACCCTCTGGTCCTCTAGTCTCTGTGTAAAACAGCAGTAGGCTCAAACGCAGTTGTCAGCTTTACTTTGCTGCCCTGACAGCTCAGGGATTTCATGTGGCATCATATTTCTGGTAGCTGGTTCCTGGAGAGTGGACCTGAGCTCCTGAGAGAAATTACTGGACTGTGTGTTTGCCGTGCTGCAGAGACGGCTGTCTGCATGGGAGGGATCCAGATGTGCATCTGCACTAGACTCCCTGCTCCGTAGGCAGTTCACAGTATCACAGTATTGTCAGGGTTGGAAGGGACCTCTGGAGATAATCTAGTCCAACCCCCTTGCCACAGCAGGGACACCTACAGCAGTTGCACAGGACGGCGTCCAGGAGGGTTTTGAATGTCTCCAGTGTGGGAGACTCCACAACCTCTCTGGGCAGCCTGTGCCAGTGCTCTGCCACCCTCAGAGTAAAGAAGTTCCTTCTCATGTTAAGATGGAACAGTTGTCGCCCTGGTTTCAGAAGGTGAAAGCTGGATGCCTCCATGAAGACCACACTCTGTATACCTATAAACTAAGCACCTTTTGTGCATTACCAGCTCTTCTGCATGGCTCACACACGCAGAGTCCCACGTGACTGGTACCGTGTCCAGCTGCCGCTGGCTGGACATCCAACATAAGCCGTGTGTCCAGCACTGGCTTCACCCACAGGCAAGCCCAGCCAGCCACCTGCCTGGGGATAAGCCACCCTTCCCGTAATTCTCAGAGCAATGGGCCCTTGCCACAAAGGTGCTCAAAACCTAACTTGGTGTGTGTTCTTCTCTCAAGGGCTAGGAAGGCAAATAACCACGGTGGCTCAGCTGACAAGGGATAGTTCTGCTACATGAATGCAGCACCGTTTTGCAAAAATGTTGCAGAATAGGAGCTTCCATCCATGGGATCCTTTCAGGACCGCTTTGGAGTTAGGCTGGTTTTATGTGTATGCTATGAAGGGAACCCGTCCCTGTTTCCAAAACCCGCCTGCTTTTTTATGCTGCCGTGGTACAAAAGGATTGTTTTCTTCCTGCAGCCTGATTCAATTTTAAAACCATTTTTTATAGCTCCTATCTGTATAGGCTTCCAGTAAGACTATTCTCATCTGAGCAAAAATTGGTTTGAGGAAGTTTTACCACAAACCCTTAAATACTTTGATATGACAGTATCCATTGCACTGACAAAGTCAAGGTTAAAAATAGAGTTTACAGGCTTAAGTTTGGCATTCAAGTTGACTGCAATATTGCAAAACGATTTAAAGTCAGCAAAATAATGTTTAACATGTCCCGGATCCCAGATCTCCTTGAGGAGCAAGGAAAAAAAAAAAAAAGAAGAAAAAGCTAAACAACCACAACATCAGGTCAGATGGTAATTTACTGCTGCCAAGCCTCCTCCATACAAAATCACTGCAGATGCTTCCTGGTCAGTGACAGCCTAAACAAGCAGTGTAACATTTACAACTGCAAGCCTAAATGCCTATTCGAAACGGTCCTGTGGAAGGGAAGGTGAATGGTTTCAGATAGGACCCCGATGAAGTTAGGATCGTGTGGCAGGACCGGGGAAAACCTGGAGTTAAGAGAAAGGTTTCGATCAGGAGACGCAAGGGTCTTTCGTGTCTTCCTGCATGGGAGGGTGAGAGTATTTTGTTGACATCTTGCTGATTCTGTTTGCACTGTTGCTTACAGAGGTTGCAGGGGACTCACATCATCTAGATGGAGAAAAAAGGAGGAGTTTATTTCCCATGATCCATGGTCCCAATTCTGCCTGTTTTTACCCATTTTCCTCCTGGTGCTCCGGGGCTGAGCTGTAGCTATAGACAGTGTGTGGGGCAAGCATCCTGATGCTGCTAGAGGTAGTGAGACTTTCCCCTGGAGCACAGCAGGTGTGAGGTACTCATGCCATCCGGATTAATCTCATTGCCAGATTTGGTGTTGGGAAGGAATCTCTTTTTTTTCCCCTTGCTCAGATCTGGCATGGATTATTTTAGAGAGATTTTGCTTTTCTCTGTGCAGTAGGTGTACAATGTTTTCTTCAAGACTCCCACCATAATAAACTCCTCCCTGAAAGTGAAGGAACCAGGAGCACAGTCTGTGCCAGCTCCCACCCTGAGTGCATGATGGTCCTTGTACCATTTCAGCATTTTTCAACATGTTTTAAACTTCAAAAGGGCACATGCAGATGGGAGACAAGCAGCAATCCTGAGGATGCGTTTTGACTACAAGTTTCTACATGGCGGCTTGAGACTATCAAGATGGGGGGTTTTGCCACCCAGTGTGCTTTCTTCTGTCCACATGTGTTGTAGTTTGGGATGACTGGCATCACGCCATCACTGAAAAGCCTCAGCAAAAATCAGGGTGATGATGTGCTCAAAACTCAGTGACTTTATTAGAGGCTGATTTGGGAGCACTGGCCACTTGCAAGGCTCCCCAGTGCCTCCTATTACAACACTTGCTGCTTTCAGTTGTTTATGATTTTGCCAAAGCTGAATGTTTGGGTTCATGTTTTCTGTGCTGGATGTATGCCTTCAGGCTGAATTGCTTTTTGTTGTTCATTTTCTACCCTCCAAACACCTTTCTCATCTAAGTTGACCTGACAAGTATCTAAAGGAAGAAAAGTGATACAGTCCCCATTTCTCAGACTTGGGTCTGAGCAATACTGAGGAGACTCTGTCAATAAGCATTGCTCCACAGAAGGAATGAAAGCACTTGGAAAAGGTCAGGAAGGAAGTTCTTGGAGGAGCCAAGAATCGCAATCAGGTTTCTGCAGCCTACGAACTGTGTCTTAACTCTCAGGCTATTTGTTCCTCTTCTCCCCTGCTAGAGGATTCATGATTTAAAGGGTAGGATGGGACTGGTGTTTAAAGGAGTCAGAAGCTCTGGGTCAGCTGGGTTAGAGGATTTTTATTCTAAAAAGAGTTTCACTTGCAGGACTTCTGTTGGAAATGTCTCACTCCACTGTATTTCTGTACACTAACCTTGTTCATATTTGCTGCCCTACAGGCATCTGTGGCAACTATTTTCCCTGCTGAATTTCTCACTGATGAGTCCAGAGCCTGCCCAAACAAGAAAAAATAATAAAACCCACTTCACAGGAAAGAGTGACTTGGCAGCAGGTAGGGGACAAAAACAGAAAAAGGGAGGTGGAGCGAGGATAGCAGAGCAGAGCCCCCACATAGCACCTAACCTCTCCATGAAGAAGTCCAAGGTATGTGTCAGTACTGCCCAGTGGTGTTTAGTCTGGGTCAGGAAAATTGATAACCACAGTTGCCTTCCTTCTCCCTGCTCTGGGGATGGCCAGCTCGGGCCTGGCTTTGCGGTTCTTGAAGGAAGTATCCCATGACTCCCAGGAATGGAGCAGAGGAAAAAACCACATCCAGAACCTCAGTGGAAGGTCTCAGGGAGATTCATGGGACCTACAAAAACACTTTTGTGGTACAACTGGGGCCTCAGCCACCTGCACACCTAGATGGAGGGCTTTGGGCATGGCAAACCAGCTGCTGGAAAGAGGTCCCAAAACCTTGGGGGTTTCAGAAGAGATCTCTCTAATGAGGAAAATTATGCCAGTTGAAAGGGTTTTCACATGGGAAGGTTGAGAAAAGCTGGCCGCTTTCTCTCCCGAGCACACAAGGTGTGGTTTGGTTTAGTTTAGAAATCTGTAAGGAGGACTCCCCATCCTTTGAAACCAAAGCAGAAGTTGCTCTAGAGGTTGACTCAGAGCAGGAGCCTGGGTTTTTTGTGCTCTGGATCACCAATCTCCTCCCCACTGTTATGTGAGTTGCAGTCTCCAGCTTGTGTCTTTCTCCTGGTATTCCAGGTCTGAGGGGGTGTTGGATACAGCTACCTGTGATCTAGTGCTGATGTAGCATCAGCAGCCATAAAGAAAGCTTCAGCCTAGCTCCAAGTCAGAGTCACCCAGCTCAAACTCTGCTGCCAGTGAAGGGGACAGTCCTGCTCCAGCCACATGATAATTAAGACTGGAAAGCTCAGTCAACTGAAAAGAAACTGCTTTTATAATTCCACTAGTTTTCAGTCAGATCAGTTCCCTGATCCCATTCATCGTGAGACCACAGGGATGCCACTGCTGCCATAAAAGCAGAGAAGGGAATGGGAGAAATGTAGGGTAAGTGGATTTACCCCTGCAGATTAATGCTGGCTTTGCTCACGCTGACTCAGGGTAGTAGTCACAGACAGACACATCTCTGTGACATGCTCTGGCTCCAGAACAATATACTTCTGTGAAATTTCCTTATTTTGAAAATACACCAATGAGCTCCAGTTCAAATTTAAAGTAATACATAAATCACAGCAGATTTTGGCTTAAAATACAATGCCTTACCAAAAAAAAGTATATGTATGTTCACTAATCCAGCCAAGAACTGTAATAAACTGTCAACATCAGTCTTGTTCACTTCATTTTGGGGTCTTGCTAGTCTTACAGAAAGGTTCTTCAGCTATGATCTCCAGGCTGGTGGTCTGTGGAGGTTTTTCTGTTCCTGTGATTCTGTTTTTTCTATCTGAATCTGATAAACCTCATTAAAAGAAGTCAGTACCCTATGGGATGAAATGTCAGGCCTGTCTCCATGAAATATTGTGCTCTGAATTGACCCAACACAAGCCAGCTCCATGTGGGAAGTAATGCAGTCATTTCAGTGCATTGCTGAGACCAGCTAATAAGTGCTTTTGAGAAGTAGGTTATATTAGTTGTCACTCAGCACCTTGTGATTGCATTTCCATGGCTGTTGGACCAGTTTGGAGTGTGGGCAAAACATGTCCTGCCTGCTTGCAAAAGACTGTGTGGATCTATGTGCATGTATATCTAATCATATAAATGAATTCTCTAGGTGACATGAAAATCCTTGCACAGCGTACAGGAAGGATATAAGAAGCTACATCATCCTTGCTTTCCAGAAGTGCTGGGGTCACTTTGAATAGAAGTCTGAACATGGGAAATTTGCCTGAGGGAAGGCAGGGACAAGTCAGGGTATTTCAGTAATATAAAACAGCAGGAAAGCCATAAAGATTTACGGACAGGGTGTCCTCTGTTCCCAGGTAAAGGAAAACAAGTACTTCCACAAGAAAAGGAGGAGGCAGGGGAAAAGTACAATTCTTGCTGTAAATTTCATTTAAATTAGGAGTGCAATATAAAGACAGCACATGTGGCAGCTCAGCTTGGTTTTCACAGTCCCATAACTTGTTTGGTTGGTTTTGGTGTGTTTTTTTTTTCTGAGATGCTGTTCTCTCCTGAGCCATCCATGCCCTACTCACCTCTGTGTCATGGTGTTTGCTGTGTTAATCAGTAATTGCCATGCCACATATTTGTGCCTGCTTCCTGCACCCTGCGCCAAGCCTGCCTTGGTTTTGCTGCTACACGGTTTCAGCCTTCACTCAGCTACACCAGCTTTTGCCAGTACAACTTGTCATCAGCTCTAAGGTCAGTTCCTCTCCGACATCCCGTTCACACGTCATCAGGCAGCCATAGGCTCTGAGCTAAATCCAACCCTACAAAAGAAAGGGCTTAGCAGCGCTATAAAAATTAAAGAGGTGCCTTTGTTTGTGTTCATCACCTCCCAGGTGACACTCTATTGAGACCAGCAGTTCCTGATCTGAGGCTTGTGCCTATCATGAGCACTACGTGGCAGGCAGATCTAGTCCAGGAGGCAATCAGCATGGAGCAAAAAGTCCACACTGGCAGCTGCTGTTGCAAGAGACAACTTTTTGTTCAGGTTTTTTTTTACAGCAGGCTGTGTCCATCCGGTGATATTTCATTTACCAGTTCTTAATTGCCTTGGGAATGTTTCAGACAGGTGCAGTTGGCTGCCAAAGAAGACACCAAAGCCGTTCTCCCGTTGCCAAGGTTTGACTCCATCCCGGCAGACTTGATGAGTTGCTCAGAGTTAACAGCACGTTTTGTTTGCTGTTCCCCCTGACAAGGGACTGTAGCCACCCCAGGCTAATCTCTGACTTGCAGAAGCAGGGGAGGGTGCACCAAGAGGAGGCAGTGACAGTGAAAAGATAAAGCACAACTTTTGGTCACGGCCATCAGACTCTCCAGGGTGCAATTTACTGGTTGAGAGAGCCTACAGCGATGTTTTCTTCCTGCTCATTCCTGCAGGAGAATGTCTTGGTCAGAATGGGCATTCAAGTGACCACACAGCACTGAAGCGTTTCAAGTACTTTCAAGACAGCAAATGGATTTTACCTCCAGAACACTCCTCCTATTCTGGTGGAGGGAGACATGAATTTCACCACACAGAGGAGAAACCAAGGACTGCCTTATTGAGATTTTGGGTACAGATTAGGAGCTAAAGTAAGATTTCTCAAGGTGCTGGTCTTCCATCACCCCAGGACCCACTATTCACATGTCTCCCCTGGTCAGCAGGGAGGTGTCCAACCCCTGCTACTATATGCATGGTTCTGGCAGGATGCAAATTCCTAATGCCATCACCTCACAGGTCTGGCTGAAGCAAGTATCAAGACCCATGGAGAGCCAGTGGGAGTAACAGAGCAGCTGTTCCTTTTACTCCTCTTTCCCTGTGCCCAGGTAACAGGACTTGAGCCCTTCAGCTCAGGCCATGAAGGATTTCTGTCTCTTCTGCTGCTTGTTGGTGAGATTCACCACCAATGGTGCGGATAGTTCCCTCTGACATGGAGAAGGGACTTTTACTCCTTACAGCTTAATCAAACCTCAGGTGTGACATCAACCCTAGAGATGGGGCATCCATTCTGAAGACTTTGACTGTGTGCCCCTCTGGAAGCGGTCCCCACAGAGGACCTCCTGTCATCTGCCAGCTGCTGAGAGCTCACCAAGCTCTGCACTCAGATGCTACACGTTTTTGCCATGCAGGCCTGTCCTGGGCAGCCCTTTCCAGCTGACCTTGCAGGGTGGACAAGCAGGTCTGACCTTCTGAGTGACCCAATGGTCACATCTGCCAATGCATTGTGCCGCTTGCTTACATGCCGTTGACCAAGTCACCTTAATCTCATCTGGAAGATGAAGAGCAAACAACTTCCTAGTTTCCAGGTTTGCTTGGGAATGATATATATCTGGAAAAGTGTGACTTGAAAACTGCGACTTGAAAACTGCAGCAATCTGAAAAAAAACAGAAGGCCCCAGAACCTGAAGTAGATGGACCCTGGTGAATCAATCTTTGTTCTCCACAGAAGGGGGTGGCCTTTTACTGCTGGCCTACAAGCACCAGTCCTCCATGATGCAAGGGGTTTGTTGCTTCTGTGTGTAGTTGTCTGTCACTGCCGAGCTCTCTGTGGGAGTGTGGCTGTAAATGTGCTGAAAAGCCAGCTTGTACTCAGGAAGCACAGGAATGCCTGCAGAATAAATAACAATGTAAATTAGACAGGACTGGAGCTCACCAGCCTCAGCAGGAGTTATCCCCTTGTCCAAACATCCAGCCAGCAGCTGATGAGCTTCCTTGTGTGCTCAGCAGTGCTCCTGCCAAGCTGAAAAGATTAAGAAGGAAAACTTGCCCCAGCTGAACAAATAGCTCAAAGGTCTGCCTGAGGCTCAATAGATGATTGGGGTGGCATGGTTAGGCATTAGTTTCTGTAGCCTGAGAGACAAATGAAACCAGCATCCCATCCAGCAGCAGCTGCCACAGTAGCCTGCAGGACCTGCAACACACCTGAAATTGTGCCCCCTGGAAAAGGTCTTCACTTGGCAGGCAAGAGCAAGGTTGAATTCCAGAAACACAAATTCAGATACTATCCACTCTTAGTTGTGCTGTCCTTTTAACCACAAAAACAGATACCTGAGAAACTAAATGCCTCCTGCCTTCCATGTCCCTGCCCAAGTACAGGAACACGACTACTCTGCAAAAGAGACATCATGTCTTCCAGAAATGCTGACAGTCCTGCATGTTTCACCACTGCTCCTGAGCCCAGGAGTCAAGTTCTTCTTGGCTTATCTCCCCTAGGATAGCTGATGGCTCAGCAGGGACTGCAAATCTATGGCTTCCAGCTAGTAAAGCACCGCTCAAAAACATCTTCTAATTTACAGCCAAGCATTTATGCAAACACCATAAATCCAGTGATGATCCGCAGGGACTAGTGTAATCATACATTAAGAATAACAGAGCATTATGAAACACTCATGACAGGTTCAACCCCACCTGCCTTAAATCACCTTTAATGGTCTTGGCCTCATCTCAGTCCCTAACTGAAATTAAACCTGCTGTCACACTACTTTTTCTGAGTGCCTGCTGCACCTGAACTCATCACCAGAGACTGACAGCAGGGAGGGAAGAGAGGGGGCTGGAAAACCCAGTGAATGTTATCATCACAGAGGGAACTTTTAATAGATTTTCCATCATAGCTATAAACGGAATGATCCAGGGACTTTTATGATGATCTCCCTATGGTGTCCCAAAGGATAGAAAATAAAACACATTTTTATTAAGCTTCTTGAAAGATGTAATCACTCATTTTTCTCTGATGGAACCCTACAGATGGGAGACAACAACTATTTTGCTTTCTGAATGCAAGAAAGTCTTTTGGGTGGTCAAACTGAATGTTACTGTCATGGCTTAACAGCAGGACACCCTAAAACAGGGTCTGTGGGACCTGATGAGATTCATCCACGGGTCCTGAGGGAACTGGCGGATGAAGTTGCCAAGCCACTATCCATCATATTTGAGAAGTTGTGGCAGTCTGGTGAAGTTCCCACTGACTGGAAAAGGGGAGACATAAGCCCCCATTTTTAAAAAGGGAAAAAAAGACGACCCAAGGAACTACAGGCCAGTCAGTCTCACCTCTGTGCCCAGCAAGATCATGGAGCAGATCCTCCTGGAAACTCTGCTAAGGCATATGGAAAATGAAGAGGTGATCAGTGACAGCCAACAGGCTTCACTAAGGGCAAATCATGCATGATGAATTTGGTGGCCTTCTACAACAGAGTTACAGCGTTGGTTGATAAGGGGAGATCAACAGATGTCATCTTCCTGGACTTGTGCAAAGCATTTGACAGCAATCCACATGACATGCTGGTCTCTAAATTGGAGAGACGTGGATTTGACTGATGGACCACTGATTGAATAAGGAACTGGCTGGATGGTTGCACTCAAAGAGTTGTGGTCAACAGCTCCATGTCCAAGTAGCAAGCAGCGTCAAGTGGCATTCCTCAGACGCTGGTACTGGGACCAGTGCTGTTTAATATCTTTATCGGTGACATGGACAGTGGGATTGACTGCACCCTCAGCAAGTTTGCCAACAATGCCAAGCTGTGTGGTGCGGTCGACATGCTGGAGGTGAGGGATGCCATCCAGAGGGACCTGGACAGGCTTGAGTTGTGGGCCTGTGCAAACCTCATGAAGCTCAACAAGGACAAGTACAAGGTCTTGGACATGAGCCAGGGCAATCCCAAGCACAAATACAGGCTGGGGGGAGAATGTATTGAGAGCAGCCCTGAGGAGAAGGACTTGGGCGTGTTGGTTGATAAGAAACTCAACATGAGCCAGCAACGTGCGATTGCATCCCAGAAAGCCAACCATATTCAGGGCTGCATCAAAAGAAGTGTGGCCAGCAGGTCGAGGGAGGTGATTCTGTCCCCCTGCTCTGCTCTCATGAGACCCCACCTGGAATGTTGTGCCCAGGTCTGGAGCCTCCAACATAAGAAGGACTTGGGCCTGTTGGAGTGGGTCCAGAGGAGGGCCACAAAGATGATCAGAGGCCTGGAGCACCTCTCCTATGAAGACAGGCTGAGAGAGTTGGGGTTGTTCAGCCTGGAGAAGAGAAGACTCCAGGGAGACCTTATAGCAGCTTTCCAGTACCTAAAAGGGGCCTACAAGAAAGCCGGAGAGGGACTTTTTACAAGGGCAGGTAGCCATAGGATGAGGGGTAATGGCTTCAAACTGGAAGAGAGGAGATTTAGAATAGATATTAGGAAAAGCATTTTCACTATGAGGGTGATGAGGCACTGGAACAAATTACCCAGGAAAGTTGTGGGTGCCCCATCCTTGGAAGTGTTCGAGGCTGGGTTGGACGAGGCTTTGAGCAACCTGGTCTAGTGGAAGGTGTCCCTGCCCATGGCAGGGGGGTTGGAACTTGATGATCTTTAAGGTCCCTTCCAACCTAAACCATTCTATGATTCTATGGTTCTATGAAAGCAATGTAGACAGGGTTTGGCACCCTCTAGACCCTCCAAGGTCAGTTTTGGGTTATCCTGGAGTTAAGCCATGACTTTAAGAAAAATTGGAGTGGTCATTCCCATTCTCCCTGACTAGGTCTTTGCTTGCTGATGTTTGACGTGAGCAAATGTGACTTTGCCCTGCCTTCCTCTGCAGCTCTACTTTCACCAGAAATTGCTCACAACACTACACTGCTTGTGTTGCTGTCTGTCTGCATGCACTCACTAGACATTAAAATTAGATCTAGTGACAATTCTTCTGCAAGACTGTGGAGGGACAGGTAGGTTTTCTACTGACCAAGTAGAAACCACAGATTTTTGTGCATGGGAATGGTATGTGACAGGAAGGTAGCGTTGGGTCTCCAGGAAGCCCTTTTGTACCATCCTCAAAAGAGGCAGAGAAATCCAAAATTTAAAGGGAAACCTCTTCACCTGAGGCAAAGAACCGACACAGCTGATCTTTTCAGGTGAGGTTATGGGAACAAGAAATAAACAGAAGTCCAACTTCTGTAAAGCTTTTCATGAACCTGGATTCAGCCTGCCATCTCTGAGTTGCTTAAAACCGAAGTAATCACTTTATGACTGCTATCCAATGGGGATCCCTACCTGTGGGGACTGTGGGGTTACATTAACATTTCAAAATTTGGTCTGTTTTAGATCTGTATCCCTTAGGAAGCACCCCTCTTTTGCTCTCAAATACATGCACAGTGTCTACAGTGACTCTGCTCCTAACATGCGCACCCAGAGTTAGAGGAGGGTCAATCTGGACACT
This sequence comes from Pluvialis apricaria, assembly GCA_017639485.1. Classification (NCBI taxonomy): domain Eukaryota; kingdom Metazoa; phylum Chordata; class Aves; order Charadriiformes; family Charadriidae; genus Pluvialis; species Pluvialis apricaria. Next base: position 64,492,557 of record CM030011.1, on the reverse strand, counting down.
TAGACATGTTTTCCTGTCTCCAGTCTTGAGGAGTTTTCATCAGAGTGTCTATAACACATCTTAATAGTCTTGTCGATATCAGTGCCCCTATGTAAGAAACAGTAAAAAACATTCTCCATGGACACCAGGAGATTTACAGTTGCAGAATGCAGAAAGCAGGACAGTGGTTATGCAGCTGAATATACAGCACCCAAGGATAGGCGGTGATTTAAAGGAACCTATAAATATCCAGGCATTTGTCACTGAGGATGGTTTAAATGTGTCACCTCTGATGCCTTCAACAAATCACATGAATACGGAGGTTACACAAACAAAAGTAAATGAAAAAGTGTTTTATTAATCAGATACTGTGAAAAGACCTCTGACATGGCAGAAAGTTAAGATTCCAAACTTTGAAAATATTAACTTGGCAAAAAGAGAAAAAAATGGTACTTTTCTCCCAGTGTGCAATTTTTTTTCTTTGTCATGGCATCAGGCCACAAGCTGCATAAATCTTTGGAGGCATCTCCTAGTACACACATGGCTTCTGGAGTAAGAATGGTGTAAGTGTGTCTAAAATAACCAAAGTGCCCATTGCTCCACTATAAAGGGCACAACAGAGAAGTGTCAGGGACAGGAATGGACTCCGGGAAGGAACGATGCTGTCATGGGAACTTGGGGTCACTGTGAGCTGCTCCCCGTGTGAAGGATGTTGAAGTGCACATGCCTTGACTGTATCATTGCTCACAGATACCTGTCTAATTTGTCCTTATAAGCCTTCATTTATGGAGACACCCTGACTTACCAGGCAGGCAGTTCCAAGCTTCACTGGCATTGCTATTTTCTCAGTGCAAAGCTGACATTTCCTTTCCCTGTTTAAGCCGCAGTTTCTTTTCTTGCTCCCCACAGATCCCAAGAGCTGTTTATCATCTTCCTCTATATCCATTCCTCTTTAAAACATGAAGGCAGAGAGTGTGTTGAACAGCATAAAGTTTTCAGCCTTTCCTTTAAAGTTTTCTTTTTCAACCTCTTGTTTTTCCTCTGGATCTCACCAGTTGCTACGTCCCTTTTTTTGAAACGCGATGCCCATAAAAAGACACTGTGCTTCAGCTAAGACTTTATTGATGCTGAGTTGGAGGTTATTGTTTTGGACACCTTGCAAGGCTATGTTCCCCTTTATGTATCCATTTTTCATAGCAGACTGAAATACTGTCTCCCATTTTGTCTGGACTCTCCCCAGACTCATACTGGGGAATGCAGAACTACTACCTTGCCATTTATTCCCCATCTTGTGTATTTCTCATTTGAGCCATTGAATATCCCTTCATAAGCAGATAATTTTATGCCTGTCTTTGTGGAAGGAAATCACATTTATTTCATTCTGCTGCTCCAACTGGGAAAGACCTCTGCAAATTCCTATCTCAGTCTCCATCTCATCATCAACAGTTGTGTTAAGAGTTTTCAAATCCTCAATGTTCAAGCTAAACTCGCTTTTAACCTTTTGACCATTGGAATAGAAACTTGAATGTCATGCTCTGTTCTCCAGCTGTCTTCCCATAGACTTAAAAAACGTGGCACATTCCCATCATTCAGCGTGTCCTTGACTTCCATGGGGTTCAAATCAGTCCCTTCTCTTTAAGAAAATAATAATTTAAAGGATCCTCTATGTCTGTTATTGAACCACACTGGACAACTTCTCTTCCTTTTCTGAGTAGTAAATGAATATTTAAAGAGTATTCTGCTACTTCCAGTATCTTGTGTGCAGTTATTATGGTCTATAGATCAAACCTAATGATTCCTGATAAATATCTTAAGTTCCCCTGGCTCCTTACATGGCAGTAATAAAATTGCCAGGCAAAGGTATCTGGCAAGAATTGCTTCAGTTCCTGACCTCATTACTCATTAATCTGCATACAGCTGCCTCTTTCCCCATCAAATGTAAACCCTAGAGGCCTGAGAGATGATTGTACATATTTGAATGTGCCAAATTCCCGGTAGAATAGCCCCCCCACACCACCACATCAGAGTGCTTTACCCATGCTTTGAAGGAATCTCTTCCTTAAAATGCCTCTGGTTCAAAGCAAAAGATGAGTTCACCCCTGTAACCCAGTCCTGACCCTCATTCTCTGCTGAGGCTGACATTTTATACACAAGATGATGTCTTCCAAAGGCTGTAAGTATTGCAAGAACTTCTCTGATTGTCCCTCATGATATACTCACACTTCATGTACACTATGCCCTCTTCAATGGACATGCATAGTCACTTGCCCACAGAGCTGGGTTCTGTCTGACTCCTTCTTCTTTAGGTAATTCTAGACAGAACGATTCGATTTGTGGTTCACCAACCTCCTCAGCCAAGATGTCATTTTTTGATAAAGCCCTTTGATGGATTTTACTCCTATGAATTTGTCGAGATATTTTTGGAACCCCAGTAAACTTTCCACAACCACAGAAACCTGCAGCAAGAAGTTCCACAGCTGAATTGCAAAATGTGTGAAAAAGAATCTTCTCTTCCTTTCTTTGTCCTGCCACTTAGTTTCTTCTCATGTCCCCTAGTTCTGGAATGGGAAGAGATAGTGGGAAATCATTCCCTATCCATCCTTTCAAAGACATTCATAACTCCACAGATTTCTACCATACTTTTCCTTTATTACCTTTTTTCTGAGGATTTCATTAACTTTATACAGATGGGCAAAGTGCTCGCTTCCTACTTCTACTTTCATCACAACAATTTCTGGAATGAACACATGTCCTCCAGAAACAAACTGAGAACCATCAGCCTTATTGTATGTCATCAAATGGTCATTTCAGTCACTACCAATGTGTGCTGGATGCAGACTATCTCCTTAGATCAGTAAATCGTTAAGCACCTGCAGAAGGATGTGGCAGAATTGCTAAGCACCACTTATTTCCCATGCCCAGCAGCATGAAAGGGCTCAAAGTCCTCATCAAGTGACCAGGGTTGTGAGTTATGTACCTCCTCAGCTGGGGCAACTGCCTACATCCCTTCCTTTTGCCTGTGGCAAGCACACAGTGATTCATTTTAGCTTAGTCTGAAGTGTTAAATTACATTATTCTGCATTTGCCCAGGGATAAATTGACTCAGCATTTAGGCTAAGCATTTACTGTAAGGTTTGCATCCAGACAGTTACCTCAGCTTAGCTGATGTTTGGTAACTTGTTAAGCCACAGTATCTTAATTACAAGTCTGAGACCTAAGGCTCACATAAGACAGACCAGGATTTTAAGATAACTTTGGCTTCTATATTGGAAGGTTGGAATAAATTCCAGAGCAAAACTGTTCTAAAACAAAGCTCCACATTATGATCTCCCATCATGTGGTGAGAAGAGTTTTGTATATAAAACAGAAGTTGCAGCCATTTCTTTTGTAATCCAAACTGTCCACCAAATACAGAAGTAAGATGAAAAACTACCCTTGACATAGCAATTAGAGACTTTTGGAAATTCAAGCACTCATTCCCCACTTTAAACACAATTCAGCAAAGTGTTTAAGCTCTGACTTGAATGGGATGACTTAAGTGATTAAAATTAACCACGTGCTGAAGCATTTTGCTGAACTAAGACCTAAGGGGGAGAATAATGTCTTAAAACTATGGCAATTCTTCAGCTGAAAGAACAAGGAAGACCCTTGCTCTGGGTACCAAAATTATATTTCTTAGGCATTTTTCATCTCCAAAAACAAGAGACTGCTTTAACATGGCCTATGCTGCAGCTTTTGGATATGGATGAGTCTGATCCTTTGCAAGCTGCAAAATAACTTAAGGAAAATGTCTTCCCTTAGCAGTTAAGAGATAGTACATTACCTTTGATGATGCTGCAATACTGACAGCAATAATTTAACCCAGTTATTTTGCAATTTGTTTGAACGTGCTCCCAAAGGTGTGTGCACAACAAGGAATCCTGAAATTAATTTTTGCACTTTGCTTATTAGGATCAATTCTGACAGCAGCATAATCTGAATAACTTTGTCACTTGCTCGAGACTGACATGATATAATTTAGAGTAATGTTTGACACAGTATAGCTCTTAATATATAGACACTGAAGTCACTCGTGTTATGTACAAAGATGCATTCCCATATGTTGCCACTGAATTTGGTAATATTCTGTACTTGAACAATGCACAGACATGTGGAATAGGCCTTTAATTAGTTTGAACCAGTCCTCGTGGCTGGGCTGTGATGTTTTGGTGGGGTAAAATCAGAGAATGTACTTGATCCTCCCCAACCATTCACCACACATAACATGTACATCCATGATTTTTATGACCTTAAAAATTCTTCTCTCACTCATTTGCCATGGTAAATGCCAGTCATTTACCATGGTAAATGTGACTGCAATACCAAGGAAAGAAACTGGGAAGACTGCAGTACAAATTCAGTTCTTGTAAATATTCCAGGCATTTGTGTTAGGCATCAGCTGTGGTTGAAATATGGGTCGTTTTTTTTTTTTTTGTTTTGCTAGATGATTGCTCGTTTTGGATAATTACTGAAGCATGACCTTGAAAGAAATACCTTTGCTCTGGATCTGGAAGAACACCCTTGCCAGTTCCAGTCCATCAGTTTAAGGGTGACATGCAGAGTCCTGCTTTTGAGAGAAAAAGTGGTAAAGGGAGCATTTTCTTCCCAGTCAACTTTCCTGTGCTTTTTGTGCTCTGTAGTAAAGGCAAAATGGCTTCCACAGTCCATCTAGTCTAGTGTCTTTCTGCTACAATCTCTTCATGGCGCCATTATCAGCAATGACTTAATTCAGGCCAATAATACACTTGAAGGTCAAAATTAAGCCATTACCGCACATAAGAGGAGCAGACCTCATGTATCCTGTGTCATGCTCATAACTGTGTTGAGCTATGACGTAACTATAAGCATGCTATCTAATCTTGATTTAGGCATCAGGCAAAAGAGAATCAGGCAATTCCTAGATAAACTGTTCCACTGTTAAAAAATGTGCAATTTATTTCTGCCCTCAATTTGTCACTCATCTTACAGTGTCTGGATTATGTAAGGTCTTCATTCAGTAGATCAGAATCTTATATTAATAAAGCACCTTAGCAAACAGAGCTGGAATAAACCTCTAGACCATCCCCCTGCCCTACGCTAAGACCCACTCTGCCTGTGCCCTTCCTAAGACCTCCTGCAGTGATGACTGTGCCATCTCCCAAGGCCTGTAAGCAAGATCCAGTCCTGTTCAATATATTCATCAATGACCTGGATGAAGGGATAGAGCGTACCCTCAGCAAGTTTGCTGATGATACAAAACTGGGAGGGGTGGCTGACACGCTGGAAGGCTGTGCTGCCATACAGTGTGACCTGGACAGGCTGGAGAGTTGAGCAGAGAAAAACCTGATGAAATTCAACAAGGGCAAGCGTAGGGTACTGCATCTGGGGAGGAATAACCCCATGCATCAGTACAGGTTGGGGGCTGACCTCCTGGAGAGCAGCTGTGTGGAAAGGGACCTGGGAGTCCTGGTGGACAACAGGATGACCATGAGCCAGCAATGTGCCCTGGTGGCCAAGAAGGCCAATGGCATCCTAGGGTGCATCAAGAAGAGTGTGGCCAGCAGGTCGAGGGAGGTCATCCTCCCCCTCTACTCTGCCCTGGTGAGGCCACATCTGGAGTACTGTGTCCAGTTCTGGGCTCCCTGGGTCAAGAAGGACAGGGAACTGCTGGAGAGAGTCCAGCAAAGGGCTACAAAGATGATCAGGGGATTGGAACATCTTTCTTATGAGGAAAGGCTCAGGAAAAAAGGCGACTGAGGGGGGATCTTATCAATACTTATAAATACTTAAGGGGAGGGTGCCAGGTAGATGAGAACAGTCTTTTTTCAGTTGTGCCCAGTGATAGGACTAGAGGTAACGGGCACAAACTTGAGCACAGGAAGTTCCATCTTAACATGAGGAGGAACTTCTTTCCTTTGAGGGTGGCAGAGCACTGGCACAGGCTGCCCAGAGAGGTTGTGGAATCTCCCACACTGGAGACATTCAAAACCCGCCTGGACGCCATCCTGTGCAACTGCTGTAGGTGTCCCTGCTGTGGCAGGGGGGTTGGACTAGATGATCTCCAGAGGTCCCTTCCAACCCTGATGATTCTGTAATTCTGTGATCTCTCTTTACTGTGTCAGTCATAATCCTTCAGGGAGTTTTATGTATTTCAACTGTTTTGATGGTGTGATGACTCTTCATGGAGGAAGCCCTACCTCAGACAGTAGATGCCCCAGCAGCGCTGTGCTGGGCATCCATCTTGGGTGTCTAAAGCAGTGAGGTTCCTGCTTGGTGGTCTTTGGGACTTGCTTGTCTACCTTCTCACAGAAACACCTTCTCAAGAACCATTCTCCTAAATGTCACTGACAGACACCTACATATAAAATGTTTGGAAACCTTCAGCTCACAATCCCCTCTGCCAGCAAGTGGGCTTCTGGCTCCTGTGGGGAGTCCAGTGGTTTTGCCCTGGGTATTGAGCTCCATAAACTGCTTCGTTTTTAGAGGAGCTGAAAATGCGTGGCACATCCAGCCCTGGTGCATGAGGTCTGGCAAATGCTGCAGATGATGAGGCTTCTCACTCTAAGGAAAACACTGCAATTAACACTACATTAATTAACAGAAGAAAAAGCAAGTTATTTTTGGAAGTAGGTGCCTGCCTGCTCAGAAGTATCCAGGAGACCCATTGTACCCTTCTGCTAACAAAGTCACATTAGGCTCCGAGACTAACCAGTCCAGAATTGGGGAGATATGGTTTAAACTGGGGCTATACACTGTGCAAATCCAGACTTTGAGAATCCATTTTCTGGCACCCTGACCCAAAATTCTGCTGGCATGGAAAAGGAAACCCTGTGATGCCAGTAGAAGCAGAAGCTAAAAAGTGTCAGGGACTGCCCTGCTTTTTATAATTCTGCTGTCATGGGATAGAAGAACCAAGGCTTCAGCACGTGCTTGGCTGAGAGATCTAAGTCTGCTTTTAGAAATCCATACTCGGCTCTTTTTGGACAGATAAAGTCTCTTTGAAGCAGAAAAAAAAAAAAAAAAAAGTGTTTGCAGAACCTGGCTTGTCTAATTTACTAGTGTAAGAGGCAGGGCTCTGCCTGATGTCACTTTCACATCCAGATAAGAGGAGCATGCCAGCACAGCTTTCTAGCTGTCTGTGGTCAGTGGCATGGTGATCTCGTAAGGAGGTTTCCTTGGGGAAAGAGATATATAATATACAAAGGTAAACCACAGGATAACCCATTAAAATGGAGCGAGACTGAAGCTATATGCTAAAAAAACCCAGAAATGCTAACTGCTTGAGTTTAGTCAGACCTGTTTATGAAGCTGGTTTAGGTGGTGTTTTAATGACCTCTGTGTAAGCTCATCAGAGGCGCGAGTCAGCAGTAACAGCAGTGCTACCCTCCTGTACGGGTAGCACAAAGCCAGATTGCTGCTGTTCACGAGTCTCAGTGTGGCTGTCATCTTACCGGCCACGCTCTGGGCACTGCTGACTCTGTGAGCAGCTCTGGGGACTTGGAGAAGGAATAAATTAATGCTCATCATTGAGAACTGGGGAGGAATTTTCCGATGGAAGTGTTTGTTGTCGGAAAATGTGGGTTCATCGACAGCTGCACACGTGGCAAGGGTGGACTGACTTCAGTGACACTTTTTTCTTTTTTTTTTTTTTTTGGACAAGAACCGTTTTCAGGTCCAGCATGGAATTTTTATGCAAAAACAGAGCAGAAAACAGCAGCTCCAGAGTGCTCATTTCTCCAGTGATTAGTGTGTGAACTCGGAGATGGAAAGCATGGGTTTAAGTCCCTGTTGCATTTGATTTGACTTTTGTGTCCCTGCATCTCTAGCAGGTCCCCTCACTCTGGAGGTGGTTATCTGGGGAGAAGAACATGATCCCTCTTGCTGGGGAGGGCTGTCTCCGTCTTTGTTTTTCTTTGTTTGTTTGTTAAGAATACAGCATTATTTCATGCAGTAAGAGAAAAAGAAAAACAAAGTTCTTGAAATCTCAAGTCATGCCAGGACATATTTTCTACCCAGCTACTTGCCATAAATAAAACTGACATTTTATATCTTGGCCATTACAGCTAAATGACTGCCATGATTTTTTTTTTCTTCTTCTTAATAAAATAGAAGCCATGTTAACACACACTTGCTACCAAAAAATTTGGGCTTGTTTCAGTTGGTGCAAAACAGAGATACTGAAATATCAATTTAGAAAGATACACAAGGGACTTTTTTTTTCCTGCCAAGCTTAATTTTCATTTGGGTGCGTTGTCTGCAATCCAGATGGTATCTGTGAGGAGGGATAAAGACCGGCACCATTTTTTTCTCTCTCTTTTTCTTCCAGGAACCACATTAAAAATACATTTGAAAAGGGGGCCATTTAGAGAAGACCTGTTTCAGGAGATCCCCGTTTTAATTCTGCAAAGGTGAGTAGCACAGGTTTTTTTCCATACAGTTCTTTTAATTTTTCTAAGACCTCAACTGGACATTAAATGACTCTCCAGCTTTTAGAACATTTTATTTTGGCTGAAACATTTCTCACTGTGCCCTTTGGCAATGGATTTTAAGCTGCATTTTTTTTCAAAAAGTTTCATGAGGAACTGCAAGATTAAGGAAAAGAAAAAGCTTACATCTCCATCTATAACTGCCTAGCTCTGCACATCTGGAGAGTACCTGTAGATGGGATCTTTCCCTTTCCTGGCACAGATCTGAGTTAGATCCTATGCTTCCATCGCATTACACATTTTAATGCATTTCTCTGCATTCTCAGACAGTGATTTTTATGAGTAAATAACATCATTAACGAATAGCTCAGAATGTCAAGCTCTTGAACTCAGAATTGGGTTGCACAGTGAACAGTGGAGTTCACTGTCTCAGGATGAAAATAATGGGCTTGTATCTGACAGAACCAAGTTAAATTCCTGCCATGGACTTTTTTTCAGTGTTTGTGATGCCTCTGGAGCGAAGACTGGGCTTTGCACATATATACAAACACACTCAATGGTATATTGCTTTTAGTAAGACCCTTTCATTTCCGCTGAGTTCTGGATTCTGTTCATGCAATGACTCATGAGCAAACAGCTTTGCAGAACATATCCTTTGATTTGTAATGCTCCCTGCTGTGCCTCTGCAAAGTCTTTTATTTCTTTGCAAAGTTTGCACAGAACACTTTCATAACTATAATCTCCCAAAAGCTGAAATCAATGGGAGCTGTATCCATTACACTAGGGATGAATTTGTCTAGCCATTTTGGACTTTGAAAATTGGAAGCTTTAAAGTGTTCATCATTGAAGGCACATACTATCACTGAGGACCCCAAATCCCGTCAGCTTTCAGTGGAGATCAGGTACTAACGGCAGATTTTTAAACCATGTTTTTTAGATATCTAGCAGCAGTCTAAGGTGCTTAAGGCTCCTTTTTAAATCCAAGCTCTCCAACTATGTTTGTGCTGCCTCCAGTAGAAGTACTTAAGTTCAGAGCAAGCCAAATGCCTTGAGATGATGGCACCTGCACCTAAGGTTGGACCCAACAAGGTTTCACCACCTCAGAAACACATTTGCCTGACTGAAAATTCTGAGTTCAGCTCAGAAGCCAGACCTGGCCTAGCTTTTAGCTCGAACTTCTGGCAAGGGAAGGGAGGCTGACAAACCCCATTTTAGCCTCTCCAGACACAGGCATGGTGAAGGAGGATGAGTTAGCTAACATGTCAGGTAAGAGGTAGCCTTAGGTACTTTCCATAATGTTCATCCGTCTTTCCTCCCCTGCTCCCATTTCAGCGGCATTTGCACATCTAACTCCCCCAAGCTGCCTTAGGCAAACCTTGTAGTTGTAAACAGCACTGGCAGCAACATATTTTCTCCCTTCCTGCCCAACGGCATCTGAACACTTCATAAATGCTGGGGAACCTGGGCTTCACAATACCCCTGTGGAGAGCAGGCTTGTACTATGTGCTCTTATTGACAGATGGAGAACTGAATGATGCAATTATTTAGCAGAGGTTGTCACAAAAATCTCCAGCTAAGTGGGGATTGATATGAATTATTTTATATTTCATTGGAAGCCTTCTTATCCTTGCCTCAGAGTTGAGGGACAACTAAAACAGTGACTGGACAGTGAGAGCTAGATGGGAAATTTTGTTCCAGTCATCTTTTGTTCTCTCTTCTTACAGGGTACTTTACTGTGTAGGGGACTTCAAAAGACTGCACCAGATAAGCAGAGGAGAAATACAGATTAGCTGAGACATCAACAAGCGTTGGATGATGTCAATTAAAAGCCAAATTAAACAAATGGAGCTTTCAACTGCGATCCAGACAGGAAGAAGTAGTTGAGTTGCAAGGGTTGGAGATTAAAAGAATTCCAAAGGGCTGATGCAGAACAGGAGCATGGGAGTGGGAAGGGCAGGGGGAGCCAGGGGGGGAAGTACCTTCCACCTATTGTCTTCAGACAGGACCAAAACTCATCTGGATCTGTCCTACCTGGAGGAGCTGGAAGGGAGAAGCCCTCGCCAAGCTAAGAACTGCTTTGGTGCCTACAGAACAGAAGGCGAAACAGAGTCCCAAGTAAGGGTTGGGGTGAGTGAGGGCAAGGACGAGCTGTGCTGCCGCAAGCAGAGCAGTGGCCTAGCAGTGAGAAGAGGCAGGTTTTGTGCCAAGTGAATTCTGGGTCACGTAACTGGAGCCGAGCTGCTGAGTCACTCTGCAGAGCGTTCCAAAAGCCACTTTGTCCACCTCCTGCTGCCACAGTCAAACCCGTCTTGAAACAGGGGTCAGGACAGCTGGGAACCATGCTGTGAAAACAGGGTGCTGGCTGAATATGCCTGAGGTGACCATGTAAAGGTCTTGGTGCTGAGTCCACAACAAGGCCCTCTGAGTCAACAGTTGAGTACCCCTGAAATGCTGGGATAAAAAGAGTGGTTTTGTTTCATAGTGGAGTTTTTTCAAAAAGTCTTGGCATTTTGCTTTGCCCGTCCAATCCACTAACTTGTGTGATAGGTCAGACTCAAGCTGTGTAGAAATAGTGACATGATCATAGAGTCATAGAATCACAAAATCATAGAATCGTCTAGGTTGGAAGGGGCCTTTAAGGTCATCGAGTCCAGCCATTAACCTAACACTGCCAAAACCACCACTAAACCATGTCCCTAAGCACCATGTCTACCCATCTTTTAAATACCTCCAGGCATGGTGATTCAACCTCTGAGGAGGTAATATACAGTCCACAGAGCAATAAATATTCTCCTTTTGGGGGGTTGTTGGCAACTCTGCCTCTAGGTAGAAGCACGTGTAGGATGTGGCAAAGTCTTTTCTATCAGAAGCAAATTCAGGTGGGTTGAGGGACAGGCAACTCTTTCCCCTGTATGCTCCAGCATCCGTCAGTTTTGGTCTAAGTTTGTCTTGTGGCTTCTAGGTCTTGTTCTGCTCTGGTGCTACTATATCAGAGAACTATTTTGCTCCCTGGAATAAAGTTGTCATACAGATATTTGAAAGTCATGCTTGCTGTTTTATGGATCACCTAATCAGACAGCATCCATCGCTCTCTCACTTAGAGCAGGCTTCTCAGATTTTGAGTCGAACAGTGGCTGTTTTCTGCATTCTACTTTCTGTTCTTCAAGACCCTATTTTGAAGTGTGGACAACTGAAGCAAAAGCTGTCCTTGTAGCAGCGGTAGATGAGACTGATTTGTAAGCAGGTCATACCCTTCCCCTCGGCTGCCTTGATGATATTTTTTGCTAACATCTCCTGGGTTTAGTCCCCTGAGCATAAAAAAAAAGAAAAAAGGTACTTTTATTCAAATGACTGTTCCAAAACACTTTCCAGAGTCATTGCTTTCCTTGCTTTGGTCTTCCAGCTCCCCAGTTTGCCATATACTTGTATCCTTGCTTTCTAAACAGAAATAATATTAATGATAAATTTACTGTCTTCTGGCCTATGCTTCTATGTGGGCCATCTGACTCCATCAAGAAACTTCAACCAATGAAGTATAATCTCAAAGACATTATGTTCCCCAATAAATGATAACAGATTAGAGGAGCTAGAGGCCAACTAATGCTTTCTTGCCAAGGGAAAAGCTACTATGTGATCCCAGTGATTATCTATTATGCTTTGCCAGAAGGTCCAGAGTTTGGAACCAGCTATGGGTATGTGACCACTTACCAAGATCTAGGAACAGGAGAAGAGATGATGAAGGGGCTATAGGACATAGGAACATGGCAAAAGGTCATACAGGAGAGAGAAGGTTGTTGCAGGGTAGGGAATGACAGGGGAGATACTGGGTGCAAATCCATAGGGAAACAGTTTTCATGACTTTCTGTGTCCAGGGGACGTTTCACTTGCCTGGATCAGAACACAGTTTACTTGAACAAACATTTCCGTGCAAAGTAATCTAGTTACAGTAAGACACACGGCATTCCTTTTTCTGCCTATTTACTGCCATTGCAAAGACCAGAACTTAGAGACCCCTTCAGTCATTTCCCTTCACTATCTTAGTTTATCTTCCTTTTCTTCTTAAGAATCACAGGACAAGCCTGATGTCAAACTCTTCCCTTCAGGCTGATTTCCATCACTCCCAGAATTATGTTCAAACACACATATAGCCCAGTAATTAACACAAACTATCATGAGCTGACATGCACCTCTGTCTGTGTATCAGTACCCTCCACGCCTCCAGAAGATGGATGGATTTAAATAGCATCTTTGAAGACAGCTGAAGCAAGTTAATTAGGGATTGACTAACACAGTAAAACTATTTTTAGCAGTCAATTTATATCTGGTTACCTTGTTACGGGAAGCTTATGCAATGCTAGTAAATTCTTAACTAGGGAGATAGATTGGACACCAAAATAATTTCACTATTAACTCTTTGAGTTTCTTTTCAGAATAACTATAGGAATTCAAAAAGTAATACATTTGACAGAGAGAGATTTATTTTCCTTCTGGTGTTGGAGTTGCAAGGGGTTTGGTTTTTCCCTCTAGGTTTTCTCTGAAGCTATGCAGGCTACCAATAAAAATATGGAAATTCATGATGAAACACCTGCCTCCAGGAGCAATTTATTGAAATAAACTTCCAAATCTCACAATCCTCGCCAGTGTTTTATCTGACCTAGTAGTACCAGCATTTTGGGGCATACATTTTTAAAAGACTGGTGTTTTAGCATAAGCATACACGCGCAAAATAAAATAAACTTTTCTGAGCAGCAGGGAAGCACTGGAATGGCCACGCTGATCTGAACAGTCCTGGGCTGACAGTCCCAGAAAGTGCATAGCTTTTCACAGGCAGAAAACACCAGGCAAAGCAAACTCCCATTAATCTTCTGCCTCTCCAGGGAGGGAAGGAGGATGGAAGAGGAGGCCTAATTCTAACTTTGTTTTTACCTTTGCAACTCTGCTAAGATTATCCCTGGATCCAAGTAAGGACAGAGTTTGGCCCACTGACTACTGAGCGGGAGTAGGGGCTGATGCAATTGAACCCATATGCAGAGGCAGCTGGCCAGTAAGACAAACTGTCTTGGGAGCCAGGGCACGATGCTGTGAAATGCTTGATCCAGCACAGCAAGATGTTTTCCTTCTTTGCAAGCCCTAATATGAGAACAAGGCACACCGAGTATATATAGCTCTGGGGATCTGGACGGAGAGATTTTGTGTCCTCAAAAAAAATATAAATAAATAATTTGCTGGACAAAGGGGATCAGCGTTCCCCAGCTTGGAAGGAATCTCTTTTTTTGGAAGGCTCAAGGGAGGGCAAATGGCACCAAGCCACTTCTAAAAATTGATTCGGAGGGCAAAGCACGTGCAGGTTTTCAAGCAATGAGTAAGCACCGTGACATCAAGGAAAGGTTTTGTCAGTGGGATAAAGAATTCCCACCGGTGACGTGTCTTGGGGATGCAGAGCCAGGTAAATAGTAGAAGCTCCCTGGGGAAAGACTCTTGAAACATGATATCACATAACCCTAGAAGATGCAGTTCAATCTTCCCTAGAGAGATAGGGAAGATTATTTCATAGGATCACAGATAAGGGCAGAACCAAGGTCTGTCTAATGCCATGTCCTGGTTCAAACAGTCAGCAACACCAGCAGAGGCCCAGAAAGGAGTAAAATGTTAGAATCACCCCCATGGGATGAAACAACCCCAAATCCTAAGTTAGGTTTTTGTCTGATGTTTAATAATCAAAATTGCGCTGCACTAGGTAGCAGTGGGTCTAATATCCCTTTCAAAATCACAATAATTAATTCCAGTAACTGTGAAAAAGCTTGTATTCAACAGAAAAAGCAGAAACTTTTTGTTTTCCCTTTAACCTTGCTAAGTGGTTTTTGTAGATATGTCCCATGGCAGAGTGTTCTGCGGTTCGCCTATATGCTGCATTAAAAAATACATTTTTACTCTGTCCCAGTTCTGAGTTTGTGTTGCTACTTAATGTCACTGAAAGGCAGAATCCACTGCTGTTCCCAAACGTTTAGCTCCTTTGACCTGTGCAGGCGTGGAGACAGGATCAGTCTGATACCCCTCCATGGCAGCAAGTACCCTGCTGGAATAGACTCACCTCCCAGCTTCTGGCCTCCAGCTGCAGTGATCAGCTCTGTTTTCCAAGGAACGCAGCCCTGCCTGCAGCGCCTTGCTAATTGTGCACCACGTGTGGGTGTGTGGAAGTAACTTGACTCGTGCTGCCAGTCAACGCCACTAGCACAGGAGGCACAAGGCTTGACCGCCCTTGTAACTATTATCTTATCCGCTGGAGCTGATGGATGCTGTTCTTACAAGTGAAGTACCTAATCCTCTTTTATCTCTCCTAAATGCTGGGCCTCCATGTTAGCCTCAGGCAAGCCCAATCCCTGTATTAATTATTGGTTGCATTTTCTTAAAGCCCCTCTTATTCTTTTCTTCTCTTTTTTTTTTGCAGATTCAGTCACTCCTAAGTGAAATCCCATCACTCACCCTTCCTTCATAACGGGCTCACATCTGTTTCTGTAGTCTCTCGGTATCACAGCAAGCTCTGATTTTGCAACAGTAAGCAGATTTGGGGGGTCTGAGGGCATTTTGGGGAGGAGGGGTTGGCAGATTAGAGATGCAGAACTTGTGATTAAAAAGCTGAACAAACCTTTATGATGGCATCAGACTACAAGCCAAATTCTCAGGGAGCAAACCTCAGCTCCACACCTCCAGTCGTCTTCAGCAGCTTCTCACCTGCTTATGCTGGTTCCATGCCACAGCGCTGCTGTATCTACATGTGCGTCCTGGGGGTTTACATAGCAAAACGAAGAAGGAAAAAACAGATATATGTATCTGGCCCAGAAAACACCTCCCCAACTCCCCTTTCCTGTCCTACTCCCAGCAGCTTCAAAAATGAGAGATGGTGAGTGCTGGTAGAGGGTTCACAAGCCTGTTAAAGGAGTACCATACTACTTTCTATGTAGCATAGCACAGGTGCAAGTAAGAAAACCTCAGGCATGTGCATTTCTTATTTTCCAAATGTAAATCATATCTTTGTAACAACCCCAGGCTCAAGCCTATAGCAGCTCCCGAGAATGAATGTCTTTTGCTGTGCTTGCCTCTCTGTCTGCACTGTCAGCATACAGGATCCCTCAGCTTTACACCTCCTCCTGCGTGCTTTCTATCACTTTCCAACCACCCTTGGCGTAACCTCAGAGGGGTCACATCAGAGTGCTCACTACAGTAGGGCCATTTGTTCCAGATTTGGGATGGATTCTTGCCCAATTTCCCCCCACCTGCAGAGCAAGGACCCAGGGCCACCTTGGCTGCTCCCAGCTGGAGCTGGATTTCCAAGGGTAACCTTCACATGAAGGCTTTGATCAGAGCACCTGGGTCACCTCCTTTCCTCTGCTTCCAAGATGAAGATGTTGGAAAGCTTTGAGGCTCTTGAAAATGCCCTCAACTGCTGGTGAAGCAACCTCGCCTCTCCTCACTTTTCATGTGCCTGATGGGGACCACAGCGGAGGAAGACCCCTGGGTAGAGGTGGCATGCCTGATTTCCCCCCATCATTAACCCCTGCAAAGAGACTCGCTGGGTTTGGACTATCTGCTGCTTCTACTGTTGAAACAGCCTCAACGTCACCTCCCCCTCAGCTGATCGCTCTCGCGCTGAGTCATGGCTCTGCACATCCCAGTCCCTTACACATCTGCAGGGAGGTTACTTGAGGCAAAGGAGAGCATGGCTTGCTCTGCTACTCTGCCTGGGAGGATGCTCTGGCAGCTCCCTGCTGTAGGGTGAGGAACTGGCTCCTAGAAGGAACTGTCTCCATGTTGCAACCTGCTCTCGCTCTGACTCAGTCCAATGCAAACCAGTTAGGGCAAAGTCAGGCACTTTTCCACTTTAAGGACTCTCCCAGCTGCCTTCTGTAGCCTTCCACCAGCTGCAGCTGTAGGTATGTGTATAGACATAGATGCATATGCATGTACACAAACACACAGACACATACACACACATATATAAACTAAAATCACCACTGATTTAAAAGGGAAAATTCTGCACACCCAAGCGATTGCCTTAACTTTGATAAGTCAAGGGGCTGCTTTGATGGTATCTTTCCTGTCCACAAATCCTGCACTGGAAAAATAATCATTAAACAAGAAAGCTATGTGCAGTCCTGCAAATGGGCTTTACATCTCTACTTTTCCCCATTCCCTCCATATGGGGTTGTTTGTTTGGGGTTTACAGATAAGAACAGACAAGACCTGCATCCTGCCTCTTGGGTCACCCTGATCAAGCAAAGGATAAGCCCTACCTGTGTCCTGTGTGTCAGGCTTACTGAGGACCTCATTTCAGTCCAGCAGAGCTGGCTGCATCTCGGTTGGGAATGTTTTGCACCCAGAAGGTGCATCACCAGGGGTGGGAGGTGACCCTGCATCTAAGGCAGGCTGTACTAAACAGACTAATAAGGACCTAGGCTTTTGAAATTGATATATTCAGGTCTGAATATGACTTCAAATTATGATAAATGCTGTCTTTATTAGTTTAGTTATGCTGCTGAAGTAAGTATACCTCATGTATTATTCCAAATACTTTGGTCTTGTCTCTGTGCTTGGTTTTGGTCTGTGGATGTATAACATGAGGCTGTCTATCCTCCCTCTTCAGAGAACTTCTTAGTGCCATGGTGGAGAAGAACAAAGAGTGGAAGTGTCTGAATCTTTATGACTTTCCACAGAACAACATCAGGAATATGTTCTTAGTCATGCCCCAAGACCAGCTGTAAGGAAGCACAACCCTTATTAGAAATTAGAAAATCTACATGAGACTGGACTTGAGGAAAGTTGCAAACACAGATAACACAACACAGGTGTGCACCTCCTTAAACAAAACAGAATTCAAGGAGTCTCCCTTACTAAGGCTTCATGTCCTTGACTTTGCTAATTCCACTGCTCAAAACCTCTTTTATTTCATTTTCTCCAAAGCTTTGTTTCATGGTTCAGTTCCACTGGGATTGCGCTGGTTCTTGAGCTGTCAGACCTCAGTATCGGCCCATGTGTGCATGTGCCTCAAGTTTTGGAAAGCAGTGCTGACAAATGTTCTCAGAATACCCTGGCATTGTACTGAAACAATGCCAGAAAAAAAAAAAAAAAAGAAAAGAAAAAAAAAGACATCATCCTCCTCCTCATTTTTGCAACAGAGATGTTGGGTCCTGTTGCTGTCTATTCTTAATCTGTAGCACCATCTTTTGAGGGGATGCTGTACTCCCAAGCAAATACACTGAACTCTCCCCAGAGGATCCCCATGGGGCCTTGCTGGCCACAGTCAGAGCTGTCTGAAAAAAAAAAAAAATGTGACAGAAGCTGTTTTCCATTGGGAAGGGATGTTTCAAGGCAACATGTTTCTTGGGAACGTGTGACGCTGAGTAAATTTGTGACTAAAAAATGTCGGGCTGCTACAACAGCAAAAAAGACTTACTTTGTTCCAAGTTTTTCAAGTTGTTCAGTCCCAACTTGTTTTTGTCCAGCTCACATATATATTTGGGCAGAGGGTGCCATGTGTATTGATACTTTCTATGCGATATTTACATTGCTATATTTAATGTTTTAGTATAACATTTTGGCATTGCTAAACTGTGTCATTCTGGTGTTTTCAAATGGAAATTTTTATTCTGGGGGGAAAAATAGAGAAATGTTGACCTTTTTGGACTGATTCAGGGTGGAACACAAATGTCTAAATGCCAGATTTTTCTGCAGGGCAGAACTTCTCCATTCCAACCAGCTTTTCCCCTCAAACGCAGAAGATATATTCCTCATCCGTTCTTCCTCCCCGTTATTAATGGCATCACCATCCATATAAAGGTGGCTTCACTGTCCTGAACCTGTTATGCTTAATAGCAAATAATTGCTTTAAGTCATGCTTAAGCTCTGTAGGACTTTGCAGGGAAGCGAATGAATGTCTGTGTGCAGCCTGTGCCTCCCTTCACTTCATCCTGGATTTCAACCAAGGCTGGGGGAAGGGAAGACACAGCAATACTTATGATGATGTGCTAGTAACCTGCAATGATGAGAGTGCTGTGCAATTACTGATTCTTCTGTCCATACAGTGCTGTGCGGTGAAATATTCACACCCAACAGATAATGGGGAAACTGAAGCATGGGGAAGGAAGGTGATTCTTTACAGTTACGCTCCAGTATCTTCACTTTTTCCTTTCAAAACTTCATGAAAGGACATGGAATAAGAGAGGTCTGTTTCAGGGAAGTCATTTCTCATTCCCATTTAGGTAGGCACTGGGTATCAGCTCAAGGGTGCTGCTCTGAACCGCCTGCAAAGGGCTACACAGACATGTGGAATGGGTGGTCGCCTACTGAGCCGTAGGAGACAGGCAAGGTCGCTGAAGCCATAAGCCAGAACTTGGCATGGTGAAAGCTCATGGATCCCGTGGTGCAGATGGCAATGGAAGCATCTTCCAAATGCTAGCCATGTCTAGAGAGGAATATAAGTGAGGAAAAGGTTTCCACTTTCCCTTTATTTTTAATTCATCGCCTTTTATCTGTCTGGTTTTATAGCTTTATATTGGAAGGAAGCCTATTTCCTGGTACGTACAGCAGCTTGACTGAGCATAGCTTGGCAACAGTGCCTGTTGCTTTAGGGAAGAACAGAGCATATTCTCATTGTGCATGTTTTCCCTTGGAAACTTTTCATCCTGTCTATATAATTCTATATATGGCTCCCAGCCATGCCACTACAAGCTGCAAAAACATCAGCTCATATATACTAACGATGTCAGGCCTATTTAATGGCTGGATCCAGGGCCATCAAGAAATTACCTATGATTCTGTAGATTGTCTTCCTCAAGCAGATTTGGGGGGTTTTGGCCCCATGGGAGACAAGAGTTATTTTGCCTTTTTGGAGGACACCCTCAAAATCGTTATTTCTCCCATGCTCATCGCATACCTCCTTTGCTGCTTTTCACAATGGCAAGAAAATTAATTTTGGTGTCCTGGCTAAATTCCAGTATTGGTAATTCTTGCAGTTCTCCCTGCTCTAAAGAGTTTCTTGCATCCATCTCAAACACGTCACACAGAATGCCTGGGTCCCTCTCCCACAATGCAAGCTGCATGCTTCTCTTGGATTGAACTGGGTATGCCTGCACTGAAGGACCTAATTCAGTCCTGTTCTTCTGCTAACAAGCTAAATGGAAAAAAAAGGGAAGAAATATCCTGCGGGAGCTGGCCAAGAGAAGAGATTCTTTGGAGTCCTGTCTCAGTAAAATGAAAAACTAAAATGTTACATGTTCGGTTCAGGCCTTGTTTCATGTCTGCCCTAAATTCATGTCAGTTTTGCTGTTAATAACCATGTCGATGTTAAAACAGGAAATAGAAAGTTTGCAAACTTTCTTAGTTTGTGAGCATGGATTTCATTTGTTGTAACAGCTGCCCTACTTAGAGAAGTACCGTTTCTCTGGCTACTTTCTGGCTCACATCCTCTGAAGTCACTCACTGAGCTGAGACCTTTTATTTGGGCTCTTTACTGCATCACACTGAGTGTCCCCAGCTCCCAAGGTTAGTAATGGGAACTCCACGCTACTCCAGAGGTGATCTCCATAGGAACTGTCAGAGTAGGGAATGACGGCTGTGAACACAAGGGGGATGTTTCCTCCAGAAATGGGCAGCTTCCACCTCTGCCCTTGACACTGCAGCCCTTGCTTGACTCACGCCATCCTTAGGCATAGCCTCAAGTGTTTGGGACCTCCTCTCTCTGGCTTCTTCTCTGCTGAGTGGAAGAGTGTTTCCGTTCTGAGGTTAGTCTAATTTCTGTATCTTTTTCAGCTTCTCAACTGATCTGTCTCCCCAAACAGTGACCACAGCAAAAGCAAGAAGAAGGGGCCCCTCGAACTTGTCCTTGATGTGCTCACTGCTGTCTCTTTGACAGCTTTGCGGATGCCATGCTGTTCTCTAGGACATGGTGTTTGGCTGGAGAACACCCTGGCAAGAAGGGATGTTGAAAAATAGCAGTAGCAGCAACAGTAGCAAGAGATGGGGCTAGCAACCTTTCCCCCGGTGAGTATCAGATCTGTTACTCTTCTCAGCTCTTTGCCAGGTCACTGCTGGGTTACATATCCAAAGATGTTTGCACTGTGCTCTGGCCCCACAACATATATGCCAGATTCCTCTGGTTCTCTTCCTTGCTTTGCTTTAGAGCAACGGCAGCTGCAGACTCTGAGCTGGAGCAGCCAAAATATGTAACATCCTAAAGTTTGAAACAACTTGTTCGTTTCACAGACATGTATGCATATATACTGCGTAATTTCTCATCATTCAGCTTTGGCTCCTGCTGTCTGTAGCCACCAGAAGCCTCTACTTGAAATCCTGTTTTCTCCTGGGCATCATTGGTTGTTATCTCAGGGGTGACTCATTATCTGCCTGGATTGGTTACCAGAGGGCTTTTTTTGGTGTGAAATCTTTCTATAGTGGAGTAATGGACTACAAAGCCAAGAAGGACCATTTTGGATCACCTAAAATAACCTCTGAGCTCTTCATGTATTGAGCTGCAAGTGTTGGCTGCTGACTGTAAGGGTTTTGTGTACAGAAATGGCTGCTTGCATTTTCAGTGCAAGTTTGCACTTGTCTGCCTTCCCTCAGTAACATTTTCCATGTTTTCATAATAAGATGGATCCTGACAGTCCTTCTGTGGCCCAACAATTATGGGGTGGAAGTCCTTTTCCCAAATGGTCATCAAAGACAGTGGACAATAAACATATAAACTGTGATGGACTTTGAACGGCTTTGGTTCTCAAGAAGGACAGCTTAAGATGATGTTTACATGGTACAAAAAAGTGAAGGACAGGGGTACATTGACTAGGGCCCCAGATGCAACTTCCACATGGTGTAAGGCACTGCAGAAACTTTGCCTTTTCATAAACTGCCTTATTAGCACAGAGTCACTCCCAAAATTTTAAGTCCAGTTTTTCAGTAAAATTCCATCCAAGATTTTGCATCTCTTTCTGAATCCAGGTTCCTTTTTTTTTTCGTTATTTATCAGCAGGTGCCATTGATCAGTGAAGAAATGCCCCAAAGAACCTTGCTTGTCTTTGTAGCCTTCTCTGGAATAAAGAAGTTCTTTCCCTACCATTACATGAAAGCTTCATATCTATGTGATTAGCCTGCCTATTTAAGGCAGAAGTCCTTGGAGAATGAGTTCCAGATGGCAACTCACGCTTAGGCTGAGGATTGTGTAGTGGGACAGGAGAGGAGATCTGTCCATAAGAATATCACACTGGACATACTGGGTCAGAGTAATGGTCTGTTTGGATATGTTGTCTCTGATAATATTCAAAAGCGGATGCCTAGGGAAGGATATTAGAACAGGAGAAGCATCAACCTTTCCCCTCTACCCTTCTAGCCTCCAGCCATTGGAGATCACGTGGGATCCCATGGGAGCTAAGGATGCCATGGCCCAAAAGTGAACTGAACACTGATCTGTATCAGTAAATCAAATTCAAAGAGGACACCTGACTGGTCTTAGGTCACCCAGTGATCCTTACTCACCTGCAAACAGAGCAGCAAAACCAGTACACCTAACCTGAAGGTGAATGAAAGCGGTAGCATGCGGTGGCAGGGCAGGGAAATTCTTCATCCAATATTTCACTAGGGATCAAGTGAATTGTGGCGTGACACTGGAAGGAACAGAAGACACAACCTGCTCTCCCAGGCATGCTGCACCTCCCCCATCCATGGGACAAGCTCTTTACATTGTTTTCAATGGGAGATTTTTTCCTGTGGGTAATGTTCCCAGCTGTCCAATTATGTTATCCCACTGGTGACTTAGCCCTCAGAAATAAAATGGTCTGTGTTACAAAGAGGAGAAACAGCTCTGGAGTATGGCTGCTGCCAGGTGGGACAGACCTGATTATCTCCTTAGCAATTGCAATTTCTACTCTTCACACGAGGGAAATAAAATTGTCTTATTCTGAAGAGCTTATTGGGAAGCAAGACAAAACGGGCACAGTATAGAAGACCTCCCTCGGTTTTACAAGAGGGAAATAGAGGCAGCAGTGCCAAGAGGAGCCATTCAGATTCATCCAGGGACATCTGAGACATGAAGCCATGTTGCAGTTTTGCTGTGCTTGGTGTATGTCCTGCCTGAGAGGCAAGGTGTTTTTCCTCTGCCCGAGATGACCTGCCTGAACACCCAAGCTCACCACATCAAACCTGCTTCCATGAACAGCACAGTCTTTCCATGGCTCGCTGCTCCCTATCAAACCTAGCACTGAGCCCTTACAGAGCATAAATGCCTGTTCAAAGACTGACTGTGCCCTAAGCTAAAAGTGTAGTCAATCCTCACACATCTGGATGCCATACTGCATGGCTGAAAATGCTTCTTTTGACCATGATTCATCCCTCTTCATTTTTTCACTCTGTAAGCTTCTGTGAGTGACTCAAATCTGACACCCATGAAAGGCCTTTATTTCTTTATAATTCCTGTCAGACCACTAATTAATTGCTGTGTTTGTTCTTTAATACCTGACCAATTAGCATGAGTAAATAACATGGGCAGAACAAGATGGCATGCAGGGCTAATAAAACTGCTGCAGTGTTTTTAATTGCCAGCGTAAAACCCTGTGAAGTCTTTAGCACAAAAGGAGGAGAACAAGAAGGAAATAGTCTGAGTGGCTAAATGATGAGCCAAGTCTGTGGGCAACACTTCCAACTTGTGGACTACTTGTAAGACGTCTACAAATAATAACATTAAAAAGTAGTAGTGTTTTTCAGCAGATATGAAATCAGGAGGGGCGGTGAGTCCACAGAAGTTGAAGACCAATGTCTAAGCAAGACCCATAGCTGGGTCCAGAACCTCAGTACTGGGATCACTGTACTTCCAGGCGGATTGCTATGTCTGCTGTTCGTTTATTTTACTGGCTCGCTATATAAAATTACAGGGTGGAAAGAGCAGGAATGTCTAGGGAAACCTTAGATGTCACTGTAACGGCCCTGCTACAGTTCTAAAGCTGTATATGTGCATTAACACAGTATTGCTTTCAAACTAAACCATATCCTGCCTCCTAGCTTGGCTTCTTACCCCAGACTCTGGTTCAGCAATGCAGGCACATGGTTTCTGGAACAGAATCACCATGTGCCCAAACTGCTTGAACTAGGAGTAAAGCTGTTTGGATGTCTCTGTGTAGAAATGCCCTAAGTGATGGGAAAAGGCAACAGAAACCCAGAAGCTGCTTGGAGATGTTAGAAAAGAGAGGGTGGGATTTTTGACGTGTTCAGTGAGAGCCAGGGAAATGGAGGGGCACAGGTTTGGGTTAATCGTTAAATAAAAGGCAGGCCAAACGTGAGGATGACGTTTCTCACAGCAAGAGCTATGAAGCCACAGAACCGGCTTGAGGGAAGCACCATCACTGACTCATTTCAAGCTAGCCTGAACAAATTAATAGAGAGAGCAGAGAAGCAGGCAAGCCTGGCAACAAGATTGGAGCTGACGATGCTGCTTCATCCAAGAAAGTGTTGGCCCTTCTAATCTTGAGCTTTCTTTGATTCTGCAGAAGCTTTTAATAATTTTATGGATTTTTGCATAAAACAGCTACAGTGTTGCATAAGGTCTCTATTAGCAGCTCCAGCTCTGAAGACGTGTCAGCAGTTCTAGCATTGCTGCACTCGAAGGGGTTGGGGATGCAAGCGTTGCATATGCCATGGAGATGTCCCCCATCACCACCCTTTCTTGAGGATGGGCTCGAAAATGGGATTTATGAATTTGCTCTTCCTTTAATGTGGGTCGCCATTCTCTATAGACAGTCGAAAAGAAGGCATAGGTGTTACATGGTTCTCTTCAACTCGGACTTTGCAGCTGCTGCAATGCCTAGCTTAGGTGTTGAGATATGGTTCTCTTGGCCACAATTTTAAAGGCCTTGAGAGTTAAGCACCTCAAAGTCTTTAATGGCTGTGTAGCTTACTTTGTGAGCTAAATCCACTGTTTAGCACAGAAATTCCCAGGTGTGAATCTATGGTGCTTTTCCTAAGATGGGGATTTCTGGAACTTGTGGAGTGCCTTCAGGATGTGTCGCTGTGCGTTGTACTCTTCCCTCAACATGTTCTAGTTACTTGCCTACGTGGATTCTTGCCTGAATCTGCATGGCTATTCTTATGTACCCAAGGAGACCTGGCAACTACAGGAGCTGGCTAATAAAGCTATGCACAGCAGGCTTTATATGCTTGTGGAGAGCATCTTGCAGGCACACGGTCTCCATGCTTATGTGTATAGACCTCATGTGAAAGTTTAACATCAGTTTTGACCCCTCAGTTATAGGACACAAGAAAGGCTGTTGGAAGCAGACGGGCAGTTATGAGGAACATTTGGTATGAATTTTCCCCTGTTTTGCAGTTAATGAATCATTCCTAAGCCTGCCCTTCCACTGTTCTCATTATTCCAGTTCAGACTGTAGGGAAAAGAGCTCTTTAGGAGACGGAGCAGAGTCCGTTTTTATGTATTTAATTTGGTTGGCCAGAGACGGAAGATGGACTGTGTGCCATTTATTAACTGACTAGCTTCTTGTCCAGTACAAGTTTAAGGTTGCTCTCAAGGCAGTCCACAATTTATCTCTAAATTGATAGGCTACTGTGAAGCTATAATGCTGCAGGGGTCCCAGAAGGCCTTTTCCTTCCCTGTGACCTGGGCACCCCACCTTTGAATGCACCCTGCAAGGAGCTGGAAGTATGGCTATTCCAACAGGGTACAGTGAACAAGGGCCTTCTCTTTACCTTGTCCTGAGAATTGCTTGGTTCAGCTCTGGCCTACAAATGCAATGAAACTGATTCAAATAAAGCCACATGGTAAAATGTCTATCTTCTAACTAATCAGGTTAAAAAAAAAAAAAAAAGACAAACTAAGGCAGCTGAAAAATAAATTAGGCACTTTGATGGTGAGGCGAGATAGCTGGGTTTTCCCTAGTTCTTCTGGGAGCATGGCACACATGAGACCCTCTGTGCTGCTATCTCCATCTTGAGTTACAGTGATGGGGATCCAGAGCAGGAAGACAACTCTGTAGTCATTGTAGTAACTTTTGTGTTCTGTAGGGTTAATTAATCTTGATTTTGAACATCCCGAGTGCAGAACACCAACAGGGCAGGCAGAAGTGCCTTTCTGCTAATTACATCTTTTTTCAAAAAGGAAAATAAAACCACTGGCTTTTTGTTCAAAAACATGAGCAGAACTTAGCTGACATATATACATGTATGTTTGAAAGCCAATTGGGGGCACAACCCCACAATCCAGGAAAGGGTTAACTTTAGAGAACTATCGAGCTAGGCAGGACCATTTATACTGGCCTTCTTCTAGGAAATTCCCTGCAAGAGAAAATTAGAGGCAGAGGACAGTGTGTAGCCATAATCAAACCTTGTTTAGTTTGGCACTTTCTCTATCTATTCCATTTTTACCAATCTGACTTGCTCTACTGTTTTTCTTGGCTGGATCACTGGACTAATTATTCCATAGATATATATATATTATTTTAACATATACAACTAGTGCAGTTGCTGCTTCGTCCATCCTTTGTGAAGTAAATCATTCAGGGAATGAGTTGGACTGTGATGGATTTCCAGGTTTTGCTGGAATTCTGCTCCAGGGCTGGGCAGATACCCGGAGCTGAGCTTCTTCTAGACTTAGCATGAGAGAGGAGGGGAGAGCTTTTTCCTTCATGTATCTCAGGCATTTGAGATCTCAGACACTTGATGGGCACGCTTGAGATAAGTCTGACATTTCTGAATCTGAAAATACTTTCATACTTCGTGCTGCATAGTTGGCCCATCATAGGGAGCTGATTCTAAACCAAAATTCTGCCTTATCTATGCATGTGTCATCATCCCAATAAGACTGAATTGCGCCCAGCCGAAGTAGTGAAGAACCTCTTTAATGTGTGAAAAGATGACCCATAGGCAGGAATCTCACCAAAACCAGCTGAAAAGAGAATCTAGGGCATGACAGTGTTTTTCTCCTGTTAATGGACAATGTCTATATTTTAATAGCTTTTTTTAATTTTCCAAAAGTGACTGCCAAACCCCATAAATAAACATAGTATTCTATACACTAAGGAACTGGATTGACGTTCAATGGCATTTCATAGCATGTACACTTTAATTAAGACATGATGACCTGGATTCAGTGGGTTGACACGAGGGAGCATTAACTCTCCGTTCTAACAGTTCTGCTGCCAAGGACAAATTCTCTGTTGCATCGGTGTGACTCAGTTCAAACAACAAACAGCCTTGCAATTTAAAATCCCTACAGACCTTGGTCAAGTTTCCTCAGTTCTTGGATAACTTCCTCTTTTCTCCTTGATGTTTTTCTTAAAGTGAGATATTCTGTTGCTTTGTCCTGATTTTCCAAGTAACGGGTGGGTCTTTATACTCCTGACAATAAAGTTGCCTTCCAAATATTTATCACATCAAATAACGTACTTTTCCACGTTATTAATCCTGGAGAATCTCCATCTTTCCATTTGGTGAACTATGTTGTCTAACATGGACAGATTTTTCCAGAATTAATGCTTGTGGGATTTCACATTTGTAACATACGTTGAGAAGTGTATGAGGAAAATAAATAGGGTTAAAATCTGCTTTGTTTACTTTTTTTTGTTAACATTCATGTGGTTCTGCTCAAGTCAGTGGGTGTAACTCAGAGCAGAACTGGGCCATATTTGTATGAAACTGAGTGGTTTAAACTGGAGATGCATGAACCTCCAGAGCAGCCATATGCATAGTCTCCTGAGAGACAGAAGTGACGTTTTTCTGGATTCTGGCTTGGTAGAAGGACTGTCCACTGAACTCCGTCATACAGACCCACATAGGCTCGTACCTTCATTGTGCTTCAGGTGCCTTCAGTATAGTATGAAATTCACTGAATTGAAACAAACCACAAATCTCCACAAATCTCCCAGTTTGTCCTGAAATCTGCCCTAGCCTTCCTCCGAGAGCACCAGTAAAGGACTCTGCAGTCCTTTACTGAAAATAAAGTAAAGTAAGGTGAAGCTCAGGGAAGGACTTTGAGAGCAGTGATGAACTTTTGCAGTTGTCCCAGGTTGTGATGTTGCAACAATCCAGGAAACAAGAATCTTTTCCCCAGATGTTCAGGCTTCATCTTACAAGCCTCCCTTCGGTCCAAAAAGCATAAATCCATGGAGAGAAGGTGAAAACAGAATCAGAACAATAGCAGAGGCCTTGTAATGTGTCCAACTCCTAGTGTTAGGCAGAAGGTCGCAAGGAAATGTGAGCAATTTGGTGACTTGTCTTACAATGCGTGCCTACCCACTTTGGTGAGAACAAGCATTACATCAGGTGCTTTGCTGCAGAAGTTACTGGGGACAAGCTGTTGCCTGTAATGGGAGGCTGGCTTCACTAGCCTGGAGAGTTTACAGGTTTTGATGCTCTTCTGGAAGGCTTTAAATCCACCTGTGTGGCAAAGCCACCACAAATAGTATAAGGACGGCGTCCACCTATTGCATCTGGCTACGTGTTTCCTAACTGCAGTTAGTAGCAGAGTTTGGATAATTCTGTGTGCAAAAGGCTTTGCAACCAGGCCCGTTCATAGCCTCTGGAGTGGGCCAAGAAGTGGGGCTGCCATCTGCGCTGGGCTGAATGAGGGCAGTATTTGTCCGTGGCATTGCCACAGGTGAATTCCTTACTCCCAGCCTGTCCTCATCTGCACAGATCAGAAGGTTTAGAGATACTTTTATTTTCTTCTTGTGTTTTAAAGACATGAACTTTGTGGAGCCCTTTTTTTTCTTGGCAGGTTCCTTAAAAAAGGCGTACTTATGAAGCTCATGTAACTCTTACCATACTTCTCCAGGCACAAAGACAGAGAGCTCGTGTATGCATACAACTTCCCCT
Source organism: Pluvialis apricaria (assembly GCA_017639485.1). Classification (NCBI taxonomy): domain Eukaryota; kingdom Metazoa; phylum Chordata; class Aves; order Charadriiformes; family Charadriidae; genus Pluvialis; species Pluvialis apricaria. Next base: position 64,464,271 of record CM030011.1, on the reverse strand, counting down.
CTGCCTGAGATTTTTTTCATACAGCTCTGAATACCACAGGAGCTGGCTGCTTCTGAAGGCAAAGTTTGGCTTGTGTGCAATACAACAGCTCCTGCGAGGAGTACCGGTAGCTCTGCACAGCCAGTCTTCTCTTATTCTGCCTCGGCCAGGTCCGAGGGGCTCATGACAGCTGATACCAGGGAGCCTGTGGAGCTCCGGGAGATGCAGAGAGAATAAATTCCATGGAATGCACTTGTCTCACTTCTCCATCGATAGCTTCAGACCACACACCGGTCGTCCATGCAGGACAGCTGTAAACACTGCCTGTGATAGAGCTCTGGCAAAGAGGCCAGTGGTCCTCCAGTGAATCCAGATGGGTCTCGGAGGAGAACAGCTGTGTGTGAACAGGAAGGGAGAGCTTCCTCCTGCCTCTTCCAAAACCTACCACTCAACCGCTAAATAAATCAACATCAGCAGTGACTCTTCACAAGGCAGAGTGAGCCAAGCCCAGGCTGGGAGTTTACCTCAGTACATAGCAAAGGGAGAGGAGCTGTCTGCAGCAAACCGGGGCTTTCCCGATGCAAAGCTTTAGGGGATCACCAACCCATTTTTGATGTGTTTTCGTATAGCTTCTTTCCTAATGCTGTTTTTGCTGCCTGCAGTTACAGCAGTGACATGGTGTGTATTACCAGATGGAGACAAGGCATCCAGAGTGTAGAACAGTGAAGCAAAAATTACTTGCAGCTATACAACAGCAAAAATGTCGAGCCGAGGCTCAGAAAGATTTGGTTTGGGTGATGCAGGAGGTCTGACCACTCCTGTCACTTTCGAGAGCTGTGGAAGAAAACCTCTCCTGCCTTTGCACAGAACATGAGCCATGTTTATAGGTTGCAAACAGTTTTTATTTCTGCAAGGACAGGCTCTTGAAAGAAAAAAAAAAATTTAAAAAAAGCAAGACCCAAGAAGCTAGATTGTTTGGATCTGCTATTCCCACAGCAGCCAAACAGAAATGTCCAGTTTGGCATTAGACAACATCTGAAGTGACAAAAGAAACTGCAGTTCCTCTGGTATCTTTACAGGGCACCGTACTGATCATTCATCATTTTAAAACAGTGCTTGAGGTCTTTTTGACATGAGTGTCTTGTAATCAGCCCCTCAAGCCTCATATCTGATAAGCTCAACTTCATCTTAGGGTGTATAATTACAGGTGCTTAGTTCTCAACATCATGAATATAGTTAAATTACAGCAGGATAAAGGGAGTTTGGTAGGTTTATTATGTGTTGTGTATGGTATGCTGTGCTTAGAATGACAGAGTCATTTAGATTGGAAGGGACCCAGCGCATCTTCTGGTCCAGCTCCTATAGCTTAGAACGCTCATACAGCATACCAGGGAAGAATTGTGCAACGTACAAAGCAAGGATTAAGCTGTGTAATGCCATATTCATTAAGCTGTTTGGAGGCAACCATATGAATGGCTGGACAGGATAGCCTGGCCTTCCTAATGCTGTATGAAATGATCACTCTTGTTTGTCTGAAGAAGGGATCAGGACACAGTTTTATTCCAAGGAGATATTTTCCTGTTGAAAAACTTAATTTAAAAGAAATACATTTTCCTCGAAATGTGTTGGTTTAGACAGATGCTTCTTTAGAAAGAAGAGTGTGAAATGCAGAGCTTTAAAGCCAAATAGTCTCGAAATATGTCATTTCAGTGTGTTTGGTTTTGAGGCTTTTTACATCTTGAAACAACATTTTACCCCTCTCCTTCTAGGCTGATTATTAGACGTGACTGAGAGCTGGAAATAACACAAAACAAACAAAAATAACCCAAAGAAATTTTTTTACTTCATGAAAGGGAACTAGTTTGCTTTGTCCAGAAGAAAACACTTGTGTAGAAGCTTTCAAATGTGCTTGTGTTTGTCCCCACTCAGAATGCATCTTGATTTGGATTCACAAGGTTTCATCCTTGATGAGAAGATGAGCTGCAGCAGCTCAAGAACCAAGGTTCCCTAGCTTGGTATCTCTTAGCCTTTGTGGTGGGTTCAAACAGGGAGATTGTAACTTCCAGCCAGAAGAAGGGTTTATGCTGATGCTTCTTAACACTGCCTAAGATATACCCCGAGCCAAGGTGGTCTGTCAGGGCCACAGGGAAATGCTACAGCTGGTATCACACCTGGTTTTGGTTTCCCAGTCTGAAAGTCAGGTTCCCACTCACAGTTAGGTGAACTTGGGTGAGATCAAAGCAAGGCTTGAGCATAGGCATCTGGCTTCAAAGGAGCACATGCCATACAGCTCTCTGGTACCCATTCACTAGCAGCTGAATTTCACCCCTGCAGAACATAATCAGGGTTTCAGGTACCTGCAAATTTAAAATATTTCTCAGGTGTTTTTGATTTTGAAACCTCATCAAATCTCATCATCCCTGACTCCCCATAGGACAACTCAGCAAATGAAATTTTACCGCTTTCTCATTTGTTTACATAAAGGGGTGAGAAAGAGGCAGGAAGAGGCTCGGACTTTTTTGTTCAAGGGAAAACATTTTTTCCAGCCAGGCTGAAGCTGTTCTTCCTCATGCATCCCAATAAAATTCACATTCAGGCATGGACTACGTTTGGAAAACTTTAGCCGAAAATGTAAATGCTCTGAAACAGAAAAAAATATTTATGAGAATGAATAAAAGAGAGGTTTAGCATGGAAACTGCTCTGCAGCCTTCACTATAAAGCACTGCCAGATGCCTCCTCTAAAAGAACTCATACAAGATATTGCTCACATGGCAGTTCCATTGGCCCCTTTGAGTCTACGAACATAAATTAGGGTTACTCATGTGAGTAAAACATTGTGGGATCAGAATCCTCTTTTGCCCAACTGTGAGCATCTGTAAAAAACCCTTTTGGGATAAAAGACACAGAAGAACTATAAGACCCTTATGGTTGTCAAATACAATTTCCTTTACTCGCATATTTTTCTTCCATTTGGGCTCCGACCTCCATCTGTTTATGGAAATATTTAGATCCCTCTGGTGTATTTTTAGCAGATCGTTTTGCTTTTGCTGCTGCAATGTCATTGCATCATCATTCTCCTGTTGCTCAGCTCCTATTCCTTCACATTTTTCTTCTTTTTATTTTTTTTTAGCCTTAAGCTTCAATCATTCCAGCAGACACACACACAAAAAGTAAATGCTACGCTGTGTTTACACTCTGAGTGCTCACACAAACATGCTGGCAAAGTGTACACAGAGACACATACACAAAGCATGGCTCGTTGTGAGTGTTAGTGTTGGGCTTTTTTCAATGATATTTCCATTTGTGAATCATCCTGTCTGAGACATTACAGGATGGTTGCCCTGGGACCTGAGATCTCAGGCTCTTAGAGGTACCTCCTGTAAACAGCTGAAGATTGAAGGTGGGCAGGACTGTCACTGTCCTTTGAAACGTTTGGTGGCACGTTGTTCAGTCAGCCGTAAATACACCCATTCCTGGCACATTTCCTTTACCAGTGCTCAGACCTGCGTGCACATGTGTATATGAATGACCTTCTCCCTTGTCCACTTTTCCTCACATAGATATGGACCTTCCTTTGACAGTGCACCATAGTCCCTCCCCACCATCCCTGTCTATTCTGTCTGCAGACATGTCACTGCTTCAAATGTTTTCAAAATCAGGAAAAATTTGGACCTAGTTGCTTACAAAGGCAGGTAGAGCACCAACCTGCTGGCAGACACCAAGTAGAACACCTGCAGTCTGGAAACTCAGCTGAGACCCAACAACTCATTAAATAATCCCCTTTGTCCCTCTCCATCAGATAACACTCACTGGGTTTTACAAGGTCATTACCTACAGTCTGAGATGACCAAGCACAACCCAAACCCTGGAAGAAGTTTTTAGGTGGACCCTGATGGTGAGATCTAGGTGAGATCCATGGGGATGCAATTAGAGTTGATTTCTGCATGGATGTTTGGGAGACACCAAGAATTAAGTCCTCTGGGTGAAAAGCTATGCTTTTTTGTGATAACCTTGGGGAAGCAAATATATGACTTGTCGCATGGATTTGATTTCATACCCCTGTATTAGGTAACAAGGTAGAAAAGAGGAATATTACATCACTGGGAGGCTATGTCATTCTTTGGCCTAGCTGCATTAGTTTTAGGAGAGACAGTGATTTGTGACTCGTACATAAATAGACCTGCACTCAGGAGAGGTCAGGCTCCTTTTGCACACCTGAAAAGCCTCTGACTAGGCACTAATGAGCAAACGCATAAAAAGCCAGCATCTGCTCTTCCTAAATGCCTCAAAATTCTGTTGCCATTTGCAAAATTTCAAACCATGTCAGTCTATTTATCCTTCTTAGGCTGGACAAAGAATGTGTGATGCTTGCTCTGGACAAATCAAACCATTGCGCCTCTCAAAATGCTTTCATCATCATCATTATTTATTATTATTTATCAGCCCTGCCATGTGTTGTGTTTTTTCCATGCACAAAGAACAGGCAGATGTTTTCCATCTGCACGATTTCTTAATTTTAGATCTCAGGGAAAAAAAAGAAAGAAAGAAAAAAGAAACCATCAAGAATGAAGAAACGCACAGCATGTCTGGGAGTGGCATTGACCCTCACGTACAGGTATGTGCATGCATGAGGTCTCTGGAACCAGAGCCAATGGCTTCACCTTTCCTCAGGCTCTTGGCTGCCTCAGAGAAAAAGCTCCTGCGACTGCAATGGGTGACTTCACCAGAGCATGGGTCCTGGGGAAGCTGTATACCATGGGAACAAAAGACCTGTTTAGGAGGTTACTCTGACCCAGAATGTTGAGGTGAGCTTGCGCAGACCCAGGTAAATGTGCAGGTCTGCTTTTCACAGAAAGCCTTTTTCATCCCTTTGGCCTCTCGCCTCCCTCCAATTTCTCCTCCGCCCATAGGCTCTATTGAGTCTCCAATTCAGTCTCAGCTACTTTCCCTATACATAGTCTGGTTACCTGATGGCTCAGATAAGCAACACTCTTGTCTGTCTTCTCCCCACCATGTAAGACTCCTGGATCAGACCAAGTGGCCCAGGACCCCTGGCAGGAGGAGGTGCTATTCCCCAGCAGTCTCTCTCAGCTTTGGCACAGCTATAGTCAACACTGGCTTTGCTGGGAAACTGGAATTTTGATTAAATGTACATTTTTCTTGAAAAGTGTCTTCTTTCCACAGGAATTTTTGACTTTTTGATGAAGACCAAAAAAGTTTTGGCCTAAACATTTGGGGGTTTTGAGTCTTGTTTTAGAGGATATGGAAGGAAAGACATTCAAAAATTGCCTCAACCAAATTCCAGGGGGAATGATTTTATTTTGGTTTCCCTCAGAGTTTTCCCAGAATCCCTCTCTCTTTTCTGAGAAACTTTATTTTGATGTGAACACGTAGCTATGCCATACAATCTAGCAGCAAGGGAGCAGGCAGGATACCAAACTGGGCTGATAGAAAGGTGAAAGAACTTGTACGATATGATATAGCAGAGCAATCTAGTTGCCTGAGAGGAAATAATGCATAAATAATAACAAAACAATGATGGGAACAGGAGCTATATTAATAATAATGCACCATAAATGCATATGGCTTTTTACAACCATATTACTAACAGACCATATCAAAGACGTTGCAAGAACAGCTCAGCGCCTCTAGGGCATTTGGAACACAGACCAAGATTTTGCCCATAGAAACCGATGTGATACGTGAGGTGACAGTTTAAATTCAGACATCTGGTGGGTTGTGGGGAATGGGGTGCTGTGACTCTGGTATTAATAGCATGTTCCCTCCATTCACTAGTTCAAACAAGTTGCCGTGTTGTTGTTAGCTTCAGAAAGCAACCAGGCTTGTGAAAAATTAAGCTGTTTTCTTTCTGCTTGACATATTGTCGAAGAACTGAACAGACGCAGTAACAAGTTCAGGCACTCTGAAGTGTTTTGTTTAGTGATTATTGCTATAAAGTCCTCTGTTTTTTTCACCCCCACCACCCTTCTTGCCAAAATGAGAATTTGATGACAAGGTAACTTGACTCTGCCTCGCCCTCAAAAAGATAGAAAGATTCAAAAATAGCTGTATGCTTCAGGCTACACGGAAAGCTTGCAAAGAAAATTTACTTGAATGAGTAAAACGAAAATTTGTTGCACGGAAGCCCCCAAATACACGATTGACCTGAAAATAATGAGAAACATTTGGGGGGGGGGGGGGGAGTCAGGGAGGGTTGGATGCTTCCTGCTGTTGGTTGTCTTTTTGTTGGATTAGAATTCCACCACACTGGGGGCTTCTTTTTATTATTTTTCTCCCCAGTAAAAAACATTATTAGTATATCTCCAGCCTCAAGAAGTGAGGAAAGAAGAAAGTTCAACTAAACAATTTTATGAAAGTGTAGGAAAAAAGAGAGTAGAGGGAGCATCTCAGTCAAGGTGCAAGTGACAGGAGGAAAAACCAAAAAAGGCGAGGAAAAAAATGCAGACATGCAAAAGTTGCTTTCAAGAATTATTTGTTTCATGGGAATTGAAATGGGCCATCAATTGTTACATTGATTTGCAGACATCTTGGATGATTTTTCTCTCAAGGATCTTCTGGAGGCAGAGACTGCTCTGAGGTGCTAACAAGCCTGACCAGAAGAGATGTCTCTGATATAAGGTGTGTTTTGCCAGGTTTGCATGACAAGATGAGCCCACAGTCCTCCCTGTAACATTTGCCTAATCTCTCACCCTTCTTCCAAGCCAGAGCCTGCTGGTACCGTCATGCCTAATGTACGAGGAACAGCACCAGGCGCTTTGGCAGCGTTGCCCATGTGCAGAGCCCAAGTACACCTGAATCACAACATTTCATCTCCAGCATCTCTTCCCTGAACCAAGTTTGAGGCTCAGTTCTGTTTTCTCTCTGCCCCACCTTCCCTGATGAGTAGAGACACATCCACCGGGTAATCTGATGGAGAAAACCTGTTTGTCACCTGCTACACAAACAGGTGAGAGCCTCTGATGGGCACCCTGAAGACCTTGGTCTCTGGGTGTTCCCATTCCCTTGTCCAGCTGCCTGAAGGCAAGGGTGCGAGGAAAAAGAGAGAATGAGAAGGGTTTATACTCTGAACTTAATTTGGATACTTGAGCTTGATTAGTTTGCTCTGAGATGCAGTAAGACCATCATTTTACAACAGAAGACAATGAAAATAACAGTATTTGGAAATAAATATACAAATTCACCGTGTCTACCACTCTGTTGTTCTGTGTGGAACAGCTTTGCCACTCATCCATTTCATTATCCTTCCATGCGGCTCCCTTTTAAACTTCCTCTCCACAGCACTGAGCAGGACCTTCTTGGTAAGATGAGGGGGCTGATGAACTGCAACCCCTGTGGATCCAGCAGGTCTGAAGCCTTTCAAAACCAAACTTATCTGCCCTACCATGTTGCAAACCTTCAAGCCTGCCCTGAGAAGATGCCTCAGCCCAAGACCCAGAGCTTTCTAAAGTGTACAAGTGAGGTTAGGCATGGTTGGGGGTAAGGCCAATGACAGAGGAAGACAGCAAGACCCTGGTCATGAGTTGAGCATGTTGAAGGGCAGATCTCCACTTTGTAGCCTTGGCAGATGCACAGGGTCACTTGGCACAGCAAGTCTGGCTTAGAGCAGGGAACTGACCCTGAAAAGTGGAAAGGTAATATTTCAACAGGTGGGTGATCCTGTCCCACTAGAAAGAAACTCTTTGCATTCAGCATCTGTGAAGCTGCATTTAGAAGAGGATGCCAAATATCATGTCTGCACTCATTTTTCTGATTATCCCAACCAATATTTAGAAAACTTTTCTTCTCTTTCCCTCCCATTCTTGATCCAACCCTGTCTCTTTCGTGATTTTTATTTCCTTTCCTTCTCCTTCTGACTCCTTGTGAATGGGCCATGTAGTGTGGAGAGGGTCAAGGGAACTTCTTCATGGCCACAGAAAAGGAAAAGAATCAAAATGTTTGATATATGTTGCCTATTTTTCTTTCCTCCCTTCAAATTGGGAGTATCGGTCCCCACTCCCAGCCTTTTGTCATGATGGCTTAACACTGTCCATGAGGTAGAAATTTGTTTATTAGCCCTGTGGAATTTCCTACTTCAGTTTACCTTAGAAAATGTGGGAGGCTAAGAAGGTACAATTCCATCTATTAAGTCTTTCCAAGTGGTGCCATGATGCTGTTTAACCTTTCCTCACAGATGTATAACACCAGACCTGTCAACCTGGATACAGCGAGTCTCTGCATGTACTTAATGCATAGACAGAGACCAGATCTTTACAAGAAACTGTCTGCATAAGCAACTTTGCATTCACCTACTGGTGGTTCATTTAACTCTTTCTCTCCTGAGGTGCATTTCCCCTCTTTCTACAGCAGTATATATACGTGTGTGTGTATATATATATAACATTTATACAATGTCATGTTCCCATTACACTGCTGGGGTCACCTAAGGATAATAAGTATTGCAGGTCATTCCTTAATTCTCATGGTGGAGCCCAGGCTTTGACGTTAAAGGTCACAGGTTCATCCCTTTGATAAGATGTTGGTAATATGCAGTGGCATGTGAAAAACATCTCATGTAATGTAGCGAGTACAATGTAGTATAGAGCTTAAATTACTTTCTGGGTTTGTGTTTTTGGGGAGGGGTTTGATTGAGCAAAGCCTCATTTTTGAGAACAGAGTTCTATTGACCAATTTTTCAATTTGATAAATATAACTGACATGAACATGATTGATTTTGGGGAGAGGGGTGAGCTGGATTTGTCTTCACCCACATCCCCTGACAACAAACCAAAATATCCACTAATGGCACAGTTCTGGGTTGAGTTTCAGAAGTCCTGAAATCCAATCCCAATCTTGCTACTATTTCTGGTGTGAACATGGGTATGCCATTTCACTTCTCTGTACATCTTCTTTTCCTGCTGACCTCTCTGTTTCATCTAGTCTTAGCTTGTCTCCTGTTTTGTACAGCAGCTATCAAGAACAGCGTCTTGATATCACCACTCAACAGATAATGATATAGAGCTTCCCAATAGATATTGGAGTCTCAGCTGGGATGAATGACAGTGGAGGCTGGAGACCCGTTTGAAGGAGGCTATTTGCTTTACTTGAACCATTTGTGTCTTTAAATGAAAATTCAAGACGTGTAAAAACTCTAAACCTAGAGCTGCTCAGATACATATATCTAAGGCAACTAGATGTTCTGGAGTCATTATCTGACAAGTTTTGTTAGGCCAGCAGATTACTTGTGAATAAGCTAAAACCAACCAGAATGACAAAGAGGAGGAGTTCCATTTCCAGGGAAATGTCAGAATCTCTCTTTCCCTTCGCAAAATGGAATAAAAAAATAATTAAAAATATAGCATGAATGAATTTCTCTAGAATGAGGATTCCTGAAGGCATTTGGTTCCAAAACATAAAATATTTCATACAGAACGTTTCCTAACCAAACCAACTTAAAGTGAGAATTTCTAGGCATAAAAAAAAATACCACTCAGTGCTGATAGACTCCATGTATGCTAAGAGCACCCACCCAAAAAAACTGTTTTGTTGTTATCCGCTGCTACACAACAAAAGAAGAGAAACGCTTTTCTTTGGGTATATCATCTTCCTTCCCATTGAATGGAGCCATAGTATGGAACCCCAATTCAGGGAGTTCACTGAGGGAGCTGGGTAGGTAGGAGCTGGGGGGTGGCAGAGTAGGAGGAAAAAATGGTCTTTGTAGAGGAAGTCCCAAAGAAATACCATGCTTCTGGACCACAGGCATGGCATGCATTACTTTCCATATCTCAAACAGTTATGATTTTTTTTACCAAAAGGCGGAGATAGAATAAGGCAAGGAGCAAAACTAGGATTTTTCAGAAAGGGATAAAAGACGGAGGTTCTTGACGCAAGGGCAAGTTAGTTGGGCACATTGACCTGAAGGCAAGCAACCCAGGCCAAGGAACAAGAAAGAGAGAAAGAAGAAAAGCCATGCAAACGCCAGCATACCACCAGGATGCAGCCAGGGATTGGCTGGCAGTGATGTCACTGCCCTCCCTCCGATGACCGACTGTGGGTGATGTCATCTCTTTTCCCATAACACGTTCTAACAAACAACATGGTGCAGAGGGAGGTTGTCCCTTTTTCTTCCTATTATTATTATTATTTTAATTTCAAAATTAATTTTGTAATAACAGCAATTAAACCCTCCTGCCAGCCTGTCCCTGGGGGGTTTATGTGCAGCAAAAGTTTGCGCCTAAGGAACACCATAGCAGGCACGCAATAATCACCCAGAAATGCACAGCCTGTCGTGTCTTATTGCTTAATTATCCATCTTACCTTCTTTCATCCCTCTTCTTACTGCACCTCGTGTGATGCCTGTTTATTTTATTTAATTTTCCCCAACTGCCCTCCCTCCCTGCCTTAAGATTATGAGAGCTGGAAACATTTTTCCCTTTCATTCTGCTGCCCTGAGGTTTCTCCTGCTTGGTCACCACCGATCGTTCCCATGAGGGATTACGAGCTCAACAGTCTCTGAGAGCTTTTCCTACTTTTAAGTTCTTGGGGACCAATTCTACCAGCTGTAACATCACTACATTGGGCTTTCACCAGTGGCCTTTTGGTTTTATGCCCTCAGAATATACAACTGATTATGAACATGGTTCCCGAGAGGAACCTCTCCTGAAAAGAAGGGAAATGAACCCAAAGGAACCTAACATGCGGCAGCCAAAAATACTGTATCAAACAGTGGCTAGGAGTTCCTTACCTAGATGTCCTGGGGTTGGCTTGGTAGGGCATGCACAAAACTCTACAAAAAAACTATAATGTTTATTTGCATGTGCCTTGAGATCCTTTGCACTAAAAGCTGCTCCAGTTTAAGATAGTTGCTAACCTTTGCCAGATGTTGAAATCACAGCCAAGCATCTGAGTGGTATCAGAGTGGAGCAGCCCCTGCCCCTTCCACCCAACAGCACTGCACCAAAAAAATATATTCAGTTTGCATCGTTTTGCTCTCCTGTTCCATAGAGATGCTTTTTAGAGAGCAAAATCTGGGCCTCCATATCATGTCTAAGCAAGATTCCAAGACAGTCTGTGAGTAGTTTAGAAACCTAAGTCTGAAGTTGAAGAGAGGAAAAAGCTTAGTATCTCACTGGAAAGCAGTAGCATTTATATCTCTCCTGAAAACAGGAATTAGTCTGTGAAATTGCTAGGGTAAAGCTAACAAAATTGATCAATTTTGTATCCATGTCCCAAAGTCTCTTTGGTTCCTTGAAACTCTCATTTCTTATGCTTTGTCTTTCGAACCAAACTAGGATCAGTAATGGTTGTGTTCAGCTCTTGAGCAGTTCAGCTGAGACAGCCTTGCCCAGGCAACAGGAGGGGGCTGGTCCCAGGCTGGGGAGAGCAAACTTGCCAAAGGGAGCAGGAGAAAGCCATATTGCTCAGAGATCCCACTGGAAGCCTCATAGATGGGCTTCACAATAGGTGAGGAGACTTAGGTCGTACCTGATTTTCCCCTTTCTGATTTCTTGGGGTTTTTTTAGATTGATAAAACAAAAGAAAACAAAACAAGGAAAGGGAGAAAGTTCCTTTTCTGTTAAAATGAATTTTTAAGAAGATTTTTACCAAATGAGAATGAAAATAAATAAGGAATTTTATACTGACATTTTAAATTCCATGTTAGCCATCTTTAAACACATGTAAAAATACAGAAAGGTAAATTAACTAATTTATTTTTAAATGAAGACCTATTTCCAAGGCAAATAATGGAAAACATTTATTTTCCAACCTATTGGAATGAAACGATTGGACGGGAAGGGGCTTTGGTATTATTATTGGGTGCTTTTTCCCTGTCTAAATGAACTGCTCAAGGGAAAAGGCATGAATTCATAAAACATTTTGGTACTACTAAATCAGGAGGGGATTTTTCTTTTTTCTTTTTTCTCCTGGTATAAAAAAGCATTAGATGAAAAATATCACCTAGTTCAGTTTTGGCACCACAGCTGTCTAGTATTTGCTGGGCTTTGTACCTCGAGCATTACCCACCATGTTTACCCACGTTGAGAACCCAGAAGGGAAGTCAAAACGCTCCTTGGCAAGTCCCTGCCCGGCCCCCCTGAAGACCAGGTTTGCTGTCGCCGGTGCAGACCACGGGGCTGCACAGACAGCCGCCCGCACGTGGCCTCCTGCCCGCCGGGGCGCCGGCGGTGGCGCGGCAGAGCCGGCACGTGGCCAGGCACACGGCAGCTGGGTGGTCAGCCCTGGGTGGGACAGGGAGTTCCCAGCGCTCACATCTGCGCCCAAGGCGGTGCTTTATTAACAGTGTGGACACAAGCCCAGCCAAGGAACATCACTGGTAATTCCTCCCTCCAACCTACCAACTTTATTTTTTTCCCTAAGATATGCAAGATACGTCAAGGTTCGGCTTAGGAAGGGCTTTTAAGAGATCTTTACTGTTCAAGGCAGGCTGTGGTTTCATTATTTTTATTATTTTGGTAGAACGAGTAACAGGAATAATAGTAGCTGAGGGTTGTTTCTCTTCATTGACTCTGTGTTAGGTTTGGAAGCCATTCGACCAGGACAGTCAAAACACAGACAGGAAATAATCTGTGATAATGTCCAACTGAGGTATCAATTACGGCTTTAGAGTTTCATGTTAAAGGGATATTGTCAGATCGAATTTAAACCTAAAGTTGTGGGTTGCGTTTTTGAAATACATGTATATACATATAGATATGTATACATATGAGAGAGGGAAAGAGAGAGAAATTGAGACTATGAGAAAAATTTCCAATTCTCTTTTCTTTTCAATTAAAAAAAAAAAGAATTCTAAAGTAGTCTCCTCCCTGCCATGTGTGAGACGACTGCTGTCCTCGGCCTAGCCTGACCTTATGAGCTTGCTGGGTATTTTAATTATCCTCTCTTGGAAGACTCTAGTGGGTGAAGTGAATCTTTCCCCAGAGACTAAAGAAGACACAGGGTTAATCTATCATGGTGGTCCTGTGGCAATCTCCAGAGCAGGAGTGAGCACAGGCCCGTGCAGAGACTTGGCAAGTGCATCTCTGACCAGGGTATGGTACATCCAAGCACAGACATCAATGGAGCCTTTCCCCAATTCAGAGGGGCTGAGAGAGGTGTTCCACGATGAAAACCATGGCAGGGGAACTGGAAGGGTGGCGTTTCAACCCAGCCTTGCTCAGCATGGTCATGTTATGTGAACATGGGAGGGAAGGGATGCTGTAGCAACCTTTCTTTTGGCTAGGGTGGAAGAAAGAGGTGGGACTGATGCTGATTCTGTTCAAAAACAGCTTCTTTCTGGATAGCTGCTGTCAACTCTCAAAAAGATAAGATGGTAACCACCACTTGCTGTTACACTAAGAGTTACTGGGTGGTCCCCAGAAAACCATGAAGGATTCTTCCATGTTAGGATCACACATTTAAAAGGAACAACGTCATACAGTATAACTTTCCTTCTCCCTCACCCTTTTGTCACCCAGATCTGGCGGAAATAAATAGAAAAGAGATGTATTTACAAACAAGTTTGTGAAACCAAGCTCTGGCAAACATGTGAAAGTAAAATCCTGTGTCCACTCCCGGAGCTGACACTTTAAAAAGAAAACTTGGAGAAAGCTCAAAGAAGAGCTGCCAGAAAGATTTATAGCCTGGCAAATGTGCTTACCAGTGAGAGAGGAAAGGAGAGCAATTTGTGAGACAGTGTGGGCTAACAGGTTAATAAGTGATTAGGGGACTTATGGAGTAAAAAACTCTGATATAAAATGGATCTTTGATCTAGCAGCCAGAGGCATGAGAGACTCCATGGGCTGATCAGGCCTGAAGAAGCTTCACAAACACTTGGCAGGCACAGAGGCCAAATGAGAGACTCTAAACAGAGAAACTACATGTAAAGCCTTCCCGGTAGCTGCTAAATATGGCTAAGCATGAGCTCCTTGGCTCACAGAGAAGGGACCTGAGGCATTGTTCAAGTGAGGTCCTGTGCTGGCATGGCAGAAGTCTTTGGCCTCACGTAGTGATTTGCATGGGTTTGGGACCTTGCTAAAGGAAATGAGAGTCATTTTTCAGCTCCAGGGTGTTGACGTAGAGAAAGAAGTTACCAGGCTCAAGGTCAATGCTAGAACAATAGAGGTTTTAAGCATATAGCCACATGTACAAGACAGTGATTTTCAAGTAGGAAAAAGCATCAAAATGAGCTTTTTCTGCTCTTTCTGTTCTCTGAGAGAGCTTTCACTAAGTGTACATGCCAATGTTTTCATTAGATCTTGTTCTTTGTAAAGCGCGTACTACAAAGGACCAGTAGCTTCCCCAGACTCAACTCACACGTCCCTCAAGTTCTGGATAGGGACTTCCATCCTTAGGAAACCTTTAAGTCCAGCATGGTTGCAAAGCTTGCTCAGCCTTTAAGAGGAATGTGTGAAATTCCAGGGGGATTCCAGAAAAGCTGATTCATGTGGAGCCGGGATTTGACCCCAGGATTTGATTGCGCCTGAGCATAAGGGAAAGAATTCTTTATATTGTGGAAATATGGAGGAAAGCAAATTTCCAGACTTGAATAAAGCCTAGAGTTTGGTCTGAGATCCGCATGTTCTTCCCTGTATCTTCTTCTCACATGCAATGTTAAAATCTATGTTGGTCTCTGCGGACAAATCACCAAGCAGTGGCAAACTGGAGGGTTTTACACAGATGATGACCAAAACCCAGAACTCTGTTCCAGGATCTCAATGTAGGTGAGTGGACCAAGATGTAGAGACTGGACCCAGCTGGAGTATAGGGGCAAGTGTCATGCATCCCATATTCTTCTCAGTCTAAGGGAACAACCTCCCAAAGCTTTAACTGGTGGATGCATTTGAAACCCTGACCTCAAGGCGAAGGTCCCTGTTCCATTGCCTTGCTGTGGAGCTTTCCTGTCCCCAGCGAGGAAGCTTTTTGTCTAAGTTCCCCCTCCTTTCTCTCATACTCCTGCTCTCCTCAAGCTCTCTTAGACAGTTCATGTTCCATGTGACTAGAAACCGGAATGATTAAAAAGGGAGCCTCTGATTATAATAAAACAAAAAAGCCAGAGATTTTTTTGTTTTCCCTGAGAGAAGATCCGGTGGTTGGCCGTTCTTTAGAGACCTACAATTTGGACAATTCGTCAGTGTGTTCAGGGCAGAGGAAAGCATTTGACAATGGATTCAGGGACCATGACCATAGCATGGGACAGTGAGAGGATACACAGTTGACTGATCCCAACAGCCTTTCTCAGGAGGTTATAAACAGCCCCCAGTGATAATTAAGCAACAAGTATCAAAGACAGATTTTAAACTATTTTACCAATTTTTCTCCTTAATTGTGGGTTAGGTAAAGCTTTATGCCAGATCGCTATATCTAGGTGCTCACAGTGTTTTCACACAACCTTAAGGATCATCCCAAACAACCCACCTGCTGAACTGGGACATATCCCAGAACTGGGCAACAGAAGGTCCTGTGTTTAACCCTTTCCCCAGAGCCAGAGTGCCAGTAGGATAGGTTTCTTCTTCCCCAATTTAACAACTACAAATCAGGCTTCTGGCCTTAGCTGAGCACCTCTGGAAGCAATTCATCCTACCTGGAGTTATCTAAAGAAAATGAAATACCGCTTTCCGTTGACTTGCTAAAAAAGGTGCCATCCAACTTTAGGTGGTCAAAGTGCAAATAATCCTATGTTATTGGGATGTATGCATCTACATACATACATATATGTTATTGTGTGCATACATCTACTCTAGGTACCAGGACAGAGGAACTAAAATGGTCTGAAATATAAGTTTGATAATAAATATAATTACATTACATTTAGGAGAGGCTCTGGACAGTAGAATTGTGGCCTAAATTTCCAAGATAAAATACCAAACCTGGGGCCCTTGTTTCCATGTCTAGACATCAGGTTCAAAAATGCTGAGAACACCTGGGTCTCACAAAGGTCACACAAAAAGAAGGTGAAGAGAACAGGGTTGCTTATCACAAAGAAGAGGTGAATTAAAGTAATACTTTTTAAAAGTAGGGAAAAATCTAAGAGAGACAATCTGTCTCCCTTTCTGATGATAAGGGAAGGCTCAGCCAGGAGTACAGAAAAGTGACAAATTCCATCTTAATGAAAAAAAATGAATGTTTTGTTTTTGTGAGACAGTGGGACTCATTGCCACAGGAAGACTGGGATGCCGAGAGCTGAGGGTTTAAGCCATTGCCTAGTTATGAGCAGTTGGGAATTTTCCCAGTACAGAGGCAGGAAAGGGCTGGACAGACCATCCAACAGGTCTCTGCTTTGGATCACGTGACCTCCCTTCTGAAACCCTGGTGTTAATCATCACTGGAGACAATCTCATGTTCGAATGAACCAGGAGTTCCCTGTGTCACCCCGATTTCAGCAGAAGGCATGTACAAATGACCTGTCAGACAGACACGGGGAGAAAAGCTCTGAAAGAGACTTTTAGGTGCCCCTGTTTTGCCCGCCATGTACTCATCCCATTTTTATTGTCAGGCACCAGATCCTAAAGCTGGGATCATGTTCCCAGAGTATGAAAGCAAGTAAAAAAGGCCAGTATCTCCTACAGGAAAGCATAAGGGTGGGAGACGAACCTGGCATCAATAGAAAACTTGGTGTGGATTTTCAAGGAGCTCCAGAAATAGCAGACATGCTGTCATTGAAATGTAAGAGGAGGAGGGCAGAGCAAAAATATATAGGTTTTATGGGGGATTTGGAAGATTAGAAGAACAAATAAGTAACACAATGGCTGGATATTGACTCAAAGAATACTTGAACTAGATTTGACTGGCAAACAGTCCCAGTCTCTATTTGCCAACTGCTTGGAATTGTTTGAGCAATGACCTTGAAAAACATACAGCAGATTCAGAGACTGGGAAGCCAGAAGGCTGCACCACACTGGTCTGATCCGATCCTCTGCACAGCAGCGTCCCTCCAATGTCACCTAGTCTCAACTCTGCTAACTTTTTAAGCCAGCAAAAGTGGCTCAGCCACTTTAAGATATTAAACTGGTTTAAAGAATTAAGTCCTCCTAAATCTCGAAAGCAGTTTAGCAGATCATGCTGCTTTTAAGACACTAAATTCTCAAACCACCTTAACTCTGATGGAGGAGCTGAACTTAGTACACCAGAGTCATGCCAACTTAAGATTTTAAATTCTTAAGGCACTTTTCACAATATAAGCCAAATTCAGGATCAAGTGTAGTGCCCACATTCTTGCCTGGTGTCAGTTCAGATGTTCAGCATCCAACTGCGTCACCACACACCAGGTTGAGAGACTCGGGGCTGAATGTCTGTTTTAACTCATAGCCTGCTTTGCCAAATTGCCTGACTTGTCTTCCAAGAGCTGTTCCTATCAGTCAGTCTTAATCTATAAAGTTTATCTCTCTCTGCAGATGGTTTTGATGTGGTATAAGAGTGCATTGGGTAAGGTTTTTTAAGTTCAACTCATGTTGAAATTTTCTGACGATAAGTAGAAATCTAAGATCATACCCAGATCAGCTCTAAAACCCTAAGAAAGAGGCCTGACCCCAACATATTTTAAGAGAAAGCTTTTGCTATGCTTTTGCAACTGGAGTAGCACATATACAATTAGGTTTTAAAAATGGAAGGAGAGGATAGGGTAGTTAGGAAATCAACTTGATTCTTCATGAAACACCAGCCCAGTGCATTCACCTTTCAGCAGAAAGTTTTATGGCTGGTCACAAGTCACCTTTCCCCTGGATATACAGGGTCCATATGTACAGTCTCAGAGCTGATCTTTCTTGTGCAGGGGTGGTGACATGCGTAGGAACATAGAATCCAATTTTTCCCATAGGAATGGGCTCACCTGGGATAAGAAAACCTCCTGTGGTTTAGTGGGATATGGTGACTCCTAAAACAGTAGCTAACTGTGGGAAAGAAAAAAGTGTAATTTACCAAACAGGTAATATATAAGAACACTGACTGCACAAAAAGGCTTGTATTACAATTTGGAGGTCTCCATGTTGTCTAGAGTGAATGATTTGAGGAGGAAAGAGAGGGACTCTCTGAAAGAGTGGTTCAGAGCAGAAGTGTACTCAGGCTATATTTAAACTGGGGCATCAAAAAGCATGCCCAGACAAATCTGGACCATGCGGTTTGGAGAGAGATTTGTGTGTGCGTTGCTCCTCACTGCAATTCCAGTGCCATCATTTCCATGGGAAGGCAATCAGGCATGTGGCCTAGAAGGGAGCCACAGTGTTCTCAGGATGGACCATCAAGGAAAAAGGACCTCTGTGTGTACTCCTCACACAGAGTGCCCCAGAGTATCTATCACACACACACTGCGTATGGTGTCAAGACCACCCTCTGGAAATGCCTCACTGTTAAAGGGTCTTTCAGCTTAAGATCAAATGAAGGCTGATCTTCTCCAGGCTTGTAGTGAGTCCCTCAGATGATACACGTTGTGGTGATCTACAGAGTGGCTCAGCCCTAGACCATATTTTCAGCTTGTTCCTGATGCACTGGGGATGGCGGTGTAGAGTTGATGATCTGGCTGTCCATTTCTTTGACTCCTATACTTTGCAGATTTGTTTAAGAGGAAAGTTAAAGCAAGCCACAGTTAAAAGCAGCTTTGTTTTCTTGAGGTAACAGGTTTGCTCTGTACAAACAGTATCTCTTATCTAATAGCCCTAGAAAGGCATGTAGCGTCAAGCTGATACTGTCTTCATGCTTGGCTTGTTTTTGCATTTCAGCCCTGAGATATGCAGGCAACCTGCCATCAGCTGTAAAACCACAAACCCCGATCTGTGATGGGGACTGATAAGAGAAAATATATGAAAACAGACTCCTTAGAGTTTGACTCCTTTCCAGGAGGCTCTGGACTGAGATCTGGCATTTGAAAGTGATTGTTCATGCATAAGAAGCAGCATTTTTTATGATTCCTTTTTAAGGCTGCAGAAAGGCTAAAAGAAAAGTGAGTGAGTTGGGGGAAAATCAACATAATGTTATTGAGCTCCCATCATGACATTAGCAAGTGCAACATCCAGTAGAACAATGGCTTTGACCTGTGCAGCCCCCTGTGCTCCCAGGAGCCTTCTCCCCACTTCAGAATGAGAGGAAATATAATGTCAGTGGGTTGACATGATTCACAGCGACAGAAAACAGAACACAAAGCTGTCAGCTTCCACTCTGATGGGCTGTTTATCAGTCCATCTTTCCCTTGCTCGCTTAGTCTAAACAGCCACTTACTGACCCTAAACTTTGGAGTCTTCAAGTTTTCTCAGACGTTCTGCTCCCAAATAATACTTTGCTCATTGAATATAGGAATTAGATAGCATCCCTTAAATGTTGGTGCTTGCCTGTGATGATGTCTGTTTTGTAACATTTCAAGACTGACAGAAACAGCCCAGCATACCCATAGTACCCAGGGTGGACACAGTGTAATGGTGTGTATGTTCCAGGCCCAGGGCACAGCTGTACCTGCCTGCTTCCTTCATGTTGTTTGTCAAACTCTGCCCTTCGTCACAGGATTTCTGCCTCAAGACAGGACTGAGGTAATGGAAGAAGAAATCCTCTGGGTTTGTCTGAGTCTGAAAGTAGAAACAGCAGCAACTGCTGCCACTGATGTGTGAAATCTGCTGCCCAGAAGGAAGTCTTTGTAGCTGTTATTTAGCCGTCCTCCACCTCAAAACACCAGATACCCCTGCAACTTGAGCTAAGAGGGTATTTCACCACCTGCTTTCAGAGCGGGCCCCGAGAAACACTCCCCAGTTGTTGTGCTGCTACTTCCAAGGAGGCAACACCACCCCCAAACCCCTAATAAACATTATCAGTCCTTGACTCAGTGCGTTTCTTTTGGGGAGCAAGCCCCAGTCATGTGTTGAGAGCAGATCTTCCACCCTTGTGGAACTCGTGACATTGACCTATACCCATACTTTGCCTTTCCAAGGTCCTTGGGAGAAGCACCCAGCTGCAAAGCAATTTAAATGGATGGGGAGCCAACAAGTACACTAAATGGCTTATCTGATTCTCTGGGGAATCCATCTGGAGCCAAGAGCTTTTCCCCATCTGTGTAAGAATGATTACTCTGCCTTCTCACCCTCATCCTCCATAAACTCTCATAATCCCCTGCCCTTCCATCCAGACAAGGGCAGAGATTCTCTCTGGAGCAAAATGAGCTCACTAAGGGAGAGGTTCGCCTTATTGGGAACACACCAGCCCCCGGTGTTCAGTTAAAGGGCCACCATGCAAATGAAACCTCCAAACAGAGCTCTTGCTCCCTCTCACCAGGTAAAGGAATTAACCAGAGTTTTTCTTTGAGGATACTCTGGTTGCACAAAAATATTCAGAAGATTATTAAGATCCTGTGACAACTGCATTCACCTGGCTCCATTCTGGACCATCTTTTCTGCACACCCTGAAAGCTTGAATTCTTCAGTGCATATGGTTATCTTGGGACCAGTGCAGAGGACTGACACCTTCTTCCTACCAAGTGCTGTTTACAGGTGTTAAGGACATCTTCTTGACCTCCACTGCACTGGGGAGAAGCATTTATTGGCATCCTGGCTCCATTTGGACGTTCTCTGTTGAACCTGTCCACCTGCAACATCTCTGAAGAAGGGAAAATGTAGGCAAGAGGACCCAGAGCTGGGGTGAGAAAATCAGGGTTGAGGATAGCAGCAATGTACAGAGCTTAAAAGAGCTTTTTTTCTTTGTGGACCATTTGTAGGAATGGCTGGAGCTGTCCAGTGCCAGCTGCAGGCCACTCTCCAGCAGGCCACGAGCAATGAAGAAGCCCAAGGAAGAGTCACAAGAAGAGAGCAAGCACGTACTGACACCTTCTCAGAACACCACCCCAGGCTCCTGATATTTCAGGCTTGTGGACTTCCTGATGCACCTTTGATGCCTTCACACTGAGCAGCCTTTGATGGCTTCAAAGACCAGTTGAAGAGATTACTGGAAGAAAAACCTTTAGCACAGAGCATCATACAGCAAGGAATTCCACAGCTTAGCAACTTAATGTGAATAAATATCTTCTGTTGTTTGTTTTATACTTGCCTTTTAGTCTTGTGTGATGCTGTCCAATTTTTCCACCTTTTGAATAACTCCTCTTTTACTTGAGATGCTTGACCCAAACGGGTTGCAGAAGCTGTTTTTAATTAGTTTATACAGAATGATAAGCTTTATTTGAATATGGAAGTTGCAAATAAAGACAAGATCTGGACTGATTTCCTTCTGAAAAGCCCACGGTTGCCCAAACATACCTAATCGCTTACCTTCATCTAGCCCGTATTTTTCTTATTATAATGATTTTTTGTCTTTGACTTTATTTTTGTATCCTGGGGTAGCTAAATGAATTTGAAATGAATCTGGATTTCCTGCTGATCTCATTTAGTTTTGGTCTTCACCCTAGAATTGAAAACATCAATGCCAGGGTGTGTTAGAGGTACACTTCTGGAAAGGCAATTATCCTATAAATGCTCAGCTGTAACTTATATAATAATTATTTCTTCAACTGAAGTGCCTTTTGAAGTACTTTCCAAAAACTTACAATAGCCCTAACCCATAAGCATTTTGGTGGGGCAGGGAGACCAAATTCTACTCTCCATCTGAAACCATTCTGCAGAAGCTGTGTCTGAAGTGCGCTGGCATTGGGTATAGCTGGATCTCTCACATTAGGTGTTTGGAAATCTGTCCACAAAGACGTATGCCCTGCAATGTTTACTTTTCAAATATTACTTGGAAATTATATGATGGATGACTGATCTTTTTTTTTTTTTTTTCATCCTCTCTTGGCTGAGGGTTTCCCTGGAACTTGAGACACGTCTCTGCTGAAAAAATCACTCAACATTTAAGAAGAACAAAAGACAGCAGAAGGTTATCCGCTCTGTCATGTAGTTTCACCTGAACCCCAGTGGTTTCAGGGTGTATGTGATCTACCAAGCATCTTGTCCAAGTCTAAAGCAGACTGCTTGTAAAATCTAAACTAATTCTTGTGACGCCAGTTGTCTGCATTAGCTGGTTAAATAACTTCTCTCCAATACAGCTGTTAACTGAGGGGAGAAGGGTATGGGCTGAGAATCAGCAGACTGGGGGGTCTGTAATCTTCGGCGATTCAAGTAATCTTGGGAGCCTCCCTTCATTTCCCTGAAGCCTTTCCTTTCTCTCCTTGTCTGAAGCCTCTTCGAGTCGGGGTTTTGTTCTGCTTTGCTTCTCACACAGCACATGGCACAGGGAGCCCTCAAATGTCATTGGGATCCATTGTAGGCACTCACTTAATTTATAAATGGTATTTGGCTACAGCATTTGGATGAATGACATTGGTGAAGAGCAGCCATCAGGGGGAGGCTGGGCTGCAGCATGAAGCTGAACAGCTGGAGCAAAGTAGAGAGAGTCTGGTGTTTTGAGAAAAGGCCTTTTAAAAGCCAGTATGTGCTCAGGATTCAGAAAATAGTCGCAAAGGGGCAAATTCACCCTTGGCAAAACCCCATCCCAGGGTCACACTGGAGGTAAGCGTGCTTCCCTTCTATCAGAGGGATTTGCAAGCAGAAAGAATTTTAACAAGGTCTCCAGACGTGACTAAAGACCCTGTTTGTTTTAGATCAAACCCCTCCACCCCAGAGCCCTGAGTATCTCTCTTGTTCATAAAATATCACAAGCTCGGATGTGTGTTTGTTTTCGGGGGTGAGTCCTTTCCCCCAGCTCAGCCTGGTTCACCTGTTAAAAGCTTGTAAGAAATTGTATCTGTAGCATTCCTGTCCCCATAACACTGGCGCGTGGTGAAAGCCAGCAAGCTGGTTCTCCTCAGACTATGGGAAAAGGCTGTCATTCAAGCCTCCCTTCATCTGAACCACACTGACTCCTTTCCAGGGCCAGCACACGATACTGAGTTCATGCATCTCAAAACACTGAAAAACTTTTTCAGAGGCTCTTTAAGAAATAAAATAACAACCATGGTGATGACAACAATGACAATTATGGTGATGAAGAAGATGATGATGATGATAGTAATAATAATAATAGTAGCCTCTGAGTCTGCTGCTGTACCCCCCACAGCTCCTTCTGTTAGGGCGAATCTTGTTTCATGGGCTTAAACAGAGGAGTCACAACCAATTCAATTACTCAAGAGTAATATCCTTCGTAAAGAAGAGCCCCTACCGCTGTTCCTTTGGAGGGTTCCCCTTTCCTGCTCCAAGCAGCTGTGTTGGTATTTAGACACAGGATACCAGCTCAGCCTCTACTTCCAGCACAACCTCGACTCATATCCTGCAGGCTTTATAAGTCCCCAGATGGTCCATAATGCTTGTGTAGTAGTTAGCCAGCCAAACAGTGCTTGCTGCTTATCTGGTGTATAACTCTCTGGAATGCGTGTGTGGGGAGAATGAGAAAAAATACCAGATCATCTTCCCACAGAACATTTCCTTTCTTGTCCTCAGCCTCCCCTCTCTAAGCCCAGACAGAAACAAAACACCAGCTAGGGAATCGGCCACATTTGCGTCGCAATGGACTTGATCCTCGCATCTTTTCAGAAGCAGCCTGGTGTATTGTGGCTATGAACCTTTGATGCCAGGGCATTTATGCTGATCTCTGAGCGCGTGACAACCCATTTAGCTCTAGCTTAAATGACAGCACCAGATGGAAGTTAGTAACAAAGTATGTCCAAAGCCAGCCATTTCCAAAATAATGGAAATTCAGAGGATTCCTGCTAGCAGTGCAAGAAGGAAAAGAGAGAAAGAAGTTATGGGGAAGGGTCCACCATACTGGCACTCAGGAATCTTTGTGAGGGTCTTTTGCTAGATTACCCTTCAGTCTCAGCTCTAGCTTGGCTCTTCTTTCACCATGTGAAGAGTCACACTGGTAGCTCCCAAAGTCCCTGGTTCAGTCCTTGAGAGTGACCAGCAGACATGTCCACAGTGAAGGAAACGGGCAATGAATAAACCAGGGAGTAAGAAAATAACTGAAGGCATCTCCAGGGCCAGCTTACTCTGCTTCCCCATTAGAGACCTGGGTTTGCCTGCTTGTTTGTGTTGTTCTTGACTTAACCTGTATTGGCAACATTTGGGTGATCCCCATCCTAATGCTGTGGGCAAATGAGGCATTCGTTTCCTTTGCCATTTCTTTTGCTGATCTGTTCTGATATTCAGCTACCCTGGAGCAGAGTAGGGAGGCCAGGGGAACACACGGAGACACAGATGGAGGTTTTCATTTCAGATTCACAGCTTCAGAGATTCTGCTTTAATGCAGAAAGGGAATCTTCTGTTTAGTGTGAAAAACAAATTAGTAAATGTTGCTGTTGTTGCTCAGTTTTTTGTTTTCGTGAGTAACTGCTGATTCAGAAAGTGTTGGTCTTGAACAGCACTTGTGGCTGAGCCAGTGGGGTGAGCAGTGTGGGCACCTCAGGAGAAAGAGGAGATTGTCAAAGACCCCAATTCTTTATATTTTGTTACACCCAAATAAAAGGAGACATGGTCAACACCTTTGCCCTGGGTTCCAGAAACACTGCTACATTCCGAAGTAAGAACTCTGGATGCCAAAGAGCATGACACCAATTAATAAAAAACACAAAGGCATTAAATAGAGGACAGCAGTGGCAAAAGACAAGTTTCATACTCTCTTGGTGTGATGGTGACAATGTACACTGTGAGACTCCAGCAGGTAGCCATCCCCAGCCTCATTACCGGATATTAAATAAATAAAAGGAAATATATTCAGCCTTCTATTTCTCAGTGGGAGCTCCTAAGGTTCTTTCTAACTCTGTCTTATGTGATTGCAATCTTAAAGGTCTTTTCCAACCTGAAGGGTTCTATGATTCTATGATTAAGACCTTATATAAAAGGGACTGTGGACAAGGGTAAAGTGGAACTGGAGATGAGTCACAGAAAGACCATTGAAACATTTTGGTTTCTTTTCCCCAATGTTTTCAAAGGACTTTAGGAGCGCACTGACCTGATACAGAACGCTGAAACCCTCAGCTGCAGGTCAGCAAAGATATTTCATCATCTAGCTCCCATTTCAATCAATGCCTGATTCTCCCCTGGTTCTGCTACCCAGAGCCTGAATGGTGGTATGATGGCCATTTAACTTCCACTGTTGTAAATTGTTCCCTGATGGCTGAATGAGCTCACTGAAAGAGTTCATTCAAAATATACCCCATTGTCTTGATGTTTCCATCTTTTATTGTAACTTTTTCTTAGTATCTGCTGAGTGTTTACATACGGTCACTTCTCTTCCATGTAACCGTGACCCATACCTAAGACATCAGACAACAGAGCTGGCCAATGAGTATTCGTTCCCAGCAACACAGAACTCACCTAAAAATATGAGGTTTGTGCTGCCATGCAGCAATCCTTTTGCCGTATTCTGCTCTTGTGCTTTGGGGGTGGCATATTTCTTCTCCATTTCCCCTGAAAAGACTCCACAGGCTGTAAGCCTCCACCAGGAAAATGGTGGGGGGGAGGGGAGGCAAAAAGCATGACATTAAAATTCAGATGCCAAGTTCAGTAGCATGAATAAAAATTGTCTTAACCTCTGAGGTCAGGAGGTCACCAGCTGGAAGCGGAAAATCGGCACCAGTAAATTGCTGTGGGTTGGAGTGATGAATGCTAGTTAGTACCAGTGAATTTCAGAAGAATCTCAGCTGTAGGGAGACAGGGCATCTTGGAACAAGGCTGAACAATTCCCGACTGTGTTTTCTTTCTTCTTTAGTCTGTCTTGTGCTCTTTCTGCTTCCACAGATTTCTCAGTTGAGGCAGCAAAAGATTAAACCCTTGTGGGAAAGTCTTGTGGCACATAATAGGGGTGAAAGCAGTGAGATTCCGTAGGGATTGAGTGGTGTTGTAAAAAAATTGCTCTCAGATCCTATAGATGTCAAGAGTGAGGGAAAGTGCCCCAGTGCTTGAGATTTGTAAAGCTGACTGGAGGACAGAGGTGCATCCATTGCCCTAGTAAGCTAATATCACTGCCACTTATGTCAAACTACAGCCCAGACCAGCAGCAGGCAGCCTGTACCATGTATGTTCTGCTTGTTTGAGCCCAAGCTATAAACAGCCCAAGTTGGGAAGGTGCTGAGCTGATCTTCTTTCTCTGCCAGTCCATCTTTCTCTTGCAGAGTGAACACAGGCGCATTTTGTCTGGGTTCCCCATCGGCTTAGCATCATTCATCCACCCATTGCTGTGTACATCAGCTTACCGCCTTGTGTGATGTAATCACTGCTTAGCTACTATCTAGAATGATGGGTTCTTACTCTGTTCACAGGATGTAAAGCAGTGAATTAATACAAATTAATAAATGTCTATACAAATGAATAGAAGAAGTGTCCAAATCACTTTGGTTAGTCCAAAATTCTAGGGTGGGGTAGGTTTCAGGTTGAAGAGGTTGGACCACACCACAAAATGCTCCAGTGATGATACAATTCTCTACAACACTTTATGGGACACTTGAATATAAGCCCCTACTATTAAATTCAGTTTGAGGTTTCCATAACGGAAAGGGGCCAGCTTGCATTTCAGATGTCATTTGTGTAGGGGAAGCTGGACAAAAAGCAGAAAGTTGGCAGCAAAAAATACCAGGCTCCCTTCTCCTTCCAGCCACCCCACTCCAACCTCTTTGGCTAACCCCCAAACCATGGCAGGAGCTGAACACTGCTTTTCATTGAGTGACATACCTGGCTCTAGAAGAACACGCCCTTGTGGAATTGGCACCCGGGCAACATTTCCATTCCCTCTGCACAACACTTTTCTTTAATGCCTTCCAAACTAAAACAAAACCCAGAGGATTTGCTACCATATTCCGCTCATTATATTGGTTTTATGAGGGTGTGGAGCTTTCTTGCATGATGGCAGGATGGATTTGTCCCTGAAACTTAAACTACAACAAGAAAATATAATAGATGGGGAGCTTTTTCTTTTTCTCCATTGGACATTTTATGGTTTGGGGTTTTTTCTTGATTATTTACCATTTCACCCCAAATCAATCCACAATCATTTCATGTCCTTTTTCAGGAATGTGTTCAGCCTTTAGCACTAGAACAGCAGTGGGAAAATCAGACTCCCTGGAGTCACTATATGGAAAACACAAAGGACCATAGCGAAGACAACTGCCAAGGACCTCCAAAAGTCACCGGGAAAAGTCACTCCAATGCAGGATGGTTATACCTGTACGCTTTCTAACCTCATCTTCCAGCTTTTAGGGCTTGTGATTCCACAGGTCCTAATGGACACGTCCCCATGTGATGGACACATCTCCCTCAAGTTGCTAACGCTGTCTGCTTTGGTTTTAACCCATTGCCTCTCACCCTGTCTGCACTGACAGGCGAAACGGGTTGTTCCTTTTTCTTTGCAGCTTTGTGTGTGCACAAAGACATCTATCATAGATCACTTCAGTTTCTTTTCTCTAGACTAAACAACCCTGCTTCTTCCAATCTTTCTTTCTAAGTCAGGTCTTCAATCATTCCTGTTGCTTTCCAGCTGGTCTACATCTTTCCTGAAAAGCAGTAACCACAACTGCACACAGTATTAAAATTGAGTCCCTACTAATGGCAAGAAGAGTGGAAGAATTGCTTCATACTTACAGGCAGTTCTCCCACTTATCCATCACAATATGGCGCTTGTCTCTTTCCCAACAGCATGATTGTGTTGGATTATGCCCAATATCCGACCTGCTCTAGGCAAGCCTACTCCATCCTCTGGCAACTCAGACAATCATTCTGCTTAAGGGCAACATCCCACATGTTTCTTTATTGAAATGCATCCTGGTTTCCCCCTGCAAGCAGACCTGTCTCAATCCACTCTGAAGCAGACAGAAAGAACACACTTTGTACTTACATTACAATGCGTAATGAGGCTGTGATACAACTTCTGTGTAAGCATTCTGCACAAAATCCATGCTACTTACATTGCACTGTTTACCAATTGAGCATTAGAGGAGTGCTTAGAGATGTAGGGAAGAAAGCCATGTTCTTGACCAGGATACACTACTCTGCTGTTGCATGGCACTTTATTCTGTTACCCTTCTCATGAACTTCCGAAGCCTGATCCAGTCATAGGGAGATGAAGAGTCCATAGGTTATAAGGAAATTGCTTTTGGGACTTACGGACTGCAAGAGGGACTCAAATAGTCCCTTGAGCTAGTTGAGGGAATTTCTGTAGTAAATCCATTAAATCCATCTCAAAGGATGTCTACTGAGACCATGAATTTTGAAAATAAACTCATAGTTCCACATAGGGATTCTGTTGATTTTGCTACTTCCCACACTGTGCAAAGGGCTTTGAGATCCCCAGGTAGGAAGTTGATGTGGGAAAGCAAGATGTTCTCTTATTCCTTCAGCTGGCTGAAGGCCTGTATTTCAGTTGAAAGGTTTTCATGATACCACGACAGTACTGCATGGTACATTTGTTTTTCAGGGGTGGGGCAGGTTATTCCAAGCTCCCACATCCCACATGAGTAGAAGACAGGAGTAGAAATGAATTGAGGCAGATGGCTTTTTTCCCTAAGCTGGCATTCCTAACAAGCAGCTGTATTTGCACAAAGCTGCAATAGACACACGGATGGGGAACAGTATAGCTGGAAAGGCATCAATACTGCCACCTTCCAGCTCCTCCATGGGTTAAAAGAGTCCAGCATGCTCCATTGCTCCTCCTCCTTCCCACTCTTCCTAAAAGTCATGTAATGTGTTTCACAGAAAATATCTTTTCTCTTCCTTTTGGTGTAATATTAATCTTGAGGGTAGGGAGGAGGGCTTGGGGGAAGGGATGTAGTGTTTTGAGGTTCATATTCCCCTTGCAGTTAATCTCTTTAACAAACCCCTTTAACAAATGAAAGGTCTGTCAGGAGGCAGAGTCATTAAAATGAATTAAAATGCATCCAGGAGAGATTAGTAATGAAGCCACTCACCAGACAATGTCCCTTTTCTTCTCCATGTGGACTGCTATGAAATATCCCAGATTACAGAACAAAAGGTTTTGTAGTTGAAAACGCTGATCCTTGAAAGATGCACCATGTTCTCTTCTCCTCTCATCAACTTGTTGCTGTACACATGTACATCTGCAGCCAAGGGATCCACGCTTAATCTCCTCAGCGGGAGGGTCAGAGGGATTGGTTTTAAGTACCATCTATCCTGCAAACCCTTGCACACAATAGGGACACATCAGCAGACAGTGATTGTGGGTGCAGCGATGCAGGATGGTGTCTAACATGCTGGTGTGGTGAGACAGCCAAACACAGCCGCTCCTACTGGGTACTGGAGGAGTTTCAACCAGCTCCAAGGTGTAAAGCTGGAGAGTAGGGCGCAGGAGGAGGACCAGATGGGGTCAGTAGTGAATGTTGCACACATGCAGCAGATGAGAATGAGGGGGGATGGACGGGAAGGGAAATGATGCAGGCAGGGGAGGAACAATATCAGTCACCAGTGCCCTGAACAAGGTGGGTAAGAAGAAATGCAGCTGCAGGGAGAGGAGCTAACTGGATTTTGAAAGTAGGTTTTCCTAACCCAGACAGTGGCCTTGGGATATGGAATTCATTCGGTAATTCAAAGGAGGCCCCACAGAACCTTTCTGCTTCAAGGAATCTGTTGTTTAGTTGATTTAGCTCAAGCTATGCCAATTTGTGGTCCATCATGGAGTCCCCAAAGCTACCATATGTAACAATATGAACAAAGACTTGGGATGCCTGGATGATGTTTTCCTCCAGCTCCTGTTGAAGGAAGAGCTATACGACCATGCGCGGGAGTGGGGTCTCTGCTCTCAACTGTCAGTCAGTTAACCTGTGATCCACATGGGCATCTTACCATGTACACTAATAGAGACAACCCAAAATCCAGTGGGTTAAAGCTGCTCTGCAGGGTTCACTCCTTCACGGAAGGTGTTGAGAGGTCAGCAAACCAACAGGAGCTTGAAAACAACTCCTCTAAGTGAAAGATAAAACAACAGATAAATAGAAACTGGGCAACTAGAGGGAAAGAAAGCAGGTTTTATAAAATCTCTTAGCCTTTTATAAATATTGTTCCGGGGGGCAGGGGGGCAAGGAACGGAGTTCTTCCGCCGCTGCTGTATCTCAGTTCTTTCAGATCTTTTCTGCATTTCTTTTCAGTGGGAAAAGGGTGCAGAAGTTCCCCAGACTGCCACCCACCACATTTTCAGTTTCTGCACACCAAAGAAAAACAACTTTCTACTTTCTAAGGTGGCAAAAAATTAACTTTGAAACACAGCAAGAAACAAGTGTTTTGTTTTGAACTGTTGATTACAATTGAAAGAGCCTCAGTTTCCCAGCCAGCCCACAGATCTGCCTGGAAAATGGCATCTTCTGTATCTCAGGTCAAGGTTATTGGTGAACAGAGATTCCCATCTGCAGCTGGAAACTCAGCAAAACTTCCAGGGAAATAAAAAACAGTAATAAGCTACTCCACTGACATGAATGAACCTCTGAGCTACGTCGACTGAGACTATATCCCAAAGTTTGCTGATGACAGAAAAACAATGAGGTAGTGAATAGGTGAGGGACCCATTTCACTTGTGGTCTGTAGAGTTATTATATCAAAACATGTCCGGCAGAGTTTAATAGTGTCAGCATTTAATGCACAGCGTAATGTCATTCCTACAGACCAAGACAGACACTTCCCATAGGTAATTAATCTTTTAAAAGTAATTCAGCCATTATAAGCAAAAGTGGATGAAATGTATTAATGGGTGGAAAGGCTAGGGGCAAACCATGCATGGAGAAACATTCCTCTGCATTAGTCCCACAAAATTACAAGTGAGTTACAGCTGATAGATTTAGGACAGTTCCTGTTGAGTAATTGTATTCCATGAGGGTTTTCAATACAATGTGATATTCATTTTCACTTTATACAGTAGAGACAATAATGGCTACAGGTGCACAGGCTGTCTTGCTGGGAGGAATAAAACTGTGATTGTTTAACATCTGACTTTTCTCACACAGTTACAGCCTTTAGATTTGAGCTATATTTTGCACATATCTCAGACGTGGGTTGTTCTTTTTTTTTTATACTCCGAGAGTCTAGCTCTAAAAAATGCAGGCTCTAAAGACCCATTGTCAAATGAAACACATTTCCTTCGTTTGATTTGTTTTTTCCTCTCTTGCAATATCAGCTTTCACTACAGAAATGCAGACAACCCCATGTTTGGGTAGAGAAATGAAACTGCCAGCTCATGCAGAACACACGGCTGCCAGGCCAGGCTCCCAAGACCCAAGGCCCAAAACAGGAACTTTTGGGCACGCTTCTGAAAACCTGGACGTCCCTGTAAAGGTTTCTCCATTCTGCAGGACTTCATACCGTTGCTTTTTGCTTTGGCATCTGATCACAGTTCCACTGTGTCCTTCTGGGACTTTCCTGGTCTCTCAAACAAGAATAACAACAACAAACACAACGAGCCAAGCGAAGAGAGAGCCTGAACTTTCTCCTGGAGAAGACAGCCTGCCAGCCGCCTTCTGTCTCAGAAATGAACTCTCCTTCCTTCTGCTCCCCAGAGACACACCAAGTTTGCTTATGACATGACTGAAGCTAACCATGTCCACCTGTCAGGGTGACTCTGCTTCCTTACGAAGGACTCGGTGTCTGAGCTGAAGGTGGGACAGGGGAGAAGCCCAGCAGGTCCTGGAGTCTAGCAAAAGTTTACTGTATGGTTTGCTCTCCACCAGAAAAGCTCTAGGTTTAGTCTGATCAGGAAGTGATTTGGGGCTTTCCTATGAGAAAAAACGCACATAATTTTATTTTGTTTATATCCTATATTTTAGTTTAGGGAGAAAACTGATTGCCACTAAAATTGTTGTGGTTTCCTGCCACGGAACACTGAATTATATTTTCCTCCATACTTTAGAAAATTCAAACACGTATTTAAACACTAACATTTTATATTTTGCTGGGGGAAAAAGTGTGGTAAAAATCAGGTTAAGAAGAGCTGCATTTTTTAAGCAAAGTTTTGCACTGTTTTGCCAAAATGGATTTCTTTTTTTCAGAAGAAAAATCCCTCCTTCAAGTTCTTTGATTTAGGGGAATACTGACTTTCAACAGATTTATCTTTTTTAAGTGTCTCCAGGTTAACTGCCTCCGGACTTTGCTCTTTTGCATTTCTCCAGGAAGAAAATAAATCCTGGCAGTTTCGCTTCTGGACTTGTAGGGACCAGTGGTAAAACTTTCCAAACCATCTTGGTGGCCTGGGAACCTAAGCCCTCCATCCACTCCCTGGGCTGAGTACCTGGAGTGCACTTTTGACCATTTTCCTTGTGTTCTTGTAATTGCTACTACGTGTTCTTCACAGCAGCTCTGTAAGAGCTGGCACTAGTGCTGATTTCATATAATTTTGGTCTCCATCGCTGTCCCTTAAGGTGCAAGTTCCCATCACAATTTTCCCTTTGGATGAAACAAAATGTCCTTGTGGTGTGTAAGAAGAGGCATCCTCACACTCCAGCCTGCACCGCGGCAAGAGCTCTGGTCTCACCAGCTGCCAAGTTTTCTCAAAGCTTTTAGGAATGTAACATCATTGGTAGCTGTGCTCCTCTTGCAGACAGGAGGCAAATCAGGACTCTGAAAGTCCTGGGAATGGCACAGAGAGATGGGCACATGCACAACCATGCATGCACAGACACCGAGCCGGGAAGCATAGGCTTTGCTTCTTTAGGAAACAAGGCTTAAAAAACAACCAGACAAACCCGTGCACCCAGTATAAATCACACAACAGCTTCCACTCATGCTAGGATTTCTGAACCCGCTTTTAGAACATTATGCTTAGGCCCAGCATTAGCCGAGGGTCTTGTTGCTCGTCTGAAACCATTAAGCTGTTCCTCTTGTGAACTCTAATCAACATCTGAACCCGCGTATCCTGAACATAATGTGTCACCTTCCCCACTCTTGGGAAACGAAGTCCTCCAACGAGCACTACAGGGATGAAATATGGGCTGCAGATGTTGAACCAGGAAAGGGCACAGAAACAAATTTGTGGAGCTGAAATACAACTTCCAAAACCTGTTTCCCTTTGACATTTCAGTCAGCTGTTCCACAAGTCTTTGGGGAAAAAAAGGACTGCTGTTTCTTGCCTTCTCCTTCCTCCCCCTCCCTTTTTAATTTTGTATTTTTGGACTATTATTTATTCGCTTTTATCTTTAATTAATTGTACTCTGTGCTTTAACATCTGCATACATTTTGGAAGTCATCTCCAAAGCTTAGCTTTGTCCTCGCTTGTTGAAATGTGACAACCTTAAATAGATCAGCTGAGGTGCAGGCAGAGAAAGTGCTGGGCTCTTCTAGACCCTATGCATTTGTTTGTTTTAACTGAAATTCATCTTTTTATAGGGAATGTTTCTAGTGGATACTGAAGGACACAGCTGGGCAGGTGTGGCACGCATCCAGGACAGGAGGAGGCTCCTAAGCCAGTCAGGTCTGCCCACTCACGCAACCCAAAAGCAGGAGTCAAATTGAAGCCATATTGAGCAGAGCAGGCTCTGGAGCCCAAGCAAGTCATTAGCAGTCTTTCGATTGACTTCTTTGAAGCGGGTCTTTGAGACCCGGTCTATTTTATATGGTGGAACGTGGAAAAACAACCACCGCAGCTTGTAAAACGGAAGGGAACAAAGCAATGCTCCTGTGCGCCTGCCAGCTCCGGCTTCCCCAGCCCCTTCGGTGCCTGCAACTGGCTGGATTGCACCCCTTCCCCACTGGACTCCTGTAATTTTCTGACCAATTTAAACAAAACCTGTAACTTCCCCTTTTACACCGTTCATGAATTTGAATGGCTCCTAATTTTAGATGCACCTTGTAAATCCAATGGAATTGCACGTGTGATCAAAAAGCTTTGAACTGGCTCCCAGAGGATCTACTCCAGTTGTGTGCAATACGGCTGACATCAGAAATGGGTCCCTTTGGAATAAACCCACAGGCACACACGCTGCGCACTCTGTACATGAGGACACACTCACACACACCCCCACATGAGCTGAAGCTACACAGAAAGCTGAAGCTGCGGGTATGAACCATGTTTGTGCACGTGCATCTTCCATATCATACATACACGTTTTTCAGCCTCTGTCCATTTCACAGCCAGTTCTCTCTGGACAACTTCACGCTTTTCTAGATAAAGGGCATTTAAAAATAGCTGTCTGGGTTGCAGTGCCCCAAAGGCTCCCCTGAACGCAAAAGACCAGGTCTGAGGACCAATACGCATCAGGGGGATGGAGGGAGAAGGCGCTGCCTTCCCAGCCCTGTGGCCCGTGACACGCACAGAAGCGTCAGCAGTCGGTACAGGTAGCCGGAGGCTGAGGTTTATTTTGGCACCTGCCAAGGTGACTTTGTTGTTGGGATCAGGGCTTGGCCAGCAAACTGTGCTGGTAGGACCGCATCCAGACCAATGCAATAAGCCGTGTCTTGAGGGAAGCCAAAAGAAAAGACAAAAAAAGACCACACACAACTCAGGGTTGGTGCCTGGATTTTACAGGAGGGTGTGTGGGGTTTTTCTTCCTTTTTTTTAAAAAAAAAAAAAACTTCTTTCCTTATTTTTTTCCTTTTTGTGAAAATACTTAAGGACTTGGGAAAAGATTTGAGTCATTATGAAAATGTAATTCTATCTCACGATACAGCTGTAGTGAGCCAGGGCAGCTAGGTCTGGGGGAGTCAGCAAATCAGGCTCTCTGATTAGGAAGCAGGGAGGCCTTTGGTCAAATTTAATAAAAATAGAGTTGTTATATTTGGAACATTTTATCTGAGAACATGTTGTCTCTTTAATGCTGCCTGATATCTGCTTGTCAGGCAGTGGGACAGTGCCTGTGAGAGGGGCAGGCTCTCAGGAAGACTCAGAGCTGTGGCTGAGAGGGATCTGTGGCTGCTGTGGGCAGAAGGAGCTGTTAAGATGATTTCTGGCTATCACAAAACTTTGCCCAGGCTGAGGGGAAAGGTTAACCTTTACATGGTATGCGTTGCCTATATGAATCTCTCTCCCTCCAATGACAAACAAGAAAAAAATCCTTTTACTTGTCTCGTCTGTCAGCTAAAAGCAAAGCAAAACACACCCCATGATATTTACAGGTTAGTTTTTAGACAGCTGGCTAGTGTCCCTCCTCCCCGGTGAATCACTGCTATTGATTTAATGAGTTTTAATGCAGCATGCAAACAGCAAAAGTCAACCCAGCCAAAACCATTGAAACCACTGGGAAATCCTCAGGTCTTTGCAGTGGTGTTGTCAGCCTGTAACAATGATGGAGAGAAACTCTTTGGCAGCCCAGTTCAGGGGCAAATAAGAAGAGATTTGCAAGGTACTTAGCAGCTCTAAGTAACTATCTATGGAAAAGAGCAACAGCCAAGGAGACAGTGAGGCAGTGGACTTATTATTAGAGAAACTGATTGTTTTCCTTCATTCTTTACTCAAGAGGATTCATTTGAAATCCTTTGGACAGTCATGGGCCCCCAGTATAAGAGAAATTTAGGGCAGGTGATGAGGAGTCAGCAGAGAGCCACTGAGACAGCCAGAGAGCATGAACACCATGTTCAAGGAAGGGCTGAGGCAGGAGGTGGGGGCTGAGACCTCCGACAGCTTCAGAGCATAAGAGGAAGACTGGTGAACACGCTTTATCAGGAGGAGTCTGTCTTCCCAGACCCCAAAGCTCCCGTTGCACAGATTGTGCTGGACTACGCTGGAGAACTGCCAAAAAAGAGGATTTTTGTGATCTGGTTCTGTTTTCCTCATCTTTTATGACGGACCCTCACAGGATCTCTATCTCCTAGGTCTCAGTCTTGTGTTTAGCTAGGAGTCGTCTCTCTAGACTTGCTGTCCACCCTGATCTCAAAAACTACAGTGGGCCACTTCTCAGAAGCGTGCCCTCAGAAACTTTCCCATGAAGATTTCTTTGACTAGGATAAGACTCTGATTAGCAACTGCTCCATGTTCCTCAGAAAACAAAACTAAGCTAAATGAGGAAAAGCAAACGGAGATTTTCGTCCAACGATAGCTACTATCTACTGTAAGGAGCTGCTTTATTGTCACTTTATTTTATAGGGCAGGTGTCCCAAAATGGAAAGAATGAGAAACACAATAAAGCCCCGGATGAGGGAGACAGAGGAATCAATTTGACTTTTGAATACTACTTTGTACAGTTAGATTCGATAGCATGTGTCAGACTAGGAAGTCTTTCAGGGTGTGAATGTCTCAGTATTTTACTCCTCAGGGGCTTCATCACCTCCAGGCACAAACCACAGGACTTCTCTTGGAGTTTTGGAGTTTCTCTAATCTGTAGTTGCGATTGCCAGCTGGGTTCTTAGTACTGTATACGACCAGACTGACATACTAACAACTTTCCCATCCTTCGCTTTCCCATCTAATTTTATCTGAGTATTCTGAAATGTCCATCACCTGAGGATATGAAAATGGTTACTGATAAAGCTGACATATTTCCATCTGTTGTTGTTTCTTGCACTCACACATTCTGCCTGTTTGGAGTTAATTGTACCTTGGCTTTACTTTTCATGAAAGACCCAAAGGACCTTGACCTTTGGCACTTATACCGCTTTTTTAGTATATTCTTATGCACATGGATTATGCAGTGTGTATGGAGAGGAAGTAGTTGGCTGAACCTGGCTTTGGAAGTCATGAACTCCAGAGCATGTATTGGGATCTGAGGAGACTCTAAGAATTCAGCATTTCCATCTCCTCTTGCAACATGAGTATCACCATTCTGATACAAAACACCTACAGACTTAATCTACCCTTGGGTGAAATGAATTCTCTCATAACTGTAGCTTAGCCCAAATAATTGTACGTGTTGTAGACACTTGACACGGTGGGGTAGATTTAATAAACCAGAGCTGCATAGACCATTCCTGTGGTTTAGCTTTAGAACCTCGCTATCGAAAACTTAGGAAATGAAGAGTTAAAAGGAAATCCACATGTGTTTATAGCCAAACGGACTTCAATGAATGTGTGAA
Organism: Pluvialis apricaria; assembly: GCA_017639485.1. Taxonomy (NCBI): domain Eukaryota; kingdom Metazoa; phylum Chordata; class Aves; order Charadriiformes; family Charadriidae; genus Pluvialis; species Pluvialis apricaria. The sequence goes on along the minus strand of CM030011.1, from coordinate 64,427,413 downwards.
ATGAATTACCAATGAAAGCCATTGGTAAATTGTGGTTTAAACATCAAGACCAGTCAAAGAAACAGATTGAATGAGAAAATGAAAGATGTAAGGTTCAGAAGGTGACAGTTGCAGGCAGCTGATGGGCTTGTCAGAACCAGCATCCCTCTTCCCTACAGTGACTCATGGTTTTCATCTTGATTACCATGTGCATCGGCTCAGAAGGAGAGCAGACCACCTATGTGATGCTGAACTTCCCCTCCACGTGCATAGATGTGCCCATACACTTATAAGCAGAAGGCTGTGTGGTCTAGGATTTCAAGGGGGAAATAAAAGTTGGATTTGAGATCCTGAGTTTTAATCCCAGTGGTTCCCGAAGGCTCATTGCACCAAACCTGAGAAAGTCACTTGCTTCTAGCTGCAATTAAGGAATACGAGACCTTTGGGGAATCACATTTTCTATTGAGTAGATCTTTCTTGTTTCCTTGCTTCTTCCTAGGCAGGGTAATAAATGTAAAATGGGCCTATTTAGATGGTTCATCTTTATGTTTCCCTTCATTCACTTGTTTGTTTGCTTGCTTTGCCAAGTGGTCCAGGCTACAAGTAGACCCGGTAAGAATGGCTTGCTCCTGAAGGCCTGAGAATAATCTCAAAAAAATAACAAAAAAGAGATTTTATGACATGCCCAGATTCATGTACAAAATTTCTCCTCAAAGATTTGGCTGCTGCTCCTTGTGAGCCAGCCCCAGATCTCACAACTACTGCAGCCTTGTTTCTTTGCCCTATTTGCCTGACTCTCCTGGAGACAATCTGAGCTGCTTACCCAAAGTCCTGGGCACCTTGTTGCTAATGGCTAAAGCCTTCTGCAAGTCTCAGCTGAAGCAGGGTAAGAGACATGCATTACACTTTTCTGCTAAGGCAAGTTTGTTCCCTTTCAATGCTTTCTCCAGGCTTGTTTTGAAATAGCTGAGCAAGAAGGAATTTTCATGCTCACAGATTGTATGGCTGCAGACCGATAGGATCTTCTTGCCCTGGCTTCACATTGCAGTCTTTTTATTCCAAGCTGTTCTTACTCCAGTTTTACCTTATTTTCTGGAAACTGATGGCCTCCAGAAATGTACAGGTGGCTTGCCTGACCAACACACATTGGTGGCTCTTGGGCGTGCTGAGGCTCATAATATGTGAGAGTCATGCTGGAGGCCGAGATGGTGCCAGGCTTGTATCTCCAGTGGAAAGGACAATTGTTTCTCAGGGCACTTTTTTGCATCATGCAAAATATAAATTTCTTCAAAACTTCCAGCCATGGAAGAAAGAAAATTTTTCCAACTGAAAACACGAAAACTTTCCATTAAATGCCAGATTGTGTGATAGAAAGCACTGATGGCCCTCTGGCCACAGCTGCTTCTGTTTAGTCATAGTGTGAGCAAAGAGACACTCAAATAACACATTTGCACTGGAACAGCCCTTGCTGTAACTTGCGTTACTGCAGCTGGACTCACATCAAAACCCAATGCACCGTGTGGAAAGCAATTACCCACTGCAAAATGGTGGAATGAAAAGCATTCTTCAATATCCCCTTTCTTAATGGCGCTGAACCAGATCCGGCAACTCAACAAAATACTTGAGACACTTTTTCCCCCCTCCTCTCTTTCTTTCCCTCTTTTCCTCTGTTGTTCAAGCTGCATTGCAAAGATCCATCAGGGATACTAAGCTGAGAGTAATTTTACCAGAGCTTTTATCGACCCATCCAGGTTCTCGGCTGGCCTGGCAAGACTTGTGTTGCTGCTTGTAAAACTGTGAGGATCCTGGTTAGGGGCCACATTGCACTAATTTACAGGATATAAACAGATATTGTGAGACCAACCATGAGATATGGGGAGGATTCTGCTAAGCTTCTTGCACGGACTTTGGGGCCCAGCTGGTGGCCAGACGTAACCCAGCCACATAGTTTTGAATCTGGGAAGCAATGAGCGGGGAAACTGTGGGAGCCAGGACTGCAGAACCCACGGCAGAAAAATTCACGATGTGCAGCCCATTAAAAGAGGTGTGTAAATTAAATGTTAGAGGTCCCGTTTCGGAAAACAGGTGCTTGTTTTTCCCCAGCAAAACACATGCATGAGAAAAGAAACCACTGGGGACCAGTGGGCCTTGCGATGCAAAGGAGGGAGTTTGCTGAAACAGCTTTGCATTTTCAAGTGTGTCCAATGGTGTGCCTTATTTGGGACATGCAGCCTGTCAAGTTCAAATGAAATTAGATCATTGATTTTCTGCTGCAGGAAGCAAAGCAAGATTTCCCGGCAGCCTGGAGAGTGGTTTGTTTTGGTTGGGGTTTTTTTATTATTATCATTCATATTTTTCCTAACTGTTAAAATTTATGTCAAAGTACAGTGCCATTTGTAACTCAAATAATTCATAGTCTCTCTTTTTGTTGAATTGTACCTTTTGTTTTGTTTCCCACAAGTCTGTGGGAAAGAACCCCACCTTTGGAATAAAGCATCCTCATTCAGTAGCTTGGGGTCTCAGGCTCTTCTTTTGCTACCTTTAATACTTCTCTGTCACCTACCAGTAGACTAGAGAGCCAGTGCCCCATCAAAAACCTACACCTCATTCTGGATGATACATAACCTCAACTGACAAGGTAGTCCCTGCCTCAAAGAGGTTGCTACCTACCCCCACAAAAAAAAAAAATGCTATATGGATGGGCACCAACAAAACAAAGAATATGCAGAAATAGTTCTCCACATGGAAAGGTATTCAGGTCACCCAATTTCAGACACCGCTCCTGGCTGTCCTTCACTGCTGTCGTCTCAGCATGCACCATGAAAACACTCAGATTTCCCATCCCATGGCAATTGCTGGTTTGCCAAAGGTGTACTGTCTTGATGCAGTCTTCCCTCAAAGGGCAATGTGTGTAACACACCAACTGGTGAGCACACCAACCCAATGGGTGCGTCAGAGTACATGCCACCCGTCGCAAGTGATAACCTGGAGTGGTAATCTGCAGGGCATGCAAATTATTCCTCACCAGCTGAGCTGTGGTGACTGCCTGATGCACATGAGGTGGATCTGATTTTTCTGAGCCATCGTGGAGGCTGTGGCTGGTTGACATCGGGAGTATCTCTCCACTGAGAAGTGACTATGTGACAGGCCAGAGCCAGTGAAGATCTAACCAGTCTGTGGAAGATGATAAAGGCCTTTTAAATGAGCAGAACGTAAGGGCTACATCTTTGCACCACGAGGTGGATACCCAGCAGTTTTGGGGGACAGAGCACAGACCAAAGTAGAGGAGCTGGGTCTCAAAATCTGCATCTGAAAAGAATGTAGTGAGTGCACGAGGAGTTGGGGGAGGTTAAAAGGGGAGCGTGCCGGGAAAGCAGAAGAAGCTAGCGAGAAGAGCAGCAAACAAGCATGCTAATTGCAAGAGCAGCAAGGAAAATATGACAGGCAAAGGAGTCGAGGGGAAGCTGGAGGGGCCCCGTCAGCCTGCTGCTGGGTCGGGTGCAAATGGTTTCAGCAGAGGCAGCTCGCAGCTGTAGGGAGCAGGTGCAAGGGCAGACGGACGCTGCCCTGAACCTGAGGAGAAGGCTGTAGGCAGGAAGGAAACCAGTTTTCCCAAGCTCCAAACAACAGCACGCGAAAGAGGGAGAAGGAGGGAGAGCAGCGTTCAGATGGAGGAGAAGCAGCTCTGTCACTCTCCACTTCGGGAGCATGATGGGCAGATGAAAGATGAATTTACTTGAGCCAGTCCTGTCAGATGTTTCTGAGCTGTGGGACTTATCAGCTGTCAGACCAGAAAAGAATAAGCTAAACAAAAAGCTTTCACAACTCTCATTCCCAAATCTGTGCGTCATAGTGTGCCAGGAAAAATGATTTCTGGCCTTTTTTTTTCTTTTTTTTTTTTTTTTCCTTTTCTCTGCTACTACTAAATGCTTTTCCCTTTCTCTCACTGGACAGCTGGAGGGAATCCAGACGGCTGCTGTTCTTGTGGCTGCACGCTGAATGCAATGGGGGGAGGCTTGCAAATGGCTTTCCAAGTAGCCAAACACAATGGTGGTGAGGGGCAGTCCATGTGTGGGGAGCAGAGGACTTTCTGGACTGAAATGGCAGGGCCAATGGCAGTGTGGGCATTCAGGGCTTCCTGTCTCTTCGTTCTTCCATTATCCACCTCAAAACCTTCCGCTCCTCTTCCCCCATTCCGCCTCCTTTCAAGGGCCAGCATGTTCAGATGGGTGCCATCACACAAAGCCTCGGATGTCTCAGCACAGCAGTCTCACTGGTGGATTCAGTTGGTGGCTCATTCTAATTAATTCCTTTTGAGCTGGAGTCTGGAAGTAATTGCCAGTCCAGATACTCTTGACTAATTCAGATGAATACCCAGGACTGGGCTGGAAGAGAAGGAGGTAAGAGGAGCTCTGCTGTGCCAGACCAACACACTGCTGATGCCCCAACATCAACAAGTAGATCCATAGGACTCCTGAGGACTCTTCCAACTGAATTATCCGACAATCCAGTGTGGTATCTTCTCTGCCACAGAGGCCTGGGGCAGGTTGCTGGGGAATAAGACTCACATGGAATGGTCCTTCCCTTGCATTGTTCATGTCTCAGCAGATAAAACTTACACAAGCACTGCCAAACCACAGGCTGCTCAGCCTTTCAATCGTTCCTGACTCTTCTGATGGCATTTTAAGGTATGTCCAGGTTATTTTCTAGGTTATCCCTCTTTTAGTGTCTAAAAGGGTCTGAAGAGCAGGGTTGGAAGAGCAGGAAACAAGTTTACAGCTTGACCTAAAGGTGAGACTGGCTTGAAGTGAGAAACCAAACCTCACATTCTTTATCCACCAGAGACAAAGGTCTCATGCTTCTTTCCAGGTTGTCATGGCTTCATGGGTTACTAAGCATCAGCTAAGCTATTGTATCAGTCTACATCAGCAGACTTAGCTGCAGCAAGCACAAGTACGACAGGGCATAATATGTAAAAGAAGGGTCTAAGCTAAGTCGTGTTACGCTGTGCTTGCTTCAGGCCAACACAAAACACCCAGGTGGTTCCTTTAGTGCTGCTGATGACTGGTAACTTGCCGTGCTCTTTTATCATTTGATTATGACCATCACACTCACCCTATGGACTTGGTAGACATTTTTCCCTCCCTTGTTTTCCTCTGCACTTTGGCTGTGTCTTCGCATCCTGTCCCTGGTTTGTTTCTGTCAATTCTTTAAACAGCTGCTGGGTTCTGCTCCAGAGGTGGCTGCATTCCAGCAGTGGGGAATGTGACTCCTGACATATGGGAGAGCTGGTGCCGTGCGTCAGGATCTGTGAAGCTGAGAGATGCGACACATCCAGGGTCAGCTTGTCAGCACTGTGCAGCCCCAAGAGAGGTCCCAGCTTGGACATCCATTTTATTATTTTCATGTGCTTCAGCTTGGTTTCTAGCAACAGTTCCTTGTGTTCATTTCCCGGCCCCTAACCAAGTAACCCCCTCTGAAAGTCTCAGCAGCTGCCATACACTGGACAGGCTTCACACATGAAATCCCATGCTGGAAATGACCCTCAGTCATCAACTGCAAGCAGCAGCAGGGAATGGAGTGGCTGAGCGTGATCCTGGTGTCGAGTATCCAAGCAGCTGGACTGCTCTTTGCTTTCCCCATGCTGTGTTAGGGAGGGTCATGCTGCATTTGCCATGCTGGGTTGGGTCCCCGTTTTCAAAATACTTTCTGGGCTTCTCAGGAATCTCCCTCTGGCTCCCTTAGTTATTGGCAGGCTCTTCCCCACATCCCTCTCCTTTTTCTCTCGCAGTCAGCTGGTGCCAATGCCCTCCACAAAGAAGGGCACCTTGACCCACTCACTGCTGCCTCTTGTGTCCAGCAGGCTTCAATGAGTCTGAAGCCTCCTCTGTTTTTTCTCAGGACAGAAGCTGGACATTGGCTGTGCAAGAAGGCATCTGTGGGTCTGCTGTATCCATTTCTTTCTCCGCTATTTCACAGGCCATCTTCTAACTTCTCATGGACCAGCAGAGTTCCATAAGCCATCAACTGGGATAGTCAGCAGTAGAGAATATAGGCTATGATTCAGTTTCCCACAGCCCAATTCCTTTCATGCCAGTACTAACCAGTATCGGTATCATGAGCTCCAAAGATCCACACCCTGCTCACAAGCTGTGGACATGGAGGATCAGCCCAGTATAGTGGGGAGGCCAACAGCATGGCAAGTACAGCAGAGCTGAAGCCGCTGTATCTAGCAGGATCTTTTCTTCTCCCCACTGACAGCAGAAGAACATGAGTCCATAGAGCTCCACCCTTTCCAGCTGAGAAGCATCTGCGACAGCCCCTTTCCTTTAGCCAATATACTTCCTCTGCTTCTACTTCCCTCCAGAAGAGCTCTTTTCAACAGCTCCCTCCAAGGACCCTCTGCTTAGTCCATTCTCCAAGTCATTCACCGCAGCCTCACCCATACAACTCATCAGTTAAGCCTCAGAGAGCCTCATCTGCGTCTTTCCAGGAGCTGCGTGGCTATTTCCATGGATAATTATCCTCACTCCACTGAAAGATCAGCCTATAATCAGGACACCTAGGGCACACTTTGTGGCAGACTTATGAAAGCTGTTGCTGGCCTCAGCTCAGCTTAATGGGAGAGGAACAAAAGGGTCTTCAGCTCGGTGCACAGAACAGGTCCCACTGCTGTTCTCTATGCCCAGGAGCAGACTTCGCTTAGATGGTCCCAATGCCAGGACACGTAGCAGAGAAACAAGCATCTACAGCAGGGTCACAGAATCACAGAATGGTCAGGGTTGGAAGGCACGTCTGGAGGTCAAACAAGGGTCTCAGATCTGGGCACCTGGAACATGCTCTAAATTGCCAGAAGCCCAACAAGGATCATCTTGCTGGCCAGGAAGGAACGCCATCCCCAAGCAGTGAGAGGCAACCCACAGAAATTATGTGGGGTGGGGCTGCAACTATCCAGAATGGAAAAATATAGCTTTTCTTTCTTTCCATGAGAGCAGGATTTCTCACCATGTTCCCCATGCTTCACTTCTGTCCTTTGGCTGGAATAGGGCAGAATGGGACAGCCTGTGTGTACCTTAGCCTGTAACAATGGGGACATTTCTTTGGGGATGGCAGAGAAATTCACATCAAGTTAACATGCAGACACTGTTGGGTTAGCCCAAAGTACAGTAAGCCAGAGGCACAAACAGGTTCCCAGCCTCCAGGAACAAGGAAGAGGGCAAAAAAAGCAGGCACAGAACCAGGAGCCTCACATGGGCAATCTGCACTTAGCTATCTGTTTACCACCTACAAGTAGCACTAAAACCCAGTCCACCTAATTTTCACAGCAAGAAAAGGAAAACCGTGCCTAGCCAGAACCTTTCCTTGAGAAATTCCCACAAGCCTCTCATCCACTGAACCAGTGCAACCTTTTCCTTCTCATTATTCACTCGGGTAATACATCTACAAACTCTGCTCCTTGCTTACTTCACTCCCCTCTGTTCGTTCCCCTGCAAGATGGGTGGCAAAGTCCTAAGCTCCAAAGATAACGCTGTGCCAAGGCAGTTAGACATGGCTATGACTGAACACAGAACACTTCTCTCTGATTCTCAGCACTATTGTCTGAATATGTCACTGCTTGCATGGAGATAGAACTTCTCAACCCCTTTATGAAATAGGACAGGGCTGTTGCTCACCCAGGGAAGCTAAGGCACTATAGGACCTATCCAAGCTGCCTCCAACAGCACCTAAAATAGACTTAAAATCTACTGTGATGTCAAAGTTCAAGAGAGCAAATGAGAGTTTCTGCCATCAAGGGTTTTGGGGAACTTGAGTCATGTCTGGGATTGCTGGAGGAGCTGAGGATTGCATTCAAGGCCCTCATACCTTGCCCTGCTGTCTCAAACATAGTAGAGCTGAAAGCTTATTACCATCACCTGTTATATTCCAGTGCACAAGGAGAGGCATAACTTCAAGATGGCCACCAAGCCAAACAGAAGCACCTCTGGTACAAACAGAGATGGAAAAGAAACATAAAATCAGTCAGAATTAGTTGGAAGCTCTTCTGGACTAAGAGGCTGGGTGGAGGATTTTGCACATGCCAAAAAAAATAAAGAAAGTGAAAGGTGGCACCTTTAGCTTGTCTTAAAATTGTCTTTATACTACTGGAGCTTATGTGGATATAACATAACTCAGTATCACAAACTAGCAACAGACACGTTGGCGACACAAACATGATAGCATTATACCTACAGCAAGAACAAGAGGCTGAAACTACTAAAGGAAAAGTGTAAATTGAATCTATCAGCACCAGCCACAAGCTGTTGATCTATGTTCCCTGCAGTAACGATGAAAACGTCACTGCTGGGGTCACTGCTAAATATGTGCAAACCCTTGCCAGACGTAAAGGTGGTGCTGTAGAACGATGCACCTGTAGTGGTGTTGGTGCCATACAGTTTTTTCTCACCCATGAAGGAACATGCCATTTTACACCAAAGGATCAGAAGATTAACTGCATACAGTGATTGCTGAGTCTATGAGAAAACAACTATAGCACAACGCTGTTCTTGTAGTGGAGCCAAATGACAGCAACTTCTTTGCTTGCCAATGCATTCAGTCCTACATCTACAGGACTGCTTTCTTGGGCCAGAAAGTTCAAGCATGATATTAGACATCCAGAGATGTCAGGGTTTTTTCTTGTACTATGCCAATACAAGAATATATTGCAGCTTATGCATTGTTTTTCCTGGCTTGACTTCACGTTGGCTTATCAAATTGTGAACATCACCACCTGCCAGTATGGAGGAGATGTTTTCACAGACAGATGATCTAATTTATGTTATTATTTCCTAGGTTCATGGATTTTAGGACCGCTGCAATAAACTATTCCAGTTTCATGAGTAGTACAGACTAGAATCAAGAAGGATGTAAAATTTCAGTATCGTCACAAGTAGGGCAAGAGCACATCTCTACAACTACAAGAGGGAATTACAGAGGTCTAAACAGAGAAGATGAATAGGAGATGATTGTAGCTTGGCCCTCATAACAGAAGGCTGAAAGGAGACAGGCTCATAACAAAGAAAATAAAGCACTTCACATAATGCGTCATTAAACAGTTCAAGTCTGACACCAGACGTTGAGGAAGCAGAAAGCTTGCATGGACTTAAAACCTGAATGGACAGATTAATGGAAAAACAATCCATCAGGGGCTCCTAATCACAGATACAGCACCTCTGAGCCACCAGATGCTAAGAGACTTACCTGTGAAGCATCATCCCTCCCCAGGCGTCCACTGTTGGCCTCTGTCAGAGATAGGGTTTGGGGCAGCTGGACTTTTGGTTTGATATGGCTCAGTTTATCTCATATGGAAACTGCTGAGAGGCCATACTGAATTTTCAGGATTATCCTGAGCCTGAGACCAGGCTTTTCATCTGTGCCTGTAGGCAATGGATCTGTCGGCATGGCCCAAGGTTGTACTTCACCGAATCTGGGGTCGCGTGTGCTCCAGCAGGCTTGATCCTTGCTTTCCCAGGAAGCGGCTGAACAGACATGAAATGGGTTGATATGGGAGCTCCTCATTCTCCCAGTTGTTCCCAAAAAACACATTTCAGAACAGTGTACACACATCCCTGGGGACTTGTGTTCCTCTGTTTGAAGTACAAACTCTTCACATCAGTTGTCTTCTAGCCTTGGAAAAATACTTAAGGTACTTAAGTGTGAAACCAAGCGAGTCTCCCCCTTCGTCCCTGCCAGGAAGCGCTCCAGAGAGGTGGAATTTGTTTTTCCGATTAGACTTCACGCAGCACGACCTTTGCCATCTCCAAGCCAGGTCGGGCTGATTAATGGGCTGTCGACCCAGTACAATGAGGTCCAGAGGAGTGTGGGGTTGCTAGGACGTTCTCCTAACAGCTTCTGCTGGAGAATCACTTTTGGATCGCTCTGCACCATTAAGCAAAGAACCTGGGGGTCTTTAATTTATCAGGTGGGAAGTGAGGATAATTACTTTTCAAGCAGCCAATATACACGACGTGCACTCACAGCGGAAGCAAAGCAGGGAAGTTGGGGGATTCAGACACTGTTTACATTCCGGTGTAACTGGATCTTGGTGCTATACACCAAGCTTGGGAAGGGAGTGTCAGACTGGGATGGAGAGGAGGACAGGCTGTTATATAGAGTGACTGACAGATTAATCTAATAGTCTGGACTCTGAGGCTCCACAGGTGTTCAGACCAGTGGTTGGACCAGCCAAATTTGCAGACAATAAATCCAAAACCTGCATGGGGCCATCGTGACTAATTTTGCTAGGGGCAACGTCAGGTGTGTGATAGAATATGGGTGTCCCCCCCTGCAAGGACCAAAAGGATTGAGAGAATATTGAGAGTGTTTTGAAAAATTAATTTATTTCCCCTTTCCTACCTCTCTCTGGTTTTGATTTTATTGTCAGGATCTTCAGTCATAAACATAAAGAGAATTAAAGCCTGAAAGGGGACGACACTTTCCATTCTGTGATTCTCCTGAGCAGAGGGCTGGAGTTGTTTCCTGTCACAAGGGGACTGTAGTTACTGTTTATTTAACTTTAAGATGAGGGGTTGAAAGCATCAATGTCAGATGAGGGTCTCACCTAAAAGAAGCTTGTTTTATATTTGCGCCTGGGATCCAGGACCCATCTATGCTCTTTTCCAAGGGTGGAGCAGTGGTTTGACCAATGACTGGTGTCTGGAACTGGGATGGGTCAACAGTACCCAGTCCGGGAAATTGTCTGGGACAAGCATGGAAAGTGAGGGATGATGAATTCCTCCCACCTAACCAAGGCTGTCTGAGAGGCAGGGCCAGTGAGGCTTGTTGTCATGCTAAGGAAGATAACAGTTGGGAAGGAAGCAGCTGAAAAAGAAAAAATCTAAATGTGCTTCTAAATGCCTAGGAAAAAAAGCTTGGGAGCTGACATCTTTCGCAAGTAGGCAGATCTCTGTAGGAGGCACAAGAGGGATGGGGCAAACACAAATCTTTTATCTGAGAGAAAGAGTGACTGAAATCTTGCTGTGAGTGATGCTGGTGAGACTAGCATACAGCCTTTCCTCCCACCCAATTCAAGCAGAAGATGCAGAAGACTCAGTATTATGAGACCTGGAGCCTCTCTGTGTGCCATCCGTCCCTTGGATATGGAAGGCTATCACTGAGCAAGAGCCCTTTCCCCTTCTCCAGGGCATCCCACGGAAGCCATGTAAATGTCATACCTCTTCCAGCCTTTAGGTGAAACCAACTCATCAATGATATCTTAATAATATTTAACAGATGCACGCAAGTCCCCTGAGCTCAATAAATACATTCTGGGCTCATCTCCTATCCCTCTTAAAAACACCAGTTAAAAGAACAGAAGGGGGGGAAAAATAACCCCAGATGCAGAGCAGTGCCCTGCGGGATGAGGCTTGGGTCTCAGAGCCTTCCTCACACTGAAACCCCCCACGAGTGAAATATGTCTCACTTGAGGCAAGAGGAAGAGAGATGGTGATCTATCAGCTGCTAAAAGGCATCAGCACCAAGCAAGGAAGGGGAGGAGCAGGCCCTGGGGGGACAGGCGGGGATCATTCAGCAGCACAGACAGCGGCGCTAGCGGCAAAGGCGTTTACGGAGGCCATCAATCCTCGTGTTTCTAGGTCTGGGCGGCCCATCAGCTGGGATCAGGCAAGAGTTTCCTCCCCTGCATCATGCAGCACCGGTGCCAAGGATGTGAATTATGATGCTGAGTAGTGTAGGGGAGAAGGGCTCTGTCTTTTGAAATATCCAGTGTTGGCTCGCTATCAAAAACAGTATAACAGGCTGCATGGAGCAACGGTCTGGGATCTCCAAGTCTTGAAGCAGCAGGATGGCTGCAGGTGGTTGCAAGACAGTTGTATCCAAACAAATTGCATTTGTGTTTCCAACACACCGGGAGGAAAGGCAGGGGATGGTATCATTGCTCCTTTCTCTAGAGTAGCAAAAGAAGGCCCCTAAATGCCAAGGAAGACCCCCTAATTGCTAGCCTTTCCCCACTTCCCCTTTCCCCAGGGTGCTGGAAGGAGTTCCTGATCCATGACAAAGACAGGCCTGCAGGTGCCCCTTTCATTTGTGCTGCTTCCCCTGTCTTTCACGACTGCCCTATGCCACAAGCGTTGTACTATATGTGAGATCTTTAGCAAGAGGATCATGGTTTTGCTCTGTGCTCGTACAACGCCTAGCAGCTAAAGCTATCCCCCATGCAGACCTCAGAAGCACTAGCTCAACAGTACCAGAAATAATAAAATACCACAAGCACAGTGTAGTTTCAGTAAAGAAGTCTAACCACACGTGAGCAGGGGGAATTCAGCTTTCTGGTGGAAATAAAAGGGCAAAGCAAAGCTCTTAAGGCTAATGAAATTTTCCTGGCTGTCATCAGGGCTGCAAAAAAAAAAAAATAAATATGGGCTTTTCCTGTTGATTTTGCTATTTCCTCAAACTAGTAATTATTTCCTTCACTTGCTTTAAGCTCTCACACCTTATCTAAGTAATCTCAGAGGCTACAAGGATCCCACTCCATGTATTTATCGAAGACATTTGGACAAGGTCCACAGACACAGGAAACTTCTCTGTACTTTTATAGGGGCAAAGTCATATAGGCAAATTGTCAGGTCCTTCGGGAATTTATATGGGCAAAAAGTCAATTCCTGGTATGTTACAATTCCTGGCATTAGACAAGCATCTTTGATTTCCTTAATGTTTCTTCTTACTTAACAGTAAACTGTCATGTTTACTGTCGCGAGCTCTAGTCCTCGTGGGTGACTTCAATTTGCTGGACATCTGCTGGGAATACAATACAGCAGGGAGGGAACAGTCTAGAAAGTTCCTGGAAGGTACTGGGGATAACTTCTTAACACAGTTAGTGAAAGGGGGTCAGCAGAACTGCCACCTTGGACTTCCGGAGGACGGACTTTGGGCTCTTCAGGAGCCTGGTTGAAAAAGTCCCCTGGGAGGCAGTCCTCCAGGGCAAAGGAGCCCAGGAAGCCTGGATGTTTTTCAAGAAGGAAGTCCTAAAGGCGCAGGAGCAGGCTGTCCCCATGTGCCGGAAGACAAGCCGTCGGGGAAAAAGACCGGCCTGGCTAAGCAGGGAGCTAGTGTTGCAGCTTAGGGAAAAAAAGAGGATATATGGCCTTTGGAAAGAAGGGCAGGCCACTCAGGAGGACTACAAAGAGGTAGTGAGGCTATGTAGGGAAAAAATTAGGAAGGCCAAAGCCCAGCTAGAACTAAACCTGGCTTCTGTTGTCAAGGACAACAAAAAAAGTTTCTATAAAAATATTGGCAATAAAAAGAGGACTAAGGATAATCTCTGTCCTCTAGTAGACCAGGCTGGTAACGTATTGACCAAGGACGAGGATAAGGCTGAGGTACTTAATGCCGTCTTTGCCTCAGTCTTCAGCAGTAGGACCAGTTGTTCCTTGAGTTCCCTAACCCCTGAGCTAGAATACAGGGATGGGGAGCAGAATGAAGCCCCTGTAATCCAAAGGGAAATGGTGAGGGACCTGCTTCAGCACCTGGAGGTGCACAAATCTATGGGGCCGGATGGGATCCATCCAAGGGTACTGAAGGAGCTGGCGGAAGTGCTCACCAGGCCACTCTGCATCATTTATGAACAGTCCTGGATAACCGGGGAGGTCCCAGCTGACTGGAGGTTGGCAAATGTGACACCCATCCATAAGAAGGGCCAGAAGGAGGATCCGGGGAACTACAGGCCAGTCAGTCTGACATCGGTGCCTGGGAAGGTCATGGAACAGATCATCCTCAGTGCCATCACACGGCACATGCAGGAGAACAAGGTGATCAGGCTCAGTCAGCATGGGTTTGTGAAAGGCAGGTCATGCCTGTCAAACCTGATCTCCTTCTATGATGAGGTGACCCGCTTAGTGGATGAAGGAAAAGCTGTGGATGTTGTCTACCTGGACTTTTGCAAGGCTTTTGACACCGTTTCCCATAGCATTCTACTGGAGAAACTGGCTGCTCGTGGCCTGGACAGGTGTACCCTTCGCTGGGTAAAAAACTGGTTGCATGGCCGTACCCAGAGAGTGGTGATAAATGGAGTTAAATCCAGTTGGTGTCCAGTGACAAGTGGTGTCCCCCAGGGATCGGTGCTGGGACCGGTTCTCTTTAATATCTTTATTAATGATCTGGATGAGGGGATTGAGTGCACCCTCAGTAAGTTCGCAGACGACACTAAACTGGGGGGGCGTGTTGATCTGCTTGAGGGTAGATTGGCTCTGCAGAGAGATCTGGACAGGCTGGACAGATGGGCTGAGGCCAATGGTATGAGGTTCAACAAGGCCAAGTGTCGGGTCCTGCACTTGGGTCACAACAACCCCATGCAGTGCTACAGACTGGGGGTGGAGTGGCTCGAAAGCTGCCTGGCAGAGAAGGATCTGGGGGTGTTGGTGGACAGCCAGCTGAGTATGAGCCAGCAGCGTGCCCAGGCAGCCAAGAAGGCCAACACCATCCTGGCCTGCATCAGGAATAGTGTAGTGAGCGGAGTAGGGAAGTAATCATCCCCCTGTACTCGGCACTGGTGAGGCCTCACCTCGAGTACTGTGTTCAGTTTTGGGCCCCTCACTACAAGAAGGACATTGAGGTGCTGGAGCGTGTCCAGAGAAGGGCTACCAGGCTGGTGAGGGGTCTGGAGGACAAGCCTTATGAGGAACGACTGAGGGAGCTGGGGTTGTTTAGCCTGGGGAGGAGGAGGCTGAGGGGTGACCTTATCACCCTCTACAACTACCTGAAGGGAGGTTTTAGAGAGATGGGGGCTGACCTCTTCTCCCACGTGGCAAGTGATAGGACAAGAGGAAACGGGTTCAAGTTATGTCAGGGCAGGTTTAGATTGGATATTAGGAAGCATTTTTTCACTCAAAGGGTTATTAAACATTGGAATGGGCTGCCCAGAGAGGTGGTGGATTCGCCATCCCTGGAGGTGTTTAAGAAAAGGGTAGATGAGGTGCTTAGGGACATGGTTTAGAAGTGGGTGTTTTTAAATCAGGGTAGGTTAACGGTTGGACTTGATGATCTTAATGGTCCCTTCCAACCTCACTTATTCTATGATTGTATGATTCTATGATTCTATGTTTTTAGATAATTAGAAAGAGATGGGCACCCCACCCTCCCACACACATGCAGTTTGTTAGCCTGTGAATTTAATTGAATCGTGAACTTACCTGCATCTCTGAGTTAAGACACGGATCTTCCAGGAACCTTAACACACACCACAAATCACCATTATGCTACATGAAGCTTTGGAGATTCATCTCACTAAATCACCAGTTATCTCAGCATTCTCTCAGTCGTTTACAGATCCTCACCAGCTGTGAAGAGTGTGATTGGGTATGGCTGGAGATAACCTCTTGGCCCTTATTATTCTGAATGGAGCAGCCACCTGGTCAAGGTAGGAGAACTGTGACTTCTGCAAGGGCATTGAGAATGGGCATTAACAGGGCAAAATGGCACTTGGCAAGTCAGAGAAAAAGGCTCCGTGTTAAAAAAAGTGCAAAATGTTTGTAGCCTAGTCAAGAGGTTTGAGCGAGCAGATGGCTTGACTGCAGCACTACCAAGTTGGTCAAAATGGTTTCATGACTGTGAACATCTTGGAGGAACCTGTTTGCAACACCCACCATGATACATATGCTTAAATAACACCACTTGACCTAACAACTACACAAACACAATCCCCTTTAGAGGACCATCTTGTAGCACCTGTCAAAGATCCTCCTGATCCTCTAACGCAAGGTCTAAGTGAAAAGATGAGGAATCTAACACCACACCCACATGCTGTCTAACCCCACAGAGAAAACACAGGCAAAGTGAAATCCTTCCCAATCTGTCATCCACAACCAACCTGCCAGAAAGCAGCATATATCTGTAAATACACTGTGGGAAGGAAAATGCGTTGTTACTACACATAAAAACATGCTTCCGTTAGGGGAGAGGACAGAAATGCGTTTGAGGCTAGCCAGCAGCAAGAAGGTCTCCAAAGTACGTGCTTCCTAGGAGCCCTCAATCCTTTCCACTGTAAGCATTCAGCATGGCTTGAATCAATATTGCCAGTGCAAAATCTGTTCTTCATCAATAGCACAGCATTAAGGCAAGCCTGTGCTTTGCCTTACCTTTCTGTTGGGATGGACATCAATTGTCAGCTGCTAGGATCATGATCTAATTCTCTAGAAGACAGAAATGAGGTTACCGGGGGCAGTCCATTCATGTGGGAGTTTTTCTGCATTCATCACTGGACGGAGGTGGATTTTTGCAATAGATCATATCTTTTACAACTGTTCTGTTCCCCAGGTAAGTGCTGTTCTGGTCAGGGCGGCAGAATTTGACAGTCCCCCTCTGAACCTCTTTTTCTGCAGCTCCACCAGTTTAACTAACAAATGCTGAGATGAAGAGTTCAGTTTCTTTCCTGGTTATGTCCAGGGTCTTACACACAGGGGCTTTGCTGATCACAAGGTCTTTTAAGTGTTATGCAGGTTGAAAATACTGTAATAACTGTATCATGTTGATGTTTGCTCTTGGGAATGGTCTGGGTATTTTCAGGCTGGGATGCTGCTCACAGATGGGGAGCCTAAGTAGAGTGTCTACATGCAAGCCATAGGACTAAGGTCCCAAATAATCAATGGAAATACAACACGTACTGTCAATACATGACCAGAGAGCTGTCCAGATGACCAAACTTAGGTGTCCACTCTATCTGTTTATAAAACATACAAATATGTAGCTTAGAGAGAAGAAAGAGGACATGTGACATTTAGGATATCTCATAGTCCTGCAAAACAAAAATATCGGCTAGGTAGAGAGATGGCAGAAGAGTAAATCTTTCCCATAGAAGAGCTGATTCATCTGAGATGGAGTATGAGGTGCTGTCCCTGTAAATATGGGAAAGATGAGGCACCCTGGGATAAGAAAACTTTAAATATTTTGGAAAGATGAGGCATCCTGGGATAAGAGAACTTTGCCCGTGTATTTGCCCTTAGCACAAGGCACCTCAAAAATCAGCTGTATTGTTGATCAGAGAAGGCGGGACAGGCAGAATTCACTGGAGAGACAGTTCATTCAAGCAGAGGATGATAGGTCACTGCTCTGAACTAACCAGTAATGGAAAGAGGACACCAATGAGAACTGTTTGTAGGCATCCCTATGAAATATGCTGGGGAAGAGATTGCTCAGTCTGGATCAGCAACACCTCTATCACCAAAGCTACCGGACCAAGCCTGCGAGCTCAGCCTAGGAAAGTGATCTACCCTTCCTTTCTCGAGGCTCCCCACTGCGATGGGGGAAAGCCATTTCCTTTTTGAGTCTCTTTGCCTGGTCTATGAATTAAGACACCGCTCTCCAGGGATATCCATCTGGAATGCATCTGACATACTTCTCCGGTGTTGCATTTGGCCCATGGGAATTGCTGTCCTCCCGAATCAGATCAGGGGTCCATCTACCCCATCTGCCTGTCTCTGAGAACAGACAACACCAGATGCTGGAGGTGAAGCTGCAGGAAACCCCTGTGGTCAGGAGTTATAGGATATCCTACCTAGGGAGACATTTTCCTTCAAAAATCCTATTGCTGAATGTTAACGAATGGGCTGGAACGTGAGGTTTCTGCCTTCTCTAAGAATATGTGCCTGTGAGTGAACACAAGAAGTCGCTATTTATGGGTTACCCTCCCTCATCTGAGCTGCTGTAAATAACCATATATGCCGATGGCCTGCTCCTGCTGAGAGAGAAAATGTGTTAGCTTAAAACTCAATGAACTCCTAGTTCAACCCTGGCTCTTCCTAAAGAAATAAACTGCAATAAAATAAGAGTTTGGCTCATGTTTGATCAGCTCCATCCATCTGAACACACCCCACTGTTCCTGAATCAAGTATGCATTGAAGCAAGATCATACTGGAATTGCACAGCAAGTGGAACTGTGAGAGCTGGCTGTGTTAGGTACGGCGCTTTCACAACAGGGCATAAATCTTCTCTGAGAGCAGGAGGACAAAGGGAAGGTAAAACAGAGAGGAAAAACAAGGTGCAGCTCTTATTTTCTATAAAGGGACCCAGACAGAAAATGAAAGCTCAAAGCCTTGACATGATGTGCTTAGATTCATATTTTTGTTTTACAGAGTGAAAAAAATAATAAAAGCCTTACATTCCACAGCAGCAAGTCAGGACAAAGATGAGACTGAAACCATGTCTGCAGGAGCAGAAACTGCAAAGATGCAAGACAGTTACC
The DNA here is from genome assembly GCA_017639485.1 of Pluvialis apricaria. Classification (NCBI taxonomy): domain Eukaryota; kingdom Metazoa; phylum Chordata; class Aves; order Charadriiformes; family Charadriidae; genus Pluvialis; species Pluvialis apricaria. The sequence continues at coordinate 64,409,205 of CM030011.1, read as the reverse complement.
AAGAGAGAAAAGGAGCCAGCACTGTGGGGGTGTGAGCTGTACCTCCGGGGCTGACTACTGGGAGACTGAAAGTAACCTTCCAGTAAAGGCCTGGTCCACAAAGCAATGGGGGTGCCTGAGTCCATGGCTTCCCACTGATTAATTCCTTGCTCTGCAAAGGAGTTGAGTGAAGACATGTTTAAGAAACAGAGGGAAAATGCACCTTCTGCAGCTCCGTGGACTTCAGCACTGAATGATGTGGAAATCGGCACAGTGTTTGGCTGTTTGCATCTACTGTAGGGCATTAAAAAGTTGAAATCTTGTCAGCAGCAGTGGGAGCAATGCCCAGAGTTTCAGAGGGAGAGCTGTTACGTACCTGATGGATGAGAAAAGGTTAGGTCTGATACAGTCTTGTTGGACTCAATTATGACTATCTACCTTGTGCCAGTTCTGATCAGGCAAAACCAAACAACGCAACTCCGTGGATTTTCGGATCCCAGCAAGTGTCCCATCCTTGGCACTGCTGGATGGAGTAGGCTAGCTTAGCCAGCAGGTAATGAGTAGCTAAGCAGGTCATTTGGCAGCCAGGATGACTGATGAATCCCAAGTTCCTATGGCTTTGTACCTCGTGAGTCATCAGCCATCCTGATTAACTTAGGAAAGACTGAGCCCATGCCCTGGCTTTCCCTGGACATAGGCACTGAAGGAGTTTCCCTCCTTCAGCGAGCTGCTCACCTCAAAATATGATCCAGTACGCATGAGATGATGGTGTTATAGGGGAAGAAAGACAAATCCACACAGTGTAGTCTTGTTGCTTTAGGCAGCAGGGTGAACAAGATAACAGTCTTCCCCGAAATGACTGCCTCTGAGAACTCACCCACTCCTGCTCTGCATAGGAGACAGAGTCAACTGTACCAAACCTTGCTAGACAAACTACCTGTCCTGCTCTTCAGGACTCCTGGACTTAACACATCTCCAGCCTTTCCCAGCAGCTTGTAAGGGTTCGGTGTTTTCCTGTTCACCTTAGGAAAAAAACATAAGACTGGACTGGATAAGGCCCTGAGCAACCTGACCTAACTTTGAAGTTATCAATGCTTTGAGCAGCAGTTTGGATTAGAGACCTCCTGAAGTTCCTTTCAACCTAAACTGTCCCAACCTAAACTATGCCTCTCCAAGGGGACAGCCATCACTGGAGATGGGCCACAATGTTCCTGCTGTCTGGATGCAATCAGGCAGGGATATGTTGAGCCTCCGCAGCAACACGCTGGTTTGATTGCTGAAAGACAGCTGCCTCCAGCGAAGGTGGAAAAGTCAGTCTCCATTTGTTAAGTTTATTTAATCCTTCCCAAACTTGTGCCAATCAACACAAAAAGGCTTCTCTCAGCAGAAAAAAAAAAAAAAAAAAGGAAAGAAAAAAGAAAAAAGAAAGAAAGAAAATTAAATAAGCCCTCATTCAAGGACCTAACCATCCTGTCAGCCTAACACTTGAAGCTCCTGAGGGCTACCCTGAATCTCATCTCTCCTCTTGCCTTTCAGGTTCTGGATTTCTCTTTTCTCCCCCTGCTCCCATTACAACAGCCCAGCCTTCGAGCCAGTCCTGGCATCTCTCTCCCTCTTGTGCAATGTTTGCCTACTACATGATCTCCTCTCCAGCAAGAAGTTTCTCCTGCTGTAATGAAAGCTGACAGCAAACAGGGACCAAGGCTCTTTTTCTGCAGAAATGCACACACCTCACAGATTCCTACATGCTTCTTGCTGTTGGCCATAATAAACTCTCCTGGCAGTTGTAAGCAGAATTAATGCATGTTTGAGTCCCCAGCTGGGGGGGCTGATGGCACAGCAGATAAAACAAAAACAACTATTGTATTTCCAAAACAGCACCGGGGGAGATGTCTTTCCATGTGACACCACATCGCAAGAAATCACATGGATTGTTGCTAATTTGAAGCTTCAGGGGATTATTGTGTGAAGCAGAGAGGCAATGGCTTTCTACAGCTTTCCGTCTGAGTCATTTGCAATTGTCTATGCCCTCACACATATCAAAGGCTAAATCTGGAGAAATCTGGGCAGGATACGGGGCATTCAGGAAGGAGATATTTCCAGGATAAGACCTAATAGGTATAATCTTTGAGACCCAATCATTGCAGGATACCACAGCACAGAGGTTATTAGGTAAGCCCAGTGGGCATTGAGATTTCTTTGCATCCTGTGCACTCATGGCCAGGTTGGCTGTGAGGCAGGATGTGTCTTCCTCTCCTTTTCCCTTCTCCTTCCAGGTTGGAAGGTGAACTGAGCTCCCACAACAACCACCCTCCCAAGAGTTCCCGCATGGTGATGAAACATGGTGGCTATTCAAAGACTTGGCCTTATACAGCAGATTAACCCAAGAGGTCAGAAGTACTTCCGCCAACTAAACAAGCAGGATGTCTTTGGGAAGAGGAGCATGCACTTGCCTAGGCAGGAATTAGGTAAAAGCATCAGAAGCCTCTCCTGCAACACTTTTCCACAATGATTTTAGTGACTGAAAGGAGCTCTGTGTCCCTTTGCTATGTATTGGGATGGGCCTCTTCCTCGTCCACTGCATGAACAGCTGAGTCTGCACTAGAAGGCCATATCAACGCAAACTACCGAGCTCTCAGTGCTGCAGCAAGATGCTGAGCACTCATCTGGATGAACTGGATGCAGATAGACAATAAACTAAGCTCAGAGTTCCTGGAGATGATACCTTCTCCTCATATCCAGCTGAAGACTTGACTGCTTTCCTTGCAGTCTACATTGCAAACATTTTTTCAGCTTGGGATGCTCACACTATTTGCATTGCCATACAGATACTATACTACAGGACTCTGTGGAGACAGCATCTTCACTTTTCCAAACGACTATGCGGGTGAAGTATGATAGTCCAGACAGACAGGTTTAGCGGTCTTGTGTTTAGTAGATTTTAGGGAGCTGCACTGCTTTGTTAAGAGTTCAGGAACAAGTGGAGGGACCCTCAGAGCAGCCCTGAAGTGACCAGGAATCTGCACTTTTGCTGCAGTGATTCATACAAAAACAAATAAGAAAACAAACAAATCATAGTGACAGTTCTCACAGTTTGGGGGATAGGGAGTAACTGTTATTATTACTGTAATGGTCAAAATGCCATCAAAGATCCAGGATCAAAATGAGTTACACACAGAGTGGACCCACTGAGAGACTGTCTTTGCACAGAGAGGATATTGCAATGAAAAGAGGGTGGTATTTCCCCAGGGAAAATGTCCAACCATAGGAAGAGTGGTGAGGGCGGGTTCTGGAGGTACCTGTCTCTCTCCATTAGCTTGAACCTCAGAGGTCCCTTCCAGCCTCAGCCATCCTACAATTCTGTGAGGAGTCCACACTGCTGGCTTAAGTTAGGCACTTATTCTGTAGACAGCAAATCCCATGGCTAAGTGACTTTCCTAAGCTCAAATGAGGTCCCTGGCTGAATCAGGAACTGGACCCCTCTTTTTCATCCCTTTCCAAGACTATCCATCCCTCCCACCACTTGAATTTGCCACTTTTGTCACAGCTTCTTGAAAACTGACAAAACTTCAGCATTCTCTTTAAACACCACAGTGTCCCCACAGGATGAAAGTCAGTCCCACACAAATGGCTAGTACCAGGAACTAAATGGCTTGCTGAAATTCTGCTAGTTCTGTCTTCAAGGCTGACTTCCACCCTCCGAAAGCTGAGCTCACACAGGTCTCTGTTTCTCCTCACAGTGCCAACACTTTGCCCTTCTCCCTTTGTTCAAAACTGCTGGAAAAGGAGGACTGTTTCTTCATCAGTTATTTGAAACCTTGGTGATTGTATTTTTCATTTCACAAGAGGATGGAGGGGGTGGAGATGAGACATTGCCTATAACAAACTAGCAGTATTTCACTACCTCTGCAATGAGAGAGTTTCCAAAACCTTCGTAATCTGCTCATAAAAGAACACACTGACCGTGAACTTATTTCTTCCAACCTCATTTGCTAGCTTTGACCCTAGACCTTCCTCCTGGTTTAGGATATTGGCTGAAATCTTGCTGTTGGGATTAATATCTCTCTCTGACTGACCTCTGGAAGGGAAAACAAGGTTGGCCTTACAGGGAATTAAGAAGAGGTTTGCAAAGCACCCAGAAAATAATTAGTGAGCCTTTTCTCTATGCACAGCAGTGTCACTGAAATTGAGACATATCATATGAGGACTTGGACCCAAAAGGAGTAGGAAGCATGAAGCAGTTTTTCCCGTTGGAATCAATTTTCCCATCTCTACGTTTTACTGCTTTGGCTGTGAGAGGAGAGTGGGAGCCACAAGTGATGTGTCTGTGGCCATGGAGCGACTCAGCTCCGGATCTGAGACTGTGAATGCCCCTTCTCCTCTTAGCCTCTTGCCTTACTCAGTCAAGACCACACAATGTCCTTAGGCTGCTGACAGTTCCTCAGCAGCTGAGTTCCAGTTTATTCTTATAGACTTTTATGGCTACATATATCATCCTGAGACAATTTAATCTCTAAGTATCATCAAGTTTATTCTCTTTGATCTGACAAATCCAACCTCTTTTTTTCTTTTCTTTTCAACAATCTTTGTGGTTAATCTTTTGCCCGCTGCGATGTTGCTCTGCAACTGTAGCAGGTCAGGGAACTTAGCTGCTGACTCTGCAAATATTGTTCATAATCATGATTTGGTGGCTTTTCATCCATAATGACAGCCAAACAACCATGAGCAGGGATCTTGTTCCATCATGTGAGTTACCTGAGTTTGGATAGTGGGACCAAAAAAAAAAAAATACACACACACAAAAATCCCACAACGAGCACCCAAGTGGCTGTAAGAGAAAGTCACTTTTTTCACAGCAGCATCCAACCAGGGAGCTTATGGGCAGCTGGTCAGCTGAATTCCCTTCTTTTCAATGACCCAATTCACTCCTGTCACTTGTGAATCAGAGGCATCCTTCAGGATTTGGCAAGAGGAGGAGTGCAAGATTCTTGGTCCAATCCCATCTGATGGACCAACAGTCCCTTCTTCCCTCTGTAGGCCCCAATCCAGTAAAGCCCTTAAGCACGTGCAAAAACCCCCTTGACTTCAGTGGAATTTCTCACTGGCTTAACGCTAAGCATATGGTTGCGTTCATACCACCGCCTCAGCGTGCTTCTCCAATGGCTGTGTAACGTGCCCGTGACCTGGTAAGCAGCTGACACATTCCACCCGGCAGCAGTTCTCCACTCCACAAAGTGATTTCTGCATCCAGAGAGTGGGAGGTCCTTCAGCACAAGAAATGCCTTATTGCTAAATATCCTTTTATTTATTTCTTATCTTTGTTCCCAGCCCTCAGCAATATATTAAACTGTCAGAAGGGCGGGGAGAGGAGAAAAATCCTTGCTTAGTTTGCTTCTTATCAATCACTGAAACATGCTGCTAAGAGGAGAGGGAGCATGAGGACCTGAAAAAAACAGACCAGAGGAGGCCCACTACATGCAAGGATCGTAGGGGATGAGGGAGGGAGGAGACTTAATATCTTAAGGAAAAGATACTGAGTTTAAAGAGAGCTGGGAGCAGGCAGGAATCTGCTTACAGGAGACTTGCCTGACAGGTAAGAAAATTCTCTCAGCAGATGACAAACCCATGGCCAACATTTCATGCCTCCTTGCTCCTTTCTTTTAAGAATAACCATGCTTTCTCCAGCTGCTTTTCTTCACCACTTTTCCTTAGGGTCATCCTGTCCCAAAAAAGCTTGGGCAGAGATTTTCTCACCTGCAGGTCTTGTCCTTCTCTCCCACCCCATTGCTGTGGCGGACATAGAAACACCATGGTTCGCAGGCCAGCTACAGAGATGCCTGAAGGATCATTGCATGGAAATTGTAGCTGGGACAGGAAGGACGGTGCAGGATTCAGAACTTGCTACAGAGAAAAAGACTGAAAAGTTCTTCTAGGAACACTTTATTTTAAAAGTTGGTCCACCTACAATTTAAGCCCATATCTGTTCTGTCACATTTCCAGCTCCATCTCACCAATGCAAATACACTGAAGAGGATCTTTAGCAACCCAGACTAATAAGATTTGTTCAAATGTTTCCCATGGGAGAGAGCTGAACCTGGCCAACTTCTATTGATCGTTCACCTGTCCCTATGCCAGAGGACTTAGGAAAAGACACTGACTTTGTGTTGCTTTTGTTTGTTGGCCTCACTGGATTTTACTGCTACAGTTCTGCTGCCCCAGCCATGTGTGTGCTTTGGCTGAGTGTGAATAACTTCAGAAATGTTGACATCTGCCCCATGTTTCCTTAGTGGGGTTTGGAGTTCATGGGGGATCTTTACTTTTGGAAAGCTGCTGGGGGAAAATTGTTGACTGAGACACAAGTGACTCAACAAACACAAAGGTTGAGCTAGAAATGTAAGGTATACTGAATTCTTCCCCTTGCTAGAAGGGCTACAGTAACTTTGAGGAGATAAGAAAGCAGGTAAACTTGTACAGCCTATCCCCACCTTCCTTCTATTTGCTTTGCAATATTCAAGTTTAAAGCACTTAAAGTACTTTGTGTTCCAAGAGCAGTCACCAGGCTTCAATTCTTCAAAGCCTTTCTGACTTCCCACTGACCAGTTCATCTGGAAATTATTTTGTCTTGTGAAGAAGCATCTGTCATTGGCCAGAACTGCCAAAGTGGTGACACGAATGTGGGGGGAAGACCCCATTTTGTTACGGTGCTTCTACAGACCCAGAGAGCAGAGGTCTTGAAGGAAAAGAACAAGATTAGGATAGGAAATATTCCCTTCATCTTCTCCTTCCTACAGTCTCAGAAATTTGTGGGATGCCTTTAATTACATGAAACCTCTTGACTGAGATCAAAGCTAAGTCAAGTTTATAAAAAGCCCTGATCTTGGCCAGGACAAGACAAATACGTTGCTCTGATGCTTCTTTTACCTTTTTTCCAATCCCCTCACTAGAGAGGACAAAACCTGTGTTGGCTCTCCAGATGTGACTCACCCACACCCAACTCTTCTAGACAAATAGACAGATACAACAGATGTCTTTATGACATAACATCCTTAAGCAGTTAGCATCACCCTAGAATGTGGGATCTTACCTATCCATCCATCCATCCATCCATCCATCCATCCATCCATCCATCAAAAATGCCATGCTATTTCTCAGGTCTCTGCATAGGCAGTCCAAAGATCCACTTGTTGTTAGGACACTGAACAGGTCTGAGCTACTGCTTGAGTAGATGTCCATGGGAAATTTATACTTCAGATCCTACCTCAGGGTGTTAAATTAAGACTTTCCAGCTGAAGACTTTGGTATATAAAATTTGACAATACAAAGGAGGTGTTTGCCCTGTGTAGGTTACTGGCTACAGCTCACATGATGGACTGAAAGTTGCTGAAAGAAGGTAGGTGTGACTGTTTCTGCCATAAATGTGTGTCTGACTTGGCAAGAAAATAACTTTTTTTCTGCAGTATAAAAGGATATAAAAGAATATTTTGACATAATCTCTGCACCAGGATGGAAATACATAGAAATAAATCCAAATGGAAATTGCCAGCTGGTCACAGCTGACAAGGAAAATTTTGGAGGAGAAAAATGGTTCTGTTGGTTTTTAAATTCCTTATTTCTTCAAATAAAACCAAGTTGAGAGCATGCAATGGACTAGTGGAAGATTCAAAAGTGTAATGTTGGCCTTCATAAGAATCCCCTTCTCTAAAAGGAATATTTTCATCCTTCCCACTTACAAAATGGATTAACCAGAAGTAGCATAGTGTGCCTCCTGGTAAAAGATCTAAGACAAACTTAATGACTTGGCCTCAGATTAGTCTCCCAGGAGGGAAAAAAACCACTGGTCCTATTTTCTAAAACATTCCAAACTAAACTAATCATATAGCTGTGATAATTAATGATTTATCCTTTCAGTGGACAGACAGAACAGATGAGAAGATTAATAGCTTTATTACATCCCTACTTGATATCTGTAATTTCATAAACATGGTACTCATGTTGAGTGTTCATCAAAGTAAATAATAATGCTTTTTGAAATCATGTAGAAAAATGGATAAATGTTCCATGACCACAGGTCTTCAGGGGATGGCAGAAAGCAGCTTGCTTTCAAGGGCGAGCTACATATAATTGAAGTTCAAATGGTGCACAAGAGATTTACTTGGTGACTGCGGCTTTTTCTCTTAGCAAATGGTCATGACCAAGACTTCAGTATTCTCAGAAGTGTTCAGTATGGGGGATTTATTTGTGAATTTCTTAAGCAAGCAAATTCTGTTCCACAAATTATTAATATCTCCAACTGTTTCAGACTACTGATAGTTTGGCTAGCCTGACATTAGTGTAGCCTTATGAATTTTGCAAGTCTGTATTGTAAAACAAAAGAAAATAGATGCAAAGTGACTTCATCTTGCCCACATTACCACCTAACTTACATATCCTTAATTTAGAAGGGAGAAACAGATCCTCCAGAGGTACCAGTCCTTCACTTTTGACTTTAGTGTGAGCCTAGAGAACTAGAAAAGATTGCATTTGTTTAAAGCTTAGGAGAAGGTCTTGTGAAACAAATTCCATCTCTCATTTCATCCTATGCTGCGGTTTCTCACTGCTAGCCACAAGTGGATTTGCACTGAAGGAAAGTTTTATTTCATGGCCGCCATTAAACGTGATTGGCCTTAACTGATTTGAGATCTTTGAGGAGCACCTTTCCAAGAAAGGCTGAGCCTCCACAACTCTCAGGGACATCCTCAGCACTTCACCACATTGGCCACTTCGCTAACTGGTGTCCTTGCTGCCAGCAGCGTTGCATTTCAGTGGTATGTCCATTTCCACATAGAGAAACGCAAGTAGCTGGTGCACACAAAGCACATTAAGCTTGTCTCCAAATCAGCATACAGATGACAAACACAACACTCATTTATTATTTACTAATTATTGTGCAGATTCACATAATGGAGGAGAGAAAACCCTCTTTATCTTTGGTGATTGATTAGCCAAGAGTCATGAGGAATGAGAAATGTAATCCAGATACTACCACCAAAGCAAGAAGAGTGAAATTCTGGAACAGATGGCCTGGAAAGTTTGTGAAATCTCCATCACTGGGGGATTTTAAAAGCAGTCCAGGCAAAGACTGCTTTCAGTTGAGTTGCCATTGTCTTGGGGAAGGTCAGTGCAGTGAATGGCCTCTCACGATCCCTCCCATCTGTTTTCTGTGGCTCTAAAAATTCCCTTTTCTCTGAAACATTAATGGTGTATTTGCACACAAGAGCTGCCATGCACCGAGGAGTTCCAGAGGCGAGCAGTACATTGAGTAAATGTTTTCTTGACAGATTGCCTTGCCTGCCTGGAAAGATGAATGGGTTTTGGTGACTGAGACACAGACATTATCATGAAGGGAAGAGCAAAATCCAGCACAGGTAGGATTTGTGGCTACTGCAGCACTTGTTGGAGTGAATATCTACAGAACCAGCGTGATTTGCTAGAACAAGAGTTTTGATGGGGATGAATCCCTGTGGGTAAATGTCTTCGTGCTTCCTTTCTTTGAGGAGACAAAAGCCCAGCACAACAGAGCCTCCACTGACACCAGTCCCAGCCCCAGCCTGGGGAAGAGACAGCTCTCCCACCGGGCGCACGGCAGCAGGATGCACATCACCTCTGTGCCCAGCAGTGAGAAATGCTGAGGCCCCCCCGGGCTGCTTTAATAAATTCCCTGGCCCAAGTCTGGTTGAGAAACAGCCTGTTTCTCCTGTAGAACAGCATGCTGGACCTTCCCAGGACACAGCAGCGATATGATGACAGCACAACCAGAAGAGACCCACAGCCCCAAGTCTGAGCTGCCAGCTCAAGGTCTCCCAGCACACCCCTTCTGTCCCAGGCCAGAAGTGAGGGAACAGCAGCTCTCCTTTTGTCCGCCACCACGGCTGACAGCGTTTCTCTCCAGTGCAGATTACGACAAGCAGCCTCTTGCCCTCCCTGCCTGGCTCTCATCCATGCAGCCCCTCAAAGTTCAGCAGCCGTCAACCGCAGCCTCCCCCAGCCAAGCAGGGGAGGGGGATGTTTTGAAATGGCTCTTCAGCGTTGACTCCTTGGTTCCAATGCAGAGTTCAGGTCGCAGCAGACTCACTTCTTTGCTTATATTTAAAAGGAGGAGGGGGTGGGGGGGATGGAAAAGAGAAAAGAAGGAGGAGATGGGACAGAAGATGCACAACCTTTTTGTTTTCAGGCAGAGCAAGAGCACCCTCTACAGCTTACTGCTCAGAGCACAGACAGGCTGGGAAAAGGAGGGTGGATTGCCTCCAGACCTGTCCATCTCAGGGAGAAGTGAAGGAAAGAGGCAAAGCACCAACTGACCCTCAGGTCGCAGGTGTTTCCTAGCTCCTCATGGCCTCCAGGCCCTTTGCAGTGCTCCCAGACCTGTTAAGCAGATCAGTTTAGCCTGCCCAAGGCTCACGTAGGCTTGCAAAACTCTCCACTGCCAGAGGACCTGGGGTTCAGGGTAGGGTAAAGGTTACTTTGGTTCCTTGCAGTTCTGATCTGGAAAGGCATTTGTACCAGCTTCAAGAGCTGAGATAAGATCGAGCCTAGTATGGCTCTTCAGCTGTTGCAGTGTTTTCAGACATCAGTGTTGGAGCACCACAAGGTGGTCTCTCCTACACCAAGAGGATCAGAAAATCCCAGAGTTGTCTTAGATGTCATGAGACTTCACAAGATTACAAAATGATGTTTCATTTCTTTATTGGACTCTGGATGCTTTCTGTAATTAAATCAGGTTGTTTTTCTTACTTCTTGCAGCAGTTAGAAGTTTGTTCTCTTTCTCAGAAAGTGAAAGCAAAGAGCCCTGTCTTATGAAGATCACATGAATATCAAAGCTGCAGCTTCATAGCAACAACCAAAAACGTTTACACTGAGGAATGAGGAACACAGCTATCAGTGTTCCCCCTCCCCTTCCCATCTTCACTTATGAATATAGTTTTTTATCCTGTTTGTATTAAAAATTAGGTGATTTTGTGTTTTGAAAGAAAAAGAAAAGCTCTTCTCCATCTTCCATCTGACCTTAGAGACAGTGAGGAACTTCTCTCCCTGCAGGTCCGCAGAACCTCTGTTGATTGTCACAAGAAAATATTGTGAATTTCACAGCCAGTATCATCCTGAATATCTGTAATAGCACAAGGATGTGAAGGGACCTATTTTTGTTGCAGAATCATCTCTGCCATGGCAGGCCACCAAGTCATACCCTCTCCATAAAATTATCAGCATCCATCATCAAGAGTGTCCTAGCTGTGATGAGGGAGTTAAAACTTTTTATGACCCTAGTGCAACCCTTCCTATAGCTTTTCCTGACAACAGGTGAGCATAGGGCAGTTAATAAAAAAGATTAGGTTGGAGCGTGGCCAACATGGGCTAAGGGCGACTGGAAAAGCCTATTTATTTGAATGTGGGAGAGAAATTTACTTAATTTAATATTTGAATTAATATTAATTCATTTACTTCATTTAATATTTGAATTAAATGGCATTGTAGATATGGCTAATGACACTACAATAGGAAAGTAGCACTCGTTCAGTCATCCAACATCTCCATGATCAGCTACATATCACTAGAGCATCAAAAAGAAGCCACGTTCCTTGGCAGCAAACACCAGCATCTTGTTGCACCTGGTGACTTCTGCAAAAGTCCCATAGAAGTCAATGAGCTATTTCTTGTGAAATTTCAGATCTACTTCTAAGGGGCAGGCAGGCTAATGAGATAATAACCAGGAAACCCATTCTGTGGCTTTCCAGAGCTAGTATTTGATCCAGTTTTTCCTCTCTCATTGTAACAGACATTTGCAAATTGACCGATCATCCCTGGACTTCAGCAGAAATATAAGCTGAATTTTGCTGAGAGCTGGGGGCCATTTGGCTTCTTTGGAGATCTGAACCATATTATAATAACTAGAAATGACACAACCGCATCCAGGGACTTCAAAGCTTCTAAATTCTGGAATTAGACCTGATTCATGAGTTGGCTGGTCTCATGTCCAAAACTATGAACAACTCTTGCGTCCACCCAGCTGAAAGGATAAGTTGACTTGAAAATGGACCAGATTCATTAGGTCCCATTGTTTTTCCTCCTGCATATCAGCAAGCCCAAACTGCTGGCTGCAGAACCTCTGGATCTCAGCGTGTACTGAAAGGCCCATGTGACTCCTTTTGCAGCTCACCTCTACACACAAATGTTGCCTTCATGACAGGTCTTGGAAAGATGGACCGTGCTCCTTGAGGTGCAGTTGCACTTAAAAGAGACTCCTGTGGTAGTGCTGTGACACAAGGGTGCATCTGCAGAACATGGCAACATCTCTACATCCTCTTGAGGCCAGGAACGTCACCACTGCTTCACCCACGTCTGTAGGTGCTTTTGCTCCTCTCCCACAGCAGTCCCCAGAAATGCAGAAGTTAAGCCAGGAGGAACAGAGAAGTTAACGTGGAAGCAGTCTTCTGCTTGCTCAGGCAAAAGCACCAGGTTTTCTGAAGGGACGCAATGCCTGGTGCTACTGGGAAAGTCAGGAGGCCACTACCATTTGGGTGCTACAAGAAAAGCATCCTGAGATTTTTGAGTGCTGCAGAGAGACTGAAGCTGTTTCGTTTGAGCCAGGTTCATAGGTGCCCTGCTCATCTCTTGCACACACAGCTAGCTGCTCCTCCCTAGTTAGTTTTCTGTGCAACTTATCCCTTAAGCAGGTGCTCTGCTCACAGCTCTGGCCAGACAAAGCCTCTCATCCTAACAGCGAGCAGCCCAGACAGTCCAAGAAGAGAAAAGTGCCCCTCAAACCACAGGGATCTGACTTTTCTTTTGATTTAAATTCTGTGTTCTTTTTGCATACTGCCTCATTTTGCATTTCAAAAGCCAAGCCTTATCCTTTCTTCTTGCAGGTAATTAGCTGGAGAAATGCCAATATGTCCCAGAGTCTTTTTCAAGGCCCATAAGGAGTTACGATATTCCTGCTCCAGGTCTCTCTACCTCCTCATTAAAGTCAAAGGCATCCTCAGGAGCTGACCTTGAACACTGCATAGGGCAAGTTCTTCTTGATGTGTGTTTGAAATTCCTAAATTGGGGCTCATGCATTGGTGATGCTTTACCCATGGTTAGGTGGAGAAGCACTTTCAAGGAAAGCCATAGAATCCCAACGCCACCATCCCCTAGTCAAGGTGAGACATCAGTCCTGAATGCTTACCCACAAAATGTCATCTGCAAACACCATGCATCCTCCATCTGAGTTTCAGCACATGCCTTTAAATAGGCCTGAGATTATGGTGCTGGACTCAGAGGCAGCTGCTGGGGTCACAGAGAGCAGCTTAAAACCATGAGTGGTTATAGCTAAACAGTGGCCACATAAGCCTCAGCTGCAACAAGAGGGGATTGTAAATTGGAGAGAAATAGACCCCTTCCAAAGGGAAAAGATGAGATTCCACCTATGTTTAGGCTGTGCCTAATTGATGAGGATAGTTAGGCATAATTACCCTCAATTTCCAAAAGAAGGGAGGAAAACACGGAGGTTAAGTTTTTTGCCCAAGGGCACTTTATGTTACATAGTGTTTCAAAGACCAGCATTTTGAGTCTGGACTTTAAAGCACTGGTTTCAAAACCGGGATTTGAAAAGGTTTCCAGGCAAGTATCTTTGGCAAACCAAAGAACGTCACAGCCCAGAAAACCAGACCAGGCTTTCTCACTGCTGACCAATAGTACAACACTTTGGGCCAACCAGATCTTGTCTGAGATGTCTAATGTTGGGCACAATTGAACATCTAGCATAGTTAAGCCACTACTACAAGCGCAGTGACAAAGAGTAAGTAAAGTCTCTGTTTGTTCCCCATTTTAGGCAATTCTGATAGCTTCACAGCAATTAGTTGAGCAATTAGTCATGCATTTTGCATGCACAATTGCACATCTATACTGTCTGAGAATCTGGTTCCAGGCTAATGCTTGCCAACAGTATCGGGCCATCAGTGTTTGAGCAGGATGCAATGCGGCCCGTATTCAAATGATATGTTTCTCACTTCTAAATGGATGGTTTCTTTCAAATATCCCCTTCTGAACAGCAGTATTGTCAGCTCCCTGCAGCCCCCACTGTCCAAGAGCTAATGTGTCTCCTGGTCACCCAAGGCAAGAGACCTCTCTCTCACTCTGAAGCCAACTTACATGCCTCAAAATTTTGCCCTCATTTCGTTAATCAAACTGGTGATGGGTTTGGATATGATTTCTTCAGTCTGAAGACCCTCCTGTCATGGCCACATGCTCCTCATTTTGCATGACATTTTTGCTTGCACAAACAATCCTTTGTACATGCAAAAGCTCACATTTGTGCTTGCCAGTCAAGCAGGCCATTGTCTGCTTAGCCTGCCTTTGTGCCTGCAAAAATTCTAGGGCAAATGCAAAGGCTGGACAGAAGAGCCTTTGGGACTCCCCATTTTCTTAGCAGCCAAAGCCAAACACATTTCTAACGTGCAACCTTATCGTAGTGAATGCAAGCTCATATCCATCCATCCTGGCACAACTGCTGAAGTCCTGGTCCTGCCCAAGCTGATGGAAGGCTTGCCTCTGATTTCCGAGAGATGCCTGAATTTCCCTTCTGTGGTGTTTTTCAAGTCTCCCCTTTGCAGAAACGATGCTCCTCAGCTGCATGTGCTCTGCCACTCGCAGCAGCGGAGGCAGCCACATGACCCAAAGTAATTAAGGCACCGAGCGCTTCGGCCGACTTGCTCTCGCATTCTGTTTGGTCACAAAAGAGCAGTCATGGACCGTTTCGACCGAAAACAGACCTGAACACAGAGACTTCATTGTCCCGAGGCCAGAAGAGATGGCTGCTGGGAAGAATTTGAAAGGCATAGGTTTCGGTATATATGTTGCTTTTCCATGAAACTATATACACTTTCGCAAATTATAAGCTGTTTCCTGTCTATGTTCCAGCACTTTGGGCTCAAATTAAAATCTCCTTAAAATCAGACCAGCAGGAGGGGGAAGAAGGAGGAGGTGTTTGATGGAGTTCTTGAGCAAATGGGAGGAATTTAAGGTCTTGTCCTCTCTAATTCCTCCCCTATAAAGGAACGTACTTCACCAGGTTGCCACATACTGAAATAAACTTGGCAGCAGTGAGAGAAGCAATGTTTTCCTTCAGGTTTTTAATGCTTTTGGCTTGGACTGCATTCTCATTGCTTCTTCCTATTGCATTCTCCTGCCTTTCCATCCAGGTGCCACTTAGCACACTGGCCATTTTGCCCAGGGACACGGCAATAAAAGAAACCATTCCACCAGGCTGTGATGTTTTCCTTCCCCTTTGCCACTGGTGACCAGCAGGCCTCCAGGCAGGAGGCGTTGGCCAAGGGATAGGTAATGTTTTATATGCCCCTTGCATGGGGCTTGCTTGCATACCAATTACAGCCTGGCGCGCCTCTGTTCCCCGGAGGGCTGAGAACATCTGGAAGCATTCACAGTCCGAGCACAATCTGGGCCAAGTCCCAAACTGGAGGGAAAACAAACCAGGGAGCCCGGGAAGTCAGCAGAGCGAGGTTCACTTGAGTGTCCTGGTTTGAGGGGACCTGCCTCTAATGTCTCTACTCCTCTGTCTGTTGTGGGGTGGGAGTGCTATGGGGTGAAGCTATCCACCTGTCTGCTGACCCCACGCTGTGCCACTTTGCCATCTCCAGGGATCCTCTCATCAGTGCAAAGGATCTACCTCATGGGCTGCTTTCCTTCTGTCCTCAAGAAGGACTCGGTGTCCCGGCCTCAAACTCAATATTTGCACATTTCAAGCCTTGATCTTTTCCAGCCTCCTGAAACTGGCCCCCTGTTTCCCTGAATCAGGTTTTCCAGTGCATCCTGGGTGCCTTGAGAGAGCACACAGCCCCACCAAGACACAGACAAGCCCTTCAGCTCCCAGGAGAGGGCTGCTCCCTCTAACACCAGTGCTCAGTCATAGCCCATCTCCAGGCACCTCCTTCAGCCAGTGGAAAGAGCTCAGCACCTGCCAGAGGACAATTTGGGCTATGCACTTTACACACTGACCTGAGGTTGATATGGTGCCATGAGGAACCAGTCTGTCTTTGCTGACATTGCTCTGGAGGGATGGACACCTAAAGTGGCACTGTTACGGTGACTGCAGTGTTGTGCACAGGTAGAGTGCTCAGGGCCAGCTGGCTGTGCCAGTGCAGAGCTCAGTGTAAGGTAATTCACCCTACTTCTGAGGTAGGTTTTCAAGGCCATGTTCAGTTCCATGTTGGCCTGGCTGCATCAATACTGTGCTCTAGACATCTGCTTTAAAAGCTGAAACTCAAACAAGTGCAGAAGCCAAAGAGAATAGTTTGGTGTAGCAGAAAATATGGACTGGCCTTCACGCTTTTTTTCCTGATAGTTGTGTTCATAATGAAAGATAATGCCATACCAGAGGCATCTATGGACTGAATATGTGCATGATTTATAGCCCAACATGAGTTCTCAGTTCAGATTTCCATCCAATATTACCAGGAACAGTCTTCCTGGGTGTATCCTTGGTGGAGAAAGGTGAAAAAACCAACCTGGAGTAAGCTTTTGGATTATTTTCTTTGTCTTCTGTTCCATTCCGCACAGGCATAAAGACAAAGAGATAAAGACAGAAGGTAGGCAGTTAATATGTTGCCTGGCTACTCTAATTGGAGGTTCAGAGTCCTACAAGGCAGGCAGCACAACTGTGATTTTTTTCCCCACCTCAGCTTTCCTGATTAAGTTCAACTGCAACAGGCCATTCCTTTATTTGCAGGTGGTTCAGAGTGAAGTACATTTCAGAGGAACAGCCGCAGAATCTATGTCCTCCTAACTTGGAGTAGGGAGAGGAGATTGATTTTGCAGTGCCTCGTGCCTACAGCTCATGCTCCCACAGGACACTGGCCTTGGTAAGTCCAAATCATGAGTAAGACCCTTGGCTCTTCAACATGGTGGGAACAGCAATCTGTGTTTCTTTGAATCATGGGGGAGTGTGGGGAGGTGTGTCTCGGCTAGCTCTGTTTGACCTGTGCTGATTTATTCTCCTCGCATACTCCTGTTTGCACCTGAATATTGTTCCTTTCTCTTGTGACATACCTTCAACTTTGAAGGCAGAGTGGATGGTTGCTATCATGAATCCAGCCAAGGACAGAACCAGGGAAAGAAACAGGCAATCTGGTGGGAAGACCGTGATGAAGCAAGAGCTAAGCGGGTAAAAGTTCCTCCACCGGAACACGGGTAGCCCGGTAAACAAGGACATGTACTCATTTCAGACAATATAAATCAGGATTCAATTGTGGCTTCATGTTTTACGTGGGGAATTCCATGGCAGCAGATAAACTTGTAGTCTGGGAGACCAAGTCAAGTCCATTTATGTGATCATCACAAGCAGGTACAGAACCCATAAGAACAGCATTTCCCTTCCTGTGCTCTCAGCTTGCTTCAGATTTGCTGTTAAGGCCAAGCAATGCTGAGAACAAAGAAATTCCTTCATTTTTGCCAGCTTCAGCTGGAAGGCCCAGAGGTCTGAACTCAGCTAAATAAGCCAATTTTTCTAAAGCTGAATTGTATAAAGGAGGAAAAATAATACAGAGAGCACAATAATACAGAAAGCATGCGGTCACTCCTCCGTGCCTGTGGTGTGCCTCCTGCACAGAGGTGCAGAGTCAATGTGCAGAGCTCAGAGGACGATCCTTCCTACTCATCCAAAAACATTGCCCTGGGAAGAGCACATCTGTAGGCACATGCCCACTCTGACCCCACCTCCACGCTGAAGGCAAAGGAAGTTGTAGCTGCAGTGGGCAATTTCCAGAGCTACCAAGTCCCCAGATGCTCTGGGAGCCACCTTAATGCTCTGCTCACCCTGTCTATGATCAGCTCCTTGGGACATGGTGTGCAGGTTCCCTTGCTTTGCATCTTGTCACAACCTGATGCATTAATCAGTCCCCAAAAAGTTAATTGCTCTGCTGCAGTGTTGTGGGTTTTATCCCCCATGCAATGCAAAAGACAAAAGCCTGCGTTGAGAGGCCTGTCACTGACAGGTATAATTTGTCTCTTGTTAGGATGCTCAGAAAAAGTACTGATGGGGCAGATTTTTGCCTTATGAGGGGGAAAAAGAAACAGAGAGACAAAAAAAAACTGGGCAATCCCCTTCCATTCTACTTCCATTATATTTTCCCTCGAGCGAATGAAACAAGCTAACTTTTGGTACAGCATTTGGCATTTTTCTAATCAAGATGGTTAAGTGCTGTCTGAAATCAATGCAGACAGGGTTTCCCTTTGGTCTTTCAGCAACATGCCACGTGCCAATCTCAAATCCTACAAGCAACAGTGGGTTTTAAGCGTGCAGTTGAATTTGGCCGTGCCCTTCTCCCCATTTGCTGAGAGCTCCAGGGTAAAGCCTGGACTGTGAACACCCTGTGCGTGCTAGAGAAGGAGGAACCTCTGGAAGTTCCAGTAGAGGCTGAAGCCAAGAGAGATTTAAGCTAATTAGACGTGTTCTAGGTCCCTGATCATGCTAGGACTCTGGAGACCTACCTTCAGCCAGGGCAGAACTGATTAATACTACACCTGGCTGCCCAAGCTCTGTTTGTCGACAAGGAAATCAGCATCTTTAAGGATCAGTTTATCCAACCTTTCTTGCTTCATTCCTGAAAGATGAGGAGTCCTTCCAGTCTAAACAATATATTCTCTATTAATTGATCCCAACCTTTCCTATGCTAAGCATCACATGTCTTTATATACCTCCGTATGCTCTTAATTTTGGGTCAAAAAACAAACAAACAAGCAAAAAACCAGCGGATGCAAATATTGACTTCACTTTATTCCTGATTCCCCAGAGTGGCAGAACGCCATTAATATAGCTCCTTTTCCTCAGGGAAGAGGAGCACAACTTGAACGTATCAAGTTCCAACCCACAGGGAAAGTTTATGAGGCAGCCGTAAGAGCCTGAAATGCGACTCCAAGATGTGTCTTTGAGAATATTGCCACCGAAAGCCCCTCAACTGAAAACCCTTCATATAAAAAAACCTTCACTAAAGCAGCCAGAGGAGAATGCTGGTGTCTGAGCACAGACTGAGGAATCAGCAAATTCATTTGAAATTCAGATGCCAGCACTAAGACACATATGGAAACAGGCCCTACCCCTTCTAATCTAGATGATCATGGGGATCGGGTTCCTTGCAGGACCCAGGCCTCAGACAGACAGGGGATTTAGGCAATGGATGACCTTGAAAATGCCACAGCATAAATCACCATGCAAACCCAGGAGGGTGGGTCTGTTTTCCCCATATAAATATTTAAAGAACACTCATTTTTTCTAAGTGATAGATGACAAGCAGGTGGCCTGAAAACTGGAAATATTTTTGCCATTTGTTCAGGGAGCTTTCTACACAGGTTTTGCATTTACTTCTTTATCTATTTATTTATTTATTGGTGGTTTGCCATGTTATTCTCCCAGGCCAGGAGTTGGTTTTGGAAACTTTCCTGGAGAACAGCGCTCCTGCTCAGGGATTGCTTTCTAAGCCTGGTTTTGATTTTAAGCAAGCAAGATCTGATTTCCCTGCTTTGCTCCAAGCTACCTTGCACACCACGCTTTGGGCCAGACCCTCAGCGCTCGCTCCATGGTCGGGACTGTGCTGATTTCATTAGCGTGTGAGTACAGCCAGATCCGATCAGCCCAAAGGGCCCAATATCTTTTCTTTGACATGAAGCAGTAACAGGTGCCCAGTGAAGAATATAAAGCCCAGGCAAGTGCACAGTGCTGCTTCCCTGGAGCACTCTCCCACCCTCCAGTGATCAAAGCCAGTAGCTTTGTGCTCAAAAGCCCTTTGTTTATCCAGTGAGTTTTTGAACCCATGCCAAATTTAGCCTTCATAGTCTCCTGCGGCAAGGAGCTCCTTTGGTTAACTTTTGGGAGGTTTGGGGGTTAATGTTTGTTTGCTTGCTCCATAGTTTTCCTGCCTTGGCCACCTTGTTTCCCAGCTGAAGAGTTCTAGTCTGCTTATTTCTTTTATGAAAGCTCTTCCCTGCTTCTGACCATCCCTGTCAAAGGAACACGAGACACAGGTATGAAATCCATCAGTAAGTCCCACCACCTGATGGGTCTGGGAAGCGGGGCAAGGCAGTTAGTACTTCCACTGTGGCAGAGCTTGTATCTATACATATACAACACGTCTATATCTGGCACAAACATGCCTATAAAAGGGATCTCTACCCCACTGTTTTTACAGCGTGGATAGGCACTGGAGGGAAGAAGGCAAGACACAAATCATAAGGCAGAGGGCAAGATATTTTCTCGGATAACCTGCTGACTTCAAAGTCCATTTGCAGGGTAGGTTAATGAAACAAATACCTAAGATATATTACCCGAGCATTAATGGAGCCACCCAGCAAGGCCATTTCCTGGACCAAAGCGGGGTTTTAAGAGTGGGTAGGGGAACAGATTAAAAGCACTCTCCATGGGACTAAGTCGTGCTGGGACAGGGCCTAGAGAGGGACTGGCAGCGAGAAAGCAGTTCATGAGCCTCAGCCTGCCCTAGTTTATCTCCTCCCCTTCTTTGTTAGTATGAATAATAACGAGATAACACGAGGGGGGTTGCTGGCGAGGCTGGTGGCAGGACTCCTGAGTCCTGAAGGAGAGTGTATGCAATTATCTGAATGAGTTAAGACCGAAGCCAGAGATAACCAGCACGAATAAATGAACAGAGATGAGATCAGGCTGACGTCATTCACCCCAGGCAAATTTTGGACCTCTCTCCGGGTGGAAGTTTCACTAACCAGCACAGTGGAAATAGGAAATTAAAAACAAGCCTCTGAACCATGAACTTCACCATTGAGTGCTAACACAACTCTCTCCCCAAAGCCAAGGAGGAGGCCAAGTGGGGGAGAAAAGATCAGGTTCCCATTTATCTCAGATCTATCTCCCGGTCCTCAGCAGTGCTTTGACATGGTTGAGTGGCTTCCGATGACTCACTTCCCTTCAGCCTCCCCTTCCAATTTTCCCGCACCTTGTGTAGTTAGATGTTGGGCTCATGGAGGTAAGACACAACCCCCCTCTCCAGCGGTCAGACCTAACAGTGCTGACATTTGCCAAGGCTCCAGCAACTGTGCTAGCAATTTTTTGGAAGTGTTAAGTACCACTTGACAGCAACAGGAGTCAGAGAGACTCAACAAGATTTCAAAATAAAGCCAGGGGAGAAAATTGAGCTACTGCTGTCTTTTTTTCCCTTTTTCAGTGGAGGCATATGTCTTGAGAGTGGATCTGCTGACTGGTTTCCCAGTGACTGACATGCGACCACTCAGTGAAGCCATTGGCCAGGGGTGCACGAGGGTTGTTTCCTTCTTTTATCTCACCAGTCATATTTATAGATTTGCAGAACGCTCTCTACAGTTTTCAAATGACTGCCTCATACAGCTCTCTCCATCTTTAAGATTTTTATGATATGGAGCCAATCCAGCGTCTAGACCAATAATGATAGCCCACATCTCAGCCAAGCCTTTTCTTAATTGTCCACAGGGCTGGCGAGGAAATATAAACATTCGTACAAACAGTGACATTACTGAAAAGGCTTTGACCAGCTGGCATCTTTCCCTGCCAGTCCTGGGGCAGCTTCTTACTGTATATTTCCTAGAGCTCAATCCAGTCTGGACTTAAAATAGCTCAAATGATGGTGGTTCCCTGAAAAACAGATAATTTCTGCAGAAAATATAATGCCTTCTGATTCTGTCCTTTGGGGTAAAGCTTTGTTACTCCTTTATTCACCTTCAGACCTCTCACCTTCTTTTTGGTGCAGTGTGGTAGGGACAGGTTTTTAGGGTGTTCATTGGGAAGGCATAGCCGCCTCCTTCCCCCATCCATCTCCCACATTGATGGGGACACATCTCACACATCGAAGTATCAGAGCCATAGGGTGTTCCAGTGTCAGCTGCAAAGTGCCCCTGGTCCCATTTAGGGTCTACAGGTACTGCCACAGTGCAAATATATCCTTGTCTCAACAGATGGTAGTTTGTACTGGAGGAAGCTTGGCTGTGCCACCATGGCATATGTCTATGCCACCCTTTTCTTAAACTGTATTCTTTTCTTCTGGACACTCAGCACCTCCTGAATGAGGTTATGTCCTTTGTTCACAGCACAGCTTTCTGTCATGTGTATCCCCAGCCAGCTGTCATACAATTTGGTAATCTTCTCATTCCTCCATAGTTTCTCCAGCTCACTTCTAGATTTTTTGATTGTCTGTCCTCCCACTTTGGCTATGCACCTTTGCCAAAAGCACGCCCAAGGCCAAGTGTTGTGATCCAGGTGTGGCTGTACCAGCAGCCCTGACAAATCCTTCCCTAAATTTCTTCAAGACTGAGATCCTCACAAAGATCGTCATGAAACGTTGACATCACATGGCCTTGTGCCTTTGCATTCATCTCTCCATATCCACCTATTGTATCTCACTTGAGACTGTAAACTCGCTGCTATGGGATGTTACTCTTACTTTTGGGGTTTAAATAGCACCACGCAAGAGGAGAGAGGAGTGGGGAAGGGAGTGAATCGGGTTCCTCAGTGTCCCTCCAGATCAATGATTATTAATAAGAACCCCTTAACTGCCCATCTCCCTTGCACTTACAGGGAGAAGCCCACCTCACCAGCCCAGGCCTTGTGTACCCCATCCCAGCAGGGGCTAAGCTTCATTTCAAGTCCAACTCAAGCTATCCTTTGTGACATTAAATGGGAGTTAAGTACTGAGCAGGCTTTATGCAAACTCTGGGCAAAGAGGGAAGTTTCACCACAAAAGCATTATCAGAGATCGCTGACTCAGCTGCTGCAGCACCTCATTTTCAATTGCATGAAAGCTGCAGGATCCAGACTCCAGTGTCGGGGGGCCAGGGGCTTCAGGGTTTTGGTTGGGGCCTGTGTCCCCTTGCAAATTACCCACTGAAGACACAAGCGAAGCTGTGGGCTGTCACGTAATATGAGGCATTTTACTGCAGCCGGGTTGGGGTTTTAAAATAACATGATACCATGCAATGAGCAGTTAGGGAGTGGAGCTAGAGACAGTACCACTCCAAGCCTTGCCCGCTGGGAGCCAGCAGCAGAGCCAGGAAATAAACCCACAGCTCCCAAGACTCAGACTAGTGGCTGAGCCACAGGGTCATTCCTCTCCCCCTCCTGAAATCACAGCAATTGCCCCACCTGAGGGTCTGCAAGCTCCCTAGCATGCCAGGACCCTGCAGGCAGAGCAAGCTTCCAAAACATCCCCACCAGAAAGACTGAAGTGATGCTGGGGCTTGTCCCCATAGTGTAGAAAGGGCTCTCGCTGCTACCCAGGACATAGTCACTCTGCAGTGTTGTGCCATGCTTGCTGGCAAGGCACAAGGAAGCCTGGAAAGCCGCAGTTGCTTCCACCTTCCAGGTAGTCAGCTTCTTTTCTTAGATACAAGAAAGCCAGGGAGTCTGGGTTGCTCCATCCTGTACAAAGATTCTTCCCACACCACTAAAAAAATGCAACCATCCCATTTCATTCACATGTTCAGAGAAGGAACATATCGGCCCTGTACGCCATCACGTTGTCAATGTCATGCAATAAGAGAGGTGCAATTAGAAGTTGAAATGCATGGTACCCTGGATAGGAAAGCATCAAGCTGGGCAAGTTCATCAAAAAGAGCTTTCACCAGGGGTCACCTTGAGTTCTCTTTGGTTCCTGACAATCCCTTGGAAACACTCAGGTGCTGGGTCAGTACGATGCCAAGCATTCAATCTGCAGCTGAACTCAAAGGGAGGTGGGTGCCAAATATGCACCAGCGAGCAATGTCCACTGTGCGTTCAGGGACCTCACAGGAAACAAAAACAAAGAAAACAACAACATATGCCACCATGTCCAAAGGAATGTTGCACAGGATGCCTGTTTCCAGGTATTTCTGATCTCATGACCTTGAGTTTTTTAAACCATTAAAACCATTTTTAAACCATTTTTTAAACCATTTAAACCATTTCATTTTTATTTGGTGTAATATCAGCAGAGTTCCTCATGCCTCTGTTACTCAAAGGATTGTGTCAGCTCTTCTAACCACATCATTGCACTAGGAATGTGTATTCAGCTGGACATTTACCATAAACCCTATGTCTTTTTCATAGTCACCATCTTTGGGAGAACAGCTTTTCCTTTTTTCCAGTTCGCTTTTCCTTTTTGTTCATAGATAATATGTGCATAGATATATGCATGTGGTCCTCTTAAAACCCACTTCCACGTGCAACCAACTATCATTGTTCAGCTGGTTATTAGCAGCCGAGGGACTGAGCCAGATGGACACACCACTGCAAACTTGTGGTAATGACAACATTGCCCTGGCACACAAATAATAGGGTTTCTCATCGTCTCTGCTTCAACATTCCCTAGAAGTCTAGGTCTTCCAGATTGCATCCTGGTACTCTAGGTTACTAGCGGCATTGGTACTATAGAAACAAAATAGATGGGCGGCTAGATGGTTGGAGGCTTGCCAAGCCAACAAAAGTAGCTGAGCAATGCCACAGCTTAAGCCAAGAATGGATAACTTCTAAATTCTTGAGAAACTCTTGTATTCCCAGCCAGGTGTTCAGTGACCAGGCAGATGCAGCTTAATGCTGCAACTTTGCTAATAAACCCTACCAGACCTACCATGGGTTTGCATTGCTCCAACAACAAACACATCCCCAGGATTGTAGGTCCACCTGCAAACTAGATACTGGGGCCTGCATCCAACTTCTGGGTTGCCTGTCAGTCAGTCTCAAACAATCTAAACAGAGAAAGCGGAGATGAGATACAGCCCCCTCTCTCATGTTGACAATGCTCTTTATCTTGGATAAGAATGTCAAGTCTTCCCAGCTCCATAAATCCTTTCCATTTGTAAGGACACAAGGAAAATAAAACACATTAAGCAGACCATAAACTGCTCCAGGCATTGATTCCACACAAAAATTCTTACATTTGGAGCATGACATCAATTTGGCCCAGTGGTCACATGAATTCCCAGCCTACATCTCTCCTCTACTTTTTGCTTCTTGAGTTATTGCTCACACACAATCTCACATTGTCCCCATTCCCCAAAGACCGCAGAGGAAGCCAGAGAAAGGGCAGGGATGTTTCTTCCCTGAGGCTAAGAGACAGCTCCAGAAGCATGATGTAGAATTGGCAAGTCCATCTTCAAGGGAGGGAAAGAAGAAAGAAGACAATTGCTTTGGAACCAACCTTGCATA
This sequence comes from Pluvialis apricaria, assembly GCA_017639485.1. Taxonomy (NCBI): domain Eukaryota; kingdom Metazoa; phylum Chordata; class Aves; order Charadriiformes; family Charadriidae; genus Pluvialis; species Pluvialis apricaria. The sequence continues at coordinate 64,384,022 of CM030011.1, read as the reverse complement.
GCTGTTCTTTGCTTGCCATCTGGTGCCCAGCCTACCTGGCCTAGCCAGGACCTTCCTGCAGGAATTTTTCATTACCTGTCTGTACACACCATGTGCTGCAGTCCTGGATCCTGGGTCACCTGGTTCTGGTGACACAGGACTGAGGTTTAGCTGGTCCATTCCTCACTGGGCCACAAACCATTTTGGGGAATGTAAATAAATCCCATTTCCACTTGTAAACTGCAGGTAATATTTCTTTTCAGACCTTCTTTGCCTATTAAATTTATAACCCCTTTATGGCAAGGACTATGTCCACAGAGCGCTCCACACCATGCATACCCAATTTCACATGAGACGTATCATCCCCACCACTTCTGACCTGCCTGGTCAGAGCAACAAGGTACCTTTTTACTCACAGTTTGGTAGGAAGCCTTTGCTGTAAGTGTGAAAGCAAACTTGAACTCACTGCTCTGGACCTGCAGCAAAATACTGGATTTGCTTTGGCATCTCATACCAGCTGGAAATAGCAAATTACAAACTAGACAAAAAAAACAATGTCTGTTCTAGTCTGTGTAACATGTTTGGAAAAATGTAACCCATAGGTCTTCAACAAGCACAGCTCCATGTCAAGTAGCACTGATGTAGGCTGTGGGTAGCTCTGAATCTACCAGAGCTCTTAAAGAAATGCTATGGCAAGCAACAAAGTGGGACAGTCATCCCTAAAGCCAACAGCAGGAAATTAAATTTGACACCTTTCTGGATATAAAATGCAAATTTTGAATACCGTATCCTCACTTTTGGAATAGCTTCACTGGGACTGCAGCAAACTTTCCATTCTTTCAACTCTACAGGGCATGACTGGGCCCATATTCAGATGACCTACTCTGGATGCCGCATTTAATCATTGGACATGTTTTGCACTCAAAAAAAAAAAAAATGAAAAAGGCAAAAAATTCTGGTCATTTTCTCTCCAGAGCTATGAGATCCTTGGATCCCTATGCAGTCAGTGAAGTGACATAGTCATGACAATTAAGTTAGTTTCCTAGAATTGTTGACCTGCAGTTTTTTGTGGCTGCCTTTCTGCATGATAGGCATTGGCTTCTCCTCAAACTGGTGGATTCAACAGAAGAGTTGTCAGAGAAAATTCTCCAGGGTTTGGCTTATCTGCCACATGTCAGGCTTCATCTTCATAATTGTCCTTTCCAACCTTACCGCTCAGAGACCACCACACAGAAAGCCTTCAGGAAGAGCTGAGGAACGCCATAGAGATTTTCAACTAGAGAAATGACCATCAGCTAAAACTTAGTCTGTCTGGGGACTTTCTGCTAGGGCTTTTTAATTACTTAAGAAGTTATGACATGTAAAGGGAGAAAATCAGAACAGTTGCTTGCCCCTTCTGTGTGATGAATGTATCCAACAGCTCCCTGACCTGTTCCCGTTGGGGACCACCCCTCTACTCCATCTCTTCATCATGTATGAGCACCATAACAGGAGTAACACGATCACCACTTGTCTTCAGCAAAGAAAGAGTTAAGCAGGGCCAAGAGTGCCTTGTAAACAGACTGAAAGTGTAACCTTTGCTTATAAATCATGTGTTCAGCCCCAGAACATGCCTTTAATCCTGTAATTACATTCAGAACTTGCTGTTTCAGTTAAGGAAATACGAGCTCCTCTCCAAATGGCACTGGGGCTGACCTTAAATGATACGTTAGCTCCCTGAAATGGCCACAGAGCCCCACTGGCTTCCAGCATCCCATTCCCGGGCGGCAGGGCAGGGAGGAGCACGTGCCAGGCTGTGTCACCCTGGGTTTTGTGAAACTTGCCTGCGGGGACCCTGCCTCCAGCCAGCAGTAGCCCAAGAGAGAAAAACTGCCCACAGGCATCGAGTTGGTTTTGCAGCTGTAGTTGACAGGAGTCCAGATCCTCAGCAGCTTGGGAGCACACAGGACCTCAGACATTGGCAGCAGGGTGAGGGGACAGGCGTTACTGGTGGAGCATGGCATCCCCTCTCCTGATGAGGGCCTCTCATGACAGCTCTCCTGCTTTTGTGGGACAGCCCATCGCCGTGATCCCTGGGCAAGAAGCAATGGTCAAGAACAAGGGGAGGGCAACCAGACGGCTTCTTTTCTGATCCCAGCTCTGCTTCTGCATCAGCCTTTCGCTGGGAACAGACTCTCTCTGGTCACTACACGGCTGCAGCAAGCAACACAGCCCATGAGGCCATCCTCAGGATGGCCCCGGTCAGGATCCTGCCTGTACCGCTCAACTCTTGTACACAAATGGAAGACTGGGAACTTAGAGGTTTTCAACACAAGAGCAATGTGCAGGCAGCTGGCCAGCCCTGCACACAGCCAGAGCAAGGCTCCTAGGTGGTGTTGCCTGCAGCTGCTGGACCCAGCTGGAACAGGTTGGAGACTCCACAGGTAACCCCACGGGGCACAGCTCCCAGCACTGACACCCACCCAGACAACGTCAGCCACAGACCAGGGGTATTCCCAGGAGGAAGACTGAATATGGCTCCTCGTCTCTGGAAGGAAAAGAGCTCAGCAGCACAAACACATTCTGTACCATTTGGCTGCAGGGCTCAAGTCCATTCCTCACCCATTTTAGTACCCATACAGGCTCAGAAGAGGAGCTGGAGGACCTGAAGCAAAGCAAGAACCTGAAGTTAGACCCAAGGCCCCTGAAAGGCATTTTCCCCAGCCCAGTGCGCAGAGACATCTGTGCAGGGAGCTGCCCAGTACGGTGGGGTGGTCACCTGCCCTTGGGCAGCTGTAAAACAATAACTGTGCAACCAAGGTTTTTATTTATTGCCAGGGTATTATTTTCTTTCGGTTAATCCCGGGATTATTTTCACCTTCATTCACCTCATCTCCATATCTGTTTCCTGCAGAAAACGTGCACCAGCAACTCCCTGACATGCTTGGGAAGGTTTTTCAGGTCTGAGCGGGAGCCTTCCACATATGTTTTCTCCAGTAATTTCAGAGTTTCTGTGGGTGGATCAGAAAAAAAAAAAAATAAAAAAGAAATAGTGGGAACCATAATGGCAGTATGACCCCTGGCTCCCAGCTGGTCTGCCCTGGGATAATTACTTGAGCTAAAACTTGTTGGAAGTTTAGCAGAGATTTCTGTTTCCATTGGGAAGTGAAGCAGAGTTGCTTCTTCCTAGACACATTTAGTCTTCCTTAGGATATAACAATGTGCTGTTTCTGAGGCATCTCAAACAGACAAATGAAGCACAGAGCTAGTATCTCCAAAGATCCTGCAATAAGCAGATGTTCTGCCAGCATGTCCCGAATTTCTGGAGCTCTTAAAGTAGTAAACAGGGTTATCACATTGCAATGAACTCCCAAGATCTCTCTGGATTGGATCCATTTTCTGTCCCTTTCACGGGAGTGATCCAGGAGCTGGATGATTCATTAGGGGCGGCTGGCCAGAGCATGCAGCAACAGCACATCTCCTGGGCTTTTATGGGAGCAGTTGCATTGTCCTCACTGCAGAAACACTGGTGCGTTTCAACTCACAGCTGCCTCACTGCTGTCCTTACCGAATCCTCACTTGGAAGATCTGGCATTCCCCTTATGTTTGCTTTGCTAAGCACCTAAAGGGCAGGGAATGCCAAAGGCAAAGCTGGACCAACAGATCGTGGTCTGTTGTTGGTGACATCAAAAAATAGTGTCTCGAATGTCACTTTGCAAAACATGCACTTCTGGTACCCCTTTAAATCACACATATATCCTTCACACTGGGCAAGAAATTCAAATATTTACACCCCTCTCCCAAATACCTACCACATTTGCATGGCTGATGTGGTGAGCCCTGATGCGGAGACTACCACTGTTTTATCCAGGGTCTGTAGGTAGTATGTGTGTCCCAACAGGTACAAACAATGAAACAACAGCCTGTCGGCCTAGATGGAAAACTAAGCTCCTGGGCTATTCAAGCAATTCAAGTAATACAAGCAGCACAATTCTGGTCAGCGCAGTCCTGTGGAACTGGCTGTAGAAGTCACACTTGGTTTTCAAACTTGCTGTTGAAAATACTTATTGACATGAATCTGCTCAATTGCAAAGTATTGAATCCTAACCTCTAACTCAGCAGCTAGGAATTTATCCCCTTTCTCTCAGGAAGCCTGACCATAGTAGTTCTGCAAGGATCCTGAATTTCTGAATGTGTGATAGACTTTGCTCACAGTCAGGTAATTTCTTGCTTGAAAAAGACGCCTTAAGGTTTTACAGCCCATCTCCCCAAATATGCTTTTATTTTCTCCCTCCTCTCATTGCAAAATATTAGCATCAATGCCAGTTCTATGCCTTTGCATCAACGTGTGGCTGATAGCCTTTGAGGCTTGGCTCCCTCTCTGAGCTAAGATTGCCTAGGACTGATCTGTCCCCCAATGCTGAGGAGCAGAGATTGCAGCTACACAGCCTTTTCAGAGTTACATGCCAACTTTTTTCAGGACGAAAGTATTCAGTCTTGCCTGAAGCACCAGAGAAATCTTTCATCTTATGCACAGGATACATGCCACCAAGTCTTACCACATCTCCGTAATTCCTTCTAAGCCCATACTCCTGGTGACAGGAAGGCAGATCCAGTTAATTTAGGGAAAAGAAAGAACATCCCCTTCTTTATTCTAGGGTCCCCATCCTATTACTGCTGCTTCCACAGAATGCATTTGAACAGGTTAAACTGTCCTCCATTGGTGCCCTGTGCTTCTGGGAGAATACCACAATACCACATCAATTTAGATTGTCAAACTTCAGCTGCAGCGGTATGGCAGGACCATTGAAGAACTGATTTACGTGACCAAATGGATGTGGTGCGGTCGAATCTGGCTTCAGAAATCACAGCTTTTCCACAAGACCTCCTCCTCTTCCCTCTAGGTCTGCTGTGAGATTTTAGCACAGATAGCTCCAGGACGAGAGGAAGTAGACCTCACATAATGGGATTTTTCTGCCATGCATTTTGGGAAAGGCTGAACCAAGGAAAAGGAGAGCTCAGAGTCCACTCGCTGACTTGTGGACTGGAGCGGAAAATTGGCTGCAGAGCAAGAACCATCGGATAATTCTCAATGGGATCCTTTCTAAGCGGGAAGGAAGTTGCTTGTGGAATACCACAAGGATTAGCACTGGGCCTGCACAGCTTTTAATTACTTATATCGTATAAATTAGAGCTGGGGAGCACTTGGAGGGAAAAACCCTTACCTGGCAAGCCAAGTCTTCTTCCTCCAAAACCAGCTTTTGCTCTCTTTCATGCCTACTTGCTCTCTTCTTCCTTTCAGATCTCTACTCTCCACCATTACCCACCTTTTTACCTTCCTTCGCTCTAAGACTGTATGACATGATGCTATGCTGTGACATTCTATCCATATTACACTCCACCAGCTTGTGAGCTCAGAGGGAGGCAGAGTTGGGGTTGTGCTGGCATTTTGACTTTCAGCTTGTTTATTTCCAGCCAGTCGTGATGAGCAGTTCATTAGATCCTTGCTGCAGTAGGGCACCATGTCTTCCTATAACACGAGAAGGTTTCTGTCCCAAAGAGCCAATGAGCCAGTTCTAGGCTGGAACCTCCTTCTCTCCCAAGTGCTTCCCTAGTTATGTCCTCGTGGTACCCTAGCATGACACAGTCTGGACCGTATTCCTTCCAGGACATGGGTGTGGACAGCCAAGAGCACAGAGGGGCTGGGACTTAGATTTAGCAATTGGGAGGCTGTCATCTCCTGAGAGGTGGTCCAAGGCTGTGCAGAATAACATTTCCATCACTTTCAAGGGCTGTTTTTATTTCCAGTCCCACTGAAAGACATTTGGGTCTCATTCTTTAATTAAAAGAATGAGTAATAGGACATAGCCCCTTTGCTTTGTAGAGGTAGGACCTGAGCTTTTCCCACTTCAGTGGTTCAGCTGCCTGCAGAGGTTCAGGGCTGAACATGAGCCACCTGCAGAGTGATTTCTAGCGTTTGCTCTTTTATTTCTTAACTGAGGCAATATGACTATTCAGTGAGCAAACCGACTCAATCCTCAGCTTCACAGGGTGAACACGCAATTGGGAGGAAAAGTCAAAAGCCATGAATTTTGCAGCAAAAAGCAATCATCTGAGCACTCATCTGACTCATCTTGCATTTTCCCAGCAAAGCCTTTTTATTTTTTTTGGAAGGGCTGAACTAAAGACACATGAGAAAGAGATACACAGCCTCAATTTAGGGGCACATGAACTGCTTTCTTCACATAAGACTAAAGAAATAAACGTTCAGTCTGGGAGTAACTCTGTCAGCTCCTACACAGTCACACCAAGTCTGAATCTGATTCACAGAACAGAAGAAAACAAACAAACAAACTCCAAGAAGGTCAAACAGCCAAAGAAAGTGAGAAGAGTGGAATGGGAAACCCAGTCAGTGGTTTCCCTTATGTCCTGAACTTACCATAGGCCTGAACCCACAACATAAGCACAGACATTTTTCATTACAATAGAGGTATTTCAAAGCGTTGAGATCTTTGGCAGTTGAGCTTAACTCTGTCCATACAGCCCCCACCAGGAGCCAAAGGGGATCGGTTTCATAGCTAAGGTGGCTAACTAGGATCGACAGAGACTGAAGTTTGGGATTGCTTATCCCTGTGCTCTACAACCACTCATCCAGCAGCAAGGCAGGTAGAAAGTGATAGGGTGGAAACGGATGCTCTCCTTAGACTGACCTTTCCTGGGAAAAGCAAATTCATTGAGGCAAAAGCTTTTCTGGCCCAAATACATTCTTATTCAATGAAATATTGGCACTTCCACTCAGAGGAATGGAGATTTCCATCCCAAACCAGTGTGCTGATATCCTTTCTCTGATGGCAGCCAAAACTTAATGCCTCAGAGGAAAGCAATAAACTGCCACAATGCACCTGGCCAATTTTGTGTGGCTGAAAGGAGCAAAGGAAGGGGGCTAATTCCTTCCTGGCTCCCAGGATGATCCCTCTGCTGATGCCTGAGATCTCATTACTTCCCTCTTTCCTTGCATGGCGTCAAATGTTTCTGACTCAGTGTTTATCCTGCCACGCTGTTGAGCCTGCAGCAAGGAGTGTTGGGTTGAATAAAATGAATGTTCACTTTTGCCCCAAGCATGGAAGCCTCTCAGAGGGTGAGATTCTGACCCAGCTGTGCCTCCCTTCATCTAGAGGCTTAAGCCCCATTCAAAACTAAGGCTGGCACTCTCCAGACCCATGACAAGGTTTCCTATCAATGTCCTTGTGATCTTGCAGTCATTTAGTCCTGGTTAAGATCCCAGCAAAGGCAAAGGAAGCACATATGATCAGATGAGGCCCAGGAACAGAGTCAGATCACCTGAGGAGCAATGAGAGCCAGCCAGCTAGCCCTTGGCATGTGATATGTTCTGCAAGGGCTGGGGGAATGGGTTTCAGCTATGCCTGGAAGGGGTCCAGAAGTCCCTCTGAGAATAATGTGTTGCCCATTATTTTTATAGTGTGTTGGCCATTTCATGGCTTCAAGTTGCACCAAGGGAAGTTTAGATTGGATATTAGGAAGAATTTCTTTACTGAAAGGGTCATCAGGCATTGGAACACATTACCCAGGGCAGTGATGGAGTCCCCCATTCCTGGAGGTATTTAAGGGTTGTGTAGATACAGTGCTTAGGGACATGGTTTAGTGGTGGACTTGTCAGCGTTAGGTTAATGATTGGACTAGACAATCCTACAGGTCTTTTCCAATCTAGGAGGTTCTGTGATTTCCATCTAAAAATGTATGCTGAGCTACGAACACAAACAGAGGCCAGTCTGGTTCGAGTGCCACAGAGATGCCTGCCAGCACACCACCAGTTATCTTGATCATCACCACCAGTGAGGGAGACTGTCAATATGGTTGCAATTTGACTGTGAGAGTACACCAGGTGAAACTGAGGCAAGGCATGTTTTAAAAATGTTTCCAGTGAGACAGCAGGAGCAGCCAGACCAAGAACACAATCCAGCTCTCGAGCCTCCCCAGTACAGTTCTGAAGCCAAAAGATTTTACATCTTCCTGTTTACACATCTATAGTCAAAACCTGTCTCAAGAACCTGCCAAGCTTGTCAGTACAAACTCCAGTCCTCCTTATGTACTGAATATTTGTTAGCTGCATCTCCCAAGCACGCTTCATCCCAGGGGTCACATAACACAGGCATCAGCTGATCCACAATCACAGCTAGACTCAAGGGTATGAATATGGATGTGCTGCAGTGTATTTGCAAGTTCCCTCAGGTGACATGATGAACATGCACATCTGTGCTTCACTGTTTCAAGCCACCACATTCATGAAAGTTTCATGGTGTCTGCTCTCTGTCCTGCATGCGATGCAAACACAGACCCAGCTGTCATGACTAGCTGCACCAGGCAAACCACTTGTTTAATCATTGAGGTGGGAACCAGAGCATCCCATGTGTCCTTGTGGACCTGGAGTAAACAAATATCTCCACGGCTTTGTACTGCTTGGACACAGAGCACATCACCTCCAAGCCCACAAAAGGGTTATACAGGCATCTCAGAGAATGATCTCACCTTGTGCCATGCAGCCACAGACCATAGACAGGACTTGCCTGTTTTCTTTGTCTACCACCTTCTGTTACCTTGACTTCCTAAGAACCACAACTGGTCTCATGCATGTTTGCTCTGCCACAGGTAGTTTTTAACTTAATTAGTTACTTTCAACCAGCTTCCATAATGGGAGCTCAGAGTCATATCTAGACACCGGCATTTGGGAGTGTTCATCTTGAACTGAATCCTACTCTTTTATAAGGGAAACATGGCTGAGAGAAGTCCAACCCTGATTAGCCATCAGAACATAAGCCATCACATGTCCTTTGAAGAACCTCAGCCATGGGACAAGTTTCAGCAGGAACCTACATTTTCTGAGAAACCAGTGAGCCAGCTGCGAGACAGTGGGGGTCAAGTACCCATCATCCTGCCCTGTCTTCTTCCAACACTGAGCAGAACCACCTCTTCAAAGGAAGCGGGATGAGGCAGAGCATGGGAAGCAGCAGCAGCCACCACTACCTCCCCACCCCTGCATGGGAAGATACTCAGCCTGCCCTCAAGTGGCTCAGCCCAAGGGCTACATAGAGGCAGGGCAGAGAGGATCCTTCAAGTCAAGTCAAGCTGTAACGGAAAAGCTTTGGCGAGGACAGGAAAAAGCTTTTGTGTGGAGGTTTAATTACATGTATGGTGCATCCTTTCTGATGAAGGCTGAAGGGCGTGAAGTGTTTCCATTGAAACAATAACAGAAAGGGAAAGTTTCCATGTTCCTTTTCTCAGGATAAACACGGGGTGGGAGGCAGGCACTCATAGTCTATTGTTTGCTGACAACTTTGCTTTGTATTTGTGAAACCAAGCAATCAAGGACCCAGATGGCTGCCAGGCTGCCTACAAACCCCACACCTTCCAGTCCGTCCTATTTTACAAAGCACCTTTTATTTTTAACATGGTTCCCTAAACAAATGAGCTTATGCAGTCTCACTGTCTGCATATCACACTCTCCCCATCTGTCCCACCTCCTCAGCAGCTCTGGAAACTGTAGACCCTTTCCACTGAGTTTGCTCAAAGTGAAGAGACCTCAAAGCTAGGTAGCTACTGCCAGATTTGTGAAAAGAAGCATCCAGAGAGAGGATACAGCCTACATTAGGGATCCTGATGCACAGTAGAGTGAGACATGAGCTCAGCCATAGCAATCCACACACAGGTGCACCATCACTTGTTACATTTAGGCTCTAAGATCAGACTACCCAATGGTCACAGCCTTGATCAAAGAGTAGCAAGATCTAGTATGCAACAAGACAAAACCAAACCACGGTCCCCATAGCATCCAAGGTGTTACACTCCTCTGAGCCCAGACACTGTTGGGTTTGGAGATGTCTCTGGGGCACCCATGGGAACACAGGAAGGCTTTGCTGGAGGAAAACAGCTAGCAGAACCTTGCCAGCAGCCACAGACAGGACTTGAACTCCATGCCAAGGCAGTCGCAGCCTGCAAGACTTCACCTTGAGCATCCCAGCTACACTGCTAGGGTTGTCCCTTCCCACAGAGGATGGGAAGAGGCAGCTATGCCTGCCTACAATGAGTCTGAGGCCACCCAAATGCAGCCACCAGCCACTCTTTGAGGGGAGGTCATCTCCAGCAGAGCAGAATCAAAGGCATTACAAAGCTCAGGCTGAAAATGGGTACTCTGCTCTGGGGTTTGTTTCTAGTGCAAGTCTCTGCACAAGGGGAATAAAGACTATCCGCTGAGATTTCTGACCTGGCCTTTAGGAAAGAGTTTCTAGCGATCTCCCTCCCACACTGGTTTAATGTGCTTGTACCTTGGGGCTGTGTCTGGTGGTCTCAGTCTCTCTGATGGGAAGCCGGTTCCCCTCTCTTCCCACAAGGAAGACATGATGGTGAAATATTTCCATCATCTCAGAAGGGGAAAACAGCAAGCTGCCGCATGGATCTATGGCATGGCTGGACTCGGAGCCACTCGGCCAGAGGTCCTGTACTGTTAGTAACAATTCCTTGCCAGACCCTCCATGGCTCATTTTTCCAGCAGAGCCCTCTGAATCCTATTGCTCCTGCAGCTGCAATGCTCAGGTCCTGGCAATGCTGGGATTGACACCACTAGATTTGTTACAGCCTCCCTCATTTTGCAAGACTGTTTCAGGCACTCTTGTTTGCCTTGGGGACATTACTGATGTGCCCAAACAGAATCACCAGCTGAGACCAAGTTTCTCAAGCTGCCACCCTGTCTTGCAGCAGCGAGAAGCTAGATGAACAGGCCTTGGCTTCAGGGAAGGGGCTGAGCCCATCGGCTCTGTCTCACACCACCACGGGAGCGCAAAGCTGAGCAACCCAGTCCTTCTCTTGGCACCACCCCAGGAGTGGGTGCTGTGGGCGTGAAGCAGCTCCCCGTGGTTCAGAGAAGCCAACTCTGGCAAAGAGTACCCCCACTGGGATGGCATCCCAGCATTTTCCCACTTCTGCCTCTTTGCCAGCCAAACTCCATCTCCCTAGTTGCCTATTTCTCATGTCTGTCTCATTCCCAGCTGTGCTGAGGCTCCTCCATCCGCTATCAGGCAGTGGAACTCACCACAAATTACTATCTCCATGTGTCTGCAGGAAACATTCCCCATCATTGGGGGGTGGGTGGGAAGAGGAGAAGGGGATGTTAGCTCTGTGCCAGACACACACACGCGGTGCTCCCTCCAACTGCCATTGCTTTCCCTGCAAGGCTGCTACGGCTCCAAGGAAAGCTCCCTGAACCCACAGAGCAACTGCTGGCTCAGACAACACGGCTTCAGGGTCCAGCCGTGGCTCTGTGCCCCAGCCCCTTCGCTCACACACACTTTCCACTTCACACAGATGCTGCTCAGTTAACCAAAGACCAGGCTGCAGGAGTCAGCAAACCTCCAAAGGGGAGGCCACAAAGGAAGAGGGAGGCACTGCTATTTGCTCCAGGGCAAGCAGCCCCTCTGGGCTGAGCACACCTCTCAGCAAAGAGCAGCCCTGCATGCCAAGGTGCCTCCACAGGTGACACCTCTCACCATCTGGCTGATGGTGTGATTCTAGAACAAGCCTCCGTCTGCAGCCAGTTTACCTCCCCACACTATCTACAGAGCAATTTTCAATCACTGCCAATGTCTTCTTTGCCTTCGCTTTCCCTGGGACAACTCTGCAACCAGGCTGAATCCCATCAGCCCTTTCCTGGGACTGCAGGCATCTGCTGGCCTCTCTAGGATGGAGAAGACCATTTCTTGCTCCTTCTTCAAAGAGCTGCAAGAAGGTTCAGATCTTGGAGCTTTTCTTCTCTCCTGTTTCCTCAAACAAATGTCACTGGAATTGAGGCTGAGGGCAGAGGCTTCATCTGGGAGCCTTGGAAAGGCAAAAAACATTAGTCGTCAAGGACTAACCTGCCAGAAACAACCTCTGGAATAGACTAGACAGTATCTGGGAAGATCTGAGGCGCTTATTGCATTTGCCAGGCTAAAACTGAGCCACATCAGTGACTGCGGACTCCCTTCCTTCCTGCTGAGAGGGACCAGGTGAAGGGTCTTGCCCATAAGTTCAGTGTGAGGAGAGATGCTAGGAGAGCTCTCAAGAGAGCTATGTTTTTAGTGTGCTCATGGGCTCCTTCAAAAATAGATAAAATGCAAAAGCTGGTATTTCCCCTAAAACCACTGAAACCTTTCATATCCATACTGCTGTCAAGCCCAGCCCAGGATAGTCAAGGCTGGTGTTAAGCAGACCTCTACTAGTTGGGTTCACACCCCAGCTCTTCCTGCCTGGATTGTTGTATCTTCCATTGCTGTTCACACTCCACCATGGCCATTGCTCAGAGCTGAATCAGCAAAGCCTGGGTTTCTACAGATTTCTCCAGGAAAGCACCTAATAACTTAGTCACTACACTGAGACTTGAGAAGTGAGTACAGAGTCTTCACCTGAGCCATACTTGTTAGTGTGACCAATGTCACATTTGGACTTAAACTCCTCAGTAAATAAACCCTTACGGCCTCTTCTCTGCTCCTTTTATGCCCTACTCAAGATGGCCTTCTTGGTGCCTCCTAGAGTCTACTCACAAGAGTTCTTAAAGACAGAAGAAGAACTGCTAAGGAAACAGGGTGGAGCCTGGTGCAAGGGAAAGGTGCATTTTGCTGGAGTTGACTTTGAGCGAACTACTTCAAACAGAGGAAAGGCTGAGAATGCCCCCCAAACCCAGTGTCATTCACCAGTGTGCCCCCACCCACGAGTGGAAAGTGTCTAAGTTTGCAGCTAGTGGAAGGCGACTGGGTAAACATGCAAAATACCCAAACAAAAAATAAATAATATTTTGAAACATGCTGATGTTATTTAACCAACACAGTCATGGTCTTGGTGTAAGCTGCACCAAAGGGCAACAAACTCCAGGAAGGAAAGCAGAGCTTGATCTCATATGCAATTTCACAGAGCCTCCAACATCAACAGGAAAAATGAAATCCCCAGATAGGGGAGAGGTGAAAGTCATGCATCGCTTTGTCCAGTGTTCACTGATGTCTGTAAGAGTGGGACAGGCAGGAAAGGACACCACAAATACTACACGAGGACTGCCTGGTCAAAAAAAAAAAAAAAGATATTTTAAGTCCTGGCAGCAGGCTTTTTTTCTCTGCCTGGCTGTAAACTGGTTCTTTACAGCAGCATGTTTTTTCATGGGTGGGCTGAGCACCAGCAAAGGGAAGCACAAGTAACGTTGGTCTCCACTGGGAAGCCTGTGGAAGGCTTGGCTCGCTGGAGGGCTGATGCAGATCCTGAAGGCAAACAGCAGGAACCCATGGGCCTCACACTGAGATGAGAAGCAGGGGAGCTGCAGTCTGGTCCAGATCTGCTCACCTAGGATTGCTGTCAAGCCATATTTCCATCTGTCCTCTCCCTGCCCAGATGAGTAAGCAATGTTCTAGCCATGAGTCTGTCCAAGGGGTAACAGGACATGGGATTACTGTAACACAGCTCCCAGAGACAGATGAGCTACCTGTGTTATCCAGGATCTAACTTGGTAGATAGGGGGTAGAGAAGAAAGAAACCTGGATTTCTGCTCAGTTCTCACACATTGGGCAGGTAGCTCACCTCGGTGTCCCCACCTAAGAAGTGTGGATGATCTACCTATATCCTGTGCAGTTACATCCCCCTCCTGAAGTAAAAATACAGTGAGGGGTTTGCATATTTTCTCAGTGATTCCTCATGGCTTATCACCATCAATATGTCCACTGACTGGACTCTCAGACATCTTCTGCAGCATGGCCACATGGTGCTGCCCAGGGGATTTAGAGGCATCATTCCAAAGCAAATGCTTGCTTGGCTTCATAATAGTGTCTTTGCAAGACAAATCACACCGCTACTTGCCTTCCCCATCCAAAAGCAGTGTTTATAATCAGAGCTTTTATTTTGTGAAGCAGAGCTGCACCCTGACCTCTAAGAGGGGAAGGAGAAGATGCCTCCTCTCTCCCGGAAGGAGGTTTGTCCTCAGTCTCAGTCTGGAATGGCACAGATGAGTTCAGCAGGGGCAGCATCCAGTGCTGGGAGGAACAGTCGCTTTGACACAGCCCATTTGAGGTTTGGAGTGAGGAACGGTGGTGGAAAGGAATTAAACACCATAAAAACGTAGAAGGAGTGCTAAAGACATAAACTGCCATTTAAATATGTCAGCGTGATTAAAACCCGATGTGTTGTAAGATCTTATGGGCATCTCATTAAAAACCTATTACTTAAAAAACACAGCTTAGATGGGAATGTTGTTAAAGGGCAACTTAAAATAAAACTGACCATCTGGTCCTCATTAGGCAATTGTCTATAACCACCGTGTTATTATAAAATCCACTGTGTGCTCCATATCTGCTTATCTCCTGCCTGCCCCTAAAAGGGCAACATCAGCTGAGACTCAAAGTCTGGAAAGGGCACGGTCAGGGGGAGGCGTAGGGGGTCTATGCTGGTGTAGGATTTCTAGGTGATAGTGATCAGCTCTTCCCACATTGCTCATCTGTCCATACACCTCCTTATTCTTTTATTTATCCCCACGTCTTCTATCCATCCCTGCGTGGTATTTCTGTTGCAACACTCACTTTCTTTGTCTGTCTCCCAACATAAACCACTCATCTTTCTACCTCAACCCCGCTTTCAGCCTTGCCCAGTGCCCACAGCACACCTAAAGCACACACAGTTAGCAACCCCAACTGGACCAGGGACTCCAGGCTCTTTCACCCTAAGCCACAACAGTGTGATCCCAAGACTAATGCCTTATGCTGCATCCGCAGACTGCCTGCACTGCAAAAGCATGGAGGATGTAGAATCACAGAGTCATAGAATGGTTTAGGTTGGAAAGGACCTTAAAGATCATCGAGTTCCAACTCCCCTGCCATGGGCAGGGACACCTCCCACCAGACCAGGTTGCTCAAGGCCCCATCCAGCCTGGCCTGTTGTGGGGGAGAGAGGCATCTAACCCCCTGCATCTTTCTCAGACCTTTCACTGGGCCACTGTTTCCCTGCAGAGCAGAAAGGTGGTTCTTCAAACAGGTATCTAACCAGGATGCTGAATCTAAGCTCCCTCGATGGCTTCATTAGTTAGCATATGTCAGCTGAGCTGATGTCATCTATACACATGGCTATATGCATGATCTTGTCATCTTCAGCCATGAGGCGATGTAGTTAATGCTGGGTGGTATTACTTGCCTTGGGGGTGGGCTACGAGCATGCTGCAGTCTCACAGCTCTCCTGCTGTACAGCGGTGTGGGGAAATGCTGGTAGCTCTACTGGAGCTGCTGGTAGGTCTACTAGCAGATTTACAGAATCATAGAATTGTTGAGGTTGAAAGGGACCTTATCAGCACCACAGAGCAAAATGAATGACAAGAACCCATCCCCAATAAACACTGGCCTGATAAGTCTAACATTTCCCCGAGATGGACTCACATGTGGTGTCCAACTACCAAGCAAAGACTCCACCAGGAATTTTTTTGTCCTAAGGCAGCCCCAGCAGAATAACATACCCACACTGTCAATACCAAACATACATGCAAAGGAATCAAGATTTTTATCAAAAATATGACAGGAAATCCCATCTCAACACAGGAAATCCTCCAAATACACCCAAAAAAAGACTTTCTATGTAGAAAATAAAAGGGATCAACACCACAAACACACACACAAAAAAAAAAAAACAAACAGAAAAACACGCAAAACAAACAGGACAAGGCTTGGCTTTGTGTTTGTTAATTGCAAAGTTGAGGATGAAGGAGCTTTGTAGGAACAGCTGAAGGAATTTCCACCTAAGGAAGGTGTGCACTGACAAGAGTTGTCCGCAGAGTTTATCCTCTGGACTATGCCTGGGAACAGGACCATGTACTGATTATGGGTTTCAACAACAACCCCAGATGAGGCAAACAATGAATCAGTTCGGGGTTTGTGCAAATAGCCCAGTCAGGATCAAAAGGATAGAGGGCCAAGGACAGGGATGGAGACAAGCTACAACCCACATCAGAGGGACATATATAGGAGACAAGTTACCTGGAGCATAGGTTCAAGGTCTGTCCAGGAGGCAGGATCAGCAGCAAGGCTGCAGCCAGGCATGCCTGCAACATTGCTCAGAAAAGGACTAAATACCCTGGCCTGAGCTGAAATGGGGCATCTGGGGCATGGGCAGAGGGTGCTGTAAGAGGTTGCAGGTGAGGCTAGTGAGGGCAATCAATGCCTATAAGGACCCTGAGGGACCTGGAAGAAGAGCTTCTGTACTAAGGGAGGTTGAGATGGGGGTGTTATGAAAGGAGGATTGATTTAAGTAAAGCATTGAGTCTGCACTGGAACAACTCACAAAATCATTTCCTTCAGTGTAATCTCCAAGCACTCCAGCTAGACCTCCAAGAAAATTCCCGCCTGTGCCTTTCCTATGTATATGTAATAGGTCAAAACAGCCCCAGGACACTCAACCACACAGCTCAAATGCATACAGAACATCACAGCTCATCTAGATGTGGTAGAAGAAATTGGCTTTCCTCTATGGGTGCCTTATTTTCTGCAAGGAGAATAATTGAAACTAAGGATTAACATCTCTGTGTTGGCATCAGCACTTCAGCTGCCACATAGGATAGAGCTCATTATCTTTTGTTATCTTATCTATCTCATTATCTCATGTTCCCCATGAGAGAAAAAGAGACACACAATGTGTGCTATCCATAGCCATGGCTTCACCTATGCATGTTACATCAGTAAAGGCCACCTGCTTTAATTTGTGTAGTGGCTTCATTAACCTGCATTCAATCTCTGTAACATACATGCTCTTTAGAGGGAAGTGGCCTTCCCTGAAGCCGGCTCCAACAGGAATGAATTAACCTGATTTCTTCTTTCCTGAAAAGGCCTGCAGTAAAGTTAACCTCCCCCTCCAAGCTTAGGCTAATATTTGGATAGACAAAACCATGGGCAGATGTGAGCATCTCCTACCTCACCATGGCAAGACAGATGTATTGTAATTATGCCACCCCTTCCATAAAGAGCAGACACCCGTCCCCCACCTCAAGCAAGAAGAAGCCTTCTGGATTTCAGAAAGTGATGTGTGATATATGTGTCTCCCTATATGCCCAGCTGTGAAGAGAATGACCGGGCATACCTGAGAAGTGATTGCAAAAGGTGTTCTCCAAGAGCATTTTCCACTGCAGGAAACTGACCTTTAAAAGCACTGGTGACCTGGTAAGGTTTACTCTTCACTTTCTCCTCTCCCTTCTTCATCAGCCTGCATCCTCCAGAGAGTCAGCTTACTTGATCCAGAATGAATTCCTGCCCACAGTGTCTTCCTAGCCTTCAAACACAACAGTGAGAACAACTGTGTCCTTCCATCTGGTTTCTCTGAACCCACAGCTGGCTCCAAACATTTCAGGAGCATGGGCATGGCTGCATGTTGCCACTCCAAGGACCTGGCTGCTTCTGCTGAAAGAGGAGGTGTGGACATACGCAGAGACAGGTTGCTGAACTGGGGGCAAACCACAGGGAGATGACTCTGTTGCTCTTGCTGCCCTGGGAGGTGGAAGGTAGGGGCAGTAACTGCCCCTCTGGGAAGAGATGGGCTGCAGAAAAGTCTCAAGCACAGAAACCTTGTTCTTTCTCCAGACACAGCCAGCCTGGCATTTCCACTCTGCATAACTCCCTGCCTTAGACAACCACTTGTCTTAGACACTTAGACAACTTGATTTGTCACTAGAGTCTGCCTTGTCTGACCCTCCCCACAGCATAGAGCTAGCATACTCCTCCATGCAGAAGATGTGGGACCACACTTTCCTGATGTAGTACATTTATCCATCCAGCAAACACAGGACCAAACCAATCGGGACTCCTCCATACATGGACCTTGGGCTCAGGAAGCAGAGACAGGACCACTCTGAATGTCCAAACCATCTTCCCATGCCCAAGGATGGGGCTTTCAGCAAGAGGCAAGTTTCAGAGGAACCATTTGGGAGACTCTTAGCACTTTCAATATAAAGCATGGGGAATTCTGACCGGGAGGAACACATAAGTAGCCCACAGTCATGGTATGTGAGCTCATGACCCCTGGGACACACCTACCTGTCAATACCTAAAGCGGTCGAGAGACAGGTTTCCAAAAGAGAACCAACATCATTTTGGCTTGCTTACAGAGAAGGAAGAAGAAGGAGGTAAAGGAAAGAGGCACTGGTCCAGTAGGAAATGACAACTGTAGGAAAAACAAAGCTGATGAGGGGTCTTGAGAACAAATCTTATGAGGAGTGGCTGAGGGAACTGGGGTTGTTTAGTCTGGAGAAAAGGAGGCTGAACGGAGACCTTATTGCTCTCTACAACTACCCGAAAGGAGGTTGTAGAGAGGTGGGGGTCGATCTCTTCTCCCAAGTAACAAGCGACAGGACAAGAGGAAATGGCCTCAAGTTGTGCCAGAGGAAGTTTAGGATGGATATTAGGAGAAATTTCTTCACCGAAAGGGTTATAAAGCATTGGAACAGGTTGCCCAGGGAAGTGGTGGAATACCTCCCTGGAGGTATTTAAAAGACAGGTAGACGTGGGGGTTAGGGACACAGTTTAGTGGTAGTTTTGGCAGTGTTAGGTTGATGGTTGGGCTCAATGATCTTAAAGGTCCCTTCCAACCTAGACAATTCTATGATTCTGACCCTATTCTGTTTCAGAGGGGCTGGAGCCACGAAACAGGTTTTGCTGGAGTTTTCCTCTTACCTCCCCAGGGAAGAAGTCAGTGATTTGCAGTCTGCTCCAAGTATTCACACTGACACAAGTGCTCTGTGTTTATCGCCAAGGTACGCCTCCTGCCCCCGGGCTCTGGAGAGCAGGGTCAGATGCCATTTCAGGAACACAGGGTGTGTGTCATTATTTATTTGTTTGTTTGTCATTGGGATGTTGTGAGGGATGCTTGGTTTGTTTGTTTGTTTCTTAAATCTCCCAGGGGAAATTTCTGGCAGAAAGCACCTCCTGAGCGAGCTTGGACCAGGGTGTGTTTGGCTGGGAACTGAGGCGATCTGCCTATGAAGAAACAAGAGGTGAAGAGGAGAAGTGTCAGGCCAGAGGGTTTGGCTTTGCTATGTAATGTGGTCATCAGGCAGGGACAAAAACAATCAGAAACAAGCTTTGCCCACAGCACAGCTCAAACCTCAGCAAAAATCATTGGAAATATTTCCATTTTAATTTTTTTTGCCACCATTGGGCCTCCTGTGTGTTTTATGTGACAGGGGCTACACTGGTTCCTATTGAGATCAGCAGGAAGCTCCCTACTTTAGGCAGGAGCCACATGAACCCCCTGCTTGGAGAGAGATGTTAATGCAGCCCAACATGTCTCAGAGCTGTTAGAGATGGTTTCTCTTGGAGTTGCATCCAAGCCAGTTAGAATTCCCTACAGGGGCACCTGTCAGCCAGCCTTACCTTTGCCACTTGTTGAACTACTTCTGTGGGGACTTTTCCCACAAAGAAATCCACAAAGCTCCAAAATATGCCTGATGGGAAAATCTCCAGACACAAGAGAGAGCCAGAGGGCTGGCTTACTGGTGTCGCGACAGTCAAAGAAATATGTCCTGTGGCTGCTGAGCTATCACAAAGCCATAGGAACTGTAGTGAGCTGCAGCACCAGGCAGCAGTTTTCATGTAGGCTGGCTCTGCAAGCCACCTTAGCTGACTATATCATTGGGTTTAAAGTAGCTGGACATGTGGAAAATAGAGCTGCCTTTCCTGTTCACTGTTTCCCTTGGGATAAACGAATATTGCACAGGTCACTACAAAGAAATCTTTCTAACGAGATGCCAGGTCCCATCTGCTGTGGGAGAAATCACAGTCCCGCATTCAAAAAATGCTGATGGAAGTAACAGATGATGTACTAATGATCCTTGGGGCTTTTAGACAGGTTTACTTAGGAAACCAGGCATGTGAGATCACAGTGTCTTTTAGTCTGCCAATACATTTGTCTGGGTCCTTCCTAATAGCTTTATAACTCACAAGTCACTTTTAAGAAAATATAACAGGAGAGTATAAGTCTCCAAAGTAGGAACTTGCTATGAGTTTCGTGAAAATTATTGGCCAAGTGGAAGAAAGAAAAAAGTATAGGTCTAATAAAAACACCCACTGCTGCATGAGCTCAACCCTTTACAAGGCTTCAGAGAATCCACAGAGGTGCTCACCTTCAAGTCGCATGAGAAACAAAGCTTCCTTGGTTTTGCTGTTCACACAATGATTTAGGACACCTTTAGGCTTCAGGTGCTGAATAAATGGGTGCCCTTGTCCCCTTTATCATGTAACACGTCTGTCTGTCCAGGTCAGGCCAGAGATGGATGGAGCCTGCTCAAAAGATGTTGCAATGCAGGACGCATAAGGTCATAAGCAGGTAAGGCTTGTGGAACTCGTGTTCGGAAAGCAGCAAGGGAAAAATCCATATACTTCTTAAACCCCAAAAGAATGATGCAGATTTGGGCACACTCATCTCATTTTTGTGTTTGAACTTTGTTTGCTTTTCATCCCACAAGCTCTAATGTAAAGGAATCTGTTTGCCTAAAAAACATGTACTTACACATTCAGTGCAATTTCCTTTGGAACAAAAAGCAGTGGTTAAAAAAAAAAAAAAGCAATCTAAATAAGGTTGGAAAGGACTCTCAAAATGGGTGCTGCAGACCATCATTTGCAGAACCGCCATGCCATCCTGCCACGAATACACACTCGTTAGCATAAATGGTGCTCTGGGTGGTGAGGAAGGAAACATGGAAAGGTGAGCAAATGCTGCAGACCCCAGTGCCCAAGGGATCATCATGGTGTTAATTGCTGTAGCTGGTGCTAACACGGGAACACTAAAGCACAGCCCTCATGGTAGCATCTGGCACTACATGCCTGGGGAGGTAGAAGAGCACTGATGCCAAGCAAAACTCCTTTCTTGTTTTTGAAGCAGCCACAATTCTCTTTCTCCCCTTCTTAGCAGCCATCTTTCCACCGATCACATCACTGGTTTGGAGGACAGGTTTCCCCAGTTTTCCCTCCAGAGGCTGATGCAAGAGGAGACCCACCAGAGTTAGCATGTGGCCATATAGAGCAGAGGACTTGATCTCCTCGTCCCACCTGCTGCTTCTCATCACACACGCGATACTTCTCGCGTATTGATGTCTGGAATGCCACCTCTGCTACTTTATCCTGGGCTTCCTTGCCCAGCTATGCCAAGTGCAAAAAGCCTTTTCCTTCCCTGATCTCCTTCTGGACCTGGCATAAATGTGTGGAAGGAGAGGGTGGGATGGAGATATTTTTTTTTTCTCTTTCCTCTCCTTTGTTTTGTATCAACTAAAGATTTTAATGATGAAATAAACTCTGGCAATGTGTGTTGTGGGTATACAAGTATAGAGTGTGGTTGGCTATGAACAGATAGTGAGTTGCGGTTACTGTCCCCAGCCAGCTGGGAATTGCACATCTCCTATCATATTTATTGGTCATCTGCCCTCTGTCACCTCCTCCTTCCTATTTATTCCATCGTCCAGCTGCTGTCTCTCATCTTTTAGATCTCTGGGACATGGGGATTCAATTAGGATGGTTATAGCCATGTAGGAGTCTTCAGCTGCCTCATAACATACATATTTGTAATGATATTTACATGCTCATTTCCATTCAAAGGCACTGTCAGACTTGATTTCATATGCTGATATACATAAACAGAAAGTTAGAGATCTACCCAAGACTCAACAGCCCAAGAAACATAGAACTGTAAAGTACAGATTCACACCATTGGCAATGACGTGCCCTGAGATATTTTGGGCACATCTTGAGTGTCTGACGATGAATGGATCAGCCTGCATATGTTTTAGAAAACCCTTTGAACCTTCATTAAAATATTCTAACAATGTTATACATCAAAATCAGACATTATTCTTTTTCAGTAAGCAAATTCCTAGAGCAATTCAAGGAAAATACTCATTCAGCTTGTTACACAAACTATAAATATGATAGAAAAGCATATCACATATTGTTTCCCTTTACACCTAATTAACAACATGGGGGACCTTTTATGGTTCTCTGCATTAGAAAAATAGATGATACAAGAGCAGTATGTTCTTGTTGTCATCTTGTGAACATTTTTTTCCTGAAAATTTATTTTTAAAAGTCTAGTTTCCCTTAATAACAGTGGCATCCCATTTTATTGCTAGAAATCCCCTATGCAAGTTCCCTGTGTTCCTGTGAATTTTGTTTCTAGAAAACCACACCATCTTTCTTTGCTTCCTTACATGTTATGTCCTCACTGCACAGGTAGTTCAGAACTTGTCTCAATTTTAGCTTATTATCTATGCTCCATTTCTAAAGAAAAAAAAAATCCTGAACTTGGGTTTGGAGATACCTTGAACCTGGACAGGCTTAGCTGGCTTGAGGCATTCATCAGAGCTCTCCCACTCTGAAGCAAAGGATCTGAAAATCACAAGGGTGCTGATAGTCCTCCCCTCCATGTTCTCCCATAGTTGTTCCTGAAGGATAGGCTATAAATTCTTCTAAAATGAACACAAGAGATGGGAAAAGAAGCATAGCAGAGAAGCTGGTGTGTATTCACCCCTGAACATAGTTATGAAGAAGCAGGGGTGGCATGAGCTGTATTTCACTGTGATCGACATACTACCAAAAGTTGGAAGACTTTTCGCCAAGGCAGCCAGCCTTCTGGCATACCCAAATCTCCACATGGCCAAGAGATATAGACTGAACCTCTGAAAACTGAGGTGCAAGACAGCTTCAGAGAAAGTCCACAGTCAGGAGATGGTAATAGCTGTCCAAGGGAGTACTCCACTCCATAGTTGGGAAAAAGCTGAACAGGGTGTAATGCTGGGTCCAGGGCAATCCAAAAATCTCTAGGTTAAAATTCTCAGAGGTATTTCTCTCCAGCTGTCTTCATGATTTCACATCACCAATATAGCCCAAGGACAGGTCATGCAAAACCTCCACCACTTCAAATGCTGCCTCTTGCAATACATGCAAGAAACGAAGCAGGTGACCTTTTAACACCCACTGGAGCTCCTCAGCCTGGATGTGTCTGAGCACTCAGGAGTCGTGTGGGCATCTGTGGGAAGGAGCAGGCAGAAGAGAGACTGATTTAGAAAAGAAGTGAAGAGATGAAGAGATGCTCAGATACACTGGAATCTGAAGGAAGGGTACCTAGAGGAAGAGCCAAGCACTCTTCTACACTACTCAAGTGTCAGAGTCTCTCAGCGTAGACCCAGCTTGTGCAACCTGTCTGTGATGCATCAGGATGTCTTTGAGCCCATACTAGAAGCAGGCTTTATTCTTTCAAGCTTGCTTCATAGCTTGCCTGAGCACAAGGAGGACAGTCAGCATTTGGCCATACATGAACATACCCGAGATATTCAGCAGTACAGGAGCAGCCAGAAGTTATCTGTCTCTGTGACTGCTTTTTGCTGTGCCCATAGAACAGCCCACGTGTTGCTGGTCCTCTTCTCCCATGCCATTCCTTTTCACAAACTACCCACATTGCTTCTGCAAATTGCCTCCTATTTGCCCTCTTCCTCTCCCTTCCCTTCTCACTGGGAACCTCTTTCCATCTCTTACTGCCCACACAGCACTTTCCTTTTGAGGGAGGTGGCCAGGCATGGGCTCAGTGGAACACAGATCTAATCCAAGTGTAAAAGGACCTTACTTTAGGGCAGACTTCAATCTGTTTGACCCTTTGGGCACAGCTTTTCCTTTCTGCTTCTGGACCCACTGTATCCGTGCAGCTTCCTCTCTCCACTGGAAGAGGTGGAGGAGAAAGGGGAGGTGTTTTCTTCTCCCAGTCATGCTTTGAAAGATGTACTGTGCCCGTGCATGGCATTCCCCTCCCCCTCTGCCATCCCTCCCCCAGGGTTGCTCCTGGTGGCCACAATAAGAGGTTAGCCAGCCTATTTCAATTAGTGGCAAAACGTGTGGCGTGACTCCAGGGCCTCCATATGTTCATAAGTATATGCAACCGCACTTTCCTTGACGCATTCCTCATTCCAGGGAAAGGCCACATCTCCACAGCTTGCTGGCACAAGTCACACAGGCAACTGCAGAAGAGATGGGATAATAAATACACACTCACATATATATACATACACACATACGTAGGAAAACTTGGCACCCTCCCACCCTCTCCCGTGTTGACTGCCACATGGTCCCCATCAATTTTTGTCAGAGCCAGCAAGCCAGCCAACCGCTCACGGATGCTGACAAGGCAATTTCAACAGCTGAAGGGACTTCTCTGCTTTCCTCCTCCAACCCGTAGGATTTTGGTTGGGTTTTTTTTTTTTCCTTTAAAGGCATCTGCTCCTGGGGAACATTTCCCAGCCATGGCATTGCCAGCTTCCCAGGTGCTCCTTGGCTAGAGTGTCCATCTCTGCAGCTGGGGGTCAGCAGGTTCCACTTTGTCCTGTGTGGGGATGGGATGGGGTCTGAAAGCAAAGAGGTCCTCATAATGTGCCACCTCTAGTATCTCAAGCATCCCTGGAGGAAACTGAAGGTCTCCCAAACCCAGTTGCTGCTGTTTCCCCGTACTGGCTGCAAGGGTGCAGATTCCATCTACTACTGCTCTACTCTGAACACAATTGCTACTCTCACACTGCTCCATCCCACCGCTTTCACCAGCCATCCTCCCACTTGCCTAAAGCTTTTCCCCACCTCTCACTCTCCTTCTATCCACAGCTTTCTTTGCACCCATCCCTCTTTCCCTCCTTTGACACTGTTCTTTCTATCATTTCTTGACTGCCAGTTCTCCTTTACACCATGCTGTGCCCTGAAAAGGTGGCTTTCACCCATGATCTCATTACCTGCACCCATCCATGCACATCTAGCGATCCTTCCTTAATTTATAGGGTTGCTTCCAGCAATGCCTAAAAGAGAGTGATGGCGACATGATTTTCTTCAGCTATTTGAACATTCTAAGCTTCTTCCCCTCGCAGGCACTTTGAAGAGCCCAAGAAATTCCAATTCCTTTGGCATGAATAGCTTGAATTCTCACCCCTTGAGGACCCCGGAGAGACTCATCCAACTCTCCGCTTTGCCACTATATTAATGCAAAGCTCAAACACTTTGATGGGGGTTGAGGACACATCTCAGTGTTCAGGCAGTCCTGCTGTGAGGGAGTACTCCTTCCATGTGATGTTTTCAGGGTTTTCTGCAGGTGACCAGGAGCTTGTGTCTAGAGTCAAAGTCAGACCTGAATTAATGGAGATCTCCAAAAATATATTTGACACATGTCAACAAGTTTGCTAATGCTTAATGACACAACACACGCTGCAATGGTCCCTAGGCTAAGCTGAAGGGCAGGAACTGCGCTCAAGAGAAAGGGGCACAGAAGTTTTTGAGGGAGGAAACAGAAAGCAGCGGTGGCAGAATGAGGACTTTCAATCTCAGTGAAATCCTGGTCCCACTGAAACCCTGGCAGAACCTCTCATGGTTGCTCACCCCAACCCTCTCCCGGGTGAAGCTCAAGAACATCAGTCTGGTGCCATATAGGTTGGTGGTTTCAGCCCCATGAGAAAAGGCATTTTCATCCCCTGGGTCTGGAGGTTCCCACCCATCACCTGTGCAAATCTCCCATATCTGACCCTTCTTTCCCTGCTCAGTCCTATGCCAGGTCAGGACAGGGGTCTGTGTTTGAAATCTGGCTCAACAGAGAGAAATCCCCTAGTTAGGCACGCACACACCCCCAACCAGCTGTTTGCAATACAGCTGTGGAGCTGCATTTTGCAGGCAGGAACATGCAGCTCACTCAGATGCCCCGAAAGATCTATGCAGGCAGTGAAACCAACAGGCACATGGTGGGATTGGAAGTGGAAGGAAAGCAGGGCTGGGGGGACTGGGAAAAGACTGAAGGGAACTGTTTCAGATGAACAAGCAAAGTTCAGCAAGTCTTCACAACCAGAGTGCACAAGCAGGTCTGGCAGAACCATCCAGCTAGCAGAGGAGCACTCTTCTTCCTCCACCCCAGCCATCATGTTCGTAATGGACAGGACAACTGAAACTTCTCCCACATTGCTGAATGCCAGGTCATGTCAGCCCTTGCCATGCAGACAAAGAAACCACATCACTCGAGAAGACCCATTTCTCAGAGCTGGAGGCAGCTGAGTCGAGGAGATGCTTCAGGAAATACAGAGTTCAGTGAGAGGCTCAGGCCTGGATGGGGTCATGGGTAGACTCAAGGCAATTACGAGGAAGTGCTCTGACCACGAGCCCACACTGCCTGTCACTTCCACTGAGACACATCTTCTGACATGTACAGAGATCTTGTTAGCAGAACAGACCCTGAAAGCCATCCAAAGCTGACGAACCTTTTCCAAACCACTAGCCTGGGCTCAAGATGCAGCATCATGGGATTTCCCTATACCTATATTATGGTGCTGCTCAATTATATGCATTATGGTATTTTTATCTCTCTCTCAGAAGCCTTGGGTGTTGATCACAAGTGATGACAGGAGAGTGGGCAAGGATAACCAACAACTTGGAGCTTGAGACTATGAGCTGTGGGAAGCAGGCTAGGCGGTCTGGCCTCACAGAGCAAAATATCACCATTTCCAAGGATGTACAAAGTGAAAGATGAAATAAGGCGCTGGGATGAGCTGAGGAAACAAAAACCCTTGCAACAGTGCATTTTGCTTCACTGCTCTGTCACATCTTTGCTTAGTGACCCATGCAATCTCATTGGGACTAAGGTGGGATGCAGAAACTTGCCCATGTCAGGGACAGGGGCTACAACTGGAAAATGAGCTGGACGACAAATGCCATGAAGACTTCGTCAATGCACAGGACTTAAGCAGCTTCCCCAAGCTCTCTGTTGGATTGCCCACTGCAGCTGCAGCTGTCTCATCAGGCCAAAGTCAGGTCTATCAGCTGTGATTTGAGATGCATGAACACGGCAGAAGAATCTGAAAGCCCTCTTGAAGAGTCCTGACAAGTCACCATGGGAAGTACTGTTTCCTCCTGCAGTTAGCGATGAGGTCCATGCTGGAAGAAACATGCTGCTCCTACCACAGTTCAGGACCTCCAGTCCTCTTCCTGAGCATGGATCCTGTACTGGAAATGTGAGAGAGAGATCCCAGATTAATACAGAGAGTCTTACAAGGAAGATATAATGATGCCATGATGTAGAACTAGTCCCCCATATCCCACTCTCAAGATGCTCTTCTTCCACATTCCTGCCTACACATCTGGGTGGGTTAGAAAATAACAGGAGAAACTAGAGAAAGTTGCAGAGAAATCACAATTTTTTTCAGATTCAACCCAAATGTGTAGGGAACTCTGTCCTGTGTTTCCAGATGACCAGTGGTTTCAAGAGATCGCTGCTGTCTCAATGCCAGGGGTGAATGCATTCTTTCCCGTTGCTGCTCTGCAGGTAACAACAGAGACACATGGTCCAAGAAAGCATGAACATGAGAATTTTACTTCCACTGATCCAAATCTTTCTCCAATCAGTCCTGAAACACCTCCATTGTTCTGGATCACAGTTGACAGCAACAAATATTGTCTGCAGGGAAGGAGGCAAAAGAGAAGGAATAATTTGATTTGCCAACTTTGCCAAACTGATCTAAGACTAACTGTCCCCGTACCTGCCTGAGCCACAGCTCAACCTCATCACAAGTTTGAAATCCCTGGGCGGCTGGAGCCAGCCAGAGAACGGGGGCATGCAGACAGTCAAAAAGACCTCCAGAGTTCAGGGAAAGATCTAGAGTTTCACTGTTGGTTGAATGAAATGAGCTGATTTTGCCAGTTGTCAGGCAGCAATCACAGCCCTGATGAATGACAGAATAAACCAAGTTCTTTCTGCAGCCAAATTCCATTGACACCTCCACAGAGTTGGCTTTCACCATCCATCACGACATCTGCTGAGGTCCACGGGAAGGGGAGAGGGTGTAGCTCTCCGTCCCACCCTGGGTTATTTTTACAGCTGGGAAAGGAGGTGGTGAACCTGGACGAGAGGGTTGGAGGCTTTTCCAAGGCAGCTCACAAAAGCTGTGAAACCAGAGCCGGAGCTTACAAGGCCCCAGATCCCCAGATCAGGAGCTCCAAATGTGTCACTGGCACTGAACCTAGAAGGGCCGTGTGCCCCAGAAAGGAATTTCCCTGGTTCTGCCCAAGAAGAATTTTTCTGCACACAAATAAAGTCCCCCAGCCAAGTACCTGTCTCCCCCACTGCTGTAGAAACCCAAAATAGATGCTTAGAACTCATAAGCATCTCCAACCCTACCGGAGGACACGGTCTCAGGGGGTACAGGCAGGACAGTGGGACAGAAAGACCATCTACGACATACAAACTTTTTGCCTGCCCAGATACAAGACTTCTGGAAAATATCCAACCAAGCAAAGACCATGGAGCTGTGCTGATTTACATCAGATGAAGATGGGTCACTTGAAAATCAATTCCAGGTGAGCTGCATGGAGCTGCCCAGAAGTTGCTTGCTAGTTTCTCTCTCTCTCTCCCTGTTCCTTGTTGCCAAAACACGTTGAAGCTGAGGATTCACAGGCAACACGGAACGGTTCCCTTCAGAGGAGCCGTTCCACACATGCCTTCCCAATAAGCTGTCCCAGCAGAGTGGCAATGTTTAGAAACCAAATTGGTCATCGCTGGCAATTGCAGAAATGGACAAAAATAGCAGAAAAAAATTTCACAATTTCCTGCACATTTTTTCTGACTGTTCCACATGAAAATGTTGAGTTATCCAAAAGAGAAGAATGGTTTTAGCAAGCAAAACAACAGTAATCACCTGCTTTGCTAAGTGTTTGCAAATACCATAAACTGTTGTTCTTAGCCAAACGTAATTCCTTTGCACAACCATCACCCCCTTCTCCCAGTTACTCACTGTGACTAATGGGAGGGGAAAGAGATTGTTGCCCTTTTTTTCCGATGGATTTTAACTCTAAAACTTTCATTTTAGTTGGAAGGCACTCTCCTTGCCTCCTCTTTGCCCCCCAGGATGATGACACCATCGCATCTGTGGCATGAAATGCTTTGGCTTTGGTCACTTAAACATTCATCAGTAGAAGACAGCATGTAGCTAAGTCCTCTCTGGCAAACTGTCAGTGATGGAACAAGACCTCTAGGTTTGTAACACTTCTCCAAGACAGCAAAGGTTCCTTGGTGCATCCTTCATCAAATTCTCAGTTTTGCTAATTAAGCTATCAAAGCTGTGTTGGAGGGGAGAATTGTTTATATTTATTTCTTTCTGGGTTGTAGACATTGCCAGTAGAGTCTTCAAAATAAGAAAAGAAAAACCCTCTGACTCGCTGCCCAGAAACTCAATCCCAAAAGCCTCCTCCCAACCTCTGTTTACAAAATTATAAGCTTTCTTTGTCCTAACCATTTTCCTGTTACAATAATATTCTTCATCTTCTATCTGACTTTTTTTTGGTGCATGGAAAATATGATTTCATTGTGAAAGGATTTCTTATGAATCAATACAGCAAAGGGAACACAGAGATGTTTGCAGTAAATCACCCTCGAAGCAGAGACATGTAGAAAATGAGTTACAAGAAAAAGTAGATAATCCCAAGCCATTTCCAGATGGAAGGAGGTTATATTTTCCATACACTGTATCTGGTTTTTGTGTCACAAAACACGCCGGTATTTATTTAAAGTATTTTTTTCTTGTACCGTAGGGTTATGATTACATGAAATGAGTTTCCAAAAATTACAAAAATTGGCCTGCTTTAGGTAACAAATGGAAGAAGTGAGATACTGAGTTCAAACCAGCTAAGGCTCGGCCCCTTTTGAAGCTGAGTCGAGTCCAGCAGCAGAAGGCTGACTTCCATCCAGCGAGGTTCCCTCCACTGCTGGGATGGCCATGACCAGTGCAGAGGTCTGATTTTCCAGTGTTTTGCAGTTTCTTTCACCCAATTCTCCATAGCTGGCAGGGACGACACTTGGAGGTAGGCTTGCTTCTCCCCTTCCGTAAAGTGAACTCTGTCATCACCATCTCCTTGGAGAAGGCTTGGCAGGACTGAGCGCCTGGCGACTTGAGGAAGCCGCTGGATCGCTGAGTTCTTGGAAGCACTGGACGGGGAGCAGCCTGTCTGAGCCACGCATCAAACTGGGTGTTAGGTACCAAGCTGTTCTCCTAAAGGAGAGACATCTGAAAGCCATTTAGAGACCATCTGGATGGAATCAGGTCTGGCTGCTACCCAGGGGGCTGAGGCACATCCTCTGAGTGGTTCACTCCCGCAGTGACCTAAAACTTAGACAGGTAAATGAGCGAACTACATCCCCCTTCCAACAACTCCCTGAGACCTGAAAACCTGGTGAAATATCATCCAGTGGGCTTTTTGTGGAACCATGGTTCGTCAACACTCTGGGTGTGTAGCATCCTGCAAGGCAACTGAGAAACCGATGACTGTAATAGATACAACCTCAGACATGCAAGCAAACAAGCAACTTGTGAAGAAATAAAAGTAAAACCAGACTTCTCTAAGCTCAACCTAGCTGTGGACTGACAGTACAGGAAAGCTTCTGTGCAGATATTTGGGGGTCATGTTCCAGAAAGGGAGAGGGTCCTTCAATTTTAAAAAACGGTGGGAAAGATTGTTGTGGTGATCACATAAGCAAAGCAGTGTGGGTCTGGGCTAGCTATGGCATGGCCAGTAGCCCATCTCCAATGAGCTTGGAAGGTGGCTGGGTCTTGGCCCAAGAAGCCACTTGCAATATTGCTGGTGTTTTCTGCCTCAGCACACTTTAATCTCTGGTGCTCACAGAGCCGTGCAGCTGTGTTGGGCCTGTCTCATGTGTTATTTGGATAAAGCACCAACAAGAAGAGCTGGGGTCACACCAGCCAGCCAGGCAGGAGGGCTGCACAAAGGGTGGGTTTAGGAGGAGTAGCTGATGTACCAAAGCTCCTGTCCTTCATTATCCAGTTAATGCAACATTCACAACCAACCCATCACCTTCACAGTTTTGCTGAACTGAAGAAAGACTCCCAATAATGCATACAGTTTAATTGCAACCTGCCTTCTCCAGGTCCACCAGGCCAGCCTCTTCCCTTGCTCTATAGAAGGGCATCACTGAGCAAAGCAGGAGCCGAATCTTCATTAAAGCCCCTGGTTGTTCCCCTGCTATGAATTCCTAATCCTAATTGCAGTGACAGGGGGTGGGACCCACACCTGCTGGTAATAAGGGTTTCACTCTCAATTAAAGGTCCTGAGGGCATGACCAGGTCACTGAGCAATAGGGGAGTGCAACCAGTGCTGAGAGCTCTGTCTGTGAGGCTGAGGGTGACTCTCTTTGCCTTTCTGGTGGCTGGGGCTGCTTTTGAGGTCTGCCAGAGCTCTGTGTGCACCGGCTGCCTGCTTGAATCTTTTCCTTTTCCAGGAAAAGCTAGCACTCCAGCTATTCCAGCACTCCTCTGCCCTTAAAGACCTGATTTATTTTTTTTTTTCTTGTGTGTCAAATACACCGATCAACTATACGAGGAGCAGCACCAAGCCTGGAAAGCTGGCCCAGCGCCGGGAGAAATGTCAATACGAGAGGAAGTGTCTGTCACATACACACAGGGCTCCATCAGCCAAGGTATTTGAAGTCATCTTTGGCCTGCTGCTCCCTTCTCCTGCTTTCAGCAGTGCCATCGGTAGGGACCGGCCGACCTCTAGTGGTGTGAGCCCACAGTGCTAGCAACGAGATTCTCCTCGGGCCGGGAGGAAGCCTACACCTGTGCATGGGGTTCTGCCCTGGATAATAAAAGGTCCCACATGACTGGAGAAACCAAAAAGGGAGGAAACGCATGGGAGAGCATCTGAGGGGCCAGAGGGAAGCAGCCGCAGGAGCTCAGATCACCAGCGTTGCTTCAGGATTTGCATTACCAAACCCTTCAGCATCTCCACCTGAGATGTTCCCTGAGGGCTGGTGGCTCTGAGAGGATTCTCGGTCAAAATGAGGTTGAGGGAGAGAGCAGAGATGCAATAGCAGGGTGCTGACCTCGGAGGGGGCTTGTGAGGCCAGGTGGACTGTGGCTAGAGTCCCTGCGTTCATGCCCCATGCTCTGCACAGCCATTTTTCTTTCCCTCATGCAGCAGTTTCTGAAGTGTCTACAGATGAGGTGTCTCCCTATTTCCCAGTGAAGTGAAGGAAAGCCAGGAATGAGCACCAGACCATGAGAAAGCTCACAGCCAAGCACTTTCTCCTCTGCATCGGGCTGAGGCTGGAGCTGGGTCCCTTGGGAATGAAGGACAGCCATCGCTTGCAACCAACCCAGCAAGCCGAGGCAGAGAGCAGCCTGCCTGAGCAAGGCTGAGGTTTCTCTCACGTGGAAGTGTGAGCTATAAAGATGTTCGAAACCCTATCTCCAATGGTATCCATATCAAAGGGTTCAAGGGAGGCTGCTTTAAAATAGGACCTTGGCACAGGTTCTTGCTTCTCCTCACGTCTTACTGAGTGGCACTGTGCCAAAATGTCAGCCTGGCTGCTCCACATGTCCCAGTCATCCCAGGCACGTCCTACAAACCTTTCCGGTGCTCCCAGGGAGATCACTGCCTCCCCAAACAGCCTCCCCTCTCAGCTGCAGAGGGTCCTGGTGGCCCCTGAGCACCATCTCCCCAGCCAAGGAGCAAGAGGAGTGCCTTTCCTGAAGTGCCAGAAACAAAGGCTGGGGACATGCATGAAAAGGTCTCTGAAGAGAGTGTTCGCCAAACTATGTGCAGGGACCCTCTTTTTCCCTTTCCTCTGCTTGAGCACAAGGGATCCATGGGGTACCAAGGGGCACAAGGCAAAGCCGGTGGGAATGAACTTGACTTTCTAATATAAGTGGAAATAGAGATTTCAGCTAAGGAGATCACGGCCATAGGTGTCCAAGGACTTTGAATGGTCATGACGAGCCAGAGGCTGGCAAAGCTTTGGCATTTTGGAAACTGTTCCATGCACATAAACCATGGAGTCATCTCTCAGGTGCCATCCAAGCCCTGGAGGGACCTGACAGAGTCTCTTCATGCTGTCCTGAGATGTTGGCTGAATCTGAGCTGTCTAAAAGGGAGAAGACTATATCCTGAGTCACCATAACCGTTTTTTTCCCACCCCATCCAAGCTTTCCTTGGTTATGCCCTTCTCAGCCTAGTGCACTTGCAAAATCCCAGCCCAGAGGGGCAGCCCACATCAGCAGAAGCCTTTCGAGATTACCCCAAGGCTGGTGGGTGAGTGTTTTCCCCATGTTCTCCCAGCTGGAGGAACAGGCAAGGGAGGCTCAGAAAAGACACCCAGCAGCGCTGGAAAAACTGAGAGCTCCGTAGAGCCCAAGGTGTTTGCTAAGCACCTCCTGTTAGGACAGATTGCTCTCACACAAGCAGCCCCACAGACAGCCAAGACGACAAGGTGCTTCAGCAATAAACCTCTCTTCTCCTCTCCTCCCCAGCCCTCTTGAGTGACTGCAGTGCATCCCAGCAGAGCTCCGCTACACCAGGGCTGAGGTCGCTGCTGCGCTCTGCTTTGATTCAAGGCAACCTCCCCTCCCACATGCTGTTTTCATTAGAGGCCGGCTCTTCTGGCAAGGGCGCTGTGCACAGTCACGAGAAACTGTTCGCTGGTGGCTTGTTTTATCCAGTTGTTGGAGTCTTAAAACAATGAGATTGCAAATATTGCATTCCTGCCTGCGCTTTTTCTTTCTTTCCTTCTTTCTTTCTTTCTTTTTTTTCTTTTTTGAGGCGAGATGGGGGATCTACATAGCAGATAGCGCTGGAGCCTGGAGCTTGGGGTTAGGAGTGATGAGAAAAAAGAGATCAGAAGGGTATTTTTGCCGTATTTCTCTCCTGTTGTGAATACACACGCATGTGAGCCTGCGTGTGCGTGTGCGTGTGTGCATGTCCCACACCTGCCCTCCCAGAGGACTGACTGTCCCAGCTGTCTGGCACCATTACAGACTGCACATGGACGTTGCCCTGAGTCAGGCAGGAAAGCTCAGAGCGGGACCCTTATCACCACCACCAGAAAGATGCCATGTGCCAAGGCCACACCACTGTTCCAGTGTCACCAGGACAGAGGAACATCCCTCTGTGCCTTCAGTCTGGCAGGCAGAGATGTGGAGAAGAGGGAGCTTTGAGTCCAAAGGGATGACTCCCATTTTGGGGCCAAACGCTCTCTTCCCTGGCATTAACTAGGAATTGTCTTCTGGCACCAGTTGTGACCAGGACATATTGATGCCCTGAGCCCCAGGTGATGTGTGGGGAAAGCTTGGTTTTGACTGGAGATGAACTGCATGTTTATTTCTGCTGGGCACTGCCTGAGCCCCTGGTAGGGATGAGCAGGGCAAGCAATGGGGCAGTGCAAATATGGGGTGGCAGCCAATAGGTAGGCAGGTGCAAGTCACCCTGAGGCCATCAAGACACAAGGAGGCAGAGGCCAGTTGCACTCAGGTTATCCCACCAAAAGGACGCGTGGGTACAGCCAGCTGGAGGCCATCGGGTGTTGTAGTTTGAAGCAGACACAAGGCAGAGCATGAATGAGGTGAGAAATGAAGGACCATGCGTGTTAGAAGAACATCATTGTCCTGAGCTGGGGCAGAGAGGTTGTGAACAAGGTGCTTCACTTCCCTTCTCTAACCTACATTGCCTTCTTTAGCCTGGCTGTACATAGACCTGTTCTGCATGCTGGGACAGTCTGGACTCTTACTTGTCACATACCTGCCTAAAATTGTTGGCATGAGGGGCATCCAAAGAAGGACAGTGACATGGTGAGCATCAACCAACCAGGGAGAAGAGACCTGGCTAATGCTGCTTTTACTCACTTGAGCTTTTGAATTAGGCTGCTGCCTGATTTAGCTTGGACTACATGGTCCCTTGGGAGCCAAGGCTGCATGGTACTGCCATGGGGGTGGAAAGAGTTGCCAGCACCAAAGGCCTACACGGGGGCATCTTTGGGCTGTGCTCGTGTGAAAGGCTGGCAGGGCCTGGCAGAGGCTGTGCAGAGCATGAGAGTCATGGACCAGCAGCTCTGGGAACGCTCTGCACCCAGTTGAGGGTGCCCCTACTGCACCGGCCAGGCTCCTGGACCCTTTATCTCAGCAACGTAAAAACCCGTCTGCATCTCAGCACGTCCCCCCACCGCAGAGCAGCGGGAGGACAACTCGGAGGTGTGCTGTGGGAGAGGAGCCACAGGAGAAGCTGGCTGCAGGCAAGGAGCCGTCACCTCCTGCCCAGACTGCTTTTGGGTGTGCGTCAGTTGAAGGCCTCCATCACTTGGAGGCGCATCCCTGTAGATGGAGCCAGAACCTCACAAGGCAGAAGGACAGCCCAGTCCTTACCCTTTCCCTTCTCCAAGGGACAGCCCAAACCTCCTACAGATCGCTCTGCTCTGGAAGGACTAGCCCAGCCCCTCTCCTCCCTGCCCTCAAACACCTCTAGCGTTTCAACTCCACTCCCTCTCCAGGTAAACCATTCCAGAGTGCCACATTGTCCCTCTTTATTCGATATTTAATCCAAATCCCCTTCAGTTGCCTTTTCCTGTCCCACATGGCCATGGAGAGTGGGTAACTCCTGCACCACAGGCTGCACGTTTATGCCTCCCTCCAAGCAGCATCCCCCTTGGGATGATGATGAAGCCCCTACAGCCGTTTTGAGGATGGCTTTTCTCACCACCAGCCCTATGATGGACTGCCCCAGGCCCTTCTGGGTTGGATGGAGGCATTCACACATTGTATGCCCAACAAAACCACCTTGGTCCTCTCCCAGGGAAGGGCTGAGGGTCCGGCCCAAGGAACAGGGGGCTGCTGGGGCGCAGGAAGCTGGCTGACCCCCCTCTTTTACCTCTAAAGCTCCTGGTTTGGTGCTGCCCAGCCACAGTCTGTGTGTCAATAGGCACTTGGGCAAGGGGCCCTTGCACATCGGCCAATGGCTCAGGGTGTCACCGTCACACGCAGTGGCCGAGCAGTTCAGGGATGCAGTAACGCAGCAGCATCGCGGACGCCATTGCGGGATTTGCAGCCTGCAGGGAGGCACTGCCACTCCCGCATGTGCAGCCCCCCCAGGAGAGCTCATGTGTGTGCCCACGTTCATGCGTGTCCCCACCTTCATCTGTGTGTGGTGTGTTGCACAGGGCTGCACGCATGCGTGGCAGGCAACGCTCTGCCCAGCGCACCCACCTCCCCAGAGAGGAGCATCAATAAAACCTTCTAGCACGCTTGAGTGACTTCAATACCCAAAGACTTGTTTTTCACTTCGGGTCCCAGTCCACCCTGCCCATAACACTGCAGAGCCTGAACGGGCCTGGGAAATGGGACGCGGGTGCTTGGCAGGCAGCGATGCGGCGTCGGTCAGGTCCAGCTCCACATGGACGAGTCCCTCCCTTGTGTGTCGACAGGGCAAAGGCAGGTTCAGAGCAGCAGGGAGGACATGGCTGGGTTGGTTTGTCATCGGTGTTTGCAGCAGGACAGGGGATGGGGACAGTTTGCTGAATAGGGTGCAGACGAGAGCATAGGTCACCCCAGCCCCAGGGTGACTTTTGCCCACATCAGGTCTGCTCCACCCTTCCCACCCTGGGGAGGCTGGCTGGCTCCTGGCCTTAGCCCAGACACAGTTCTTGGGAACAGCCAGGTTGTGTCATGCTTTCTGTCCCTTGGGGACACTTCTGAGGGGGCCCCAGCACCACTGAGAAGGCTGGGAAACAGCAAAAGTGAAGGAAGATGAAACTGCCCCATCCCCGTCACCATGACCCCAGTTTCGCTCCAGATCTGAGGGTTGTTTCTAGCTTAGTCAACAGAAAGTGATGGGGCAGGGGGACAGACCCACCTCCAGGGTTTCTCCCCAGGAACACCCCTCCTTGCTGGGGCTCCCCCCTGGACTCAGGGCATGGCTTTCCAGCCAGCTTTTATCTGCCAACAGCCCCCCTTCCCAACCCAATAAGCTTGTGGGTCCCGAGTCCTGGGCTTTAAAATCTGTTAAATAAAGGTTGCTGGGAGTCTGACCGCATTTGGACAGGAGGCGGCTAGGAATACTTGCCCTCAGTGAAGGTTTGGTGCCCCAACCCCAACACAGAGTTCCCTGACTGTCCAACAGCGTGCCCACCCTTTTCTCCAGGAGCAGGAGGCAGAAAGGAGCGAGAAACTTCATCGCATTTCACAGCCCCACCAGAAACATTCCCTGGGTGGCCCAGAGTCTGCAGAGCAGGGGCTGAAAGTAGAAAAAAATGGCTGTTTTGGGAACCTGAAGGTGGAGACTCGATAGGCATGGAGAGATGCGATGGGGGCAACGTTTCCTGGCATGGAGCTGGTGGGACCTGCCTTTCCTGGTGGTCACGCCAGAGCCACCAGCCTGGTCTGGAGACAGCAGCAAGCAGCAAAGAGGGCGACCCTGAAAAGCCTGCGCTGTGACAGCCAGGGAAAGCGGGTGGCAGATAAGAACATGTCGAGGAAAAACACAAACCAGAAGCTCCGGAGGAATTTTGGAAAGGAAATGGGGAATTAACTGCAGAAAAGGGACGAGGCGGGGGGGTGGGGGGGAGGAAAAATGCTCGGCAGTTTATGGCTCGCAACAACGAATAGTCTGTCCATGCCACCTCGCCAGGCACTCGCCGCCTCTCCTTCCTGCCCAGGGGACACCGGGCCGCAGTCATCCTGGCCAGGCAGGAGCACTGGGAACGGGCAGGCGGCTGGTGCCGGCTCCTGCGGGGGGTGGTTCCAGCAGGAACCAGGGAAGAAATAAAACCAAGAGCAACTGGCAAGAAAATACCCTCCCCGCTGTGTCGGATAGCGAGAGAAGGTTGCAGGTCCCATCTTGCCGGCGGGTAGACAGGGGACAGCCGAGGCCAAGGCTGGAAGACGCCAGGTACCTCCCAAGGTCCCGTGGTACCGCCTGGCTCGGAGGGCACATCGCTTGGGTGCCCACCCACAACCCCACAGCTATTTCTGAGGGGCCAGAAACCACCCCATCTCCTCCCCTTTCTTTTTTTTTTTTCCACCCCTCTCGCCTTCCTCTCCCAGCACAAGCCCCACAGCACGGGGTCCCCGGCACAAGCAGCCCCCTCAATCCGCCCCTCGCCCTGCAGCTATTTTGGAGAAAGGCAGGAGGTATTTTTAGTGCTGCCGGCTCCCGGGAGAAGCTCTGAGCCTCTGAGCCGCAGCAGCGCTGGCGCCAGAGAAACTGCCGCTGCTCTGGCTGATATTTCTTGTATAATTAAACTCAATCCATCCCGGGGGCCGGGTCTTGGCCACCAACTCAGCGAGGAGGGGAAGGAGCGGAGCCAGAGAGCCGGGGGCTGAGGTCTCTGACGGATGCTGGGAATTGCTCCGTGAATGCTGGAAAAGCCAGGCCTGAGCCTTTACAGGGGGGAGTTCTGCCAGGCACGGAGGAGCAGGATGGCTCCAAAAGGGGCAGGGAGTGGGATTTAATGGGAGCAGACCTTCACAAAGGCAAAAGACCCCGTACCAGCATCATCCCATCCCGCTCCCCTGTGGGAGACGGACTCAAAGGGGATGTCCAGTGCTGAGCAGACAGTACCTAAAGGCAGCCTGGGAGAAAGCAGTGGGATTTGAGGATCACCCAGTGTCTGCAGGGCAAGCCGGAAAGATCGCTCCTGGTAAACAAAAGCCCAAGCTGAAGTTGGAGCCATGTAGGAAGTTTTGGGGCTGTCTGCTTAGCGAGCATCTGGTGAACACAAGCTGCGGCTGGAGGCTGACAAGCAGCAGCACAACCCCTCCTTCTTCCCACACCCACCGCCCGGCGTCTGTCTGGGGGCCCCAATCTGCCGTCGAGGAACTGGGGGAACGACAGCCCGGAGAAAACACAGCACCCGCTGGGGTTTAGGTTGGGTTGGTTTTTTTTTTTTTTCCCCTGTGCAAAAAGAACAGAGCATTTATTCCTGCGCTCCCTTAAATTTCAAGATACATTTCCAGCGATCCAGACACCAAGCTGGCATTCCAAGCAACAGTATATTTTATATAACTGAATTTTTTTTTTGTTGTTTTTACCACTTTATAAAGCCATACAATGAACTGCAAAGAATCCGACATCTGTACAACGGGAAGACAACAGCGGAGTCACATTCACACACGGACATGGTGCGACCGAAGTCATCCTTACACGCGTGACAACATTATGGGCACAAAGATACAAAATATAACGTATTTTTTTTTCCATCTATATAAATACACAGAAATGGGCGAGTCTAAAAGTTTGAAACTGTTCATTAACACTGATTAGCAAATAAATCTGTAACGTTCCCAAAGTAACAAAGACAACAACAACAACAACAAACAAAAAAAAAAAACCACGCATAACACAGCGGCACACAATCCGCCAACAGAATCGTTGGGTTGCTTCCTTTTTTTCTTCTTCTTCTTTTTTTTTTTCCTTTTTAAGGAAAAGAAAAAAAAAAAAAAAGAGAAAGAGTAACCCCAAACCAACCTCGCAATTTGCAAAACAAACGAACGAAATGAAACAAGCCCCTGCGGGCTCCTTTGCTGTCTGATCCTCCTGCCTGCTCCAACGGGAAGGGTTGCCTTTTGTTGATGCTGCTGTCTGGGGTTTTTGGGGCAACTGGTTTCTTTACCTGCCCGACCTGCTGGGTGGGCATTTACTTTGCCTTTCGCTTCAGTCAGTTGAACTCGCTCGCTGGAAAACCGATGCCCGGAGGCTGGGTTGGGTTTTTCTCCCTACCTGTTTTGTTTTCCATGTGTGGTTTGACCAGGGGGCAGCCAACAACTGTTGCATCCAGAGCAACCCCAAACTTTGCTCAATTTATCTGCTTAGCCCCCTGAGTCCCCCATCTCCACTGGCGACGGGGGCGGGCAAAGACCATGAGATGGGTGCATCCCATCAGCAGATGATGACACGGATCATCCCCCAGAACAGCTCCTAAGGGAGGCAGAGCAGGAGGCAGCCCCGTTGATTGGGAACCCCACATTTTGCACGTTTGGGACAGGCAGCAAATGAAACCCCCTGGGGAGCGTTTCCCAATAGACAGCAACATCGACAGCAAAGGGAGGACGGGTGGGGAAGGAGCTTCTCCAAAGAACAAACCAACACAAAAAGGGCACGTACAATAAATTTACACACGCAAAAAAAAAAAAAAAATATATATATATATGTGGGGAAAAGTGCGTTTTTAAGGATATCTTTGGCAAGAATATATGCAGTTCTTTGTGCAGGAAGGAGGGATGTGTTTGTGTGTGTATGCGTGTGAGAGAGAGAGAGAGATACCATCCGGCTGCTGACAACGGCAGTGTGATTACAACGAAACATATGCTGGGCTTAACTCGTGCAAGCTCGAATCTCAAATACCATGACTGCATTTAAAAACCAAAGAAAAAAAAAAAAAAAAACAAAAAACAAAAGAGTCTTTTCTGTTCCTTTCGTAAGGAAAAAATATCAACACTAGGTCCCCGCCAGCCCCAGGAGCTGGGTGATCCTCAACGCCAGCTGACGGTCTCTCCCGGGGACAGAAAGGGTACTTACACATAAAAATGTAACTTAAAAAAGGAGACAAAAGGGAAAAAAAAAAAAAAGTGCCTTTAAAGGGAGCTGACAAACACCCGGCTACATCATTGGAAGGTGATTAGCTCTGTGTTAAAAAAATAATACAATCATCGGACAATTTTGTTAGTGTTCGAGATTTGGATACGGTCTAAATCTTCAGCTAGTGGGTTAGAGGGGAAGCTGTGGGCGGCTCGGGGCCCGACGCAGGCGTGATGCTATCGGCGGGTATCTGCTGGGGTCAGCTTCTACGCGACATCTCTGGGGTGCTTAAATCTGCTTCGTTTGTACGGGGAGAAAAAGAGGAATGGGAGTTTCAAGCACCGGTTTCCGAGGCAGCAGATTAAAATAAAATTACATTATTATCATCTCTTTTCTTAGCAGTGAGAAAACCAAGTCTGAAAAATAGAGGCTTTCAAAAATATATCTTTATATATCTATAAACACAGTGTTTTCTCTAATCGGTGAACGGCAGGGTGAGGAGATTACGGGTGAGATCGTCTCTCATCTCGCTTGAATTTCGCAGAAGGAGGGAATCGCTTTTTGGAAACGTCAAAAATGATAAGGTCTCCGCATCTGTGCGGTTGGGGAGCTGGGGAGGGGCAAAAGGCCCTCCCTGGAGCCCCCCGTCCCGCCACCGTCTCACAACCAACTCCCCGCTACGCATCCTTACACGCTCGCTTCAGTACATCAGCACAGCCTCCGGGCGCCCACGCCGCTCGCTCCCCCACGCACACACGCACACACACACGCACATGCACGCCGGTCACACGCACGCCGCCGTCCCCGACACAAGGGGCGGGGGGGGGGTGGAAGACACCCCACACCTCTTCCCCTCTTCCCCCATCCCTATTTTTCCTTGCTCTGGATTTTCTTTTAACGTGCAGGTGTTTCCCCGGGGCAGGGGAAGGGGAAGGGGGGGGGGCAGATATGATGGGGGAGATATGACACGCGGAAAGCAATATGGCAAAAATAAATATTTTCGGAGTGTAAATTTAACCTGTTTTTCCTCCTTAAAATTTCGTTAGCTTACAGTATTTCGTCAATATAGCTTGTATATATATTATAGCTATCAAGGCAAAGGCGGTCCAAGGGAGGCAAGCTTTCAGGGGGGGCTGCAGTGCTATGTTTCTAGTTTTTGCCCCCAATAAACTATCTGGGCCACTTTGCACTGAAAACTTCTCCCAAAAGGCTCTCAGGGGGATATCTGCAGCAGAGGGCTCAGCAATGACCGTTCCCGCCACCCCAAATCTGCACGTGTGACCAAAGCATCTTCTGCCCCCGCCCCCCCCTGGCACCGTGGGGCTGGGACCTCCGCCTGCTGCCCCCCAACCATGTTTCCCCCCTGCTGCAAGGCCATGGGGGCCCTTTGCCCCTCTCGCCTCCCAGCTGGTCCTCCTCACCTCCCAAAGCAAAGGGAAAAGCCGATGGCA
The DNA here is from genome assembly GCA_017639485.1 of Pluvialis apricaria. Classification (NCBI taxonomy): domain Eukaryota; kingdom Metazoa; phylum Chordata; class Aves; order Charadriiformes; family Charadriidae; genus Pluvialis; species Pluvialis apricaria. The sequence goes on along the minus strand of CM030011.1, from coordinate 64,342,219 downwards.
CCAAAGCCACTGCAAAACTACGGCGCATTTGGGGGGCACGAGCCTCCACCCAGCCGGTTTTGGGGGTACATGTGTGCCGAGCAGGGTGGCTCTCGGAGGACCTGTTACCTCCCCATCGAGCCAAAGTTGCCCAGCAACTACAGGTCCTTTCCTTTTATCTTTTTTTTTTAATTATTATTTTTCTTCTTTCTTTTCCTTTTTTTTTTTTAACGTGGCCTCCAAAATAAAAGGAGAAAAAAAGCGCCTGAGTTACTTGTAGTCATTCGCCTTTCGTGCAACTTGAACGTCCATGCAATTTAAAAACCGCTTGCGCATCTCCGAAGAGAGAGATAGGGGTAGCCACGGGTCTGCTGCTTTGCACGGGGAACCCACCCGTGCCAGCATCCGCTATTATTATAATAATTATTATTATTACAATGTTTTTCTTTCCTTAATGTGTTTTTGTGTGTGTGTGTGTGTGTGTGTGTTAAGAGAACATGTGACAGGCTGCAGGAGAAAACCGCCAAAGAGGACTAGTGATGGGAGGGAAAAGGGGAAGACAGGAGAGGAGGCGATTTTCTGCATCGTCCGGGGAAGTTCCCAGGGAGCCTCTGCCTTCCCCAGGCGTGGGATGGCAGGAGCCCCCACACACCTCCCACGGGCTGGGGGGCACAAGCATGCTGGGGAGGTGGGGAAATGCCAACACCGCCCTCTCCAGATGGACTCACAGCAGCTCACCTGTGACCAGCGCTGGGCTCTGGGTCAGCAACGGACATCAGCCCACAGCCGAGCTCCCTGGGGACGGGAGGGCTCAGGACCAAGCACCCCCCACGCACCCAGCAAGCCGCCAGGTGGCTGGCAAGTTTTGGGAGAAGCATGGGGGTCAGTGAGGACTCTCCACTGCAGCCGGGCAAAGGAAGGTTTCCGAGGGCATCTCCTCCAGTGTCCCACAAACCCAGCCCACGTCGTCATCTCCTACAGTTCATTTCAAACACACAGCAGATGTTCACTGATGGAGCTGCTGGGATGGAGCTTCTTCCATGGGTTTTGTCGGTTGTCTCCTTTTTTCCAGACGGAAAACACCATTCATGGTCCCGTGTTCAGTCCTGAGCAGATGTAACCGCTCAGAACTGTGATGCCAAAAGCTGGGAACACGCCGCTCACTGCTGCCTTCACCTTGGTCACCTTCCCTGCGATGGGACATGCATCCTCTGTGGCGTGACTTTGTGGCTCTCTTAAGTAGGTGCGTGGTTTTGGTTCCTCTATGTGTGTGTTTGGCTTGTGTTGAGTTTTTAGGGGTTTCGTTGGGGTTTTTTTGTTGTTTGCTGTTTTCCTCCAAAATTCCAACCCTTCCCCCCCCCCCGATTCACTTCCCTCTCCCACAATGCACTTCCTCACACTCCTTCTCGGATCAGCTCCAAGTCCTTCTCCAAAATTCAAGAATCACCCGCAAGCGCCAGCTCATCTTTTCTGGCCGGAGCCGAGCATGACCCTGGAGACAAAGTTGACGATGGCTGCAGCCGGCTGGTCTGGGTCCAGCTCGGCAAAGAGATGGCAGACGTTGTCTGTGGTGCTCCCTTGCTTCCTGGCCACGAAGCCGAAGAGCCTGGGTGGGGAGAAGGCGAGAGGCTCAGTGAGGTTTGCCAGTATTGCTCACCTAAGGAACACCACCACCCTCTTCCAGCATGGTCTTGTCCACCTCCCCCTCTTTAACATCCACCTCAAACAACGCAGATGGAGGCATCACAACCAGCCTGCATGAAGACCAGCCTACTATTCCCTTTGCTGCAGTTTCTTTCAAAGCCAGCGCTGTGTTTCCATCATCTGTTGGCCAAAATCCCCTTGCCCCAACCACCTCTGCCACCTTTCCCTAGACCGTCCCCAGGAAGGGACCTTCCAGATGACCACAGCACTGCCTCGGTCTGGGTGACGACCCTTGAAAGCACAGAGGTGTGATGGGCTGGCCATTGGGCAGACCCTGTATGAAAGATCCTGTAACACTGGGAAGGCCATGTGGGGACACGGCGACATGGGTGAGACCATGCGATTATTTCTGTCTGTCTCTTCTTTGATAAATAAAATGTCCCCCCTTTTTTTTATTTAATTAGAACGTGGAAACTCAAGTTATAAATACAGGGGAACAGAATGTGAGACAGGCCCAGGCCATGGCATTTCTAATTGGAGAGGGGAAATATCCCAGCAGCTGGACATCCTAATAAAAACCCCTTTGCTAACACAATGGCTAAAATTAGTGGGAATTGGCCCCTGGAAATGGGCTCAGCCGGCGGCTCTGCGCTCCTGTGGGTCAGAACAGGGAGGACAAGAGGAAAGGGACGAGCTGGCCGGTGGCTCACACACCACCAGCATAACCCCCAGCTCTGCTTCATGAGCTGGCTCCCACTGACTCCACTGGGAGAGTTTCCAGTAAGGCCAGTTCAGCAAGGCCCATGCCTGCTCTGACCAGGAATTTGGGGCTGAAAAATGTTTCCTGAGTCCCCAGAACCATGGTCTCATGCTCAAGTGATACGTTCCTGCAGCAAGGAGCTGAGTCCATCTCACGCTGCCCTGCATGGGGCATCTCCCAGCCAATGCTCAAACACAAGCAGGAGCCACCCTGACAGTGGCTGGGAGGAATCAGGCACAGAAAGTACTTACTTGGCTGGGCCACTGCCGTCAGTTTTAGTCCACCTGCAAGGAGAAGAAAAGGTGTGAGGGATAGTGCCTCCTGCACCCCGCAGAGAGACAGGGCCATGATGGGGTGACCACACCAATGCTGGAGGGCCAGCCTGGCTTTGCACAGGCTTGCCTCTATGGAAAAAGAAAACCCTGATGCACCTCTTCCCCAGCATGAAGATGTTTGGAGACACCAAGAAGTCACCAGGAGAAGCTGGTGGTGCCCCACGTTATCCAAGGGGACGCTCTATCCCTGCCCTCCACAGGATCAAGGAGGACAGAGCAAACAAAGACCTTGTTCCAAGCAGCCCAGGAGCCTGGGGGAGGGAAAGGGGCAAGGGCCATGTGCTCCCCCCAGGTTAGGGCACTCACTTTCGTTCCTGGGGGTCCAGGTCGCAGAAGGTGACGGTGTTGAGGGGGTAGTGTCGTCGGAAGAACAATCTGAAACACAAGGCAGGGAGCGTCAGGGCCAGGGAGCCCCCACCTCTTGCCCCACCACAGCCCAGTCCCACTGGCACGGGGGACATCCCCATAGGCCACCCCTAGAATGCTCCAGGAGTGAAGGACAAGGCCCAGTCCTGCCCATGACCAGACTCATGCCAGCCCAGGGATGTCCTTCATCAACACACTCCCTGGATCACAGCCCTGTTGGCTTTGGGGACCTGGGAACACAGCCATGGAGGGTCTTACTTCCTCTGGTTGTCGGTTAAGGTGATGCCTTGTGCAGAGACTTTGAAGTGGACGATGGTAGCGGTAGGTGTGGGGTCAGCCACCAGCGTCTCGGCAACGGCCTTCGCAATGGCCTGGGGGCCCGTCAGCGACTCCATCTCCACCGAATTGATGAAGAGGACGTTGCAGGCTGGAAGGGGAGACAGCAGGCATGGGGTCAGCCACTGCCCTGGGCCACATTCACCCTGTGGCAGCCCTCTCTACTCACCCGCACCCTGTTTGAGGAGGTCGGTGGCTGAGTTGCTGGCCGACGCGGTGTCTTTCTTTTCCTCCATGGGATCTAGAAGAGACAGGGTGTTATTGCTGCTTCCTGCTTGGAAACCTGCGCCGTCCCCACAGGCTGTGGGGGCAGATGCACTATCCCCTTTCCAACTGCTGAGCATCAGATCCCAGGTGTGGCACTGGGGATAAAGGGTAAAGCCCAGTTTGGCTCCAGGTTGCCTGAGCACAGGGGTGAGGGGACTAGCAAGGAGGTACAGCACCCAGGATGGAGACGAGACGGGCACATCCCCAGGACTGGCCCCACTGGGGAGATACAGCCCTGAGCCTGGGAACCCATACTCCATCCCAAGCAGCAGAGGGGCAAGGCTGTCCCACCGCTCCCTTCTGGCCCTGGCTCTTACCTCGGTCAGGAATGACCAGCTTGCAGGGCAGGGCCAAGGGCATGATGGAGTGCTGGTACACCAGCGCCGAGAGGCAGCCTGGGGAGAGAGGGGAGATGGTCAGCGCAGGGCTGGGGACATGGGTTTCCCCCGTGTTAGATCGTTGCTGCTCTGGGTGGATGGGAACAGGCTTTTTGGTGTGGTTCTTCACTGTGGTCCTAATGCCTCATGTGGCATTTCCTCCTGCTGAAACCACCATGCCCACGGAGGGCTCGGGCAGGAGGCACAGATGCCAGGGCCACCTTAAGAACAACAAATCGGGCAGAGGTCCTCGTGCAGCACCTCAGAGCACATTAGCCATGGGATAACTGGAACAAGGGGAGCCCCTGCCCTCCACCCTGCCCAGTAGCATCATTTGTCCTACACGTGTGCAGGGACAAGAGGCAGTAACAGAGGTGGGGGCTCTCCCAGATAGTCTGCTTTGATAGTCCAGCAAGGCAAGGCTCTCCCAACCCAACCCCGCATGTGGGAAGCACAGTGGGAGCACTCACCAAAATTGGGCTCGTTGGGGCATCCTTTTAGTTTCACACCCCGCGGGCTGGTCTCGATGAGGAAGTGCCTCACCAGCTCGTTGGTGATGTCTCCTGGGAAGAGATGGGATGTTCTTACAGCAGAGCCACCCCACTCCTCCTCCCACTCTGCAGTCCCACGGGGAAACCAGCGCTCCAGCTCCAGGGAGGGGTCCCTGCCGCTCTGCACACCCTCCTCGAACCGGCCCTTTGCACAGGGTCAACCCCACGCCAGGCACCCCCACGGTGTCGGTGGGCCAGGGAGGCTGTGCCCGTTTCACCGTGCCAAACCCCAAGATGCAGATGCCCCTGAGCCCTCCACAGCTCATGGCAGAGGATGTGTGGTGACCCCCTGTGACCTGGGAGGGGAGGGCTGGAAGGGGAGATCCTGCCACATCAGCACATACCCAAGGGCACGACTGGCTCACCAGATCCAGCTGCCCACTCGCCCTGGCCGAAGGATGGAAAGCATCTCAGCGTGGGATGCAGAAGGGCACACAATACCTTTCTTGTTCTGCTGCATGACCGTGGGAGGCGGAGAAGCTACTTTCATGGCAAGGCCATAGGCTCCCCGGAAGGAGTGGCTGTCTCGGATGATGAAAGCACCCGGCTCCCTGTCCTTCAGCAGTGCGATGGCTGTGGGAGAGAACGGCAAACCTCAGAGCTGGCACAGTGAGAGGCGATGAGCCCTCCAAAACCAGCAGGTGTGGGTTGGGATGACGTGCCCTGGCTCTGCGGCTCACAGACGGGCACCATGACATTACTGCCCCCCCCTGCACGTCTGGATGGGGGTCTCAAGTGGGTCTGCGGACAGGCAGGGGCTCATCTCCACCCCACCTCCACTGCCCAGTGCAGCTCTGAGCAACCAAGCACTGGAGGGCAGGCAGGGACCAGGGGCCAAATGCTGGGACCTTGGCCCTGAAGGCACCTTGCCCCCTCCTTTTCTCCCCTCCCCTATTTTAGCCATGTTTCCAAGACCCCTCTGAGCTCTCTCAACTCAAGATCTGGGTGCTCTGCACCCCAAACTACATAGATCCACTTCATGCTGTGGGAACCAGTGCTCCTCCACCAAAGGGAAGGTGTGGGGAGCCAGCATCATGCAAGCCTGCAGCTGAGCTGGGCTTCAACCCCCCTCTGCCATGGTCTGAGCATCCACAATTTACTTTCGCTCCTAATCCAGCCCCTAAGGGAAACCCTCGCTGAAACCTGTGATCCCAGGTACACCCCAACGCCCAACCATGGCTCACTTGACCATACCCTTTGCTCTGTGCCATCTACCCACCCTGCTCCCTGGAGATCTCCGGTTTGTACCAGTACTTGGAAGTGTCCTGCACAAACTTCACATTGGCACGAGTCTCGGGGCTGATGTCTGCAAGGAAGGGAAGTGGAGAAGACAAGAATAAAGTCAAAAGATCTTGTAGCTAAAAATCCATGTGAGTTTTTAGCAAATCTGGCTAAAGCATCAATACCTCCACCTCCTCTCAGCCCTGGCACATTGCTTTAACCTCAACCCAATCCTCCATACCCAGGCAGGCTGACCATCACCTGGAGCTTACGGGGCTGCTGGGCATCTGAAGTCAACCTGGGCACAAGGGCCCTTTAAGGGCTGTGCATGGGATGAGCCTCCTTGCCACACAGCCAGAGACAAAATGGGAATTCCTCATTAAAAAGGGAGCTGGCCAGGTGAAATGAAAGCTGTTGGAGGAAAGATATATGTCCAGGGGGCGGTGGGGAGATCCCCTGACTTTAGAGGACCATTATTGCTCTCTAATGTTCAAGATTTTGTTCATCCATCATAAAAATAAATTCCTTCCCTTATCCTTGCTCCACGCAGAGGAACTGGACAGGTTGACCTACCCTTGGAAACACAGACACCAGCCCTAGGCGGACCCTGCCTTGCTGGGTGCCTAGCCGTGGTATGGCCCCAGTGGGACCCAGTCCTCCGGCCATGAAGCCACCACTTTGCTCAGGCAATGTTTCCAACCACCTGCTTTCCAAAAACAATCAAGCAAATAACCCGGCAGGCCGGATAACATCTCTGCTAGAGAACATCTCTGCTGGAGACGTGTTATCAGCCCTCTGCAATCTGGTCTCCTTCGGAGAGGCGGGGGGCTCGCTTCTCACTTCCCTCCCCAGCCCGCTCGCTAATTGTTACGGGTTTTAACTGCTCGCGCTTCCCCACTGGGAAAAGTCCCCAGCCACGGCGAGTCACGGGGCCAGGGTGGGCGCCAGTGTGCCCACAAAGGGCTGCCCTCTCAGCAGCGAAACCGGCCCGGCAGCCGGAGCCACCACTGCCCCACGGCTTTATTCCTCTCATCCTATCGGCCGATCTTGGCGTCACCGAGGTGTCCCGTAACGGGAGCCAGCAAAGGCGTTCCAGGCGCGGCGGCACCCGGGGCATGGCACACCATTTGAAATGAGGAGGCAGCACCGCAGCGGGGTCTCGGCAGGGTAAAGCCCGCTGGGAACGGGGCCGGGAGGTCAGCGCATCCCCACGGCAGAGAAAAGCCGCCTCCAGGCACTTTGATCTCCCCATACACAACTCTGTCCCCTGTTTACACCAGCGATGCCGGGTCGGTGCTTTTCCTGTTTGGATTTGTAAGAAAGCGCAGGAAATGGCCCGAGCCCCGGCGGTGCCGCTGGTTTGCGGATGGGCAGGAGGGGTAAATCAGGACGTGGCTGCAACCCTTTCCCCGCTGGCCAGCAAAGAGGAGGAGGGGAGAGCCCTGGGCAGGACAGGGGGACACAGGGACCTCTGCCAGCATCCCTTACCTGGCATGGAGAACTTGGAGAAGTCCGGCAGGGTGTGGGAGAAGGTGACGGTGCTCCCACCGCTGGGGCTGGACATGCCACTGGAGAGGGGTGAGGATGCCTTGCCATTGATGGTGGCATAGTTGGGCAGGCTGTTGGAGCGGTCCCCGGCCGACATCCGCCGCTTCTCAGGCAGCGCAGGCTGCGGCGTGGGGCTGCCCTGGCGATAGGCGGCCGAGTCCGGGGAGGAGGAGTGCGGTGTGCTCGTGCCGGGGTAGTACGCCGGCGAGACGGGGAAGGACGGTGTGGAGGGAGGCTGGTAGCCAGAGGAGCTGCTCTGCCGAGACAGCGTCGGCCGCCTCTCCTCTGGGCTGGGGTAGCCATACAGGGGGCTGCCAGGGGGGACAGCCGTCATGGCTTGATGCCTGGCCAGGCTGGGGCTCCCTGGTGGGGCCACCAGGTTGCCGTGGGTCACCGTGGTGTGCCTGCCCAGCCCGGGGCTGCCAGGAGCACCGCTTACACTGGGGTTGACAGCTCTTCGCCCAAAGCCAGGGCTGGGCGGCGTGTTGGTAGCCACTGTCCGGTGCAGGGTGCGGGGGCTCCCCGGCAGGACATGGACCCCTACCACGTTGACCTGTGGCTGCGGCCGAGCTTGGGGGTCTGTCTGGAGGGTGGCTCGGCCATCGGGGTAGTCGGGGCTGGTGTACGCCGAGCCCGGGACCCCACCTTGGACCATTGCAAAGGAAGATGGAGACGAGTTTTGGTAGCTGCTGTGAGCAGAGGGCATCTGTGAGCTGACAGGCGACCGGTAAACAGTCTCAGCCGAGGCGTGGGGAGGTGTAACCGTGCCGTGGGGGCTGCCCTCCGACGGGTAGCTGCGGAGGGAGGCCCTGAGGAGAGATGAGAAGAAGGAGGATTCAGGTCCACAGAGAAACTGAGGCATGGCACCAGCAAGCTGCTTGGGTGCTCAGAGGCAACGGTGGGATGGGTCCTGCCAGCTGCACGAAAGCAACTGGAGGCAGCTTTAGCTCCCCCATGCATCCCAATTCCTTCTCAAAATATGGCTTTCTGGGAGACAGAGCCTTTTTCCAGCTCCTCTCCCAGTAAAAAGCCTGTTCTGTCCCTCCCTGCCAGCCTCGCCAGGTGAGCTGGTGCAGGACACCCCATGGGCAGAGTGAAGAGGGGACAGGGATGATGGCTCCATTGCACCACCAGGCACTGATGTTCAACCCAGGACTAGGGGTTAGCACAGACTCCATCCCTCCTCCTGCCCTGAGGGCCAGGTTCCCAGCGAGATGCTGCTGAGGACCAGTGACAACCAGTGACCACCAGTGACCCAGCTTTGTGTCCTCAGGGCAGTGAGCCGCATGGTTAGCCAGGACCCCTAAACCCTGCGTGGGGAGATGGGGGTCCTTGCAAAGGTAATTTCAAAGCAGGAGCAAGCCTGCGCACCAGGCAAGGTTGAGCCCCGGCCCCACCAACCCCCGGGACCTGCACCCACTGCCTTACCCGTCCACGCTGTGAATGGGGCTGCTGGTGGAGACGGGGCTGGGGGCGGTGAAGGAGTTGGCAAAGGTGCCGTTCCTGGCAGGCACCTCTGGGCCCCCGGGCTGGGTGGTGGGCAAGGTCCCTCCCCTGCCTGTGGTGGCCGTGCGGGCCACCGATTCGACGTAGCTCCTGGGCTCTGCGAGAAAAGAGAAGGGGAAACGGTTGAGCCCACTGCTCCCATGGAAGAGGGCCATGCCCTTCCCAGTATCCCTGTTTCAGACAGTGAAGGTGCTTGAGCTGAGCTCCTCCAGCTGCACATTTCCCCCTTCCCTCTTCCCCCACGCCAGAGACTGTGCAAAAACCCATCTGGCTCATCTGGACATTTAGGTTACTCCAAGGCATGCTGAAGACCCTGGCCAGGGCACAGGGAAGAGGGTCATGCCCACCCCTTTTCCCGAAGAGCCCGGAGCACATGGGACCACAGTCCCTTCCCGCTCCACAGCCCCTCCGCCCTGCTCTGAGTCAGCGTCCCTCCCCACCCTGGATGCCACACAGCACACGTTGTGCTCCCTGCTCATCCCCGACCCCTAAAAATAGAGCTGGTGACTCTGCCCAGCCTGCGCTGACTCACGTGGGACTGACGATGATGCCCAGCGGTCCCTGCCCCGATGCCCAGCAGTCCCTGCCCCGCGCGGCCCACCTCTGCCAGCCATCTCCAGCAGCAGACCAGAGAGCAGCTCCAGCTATTTCCACTGCAGTATCCAACACTCTCACTCCCAGCCCGGCTTGAAACCAGAGCCCTTGAGCACGACCAAGAAAAGCAATTTTCCTTTGGAGCTGCCGAGCTGTCCCGCGCCAGGAGCAGGGGGCTGAGTTGGCCGTCACCAACCATCGCAGCCACCGGACCCAGCCCTCCCTCCTCCCTTTTCCTTCTGCCTCCTGCTCCATCCAGGCTGGTCCCCATCCCTACGACAGCCCCTGCAGCCCCCCAGAAGCCACGCTGGATGAAGGGGTTGCAGCTTCAGCCCCATCCCCCTGTGCCCCCACAGCCATGTCACACCCCAGCTGGCACATGCCACCCGACTGCCTCCGTGCTGGGGCACAACACCCTAAGCAAGACCTGGCTGGCGTCAAACTTTATGGGCCGGGCATCCTTGCAGGTCCCCGGCTCCAGGCTGACCATGCCTGAGGCGGCTCCACAGTAGTAATTAGCATGACAAACATTATTATTATTATTATTATTATTAGTCATAACAGCCCGGCTCTGGCTAAGCCGGCTGGCAAGCCAGCCCACTCACAGCCAGCAATACCAATGCACAGCTCCGTGTTCGGTGCTGGACCAGGGGGTTGCAAGGAAAAAGACTGTCACGGGTCCCTCTCCTTCTCCCCGAGTGTCTCGTGCCCTGTCCGCCTGCAGACAGGGAGGAGTCGTCTATCCCTCGGGCTGATCTCCCTGCCCAGCCCTGTTCAACCACTCCAGGAAAGATCTGAGCCAAAACCAGACCGAGAACCTCGACACGGGCTGGGTACCAGCATCCGAAGCAGGAGACATGGCTCCGAGTGACAGGGACGAGGCACCGCTGAGGGGGACGCCCAGGGCAGCTGCAAGAAACTCATCGCCCCGCTTAGGTAATTAAATTAATTTCACAGCTACTCACTTTTCTCCCCCAGCTCCCCACCCCAGACTAAAATTAGCCAGACAGTACATATGAGTCAGCCTGCAAGAGGTTAAGACCAAACGGCTGCGAAAATGCCAGCCCCTCCTGCAAAGGTGGGGGCTGAAGCGAGGCAGGAGCCCAGGGCTCGGGGACTGGGGACAGCCTACATGTGCCACAGCCAGGTGTGTCACCATGGGTTCCAGTCGTTTGGTTCAATACGGCGAAAAAAGAAAGAAAAAAAAAAAAACTGGGAAGTTTCTTGCCTCCTAGTGTTTTCTTGGAAGAGGCTCTGGAGATGCGAAGATGGTGGAAGAATAGAGAGCCTTGAGTCACTGGGGGGTGGGCAGTCATTCGGGAACCCTGAATCCAGGCAGGGCTGCACTCTGGCCAGAAACACGCAGTGCTGCGACTGCGCCGGGCTGTTTTAAAGCCTCCTTGGAGGTGGTAGCCAGGCCCTGAGGTCCTGCACTGCCAGAGCATCCCCCAGCCCCAAGAGAAGCTGAGCAGAGCCTGGTGGGGCAGGGATCCTCATGGGGTGTGCGGCTGGGTGCAGAGGGTGCTAAGCCAAAGCTTCATTAAGCCAAAAAAAAAAGTCCCTGCTCAGGACTGAAGATTCAACCCCCTAAACCCATCACTCTGCTCTGGTGAGACCCCACCTGGAGTACTGCACCCAGTTCTGGAGCCCTCAGCACATGAAAGACGTGGACCTGTTGGAGCAGGTCCAAAGGAGGGCCATGAAAATGATCAGGGGCTGGAACACCTCTCCTATGAGGACAGGCTGAGAGAGTTGGGGTTGTTCAGCCTGGAGAAAACTCTGGGGAGACTTTATTACGGCCTTCCAGTACTTAAAGGGGACCTACAGGAAAGATGGGGGCAAACTTTTTAGCAGGGCCTGTTGCAACAGGACAAGGCATAATGGCTTTAAACTAAAAGAGGGAAGATTTTGACAAGATATAAGGAAGAAATTTTTTACAATGAGGGCAGTGAAACACTGGCACAGGTTGCCCAGAGAGGTGGTAGACGCCCCATCCCTGGAAACATTCAAGGTCAGGTTGGATGGGGGCTCTGAGCAACCCAATCTGGTTGAAGATGTCCCTGCTCATTGCAGGGGAGGTTGGACTAGATGACCTTTAAGGGTCCCTTCCAAGGCAAACTATTCTATGATTCTGTGATCATGTAATCCAAGAGGATGAAGAAGGACAAAAGCAGGCTGGTGGTGGCCACTCAGTCCAGCCAGGGCGGGGTCACTGGATGTCCTTGCTCCGGGCCAACCATCATGCAAGCAGCTGGACTACCATGGGAAAAGAGAAGCAGCACAGCTTGAGCTCTTTGGGGTTTGGTGGGAAGGAGAGGGAATGTTTGGGTCTTTGAAAACTTAAAGCCGGACAGAAATGGTAAAGCTGGGGGAGACTTAGGACGGAAAAGCCTAGTTTTATCCCAGCTTTTTTTCCTTTAATGTACCCAAGAAGCCATCACTGAAGAATCAGCTCTGGAAGCAGAACATTTTCTTCAAGCAAACACTTCCTCCAGTATTACACAATGTTCAGATTTGGGCTACGTGCATTTTGAGGAACTCCCAGGGAGAAATGCTGATGGCTCCCAGGGCCACGGTGCGCGTTGCAAACTCGCCAAGAAGAGACATCCTCTCCCCATCTTGAACACACAGTTCCCCATCCCGGCCCCGAGGGCCCAAAGTTTCATTAAAGAAGAAAGCAAAACCACCCAACAACCATTAGATAGCAGGCAGCACTCCAGGGAATCGCAGCCACTCCCGAAGCCTCCATCCCCTCAGAAGACGTGCCACCCCAGAGCCTACAGTGCCCCCACCATCGGTAGAGCCACCCCCCCAGCTGCCGTCCCAGCTCAGCCCAGTCCTCGGCATCCCAGGAGAGGCACAGCCCTGGGATGGGAGAGGCGGGGGGAATTTAGGCAGCCTCCCAGCCAGTAGAAGACACACACCGGCTGCCGGCGCTGTGCCGCTGCCTGGCCGGCTGAGCCGGCAGCACGCTGGTGGCCTCTGCGCCTGGTGACCTTTTGTGCTGCACTTTGGTTTATTTTCACTCCGAACAGCAGCGGAAAAGCCAGAAGGGGAGGGCAGGAGCCCAAAAGCAGGGCCGCTGCTCCCAGCCCCCCACCAGGCTCATCCAGCATCCCTGGCGTGCCACCAGCAAGGATGCCACGCACCGACAAAGAGCTCTCATCTCCCATGGACGATCGCCACCCAATGTGACAGACCTCCAGCTCCAATGTGGACATGAGTGAATCCAACCATGACATAAGGCATGATGTTCCCCCCCTCAAAAGGGATCGGGATGGGCAAGACTCAGGCTCCTACATCCCTGAGGGCCAGTGCGAGGCAAGGCTGCTGGCGCAGACAGCTGGAACCTACTCTGAGAGACAGTCCTGACAGTGGGGATGAGCAGAGAGGAGACAGACAGACAAAGAAAAGCCTTTCTTACCTTCTTCAGAGTCACCGCCTGCCTCCCCTTCTAGCTCCGAGAGATGGAGGGGCAGGGGAGCGATGGGAGAGGGAAGAGGAGGAAGAAGACAAGTGCAAGACAGAAAGAAAATCTGAGTTAAGCAGCTTTGCCTTGTTTAGACAGGGGCACACAGAGCGCAAAGGAGAGCCCCACACCTCCCCGACACTGCACCCCAAACCAGGACCCCAGCCTCGGACACCCCAGGGTCCACCTGGGCATCCCAGAGATGATGTCCAAAACTCCGGAGGCTGGTTTTGGGTGGGAAGAGGGAACAGCCCAGCAGGGAGCCACCATGAAGGGCTGCTCCGAGAAGCCCAGAAAGCACCAAAAAAGCATCAGTTCGCCCCTGGGGGCAGAGCGAGAGGGTCCTGCTGGGCAGACTCTGCCAAGTCGTTCTCCCTGGGCTCAGCTGAGTTTTGGGGAGGTGACAACTCAGCCCTGAGATGACCCAGGAAGGGGCCCTGGGTGCTGGGGAGCAGTGAGGTCCGGATTGGCAGGCAGCTCTGGGACACGTCCCCAGGACAGCAGTGCCTTTGAGCCCCGGGACCACTCTCCAGGATGGAGAGAGCTCTGGATACTGTTCTGGCTGACAGGCTCTGCTCTTGGAGAGCAAACCCTCTCCAGCTGGGAAGGAGAAGGGATGAAGGCGGTGAGGGAGGGAAGAATGTGGGGCTGGGCAGGACGCGGGACCTCGGAGTTTTTCAGACTCCACCACTAAAGACCCTGCAGGGCTGAGCCACCCTGGGTAGCACCAACATCCCCCACCCTTACACAGTCCCAGAGTACCCACAAGAGGTGACAAAGACCCCAGGGCCACCTGGCCCCAAAAGGGAAGCAGAAGTGCTTTCTCCAGCCAGGGGACCCTTCCAGGGGTATCCTCACAGGTGTCGTCCCCAAAAACCACCTGCAGCCCCTGTGCCCGCACTCACCTCCCACAGGGTGCAGCAGGATCTCGGCCGGGTTGTGGGGTTTCAGCCCCAGTGCTGAGAGCGGGGTCTTGGCCAGGCCGGGAGGAGAACGCACTGTCAGCATGGGGGACACAACAGCGTTAGTGGAGGGGTGGGAGGTGAAGCTTCAGAAAGGCTGGAGCTGTCACTGCCCAGGGGTTCAGAGCCTCCATGACACATCCCACCCACTGGCTGCAATCGGGTGCTGCCAGGAAGAGGAGATACCCTTCTGTGAAGCAGCACCCCCAAGGGAAGGGCACCGATCTCCCTCTCCATTTGGAGATGCACGCAGGGCGGAAGGTGTCCGGGAACAAGCGGTCCGCCCCACTGTGGGGCAGGATGGAGAAAGGGGGCAATTCCCACTTGGGGGGGGGGCCCAGACCCCATCTCCCAGCAGCGTCCCCACAAGGGAATAGTCCCACCGTAGGCATGAAGCCTCTTTTATTGCCCCTGTGCAAGCAGCTGCCCCCCAACCCAGTGGTCCCAAACCTTAACCCCCCTCTGCCGATCCCCACGTCTGGCTGAGCTGGGACCGGGCTGTCCCAGAGCAGCTCATCACCCCCACGAAAGGGGCAGCAGGACTGCCAAAACCCCCCACACCCTCCAGACCAGCTCAACGGGCGGGTGAGGATGTTCACACAGAGCATGTTCCCCAAGGGGCGGCAATGCACACGTGAGGTCTGTACCTCTTGGGCCCATACGTACATACCGGGAGTATGTATGTATGGCTATGGTATGGATGCACCAGCAGTGCAGGGCGGCAGAGTTTCATGGAGCAGAGCGGACCCCCCCTGAGGTGACTGTGCCTCCTCTCCCCTCCTGCCCCCCAGGTTTGACCCATCTCCCTGATGCTGCATCTCCCCGGAGGAGACCTCTGGGTATCAGCTCCAGCAAGAGGGACCGGAGGGCACAGCCCTCCATCAGCATTTGTATGTCCCCAGCTGGCAGCATGGCCGCAGGGACCGCGGCGAGGCCGGGAGGCGGCGGGTGGTGGGAGCTCCGGAGGAAAGCCAGACCCTCGCCCCGAGACCAGGTCCCCCCCAGCAGCCTGGGAGTGATGCAGCCGAGCAGCCGAATCCCTGGGAAACCAAGATAGCAGCGCCTTCCCCAGCGGGTGTCTGATTTCCCCAAATCTGGCCAGCCACAAGCCACGATGTCAGCTCGCGCCTCCGTTGGCTGACGAACAGCGGGGTCCTCCCAGGGCCGGGAATTCCCCCGGCACTGCTGTCTCCCAACGGAGGGGAATCGCTCCTGTATCTCCCCTGGGGGGCACTTTGGCAAAGCCTTCGAGCTGCAGCTTCAGACTTCCCAGGCCTCCCCAGCTGGCGCTGGCTAAGAAACACTGCCTCCGAGCCACGTCCCCAACCAGGCCGTTCCTGTCACCTCTGCGAGTGACTCATCCCCCAAAACGAGCCACTGTCCCGCTGCCAAGGAGCTGCTGCCCCGGGGCCGAGCTCTCCGGGTCCCCAGAACAACAGGGCCATTTCCATGGTGCCAAATACCCCAGGGACACTCCCACACTCCAGTCACAGCATCCCAGGAGACAGGGCTCAAACACCCGTGGGTTGCAAGGGAGGAACCGCAACAGTGCAGGAGGAAACAGCCTCCAGCCCCATGGGCTGAGCTATGGCGGTGGGGCAGGTGGTCCCGCTGCGACCAGGACGTGGCATCAGAGGGGGCTGCACCCAACCCGAGCACCCCAAGCCCTAGAGCATCCCTCAGCATCCAGCCTACAAAAGTGATTTGGGGGGGGTAAAGGAAAGGGGGGGGCTGCTGTCTTTTTGATGGGTTTCCCAGTTGACTGGCTGCTCCGTTGCACTGGTCCACCCAAGTCGGGCTGTGTCGACATGAGGCTGCTCATCGGGGTTCATCACTCAAGCTGGTCACACAAACCCAGTCCACACAAAACCACCACGACTGCGCAGTCGGGGTTAGCCAGAAGGGAGGCATGCTGTGCCAGAGGAGCAGAGACAGGCTGCATGCAAAGGGTTGGCACCTCCCAGCCTTTTCCACCTCCTGCCCTGGAAACAGCGAGCGAGAAGTGGCACAGCGTGCGAGGGTCTGCCCCAAACCCCCTCCCTGTCTTCAGTCCCTCCTGCCTCCCCCCTGCTCGCCTTCTACCCCAGCCTCGCTGCCCTTCTTGCCATGCCAGTAGGAAAGATGGGGAGGTGCAGGACCAGGATGGGCTGAAAGGACGCTGTCTTTTGGGCCCTGCCCCTCTCCTTATCCCGCCTCAGAATCCCCTCAGAGAAACACCCCAGCAAGTGGAAGGTTGGGCAAAAGCCGACAGGAGGGTGCTGAGAGTGGGATGCTGATGGCAGCGTGGAGTGGTGGGATGCAGAGAAGAGACGAGGATGGAGAGGAAGCGTGGTTAATGTGGCGGTGGGTGTCTGGAGCCCGGAGCTGTCTGACCCTTGGCAAATTTCTGGCTTGCCAAGAGCCGCCCACCGAGCCCCTCCGCCTCCCGGAGCCGCAGCACTTACGGGAGTTGGAGTAAGGGGTTTGTGGCGAGACGGGGAAGGCTGGGGTGGGGGGGAGAAATCTCACCGCCGCTGGGGGGTGGGCTGGTGGGGGAGGCACCCTCCATCTCTTCGAAGGCTTCCTTGTAGCTGTGGAGGTGAGGCTAGGGGAGAGCAGGAGACAGGGTTAGTCCCTACAACGGGTGCAAACCTCCAGGACACCACCACCACAAAAAGCATCATTAACCCTCAAACCTCCAGGATGCCATGGATGCTAAAAGTCCCATACCCCCCACCAAGCCTTCTCCCTCCCTGGAGGTGGTTGCACCCCACCAGCTCCCCCAGCACGGTGCAGAGCCCCGGCACACCTCTTTGGGCCTCCCTCCAGGGTTGGCCGCGATGGTGCTGACCACCTCGGGCGAGAGGACGGTGGGGCTGCGGGGCGAGCTGGGCTCCGGCGAGCTCTTCTCATAGTGGCTGTCGCTGGGGGTCCGCTTGCGGGCAGGGACGGCGCTCTCTTCTGGGGGCTTCTCCCGGGACTGCACCCCTGCGGGGCAAGCACAGGGTGGGAGACGGGTGAGGAGGCGCTGGCTGAGATGGGAACCAGCGGGAGATGCTCTGGGGCTGATCTGAGAGGTCTCGCCTGGGGCGTGGGGGGCCATGTGCTGCAGAGGGGGCTCTGCCTGGCAGAGATGGCGGCTTCAGCACTCACCTGCCTCTAACCCTTGGACCTGCACGGTCAGTTTTGAGCTGGAGCAGATACACCCTACAGCGCTGGCCCTGGGCCAAGCAAAAAAAAGCAAGGCAAGGTTGCGGCTAGTGGCTGGATCACTGCATTAGCCCTCCCAAGCACCTCGAGTCTGGCACTCGGGGACAGCACCCCCTGGCAGCGGGTGCGAGGGGCATAAGCATCCTGCGAGCAGCCCAGCCAGCCCCTGCCCCGCAGAGCTGGGGGGGGGCGACCGGGACCTCCCGACAGCGTCACGGTGGGAAAGGGCCGAATCCCCCAGCACCAGGGGAGCCGCGTTCGGCTGCAGCCCTGCTCCCACAGCTGGATGCGGCTCCAACCACAGCAGAGGAAAAAGCCTGTTTTTGTGAGTCCCCAAGGCAACGGGAGCACCGGGGCGGGAGGAAGGACTCCAGCCAGAGGGGTGGTGCAAGGAACCCCAACAAACCGCTGCTGATCTCCTACCCCCAGCATGACGCTTTCCTAACAGGGGAGATTGGCGTCTCCACACTGTCTCCCCCCTGACCCCCTCCCACACCCCAAAACTCTGAGTCACCAGTGCCCACAGCCTGGGGAGCACCAAGGGGCTCGGAGACCCTGGGAATAAGAAGGGAGGGAGCGAGTCACCATGGGAGAATGGGTGTCGGGGTCTGGGTAGATCCCACTGGTGATCCCAGTGGGCTGGGAGAAAGCCCAGGAACAGGCACAAAGCCAGCACAGGGCAGGGGGGCTGGGATGAGGGGTGCAACCTCTCCCAGCACCCCAGCAGGGCCCAAACACACCCTCCGCTCCATCTCGCCTGACGAAGAGGTTAATTAGAGCTCAGGGACGATGGTGCTGGGTTCGGTGCAGGGGAACTACACAGAGCATCACGGGCGCAGCTCAGAGCCCCACGGGACCCAGACACACGGCAGCAGGGTGACCCCCGGTCTCAGCCCCACTAGCAGAGGTGACAGCACCATCCCCTCCACCTTTCCCGCAGAGCTGGGCAGTGCTCATGCTCGCCTTGGCCCAGCACATGGTGGAGAAAAAAAAAAGAGAAAAAGGAAAAGAGGGGAAAAAAAAAAAAAAACGAGGCCAGCATCACGCTCCAGGAAATGCACTTTTCAAACACCAACTCCTTTCCCACGGGCTGGCGGAGGAAAACCAGCCATCAGCTGCTTCCCCTCACTCCCCGGGGCTCCGTGTGGGACCCACGCCTCACGCCCGCTGACCTGCCCTCTTCACCACCCCGGCACCCACACCGGAGCTTTCCCGACCCCGGAGAAAGGGCTAGGAGCAGGCAAAGGGCTGGGAGCGCGGGAGGGAGGGAGGTGGCCTGGGTGCATTTCTAAATAATCAGTCCAGTGAATGGCAACAACAATAAAATCGCGGCTCGGGGGGGAGAGGCGGCCGGGCTGCGAGGCGGGGGACGTGAGCCAACGGGGCTGGCTCCAGCCGCGGAGGCGGCCTGGAAAATTCCACTAAGAGCGGCTTTGAAACACAACTCCCCGATCCCTTCTGCAGGTGCTCGCCGGCGCGGGGGACAGCCATTAAAAAGGTCTATGGTGGGGACAGGGGGGACGGAGAGGGTCTCTGCAGGTGCAGTGGGTACAGACAGCATCTTATAGGGTCACCCTACATCTTCCTCCCTGCTCCTCACTTTAAGGAAACAAAGTCCTGAGTTGTGAGCATAGGAAAAAACAAAACGGGGGAGGAAAAATAAAGAAACCCCTTATATTTTATTTTCACCCCTCCACTTTGTGCACTGTGAGGTGTCCTGCACACTGCAAAAGCATCACCAGGAGCGTACCTTGGCCGTCCCCAAAGTGAGCAGCAGCGACCGAGCGCTGCGAAGAGACAGGGACCGGGCTCCTCGAGTCACATACGCCTGCTGTGCTTTGCATTTTCCATTTGGGAAGCACAAATAGCAGCTCGCTGGAGCCCGCCTGTCAGTGCACACCACAGATCTGCAGCGTGGGACCCCCAGCTCCATCCTGGGGCTGTGCGTCACCCGGATGCAGGGTGCTGGATCTGGCCCATCAGGACACCCAGGAGCTCACCGGGCTTTGGCTGCTCCACTCCTCAGACATGGAAAGCAGCCGGGGCTGCGGGGAGGGGAGGGAGGAGAAGGGAAAAAAGGGACTCATTGTTTGGGAGCCGAGAGTGGGAAACTTCACGGGCCGCCCGGAGCAAAGCCTGGAGGAAACCCAGGCTCTGAGCACGGCTCCCTCGACCCCCCAGGTGATTTATGGGCTGGAAACTACACTTGGAAAACAAACTCTCCTTTCGCCCGCTTGCTGTGCCCCCTTGGCAGAGGTACAGCCTCCCTTAGCCATGGCCCTGCCACCAGCTCCCCAGGGACACCCTGCCCAGCTGCAGAAGTTGCGATTCCCCATCACAGTTGAAAGGGGGAACAGCAGCCTGCACCCCACTCCCCCCCCCCCCCCCCCCCCCCATCACCTCTGGCACTGCCACCCCTTCTGCTGCCCATTTAACTCCCTAACCTGGCAGCAACCCTCTTCCAGCAAAGTCCTGCCCTTGAACTAAACACAGCTCTAGGGCTGGGGAAAGGCAGGAGCACAACAGCCGGGGGAGGAGGAAACAAGGGGGATTTAAATCCAGGTGGTTTTGCGGCTGGGGAGATGGGTTTCTGGGCCAAACCAGGAGGCAGCTGCTTTTGGGGCATGAGATGCTAGAGCTACTGCCAGACAAGAGCTGGGTGATGCCCCCACAGTGGAGAGGAGAGGGGCAAAGCAGCATCCTATGGCCCTCGGGATGTGGCACCCAGCAGTTAAAGCCAGACAGGGACACACGATGCCCAGGGAAAAGAGAGATGCAGACTCGCTCCCTCCCTGCACAAAGAACAGCAGCACATGTTGCCCTGTACCGCTCTCTGCCAGAGCCCAGCTCACCCCATCCCACCGGGCACAGGTGGGCCCCATCCCAGGGCACTTCACTGATGTGCATGTCCATGTTTCACCCCAAAACAAGCACAGCCAGGGGCCCTTCCTCACCTACCCCCCAGCTGCAGACGGACCCATGGGGGAAACCCCTGGACTGAGGCAGGTGAAACCCTGCTGGGCCAGGAACTGGCTGAATTTGGGGTCTGTGGAGCTGCACTCCAGCCCTTGCCTCCCTGAGGGGTGAGCCATGGCCAGGGCAAAGCTCAGAGGGGCTGGAGCAAGTGTCCAGATCTGGCCCAGCGATGAAACCCCACCAGCAAGCAATGCCAGGCTGGGATGAGACGCAAAACCGAGCGTGGGCAGGGCAGTCTGTACCCAGGGCCAGGGGCTCCCCCATCACCGGAGGAGGTTGAGGTGGGGCCCTGGGCATCACCCTGCTGAGAAAGGACATCAAGCCTGCATGGAGAGGGTCTCCCAAGCCTCCCTCCGTCCCACATCCATGCAACACACAGAGCACTCAGCATGCAAGGATAGGGGAGGAAGGAGGGATGAGAGGGCAGGAGGGAGGAGAGAGAAGAAGGGAAAAGGAAGGAAGGATGAGAGGGAGGATTGGAGGGGAGGGAAGGAGAAGTATGGATGGGGAAGGTTGAAGGACAAGGAAGGAGGGAGGTGGAATGAACAAACCGGAGGAGAAGGACCGTTGATGGTTCAGAGGAGGACGGGGGACTTTGGTGCTCTTGTTGAGTTCCCTGAGCTTGGCGTTGTACTCTGCCAGCATACCAGGACAGGGGGTGCAAGGAGGGTGGGAGGTCACAGAGGACAGACACAGTCCCCCATGGGGAGAGGAAGGGGCAGACAGGACAAATGTCACGAGATACAATAGGGAGACAGAGAGAGAAAACAAGAGAAAATATTAGTTGGGCTCCACAGATGAGCCCGGGGTCACTTGGGGTCCAAGGGAGCTCAGACCCTGCTTGGAGCTGCTTTCCCATCACCCACATTACCTGGCTCCAGGCACCACTTAAACCCATGTGGGAAATCAACGGTGGCTCCCAACCACACATGGCCTTGTGCAACACCACAAATGCCCCACGACCATTCGCTTGGGGGTGGCACCGTGCAGGTTCCCTCCATCACGGGCTGCCCAGGGCTGGGACAAGAAGGGATAACCTCAGATGCCTCACTGGGAGACGAGGGGGACTTGAAGGATGGCAGGACCAGCTCCGCTCTGCAGGGAGGAGCTGGGAACACCAGTGCTGCCCCACCCCATCTCTTCCCCACCATCACCAGCGGGAAGCGGGAACGGGAGCGATCCCCCTGCCAGGCACAGAGGAGGTGTGAGATGCTCTTCATTGCCGCGCCAGGACATGGAGGCAATTTATAGCAGCAGGGAATGTAAACAAACCATCCGTGCCCCATCAGCCCCATCGGCCATCCCCTCCCGGCACTGGCTTCGGGACACCTTGTTCCCGACGGAGGTCAGGCCGCCCGCCCGCACTGTCCCCGCCACGGCACAGACGGGCCAGGCTTCAGTGGGGACAGGTGGCCACGGGCTGGGAACTGTCCCTGGGACGCCTCTCCTCCCCGGGAAGCCCAGCAGCTGCAGGGGCATGAGAGTGAACCCAGCCCAGCCTTGAGGACCTGACCCCAGGGTTAGGGGGGATGGATTTTTTGGTAGACACCATCAAATATCCATTTCCCACTCAGAAAACACCGTTCCTCCTCTCCTGAGGGATCTCCTCTTTTCCACCCCATTTTTTCCCCTCCATACTTGAGGGGAAATCTGCTCCGTATCAGTCCAGACATACAACGCAGTTTGGGCATCCATGTGTGCAGAGGGTTTGTTTAAACCCTCTGCACAAGCCCTGGGTCCCTCTGTGGGTCTGGCCTGGATCACTGAGGTCGGGTTTGGATGGATGCAAACTGCCCCCACAACACCTCTGCCACCCGGCCCTGTCCCCCTCCCCGCCGCTGGCACCCCTCCTGCCCCCGGCCCTGGTGCCCCGGTGACTCAGCCCCCACGCCTGGGAGGTTGGGGCTGTCGGATTTTTCCAGCCAAGCCTCCTCCCCCCTCCCTCTAATGCCGGGCGAGTTTCTGGACTGAGCGCAGAGCTGGAAGGGACGGAGCTGCCAAGCCCCAGCATCACGAGCTGGCCCCCAGCCTGGCCACAGCCCCGAACTCTTCCCAAGTGTCGCTCCGCAATGCAACAACTGCAGCCGAAGTAGCGGGGAGGGAGGGCACCCGCCCTGCCCCAGGGCCACGGCACCTCCTTCCCGGGGTGCTGGGACCCCCTGCATCCCCAAAGCCCCCGAGCCGGACCCGTGGGAGGGCAGGGAGTCGGAGGAGGTGGTTTCCCCTCTGCGGCACGGAGCAAACGCCTTCATCCAGCCACGGCACTGATGCTCGGTGCTGCACCCAGCCAAGCATCACACCAAACCCCTCTGGCAGGGCTGGGAAATGCCTTTCCAGCCCCTGACCATCGGTCAAGGCCAGGTCAAGCTTCAAACCAACCCAGGGCTGAGACGGCTGGGCCACCTGGGCAGAAAGGCTGCTTCCAGCCCGCACCCTGGTCCCCCAATTCCAGCAGCACCCTGGCTGCCCAGGGAGGAGGTCCAAGCACCAAGCCCAGCACACTGCGGGGAAAGCAGGGGTGAAATCAAGGAGGAGCCCAGCTACATTAAACACAAGGCAAGTGCTCTGCTGGGACCTTACACCAGAGCACGCTCCAGGCAGGGAGCATCATCGTGTCCAAGGCGGGGTCCAGGCAGGACACCCTCAGCCAGAGCTGAAAACATCTTCCCAAACTCAGCCATATTCTCCTCAAAAGGGAGAAATCCCCCCGGGACCCAACGAGCAGCCCTGACACAGGGGACAGATGAGCCCCATACCCCAAAGTGAGATGGGGGGGCCCAACCCCCTTGGCCACCCCTTCTCCCCACCTCTGTGGGACGCTGCTGCAGACGGCGAGCTGCAAGGGGGGTGTCTCGGCGAAGGAGAGGGGCACAGGCTGCCCCTCTGCCAAGCGTGCCCCACGACGGGTGGCTCGGTCCCAAGCCCGGATCCAGCACGGACGAGGAGTTGCCACGTCTCCCATCCCCGGCTCCACCATGCATGCCACCCCCGCGGGCTCCAGCTTCTTGGGACATGCAGTCCACCCCGTCCCCCCAAGGAATCAAAGCGTCCTACCTGCCACCCTGTGGGCCACCAGGCCCTCCAGATTCAAAGGCTCTTCTGCCGACCTCGACAGGTCTTCGTAGCTCTCTGGTCCCTTGGGTGGCATCTGGGTTTGTGGTGGGATGGTGGGGGAAGGCAGGGAGGACACGAGGAGCTGCTGAGACCCCACAGGGCTGTAGGAAGTGCTGAGCGGGACGATGCCCATCGGTGCTCCGGCCGGGGCATGGCTGTAGCTCCTCAGCTCCGGCACCGGTGCCGGCTGGTAGCCGTAGGGCGAATAGGTTTCCCGGTACTCATGCACCCCGTAGTCTGGCTCCCCGGGAGAATACACTTTACCCCCGGGCTCGGAGACCACGGGGCTCACGGAGGTGCCAAAAGACCTTGGCTGGGCCACTTGCGGAGCTGGCCGGGCGTAGAGACCGGCGATGGGCTGGGCCGAGAGGGAGGAGAGAAGGGGTCCCGCCGGCTTGTCCTGGCGGGAGGCGGCGGGCACGCTCTGCGATTTGTGGACGGCGGGCGTGAGGTCCAGCATGAGGACATCCAGCGCTTCGATGGACTGCTCGATCTCCCGGCGGGAGGGGGGCGCGGGGGAATTCGGGCATGCTGTGGCTGTGCGGGGGCACCGGCTGCAGCGGGCTGGGCTGGGGGCTGCAGCTGGAGGCGCTGGGGCTGTGGCTCTCCACGCCACCCTCCTGCAGCCGGGAAGGTGGCCGGCTCCCTCCTTGCTGCTGCCAGGAATTCAAGCCCCTCTGCACGGCCTCTCGGCTGCTGGTGCTGCGAGCCGGAGCCTGGGGCAGCACCGGGGTCGTGTCATACTTGGCCGTGTCCACCGCCGGGAAGGACCGGGAGCGATAGGCGCCGGGGTGGTCGTAGCCATACAGGTAGGACTGGGAGCCAGGCAGCGGCTGGGGCTGGAGCCAGCCCGGGGCGTGGGAGCCCGGCGGGCGCTGGGGGTAGCCAGCCAGGTGGTCCTGAGTGGATGCCGAGGGCCGCAAGGGAGGCAGCGGGTCCCGGAGGTGGTGGCCTATCAGGGTGTTCTGGTTGTTGTAGGGGTAGCCGCCGTTGGAGAGCGGCTCGCCGTCGTACAGCCCCTCCTTCAGCAGCTTCTCGGCCCCGTTGCAGCTCGAGGGGCCGTTGGGCAGGGAGGAGAGGCTGCCCACCCGGGGCGCCTCCTGGTAGCCGGCTTCGCTGGCGGTGGTGGTGCCATCCAAGGAGGAGAGTGTGCCCAGGCTGCCCACGCTGTGCCCATCTTGGTTGGGCAGTTCGTCGTCCAAGATATCCGTCTCCCGCTCGGCCACCAGTGCCGCGGCATTCCCGTTGACGTGTACCTGAGCCGGCACCACGTGGCGGCCCGGCACGGCAGGCAGACGCGCCGGCACGGGGCCGGGCGCGTGGTTGTGCATGGGCGGCGCACTCTCTAAGCCAAAGCCAACGAGAAGACGATCCAGCTCCCGCTTCTCCTCGGGGCTCAGCACCGCCTGGCCGCCGGGTGCCCCGGGCACCCCCGGCTCATCGGTCCGGTCGGTCTTGGTGGAGGCGGTGGAGTTGCCCGAGTCGCTGCTCACCGAGAGCGTGTGCTCGACGTGGTTGGGCGCTGCCGAGAGCGGGAGGCGGGCGGCGTTGACGGCGCCGGTGCTGCCGTGGAGGGAGTCTTTCTTCTTCACTTTAGCGTAGAGGCTCCCGTCCAGGGGCCCTTGCGTGTGCCCAACCTCTGCAAGGGGAGAAACGAACACGAGACCCCAGATCAATTCCTGGCGCTCTGCACGGAGCTAATGGGTCCCATTAGCCGGTGGTTTCGATCTCTTCCGTGCCGCCGGAATGCTTAACGACCAGCATCGCCGTCTCCTCGGCACCCTCCGCGATCCCACGGGCGCCACCATGCAGAGACACCGGAGCCAGACCTCCCCCAGCCCCGTGCCCCCGCAGCCCCCCACTCTGCATGCCGTCATGCCCTGCCCTGCAAGCACCGCCTGCTCCGCTGGGATCCACCAAAATCCACCCCCCCCCCAGCTCCAGGCATCATTCCTGGCAATTCCCCTCCATGGCTGGTGAAGGCCGGGGCTGCCCACACAGTCGGCCATCGTTTCACTGCTGCCCCACCGCTCCGCAGGGCTCATCCAGCCCCAAAGGGCCACAGGGCACCGGGGAGGCGAACAGGGAGGGTGAGGGAGATTCACCACGGGCCGTAGGAGGACGGGCGGAGGCGGTCAGGATCTGGCCTCGTAGCTCAGCATGTCTCCAGCTGGATGGATGTGCTCAGCCCACGGGTGAAGGACAGATGAACCACGGACCCACCTTCCCCCTCATTCTCCACCCAGATGATGCACGGATCCAGCCAGCCACCCATCCTTGACATTTTTTTCCCTGGCTACAGACAGGCTCCCACCCTCTCTCTCCTTCCCCTTCCCTCTCTCAGCCGGGGTGGATCTGCCCGGACGCTGCCCCAAAGCTTCCACACAGGCAGCGCCTCTGCCCAACCCCGAACACGCAGCATCTTCTCCCCAGAGAGGCACCAAGCGCCCTGTCCCCATGATTCAAGGCCGGTGCGAGCAGCCGGCTCCGCTCCACAGCCCTGAAAGGCCGGGGGGCAGCCAGGGTACCGCAGCGTCACCACCGGCAACCCTTCATCCCAGCGCCCCCCCCCCCAGCTCCCACCACCCCCAACACCACAACCAGCTGCACCCTTTAAACCTTTCCAAACAGGGCAGCCAGATTTTGGGGGCACAGGGCGACCCCAGCCACCAAGACAGCAATGGGGACAGTCCCCAAGCCGTGTGTCCCCTGTCAGAGCGTGCGCGGCACTGGCCAGGCTGCAGACTCCTGTTTTTCCAGCTCCCCGCCGAGGTTTCCTGGAAGGGCCCGCGAGCAGCGTTAAACACTTTCTTTTGGAGGAAAAAATGACTCTTCTCTGGCGGGGGGCCAGGCGGCTGACTCAGGGACGGAAGACGGCCCTAACGCGATAGTGTGAAATCAGAGCGCTCCTATCTGCGAGCAAAACACTTCCGAAAGCCAACCCTGAGCCGGGGACGGCTTAACCAGTCCCATGCCACAGTGCCGGTGCCCCAGCAGATCCTCTGCCACCGACCCCCCTCGCCGTAAAGCAGAGTGGGGCGATAACACCCAGCATGTGTCCTACCGAGACAGGGCCCCCTCTCGCTGCTGATTTTCCACTCCCGAATCCCTGCCGGCAGCATCCCAAGGACACAGCCGAGCCCCAACGCCTCCCCCTTGGCTTGAAGATGCCCCAGGACCACGCAGCAAGGTCCTCTCTGGGCACTCCGTGCGAGTAAGGATGAGGATGGAGTCCACGATTTCTCCTGGAGACTCAGAGCTCCTTCATCCAGATGGTGTAGCCAGGAACCGGCAGTGTTTGACTCCACAACACCTCCCATACGGGGGAAAAGGCAGAGAGAGGGAGGGAATCCCTTCCCATGGAGGGAGAAAGGAAAAAGCAGCGTGTCCAGGGGCAGCGTCAAGGTGGAGAGGCTGAGACATCGCCTGGAGCCGGGCCGTCGCCCAGCCCTCCTGCCTGATGGCAGCGATGGGTGCTGGCCAGTCCCGGGAAACAGGGCAAGAGCCAGGGTGGGGGCTGGGATAAATAGGGCAGGGGAATAGAAAGGAAAAGGGAATAAATAAATATAAATGAAAGCACGTGGCGCCAAGGGAGAAAATAGCTGGGAAAGGCTTTAATTAGACTTTGGGCTGAGCACCGCCCCACGGCTGGGAGAAACATCTCGAAAGCAGGGTCGGGATGGGGCACAACACAGTTCATGGCAGAGCCAGAAAGCTCCGAGCGCCCCATCCCACCTTCCAAGGACCCTCCGGCCAGGCAGGGACACGAGGGATTCGGTGGCCCCCGACCCCAACAGCAGTACCAGGGTAGCAAGCAAGGAAGGAGCCATGACACCTCCACCATCAGCCAGGCCCTCGTCCCATGGCTGCTCTGCCCCACACCTGACCGCCCACCCTGTCCTTGTCCCTATGCGGTCCCTGGGCTCGGATGCCAAGAGCCAAATTCTGCTATTCCCTGCCACTCCCAGGACACCTCCTGGGCCATGGTATCGCTTATAAGGCTGCCCATCACTTGCCACCCGAGAAGTTGAATAAAACCCCCCAAAAAAGAGCAAGGGAAGAGGGGGACAGGCTGCCTGAGCTGAAGCAGCTGTCCCCAGAGCAGCAGGCTCCTGGGTCCCCATTTGCAAAGCGTTTGCAGCTCCCAGCAAGGTCAGATTTCGTCCCCGAAGGTCAGAGCAGCTCCAGCCTGGCAGGCTGTGCCATCCCAGCGTGGGTTGGGTTTGGCTTAGCCCCGGACGCAGCTCTGCTCCGGCTCTATCTGCTCCGGCTGTACCCAGGCAGCTGGGGGAAACGCTGAGCCCAGCCTGGTCCTACCCCTGCTGCCAGGCTCACTGCCCTGGCAGGGCAACGCTCTGCCCTCTCCCTCCCCAGCAGCCTGCAGCTCAGGAAAAAAAAAAAAAAATTGGTCCAGGGGATGCGTGACAGCGGGATGGAGGGTCAGCTCACATCCCCAGATCCCAGCCACCCGCCTCGTGCCCAGTGGGGTGCATCATACAGCATCGTGCACCAGCACAAATCCCAGCCGGGACTCTCCACCAGCGTAGAGGATAAGGCTGGGGCACCACTGTGTCTCCCCTTGGCACTGCCCCCAGAAGCAGCCCACCCGCTGCCTCCGCTCCCCGCCAGCCAGAGCCCTGGCCCAGGGGCATCCCCGGAGCATCAGCCAGCAAGGAAGATCCTGGGGTCCCGGGCCCCTTCATAAGATGAAGGATACAGGCTGAATCCCATGGGGAAGAACTCAGCCCCCTCTCCCAGCTCCGGTTTTATCCTGTGCTCAGATACGATGGTAAGAAGGAACCCCAGCCCCTGAGCCGTGGGGTCACCATGGCCATGAATTTCCCACCCACTCCCAGCCCTCTCCCCCATCCCGTCTGGCTCAAAGAAAAGCAAAGTCAGGACTTACCAAAGGGGACGGGGAAGAAAAGATCCCAGGCGAAGAGAAGGAGTGGGCGGTAAAATCCCTTTCCTTCACTCCTTCCAGCACCAGAGCCTTCCAGGGGGACCTGGTGCGGTGGCAGCTCGAGCGGCGTCCGCAGCCGGCTCCGTGTGTCCGTCCAGGACAGGAGCCGACAGCCCGGGGCTGGCTTTGGTTGGCGTTCGTCCCTTTGGCTTTGCTTTCCCTCTCGCAGAAGGAGCTATTCCCTCCCCAGCGCCGTGTCCCGCGGGGCCGGCGAGAGGGGCACCCTGACAGCAGCGGGGTGCCGGAGGGGCTCGGATGGATATGGGGTACCCCCCAGGACACCGGGTGCCGGAGGGGAGGATGGAGGAGAGGAAGGCGGAGGAGGCAGGAGATGGGTTGGAGGCGAGGAGGTGCGGTTGTGCTCCCCTCCACCCCGGACCACACAGGGACCGAGCAGGAGGGGAAGGGGAGAGGCGGTGGAGCGGAGGGGGTGGAAGGCGGCTGGGGGCCGCCCAAACCTAAGCCCCAGCCCGGGTTAACCCCCCCAGCGAGGTGCGGGGAGGGCGAGAGCCAGGGAGGGAGGACAGCAGGACAGACAGCTCCTCGCTATGAATATTAACTACTTCCTCCACAGGCAGGGTTTCGCTGCGTTAACTGTTTCCTAGGCACGACGGACAGACTGATGGACAGCCTGCCTGCCTCCCCGCACTGGGTGCTGAGCATCACCCCGCTGGATGACACCCACACACACACAGTTTGAGACCCCCCCCAAGCCCTGCCCGGCTCCTGCGTGCACACGCGTCACACCTGTCCCCAAAAAGCAGTGACACATTCGGGGTGGGGATGTGCCTCCAGGCCACACGTGATGGTGTAACCCAGCCGGGACTGCAAACCCAAATGTCTCGCTGGAGACTCGAGCTTCTCCATCTTAAATAAATACGCGGCCAACGAGGAGTAGAAACCCACCGCAGCTAAGTCACCGACCACACTCTCTGCCAAGCCTGACCTGTTCTTACAACCCCCTTTCTCTGCCCCACCAGCACCACAGCACAACACGGACACGCCGGCACTGGTTTCGGGATGGCACATGCTGCCCTGTCCCGTGGCAGGAGGCGCAGCACGATCCTGTCCATCCCGGAGCCCCCTGCGACCGTGCTGCTCCATCCCGGGCAAAATCCACGCTGGGATGGTGCTGACAATTCAATGGTCCAGGTGACAGTGAGCCCACTCCGTGTCCAGGCCCCTGCTTGAACCCGTGCTCAAGACGCCACTCCTCCACTGATCCAACATACTCAGCAAAACGCAAGGCTCCCCTCACTCTAATCCCCAAAATCTGCGGTTCCCACACCCCCGCGGATGATGGCAGGGGATGAGAGCAACGTTTCCAGCCAGCCCCCTGACTCACAGCCCCGTTTGCTCCCAAATAGCAGCACACATCTAGTCAGCATCCTCCCAAAACCTCCAAGGTTTGCTTGCTTCTCTGACTTTTTATTTTTTGCCCCGGTTTAGCAACTGCGGGCAGCCCACGGGAGGGCAGGTCGAGGGCTCCCCGCTCCAGCCCGGTTGCGTGGGGACAGCCCAGACCCCACGCACACACGTACCGGCAGGTTTTGAATTCAAGGACGGTTTAAAGGGGGAAGAGAAGGGGCTGAGCTTCCACCAGCACGGCCTTCTCTCCCTGCATCCCAGTCCTGCCTGGTTCCTAGTCCCAGAGGGACCGAACCCCTTCACCCCGCCATATGACAACCCCAAATACCAGGTCAGAGGACAGACTGTGCCCTGGGAGCAGCCACACTCCAGCCGAAACGTCTAGCCAAGCCCGTGGATGCTCCAGCATTTCTCCCACGGGGAATAACCAGAAGCAAGGGGGAGACACTCCCCATGGATCCCCATCCAGCCCAGCCGGGTCCCTGCTGCCCCCCGAGAACACCCACCACACCGAGCCCCTTACCTTGCGGTGGCCGTGGCCGGAGCGGAGAGTGGCGGAGAGGGACGGGATGGGGAGGGGGAAGCGGATTCCTTGGGCTTTAAGTCAGCTGGCGAAGGCGAGCGGAGAGCCAGCGGCTCCCCTCCCCGCCGAGCCCGGCCAGGGGACGGATCCAGCCGCGGGGGGAGAGCAGCAGCCCCGCCGGCAGCTCCGGCGATGGCTTTAACAGCTCCAGCCTGGCCCATTTGGCTCTTCGCCTCCGCACAGCCTGGCTCACCCTCCTCTGCCTGCCCCGGCTGGGCAGCCTCAGCCCCAGATACGTGGGGCAGGATTCGGCCCCACTGAGGGGAGAAGTTCCCTACAAGATGCCCACCTTCCCGGGGGACCCAAAACGCTGGGGGACAAACTGCTGACAGCGACCTCATCTAGTGGCACGCTGCCCTACGGAAAGGTGCAGGACCGGCATCCAGCTCAATTTGGAGGGGCTCTCGGACACCCCCCTCGCCCCGACTTTTGCCACGCAGGGGGTCAGGCTGTGCCGTGACCTCCCATCCCTGGAGGGGTGGGATGCTCATCCCGCTCCCCACCCCGGCCAGCCCTGCCCTGCGCACGGGGCTGAGCTGCAGGGGAGCCCCGCGCCAGAACCATGACTCAGGTGGGGATTTAAGCAAGTCTCCCGCAGATGTTGGATTTGGCCAGGCCCCGGCCATCCCCCTTCCAGCCCTGACAAGAAGTGGGGGCGGACAGGGCCGGCCTGCGATGGGGACAGGGATGGTACAGAGGTGGGAGGCAGGGAGGGGACCGGACACTGGGTGCGGCAGGACCAGCGGAGGTGGGTCCAAGGGACGGCCGGTACAGGGAGCTGCTGGGTCAGGGGGGCGTGCACAGCCCTTTCGCGTTATCTTGCACCACGCCAGGGTGGCAGACCCCTGTGTCCCCCCACCATGGTCACACACGCAGACCCTGTGGACAACCCCTCCACCGGCTCTGTGCCAGCCCCAGCACCCTGTTCTCCGTCAGCGGTGATTTTCTCAGCAAAACCAAACCAGGCCACAGATGTTTCCCATCCAGCTTTGCCCACCTGCCTTCTGCGGTACCCCAAAAATTTCTCTGCAGTGATACTCCAACCAGCTCCAAACTCAGCAGTGCCGCATCCAGCCGCAGGTCTCCTCCTGCCTCCCTGGAGCCAGCCTGGTCCCCGAGGAGAGGCACCACAGTGCTGGGAAAGCATCCTTCATCCACCCAGGATAGGGGACATCTGAACCCCCAAAACAGCCAAAGGAAAAAGCATCCCATCACCCCCCTTCAGCTTCCAAACACGCTCTCGGCCAACTGATGGCTACGGGGACTGCAGCAGGAACCCGACACGCAGCCAGCACCAACCCCAAAGCCCCTTCAAGGAGGAGGAAGGATGTCAGGCGAGGCCACGAGCTGCTTGGGGACACCACTCGCCTCCCCCATGCCGCAGAAGGATGGATGACAGGCAGCAGGATGGGTCCACGGGGGTACCCCAGCGCACCCCGCGCTCGCTAAGGACCACAGGGCAGCCCGATTCCGGCAGGCAGCAGGGACCCTGCTCGGGTAAGGCAGGAGGGTGAGCTCACCGACGGGACCAGCCTGTGCTGCGGGGGCGGTTTGCGGAGCAGCCCCCAGCAGCTGGACCCAGCCGGGTCCCCTCAGCCAGAGAGCAAGATGTGGGGGTTCAGATCCCCCTCTCGTGCCCTCCGCCCTGGGCAAGCCTGGTCAGCTGTCAACCCAGCTGCGCCTCAGTTTCCCCTTCCCCAAGCCCCCAGGGATAAGCACAGCAGAGGAAAAGGTAACACCAGGACAGGCACCATCCCCAGCCATCCACCCGCCCCCTCCCGCTTTGGGGTCTCACAGGGTCACCCCCACCCTGTCAGGGACCCCTCCCCCAGCCCACACGGGTGCCCCACGCCGAGCCAAAGCTGCTGGAGAAAGGGCATATACCTCCACCCAGAGCAGCTGCAGCCGGCAGAGACGCGGCGCGAGGGGGACCCACTGTTTGGCAGGCGATCCCCGATCCCGTCGGCCCGGGCTGCGGCACCGGTCTGCGGGGAGCCTTCGCCAAGCAGCGGGGACGGACACTGGCAGGGACGAGGAGGGGTGGCTGATCCCACCCCGGCGCAGCTCCCCGTGCCAGCCTCACCCTCCTCCGCCCCCGGCCGCCGCTCGCTCGCGCCTGGTGGTGCCAAAAATGTGGCGTGCAATTCCCTGACCAAATAAGGCGAGAACAACCATAAACAGGGACACCCCCCCCCCCCGGCACAGCCGGGCACCGGGGTCCCCATCCCAGCCTGGGACAGGTTGGAGAAGAGGAAAAGTGCCGACAGAGAGGGAAGAAGACAGGAGCCCCCCGAGCCCACGCTGGCTCTCCCTGCCGCTGCTCAAGGTGCCCCATGGGGTGGCCGGGGGGACATCCCCTATAGATGGGCCGTCTCGCAGCTGCCTGCGCTGGCACGGGTCGGAGAGCAGCCTCCTGCCTGCGGCTTCACTCTCCAGCAGTCCCGGCTCATCCCCAAACCTGGGAAGTGTTTGCAAATCCAAGGTGCCCTCGCTCCCCATCTCCACCCTCCCTGCGGAGAGGACAGCCCAACCGGCACGTGGAGGGACCTCCGCAGCCCCGACACCCACCGAGACCCCCCACGAGGGATCAGAGAGGAGCCCTGGGGTACCTCTGCAGCCCTGCAAGGGGCTGGGAGCGCTGTGGCTCTGCCCCAGGGGCCAGAGGGAAACACACGTGCACCGAGGGTCTCTGCAGGCAGGAGGGGGCTGTCGGCCGGTCCCGCCAGCTCGGGGCAGGGGCAGAGCCATGGTCCGAGCTCACGGTGGGGACAAGCACTCCCTCCCCTCGGGGCCGGACCAGCAGCCGCATAGCTGAGCCCCGCGTGTCACGAGTTGCCTGTTTACTGCCCCGTGCCAAGGCAGGTGCCCGTGCCAGCTCCGCGCAGCCACCCCAGCTCCGGCCCCATGTCCCCACCGTGGGCAGGGACCCCCACGCCTGCCCCAGGCACCCAAAGTCCCCACCCTCCCCAGCGAGCCCAGCCGCCCACAGCTCCCACTCGGAGCAGCCAGTGACCTTCAGGGACATCAGGAACCGCAGCTGTCCCCACTCCAGGGACGCCTGTCCGGACCAGGCCAGGAAAGCTCAGGCATCTGCTCAGCCACAGGTGGCTTTACCGCCGGGACAGGGGCCCACCACCCTTCAACATACAAGTCCTGCCTGTTCCTGCCAAACGGGCAAGGGCAGCCGACTCGCCGCATCCAGGCAAGCGCTCAAGGGGCTTCTCCCAGCTCCAAGCCATGGTGTGGACCCTTCAGGGCCAGTGAGGTGTTCCAGTCCCCCAGGGAAAACTGAGGCACGGCTACATCCCACCACGCTTGCACTGCGAGCAAGGAGCTGGGAGACCTAATGGTCCCCCTGTTACATCCTGCTCCCGAAAGACTTGGGGTTTGGGTTTCCCAAAGCTCCAGGGCATGAACCAGGGCTGGACCCTGCTCTGTGCAAACAGGACTTTGAGAGCAAAAGCGCCAAAAAAAGAGCCTGAGCTCCCTGGCACCACAGTGGGAGGGAAAGTCCATGACATCTTCCTTTCCCATCTCATGGCCACGCTCCTCTAGCAGCGGCCACCTGCCCCCAGCTCTGCTGCCCACCAGTGTCCCCTTCCCCAGGGTGATGGGAATTCCCATGGGGACACTTTAGCCACCGACCGCCCTCTGAGCCCTAACCTTTCTCCAGGTGCTTGCCCGGCAGGGGTGGCTCAGCCCAGGTGCCTTCCGTGCTGTCCTCACGCTGGATGTTGAAGTTCTCGTAGGAATCCCACCGGATGAGCGGGTCAGACGTGTTGTAGTCCACGGAGACACTGGGCCCATTCTCCAGGTGCTCCATGCCTGGGAAGAGGCAGGATGGTCAGTTGAGGTGACGATGGAGCCAGCACGGGTGGGATGGAGGGAGGAGATGGTGAGAAGGCGCAGGCAAGGCAAAAAGGGCAGGAACCGCAGGACGAGGTAGGAGAGTCACATAGAAATGGGGGCACTGAGAGGGATGGATGAGCATGGGAGGTACTCCAAGACACACAAACAAGGTGTACAAAGCTGGCTGGGGCTTTTGGAATTGCGTAGGAACAGGCAGACGGACTGACAGGGAGCATGCCTAGGTATGGACTTTCTGGGTGGGGAGTCCTCCGTTCCCCAGCACTCCTTCCCTCTCTCCTGGGCCAGCAAGTGCTGGAGACAGTGGCCTCCTGGAGAGGAAAGCGAGGTCAACAGGGCTCCCATGGGTGCTCCAAGATCAACATCACTGCCTAGACCCCTCATCCCACACTGGTGACAAAGGGACTGCAAGCAGGCCAGAGGGACGTCGCAAGGGAGGCAGCAGGTGATAGAACTGAGGAGCAAGAGAGGAGCCAGCACCCAGCTCTGAAGCCCCGAAGTGGTGAACCAGCCATACCTTGGATCTTCTCGGGGCCATAGGAGAACACGAACTCCACCTTCCCATACTCGGGGAAGCGGTCATCTGGCAGGGAGAGAGCAGAGCAAAGGGACCGTCTCCATCCACCCCTCCAACGGCACCCAGATGGCCACCCCAAACATGCTCGGAGGGCAGGGCACCTGCCCCGGCCAGCGCACGGATGGGAGCTGGTAGGGGATATCCCAGCATGGGGCAGCACATCTCAGTTCCCAACCAACCATGGATGGAGCAGGGGTGCCCTGCTTCATGGAGGGTGGATTTGGGGTGGCTGCCCAGACTTCCCAGCGATGGGAGCGGCCTCAGAGGGGTGGGAGAAGGAGGGAGTTTGAGTGGGGGGGTGCTGGGGCGGGTACCTCTGAAGGCCTCATCCAGGTCCTCCTTGCCAAAGACAACATCAAGGTCATGCACAGCGCACGTGTGGAACTGCACGCGGAAAATCACGTCACGGGTTGGGCTGCGAAACTTCTTGTGGTAACACTTCAGCTGCAGAGGGGAGTGGGAACCAACCATCAGGATGAGTCCCCAGGGATGGGCAAGGGGGAACCGGGGGGTCCTGAGGCACAAGGACCACCCGTCCCCCAGCTGCTCCCTGCGTGGAGGGCTAAGCCAACGCTCCTTACCAAGATATCGCCCTTGAGGAGCAAGCCAGGCTCGATGGTGATGCAGATGCCCGTCTGGCTGTCTCCTTGCACATTACTGCAGAGAGGGACAGCAGGAGGACATGAGCTGCAGTGCAGAGTTCCCCCAGACCTCCCAGCACCACCGCCTCCACCAGCCCCTTCCACCCAAACCCATCCAGGAAAGGTGCAAAGCACAGAGCTGGCCCTCCAATGGCATCCTGGGGTGTATCAAGAAGAGTGTGGCCAGCAGGTCAAGGGAGGTCATCCCTCCCCCCTGCTCTGCCCTGGTGAGGCCGCATCTGGAGTACTGTGTCCAGTTCTGGGCTCCCCGGTTCAAGAAGGACAGGGAACTGCTGGAGAGGGTCCAGCAAAGGGCTACAAAGATGATTAGGGGTTTGGAGCATCTCTCTTATGAGGAAAAGCTGAGGGACTGGGGTCTTTTTAGTCTGGAGGAAAGAAGACTGAGGGAGGAT
Organism: Pluvialis apricaria; assembly: GCA_017639485.1. Classification (NCBI taxonomy): domain Eukaryota; kingdom Metazoa; phylum Chordata; class Aves; order Charadriiformes; family Charadriidae; genus Pluvialis; species Pluvialis apricaria. Next base: position 64,306,613 of record CM030011.1, on the reverse strand, counting down.
CTTATTAATGCTTATAAATACTTAAAGGGAGGGTGCCAGGGGGATGGGAACAGTCTTTTTTCAGTGGTGCCCGGTGATAGGACAAGAGGTAACGGGCACAAACTTGAGCATAGGAAGTTCCATCTTAACGTGAGGAGGGACTTCTTTGCTTTGAGGGTGGCAGAGCACTGGCACAGGCTGCCCAGAGAGGCTGTGGAGTCTCCCACACTGGAGACATTCAAAACCCGCCTGGACGCCGTCCTGTGCAACTGCTGTAGGTGTCCCTGCTGTGGCAGGGGGGTTGGACTAGATGATCTCCAGAGGTCCCTTCCCACCCTGACCATTCTGCAATTCTGTGACACAAGGAGGGTCCCATCCCCCACCTCAAAGGGCACCCATTCCCAGGGGGAGGCAGACAGGAGGCGGAGACCGAAGCACAGCTCAATGAGGATGCTCAAAATTCTGGGTGGGAAGGTTCAACCGGGGCCTGAGCGCTGGGGCTGGGCTATCAGGCTGTCCACCCTGCTCCCATGGGCCGAGCAGAGCACAGCACACAGAAGGAGATCTTTCAGTGATGGCTCTCCTCCCTGCCTCAGTTTCCCTGCTGGAAGCCCTCCCCTCCCCGGGGCGCCGGGGGGCTGCCTCCAGGCGGTGGCGTCGGCAGCAAGGGATGAGGGAAGAAGGGAGTTGGATTTCACAGGCAAGATAAACCTGGAGTTTATTACCGACATCCCATAAACAGTCTATTAAAAGCCGAAAGGCGAGGCTGAAATCGCAGTAAATCTCAGCTAACAGGGACGCCCGGCTGCGGGGAAGGGAGATCCCAGTTCAGGGGGGGTGAGCTGGGAATGCCTTTGAGGTGAGGGGCTCTGCTCCCTCCAGGGGGACAGGAGCCGGGGGTCCCAGGCTGGGATGTGGCCCCGGCAGAGCAGCGGGGCAGCTGGAGAAATCAGCTCCTGCTTTGCCTTTGCCAGCGCCTGCTCTGGGAGCAGTGTCAGAAAATGGTGTTGGGGTAAATCACGGAGGGGTTAAAATGGGGGGAAACTCTTTACTGGGGAGAGAAAGAGGGCTTTTAGGGTGATTCTGGACAGGAGGAGCAGCTCTTTGGGCAGGGAGAGGAGAAACGCCTCCATCCCCCAGGGAGGGCGAGGTGTCCCCATCCCTGTCCCCGTTCCCTCCAGGGACACCCAGCCCCAGGCTCTACGCAGCCCCAGGCTCCCTCTGCTGATACGCAGAGTCACTACAGCCCTTCCAGCAGAAGGGCCCAGTATGGCCCAGTATAGCCAGTTACCACCTCCAAGGAAAAGGAATTCCCTTTTTTGGGTTCCCTGGACCACAAATAGACTTAAGCACAGGGACCGCTGGGGACGTGGCCTTGACCCTCTCCATCTCCCCCCGCTTGCCAAGCCCCCCATGCTGGGGAGGAGGGAACCCCCCCAGCCCCACGGTGGAGAGATAGTTACTAGATCCCGGAGGTGTAGACGGGCTGCATGGCCTGGTAGATTTTCAGGAAGGGCCGACAACCTGGAAGACATCAAGGCGGGGAGAGAAGGCGCGCTGCTGTTAGCCGGCAGGGCGGAGGGGCCGGGGCAGGGATTAGTCACGGGGGAGAAATCCAAACAGGGAGGGAGCCAAGGCAAACAGCCGCTCCCCACCCCAAACGGCCCACACCAGCCATGGGCAACATCTGGAACGGGCAGAAAGGGATGCTCCAGATGGGGTGGGAAAGGAAGAAAGCCCCTATAGCCCAGTTTGGGTCCTGTAGGACCTGGGACAAGCGCTGGGCTAGGGATGGAGATGGGATGATGGTCTTTGAGAGAGGGACTGCTTCTGGGTACCAGCATCAAGCCGGTAGTACATCCCAAACCCCAACCCCAATCTGATGCCATCCTCCCAAAAGCTGTCAGAAAAGCCTTGTCACCCCACAGATCAGGTTAGTGCCCAGCACACAGCGCCCGAGGGCATCTCTGCGGGAAACGGGCAGCACCCTGCTAACAGGAGTAAACAGTCCCCGAGAGAGAAAGGGAAATTCAAATTGCCGAGGAAATTGTGGAAAATATCCCCCGTGGAGAGCAAGCCCGGCCAGGCAGCGTGGGGCAGTGGTGTGCGCGTGGGGGCCGAAATGAGGGGAGGCATGGGGGCACCTACCGCCTTTCGACTCGAAGTTGGGGATGCCGTGCATGATGACATGGTGGAGGAAGAGGGGCTTGTTGTTCATCTTGATGCTGCCGGACAGGAGCCCGCTGAAGTAATGGATGTACCTAGAGCGGGGACAGGCAGCTCAGGGGCAGGACCCACAGCAGAGCACCCCCTTTAGCCCCCCTGCACCCAACCACCCTAGCCACAGGGGCAAAACACACGCCAGGACCCACCTCTTCTGGGATGGCTGCCCCACTGGCACTACCTTGTCCTCATAGAAGCGCTTCATGGCAAATCTGTCCAGAGCCTGGTCAGCACTGCAGGGACAAAAGGGTAGATGAGGTTGAAGGAAAGCATCAGCACCAGCACCCCGGCACCACCGGGATGGAGGTTGGCAGCAGGGCCCAGGGCCACCCCGGGACCACGTGTCCCTCTCACCTGGCTGAGATGTTGCTGTAGTGCATGTAGGCAGCCACCACCACCCCCAGCCGGCCGCGGTTCCCCTACGGGCACACAGCAGAAGGGGTGTCATGGAGGCGATGGTGCCTGCGAGCATCCAGGTACGGCCGCCCCACACACGGGCAGGCACACACCGGTCCCTGTATGCATGCACCAACCCACATGCACACCCCAACCCTTATAGACACACAAATCTACACACATATGCTGACACGTACCCACAGCCCAAGCCACAAACCACCACGTTCCCCGTGTCCCTCGGCCTCCGAGGCTGCCCAGCCCTGTCGCTGAAGCCCCCTGGCCACCCCGGCCCCCCATCGCTGTGCGCCCCAGGGACAGGATCCGGCCAACCTTGTTGTGCAGCACCACCACATTGTGCGCCGCCGCGTTGAGCCACGTGTCCATGGCTTTGCAAATGCTGCAGATCTTCTCCAGAGCTGGGGTGTGCAGGTCGGGCCAACCGAAATCCAGCACCTGGCAGGGGGGGACAGCCAGGGGTCACATCCACACCAGACTCTGCCCCCTCCACAGCCCCCAGCCTGGAAGCACATACCCAGGGGGGTCACCACCGCCTTGCCCTGATGAGCCCCTCCTAGGGTCTTCCCCAACCCTGCACCCCACTGCCCAGACCCCAGACCCACTCGAGTCCCAGACCTCAGCCCCTCTCTGAGTTCATGGGGTTCCCCCATGTTCATGGGGATGGGGACGATGCCTCAGGGAGGTCTCCAAGAGGCCTCAAGAGCCAGGTTTGGGCTGAGGACAGGGAGGGGTAATTAAGCTGAGACCCCCACTAACTCATTGGGAAATCCCAGCACTTTCCCTCCTCTGCTCCTCCACCAGCTGGGTGGGATAGAAAGGGTTGCTGTTCCTCCCCCAGACAGTTTGCAGCGGGGAGCTGGTCCTGCAGACAGACAGCCCTGCCCCGAGCCCCTCTGCTCCCCACAACTGCGACCCACCTTGGGGTGAAGTTTGCTGATGTCATGTCTCCGCTCGGAAAGGTTGAAAAGCTTCAGGGAAGAGGAAAGTCAGAGTGAGGGGACACCTTCCTCCCTTGCTGCCACCCCCCACCGCTTCCTCACTTCAAAGCCTCCCCCCAAACCCCCCCATGAGAGGCTCGCCCAAACACATTAATCCAAGTAACGCCTTGCCACGAGGCAACGCAATGGCCAAAAACTCCCAGGGGGTGCAAAAGCGGCTGGAAAGTTTCAAGGAAGTTAAAAAAATCCATCCATCTTGGTGCAAAGACCCCTCTCACCAGAGTCAAACCCGGCCAGAGGCAAGGATGCAGCACCCATCCCCTGCAGCACCCCAGCCCCAGGACCCGAGCACTCCAGCCCCTTCCCCAGCCTGGAGGAGACGCAGCCATGTGCCTCACCACGTAGTTGTCCCCATGCTTGGACTTCAGCATGTGGGCCACCTCGCGGAGATTGCTGCAGAAGCTCTGCTCCTCGGCCGCGCTGGGGTAGGAGACGGCGATGATCCGCTCCGTGATGTACACCAGGTCCAGCTCGCAGCTGCTCTCCATGGCCGTGGTCAGGCTCATGCTCCTGGGCGAGGGAGGGGACCACCATGAGGATGTGGTGTGGGGACGGGATGCAGTGACCCTTCCCCACCCTGCATGGCCCCTGGGGTCAAGCGAGACAGGCTGGGACGTGTGGGGATGCAGCAGCAGGGCTGCCCGCAGCCTTTCCCTGCTCCCAGCCTCGTTGGGGTATCTTGGGGACCCCAAGTTGGGGATGGTGGGTCATAACCCCTGTGTCTTCTCCACGGGGAGCATCTCCCAGCTACAGCACATCTGGAGAAGCAAAGTGTTGGAGGGGCAGGGGAAGGTTCAAGCAGGGCAGAGATAGTCACCAGAAGGGGAAACTGAGGCATCTACCTGGATGTTTTGCGGCGTGACTGCCCGCTCCTGGGGGATTTTGTGGCATCCTAAAGAACCAGAGAGGAAAAGCGAGTTACAGTCATGACCCAGCCCACAGCCAGCACAGGGGTCCTGCTGGAGCCAGGTGTGATGGTGCTGCCGGAGCATCCCACCCTCACCACGCTGTGCTGCTCACTGTTACACCCCCAAAATATCACTGTCTCCAAATCCCACCCGCTGAGCATCCTGGTGGCACCAAACGCCCCAGCAGCACCCCAATGTCGTCCCCCCACCACAGCCACAAGCAAAACCCAGCTCTCGCAACCCCAGCACGGCTGGGACCATCCGCCACGGGCACTGCAGGGCTAGTGCCTTGGCACAGGGTCCCAGAGGACCTTTGAGGAGGATGCTGTGGGTGGGGGGACAGTCTCAGGCATGTCACAAGTCCCTCCGGTCTCAGCCGGGCTCCGGGCACACACCTGGCAGGGCAGAGTGGCTTTGGCCCTGCCCGGGGCAGAGGCAGGTTCGCTGCCCGAGCGGCGGCGAGGAGCCAGCCAGGCACGACAGTTTGCTTTGGCCCTGGCTCCGCAAAGCCGAACGCCGGGAGGAAATGTTTGAGCTCTCGGAGCAGGAAACTTCTATTTATGCATGTTCTCCGGCCTCAAGAATTTCATCTGCAGCCGGTTTGCTCGGTGACTTCGTGACCTCAGCCGAAAAACAAAGCAGGGTTTCCAAAAAAAACCGCTAAGGAAAAACACACTCACACCTCATTAGTTTTAGTATCTCCAGCTAACAAGCAGGAGTCATTTAAAGACTCATCTCGTGCAGGCAGCACGTCCCGAGCCCCCGGAAGAATCCAGAAACAAGAGATGCACCCTGCAGCCAGCTACCGAGATGTCCCTTTGTCCCCGGAGCTTCGGGACCTGCTGCCACCCTCCTTGGGGCTGCGGCATCCCACAGCCGGCGTGCCAGAGGCGACGGGACGAGGTGGGAGAGGTTTCCCCAGCGCCCTTCACCCACCATCTCCCACCCAGCACAGTCCCAGGGCTGTTCCCACGGGCCGCCGGTGTCACCCTCCATCGGCCTCGCGTGCCCCTTTCAAGGTCAGGCTGCCCGGCAGAGCAGAGCTGGGCTCAGCAGCCCATGGCGTCTGGGGATGACGGTGTCCCCCCGCCAGCTGAAGCCACTCCAGGAGGCAGCAGCCCCGTCCGAGCACCCAGGGGTGGCGTGGGCAGCAGTGACAAATCCCCCCGCCCTCCCTCAGCTTGTCCCCAGGGCGCCCCAAATCTCCTGCTCACCCCAGAAAGCCCCCAGCATTTCTGGAGGCAAAGGAGGAGTTAAAACCTCCTTTAAAGGAAAGGAAAAGGAAGGTAAAAAGGGAGCGAAAAGGGAGGTAAAACCCTCGCTGGGCAGAGTCAGGGTGCGTGGCGCAAGCTTGAACCCGAGCATGGGCTTGCCCCTGTGTCACCCACTGGTGACCAGGAGGGGATCCCCACCACGGGCTCTGCTCTGCCCCAAACCTTCATAGCGGGAGACATCTGGGGTCCCACACCCACCCCCGCCATCAAGGGGAGCCCCAGCAGCCCCTGTCACCCCACCCGGCCGCAGCAGCCTCCCAAACCGCAGCCTTGCCCAGCGGAGGAGCTGACATGGGGCATCCGGGGCTCGCCGCCCCTCTCCCATTTGGGGAAACCGAGGCACGGGAGGGCGAGCGAGGTGGGGACACCAGAGCCCCTCTCCCTCTCCATACCTTGGCCGCAGCAAGACCCTTGCTAATCCACTTCCAGGGCATGGTGGCTCCGCTCCTGGCACCCTCCCGGCCCCGGGGAGCGGGTGCCCGTGCCCAGGGCCCTCCAGCGTCCCCCGCGCCGGCAGGAGCGCCCCAGCTCTGCCCCGCTCCCCTCCCCGATCTAACCGCAGCCGCGCTGCCGTCCCTGCCGCCAGCCCCTGCACGAGGAAGAGTCAGCCCGCGATCAGCTGATAGGAGCAAGCGCTCGCGTTATTAAACACTTCTGCCCACCGGCGGGCTAGGAGACCCTGCAAAGGTCCCCTCTGGAGCAGAGACCCCTGCCAAGCCAGTATGTCCCAGTCCAGCCCAGCACAGGGCAGGCTGGTCCCAGCCACGTTGGGTTGAAGACCCCCCCTGCCTGCCCCATCGAGCATCCACCTCCCAGCCCCAGGCTGGCTCAGCAGCATCCGAAACCCGCAGGTCCCTTCTGCCTGGAAAGGGTGACCTGAGGTACAAGAAAGGATGCAGAAATACCAGGAAACTTCCCCAAAAGAGAGCAAAGCTGGCAAAAGGGACTCCTGACTATCCCGCTGGAATTTTCCAGCCGTGGATGCTCTTTCTCCAGTTCGGACAGGGATTAGAGACACACCTTGGGCAACAAAAGGGATGGGGCAAAGCTGGCTCCCAGGTGAGGAAGGCTTCCACCCTCTTCCTTATAGGAACAACTCTACCTCCATCCCCGGGCACACAGGGAGGCCGGTGAGCTGGCTGCGGGCAGGGGGAAGCCGTCCCCGTTGATTTTGGCTGCGCATTTGTCTACACTGTCTTAGCAATTTCATGTCCACAGATTAAATAACATATCCCCGGCTCCGGGACAGGAAAGCCGGCTTTGTGGCAAAAGCCCTGGCCCCCACCTCCGCCGGGCTCCGCCACTGCCTCCGCCACCAACCCTGGGCACCTCGCTTGGCCTTCGGAACGGCCATCATCACCTTGGCTGGCAGGGAGGGAGGGCTTGGGGCGTCCCAGGGATGATGGGGAACCACAGGGGCATCCCAGGCTGAGGGATTTTGGGGGGGGACGTGGGACACTTGCAGCAATGGGACAGGCACAAGCGACCCCCTGGAAGGTCTGGAGGCAGAGACCAGCCTCTGCGGCTGGTAGCACTTACCAGGGCATCTACCTGCTTCGTGATGCTCTCCCCCGGGGACGGCTGCAGGCAGGCAGGCAGGAGGAAGGGGAGGGTGAGAAAAAGGCAAAGCGAGAGAGAAGGAGAGAGAGATTGAGAGAAGAGACACACACGCAGAGCGGGGGCCGGGGTCAAAAGTTCCCCCCTAGCTATTTCTGGCCCTTCCTAGGAAATGCGCCGCGGTCCCGCTTCCTTCCCTGCCGGCCAATGTGTCCGCTCTTCCTAAAGGTCGGGAATCCCTCGAAACCCAAGCGCGGAGCCGGGGCGATGCTCGGGTACTGAGGATGCTGCCACCCCCACTCCTGGCAGCTACCTCCCACACTGGACCTGGAGATGGAGCGTGCTTGGCCGAACGCTGTGCCCGCTCCACGGAAGGCACCCGGTGCCCCCCACACCTCCACGGTCCCATCTGGATCCTCCGTGCTCAGACCCCACAGCCAGGAGGTAAACAACGGGGTGAGCCCAGCACAGCCCCGCACCCAGCCTGGCCACCAGCAAGCCCAGCTCCTGCTGGGGCCGGTGAAGGACCCTGGTGGGAGCAGAGCAGGGCTCTGAGACGCTCAAAAAGGGGGCAAATTTGGTGACACGCCACTGGCATCCGTGGAGAGCTCTGAAATGGAGCCAGGGACAGGAATTAGCTTACTGGGGTGGGGGAGAGTGTCCAGACCCCTAATATAGGGAGCAGAGGACAGACGGCTCTGCCTGGGGATGGCTGGTTGGGGCGCCTGGGGGTGGCGCAGCAAAGGGACCCAGCTGGGTGGCTCACGGAGGGTCTTGGGACCAGGCGGACCCCCGAGGCCAGGCTGCTGCAGTCCCAACAGCGAGGCTGGAGCTGCCATTTCCAGTCACGGGACAGGGCAAACCCCTTTCGATTTCCTCCCCGAGCCGCAGTAACGGTCCCAGCTCGAAGCCAACATGTTTTTGCTGGTGATAAGTGCCCGAGGAGGCTGGCAGGGGCGGGGGGGGTGGTGGTACAGGCAGAGATTAAACTCGGGGCAGATAACCACCACGGGGCCCCGGGGCGGGCAGCAGGCTCTGCTCCCACCCCATCTCCTCACTCGGGCTCACGCACAGCCCTCGTGAGCTCACAGGGGGTCATTTCCTACGCCCACTTTTCGGGTGAGACCCCAGCTACAGGGTGCCCAGCCCAGGGCCCCGCGTGGGGCACGGCCACCCCCGGCACTGCCAGGCTGCCGAGCCCGGAGCTGAAGCCCTGCCAGGGCCTCCTCTCCCCGGCGCCTGCCCCGGCAAGCCTTGGCACACGTCCGGAGCAAGAAGGAAAGGCGGCCACGCCAGCCCCGGGCGATGCCAGCCTCCCTGCCGCCACGTGCCCTGCTCTGCCCGCCGCCACGGGCACGGCCAGGCTGGGGATGGGGCGAGGGGGGCTGCTCCGCCAGCAAGATGCTGCCTGGTGGGCACCGCCGTGCCACGTCTCCCAAACCTCTGCCCCAGGCGTGGTCCTGCTGCCAGTGCCAGCCTGGTGCCTTGCCACCCCCAGAGCCCTGCCGTGGCCCAGAGCAGCCGTGGCACGGGAGCACGGCTGCCCACCCAGTGCCCCCGCACACGTCCTCCCCCAGCACGGGGTGTCCGGAGATGGGGTGCTCAGCTGTTTCCCCAGTGTCCAGAGAGGACAGGGTGGGAAGGGCTGTGCGGCGCCCCGGCTGCTTGTTAAAGGTCCCCAGGAGGGACAAAAGAAGGGGGTGACAATAACAAGGGACGCGAACGCACGGCCTTGGGCGCCCCGAGCCAAAGGCACATCTGGTAGAGCAATCTCCGGGTGTGCAAGAAATGGTCTCGGCTCCAGCCAGGGAGGGGAGGTCCTCGGCGCCGAGGGACCCCAGAGCCCAGGCTGGTCACGTCCCCCACCAGCAAGCCCACAAGGCCCTCTTCCCCAAAAGCTCCAGCTCCAGGAGTCCCGTGATGGCTGGGCTGTCCTATCTTGTGCTACTCGGATGTGCGATGCCCTAAAGCCAGCAGGAAAATGGTGTGGGGGACAAGGGGGGTGTTACCGTCAGCACAGGACCCCTGTGGTTTGAGGGGCAAGGGACTCACACCCTGAAGCCCCCAAGCACAGAAAGCCCCATGCCCAGTGCAGAACAGGGTGTCCCATCCCACCCAGTGTCCCCAGAGCTCTGCCTGCCACCCACGGCTCACGGCGCGGGGAGGAGGGGGTCGCTTACCAGCTCATAGTTGACAGTGGGGGAGCAGGGGGTCACGGCCTGTAAGAAAGCAGAAAAAAGGACGGGATTACTCCCTGCAACCCCCAGCCCAGCGTGGGACATGGGAAGGGACCGGGCTGCAGCATCCACCCACACCGCCCCGACTCCGAGCAAACCCCAGTGCCCACCCTAAGGGGCGACAAGGGCACCCGTGGCCCACGGCCCTGCCACCCACAGGCGACACCTCAAAGTCAGGGCCGGGCTCGCAGGTGACAGGAGCCACGGGCTCGGGGCCACGGCGGCGGTGCCATTTGTCCTTGGCTGGGGAGCCCGGGCAGCCCCAGCCCTGGGTGGGCACGGTGGGGCACGGCGCGGCGCGGCGCGGCCGCCTGATGCCAAGAGCAGCTCCTGGAACAAACCCCAGCCCGGCCTCGTGAGCGCTGCTGCAGCCGCCAGCTGAACAGCCCGGCTATTGTTACCTTAATTACCAGCGGCAATTACTGACAATTAACCTTGGGTTTTGCGTGCACCCCAGTCCGCCGGGGAAGCAGCGGCACGCCAGGGTGGGAGAGGCAGCGCCTTGTTTGTCGGTGCCGGGGGCAGCGGGAACAACCGCTCCAGCCCCATGTTGGCCCAGAGATGCCGACGGTAGCGGGAGGGTGTGAATTGGGACACCTTGTCCCCTCCGACCCCCCCCCGTGTGTCCCCACGAGCGGTTACCCCCAACCAGCCATCCTCCGCCCCATCCCAGCATCGAGCCAACACGCCAAACACCACTCAGGGGCTGGTCCCTCGCTGCGGTGACATGGGGACCCCCCACACACCCCACTCAGCCTCCCTCGATCCCAGCCATAAATAGCAGGATTTGCCCCGAGCACCCCACTCGGAGCACCCGCATCCCACCCCACCCCATCCCGGTCCCCGCAAGGGTGATGCCCAGCGCCTGCCCCCTCCCCGGCCGCCGGCCCGTTCCCATCCCGCCTCCCTGTTTTCTTCAGGGGTTCCTCCTCCTCCTCCCGCTCCCTTCCCCTGCGCGTTATTATTATGATTTTATTCTAATGCAGAAACGCTTCCATAAAAGGCCCCTTTCCCTGCCCCGCGGCGCTGGCCCCGCGCCAGCCTCCCTGGAATGTTCTCCGGCAGCGAGCCGCCGCGGACGAGGCCGGCGAGGGCCGCGCCGTTACCCCGCGCCGTACCCCGCACACCTCCGCGCTCTTCCCCCCGGGGGGGGGGGATGCTCAACCAAGGGTGGCCGGCCCCCAGGCAGCCCCAGCCCCCCAGGCCGGTGATGGGGGGAGATGTGCAGCTGTCCCCCCCTCTCCCGCCACGGGACACGGCGGTCCCACGGACAGGTAGGGTCCGTGCCCACCCTTCCCCTGCTGTCAGCACCAAGAGGTTTGCAAGCTACTCCTTTGGCTGGAAAAGGCAGAAAACCGGGGTTCCCATTGTTGTATTTCCCTGCTGTAGCGGATTCTCTGATGTCTAATATGGGCTTGTGCTCACCCGACACCGCTCCTCCCATCCACAGGAGACACAAACCCGGGCTGTATGGCACTCCCTCACCCCAGAAAGGCAGTTTTACGAGGACTGCAGGAACGTAACGCTGTTTTCAGCTTCCATCCCCCTCTCAAGTTTGGCTCAAACATGCCCCATGTTTGAAGCAGGGAAGACCCTGCCCCAGGCAATGAACCCCTTCCCAGAGAAGCCGAGCTCCTGGCTCAGGGGTGCGGGAGCATCCCTCCTGCCCCACGGGACCGGTGGGAGCATCACCCCGCACAGGACCACAGCGACCCCCCAGGACCGCTGCCACCTCTGTCCCCAGGGACCCCCATATCCCCTGGAGCAGGGAGGGGTGGAAAAGGCGGGGGTACCCGCACACCCCTGGTCCGGGCTTCTCCTCGCCGCGGCAGACACAGCGGCCTTTCTTCTCCCCCCCCAACCGGTGTTTGCATTCCTGCCGCCCGGCCCCCGCCGCTGCGACCCCACCGCCCGGCAGCCCTGCCCAGGAATGCGAGGAACGAGGCGTAGCGGGGCTGCCGCCCACCCCACCAGCCCCCCACGGCCCCCCGCTTGCCTGCCCGGCCCCCCAGGTCGCAGCCCCCTCCCTCCCAGCAGCCACATCCCGTGAGCCGCTGCCTTGAGACCTGGGTTTTGCCAAGCGGCAAAATCACTTCCCCAGCAAACCAGGCCCCACGGTCACAAGTGGTGTGGACTCTCTGATGTCTCGTAAAGGGTTGGGCACACCCTGCAGCCTTCCCCTGGACTGCAGTGATGGGCTTGCTCGCTCCTAGCCAGCTGTCACCATACCTAGAGAAACTCGATACCCTCAAGGATGTCCAAGCCCAGAAGTAAACACCTGGCCGGCAAACCTCTGGTAGCCCCCGGCCACACCGCCCCAGGGCAGAGCAGCCCACAGGACCCCTCACCGGCTGCAGCGTGGGGACTGGCCTCTGCACCCCAGACCCCCACCAGGACCTCAGCACTGGTTCACAAGCACTGAGCAAGGCTGGAGGGATGTGGACATCCACCACGTACCCAGTGATGAGACGCCCCAGAGCCTCCTGCTTGCTGCAACCACCATCCGCATCTCCCTCCCTCCCAAATGCTTCCTCTCCCTCCTCCTCCTCCCTTAGCAAAATAACGGCTGCAGCCATGGAGGTGCCCAGGGACATCATCAGGTCCTGCTCCAGCTGGAGCATCCCGGCGGGTTGTAGCCCCAGCCCACGGGATGCCAGCAGGGCTGGCGGGAGACGAACCTCCACGGAGGGGCCCTGCGATTTGGGAGCGGGCTGGGTCGGTGCAGTACCGGGCACGGGACGGGCTGGGGGAGCGCAGGGGTTCCCCCCGGCCGGGCTGCCGGAGCCAGGCAAGCACTGGCCCACAGCCCACGGCACAGCCCGCCTGGCTGCCGGTGGGCGATGCAGACCCATCTCTGACGCATATCCCTTCCTTTGGGTGGCGTTTTTTGTTTTTCCCTTCCCCAGGAGCTCCGATAAACATTCCCGAGCCGGCCGATATCCGGGCCGGTGCTGACCCTTGCGATGCCGGGAGCAGCTGGAGCATCAGCCTACCCAGCCCTCGTGCGGACCCCGGCACGCCAGAGCTACTTGCCACAGCCAAGCACTGAGCCACCGGCAAGCCAGCCCGGCTGGTGCGGTCAGAGCTGGAGTCGTGCTGCCAAAATGGACCCCCCCAGCATCCCGGAACTCTCCCACAGCAAACCAGCATCAGGCAGGCATGGCCCTCCCGGTCCCTCCACCCAGAAAGGATGCAGACCCCAAAAGAAGGGAGCCTGGCACCCCACTCTCTCCAGCCCTCAGGAAGGGAGTCCCCTGCCCAAACCACCCTGTGGGCTGGAAAGGCGGTTACCAAAGAGGATGGTGACTCAGTGGCCAGACTGGTGTCCCACAGGATGACACTGGGGTGGCACTGACAGAGACCACGTGAAGCGACGCCAGCTCAGCCCACGTCACCCCGTGAGGGACCCCGTCACTCCACGGGGGACCTCCTCCTCCCTAGGAAGGTCGCCTGAGCTTTGTGCCACCCACATCCCAGCTGGGCTGTGCATCACGTCCCCACGCGCCCCACAGCTCCGTGCTCACCCTGAGACCCTGCCCCAGACACGGAGCAGGGGGCCAGGGACAGCCATGGGCCACGGCAACCCCCCAGCTGGCCCCGGAGCCCTCCCCTGCTCGCCGGCCCCTCCAGCCCTGCAACAGCCACCAAGCCCTGCCGAACCCTCCCTCAGCCGCTGTGTGGGGCAGAGGTGGAGCCCCACTCTGGCACCCCACAGCAGAAGGCATTTTAAAGGGACAAGTTGGGACCACCAAGTCGGGGATGTTAGGGGAAGCTTTTCCCCTCTCCAGCACCCTCGTTTCCCCCATCCCGGTGGGACCAGCTGCAGCATCCCTCTCCCCTGCCAGCCATAAAACACTATAGGGTCCGGACTCAGAAAGTGCCCCTCCGGCCATCCCCCTACCCTGCACAGGGGTCAGGTCCCCCCTGCCCACACCACGCGCTGCCTGCTCCTGCCCTCACATTTCTCACAGCTCTGGCAAATCTCCTGTTTATGCAACAAGTCCGCGGCGGGAGGACGGCATGTTTCCATCCGCACCCGCTCCCCCCTCGCCCCAGCTCCACCCTGCCCGGCACAGCCCCGGTGTGCGAGACACGGGGCGGCCACACGGAGACCCAGAATCCCGGCACAGGGGTGCTGGGGAGGGCGCAGCGCCCCAGCACCACGCAGACCCTCTGTGCCCCTGCCAGCACTCAGGGGTTCCGGTGCTTTTGGGGTTTCTCCCCTCGGGTGGGGGTAACCGTCGGCTGTGCCGAAGGGCCGGGGAGCGGCTTGGCCAGCGGCTCGGGGTGAGTCAGGCTGGGCTGACGCCGGGGCGCAGAGGTCTCGCCGCTCCCAGGCTTCCCTCTGAGCATCCCCATCCCGCCCCGCAGCTGGGCTAGGGACCGGCACCGCGCCGTCCCCTCCATGCTGGGATGCCTGGCAGTGCCCGCGCCAGGGCAGAGGCCACCGGGCTGCGTGCCATCCTGCCCCTGCATTGCCCAAGAGATGCCGGTGGTACCCGGGGACGGTACCACACGGCAAAGGGCCACCACTGTGCTGCGCATGTTCCCCCGAGCTGGGATGGACCCCATCCCCTCTGTCTCCCTCCCCGGTCTGTCCCCAGGGAGCCACCCTACATGACCCGTCCTCACCAGGAAGGCGGCAGCAGGACCAGGACATAGGTCACCCAGTACACCCAGCCCTGCAGATTGGGACTGAGATACCGCAGGTGACACCAACTGCTCCACCCCGCAGTAGCCCCGGGGGACACCACCAGCACCCTAGCACACCCCGGGACGCACGGCATGGCCGGGAGGGTGACAGCCCCCAGCAGCCCAGGGTGGACCAGGCCAGCAGCCCCGGCACGAGGAGACGGGACAGGATGGGGAAGGCAACACGCAGGGAAGCTCTGAGGGGTTGCGATGGAGGCAGCGGCACCAAATAGCCCCGGTTTCAACCCAAATAAGGGCAGGTCCTAGCTCCGGGGCGGTTTTGAGCAATCGGCCCCAGGGTTGCCAAGTGCCGACTAGGGGAAGGGGGAGAAGGCAGCGTCCCCGGACCCATTTGGGGGAAAAAGCAGGGGCGGGTTTGGGGGTCAGGAGGGGGACAGGGCCTCCACACGCCCAGGACAGGGGCTGGCCCCGCTCTGCCAGCAGGCGCTGGCTCGGCACGGGGTCGGCCACGGGCAGGGACATGCTGTGCTCCAGTGCCTAAAAAGGCAACATCTGCAGGCAGCGGGTCTGGATGCGGCCCCACGGGCCACCGCCTGCCTGGCACCCGCCCCACAACCCCTGACATGCCCTGCTGGAGCACCCACCCGTGGGTGCTGCCACCCCACTGCGGGGACACCACAGTCCCACGGGGACACCACAACCAGCCTGCCCCATGGGAGGGGATGGGGGTCCCCCTGGCCCCTCATCAACCCACCGGCCCCAAACCGGCCACGGGGATTGGCCGGGGAGCAGATCCCGCACCAGGGATCGGCCGGGAGCAGAGTCGCACCGGGATTGGCTGGGAGACAGTCTGCTGCTAGGGGCTTCGCCAGGATTGGTCGATGCACAGGTTGTTACACGGGATTGGTCAGTGCATGGATTCTTACATGGGATCGGACAGCACCTGGAGTCTCACCTGGGATTGGCCAGCACATGGATTCTCACCTGGGATTGGTCAGTGCATGGATTCTTAGATGCGATTACTCAGTG
Organism: Pluvialis apricaria; assembly: GCA_017639485.1. NCBI lineage: Eukaryota > Metazoa > Chordata > Aves > Charadriiformes > Charadriidae > Pluvialis > Pluvialis apricaria. The sequence continues at coordinate 64,291,341 of CM030011.1, read as the reverse complement.
CATGGATTCTCATACGGGATTGGTCAATACACGGATTCTGACATGGGATTGGTCAGAGCAGTGATTCCCACACAGGATTGGTCAGAGCAGTGATTCCCAAGCAGGATTGGCCAGCGCAGGGATTCCAACACAGGATTGGGCAGCGCACGGATTCTCGCATGGGACCGGCCAACAAACGGATGGGATTGGTTGGAGCACGAGTACTCACGTGGGATTGGCCAGCGCATGGGCCCATCAGCAGCCAGGTTGGCTGCCTGTGCCCTATAGCGAGCCCTGTGTGGGACCCTGCCCCACAGATCCCCTCTGCCCCACAGATCCCCCTCTGCCATGCTGGTGGACCACCAGACAAGCCCCATCCCAGAGCGACACAGAGACCCCACTGCAGGCTTTCGGCTGCCCCACGGCATTAAGGGCATCCGTCAGCCCCTGGGGGGGCTGTAACCCACCTCGAGGGGTGATCAAGGTACCAAAATAAATCCTTGCTGCCCCAGGGGGTCTGTGACCCCCAGCACCCAGCCTGGGGTCTCCCCTCATGGGAGAAAATCCCGAGCAGATGGAGACCGGGGTGGGTGCTATGTCCCCACCCCACAGGACGGAGCTGAAGATGCCACAGCGAAACCAAACCGCTGAGTAGCACCCCCAAAACTGGTGTCCCTCGCCTGTGGGGTCAAGGGCGTATGGGAACAGGAGGGGGAAGCAGGGACGCAGCCGCTCCCCCATGCCCAGGGGCTATGCCATGGGGCTGCTCTTCTGCCTGCACCCCGACACCCAGCGGGGCGGCTCTGGTGCTGACGGGGGGCTGCCGGAACCGTGACGGGATGCCCCGGGGATGGGCTGCACAAGGCCAGGCACGGGACGGTGGCAAAGCAAGCAGGAGGGTGGCCCGGGGCAGAGCACAGCTCTGCTCTGGCAGCTCCCCCAAAACAAGCCAGGGTGCAAACAGACCCCTCGGCTCAGGACCCCAAAAGGGGGCGGATGGGAAGGGGCACAGTGCCCTGCTCGACGGGAGCAGCAGACCCGCAGGGTGGCACCAGCCTTGGCCTTCCTGAAACAGGGGCAAGCAGGATCGCTTACGGAGAGGCTTCGTTAGAGAGCGTGAGGGCTGGGGGCTCGTTTTCTCCTGACCCACCTTCCCCGGGGGTGTCACCCCAAGGGACAGCTTCAGGCTCCAGGCAGGACACACGCAGCCCTCCCACTGCCACAACGCTGCAAGGGACATGGGGTGCCCACGTGGGTGCCCCCCAGCACCCCCAAATTTGTCACGCAGCAGATGCCACCCCAGCCCTCGCCATGAGGACCCGGGGGGTGGGGGGGGCAGCCACTGTCACCCCACTGTCCCTGCCAGCCACCCCGCCCGGCACCTACAGCGGGGTCACCGGTGCCACAGCGGGGACTGACCCCGGTGCCGAGCGGGATCGGCCGCGGGTGCCCCGGGAACGGAGCACTTCTCTTTTTTTTTTTTTTTTTTTTTCTTTTTCCTTTTTTTTTTTTTTCCTTGTTTTCCCCTTAAAAGCAAAGAGGGCTGATGCCTCGCTCGGCCGTTTCCTCTCCCAGGAGCACAGCCCAAAAACATCTGCGCCGGGACCTGCCCTGCCGGATTTAACCCTCTGCGGGCCCGGCGGCTCCGAGGGGCCGGGGGTCCCTGCCCGGGGGGGGTCGGGGGGATGGGGGTGGCACCCGGCGGGGCTGCCGGGCTGCTCGCCACTCATTAACCCGGGGTTTAACTATTGACGGTCCCGCGGCGGCACCGGGGAGGGGGGGTTAACCCGTGGGCTGCCAGGGTGTCCCGGCGCAGGGGTTGCCCCTCCCGTTGTCCCCCCACCCCCGGGGGTGACAGGCACCCCCCCGACATCGCCCCCCCCACCCCCATCCCCCGGCCGCGGGGTGCCGGGGGAGGACCCCGCTTTCCCGCGCAGCCCTCGGTCCCCAGGGACAGGTCCCTGCGCACTTCGGAGGGGACGCGGACCCCAGCTCCTGCGTGTCCCCCCCCCCTCCGAGGCACCCTGCGGGTCACCGTCCCGGTGAGATGGGGAGGTGGGCACGGGGGGCACAGCCCCCCCCTGAGCCGCTCACAGCTCCCATCTGGCAACAAACCGGCCCTCACCCCCTCCCCAAATCCTCCTCCCTGCCAGCACCGCAGTGCCCCCTCCAAACCCTCCCGCACCCCGAGACCCCCATCGGGGACCGACACCCCCCAACACGCGAGGGGGAAACACACACACACACACACCCCCCCCCAACCACGCACCACCCCATCACCGCTCGGATGTCACGCGTGGCCCCCGTGACGAGATGCCACCACCATCCCCCCCCCCCCCCCAGCATCCCGCCCCCGACTCGGGGGGTGCTGGGGACCCCCGTGCCCTCGCCGCCCGCCCGTACCTGGTTCATGACGCTCCCGAAATCCATCCGGGGTCTCGCCTGCCTACATCCGAAAGGGACGGCAGAGCAGCCTCACCTGGCCCGGGGGGGGGGGGGGGGCGCGGGGGGGGGCGGCAGGGGGGCGACCGGAGGGGCCGGGGAGGGGAGGGGGGGGGGGGGGCAGGCGGGAGCCCGGCGTCGCCCGGGCGGGCAGGCGTGAAGGCAGACTGCAGGCAGAGCCCCCCTCCCTCCCCGGGCCAAGCCTGGAGAAGGAAGGAAGGAAGGAGGGAGGGAGGAGGGAGGGGAGGGAAGGAGGGGGAGAGCCGAAGGGTTTCGCTCCCCGCAAACGGGACCCCGGCGATGGAAGGGCGCAGAGGGGTCCCGTCGGACCCCCCCCGCTCCCCTCCGCACCCCCGGGGCGGCCGGGGGCTGGGGAGCCCCGGGGCGCCGGCCCCGGCCCTGGGGAGGAAGGGGATCCCGGGCGGCTTTTTCCACCGCTCCCCTCCCTCCTCTTGCTCCTTCTCCCTCTTTCTTCTCCTCTTCCCTCTCTCCCCAGCTGCACGGCGCGCTCCAAGTCCAGCCCCGCTCCGCTCCCCTCGCCTCCCCCAAAAACGCCCTTAAAGGCAACCAGGAGCCCGGCTCGGGCAGCCGGCCCTGGGCGAGGGGTGCTGGCAAGTGGGTAAATCCCCCCCCCCCCCCAAAAAAAAAAAACAACCATACCCCCCCACACACCTCCGCTGCCTCCCCCTGCAAAGCGCCTCAGACCCCGTGCCGAGGGGCCGCGGCGGGCGGTGGGGCGCAGCAGGGTCGGGGCCTTATCGCCCCGCGTGACGCCACTGGCGTCCCTGTGCCCTTGGCGGAGGGGGGGGGTGGGGGGTGGTGGCAGGGACAGGGTTGTGGGGCCCTTCTTGGGGCCTTTATCTGCTTGGCACCCCCTGGCACAGCTTGGTGACCCCCTGCCACGCATGGGATGGGGTACCCCGATTAATGGTCCTTGGGTGCTCCGCACCCCCGGGTGTTGGGGCTGCGTGAAGATTCACCAGCCCACCCCACAATTAAAAAAGCAAAGCCAAAATGCTGGAAAAGCCCCGGCTGTCCCTCGGCACGTCGAGCCACGCCAGTCCCAGCTCGCCTGTCCCAAACCCAGGCTGCGCCCAGCATCCCCCTCGCCTTCCTCCCGTCTCCCTTCCTCCTCCTCCTCAGGGGCTCTGTGTGGTGATGGATGAAGCCCTGCTCGCTCCGGCCACCCCTGGGACAGCCCAGTCCTGGCCCTGCTGCGTGAGCAAGTGCCCGGTGCCAGGAGACACGGGACCGAAGGCGGGAAGCCCCCAGAAATGCGGGACAGGGGGGAGCCTGCCCGGCAGTAGCCCACAGAGCGGCAAGTCAGATGGGAAGGCAGCAAGCCAGGCACCCGGCCCAGCGCTGTTGACATTTTCTCGCCCAACGCCTCCCCGTTCCTGTTTGCATTTCCGTCCTCACGCCGCAGGCTCAGCCAAAAAGCTGGGGCTGGCTCTGCCGGCGTGGGGCAGGACCCCGGGGACCCATCCTGCCTCGCCACCCCCTCAAAAGTCACCAGGGATGGGGTGGCAGCAAGGGCCTCGCTCTCTGCGCTCCTCCAAGACCTCTGTAAGATGCATCACCCCCGTGAGTTCAGTCCCACTCCGGCAGATCCTGCCCAGCCCCTCCGTGCCTCAGTTTCTCTGGCAGCCAAGCACCGAGAGGCACCGGCAGATCCTGCCCGCTGCCGAGGACAAAGCGCTGGAGCCCCGACACCCCCGGGAGGCACCTCCTCACCCCCGTCATGAGCAAGCGCCCCAGCCCCGCTGCCCTCCCTGGCACCCAAGGGCACAGGGACGGACCCCAACAGCCACTGCTGTGAGGGCAACACCCCCCCGCAGCATCCATTCGCACCCCCAAACTACCACCCCCCAGCACCACAGCCCCCAAAAAGCAGTCATCCCAAAAAGAGGGGAGCGCTACGACTGGGATGGAGGAGCAATGAACACTCTGTGCCAGGGGAGCCGAGCACAGACCCCAGCTCAGCTCCGTTATGGATTCCCGCACGGACACCCCCCCCCCAGCCCCAGCGCATGGGGAGGTGGCGGTGGGACGGCTCCCAGACCCTGGGAAACACCAGCAGCAGCAGAGCTGGGGCCAGATGGGAAAGCAGCAGCAGCCAAGCAGGATGGATGAGTGGGTGAGCAAAGGACACTGACACCACATCTCTGTCCCCGGGGAGGTGACGGGAGCTGTCCCTTGGGGAGGTGACGTGTCCCCTTCACAGGACATGGTCAGAGAAGTCCTGACAATGTCCCTGAAACCCAGCCACCAAATACCTCCTGGAGCAACCAGGTCAATGTGCTGGTGGGACTGGATCCAGTAGTTGGCCAAGTGGGTCCGGTGGTCCACCCTTGCACTTGGTGGAGTTCCCCCCAGCACCCCCAGAGAAACCACCCCACACCTGAACCAGCTCCTCTGCCCCCCAAAACAAGCACCCTTGAGCATCATCACCCCAGATGTCAGGGGAAGAAAGGGGACCTGGGGACCAGGAACCTGGGGGAGTCATCTCCATAGGTGAAAACACATGGGAGGAGAGGAAGCCCCAGTGCAGGGTCTGTAGAGCCCCTCTTGAGCCAGACCTTTTGGCTGCTTTGAGGTCAGTGCCACACCTCGGAGGGTGCTGGGGGTCCCTGAGTACCCTGCACCCTTCCCGGGACAGATCCCAGGAGGGGTGGCCATGAGGGATGCAAAGTGGGCTGGGAAGGGAGAAAATTGATGGGAAACGTGGCAGAGATGCCCCGCAGGAGCCCCTGTCCATCTCCAATCCTGCCTCCCACCGCCGCAGGGCCCTGAGGGGCTGGATCCGACCCTAGAAGCCTCCGAGGAGGGAAGCTGGTGGTCCCCCCTGCCTCGACTGACACCTCCCAGGCCAGCCCCTGCCAGCCCTCACCAGTGCAGCGAACGCGGGCGGTCTCAGCATCCCCGCTCCCCTGCCCACCCTCCCTGCGCGCGGCAGCACCCGGAGGGTGCAGAGAAGGGCCCCAGCTCCTGCGAGCAGCCGAGCCGACTCCCCCCCACCCCCAGGAGCTGAGAGAGGCCGAATATTTGGGCGGTGACGTAAAGGAGGGGAAAAAGGAAAGGAGGAGGGAAAAAAAAAAAAAAAAAAACAAAACCAAACCCAGAAGAACCCCCTCCAGGACCTGCTGCACAAACACGACCTGGTATGGCACCGGTGCAGGGCTGACCCCCGCAGCCCCCTGTCCCGCCACCCTGGCTGGGCCTGTGCCAGGGCCAAGGACACATTCCTGCTGCATTCCTCCCCCCTCCCCGCCACCCGCTCTGTTTCGGAGACCAGGGGTGTTGCTAATTAGCTGTCCCGAAGCACCAGGGGGGGTGGCTTTTAACAGGGCATCGGGGACAGCAACGGGACAGGCATGTCATCCCCTCTGCTGCGCGGGGAGGAGGCAGAGGGTCAGAGTGGCTGGAGCGGTGAGCGGGGGACAGGACAGCCACATGTCCCCTAGCACGAGCCCGCCGCAGCTGGGACACGGATGTCCCCTCCCTGCAGCCACCATGCCCGGCACGGCCACGGGCAGCCCGTGATGCACAGCCTGGCCATGCCCCCCAGTACCGCCCGGACCCCCCGCCACGGCACGGCTGCGGGATGCCCATCACCACGAGTCAAGCCTGCCCAGACGGGTCCAACCACCCCCTGCCTCAGTTTCCCCTCCTGGCCCTGACCTGCTTTGCAGGCAGGGGTGGTCTCCAGCACCAACTGAGGCCAAGGGACACACGTCCCCTTCGCCAGCACTGCGCGCCCCGGTCCCGGGTCCCACCGCGTCCCCACCACCACCACCACCACCAAGGGCCCGTCAGCGCGGCGGGCGCTGGGAGCCATTGCTCTGGCCAGGATGCGCCTCGCTGCCCGGCCCTGGCCCCGCTCCAGCCCCCGGTTTAATGATGGACAAATTCCCCCCCCTCCCCTACTCCCACCCCCCTTCCTCAGCCGCCGGCGTCCCTTCGCAGGGGGGCACTCGAAAAACAAGCCGGGCCTGGCACGAGGCCAGCGGGGGATGGATGGCACTGAGCTGGCAGCCACACGCCTGTGACCACCCGCCGGCGGGCGAGCACACTCGTGCACGCGGATGAACGTTCTTGCACGCACGTGGCATTCCCCTGCGGGCCCAGGCGCACGCGCGTGCACCCCCGAGCACACACAAATCGCGCAAACACGCTCATGTGCAGGCACACGCGTGCGCACTCACACACACACGTGTTCCCCATGAACACACACACACACACACACACACACTCACACACACGGCCCAGCAGCCCGGCACGGCTCCAGCCGCCCGCTGTCGGCTCCCCAGGGGGAGTCACCGGGGAGTAAGGCAGCCCCCAGACACCTCGACGCCCACGCTACGTGCTGTGCCTCAGTTTCCCCTCCTGGCCCACACCGGCACCCCCACTCCCCCAGGACATATGGGTGCCAGTATGGCATGGGTTGAGCGGGGCAGGCTGGAGCCTCGCCAGGACCAGGGGCTGGCGCCGCCGCCGCTTCCCAGAACCACTCGCCGGCCATCGCCAGCCGATTCGGCAGCCAAACGCCGCAGCTTTCTCCGTCCCACAGCCAAACCAGCCACCGCCAGGCCAGCTCATGCCAAGGGGAGAAGCATCATCCCCCATCTTTTCTCAGCCTCTCCCAGCAGCATCGTGGCAAAATCCGACCCCAGTTGGAGCCAGCACATCCTGAGGGACAGGGACACCCCCGGCAACTCCCTTGCTCCGTGATTTGGGACATGCCTGCGTGGCCCCACTGCCCAGAGCATCCTCGGGCTTATCCCTTCATCCCAGCTGGGAGCACAGTGTCACCACCAGATCCTGGCTGTGCCACGACCGGCACGTGCCAACACACGGGCTCACCGCCGCCACGGGAAAGCACCGCACCCCGTGCTGTGTCCCCCACATCCAGCCACCCCCGGGCAGGGCCCCGTGACTCAGTTTCCCCATTTTTCAAAGGAAGCTACACCCCCCCACACACACACGCTTTGGGCAGGCAGCTTTGGTGCAGGGAGGGGGGGAGGGGGCAGGCTGGGGGGGGGCGACAGATACACGCCAGTGTCCATTCGTCTGTCCATCCCCCTTGGAGGCAGGGAAGGAGGTTTGCTAAGCCAGGAAAAATCCCTGAGCGGAGGGGCCGGGCGCGAGAAGGGCCTTACATGGGCATGGGAACGGCGTCGTGCTTCCCAGCTGATGTGTGCGCGGCTGCCCCGGCCCCCCCAGAGCCGCCCACGGGCGCCGGGCACCCCGCCAGCATCGCTGCCACCACAGGGCACGGGTGTCACCGCTGTCCCCCCGCTGTCCCTCGGGGCAGGGGGGGACCTCGAGGGGTACGGGTCCCTGCCGGGGGCACAGGTCCTGCCTGCCCTGGCACAGCTCTGCCCACCCACCACCTCGCCACCTCTTTGGGGACACGGCACTCCTCAGCACCGCCACACCTCCCCGATACCCCCACATACACCCCGGTGTCCCTTCCCCCTGTATCCCCCATATCCCCCATATCCATGGTACCTCCTGGTACCCCACACCCATCACCCTCAGTACAACCCCTCACACCCCGCCAGCCCCCCCACCTACGCCCCTATTTCTCCCCCCTCCCACCCTACCCAGTCCATTTGGGGTTTTTAACTGGGGGGTTCCCCCCAACTGGGCAAGGAGGCAGCCGGCTGGGAACCAGCTGTTTTGGGGGGGAGAACAAGGGGTCAGGGCAGGTCCTGAGGGGGTATATATGGGGACCAAGGGGAAGATGCTGCCAACATGCTCCTGTGGGACAGGGTCCAGGGCCAGAAGCCACCAGAGTTGGGGGGGGGGGGCACCGGGTCCTCGGCAGCATCTCCAGGGCAGGAGGAGGAAGCGCTGGGTGGGGGGGGGGGGGGGGATGAGCCCATCTTCCCACTCCAAAGTATCCTGGGGGTGCAGGGGTTAAACGTGAGGGGCTTCAGGTAGACAAGAGGCTGTTGTTGCTCTGTGCCAAGCCCCCTCCCCACACGCGCCCTCCCTGTAGACCCTACAATAACAAGCCGGCGTGTGAGTCAGCTGGCCGCTTGCCCGGCCGGAGGAGCCCCTCCCTGGGCGCTGGCCCAAAGGAGCTCTGCAGAAGGCCCCTGGCCCTGGCCCCATGCACGCACCCCCCAGCAGCACACCCCTCGGCTAGCCGGCCCCACCGAGGCGGCTCCAGCTTCCAGCGAGCGTGGGAAGGGTGACGGAGGCTAATGAAACGCAGCCGGCCGCAGGAGCGAGCCACGGGCTGCTGTTGCACGCAGGCTACCCAGATGCTGGGACCCTGGGTGTGACACCCACCCCCACCCCCCCTTGGTGCACAACCCCGTATGAGACATCAGAGAATCCCCACCGGGCGCACACCCAAACGCATGCGCTTCCCATCACTCCCTCCTGCCTGGAAACCACAGGCAGATGCTCCCCGCCACCGCCTGCCGTATTGCGGGCATCCCCTCACCCCACGCCCCCTCCCCACCTCTCCCCGCGGCACCCCGGCATCGAGGCAAAGCCACCTCCTCCGGCCCCAGCCCCCAGGCAGAGGGTCCCCGGGGTGACACAGGGTTCCAAGGCTGGCACAGGGTCCTGGGATGGCAGAGTGTCCCCAGGATGGGATAGGGTTCCGCAGGGTGGCACAGGGTTCCTCAGGGTGGCACAGGGTCCGTGGGGTTGGCACAGGGTCATAGGATGCCACAGGGTCGCAGGATGGCACAGGGTCCCCAGGGTCGGCACAGGGTCCCCAGGGTCGGCACAGCCCTGCCGAGCCTCCCGGCCACCTCTGCCCTGCCCGCTCAGGGACCATGATGCCAGGCACGTCCCCAAGATGTCCCCGCAGCCTCCACCTCCTCCGACACCCCGGCCAGGGCCCGGTGCCACAGCTGCTCCCAGCGCCTGCCCCGCGACGCCACCCACGCCGCGATGCCCGACGCGTGCCTGGCCCCCGGCACAGGCCCCCTCAGGCCCTTCCTCTGCCTCCCTGCCCGGCCAGGCACGGGCATGGGCACGGGCACGGGCACGGGCACGTCCCAGCCTACGCTGCCCGCCTGGGGCACACCAGCCTCTTCCCGCCCGAGATGCCAGCCCCAGAGCCGGCTGGCACGCATGCCTCCCCGGGGATTCGGGAACGTGCAGCCTCCCCTGCCCCAGCAGCGCAGCAGCGGGCGCCATGCCCACCTCCAGCTCGCCGCAGAACCTGGGTTGCCATAGGGTTCCCCTACGGTTCCCCTCCGCCGGCGCGGCAGCCGGACAGACGGACTTCGCCACCGGGTATCCTCGGCTCCGCTCTCTCCTGCCAGCCAGATCCACCCCTGGCGGTGCTGGGTATCGGGAGAGGTGCCCAGCCTGCGTGTGCGCTGCCGGCAGCGCTCGGCCGCGGCGCATGGCACCCACATGCCGCAGCACCCACCCTGGCAAAGGGCACCCCGCTCCGGGCAGCGGGGCACAGATCCCTGCCGGCCCCCCTCGGAGCAGGGCTGTACCCCAAAACCCAGCCCCGCACCCGGATGAGGACGCGCCATCAGGGGCCAGGCAGCAGGGTGGCACTGCCAGCCTCACCCACCAGTGACACCAGTGCCACCACGACCAGCCCACAGCCGCCAGCCCATCTGGGTGCCCCACGCCGTGGGGTGAGCTGGCACAGACCGCGGCATCCCCGTTACGATTCCCCGGTCCACCCCCCCGGGACGGGGACGGGGGCGACTCGTGGCGCCGGCCTTACCTTGGCCTGGCACTTGGTGTGGCAGGAGAGCTTGCAGCCTGCGGGAGGGAGAGGGGACACAGGGTTAGCGGGGAGGGGGCAGGAGGGGGGGACACTGCCATGGGGCAGCCCACGGCCGCCCCACACTGGGGGCAGGACGGAGGGTGGCACCCCACGCTGCGCAGCGCGGAGCTCCTCGGCACAGGGCACAGGCTGCCGGCACATGCACACGCATGCATAGATGCCTGTGCCTTGCACACGCGCGTGCGCACACCAAGCGGCACCAGCACGGCATGGCATTATGCACACACACCCCCCACGCACACGAGCTGTCCCCCCATGGTGCCAGCACGCCAGGGAGTGTGCGCGGGTGCAAACCCCAGTGCCCGGGGGTTAATGGCGTGGAGGGAGGCCGTGCACGGACACGTCTCACGAGGCTTCGCACGTGCACCGGCGTGCACGAGCGTGCCGCCAGCGTGCTGCCAGCGCCCGTGCCCCCGCCTGCCCGCACGCTGCTGTTGCACGCTCGCACCCCTGCGGAGGATGGCACGTGCCCACGCGTCGGTGTGGGCATCTGTTCGCCGCTGCTGGGGACACGCACTTACAGAGGGCACTGCCACGCTGCCCGGGCAGAGCCACATGTCCCATCCGCAGGGGACACGGGGGTCCCCACGTGGCGTGGCCCTGGCCACAGCCACCTCCCAGGCCCTGGCCCCCCCAGGACCGTTTCCCGCGGCGCAGGAAGCCGCATTGTTCCCGCCGCCAGCGGCGTTTCCGCCCGCCGCCCCTCGCACGGGGCTCGGCAGCACCGCACACGTGCCAGGGGCCGCAGCACCGCCTGCACCCCACCGGGCGCCACGGGCAGCGAGCACGGCGGACGGCGTGAGCACCCAGCCCTCTGCACACTCGTGCGGTGACCGCCGCACACTCGCTTGCACGCGTGTGCAGCTGTCATGCGGCCACATGCACGCACACAAGCGTGTCCACGGGCCGCCCTCGCCTCCCAGCCACCTTCCCGCCAGCAAAGGCGTCCCCGCACGCTCCTGCACACCCATGGGCTCCCCCTCCGGCACACGCACACACACGCGCCTGTGCGCACAGGCTGGCACAGACACACGTCCCCATCCTCGTGCACGCAGCTGCGCATGCATGTACACACACATCTGCACACACGCTTGCGCACACGTGCGCACGGAGACGCGTGCAACGGGACACTCGCAGCCGTTGTCACTGCCCGTACACGCGAGTGCTTTCACAACCATGCACGCTCACCTGCGGCCTTGTGCACGAGGGCAGCTCCGTGCGAGCACATGCACTGTTCCCCTGACACACACACACATATACACACACACACACACCCCCTGCCAAGCACACGCGTGTGCCCGCACCCCCGCCTCACCTCGGCAGGTGCTGCCCTGGCGCGTGATGGCCTGCCGGCAGATCCCGCACGCCTTCACCTTCTTGAAGCTCGTCATCTCGAAGGCGTGCGCCGGGGGGGCCTCCAGGTCCTGGGGCTGGAAGGAGGGGGGGAACGACACACGGGGCTTCGTCAGCGGGAGCGCGGCGGGGGGGGGCAGAGCCGGGCACCCAGCCCTGCCCTGCCTCAGTTTCCCTCTGGGCAGGGGGTCACCCTACACCCCACCACCACCCCCAAATGTGAATAAACGTGTGTGTCCCCGCACCCCATCGCCCGGGGACGTGTTCTCTGCGGCGGGCACGGCGGAGGGGGGGAAGGGGGGGGGGAGATGAGGGGGGGGTGGGAGACCCCGGCTCGTACCGCCGCGGCCCCTTTAAATAGTCTCTGCCGCCCCCTGGCGGGGCGCGCCGGGCGCGTGTGCCTGCGCGCGCCTGTGCGTGCACGCGCGCTCGTGTACACAGCGTGGGTGCACTTACGTGAACATACGCACACCGGCGCGTGTGTGTGTGTGTGTGTGTGAGAGCATGGGGACACGTACACGCGTGTGTGTACACGTGTGTGTGCACAATGTGTGTGTGCACAGACGTGTGTGTGTGTGTGTGTGTGCACAGACGCGCGTGTGTGTGCACACAGATGTGTGCGTGCACAGACGGGTGTGCAGTTGTGCCTCCCGGCATGCTGGTGTGTTTGCACGTGCGTCCCCGTGACTCCGCATGCCCGCGCACAAGCGTTTATGTGCACACGCGTGTGCAGGCACAAGTGGGTGTGCCTGCATGCATGGGGCGGGGCGACCATGCTTGTATGTACATACGTGTGCGCAAACTTGCGTGCACATGAGCACATGTACATAACCGTGCGCGTGCACGGACGTGTTTGCATGTCCATGTGCAAACACACGGCTACGCGTGCAAACCCAGGTCCGTGCAGGTCCTGCCAGAAGTGTGCCCGCGCAGGGGGGCAGCTCAGTGTCACGCTGTGTGTCACGGTGCACACCGGGCAGCCTGTGCTGGGGTGTCCCACCGGGGGGGGGGGGGCGCGCATAGGGGGTGCGATGCCCCCGGACCGTGAGCGGCCGTGCCCACCCTGCCTGGCACAGCCCACGGATCCGAACGCGTGACAGGCGACGGGGTGTGAGCGTGCAAGCGTGTGCTCACGCACAGGGACTACGGGCAGGGGGTGTGTGCGGAAGGGGGGGTGTCCCGGCACAGCTGCAGGCAGCCAGCACCCCTCCCGATTCCCCCCCCCCCCCCACCGCCCTGGCTGTTTTCGGGGGGGGGGGAGGGGGGGCGGGAAGGGGCACCCCCTGGCAGGGCGCCAGCCCTGCCCACCCACCCGCCGCCAGATGAAGACGTGAGCCCCCGTAAATCCGCCTTTTCATGCCAAGACTAATGAGATTAAACAGAGGGCCGGCGGCCCCCCCCCCCTCGCCCAGGCACCCCGCGCTCCCCCTGCCTCGGCACTGCGCCAGAGCCGGCGTTGGGGGGGGGGGGACACACAGTGCCAAAGTGTCAGGGTGCCAGCTACCCCCCCCCAAAAAACCTCCCTGCCTCAGTTTACCCAGTGCGCGCATGGATAGGCAGAAGGGCTGCGTGCACACACTGCAGGTGTGCAAACACCCCCAGGGCTGTGAGGGTGCGCGTGTGTCAGGGCGCTGCATGCACACGCACGCCTGCGAGCGTGCAAGCGCGCGCGAGCGTGCACATTCCCACCAGCCACAGCAGCAGCGGACGCGTGGGCAGAGCTCCGTGTTCCCACGGGTGGGTTCATGTGCAATCGTGTGCACGCTCGCACTGGGGTGTGCACACGCGTGTGCAAGCCCCTCTTCCCTGGGCACCTGCTCGCGCAGGGCCACTCGCTGGTCCCTCGGCAGCCCCTGGCGCTTGTGCCACCCTAGGAGGGACCAGGGGGCACGCGGCTGGATGTACAGACACGCCTGCACACACGCGTGCACAAGCGTGTAGTCACCCATCCGGCAGCCGTGGGAAAAGCTCCCCCGGGCCGGGGGCTCCCACGCCGCAGTTGCTGGGGTGACAGCAAGGCCTAACGATGCCATGAGCTCGTTTGCATATGCAAAGCAGCATCTTTGCTGCGGGGGTGCCCCGGGAAGAGGCCTTGCCCTCGGCTCCCAGGGACCCAAGCCGGGATGCCCGGGGATGCCGACGTGTCTCCCACACACGTACTGCCCCCCCCCTCCGCCCTGGCCCCACACGTTAGCATGGGCCCGCTTCATTAACGGCAATTATCCTCACTAGGGAAAAGAGCTGCCTCCCACCCACCACCACCACCCCCGATTTCCCACCCCACAGAGCCCCCTCTGCTTGTCCCGTTGCCAACCCCATCCTCATGCCGGGGGGGCTGATGACACAGCACCCGGCTTTACGCCCCCATCTCCCTGCTGCCGGGGCTGGGGGGGCCACCCTGCCCACACAGTGCCACCCCGCCAGCAGGGGAACCAGCCCCTCCCATGAAACAACCCTGTCCCAGCTCCATGCTGGCAGGATCCCAGTTAGCCTCCCTGCCCCCCGGGGGCTGGGAACTGCTGGGGGGATTTGGGAAGGGGTTGGGGGGGGAACCTCTTGGGGATGCCACCTGGGTACCCACCCATGGGTACCAACCTCCAGGGACCGGCCACCACACGGTGCGGGGTCGGGAGGGGGTGGGCATGGACATCCCTGGCCATGGGCCCCCCCCCCCCACAAGGAGGCTGGAAGGGGACCCAGGTGTCCTGGGCTGGAAGAGGCACCAGGGAGAGGTGCCAGATTAATCAGGAGCTGGGAGGCCTGGGTTCATTGCCCAGCACTGCAGAGAGGTGCAGCACGGGGAGGGGGGGAACTGGGACACCCAGTTCCCCTGAGGCTGCAAAGCTGGGGTCGGAGGGGGGGGGGGGGGACGGGGACACCGGGACGCCTGGGTCCAACCCTGTGGGCTCAGCGCCACCCAGTGCCTTGCACCCCCACTGCTCGCCCTGGTGAATGGGGGGGGGGGGGGGAGAGCCCCAACCCTCAGCACAAACTGAATCCACCCCAGTCTGCCCAGTTTCTCCCCTCTCCAATGGAGCAGCAGAGCCTTGACCCGGGATCAGCCCCCCCACCATCCCCATCCCCAACCCCACACCCCCTCCATAGACACTTCCCCCCCCACCCCCAGTCCAGTGTCCCTGTCCCGTATCCCATCCCGGTCCCCCCTTCGTGCACCCCACCGCCGCCGCTCTCCCCGGCCGGGTCCCGCTTCGCTCTCCCCCCGATCCCCGGGGCTCCTCCCGGCCCCGCTCCCGGTGTCCAACCGTCCCTGCCGGTCTCCGCTCCGTCCCGCTTCCCCCCACAGCCGGTCCCGGTCCAACCCCGTCGGCTCCCCCCCGCTCCCAGTCCCCCCGTCCCCGGTAAAAAACGCCCCCCCGCCTCCGTCCCGCTCCCCCCGGCACCATCCCCGCTCCGAGACCCCGCTGCCGGGCCCCACCGCGCTGCCGTCCCGCTCCCCCCGGTGCCCCCCCCCGGTGCCATGGCCGTACCCAGAGCAGGCAGGAGAGGCAGACCCCGGTCATGCTGCCCGCGGCGCGGCCCCGCGGCCGGCCGAGCGCCCACCCCCCCCCCCGCCACCGGCCCCCTCGCTCCGCCCGCCCGCCCCGCCCCGGCCCCACACCGCCCCCCCCCCCTCCCCAGCCAGGGGGAGAAAGGGGGGGGGGACGGCCCGACCCCCGCAGCGCCCCCCCCCGGCACCCCGGTCGAGGTGGCTCCGGGGACGGGCAGGACCCCCCATACCCCAACTGAGGGGGGGGGGGTCGGCATGGGGCTGTGTCTGGTCCCAGCCCCCCCCTCCCCCCCCGCACATTTGGGATCCATTTTCTCCGCTGACCCGAAGGGAGGGGGGGCACCCGCCACCCACCTCACCCCCATTCCTCCTCCGGTTTCCAGCGGGTCCTGCGGCGGGGTGTCCCGTCCCGTCCCGTCCCCCCCCGCCCCCGCCAACCCCAGCCGTGTCCCCTGGGTGGTCCCGGGATGGGAGACGGGGAGGGATGGGCGGACATCCGTGCGCCGAGCTGGGGGGGGGCCTCGGCGAGGGGGGGGGGGGGGTGTGAGACAACCTCCAGGCGGGGCGGAGAGTGGCTCGGCAGCCCACGGCCCCGACGGGGATGGATTTGGCAGGGGGTGCCCCAGCCCCTCCTGGAGGGGGGTGGTGTGGGGGGGTGGGTTGGTCGGGCAGCAGCCGGTCTACCACCCCCCTCCCCCGACCGGCGCTGACTCCGGCTCCAGGCTGGAAACTTGTGCTCGGCTGGCCGTGACCGTGAGGGTGTGAGTCAGGGTGGGGGACACGCTGGGGGGGGGGGGGGAAGGACACGCTGGCGGGGACGAGCCACGGCTGGCACTGGGACGTGCCTGCCCGGCTCATAGTGAAGGTACCCCCGCGGGGATGTGCCAGCTGGGACAGGGGACAGATGGGGACAGATGGGGACAGCACCATCCACACACACACACCCCCCCCCCCCAAGCAGCCAGGCGCAGGGGCAGAGTGAGGCTGGGGGGCCCGATCCTGCTCACAGCGCCAAACAGGTGGGGAGCGTTTGTCCATGCACACACACACACACACCCTCCACATCATTAGGGCCCTCTTGAAGCAGCTTCGTTACTGCCTACAAATGAAAGCCCCGGTGGAGAGGGGCGTCTCCACCCCCCCCTCCATAAATCACCCCCTCCCATTCAGTGCCGTGACAAGCCTGGGCCCCTCAGAAGGGCGCGGATAAGGGTCATACGGTGAGGACAGGGTGGCTGCAGGGACACTGCCCGTGAGCATCATTTAGGGCTCGTTTTCTCAGCGCGGGGGGTAGGGGTGGGGGGGTGGAAGGGGGCACAGACAGGGGCTTTAGCGCAGGGACCCCCCTCCACGGGAACCACTGGTGCAGGCCAGCCTTGGCAGGAGTCCTCTGCATCCCCCCCTCCCAGGGTCACCGTGTCCCCAAGCCCCCCCATGCCTGCTTCCAGCAGAGCCGTCCCCGCACTGCCCTTGGGTGCACAGAGCACACGCACACATCATACACGCACACCCCCCCTGCATACACACCGGGGCACGCTCATGCACACCACACATACAGCCCACGTCACGCGTGGGTGGTGGGGCACCCGCACGTGTGGGTGCCCATCTGGGCACGGGAAGGGATGGGGGATACCCCTCTAACAGCTCGCGCCAGCGTAAAGCCCCGCTGCTACTGCACCCAGCGCACACACACGTGTTAGGGGGCACGCACGCACACACCCGCACGGGGACACGCACCCCACAGCAGCTCCCCAGGGACGTGCTGTAGCACCCACGCTTGTGCGAGCTGCAGTTCACTGTCACCCCAGCCCCATCTGCACGCTCGTGAATGCGCACACGCACAAGCACACACGTGTGTTACAGCCTGTTCTCACACCCGCATCAGGGACACACGGACACAGGGATGGACAACCGCCCCCCCACACCCCGCAAGTGCCACCCACCGCCCTGAGCACCCGCCCGTGCCCCCGGCAGCTCACGGTCCTGCGTCCCCGGCACGCACTGGGGTCTCCAAGCAGCCAGGGGCCTCTCCCTCCTCCAGGCTGGGTCCCTGCCCTGGCACATACTGGCCTGTCACCACCCTGCAGTGACACTCCCCCCAGGCGCTGCCTGGCAGTGGCTTTGGCACCCGCTTTGCTGGCACGGTGCAGCCAGAGTGGCCTGTGCCACCCCGCCGGGCACGGGGCAGCTTCCCAAAGGTTAAGGAACCAAGGGAAGGTGGGGAGTGGGACCCCCGCACCCTCCGCCAGCATCTCCCCTCCCTGCCTCAGTTTCCCCTTCACGGGTGGCAGAGCAGGACGGATCCCCGCACCGGGCGCTGCGTGGGCACAGGGACCCCCTCCATGCGGGGCGATCCTTTGGCACAGGGATCCGGCACACACCAGGTGCTGATGGGCACAGGGATGCCCCACACTGGGTGCTTACAGACATGGGGGTCCTCCACCCTGGGCGTTTTTTCAGGCACAGGGATCCCACGGAGACTGAGCACTTTACGGGCACAGAACTCCCCAGTGCCGGCTGCTTACAGGCACAGGGATGCCTCACGCTGGGCACTTTATGGGCACAGGGATCTCTGCCGGGCGCTTTATGGGCACAGGGGTCCCCTCACGCTGCGCACAGGGGTCACCCCCCCATGGTGGGAGCTGTAAGGGACACCCCCTGCCTCCACGCTCGCTCTGTAAGGACACAGGGATCCCAGCAGATCCCTTTCCATGAAAGGCTGTAGAGCACAATCCCCTCCAGCCAGGCACTGCAGGGGCCCGGGGGGGTGCGGGTTATAGGGTGGGGGGGTGTCACGATGCTGAGGTGGGGGGACACGAAAGGAGGGACAAAGGACATACCCGGCACCCTGGCATGCATACGGACGGTTTAACCCCCTGCTGCCCGCAGCAGGCAGGGCCAGCGCCAGCCTGTACCCCCATCCCCCTGCACCCTCGGAGCCCGCTCCAGCTCCGTGCCCCCCCCCCTTTTCCCCCCCCCCCCCCCAGACCCTGACCCTATCGCCGTGCCCGGCGGTGCCCGCTTACCTCCCGGTGGCGGCAGGCGCGGAGGGGCAGGAGGCAGGACACCAGCGACTTCCCCCAGCGAACCAAGGTGGCAAAGCACCAGCTCAGCCGGGTCATGGTGCCCCTGACCGGGGGTCACCCGGCCCGGGATGGAGGGGGGGGTGCAGGAGGCGACCCCTGCCCAGGGCACGCTCGGAGGAGCGGTCCAAACCCCGCCGTGCCTCCCCCCCGGCTGCAACAAGCTCCGGCAGTGCCCAGGAGGTGCCCGGCGTTGGGTACGGGGGTGTGCGGCGATGGGTCGGGGGGCTCCGGTGCCACCGGGCCCTCTCCCCCCCCACCCACCCCCGCCCGCCCCCGGGCCCCGCGGTCCCCCAGCGTCGCCTGCGCGCTGGCAGCCAGGCAGGGAGCACCGTGCCCGCCCATGTCCTGCAGTGCTTGGGTGGGAGCCAGCTCCGCCACGCTCCCCCTCCTCCTTCTTCTCCTCCTCCTCCTCCTCCCCGCACACGGGGCTCGGGGCTCGGCACCCCCCCCCCCCCCTCCCCGGGCTCACCCGCCAGCCCCACGGGCATGGCATCCCCTGGGGTGCACGCCGGACTCTAACAGTACCCTGCCCCCCCCCCCGCCGCCTCCAGCCCCCTCTGGTTTGGGGATGGAGGAGCCCGGACGCCTGGGTTCAATCACAGCTCAAACTGCGACCCCCCCCCGTCCCCCCGGACCCTGTCTCTGTTCCCCTCCAGCACCCCCTGCCCACCTCAAGCCCTAAATGACAGTGACTGTATAAGGGGTGGGGGCTCCCTGCCCCTCCGCCAGCCCCCCAGCCCTGCGACCTCACCAAGCCCCAGGGAGCCTGAGGACACATTCAGGGACACCCCCAGCCCCCCCCAGTGGCGTTCCCTCCCTGAGAGGGTGCCCGGTTGATGTTACCCAGGGGAACCCCTCGCCGCAGGACACCCCGACACAGCCCCCGGCACCCCCAGCCCACCACGGGGTGTGCCCAGGGCAGGGGAGTGGGGTGCACCCCACCCTGCAGCTGCACCGGGGACCCCCCCCCCACACACACACACACACCCCCCACCCGTCGGGACGGTGCCACGGGGGGCTGGTGGCAGCACCCCCTGGATGCCGCCACGATGCCGTGGTGATGTCGGGCAAGGACCCGTCCCTGCGGGGCGGCTGCCGGTGCCAAGCGTGGGCAGCAGCCATGCCAGGCCTGGGCACTAATTACATTTGCCCCCGGGAAGGCTCCTAATGAGCAGCAGCGGCAGGGAGGGGCGCGGGGGGGCAGAGGGTTTCAGGGGGGTCTCACACAGCTGTCCCCCACATCCCTGCCTGGCACCCTGGGGCTGGCAGAGGGCTGGTGGGCAGAGGGTGCCAGGGTACAGCCCCCCCCCCCGAGCACCAGGGAGGTGACATCACCGCTGGCTCCATCGTCCCCCACCCCCATTTAATTAGCAGATGGCCCCCGGCCCCCCCCCCCCCCCCCCAGCAGGCAGCGCCAGGCCTCTGCGGGGCCATTAGCTTTATTGGCTGCGCTGAACGAGGGCCAGGCCTCGTTAATTGAATTGCACCCGCGCCAAGGACGGGCGGGCGTCTTCTCACCCCCCCCTATGCCCCCCAGCACCCCCTCCCTGGCCCTTGGCTGGGGCAAGGACAGGGGACCCCAGTGCCAGGGTGCCCGGGTGTCCCCTGCCCCGGCGAGAGGTGGGCAGGGGCAAGCACCCCCCCCCCCCCCCCCACGGGTGTCAGTGCTCTGCCCGTGGGGCGCCTGGCGGGGGGCAGGCGGCGCTGGCGGGTGGGCACAACCCACGCAGGTGTGTGGGCACACACGCGGGTGCCCTCTCAGCCCCGCGCCCACGCCTGCCACGCGTATATGCAGCTATACGCGCACCCCTATAGCCGTGCGCGCGCCGCCCGCGCACACATGCAATCACACACACGCACGCGCATCCCACCCGGCACAGTGGGGCGATGCTCCGCCACCCCCCCAACACCCTGCCCACACCCCCCACACCCCCACATCTGATGTGGGGTGCTGCGCGCCGTGCCCGTGGGGGGACACCCATTGCGGGGTGGCACGGGGCAAAGTGGCGCTGGGGAGGCTGGGGGTCACGCCCGAGCACTGCCATCGGCTCCCCCGTGCCCCCCAGCTGCTCGGGGGCACCCCCCCCGGCCCAACACACCCCCCCCCCCCCAACCCGGGAAGCAGGAGGGTGCGGGGAGGACCAGGCTCCCGCTCAGCATCACTTCCTACTTTCGCTTTGGTGCGGAGCCGAGGCCTGGCCTGGGGGAGGCGGATGCCCCCCAGGTCCCCCGGGTGAAACAGGTAAGGGGAGTGGGTGCTGCTGGCGGGGGGGGGGGGGGTGTGCAGGATTTGGGGCAGCGGGGCATCCCTGGGGGCACCCACCGAGCCGGGTGGTGGTGGGGAGCGGGATGGCAGTGGGTGCCCATGCCTGGTGCTGGTGGGGGAGGCTTGAGCTGGCATCACACACACCCCCCCAGCACCCCCCAACCGCCAGGATTTAGTGCCCACCCCAGAAGGAGCCCACCGGCACAGCAAAGGGGGACAGGCACGGTGGCTGAGGGGCACTGCCCAGCTGGGAGCCCCCCCAGGCAGAAACAGCAAGGGGGGATCCTTGCCCAGGGTGCTCCAGGAAGAGTTTGCACCCCAGCTCTGGCCATAACCCCCATGTGGGGGGCAGATGCCCGGGACGGGCAGGGGGGGCTGTGGGCCTTGCTGGGGTGGGCTGCAGCTCCTGGGGGGGTCTCTCTGTGCCCAGGGGTTGTTGACTCTGGGGGCTGTTGTGCATGGGAGGGGGGACTCTGTTCCAGGGGGCTGCTGCTGCCCCAGGGGTGCTGTTGGCTGCTGCTAGCTGGGTATGGGTCCCGGACCCCCTCCCCAAAAACTGCAGGGGGGGGTCCCTCAAAGGATTCCCAAGCCTCATTCCCACGGGAAGGCATCAGGGTCGCCCCCAGGCTTGGCACTGTCTTTCCCCCCACCCCTCCCCAGGGGCTGCACAGGGGGACCAGCCTCACTGACCCCCCCCCCCCCCAAAACTGGCACCCCCTAGATCAGGGAGCCGGGTGCCGGGGGGGGGCCAAGCCCTGGTTCTGATGTGGGGCGGGCAGGGGGTGGCTCCTGTGCCCCCCCCCCGCCCCCAACCTCCCACACTTCCTCCTGGCCAAGGTACAAAAGGAGAAGCAGGCGGGCGCAGCGTGGGCACGGGGACACGCCAGCATCCCCCCCGGCACCCGGTGGGCGCCGCGGGGCACCCCACGGCTCCTGGCCACAGGTAAGGGGCTTCTCTTCCCCGGGGGGAAACTGAGGCACGGGCAGGGTGGGCAGGTGGGAAGATGGCTCGTCCAAGGTCACCCAAGGGCACCGGGATGGAAACCCAGGCATCCGGAGTCCCGTGTCCCGCTTTGCCTGCCGTGGCAGGGGCACAGGGCACTCACACACACTTGGGCACGCTTGTGCACGCTTGTGCACACACGGTGCTGTGAGCGTGCACGCACCCTACCGTGTGCACCCCTCTGTACCCACACATGTGCTCCCCCAGCCCTGTGCCCAGCCACCACCTGCAGTGACAAGCCACGGACCTGCCACCTCTGTGGCCACTGTCCCTCGCCCTGTCCCCAGGGTGCCACCCGCTGCCCCCCAAAACCACCCTGCTGCACTGTACCCCCCGACCCCCCACCCCGTGCCCACAACACCCCCAAACCTCATGCCAGCCCCGCAGGCAGCATGCTGTGCCGGGGGGGGGCTCTCCCTGGGAGGAAGCTCAGTTTGGGGGGGGGGGCCGCATGTTGGGGGCAGTGTGCCCCCTTTCCCCACCCCCACCCCCCCCCCGGAGCCCCCCGCACTGTTTGTGCTGTGAGCGAAGGAAGCGAGAGCAGAAGCAAAGGCAGCGCTTCCCCTGCGCCAAACCCACATCCTGAATCCTGGGGGACGGGGACAGGGACAAGGACAAGGACAGGGTCACACCAGGGTGGGGGGACTCAGCCCCAGCAGCCCCCCAAGGAATGGAGGCAGAGGCTGGGCATGGTATGGGGGCAGAGCCTGGGGGCATTTTGGGATAGGGCACATGGACAGCTAAGGGGGTACGGGATGGGGCACCTTTGCCCTCCCCATATCCGCTACCCCATGTAGTGGGGGGACATGGGAAGGGAAAGGGGGTGCCTGAGCCCACCCCCTCTTTCCTTAACAGCAGGCGGCTCTGGGATGGAGCTCGGGGAGGGGGGCAGACCCTCTCCTTGGGGCAGAGAGTTTGGGGGTGCCAGGTGAGTGCCAGCCTGGCACCTCTCAGCGCTGTCCCTGCCTTTGCAGACCCCTGGGGACAGCCATGGCGGGGGACGGGGAGCTCAACCGCGTCATCAAGGACCTGCAGAGTAAGTGTGCCAGCCTGTCCCCTGCCAGCCTGTCCCCTGCCAGCCTGTCCCCTGCACGGCGCATCTCACCCTGGCCGTGCCGGGTCCCTCCTCACACCCAGGCCACGGGCAGCGAGGGGGGTGTCACTGCCAGGGGCGCACCAGAGCATCCTGGTGCCAACTCTGCCGCTGCCGCCCGCTCTGGCCCTCGCTGCCAGCCCCAGGGGACCAGCAGTACCTGGCGAGTACCCGTGCCCCTCGCTCCCCCTGCTCCCCCGTCTCATCCCAGGGCAGGTTCCTCTTTCGCCCGCCGGCAGAAATCCCCGGGGCCGGGAGCCGGGAGGTGGCGGTGAGGGGGGGGTGGGATGGGACAGGGTGCCCGATGCCAGCTCAGCCCTGCCATCCCGCCAGAAACCGTGGCCGAGCTGAACCGCAGCTACCGGGAGCGGAACCTGCCGGTGACGGACGGGAGCCGGGAGCTGCACAGCCTCTGTGCCCAGCTGGAGTTCCTCCTCCAGGTACCCTGCTCCTCCATCCCTGCCGTTCCCTGCCTCAGTTTCCCCTGGGGACCAGCTGAGAGCAGATGGGACCCCGTGCCAGCCGTTTTGGGGGGTGGGATGACCCCAGCCAGTGTTGTCCAGCCCTGAGCATCCCCAGCCATGCGAGCACCCGGACCAGGCTCGCCCACGCCTGCATGTGTGCTGCAAAAGGGAAATGGAGGCACGGAGCCAGCAAAGTGGGGACACTGGGAGCCACCCTGCCGGGGGAGCTGGCTGGATCCCAGCCCCACAGGGGACAGGCTGGATCCTGTCCTCCCAAACAAGCAAGCCCGGGCCCGTGTCTCCGCCAGTTTGACCTCAAGGAGAAGAGGAGCTTCTTCGGGCAGCGCAAGGACTATTGGGACTTCTTGTGCCAGGGCCTGGCACGGCGCCGGCAGGAGCACGAGGGCGTTCGCTTCGTCACCTCCCTGGACAAGGTGGGCACGGGCTGGCGGGGCACCCGGGGTCTCGTGCGCGCTCACATGCGTGCGCTTGTGCTTGTTTGCGGGTGCACACGCACTTGTGCACGGGCACACACTCACCCGGGCACTGAGGATTCACCCACTGGCACTTTCTCCCCTCTGGGGACCCCACTGCCCCCCAGCCCTGGCCCTGGGGACCCCCTTCCCTCCTGCGTGGGCTGACGGGGAGGCACGTGGTGGGCAGGGCTGGTGTCGCAGGGCTGGATAACCCCCTCTCCCCCCAGCTGAAGACCCCCGTGGGCAGGGGCCGAGCCTTCCTGCGGTACTGCCTGGTGCACCGGCAGCTGGCAGAGTCCCTGCAGCTCTGCCTCCTCGACCCCGAGAGCCTCTGGTGAGAGCAGGGGGCACAGGGAGGGGATGCTCGCGGTGGCGGGAGGCACGGCCAGGGCGGGCAGTGCCCTGCAGCACCCGGTCGGCAAGGATGCTGCAGGCGCTTGTGCCCACCCAGGGCACGGAGGGGTGCGTGAGCTCGTTTTGTGGTTGCAGCGAGTGGTACTACGCCCGCAGCCCCTTCCTGAGCCCCCAGCGCCGGGCAGAGATCCTGGGCAGCCTCTACGAGCTGGACGGCGTCACCTTCCACCTGGCCCTGCGCAGGGCTGACCTGGACATCGCCTGGCCCATGTTCTCTGAGTGAGCCTGGGGAGGTGGGAGGCACTGCGGGCATTTGGGGCATCGGGGCTACCTGGGGATCAGAGCAGCACATTGGCATCCCCCTGCCACCCCAGGCTCCCTGCACCCACAAACATGCCACACGTGCACACACACGCACACGCCACCGTCCTCTGCCAAGTACACGGCCAGGCACAGGTCTGCTGCAACACCGTGACACTGTGACATCTGGGACATGGGGACGCACGCGTGTGTGCGCACACGCTTGTTCCTGGGCACGCTTCAGGGGAGCACTTTGTGGATGCAGCCGCTCTGGCACGCTCACACCTGCTCTGCTGCTCACACACTTGTGGGCACGCACTGCCACAAGCACAAACGTAGACCCCAATTCTCCCCTGCCACCACCATGAGGGTCTCTGGGTGCCACCTGCTCTGCAGGTGTTCGGGCTGATGGCAATAGCCTCCCCAGGTCCCCTGTCACCAGGTGCCACCCAGTGTCACCAGCCCTGCTGCCTTCTCCATCCCCAAAGACTGACCATGCCCAGGGAGCCCTGCGGGGAAGGTGGCAGCACCTGGCTAACCCTAGGGGTGATCTGGTGGCCCTGAGCCCTGTGTCCCCTCTAGGACACTGGTACGGCCCAGCCCGGGGGCTGGGAGCAGCCCAGCAAAGATGGCCCTGCAGACAGATGATACCGGCACCGGGGCGCATGGATGGCCCGATGTAATCGCCCGTCCCGCCGCGGCACGCCATGGGGTGCCAGCCCACCCGTGCCCACCCGCCTTGGCTGCCCCACAGGCAAGCAGTGTAGAGGTGGAGAAGGAGGATGTGGAGGTGAAGAAGGGTGTGGAAGAGGAGGATGAAGAGGAGATAGAGGACAATGAGGAGGAGAAGGAATATGTGGAGGTAGATGTGGAGCAGGATGTGGAGATGGAGAAGGACCTGGAAGAGGAGGATGAAGAGGAGTTGGAGGAAGATGAGAAGGACATGGGGGACACAGATGTGGAGGAGCTGGAGGATGCTCAAGGCGCTGGCAAAGCACCCCAGCCCGATGGTGGCGAGGAGCCTGGCACGTCCCCGCTGCCCAGCACAGGGCGCATGCCAGGCTGCTCACCGCCGGTGCCCAGACCGCCGGGCGAGACGGAGGCGTCCCTGCGGGCGCTGGTGTCCCAGCTGCGGGCCGAGCTGGGGCAGCAGGAGGCGGCATTGCGGGCACTGTCTTCCCGGCTGGCACGGGAGCAGCGGCGGCACCGGCGTCGGGAGGAGGGCAGCGCACAGCAGGCCCAGCTGCGGGCACGCGAGGCCGAGGCGTTGCGGGAGACCAACACCTTCCTGGGGCAGGCGCTGGCGGCGGCGGTGGCAGCCGGTGACCCAGGGGCGCTGGCGCAGGCACAGGAAGAGGCGCGGGGCTGGCGGGAGGCGGCGGAGGAGCGTGGTGCCCGGCTAGCCGGGGCGCTGGCGGAGGCAGCGGCACTGGCCTCGCACCTGCGGGACTGCCAGGCAGCGCTGGCGGCAGCAGCAGGACGGACGGACACGCTGGAGGATGCTGATGCCTCAGACAATGTGGCCGCCGTCAAGGAGGTGCTGCGGCAGGTGCTGGAGATCGCCCGCGGCCCCCACGAGCCCCCTCTGGACCCCCAGGCGGAGGGGGAGCCTGGTACAGCCACCAGCATGGCCATGGTATGCACAATCCCAAGGGGACCCTACGGTGGGGCGGGGGAGCAGGGGTCCGGGGCTGAGCTCCCGCTCTCCTGCAGCGCCTGGCCGCCCTGGTCACCGCAGCGCGGGAGGAGGCCAGGCAGAGCCGGCAGCAACTCCAGGTCCAGCGGGAGGAGGTGGCACGGCTGCAGGAGCAGCTCAGCAGGTTGGGCAGGGACCCCCCCCCCTCCCACCAGCTCCCCATCCCACCGATGCAGGGTTTCCCCTGGGACACACATGGTGCCCTACTTGGATCCAGGGGTGCAGCACCTGGGGATGGGCAGGGGGAAGGAGGGAAGGATTTGGTAAGGGAGGGCTGGAGAGAGGCGTCAATTTGGGGACTTAGAGGTAGGTGGGCGGGGTGGGGGGCAGAGCAGTGGAAGAATGAATTTGGGGTGAGTAGATGGATGGAGGGGTGGGTGGAGGGGTGGATTTGAGATGAATAGAGGGATGGATGGGTAGGGGGATGGATGGACGGATGGGTGGATGGATGGATGGATTTGGGGTGAACAAGTTGATGGGTGGGCACACAGAGGGATGGAGGGATGAATTTGGGACAAGCGGATGGAGGAATGGAGGGATGAATTTGGAGTGTGTAGATGGATGGATGGGCGGGCAGAAGGACAGAGGGATGGGTGTAGGGAAGGATGGATGAACAGCTGGGAAACGGATGGGTGGCTGGCCCGGCAGATGGCAGGGTGGCTGTGAGGATGGGGAGCCAGCTTGGGGATGGATGGGCAGCGGATAGAGGGAAGGAGGGAGGGAGGGATGGAGGGATGGAGAGATGGGCAGCTGAGGGACAGAGAGACCATCTCCCCACCACCCCATGGCAGGGCCCGGCAGGACGGGGAGCGCTGGGCATCGGCGCTGCAGCGGGCACAGCGGGAGGCCCTGGAGCGGGAGGCCATGCGTGGCGCTGAGCAGGCGCGGCAGCAGGAGCTCATCCGCGACATGAAGGGGCGGCTGCTGGAGCTGCTGCGGTGAGAGCCCCGGGAACCCCACCGGTTTGGGGCCATGCACAGGCAGGGGTACCCAAACCTCTTTGTCCAGAGGAGGGCACCAGAGCCCGGGTGAATCCTGCTCACCACCTTGGGACACCCAGGGTGCCCACTTGGGTGCCCACCTTGGTTCTGGGGTGCCAGGGAATGTTCCCGGGCCCCCGCTGCCAGGCGCACTCCTGCCAGGGCTGACCTATCCCCTCCCGCAGGGAGAAGGATGCCCTGTGGCAGAAGACAGAGGGCATCGACACCCCAATGCCCAGCCCAGCGCCCCGCGATGCCGGGCTCTGTGCCCGCTGCCACAAGGATTTCCGCCTCCTCTCCCGGCGGTACAACTGCAGGTGGGCTATGGGGGGCACTGGAGGTGGTGGCACTGGGATGGCACCGGGGTGACACGGTTCTCTCTCTTGCCAGGGTGTGCCAGGGCAAGGTGTGCCACGCGTGCTCCGTGGACGTGGGCAAGCAGGGGCGCTGCTGCCTGCTTTGCTACCAGCAAAGGCACCCGCAGGCTACGTGAGCCCGGACCGCAGCCCTCGCACCGTGCCTGGGACCCCCGCTGCCCTGGCTGCCTCCTCTTGGACTTACCAGCCACCCAGGCATCCGTGTCCTGCAGGCAGGTCCTGCTGCCCAACACTTTGGGTCTGTGATGTGTTTTTCTTGTGGCTGGACCACGGAGAGGAAAACAAGCTGCTCCTGCTACCCCTGTGGCTCCTGCGTCGTCTATCGGTCATGGCCGGATTGACCCCCAGGTTGGGTGTGGGGTGGGGGGATGCCAACATGGGGGTGTCCGAGCCCTCCTGGGGGGGAACCGTCCTTATAAGGGGTGTCCCAGCTGCCGCCAGGCTGAGCCACCGTCTGCCCTGTCCCACAGCGCAGAGGCAACGGCGGGCAGGGAAGACGGCTCTTGGCCAACAGCCCCGGCTTCCTGCCAGGCTGCGAGGAACCGCTTGGGCAAGAGGTTTCCCAGATGCAAGGGTGATGGGCTGTCCCTCCCCAGCCCCCCCCACCCCGACCCTGTCCAGCCCCAAGTCCCCCAGGGGTCCCCGCATGGGTGCCAGGGGACCCTCATACCTACCCATGAGCCAGCCCACAGCTGGCACCCACTGATGCCCCCCACGGTTGTGGACCTCTGGGAGCCTGGAGCAAAGGGGATGGCGGAGCAGTACAGGTACCCCGTGGAGATATGTTTGGACACGCGGTGACAGGCACCCCAGTACCCGGTGCACAGGGTGGCGGGAGGGACCCCAGCAGGGTCACAGCCCCCTTTTCAGCCCCTCTGCCCCACTCCGGTGCCAGCCCCAGTTGCCCAAGCCGGGGCGGAAATGTCCCAGTTGTGTAAGGGACAGGTTCACAGCCCTTTGCACAACGATGTCCTGGCACCGCAGCACCGGGGGGGGGGAGCAGGGGGAGCCCTGGGTACCAGCAGCCTTCAGGGCAGGGGTCACAGGGCTGGCTCGGTTGCAGCGAGGGGCTGCCCAGGGATTTTGCAGTGATTTGCTCCACTGGGGCTCAGATCGGGGTCAGGAAGGGGGGTGGCTTTGTCCCCAGGTGGGACAGGCGCTGCATGGAGATGCCCGCACTGGGGAAGTGCCAGTGGCTGGGTGGCTGTGGGGACCAATCCCTTTGGGTCCCCTCTGGGAACACACAGGATGTCAAACTCTCTGCAACTGCCTCTTGGGTAAGAACCGCTCTCTGGCCTGGAAGCAGGTTACCCACACCCTGCTGACCTCAGCTGGCACCGCTGATTTGGCACTGAGGTGGGGAGCCCAGGACCCACCGTCCCTGGAGATGTGCTCTGGCCCCGCTCCACCATCACCCTCCCCATGGCAAAGAGGTGCCAGACCTCGGTGACCGTCTTGCTTTCAGCTGGAATAAAGTTAATTCCCTTCCTAGTAGTGGCTGTGTTTTGGATTTAGTATGAGAATAATGTTGATAACGCATATTCTTTTAGATGTCGCTAAGTAATGCTTATATTAAGCCAAGGACTTTTTCAGCTTCTCATAGAAGCTGAGAGGGAGCATAGACAGGACAAGCTTGCCAAAGGAATATTCCATACCATAGACATCATGCTCAGTATATAAATGGGGGTTGGCTGGGGGGCAGGAATTCACGATTGCTGCTTGGGATGGACCGGGCAATCAATCATTGGGTGGTGAGCAATTATGTTGCATCACTTATTTTGGATATTCTTTTACCATTTTTATTATTAATTTCTCTTCCATTACTGTTCTGCTAAACTGCCTTTATCTCAACCCACGAGTTTTGGGGTTTTTTTCATTTTTCTCCTCTTGTTCCTACTCTGCTGGGAGGGAGAGGGAGTGTGTGAACAGCTGCGTGGTCCTAGTTGCCGGCTTGGGGTTAAACTACGACAAGGACCAACCCGCCAGCTCCTTTATTGCTGGGTGGCTGTCAGCCATGAACACTGTCCCCACAGTGGTGTAACGGGGTCCCCGAAATCACAGGCTCTACCCCGAAGAGTGGGGAGGGTGGGCAGCACTTGGCATTGCTCCTCTGGCAATGGGGTCCTACCCCCTCACTGCCCAAGCCTCCTTCCAGCTGGGATCCAGTGGTGGCCCTGTCCATCCCCGTGGCATTGCTGCCCGCATCCCGGGGGGCTGGGCGAAGATGCTGGGGTGCGTGGGGTGCTGGGATCCGCTGGGAGCTGCGAGGGCCAGGTCCCAGCAGGGCTTAGAGGGTGGTGGAGGTGTTGCCAGAGGTGGAGGCGTAGGAGGCACGGCCATAGCGAGCCACTGCATCCTTGCTGATGAGCCCACGCTGCGCCAGGATCTTGAGGAAGCTGTTGCGAAACTTCTGCCCGATGAAGGCATAGATGATGGGGTTGATGCAGCTGTGGGCGAAGCCCAGGACCTGTGTGATGGAGAGGGCCGTGTCGATGCGGTTCCTCCTTTCACAGGTCTCGGCAATGACCCGCGTCCTCATGAGGGTGTCGCTCACCAACGTGATGTTGTAGGGCAGCCAGCAGATGAGGAAGACCAGCACCACAGCAAAGATGACCTTCATGGCCCGCTGCTTCTGGGTGTTCTTGGTCTGCAGGAGGGTGTGGATGGTGACGCCGTAGCAGAAGAGCATCACCAGGAGCGGCAGGGCGAAGCCGAAGGTCTGTGGCAGGAATCGCAGCACCACCCGCCACTTGGTCGTGTCCTCACCACCGATGCGCTCGTAGCACACAGTGCCATTGCTGGGCGAGGGGAAAGCCTCGCGGAAGAGTAACACAGGCAGGGAGAGCAGCACGGAGAAGATCCAGATGCCCAAGCAGACAAACTTCACCCAGTGCCTCTTCTCGGTGGCAGCCCGGGTGGCGTAGACGATGGCCAGGTAGCGGTCCACACTGATGCAAGCCAGCAGCAGGATGCCGCTGTAGAAGTTGGCCTCCTGCAGCATGGAGATAGCTTTGCACATCACAGTGCCGAAGACCCACTCATGGGCTCGGTAGGTGGCCCAGAGTGGCAGGCTGAGGGCAAAAAGCAGGTCTGCCACAGCCAGGTTGAGCAGGTAGATGTCGGTGACAGAGCGGTTGGTGTGGCTGGAGGTCACCACCAGCACCACCAGACCGTTCCCCACCACACTGAGGATGAAGACGAGGCAGTAGATCAGCACCACCAGGTACTTGTTGAGGACGGAGCTATCGGGACGGCATGGGGCAGAGGAGATAGCAGTGTCGGGCATGGCTGTGCTGTAGTCATAGGTGTAGTTGTAGAGGGAGAAGAGGTTGGAGAAATCCCCACTGTAGGAGAAGGACTCCATTTTGCCTGTGGAGCACAAAGCAGCATGAGTGTAGGGTGGGAGTGTGATGTGGGTCAGGGGTGACAGCATCTCTGGGTCCCTTGGCATCTCCATTGCCCCCCAGATCCCCTCCCAGCCAGTGGGCAGCCCCCCTCCATCGCTCCACCATGCCCCGTGTCCATGCTGTGCCAGGTAATGGGCAGTGCTGCAGGTGGACACTGTCTCTCATACAAGCCCTGGTACAACACCCCCAGCACCCCTTGGTCTGTTCCACTTCATCCGAACCCTGTCCCTTCCCTGTCCCACATGGAGGAAGGAGTTCCCCCACAGACTGGCCACCTTGTCTTGGACTGGGGGGGCTCCCCTATCAATGTACCATCACCTCCCTCTGGGAGACACCTGGCCCCTCCAGGAGATGCCTGGCCCCTCCAGCATCCCTGGGTCCCCCCGGTTTGTGTGGGTCCTTCCAAAGCCTCTGAGCTTTTGGGGCATCTCAGGGCCCCTCGGGCACCTCCAAAGTCCTTTGAGCATCCCTGGATCCTTCTGGCCTCCTCATCCCCTCAAGCATTGCTGCTGGCACTGCCCCTCCTGCCACCCCAGCCAGGTGAGACTGTGGCCGCAGTGCCTGGGGCAGGCGGGGACTTGAGAAGGTCTGAAGGTGGTTTCATGCCCTTCTTCCCCTCCCGGTTCTGTCCCTGTGTAAGCGGTTTCACCCCCCCTAAACGGAAAGACGTGTCACCCTTTACAGGCGGCTTTGGAAATATTTCACGTCTCTGGTTTTCCTGTTGGTCAGCTGGGCGCTGCCGGGCATCCCCGTGTCCCCTGTGCTCAGCTGCAATGGGGAAATCACAGGTGACAGTCGCTCTTCCTGTCTCCTCACGCGTAGGACACCACTTCCCTGCTCTGCCCGTGCCTCCCCAAAGACCATTGGGGACCAGCCTTCTCCCAGTATGGAGCCAGACTCTCATTTCACCCCAATTTCATCCCTCTGCCCCATTTCCGAGCCCCTGAGCTCCTCCAGGGCTTGGCAATGCCAGGGCTGCTTGGGGGCGCTGAGTCCCCGCAGTGCTGGCAGGGGGGACCAAACCGGCCCCGTTTGAACCCAAACCCTCCCTGGGACCAATTTTCCCCTCCTGCTTGGTGGGGATTCCCCCCGCTGCAGCTGGGCCGGTGCCCCTGCCTGGAAAAAATCCCTCCCTGGCTCCGCCAGCCCCGCTCCTGCGGTGATCCCAGCACGTTGATGCCCCAGCATCCCAGAGGACCACAGCTGGGGACACTGCTGGTGCCGATGGGGAAAGGATCCCCCAATCGGGGCCACCACTGGCACGGGGCAGAGCCGGACACCAGCGCTTCCCCTCCATCTATTTTTGGCTGCTTCTTTCTGCCTCCCCACTCCAAAATCCCGGTGGTTCCTCTGGGACTGGGTATCCCCCACCCGTGGGTACCCCACGGCCGGCTTGGCTGGGGGAACAAGCAGCACCCCATTTCCCCTCCTGACCCTGGAAGGGCTGGGGGACACTGGGGTGGTCCTGGGGGTCCCCACGGGGTGGAAGGAGGGACACACCATAGGGAAGTGCCCTCTTGGTCATCGCTGTGCGAGGAAATGGGAGCAGGCACTTACCCCCGGGGCACCCACAGCTGATGTCCCCCGGGACCACGGGGGGGTTTGCACCCCAGATGAGCCCCGAGCACAGCCCCGGGTGCCCTCACCCACCACCTCCCACTCCCCCCGCCCAGCACCAGGCAGCCCCTCGGGCAGCCGGAGCAGCCCACCCTGGCCCCCAGCCCACTCCGCATGTGAGGGGGCTCAGCAGGGTGCTGGGGGGGGGTCGGCAAAACCTGAGGAAAGCCCAGGTCACCCCGGGGACTCACCACTCGCTGCCCTCGCTGTCCCCTCAAATCTGGGGTCTTCTCTCTGTCCCAAGTTGGGTCTCACCGGGACGCACGGGGACAAATCCAGGCGTCACCCCCAAACGAGCCTGGTGCGGAGCGTGGCAGCGCCAGGCCCGGGGGTCCCGCCAGGCCAGCCGGAGGGTCCCTCACCTGCGCTCGATGCCGTACCGCCTCCTGACGCCCCTTGCCTCTGCCGCCCGCTTTATGCCGCCCGGGGAGGAAGCGAGGTTGCAAAACCTTCTTCCAGCGTCAAGGGGAAGTGGCAGTCAGAAGGGACCCTTCCCAAGCCCCCCCCCCCCCCCAGGGGCGCCTTCCCCGGGGTTGGGGGGAGCCCACAGCTCCCCTGCCACCCTCCTGCCCTGGGGTGTCCCGGGCCACCCGGCGGTGGGTGACACCGGGGTGCACCCAGGGGGTATCGCCCCCCCCCCCCCCGCAGTGATGTACCCCGGGGGTCTCCAGCGGGGGGGTCGGCACCTTGTCCCCTGGCCCCCAGTGGATGCAGAGTTCCCCTTCGAGGCCCACGCGGGTGTTGCAGTCCCCCTGGGAGAGTGGAGACCCCCCCCCGGGGCCGTGGGGGGTTTCTGGTGGGGCAAAGGCAGGGCAGGGCTCCGTGCCTCAGTTTCCCCATTGATACAGCAGGGGTTGGCACCGGGATTTTGGGGGGCACAGGGGCACAGCGGGGCTGCCTTACCCCCCGTTGGGGGGTGCTGTGGGGGACCCCCGTAGAGCAGAACCCCATGTCCCTCCTGCCCTGGCTGTGACATGCCGAGCTCGGGGGACCCTCCCGGCACCCCCATAACCCTGGGGCCCCCCTGCTGCCCTGAGCACCCCTATTGCCTTTGGGGGAAACCTGCACCCAAGGGTGCCTCTCGGGCACCCCCGTCCCTCTGGGGCACCCCCAAACCCTTGGGGCACCCCCATCTCCACAGCTTTTGGGTGGCTGTCAGTTTTAGGGGTACCCCACACTTTTGGTGCACCTCTTTTCCCTGGGGGCACCCGTACAGTTGTAGGGCACCGTCATACCCCTTGGGTGTCACCACAGACCCGAGGACACTCCTATTCCCTGAGGACATCCCCATGCTCTTCTAGGGCACCCCCGAAGTTTTGGGCACCCCCAGCTCCAGAGCAACCTCACAGCCCCCCCCCTAGAGTCTCCCCATTCCCTGGGGCACTCCCACGCTTTTGGGGGCCCCCCATCCCTTTGGGACATCCTCCCATCACGCTGGGTCACTCCTGTTCCCTGAGGGGCCCCCATGCTTTTGGGGTCCCATAACCCTGGAGTCACCCAGCCCGCGGGACACCCCTTTTCCCTACGGGCACCCCCATATCCCTTGAGCACCCCATTCTTGCGCAGACCCCCGTACTCTGGGGTGTGCCCACATCTGCCTGGGGTACCCCTACATCCCCGGGGGCACCCCACACTTTTGGGAACCCCCTTCTTACCCTAGACACACCCCATATTCCCGGGGGGCACCCCACACTTTTGGGAACCCCTCCCTTATCCCAGGGGCACCCCCATACCCCTGGGGGCACCCCACACTTTGGGAACCCCCTTCTTACCCCAGGGGCACCCCATATGCCCGGGGGGCAGCCCCCACTTTTGGGGACCCCTCCCTTACCCCAGGGGCACCCCCATATCCCTGGGGGCACCCCACACTTTGGGAACCCCCTTCTTACCCCAGGGGCACCCCATATGCCCGGGGGGCACCCCCCACTTTTGGGGACCCCTCCCTTACCCCAGGGGCACCCCCATATCCCTGGGGGCACCCCACACTTTGGGAACCCCCTTCTTACCCCAGGGGCACCCCATATGCCCGGGGGGCACCCCCCACTTTTGGGGACCCCTCCCTTACCCCAGGGGCACCCCCATATCCCTGGGGGCACCCCACACTTTGGGAACCCCCTTCTTACCCCAGGGGCACCCCATATGCCCGGGGGGCACCCCCCACTTTTGGGGACCCCTCCCTTACCCCAGGGGCACCCCCATATCCCTGGGGGCACCCCACACTTTGGGAATCCCTTCCTTACCCCAGGGGCACCCCACACTTTTGGGGACCCCCCCCCTTACCGCAGGCGGGGCCCATATTCCTGGGCCGCCGCCGCCCCCAACCTGGGGGGACCCCCACACCCAGGAGCCCCCCCACCCCCCGGGGCACCCCTCTCTCCGTGCCCCCCCCCTTCATTTAAGGGCTCCGCCGGTGTACCTCATTCCCCCGCCGCTCCCCCCTCCCCGCCCCCGCCGCCGGCCTGGTGGGCGGGGCGTCCCGTGACGTCAGCGCGGAGGGCGGGGCGGGCGCGCCTGCGCCACCGCCTGCCGGCTCCGCCGCCGCCGCCGGGGGCCGGAAGTGACGCGCGGGCGCGAGAGCGGAAGCGGCGGCGCAGGCTCGGGCGGGTCCCCGGTGCGCGCAGCGGGCTCGGCTCCCTCCGGCCTCGGCTCCCTGAGAGCCCCTCCCCTCCCCGGCACCGACATGATCCTGCTCGAGGTCAACAACCGCATCATCGAGGAGACCCTCACGCTCAAGTTCGAGGGCGCGGCCGCCGGGTAGGGACAAGAGGGAGGGCCGGTCCGGGCCTGACCGGGGCGGGGACGGGGTGGGCCGGGGCGGCGGGGCTGAGGGAGGGGCGGGGGTCGCCGGTGTAGGATGGGGGGCCCGGGGGGTGATGGGTGTGGGCTGTGGGGTGGTGGTGACAAGGCAGGATGGGGGCCTGGAGAGCGATGGCGGGGGGGGGGTGGGTGGCAGTGAGGTAGGACTGCGAGGAGGGCAGAGCTGGGGCGGGGTGGGGGCCTGCGGGGTGAGGGGGCTGCGGTCGGTGCCGGAGGAGGGTGTGCTGCGGGGGGTGACTGGGTTGGGGGCGGTGGGGTTGGTCGGAGCTTGGGTAGAGTGAAGGGCTAAGGGATGAGGGGGGAGCGGGGCTTGATGGGGTGGAGGGCCAGGGCAGTGTGGAGAGGCGGAGGGAGCTGGGGAGAGTATTGGAGATTGCAGTGTCGCGGCGGGCTGGGAGAGCCGAGCTGGAGGAGAGAGCCTGGGCAAGGAGAGAGTTGGGAAGGGGCGAAAGGTGGATTTGCAGGGGTGTCTGGTTTGGGTAAAGCAGCCTTCATCAGAACGGGCCCAGCGTGATGCCAGTGCTGGTACAGAATGTGTGGGGGGAGCCGAGGAACAGGAAGCCTGTGGGGGGAGCCGTGGCCTCAGCCTTTTGCTTTGGGGGTGGGGAGCAGATTCCAGCCTATTCCCCTTTGCTTTCCCGAGCGGGAGGGATGAGGGCCCACGGGTCTGCCGTGGCCCGTGGTGCCACGCTGGTGGGTGTGCTGGCCTCGGGGGGTGGGTCGGGGGCTGGTTTGCACCTGCATCTCTGGCTGGGACAGCTCAGTCCCTGGGGAGCCAGTGATTATTTTAGTGCGAGTGTTGCACCAGGCCTGTAAAGGTGCTTATCTGAGCATAGCTTAGCTCAGAAGAGAGTCCCTTCGTATAAACATCATTATCTGCAGCCGAGCTACCTGTGGGCTGGCTGCTGTGGGCACCTTTGTACAGAGACAAAGCCTTGAGAAGTAAAGTGCGGTGGTGTTATCTCTGGGGTGGAGCCTGCCCTGGCGCTTCAAAGAGCAGGACCCAGGCTGCTCTGGGAAGGGACTCCCCAGGCAAGTGACTTTTTCTGTGTCACCTTTTCCTCCAGTGGCTTTCAAAGCTCTCAGCCTTTTGTGTGCAGAACTTTGACAGAAGCCATTTCCTCTGCTTTCCCCTCTCAGTTGACTTCTTGCTTAAGTTTGTTTGGGTTGTTGGGTTTTGTTTTTTTTTTTTCCATAAAATAACCTCACAGGAGGCACTGCCTTGCAGGATAGGTGAGCTGCTCCCAGGCTTTTTATTCTTCTTGAGCCTGATCATTTAACGCAACAAGTTTCCCGAGAGTGAAGGCACCATACTGGGAAGAGAGAGCTCCTGGGTGACCGTTATGGTATTGCAGCTGCATCCATTAGAAAATATTACATGTACAGAGATTAGTAGCGTGTGTCAAAAGTGCTCGTTCATCACAAGTCCATACCGAGGCACTCTTCCCACTGGAGAGAGGAGAATGCACATGCGTCCCTGTGTTGGCGTAGATGTGGAGGTGGCAGTCTGCAGGTTTAAACACACCTTGAAACCCTGACTCTGTGTGACCGGAGCTGGGGTTGCTCACTCTGCACCAGCCTGCAGGGCCCCAAAGTTTCCATTTCGCTGTACGGCAAAGCCTCCTCGCTTCTGCGTCGGCATGCTTGCCTGGTGTACCGATTGTTCCTGGATCGATTCGTAGTGCGGCTGATGGTGCTCTGCTTCTTACTCATCTACAGCATGTTCTTTTCTTTAGATGTCGTGTCTAGATAAGTTTTGTGCCTTAAGTGTGTTGCTGGAGGAGAGGAAGTTACTTACTTCTGCATTTAGTCTGTGCTTCTGCTGGGGCCCTCCTGTCCAGGCAAGCGCAGGGCGGAGACAAGGGTCTGAGATGTGCAGGGAGGTGTATTTTTTTTTTTTTTTCCACTTGGTTTCAAGTCTTTTAGGGAATGGTTGTTATGCGATGTTTATTCATGTGAAATTTCTTTTCCCTCTGGCCACAGTTCTGGGGTCATTCCCGTGGTGCTGCGCCTGGAGGCAGTAGGGGATTTGCTGTCTTTCACTATTTTGGTGATGGTTTTCCCAAGGCATGTCTTGGGGACGGACAGTGGACAGTCAGGGCAAGGTCGAGCTTTGAGGGATTCAGTGACTTGCAGGAGTGAGTCTGGACACTCAGACAGAGTTGGTTTTGAGTTATTTGCTCTAAACCAGGAGTGAGGCAGATGCGATGCATGGATTTGTCCGTAGTGGTTATCTCAGAGCCAGGTACGCGTGGTGGCTTCAGCGCCAGCCTGGGAGTTGGGCAGGGTGGGGTTTGTTTCCAAATCCTTTGCCAGAGACTTGTTCTGTGACATGGACTGTGTCGTTCCCCTCCTCTCCCTGTGGCCATGATTCAGCAGAGCTTTCCTGGACCATCAGGTGAGAGACACTTCGTATTTCACTGTACTGTATAGAAGTAGGTCACATTTAGAAGTCAGAGCTAATAACTGTTCATACATTATTGTTGTGTATTATATGTTGAAATCTGCTCTGTGTGGAGGTCCATCAGCTGTCTCTGGAGTTCCCAGTGTGGAAGGTGTCTTGGCAGGCTGCAGGCAGAGATTAGAACTCGAGGCAGAGCCTAACCTGTGTCTAAGGGTCCTGTCTTGACAAGGTCCTTGGGTCTTGGCAGCATCTGCCTGTAAGTAGGGTAATTCCAAGTTTAGTTTGGTTTTGTGGGCAAAACCCATGGAAGTCTCACCTCCTTGGACAGCCACCGTTGAACGGTGGTATTTAGATCAAAGTGCTGACAGGTGATGGACTTCAGTGCATCCGATATTTTTCTTCTTTTTTTAACATTGTAATTTCTTGTTTTAAATCTGTTTCCTTAAACCAACCACATTTTTAAAATAAAGGCCTAAAGCTACCAGAATCCCTTGAACTAACTTGAGTTAGGAATTTGCCGCCAAAACTTTCAGGCGTCAAACTGCTGCATTGGGGGAATACCTGGTCAGTATCTGGAAACAAGTGCGTTGAAATGAGGCAGCTCCTGCGCTTTTGTAGGTGTCAAGAGAATAAACTGTTCCATAAGCTTTTGACTAATTCACTTTGACTTGAGAAGTTGCCTAGAAGCTGGAGTCACAGTTGCATTTTCCCACTTCTGATAGAAATGTGATGTGAGGGGATGAGCTCTAACAGTTCATCATCATTGCTTCCCTTTGCTAACCACACACACAGGAAAAAAAACCCAACAAACAATTTAAGTGTAAAACATTTTGATGACTGTCTTCTGTGTCTGGTGAATATTCGTTCTGTTTAACACATGGGGAGGAACTGCCGCCCAAAACAGTTTTGCTGTCCAGTTTTGTCTTGCTCTAATTTAACTGACCCCAGTGAAAGTGGCACGGGGCTTCATTCACAGGGTTTGGTTTTCCAGCCATACATAGCTTGCCCTAAATCGCTGGTAAATTAACCATCTATCTCAAATTGTTACTTAGTATTTACCTACTGTGCAAAAGAAAACAAATTTGCATATCTGAGGAACAGCGTGTTTTTTCCCTTGGTTGGGGGCAGAGGGAAGAGAATCTCAAATTAAATTGTTGGTTTCTTTACAGCCTTTAGTAGGTACTAAAGGGCTTCATGACTATTAGCAACATAGGAAAACAGCTGAAGCTTGAACTTCCCTGATGTAGAGCGGTTCCTGTGAGCTGGTTGGAGAGCTGGGCTGAAGCTGCACCCGTGTGCTTTATGGTATTTCCCATTTGTGGTCACTTTGGTGCTTTTCGGCTGTAGAGCTGAGCCCTTCGGACAGGCATGCTGAGCACTGGGTGAAACTGGGTGGCATGAACTTTGTGTTCATGATGTGACACGTGAAGTGAGTTGGGAGACCGAGGAGCGTCTGGAGGCTGTCTGGCATAGTGGAAGGGTAGAGGAGCTTTGGGTCCTGCTGGCCACCACTGAGAAACACCCTGCAGGACTGGCTGTGGAGATCCGTGGCTCCGGCACTTCAGGGGAGCTCAGCGGCCTCACCGAAAACAGAGATTGCTCCTCTGCCACCTTCTTGCTGACACGGGCATTTTTGTGGCTTCAGGGGAAACAGGGTTGGGGAAGTGACCTAGGTTAAAATTAAACAGGCAAAACTGGGTATTTTTAGCCCAGATGAGTTTCCTCATCCCATTCATTGTGCGAAGGCTGCTCGCCATGGGGCAGCTGAGGAGCAGGGATCAGCTCTCCCTCCTCCAGCAGCAGTGGCAGGTGCTGGCTCGGTGTCCTCACAAACCCAGCCTGGAGCTGCACATCTCCCCCGGCACAACCTCACCTGCTGAAACTCAATCTGCCCGACTCTGAGGAGAGCTTGGGCGATGCCGCTGGCAGAAAGCAGTACCCTTGGGTTCAGCGTGGCATAGGCGGCACTGTAAACCTTGGCTGTCTGCCCATGTTGATTGAGCGTGCTGTAGGTGTTTGAGCGTAGCTCCTGGGCTGCCACAGCACATCTGGCTTCAGCCACCAGGGAAGGTGACTTTGCATTAATGGTGGATCATGAACCACCTCTGTCTGGAACTAAGCAGTGCTCTGCTTTCGAGCAATAGTGCAGGGAACAGGAGGGGAGAGCAACCTGGATCTGCAAAGTGTTAGGCTTTCACGGGTGGTTCTGTCATTGCTCCAGCCTCAGTTTTCATCTCGGGTTCCTGAGAGGGGCCTGCTCCATATTATGCTCCAAGAACGGTTCTTGCTGCAGCCACCAGCGCTCGACACCAGACAAAAGTGTGTATCAGTTGCTGTACTAAAGGAACGCAGTGAATGGTGTGTGCAAAATGAGGCTCTTCCTCAGAGACCTGCTGCAGCACTCGATCACTCCAGCGGTGAACCGCGGGCTACCTGCCCGCAGCTGGAACGGAGACGCGTCGGGGAAAACCTGGCTGGAAGCAGATCCGCCTGTACCTGCGTGCTGTGGGACCAGCCCATGCTTTGTCCATGGGGAATCCCAAGACCTTGCTACCACTCAGCCTCCTCCAGGCTGCGGGGCCCACAGTGAGGGAGAAGTTTGGGCACAGAGGGGTCACCTAACTGAGAGGAGAGAGCCGGCGCTCATGGGAGCTGCTGTACACCGCTCAGCATCGCCCTGACAGAGCGCTCCTTCTCGAGTTCATGGTGGGTGTGCTGCCAGAGCTACGGGAGCTCTTTGATTTCATACACTCCTGCAGCTTACGCAGAGTAGCTTTTGTTAGCTGAACAGAGCCCGGGAATGGAGGAACTGTTCAGATAATTTTAGACATTGCTCATAATTTTTTTATTGGGGTGACCTTTCTGTAGCAAGAGCCTGCAGTCTGTCACTGAATCTGGCTCACTCTCTCCAAACTGTGTGTCGACTCCAGTGATCTGAAAGCTCTGCTCAGAGCTTTAAGCTTTGAAATACCCCCTTTCTTTTTTTTCCCCTCTCCTCTGGGGCAAGAGATTAGAATATCTGCATGCCTGCAGCTTTTAAAATAATTGCCATCCTCCTTTATTTGGTACAGGCCTTAATTGTGATGTGGGAGATGCTTCAATACGCTTTGTCGGCCAAGTTTGCATTTAGGTCTGTTTAATACAGAAGATGAGGGCTCTGTATAATTACAGTCTTCGTTCTTCTGTTCTTAAATTTGTTGTAACATATGGCTAAGAGCCTTCGTGGCCTGAGAATGAAACGGGGAAGTTTGGAAGTTGTCCGAGTCAAAATTGAGGAAATGCTGTCAGAAAAAAAGATTTGCTGTTGCTCTTAAGTGCTCGCTGGCATCTCTCCACGGGCGCTGTGGCTCTTCGTGGATGTTCTGCTGGGGTGAAAAATCTGATTTGGAGCTGGCTCTGTATTAGATAGACAGAGCGTAGAAGCCATTTGGAGATGAATAGGAGGAATGCGGGCAAGAAGACGTAAAACCTGTCAGGGCCTTTTATTGTTACAAGCAGAAGGCAGATGGGATTTGGTGTGGATTTGACTTCAGACCTGATAAGTGTTATCAGAAAATGGACCGCTGCCGCTGCGTGGAACAGCTGCCATTTTAGTGTCTGAGTTCAGGCAGCGCTTTGCAGAAAGGTCTGATCTGGATTTGGTGTTCAGTGCAGAGAGGAGCCATCTCAGTTATTCCCAGTATGAGGTGGATTTACATTTGGGACAGAGGGCAGCAAACAGGGAAGGTTGCTGGGGGGAGGCTCTGGTTCAGGTAGCATTGGTGGTAAGGAGCTTGCAGGGGTCACAGCAGCTCTCTGCCTCAGGAGCGGATGGGCTGTACTGTCTGAAATCCGCTGAGCGTAGCCAGGCTTAGTCTGGTTCTCCAAGACATGAATCGGGGTGGAAGTGAACCCCAAACATGCTCCTGGCTGCCCAGAGCCCCACTGTGAAGTAAAACGTAAAAAAGGATGGATGAGATTTACAGTTACTCTGCGCCGAGCTGCTCAGTTGCTGATTCTCACCAATGGGTGTGGATGAGTCTCGTCACGGAGGCAGGGGACGCTGGAGCACGCTAGACCAAGCAGAGCTCTTTGGGATCACGCCAGTAACCACACAGTAGCCGGTACCCACCCCGCAGTGGCACAGCCCCAGTCCCAGACCTACTGTGCATCCCCTGCGTGAAGCCTTTGCCCACATGAGAGCGGGGTGGTCTGGGAGTGCTAAACACAGCGAGGACATCGCTGGGGCTCCGCAGGGTGTTCGGCACGTCCCCACTGCTATTTCTGTTGGCGGAAGATGGGGTTGGTGGGAGGTCGAGGGGAAGTGATCGCGTGCGTACAACCTGCGGCGTCCGGAAGCCACGGAAGGCTGGAGGTGAGATCTCCTCTCCCTTCTGCCTGGGGACTTCTTGATGGGGGAACAACAACTCGGGTAGCAAAAGGGGTGATTTTTCTGTTGTGGGAACGTTTTAAGTAGCCAGGATAGTTTTGGTCAGGTGAGCCAGAGAAATAAATAGAAGCACTTTAAACTTTGGGGTTGTAAGACTGCTGAGCTGTGAAGGGCTAAGAGAGCTTGCTTCGCTCCCAGCCATACTTGTGATAACCTTCCCTGTTCTCCCCTGGGCCGGGCCAGGCCAGGGTTACTTAGGTGTGTGCCAGGCGAGGCAGAAAAACCACGCTGCAGTAGATGATGGGGCCAGGGTGGCTGCCAGGGCCTCTGTATGCGGCTCACGTGAGCTCT
Organism: Pluvialis apricaria; assembly: GCA_017639485.1. Lineage (NCBI taxonomy): Eukaryota > Metazoa > Chordata > Aves > Charadriiformes > Charadriidae > Pluvialis > Pluvialis apricaria. Next base: position 64,249,222 of record CM030011.1, on the reverse strand, counting down.
CCCTTCACTGAGGCTGTGCGCTGGGAAGCGCTTGAATATTCAGCACCCAAAGTTCTGCCCAGTTACCCGCTTTTCCCTTAAATATCTCCCCTCCTCGCCATCCCCAAGTACGACAACCGAGCCACTTGGGAAATCGGTGTTAAAATAACTTCTCTAAGAAATTCTGCCTGCGCGATGAGATGTTCAGAAATGGGGCCGTGTCAGCCGTAAGCTTTTGTGCGCAGAACAAAGGCTCTCGTGCAGAGCCATTAACCGACTTCGGGTACGTGGTCTCGTACGGCTTCTTAAATAAGGCGACGAGTGATCTTCCTGCCGTCCCCTGGGGTACTGGGCAAGCGAGCAGGAGATCGTTGTCCTTCCTAGGCAAAACCACTCCGGTGCTCTCTGGCTGTCAGTTGCTTCCCTGCCTTGCTCGGAGGGAGGTGCGGTGTTTGGAGGCTCTGCGAGGAGCCGGGGCTCCGGGACGTGTCAGCTCCCTGTGCATGGGCAATAATGGGGTTTGAACAGCGTAACTCTGAGAAGACGGAACATAGGTTTAAGGATGCGTCCTCTTTAATATTCCTAGCTCTCGTGTGCCTGGCTGTGCTATCTTTAAAGCTTCCTACATAGGTTTCTTTTTTTATAAAAATTTATACTGCCATCCAAGCTGATTCCCAAGTCTGAGTGTGATGCTCTAAAAGAAGAACACGTCTGCGTCGACTGACCGAGTGGGATCAGTGGGATTTTCTTTCATCTCTGCTCTGAGCAGTCCTCAGTGAGCAGAAGTGGCTCAGGTGCAGCTTGGGGAATTGCCTCCCTTTCCAAGAGGCCGGGTTGAATATGCAGCCCTGTGACCCTCCATCTCAGGCCTGGCTGGGAGGGGAAGATGAGAGCACGAGAGGTCACAGGTAGCTGGCACAGCTTTTAAAGTAAAGGACCTGCCTTGGGTGCACTCGCACTGCTCCTTTTAAGTGTGTGGTTTTTATCTTCAGCGATGCAGCACTAAAGACAGAGGCTCTCCAGCCTCTTGACAAAGAGGGCTGTTGCTTTTCACAGGTAATAACTTTCAAGAAGCAGTAACACCTCATCGTTTCCACTTACTGTCTCTGACTTGGGGTTAATTCCTCCCTTTCCACCGGAGTAATATGTTGTTGACCAGGCGCATTGTCTGGGATCAGTGCTGTTCAGTGCCGTGGTCCCCTTGCATTGCCTGTCTTGAGTTTTAGCACATCGTGGTCATTCCTGGAAGCCAGGAATGAGGCTGTCTGGAGAAAAGCTGATGGAAGAACCGTGCTTTCTGCTGGGGAAAACAAAAAATCATTAAAGCCTTTCCACAATATGGTAAGGGAAAGTAGAAATTGAGTCACCGTTTCCCCCACCTTTCAGTGTGTATGTACCAAGGTGTAACTGGTATCCAGCAGCGTATGTGTGCGTGAAAGTTTCAGCAAAAAGGTTGAAGCTGGTCTCTGGTCAGCGGCAGCGTAGTTGAGACCACAAGGCTGCCTCGAAACACGGGCTTTGGTTTGGGGAGTTATTTCAGTACAGTGGTTCAGATGGGTGTGAACGAACTGTTTTAGAGGCTAGATTTCTGTTGGCAGCATCATTAGCCTGTACTCTGTTTAATACCGAACACTTTTGAAAAATAAGCGGAGGTATGCTGTGAAATAGCAGTAGCAGACTGGCATTCTTATCCTGTTCTCATTTTCCACCCTTGCTCTCAGTGGTGGAGATACCTTTGCATTGCTCACTGTTGGAGAATGACCTATTAATACCAGTCCCCTCAGAGCTGCCAAAGCAGTTACGTAGTGCCATTCCCAACAAAATGACTTTTCAGAAGCAGTTAGATCTTTCACGGGATGCTACTGTTCTACAGATCACGGACAAAACTGGTAGATAGGGTTTGTTAAGAAGTTATTGAATCTTCATACCCATAGCGCGAGAAGTGATGTGTCTTTGGCTCGCAAGGTGCTCTTGTTGCTGATCAGGAATCCCAAAGACCACACTGGGCGGTGTTAGGGCAAACCCAGATCTACCTCTTTTCCTGCAGAGGTAGTTGGCATAGTGTTGGGGTGTTTCAGAAGGGATGTGGGGGGTCAGGATGAAACGTGTATCTGGAAAGTTTCCTTCTGTTGTTTTTGCTCCTAGCCCTGAACTTGGAGAAGGGGTCTTTTCTGCGAGCGAGTTATATCAACACGTTCGCAGAGCTGCTGCCGATGGTGAAGGGGGCACCGTGTCAGGAAGGGTTGCTCAGCCTCAGGTCCCTTCCATGAACTGGTATCGCAGGAACTTGTGAAATAGCCTCTGTCCCCAAACCTGTATCGTGGCTGTTCTGTGTGGAGAATGCACTTGTTAAAACGAACTCCTTAGTGACAAGTAACTTTCTCAGACATTTTTAACTGGAAATCTGCGCTCTCAAAATCTGTTAACAAACTACAAATAATAACGGTCTCTGCCAGCTTTGAGGCCTATTTTATATCATCTGAGGTAAAACCTATGCTTATAGGAATGGGGAGAACTCTGAGATTTCTTGTCAAAGGTTATCTGCTAGTTGAACAGCTAGCTGGAGTTAGAAGGGTTTTCAGGTAGAGCTGTTTGTGAGAAATAAGGCATTAGAAATTAATCCTCTTTCCTTCACAGCTTGGAGGCTGCTTGTTTGAGTTCTCATTTACCTCCTTTGTTTTCTTTGCCTTTTAGAAATAAACCAGAGGCAGTAGAAGTCACATTTGCAGGTAAGCTCTACGGCTCTCTTGACTTCTCTGAAAAAAGGGCTGACTCGGATGGTCTGCCCACAGTTACAGCCGGTGGGCCCAAATTCACCCAGCACCGCTGCTGGGAGAGGAGACAGGGGCAGACGTTGTGGGCACCCTGCAGCACCCCCGGAGCTGGGGCTTTGTCAGCTGCCCCACTTCTTTCTCTGTCTGTCTGCCTTCCCTGAGACTTTCCCCACAGCAGTGAGTTCAGTGGCAGCAGCGCTTTGTTTGGTGTGTCCGTGCTACATAGCTCTTTTACCTCGCCTGTTCTCCAATCCTGCCCTTAATGCTACTTGTTATTAGGTCTTTAGCACCATCTGGTTTGGGTTGTTAGAAAGCTGGCTCAGGGTGACAGGCAAGATGAATTCATCGCCTGAAGTTTGCTCTCCAGCATGAGAAGTGCCAAGGAAGTTCAAGTGTTCATTCAACGACTGATTTTTTTTTTTTTTGCTTCTGTTATCAAGAATCTGTGTAAGCTGCGGAGCTCCGCAGGGAAGTGGAACTTGCTAGGCAGCTGGAGGGTTGCCTTTCCCTGCCTCCTGCCCTCCCTGCCCGTTCTGCAGTGAAGTGGAAGCTGTCTCAGCAGGCAGCAGCTGAGCTGCCTTTGCTGGCAGAGATGTTTTCTCCTCAAGGCTGCGGCTCTGGCCTGGTGGGCATGTCAGTCACTTTCTGTGCTGGCCATCCAGAAGGCTCCCGTCTCTCTGTGTTTGTATCCTCGTGCGTTAAGCACAAGCAGATTTGCCAGGGATGCTAAATGACACTAGGCTAAAGCGTTCTGAGATGGACAGGTGTCAAAACTGTTTCAGCCCTGTGAATGATAAGAGGTCTACCTACATGGCATTACCACTTTCCTTAATTACGGGTTTGTCTCTTGGTGTATGTGTAACGGCTGTAGCAGAGGGAACAGCGTCACTTGATGCAGTTCCTAGAACATGTAGGGAAAACCTTCCTCAGAAATAGGAACTGGTTCCAATTCCCTCACGTTTCTCTCACTTGCTTCATAGACTTTGATGGAGTACTTTACCATATTTCAAACCCCAATGGAGACAAGACAAAAGTGATGGTCAGTATTTCTCTGAAATTCTACAAGGAACTCCAGGAACACGGTGCTGACGAGGTGAGTGAGCATCTCTGGACTTTGAGCCTACAAATACTGTCTTAGCACAGGCAATGTCCTCACGATGTTGATAGCTCTAATGTCTAACCCTTAGAGAAGCATCTGTACTCCCATCTTACGCTGGCCAAAGTAGCAGTGCTGTGCCAACAAGGAGTCCCACTTTGCTGGAAGACAAGGGCAAAGTGTGTTCACGCTCTCTCATGAATAGGAAGTCATCTTATATGACCCTGCAGTCTGAAAGGCAAAAGGCACCACTAATTTTGAAAGTCCAAATGAGTGTGAGGCCTGACCATACAGAAATAGTTTCCCTGACTGATGTGCTCAGCCCTCAAGTTAAGGGAGGCACCAAGACAAATCCGGAGTCCCGTAGCACTGCTCTTCTGAATCTAACCACACTTGAGAGCGAGCGATGGGCTCCTGCTGCATGTGCAGACCTTGATCTGCAGACTGTCTGGTTCTCTTTTTGCTGCTGCTGTGTAAAGTAGCAGGTTCAGTTCCTGTTGAATGGGCCGGGGCTGCGGAGGGCCATTTATGGTAGAAAGAAGGAGCCTCTCTGAGCTGTGGTTGGGTGGCGAGGCAGGAAGTGTGACTCAGTTCCTGAGTCAGTTTTCAAATCTCCGCGTGGTAGCAAATGGGGTTCACCCAAGGCTCTTCAGCAGGCTTTTGCCTCTGAGTGTCTGTCCTTGGAGGAAAACAAGGAAACTGCTCCGTGAGTTTATTGTGGGTCTGACAGAAAACAGACGATTTGAACCCAACGTGAATTCCTGCAAGTTGCTGCAAGACCTACCAAAGTCAGAATAAATATGACTGAGTGTCCTGCTTTCCTGGTTCCTGTGTGCAGAGCTTTCTAGGGGCAGCGTTGCCCACTACTGAAGGTACTGCTGCTGGCAAACCAGAGAGTCGAGCAGCCCAAATGGTGGAACCGTCCCAGCACGTAGGGACTGGGCCCCTCACTACAAGAAGGACATTGAAGTGCTGGAGCGTGTCCAGAGAAGGGCTACCAGGCTGGTGAGGGGTCTGGAGGACAAGCCTTATGAGGAACGACTGAGGGAGCTGGGGTTGTTTAGCCTGGGGAGGAGGAGGCTGAGGGGTAACCTTATCACCCTCTACAACTACCTGAAGGGAGGTTTTAGAGAGATGGGGGCTGACCTCTTCTCCCACGTGGCAAGTGATAGGACAAGAGGAAACGGGTTCAAGTTATGTCAGGGCAGGTTTAGATTGGATATTAGGAAGCATTTTTTCACTCAAAGGGTTATTAAACATTGGAATGGGCTGCCCAGAGAGGTGGTGGATTCACCATCCCTGGAGGTGTTTAAGAAAAGGGTAGATGAGGTGCTTAGGGACATGGTTAGAAGTGGGTGTTTTTAAATCAGGGTAGGTTAACGGTTGGACTTGATGATCTTAATGGTCCCTTCCAACCTCACTTATTCTATGATTCTATGATCAGTATGGTGTGTGATCCCGTGGCAGTAGGCGAGTGGCTGACACCACTGTGATCCAGCAGCCACCGCAGTGGTGGTGGAAGGCAACTTCCCAAGCTTTTAAAGGAAAATGTGATCTCTGTAGGACTGCCTTGGGAGTGCTGACTAAATAGAAATTACATTTGAAATTGCTAGTTAGCAAACTGTTGCTGTCTATGCTTCCCTGGAGATGATGGAGCTTGTTTCTGCTCCGTCTTTCATGAAACCCCACTGTGAGGAGCACAAAGTGGGGTTCCTGCTAAGACAGAGCATCTCCCTGGGCTGCTGCAGGCAGGCTCTCTGCTGAGAGGAGCTTTTGGCGTGCAGAGAGCCTGTGCATCCTCTCTGCGTGGTAGTGGGTGTCATCCCAGGAGGGCCAGTTCTGCCACAGCATTGTTGTGTTCTCTATGAAATACCTCCTGTTCCCGGCCCCCTCATTGACACAGAGCTGTGGCTCAGTTGAAAATTGCCGTTGATGTAAAATTCAGCAGTGATTATGTTTGAAGAAAGGTTTTTGCTGTGCTGTAGGCGGCTCTGCTTCTGGGAGGCATCCAAGCTGCCTGGCAGTCTCCTCTCCATCCCCATCTGTCCCGTGCAATAAGCTGAGATGGGGCGGGCAATTGCCCGGCCACGCTGCGCCTCACCCCTGCTCTGCACTTGCCTTCCTGCAAGGAGGGGGACAGGGCACACTTTGCATCTGCCTTTGAATGGGAAGAAGAGTTGTAGCCCTCAGATCTGTTGTGTCAACCTCTGCTGACAGTTCTTCTTTGAAAGTATGGGTTGTATGGAAGGGGTTTTCTTCCCCACACAAGTTCAGGAGTAGCAAGAACTTTAAAAAAAGTTCCAGTTTTGAGTCCTGTCCTGCAGTACATCCCCTTTCAGCAGGGTTCAGGGAGCTCTGCCTAGAGCAGGAGCAGCCAATAATACTAGAAGCCGATGACTTAATATTTGTCCAAGTTCACTTAGACTAGGGGGAGGTAAATGCTGTAATTTGATGTTTCTAAATGAAGACCAAACATGACCTGGGCTGTGCAGGAGGAAGCAACTCTGACAGCTTGTGCTCTCAATGTTTAATTTCTTTCCTAGGTATTGAAGAAAGTCTATGGAAACTACTTGGTAAATCCTGAATCAGGTAACCCTGCGATAACATTTACTCTCTGTGTGTGTGAGTGCAATTCCAAAATTACTTAAGTCGCCTCAGAAATGCTCAGATGAAGGCCGCACTTCAAAAGCTTGATATCTGGGGCTCTCTGTACGATGAATGGCAATTTAAAAGGTGGCTCAGGTACGTCAGGGCTGAAGTAGCTTGCAGCGCAAGCTGTAATTCTTGATGCAGCCCTCCTCCAGGAAGCCTCTGTTCCTCACGGTTGGAGTCTTTGTTCTTCTCAAAGACGCTTTGTGAGACACAGGAAAACCATGGTTACCTGTGACAGCATCTCTTCCTACTCACTGCAAAAACTTGGGAGCAGCTCAGTCGGCACGTGTCTGAAAGCTCAGGAAGGAGCCCCAGGAGTGTTGCCACGGCCACGTGCCGAGTTCAGGCACGGCTTCTGGCAATGCTTGAAGTGGGAAACACTCACCCCTGGGGCTTCTGGGAGGGCTTAAGGCAAAGGTGGGACTGTGGGTGTCTCCTTTCTCTGGCTTCATTAAGGCCCTGTGTAGATTGTTAAGGTTAGTGGTTGTCCCTCCCCAGGTTACAATGTCTCTTTGCTCTACGACCTGGAGAACCTTCCTGCAGACAAGGATGCTGTCGTGCACCAAGCCGGCATGCTGAAGCGCAACTGCTTTGCTTCAGTCTTTGAGAAGTATTTCAAATTCCAGGAAGAAGGCAAAGAAGGAGAAAAAAGAGCGGTCATCCACTACAGGGACGATGAGACGATGTAAGTGTTCAAACCAAGCAGCACAGGAGTCGGACAGCTGTCAGTACGCTCTACTCCTGCTCACAGCTGTAGGTTGTGGTGGAAAGTCAGGAAATCTTGCTGCTCCGTGCTTTGGCAGAGTAATAAGGGCCTGTCCTAGGCTGGCAGAAGTATCCGTTGAGGGTAACGCTCATCCCTCGGGCTGCAGGGATGTTACACAAGAGTCTCTATTAGTAGCAGCACTTGTGGCTGCATGCAGGAGAGGAACTGGCCACTCCTAAGAGAAGTGTTTTGCTCCATGTAAATACTGTCTCGAGGGAGGGGAAATTTTCGACAGCCAGCCCTGTGAATGGTTGTTGAATCTACTTGACCTCGTCACGTGGTTGCTTCCTCATCCAGTTGTACTTCTTGGCTCCTGTTCACAGCTGGGTTCTCCTCTCTCACCCACCTGCAGGTATGTCGAGGCAAAAAAGGACCGCGTCACAGTTGTGTTCAGCACGGTATTTAAGGATGACGATGATGTGGTGATCGGAAAGGTGTTTATGCAGGTATGGAAACCGAATTACAGCGAAAGGGGCTGGTCTTCAATTCAGACGCCTTCTTGCTTGAAGCAGCATTGCCAAACAAGCAGATGTTAGACTGAAGTGAGCTCACAGGCAGTTCAATGCACGTAAATACTTTGCAGGGCTCCAGGCTGCACTGGGATGGAAGAACCACGTTAACAGGCATAGGTGGTGTATTTCTTTTAATCCAGGCTCTTGCATCGGCATCTTTATTATCAATGGCCTTGCTTGTATGGACAATCAAACATACTGCATGTTACAGATGAGAAACACCGTGGTGAATACTTCAGTATCCACCTTGAGGCCCTGTAGTGCGGCCAGCTGTGGTGTAAGGATCGCCGGCCAGCTGAGGAGCTGAGCGTGGTGGGGAGGCTGTAGGGGGAGAAGGGGTGAGGCGATATGCCGTGCCTGGCATGGCGCGGAGAGTTGTCTTCATCTCAAAGTTTGTTCCTGCTATTGCTCAAATGCTGCAGAGAGACTCGGCAGCTCAGTGCGGCTGCTCTCACATGCTGTGATGGGGTCTCGAATTTAAGCTTTTCAAAGCTATGAATTTCCTTAGTTTGCCAGCTTGAATCAATCATCGTAATGCCAAGTACTTCTGGACTCGGCTGCCCTTTGCAACTGCCACTTAGCCGGGAAGCATTCAGAGGCCCGTAGTAAACACTTTGTGTGTCTGTTAGCGACCATGTGCAGCCTGCGGAGACTGAGACATTTGCTTACAGCTGGGGAAGGCTCAGTGCATGCTGGTGTGTGTGTTCACCTGTGTCGCTGGCCTGCCTAGCTCACCTTGTGTCTGCTGAAGCGCCTGGGGAGCCTCCTACACAGGTACAGCTGTGGAGCAGGGCTCTGTAGGGTGTTCCAGGGCTAGAGGACCTTTAGCCCATCTGCTCAGGGGTGTTAGGTCGTGCTGCTGACTTATGGGCAGCAAGTTACTGGCTCAGTTTGCTGGATACCAGTTTACCTGTGTTTGGGCTCATTAGAACAGGGTCTGTTGTGATAAGAGTCTTACCTTGCAGCTCTGCTGTCTGTGTTCTTCAGCTATGGGCAGGGCATCCCCACCAGCATATCCCACAGCCTGGAATTCAGCTTTTAAAGCGGGGAGGGAGGTGTGAGATGAACAAAACAGGGTTTGTGAGGCTCCCGGGGAGGTGGCAGGGCTTCAAGGCAGCAGATGTCCCAGAGTCTCCATGTCCCAAGTTCTTGGTTTTTACAACAGCAAACCCTGCTCCTGCTCAGCCACAAGAATTTCCACTCTGAGTCATGCTGGCTCCTTCCCTCCAGCTATTGCTCTTGCATAATGCAGCCCAGTCAGGCATGGTGGCTGCTCATCTGGGCTCTCATGGAGAAAATCTGACCATTAACTAACCAGTGAAGCTGTTTGAACCATTTCACCCTCTGGCATAAGCAGGCGGAAGTGCAAGCTGAGCATTTCATTAAGAAAACCCGAGTGAACTCCTCTGTTCTCTAAAAGGGGCACAGATGCTTCTGCCCTTCCCCGGGGTGAGCTGTGCTCAAAAGGGAGGAGAGGCCGATAATGTATGGGTTGGGCTGAGGGTCAGTGAGGCAGAGGGGAGGCTGCCCTGCCCTGAGGCAGTGGAATGGTGCCTGGACTTTGCCAGCCCTGCATAGGGACGAGTCCCATAACTCCTGAAATGCGGAGCCAGTTCATTTCACATGAGGTGGGGGTTGTGCTGCTGTGAGAGAGGTTCCCTGGCAGAAGGGGTCTCCCTGCCTGGAGGTATTGTTTAAAGACATAGAGAAGTGTTAGGAGGAGCAGGCTTCATGCACAAGCTTCACATCCTGTAGATGCCTCTTAGTGTCTTGGCAAAGACTCCTGGTGGGAGATGCTTTCTCAGATCAGAGAGCCTTTATGCTGGGTGCAATGGAGACCTCGCAGCCCTTTCTGAGATTTTTCTCTTTCTCTGGGGTGAAGGGCACTGCCTGCTTTCACTGGAACCATTGATGGTGTTGACTTTCTGGCAGGAGCTATGCTGTTTCATGTGCTCCTCAGAGGTGTCACTTCCACAAAACACCCATGGCAATAAATGAGACACTGAAAGCCACCCCAGCTGAGGGGCTGCGCTAGGGATAACTGTGCATTTTGGTCTGGTTTTGCTGGGAAAAAAGGATTGTTTTCCAGAGTTTTGGCCTGATGGATTTGGCCCATGCAAGGAAAGGTGGGAAACCTCCTGCTTGGTTGCCCTGTGGGTGTGGGGACATTTGCTTTCCTGAAGTGTCGCAGTGGGACTCACCTTCACTTTGTCTTGCTTAGGAGTTCAAGGAGGGTCGCCGGGCCAGTCACACAGCCCCACAGGTGCTCTTCAGCCACAGGGAGCCACCTTTGGAGCTGAAAGACACAGACGCGGCCGTCGGCGACAATATTGGCTACATCACCTTTGGTAAGCAGGCAGCTCTGCAACCTGGGGGACGTTCAGGGAGGAGAGAGGCTCCTGCTGCTGCATGAAAAACTAGAGGGAATTCACCTTCCCTGAGTATTCAAGTGGGTCATTGGGGGCTGAAGGGACTCTGGAGTCACATTCTGCATTGTCTGCCCCCTTCACTTCAGCGTTCACTGTGTCCCTTTGCTCACCTCAGCTCTACTTTGGGCGAGAAGGCACGGAAGCGGACAGTGAGCCATTTAGTGTTCACCTGTAAAATAAGTTCAGCGTTTGGGAGCAAGGGAAGGCAAGCTTTGCTGCAATATTGTGGAAACTGGAGGTTTCTTGTGGGGAGTTTTCATGTGAGTGTGTGTGTAGCTTGTCCAGCTGCAGGCACCGGTGTAGAGTTTGGTCAGTAGAGGCAACCAAAGGGCAGGAGCAGGGCAGCAAGTTCTGCTTCTCCGTCTCTGCCTCTTTGCTCTGGGCCAAACACTTCCATCTCTGGTGAGCCGCTTTCCCCTGCCTGCAGAGGTGCTGGCCGGCAGGGTCACCGCTTCCTCCTGGGCAGCTGCGCTGGTGGCTGAGCTGAGGAGTCCGACGCCTGCCCTGTTCCAAGGGAAAGGGCTCTTCCTGAGAAACTGGGGGTCATGGTTGGATCTGCCGTTAGGGGCTCTCTCAGGCTGGTATTCCTGCGCTTCAGAGGTGGAGCACAGACCTGGCAGGGGAAGGTGAAGTTAGCGCTGCCCTCCTCCCATACTGGGAATGGTGCCCTGAGGTTAGGGCAGCTCCTCAGCTGTGGGAGGGCTGTCTAATGGCAGGTCTGGGACTTCGAGCAAGACTTCATTCTTGTCGAGATGCAATTTCCCTGTTATCTGATCTGACAGTCCCAGGTGAGATCATCACCCACACAAAAAGATCTTTCATGGATGCAGGAGGCTTAGCGCAGCACCAGCTTGTGGAAAGAGCAAGCCACTGGACCCCTGCAGTAACCACGTCTGGCTCTGTCACAGCGCCGGCAAGCTGTTGGCAGGGATCCACAACCGATTTGAAGATCCAAGGGCAGACTGGATCTTGAGATCAGTTGAGCAGCCTGGCTGCCCTTGTCTGCCTCCCGGATCTCTCCTCGGCTCTGCTTCACCCAAGCGCTGAAGTAACATCATGCAGTTTCCTACAGTTATGTCATCTCTGGGCACTTGGCCTTACCTGCGTCCTCCAGAGTGCACAGCTGTGTCCCGGCTGCTGCGGGAAACATGGAAAAGTGCTGCTAAGCACTGTGTTTAAAATCACAAGTGCTGCTTAATCTTGATGTGTGTCGCAGTAAAGAGCTCTTTGTAGAGAGTGTAGTAGCTGTTCGGAGCAGCACACCCTGAAGCCTCCATCCAGCCCTGGAGGAACCTGAAGCCCTTTGGTAGCCTGGGGAGGCACTAATTGTTTGTGTCACCCTCTTCTTTCAGTGCTGTTCCCCCGTCACACCAATGCTGCTGCCAGAGACAACACCATAAACCTGATCCACACATTCCGGGACTACCTGCACTATCACATCAAGTGCTCGAAGGTACCGAGGGGACGGGGCTGGGGAATACAGGGTGGCTGCAGCCTGTCTAGCCTGAGTGCTGCAGGGGAGCAGCACGGGGCAGGGGTGCCCCCCTCAGAACTCGCTAAGGTCTGGCATTGCCCTGCCCGATGACACAGGGTTGGCAAATGTTGCATCATCACTTTCTCCCTGTTCTTTGGCACAGGCAGCACGCGTTTGCTTCCTAGCCTACCAGTGAAGTAGGGTTTTTTTCCCCCCTTTTGAATCTGCTTTTCTTTCTGGGAACAGAAATAAGGGTAATTGTTCAATGAGACCTGGCTTTGACCAGGGCTCAGGCGGTAATTTTCACTATTGCCTCCTGAACTCCCCTCATAGCAGTGTGGCTGTGCAGAGCTAAACGCTTTCCCAACAAGGAGCAGAAAGATAGCTCCCACCCCGTGTCCTGAAATCTCAGCTATGAATTCAGGATCCTGACATGTCCCCGTTTTGTCCCAATGAAACGCAGGCCTATATTCACACGCGTATGAGGGCAAAAACATCAGATTTCCTCAAGGTGCTGAATCGTGCCCGTCCAGATGCAGAGAAGAAAGAAATGAAAACAATCACGTGAGTAGCAAAGTGGGGTCTGGCTGTCCGTGCTTCCTTGCTAGCCACGAGCTCGCTTCTTCTCAGCTCGACATGCTCCAGTCCAGGGAGGACCAGGATGCTGTGGGGGTAACCAGACCAGGGCCTGATGCGCTGGGACCCTATCTGAGAGAGAAAGGGGATGTTTCATGGCAAGGTCTGTGCCTGGGTGCCTCGAGGTGAAAGACTGCATCAGGGAGTGTTTGCCTCCCGGTGATCCCTGTACTCCTTCCACCACACTTGCGTACTGCCTCACGTGTCCTTCACAGGAGCCACGGGGTCTGTGGCACACCCTGTCCCAGTAGGTCCTTTGCAAAAGAAGGCCCGTACACGGCTCTGCTAGCCCTGGTGTCTCCACTGTCGTCCCCCCAGAGGTTGTGGTGGCATTTGTGGGACTTTTCCCCCACTGTATTAAAGCTGGCTGATCGGCTCTGGGGGCAGCTCCAGCTCATGGGGGAGAGTGGCCAGGTCCCTCCCTGAGCATAGGAAGTTCCATCTTAACGTGAGGAGGAACTTCTTTGCTTTGAGGGTGGCAGAGCAGTGGCACAGGCTGCCCAGAGAGGCTGTGGAGTCTCCCACACCGGAGACATTCAAAACCCGCCTGGACGCCGTCCTGTGCAACTGCTGTAGGTGTCCCTGCTGTGGCAGGGGGGTTGGACTAGATGATCTCCAGAGAGGTCCCTTCCAACCCTGACCATTCTGTGATTCCCGGAGGGTTGTGGGCGCTAGAGGGGGATTGTGCTGTCCAGTGGGTCTCCAGCTTCTCGGACCCCTTGGCCAGCAGGTGGCTGGGGCCAGGAGCACTCCCGGGCCGCTGCGCTGGCTGGTTGGCTCCCTCTTGTGAATAAAGCAGCCAGCAGGGACATGGGTGGAGGAAAACCAGTTGTGTCAACATGTTTCCCATGTGTCCTTTACCCTCTGCTGATCCCAGAGCCCCTTGGTGTCCTCTTTTCTTTGCATCCTGGCATGTCCCGTTTGCATTCTGCTCCAGGGCAGCAGGGCTGTCCCCTCTCCAAAAGCCAACCCCTCCCCACGGTCCCGTGACCCGGTTCTGCAGCCACAGACACCTGTGAGCTCTGAACCAGCGGTGCCTACCTCACTTCGAGAGCTCAGCGCAAGCATGTGCCCCCCCCCCCAAAAAAGCCCCACAGCCACCCCGGGGCACCCCAGAATGGTGCCGGGGGCTGCGCTCACCTCTCTCTGCATCCTTTCAGGGGGAAGACGTTCACAACCCGTTAACACCAGGGTCACCGAGGCTGCCGTGGAGGACGAAGGTTGGGGCACTTGCTACCCGATAATCGTAGCTTTTAATGTTGCACCTCTGTGGGCTCATAAGGAATTCAAGCAATCGGGGTCTGTTTGTACGACAGTTTGGGGAGTAATCTGCAGAAACGAGCTGTGCTTGCGAGGACTCGATCGTTCCAAGAAACAAAACCTTAATTCCAGTTTGATTGACTTATTTTCTTTTCTTTTTTAATTTTTTTTTTTTTTTCTTTTCAAGCTGTTTCGCTTTGCAATATGTTACCGGAAATAAGTTGCAGTATTTCTTATGAGAATAATGCAATATTAACTTGTTTTCTTCTGAGTATTTGAGTTCAAAACTCCTGTATCTGAAGAAATACTGTTGGGGTTCATTAATAAAGGAGATCTTTCTATCTTAAGGGGCTGTGGGGCTTTGGCTTGTCAATGCATGTGGCCTTGCCCTGGAAGGGGTGTTTGGAGTCACAGGCGCAAGGGGGGGGAGTAATTACTGTATCTCAGAGCAAATTACTTCTTGGTGCTTTCTGTCCTGGGGGCTGAAGGGGGGGGTGCTGTGCCCAGGCCTAGAAGCGAGTGTCCTGTTGCGTTATGGAACTCCTGGGCTACACAGAGCAGGATTCTCCTGCCCTCTGTGAGCAATCTGCGCCCTCCCTCCTACCCTGACCCCCTCATTCCCTCTACCAGGGAGAGCTACGCTGGGGGGGGGGTCTCTGCCCGAATAAAACTATCCACCACTGACCCTCAGGCCATGGCTGGATGCTGGGGAGAGCCCTGAGGAGGGAGGGAGGGAGCACAGCTCCCCAGGTCCTCTCCCCCCCCCAACAAGCAGAGTGGATGGCATCCAGTTAAGTGAAATAATTTATATAATTATAAGACATTTTCATACAAAACCCCAGGCTTGGTTCCCAGATGGTGGGGGCAAAGTGGGGCAGTCTGGAAAATTACAAAGCACGCACTGGAGAAGGGTGGTGGGACCCATTTCCCTCATCCCTCTGTACATGAGCCACCTGGCAGAGCCAGGACACCATCCCTCAGCACAGTTCCTAGCGGTCGGGGCGCTGGACGCAGAACACTTTGGCTTGGTGGTCGCCGGAGGTCGTCACCACGATGGAGGCATCCCTGGGGCAGGAGACAAAGCTCAGAGATGTGACTGGGGGCTTCAGGCATCCCACAGCCCTAGCCCAGCTCCCAATTTGCTCCACTCCCCCCTGGAGACCCTCAAGACTCAGCCCAGCCCAGGTCTGTCATCCCCCCTCATCACCCAAACTCCCGGTGGCATCTGAAGGAGAGACAGCATGTGACTCATGTTCCCGAGGCCGGGGGCCCCTGCCACCCCTGGTCCCTCCACCCAGCGGCCGTTCAAGGGGGAAGGAGTCTGGGGGTTCCCTTCTCACTTGTTGACGGCAAAGTCGAGGATTTCGGCTGAGTGCCCTCGGTACTCGCTGATCATCTTCCCCGAGCGGGCATCCCAGAGCCGCACGGCCCCGTCCAGGCTGCAGGTGTACACCACGGCCGAGCTCTCCTCCCACAGCAACTGCACGATCCCTGACTGGGGCACACGGAAGCCATGGGGTGAGCACTGGGGACCTCCAGCAACAGTCCCAGCTTCCTCCACGTGACCCCCCCCCCCTCCACCCAGTGTTGTCTGCCATCCCCACAAATAGGAGAGCCAGCCCCCAGGGCCACGCTACGGGGCACATCCTCTGTGCAGGGACTGCGGCTGCCTCTGAGGAAGCCCAAGGGGCTGAGGGAGAAGCGCAAATTGGGAACTGGCCCCAGGAAAGCCCCTGGGCTCCAGGGGAGGTCTTGGATGGGCCCAGAGACAGCACCCCCTCCCCGCAGGCCTGGGGAGACAGGGGAGGGTAGTACCTCGTGTTGGCACTTATGCCTCAGGCTCTGTGTGGAGAGGTCATAGATAGCCAGCGTGCCATCCAGGTAGCCCACAGCAGCCAGCGGCATCCTGCAGACAGGGGAACAGGCATTACACGGGCCTGGGGGGAGCAGGGATGGAAATGCGTAAAGGAAAAAGGTTGAAGGCAAAGCACGTTGAGAAGATGAGGGACACTTCAATGACCGGAGCCACGAAAAACCTCGGTTCAGGAAACCAACAGGACAGGGAGAACCAGCAAGGGGCCCGACGTTCACAAGGGAGAAGACAATGTCCTGGTAGGAAAGATCTGCAGCAGACGTATCTGGAGGATACTCCAGCCAAACAATGGCCCATCGGGCTAGCTAGAGACCCAAGAGGTTGTGGGGAGCAGCTGGTGTCCCTTGTCCTCCCTGTCACACGCAAGTGACCCGGAATACCCACAGCCAACTGGGGACCATGGGGGCGAGAGCAGAACAAGCATGCGGGACAGAAACGGGTCCGTTTGTACGTAACAAACATCCCCCCACAAGGTCTGGCGCTGAGGAGGGGCTGTCATGCCACACGTGTCCCCCCCCCCCGCACTCACACGTTACAGAAGCCCAGCGACTCCACCGAGTTGGACTCGGCCTCCTCACCCTCGCTGGCGGGGGCCTTGGGGGCCACGCTCTCCATCTTGAACACGCACACCACCTGGGTGGAGGGAGGCCAACTAGTCCCCAGGGCGAGGGGAAGGGGACCCCTCAGTCACACCGAGGTCCCCTTCCTTACCCGGGATCGAGCCCACAACCCCCTGGACACCAAGGTCCGACCCCAAAACCTCAGCTCTTCAGAGCAAACTTCCTTCTACGAGCCGGACCACCCAACTACCAGTCCCACCAGCAGTTGTGTTGGCCAAGGGCGCCTCCTGCTGGACGCCGGTGGCCACCACAGGCTGCTCGAAGCCGGCAGAGGTCTGAACCACCCGGGGACACCGGGCTGGCCCAGGACAGGGACTTGGGAGGCCCGTCCCCCAGGGCTCCTGGCTCTTCCCCCACCCACACGGACCCACCTTGCCCGTGGCGGAGTTGACCAGCTTGGCCTGACAGTCCACTGAGCCCGTCATGATCAAACTGCCGTCCTGGTTGCTGGCCACACACGTCAAGGGGTCCTGGTGGCCATCCTGGCCTGAGGCATGAACAGGAGAGGCATGAGCTCCACCTGTCCTCCCTGCGGAGGCCTCGAAACCCACCCTCCTGCAGCCTCCACCTTGCCTGGCTCTGCCAGCACCCCGGTGGCAAGGAGCAGCCACCTGTGGGGACAGGGAAACCCAGCGCCAGGCTCCCTCCGGCAGCCCCTGGGCTCAGAGGGTGTCACCTCTCCACCCAGGCAGACATCAGAGCCCCACTGGAAAGGGCCGTTCCCCAGTTAGGGAGCACCCCAGGTGATTAACCTCCTCCCTACCTTTCAGGACGTGCAGCGAGGTTCCCTGCTTCAGGTCCCAGATGCGCATGGTTCCATCCTCGTACCCCACCACCGCTCGCTTCCCTGGGTGAGACAACGCCAGCGGGTAGAGCCAGAGCTCCGCTCGCCCCTCCGCCTCCCGTTCAGCACAGACTGGCAGAAGCAGGAGGGCAGATGGTGGCAGCGGGATCCGCCACAGAGCCGGTGCCATTCCCCACCCCGGGCAGCCCCCCGTGCCTCACCGTCAGGCAGGATCCTGCCACACGTGGCCGGACACGCAGGGCCCTGGAAGGTTTTGCAGTCTCCACTGGGGATCTTCCACATCCAGGAGTTGCCGTCAGCCGTGCCCGCCAGAAGGACATGGGCTTGAGGGTGCCACTCCATCCACTGGGCAGAGAGATAGACAGGCAATGTCACGAGGGTGGCATCCTCCCCACCACCCAGCTGAGTCCCGGCTGCCAGCCTAGAAGCTCCCCACGGCAGCAGGGGTCCCACTGCTCACCTCCAAGTCTCCCACCTCGAAGGACCACACTTCTTCCTTGGCATCCACCCGCCACACTTTGATAAGCCCAGACATGTCACCCGTGGCCACAAACACAGAGTCGTGACTGAAGCCGGCACAGGTGACCGAGTCCTTGTGTCCTAGAGATGGTGAGGGACTGCTCAGACCAAGCTACAGGGGACGGTCAGGAGCCTGGCTCCAGCAGAGCATCATCTGGGGAAGAGCCTGTCTGGAGAGACATGGCCAGGAGAGGACACAGCCGCTCGCCCAGATGGCCTCCAGCACCTCACCTGAGCATTCAAACAGGAGTTCTCCGTCGCTCACGCGCCACACAAAGGCCTTGTCATCCTCCCCGCCCGTCACCGCCAACGTGTTGGTCTTGGGGTCGAGGCTCACACAGAAAACAGAAGCTTCACAGAAGAGTAAAGAGAGGCCATATGGCTCAGACACCGCTCACGTCCCACCTGACATTCCCAGGGGATCCAAATCCCACGCAGCACTAGGTCTGGGTAGGATGTCAACAAACTGAACACCCAACCCAAACGGGAATCAGTTCTTCCCGTGAGGGAAGAGCAGCACAAGCTTCCTGCTGAGCTCAGGGCGAGCCACCACAGGAGGTGCCTCAAGGAGCTTCTCCACCAGAGTCCAAGTCAGAAACGAGCAAAGCCCAAAGCATCGCAGCCCTGAATCGTCACGGCTGTCCCAGGAACAGCAGGGACACGGCAGCCTGGCAAGGACCGGCTGCACCCCCTTACTCTGGGGAAAGCCAGGGTGGGCGTAGGTCCCGGGGGACACCCCAGCTGCCGCCGCTGCCCGCAGCCACCACTCACCCGAGTGGAGGGAGAACGTGACCTCGCTGTCATCCTGCGCCTCCATGCTGTCCTCCACCCCCTCGTCATCCTCTGTCTCCCAGGCCTCGGCGTCGGGCTCTTCTGCCCCCTCCTCATCGAAGTCCACGTCCTCCATCTCGTCGGCCAGGTCATCTGCAGAGGGCGAAGGTCAGGAGGCGGCTCGCAGTCTGCCCGGCTCGGCCCTTCCAGGGCAGGCGGCGGCGGCGGGAACGGCGGGACCTCGGGGGTCCCCGGGGGATGGGGCAGCGGGGCCGCGGGGCCGCGGGGGGGGACGCGCCATCCCGATGCCGCCGCGGCGGGGAGACCCGGAGCAGAGGAGCCGCAAAGCAGCGTGGCGCGATGCGGGGAGAGGCCGCAGGCCCGAGGGGGAAAACGGGCCGGGCCCCGCGGCCGGGTCTGCCGCTGGGGCGGGGTCGGAGCGGGCCCGGTGCCCCGGCGGGAGGCCGGAGACCCCGTAGGCCCTGCCCGGTGCGCGGCGCGGGGCGCCCCGTCTCACCCGGCCCGGGCGGGCCCAGCTCCACCACCTCGATGATCTCCTCGTCGCCGTGGAAGCCCAGCGCCCCCGGGCCCTCGGCGGGCTCCATGCCGGCCTGCCCGCGCACCCCACCCCGCCGCCGCCGCTTCCGCCGCTCGCTCCGCCCTGGCCAATCCCCGCCCGTCGCCCTCCCGCCTCAGCCAACCCCGACCCGCGTCCTCACGCGGACCCCGCCCCTTCCGCCAGCAGGGTAGGCCGACCCCCGCCCCGCGCGGTGCATCCTGGGAGCTGTAGTTTCCGGCGCGCAGCCAGGGCAGCGCCGCGGCCCGGCAGTCCCCCCGCGCGGCGGACTGCAGCTCCCGGCATGCCGCGGGGCTGCCGCACACCGGCACGGCCCACCATGGCGGCGGCGTTCGGCGCACTGCGGGGTAACGGCGAGGGGGGCGGCCCCGGGGCGGTGGGGAGGGGAGAGGGAAGATCGGGAACATCCCGCCGGCACCCTCACCGCGCGGCCCCCGTCCACACGCCCCGGGACGCGGACAGGCCCGGCCCGCAGGGCCTCGGCCCCGCCCCGCCCGGCTGAGGTAGAGGGCTTAAAACCACGCCCCCAGCGCGCTTGGCCACGCCCCTCTGCATTGGCCACGCCCCCGCGTGGCCCAAGCCCCGCCCCCGAGCGCCCCCTACCGCCGGGGCAGGGCAGGGGCGGGGGTAGGGGCCGGAGCCCCCCGCACGCTGCCCCGTGTCCGTCCCTCCCCAACACCTCTCTCCCCGCAGGGCTGCTGGCGGCAGCAGGACCGGCAGTGGGTCCCGCCAGGCTGGGCCCCACCGGCACCCGGCTCCTGGGGCGGAGCTGCCGCCGGCCGGCGGGGGCCACAGGCCGGCCCGGAGCCCAGCGGCAGGGGGCTCCCCGAGGGGGTGGAGTACATCCCCACGCGCAAGAAGGGCAAGAACCCGATGAAACCAGTGGGGGTGGCCTGGTGAGTGGTTGGGGTGGCGGGAGAGGCCCGGCACTGGGAGGCTCCGTGGCTTTTTGGGGGCTGGGGTGGGACAAGGGGGTCGCGGCGGGGCTGCAGCGCTGAGTCGGGGGTGGGGGGTGGAGGGGTGTCTGTGGGTCTGTGCCACCCCAGGGTGGCACAGGGCCCGCGTTTCCCCACCGGCTGTCTCCATCTCCTGCCCACTGGCTGTCCTGCAGGGCCATCGGGTTGCCCTGCAGCATCATCCTCTTCCTCCTGGTAAAGCGGGAAGTGGACAAAAACCGTCTGGAGCAGCTCAAAATCCGCCGGAAGATGATGGAAGCCAACCAGGGCGAGTATGAGTCGGAGCGATACAAGCGGGTGGAGAGGGGGGCATAGCCAGCCTGCCCCCCCCTGGCCCCCAGCCTGGCGCCGTGGCACCCCGCAGTGACCGGCCAAGGGGATGTCAGCGCCGTGGGGCGGCCGTGGGGCTTGGATGGGGACAAATAAACCTCATCCCTGGTGAGCGGAACAGCTCGGCGCAGTGCCACTGTGGTCACTCCCCCAGCGCTCAGCCCGAGGCTCTGCCTGAACCAGCTGCTCCACAGCTGGGACGCTGCCCCGGAGGGCAGGAGGAGTGCAGGCAGCGGGGGAGAGGCCAAGCCTGGAGCAGCTCGACCTTGGCTTTTCCGCCCCAAAGCAAGGTTTGCACTGCCCCAGGCCGCAGCCCCCGCTGAGGCTGCCCACAGGTTTTTCGGCGGAGTCGCCGCACCAGTAAGGCCGGGACCATCTGGAAAAGTACTGTTTTATTTAGCAAGTGCAACTTCTTTGCCCGCATCCGCGGCTGCGGAGCCTCTGCGACGTGAGTCCCGCCATGGGGGTCCCAGCTGCCCCCCCGCCCGCACCGGGCACCGCCGCAGCTCGGGGAGGGGGGGGACACGCTCAGAGCTGCGTTTAAGGCACTGAGTGAATGAAACCGACCGGGCTCTGCCAAAAAAAAAAAAATCCCGACACGATCCCAGCGGCCACTGCCAGCTTCCCGTGCCAAGGCAGGACCGTGGTGCTCTGCTGCCAGCCCGGCACCACCGGCACGGCCTCAGCGAGTGGTGCTGAGGACAAACACTGCCTAAACACCAGCAGCCGGTCCCCCCCCCACCACCCTTGGAGGCTTGGGGGGGGGCTGATCAAGGGAATCCCTTTCCTTAGCAGCCTACGAGTAGGGATGCCAAAGCGTTAGGAGTCACGGTAAGTGGCCGTATCCTGTACAGAGGCCAGAGGAGGGGGTAAGGCGCAGCAGGGGGTCGGGGGGGGGACGACACAGAAGGGGGTCCCAGGGCTAATCCCGGCCCACGATCTGCAGGATGAAGGTGAAGATGTAGATGATGTCAGTGTAGATGGTGAGGGCACCGTAGACGTATTCCTCGGGGCTCAGCGTGTTCTTCCTGTTCCCCAGCACAAGTTGGGTGTCATAGGCAAGGAACTGTGGGGACAGAGGGTGTCAGGCAGGGACTGGGGCCGGGGGGAAGGGGAGGGGGGGGGCCTGACACCCTCTGCCCACCCCAGCCGTCAACTCACCAGGGTGAAGGCGATGGCGCCGATGGCCGCATACAGCATGTGGAGCCAGGGGACCTGCGCAGGGAAGGGGACACGGGCAGGGTGAGCCGAGTGCTGGCAGGCAGCGGGCAAGGCAGGGCAGGTCCTGCCCGCACCCGGTTCCTGAGGAGATGCCGCTGATGCCGACGCCGACGCACCCTCTCCCTGCGGGCAAGCTGCCTCTGCCTCACCCTGCTTCCCGACAAAAGGGGGACCACCCAACCCCCCCTGCCCTGGGGACACCCAACCGGGGACACTCGTGGCACCCCACAGCCCCTCTGTCCCCCCCCCCTCCCCACTCACATATTTGAAGGAGAGGACGATGGCAGTGACGATCCCGGTCACCATGACCACAATGCCCAGCACGCAGAAGAGCCCTGGACACGATGTAAAATCAACCTGCCAGGGACACACGCACATATGTCACGGGAGAGCCCAGGGGGTCCCCACCGCCCGGCTCCCTTCTCCTGCCCCCCCCACCCCAGGGCAGGGCACATCCCCCTCCTCACCTTGGTCTGGAAGCAGAAGATGGTGACAATGATGGCCACGATGGCAGTGATGAGCATGGCAATCAGGACAGCACTGGTCTCGTACATGCTGCAGACAGAGGGGATAACAGAGTCACCCCACGCTTGGTGACACCCCCCCACGGCCCAAATCGCGGGCTGGGACCCCACTGTCACCAAGCCTAGGGGACCGGGGTGTCCCCCAGCTCCCAGCAGCCTCTCATTTGAGCCGGCCGCACGGTGGAGAACAGGAGGGACCCCAGCTCCTGTCACCATGGGGTCCCCGGGGCATACCTGGCGATCGTCCCAGTCATGAACGCCATGGCCAGCGTCTGTGGGAGAGAAGGGTGGGCTCAGCGGGACGAGTGGCATCATGGGGGGGGCAGCAGTTCCTGGCTGTCCCCCACCTGCCCACATGTCCTCCCATCCCTCGCAGGCCGCCTGAGGAGCTGGGGTGCCACGGGGGCACCACTGGACACACCACCACCCCCCCCCCCAAAACCGGCCCTGGCCCACTCACGAAGAGGCTCAGCAGGATGATGTTCCAGGGGAAGCGTCTCCTGGGGACGAAATTGTGGGAGGGGGAAAGAGATGAGCGGGTGACACCGGCCATGTCACATCCCCCTGGTTCCCACCCTTCGGGGGCAGGCCCAGGCAGGGAACCCCCCTCCTGATGCCCCGGAGACACCCCCCATCACCACCATACGCACACCCTCCCACCCCGGGGTGTCCCAGGCACCAGTGACTCACCGGGGACCCTGGCAGCAGGCCAGCACCAGGTAGGTCACCACGAACACGGCGCTGCGGAGAGAGACAGCGGGTGTCAGCCCTGCGATACCCCCCCCACCCTGAGCTGGGGGGCTGCGATTGTGGGGTGCTGCTGGAGGGCACTCCCGGGGGGAGGGGGGGGGGGGGGGGCCCGAGCCGGGGGACCCCCTACTCACTACGAGGCGTAGTAGATGGCGACGTTCCTCCGGACGAAGGTGCGGACGGGAGAGCTGCGGGACAGGAGGGATGGGTGTGAGGGAGGGGGGACAGCACGTGCTGTCCCCTTGGGACCCCCCCCCCGATCAGGGGACACAGGGCCAGGTTCCCCCATTTTTCAGGCCAAGGCTAAGGGGGGGACCCTCCACTCACACAAAGGTGAACACGGCGATGATGCCCACGGTCACCAGTAGCTGCAGGGAGATGATGGCGTAGACCTGCGAGAGACAGCGGGGGTCAGCACCCGGCCCCCCATCCCAACAGGTGACCCCCCTACCCTGACGGGGTGCCCCCGGCCCCCCCCCGGGTCTCACCTTGCGGATGAAGGTGTGCCGGACTTTCCTGTCGTCCCAGTCAGCCGATTGGAGGGGGGAGCCGTCCCCGATGCCATCATCACCTACGGTGGGGGACACCCCTCAGTACCTGGGTGGGCTGCGCAACCCCCCAGAGCACCCCTGTTTCTAGTGACCCCCTCCCAAAAAACCCCAGGGTACCTCTACTTACCGAATCGAATAGGCATGGTGGGCATGGCCATCCCCGGCTGGGGGTATCCCGCTGCTGCTGGGTATCCCCCGGGCTGGGGGTACCCCCCTGCCGCAGGGTACCCCCCGGGCTGTGGGTACCCCCCTGCCGCAGGGTATCCCCCGGGCTGCGGGTACCCCCCAGCATAGTGGGGGGGCTGGGGGTAACCCCCCGGGGGTGGGGGGTAGAGGGGGTTCTTGTCATCGTAGAAGGGAGGCGCGTTGGGCTGCGCCATGCCGGCTCCCTGCGTCTCCCGCGGTCACCTGGAGGGGAGAGAAGATGGGGGGGGCTGTCAGCGCAGGTCCCCCTCCCCAGGCAGGACGTGTCCCCAGCAAGCGGAGCCGCAGGTGCTGGGACGCAGGGGACAGTGGAGCCACAAAACCTCCCCCTCCCACTTTAATAGCGGCTTCTAATTAATAAGGATGAGCTGGCCTCGATGCCGGTGGGTCAACGAGAGGCGAGGGACAACCCCACTGTCTCTCAGCCGGGGCCACCCGCATTCCTGTGCCCTGAGTCCCCGGCACCTGCGTCAGCGGCCAGCCACGGGCAGGGCACGGCCACGCGCTGACTCAAGCCGCGGCAGGGACGTGACCTCTCCGGCAGGGATGTGACCTCTCCAGTGGGGTTGGTGACATTTCCAGCCCCTAGAGCCCACCCTGCCATCACCGGGGAGCACCCACCCCACCCCTCGCACCCTGGCAGGTCCCTGGCTCCTGGTGGCACCACCCTGGGGACAAACGACATCACCCTGCCCGCTGCCTGGGATGGACACGCAGGGCTTGATCCTGATCACATCCATGCAGACCCTACCGTCCCCCCTCATTTTGGGGGTGCCCCCCACCCAGCAGCCCAGTGGGTCACACAGGGGTTCCAGAACTCCTGAGTCCCCCCAGGCGGAGGGAGACGGATGCGTTCCCGGGGAGGGGAGTCAGGACCACCACCCCCCCTTGGGGCTGAGCTCCCCTCCCCGGCCATGCCGGGCCCCCTCGCTGAGCCCCCGGCAGCCATGAGCGAGCCCGTCCGGGCGCAGGGCCAGCTGCTGGGCTCGGCCCCAGGAGGAGGAGGAGGAGGAGGAGGAGGAGGAAGGCAGGATCTCCAAGGCCAGGAAAACAACGGCGCTGACAGCAGCCAGTGCCAGGCCTTTACCCGCTTGCCGCCACCCCCCCCCTCCCGGCACTGGCACCGGTGGACGCCCCAGGCAGGTGCCAGGACCCCCCACGCTCCCCCTGCCCGCAGCGGTGACGTGACGCCCGGGAAGGGACCAGGATCTGATCCCAACCAGGACCGGGCTGGGAGGGGACCAGGCGCTTCCTCCAGCATGACGCCGGCATTTCCCACAGCCGGGACGGGCGGGCAGCGGTGCCGGCGGGGGGGGGACACACACCCGGGCTGGCCATGCCAGCCCCAGCTCAGCGTCCATCCCTCCATCCCTCCGTCTGTCCCAGCCAGGTCTCACGGCTGCGCTGCCCTTCGCCATGGCGATGACGGCGGTGCCGAAAATAACCCAGCGTGGCGGTGACCACCCTGGCCGGGAAGTTTCACTTTTGCGGCTCTGAGGTTTCCCAAAAAGCACCCAGTGCCAGGGGAAGGGCCCAAAATAGGAGCCTGACCCCAGGAAAACCCATGCGACTGGCACCCAGGTACGGGGGGGCCGGAGTCCCCAGGAGGGGGACGCAGGTGTCTGGGGAAAGCAAGGTGGATCCAGCCGGCACATGGACATTGGGGGGTCCCACGCTGCGCTCATGGCTGGCACCCCCCGGCAGGTGTCCACCGGCTTCCCCAGCCCCTCCTGTCCCCACCCCGGTGGGGTGGCCTCGGGGACGGGGAAGGAACCAGCCCGACGGGTCCCTGCGGCCGCCGCACCCAGGGAGGCAGGCAGCACCCTGCCCCCTCCCCGGGACGGGGCACAGCGGGGCCCCAAAACCACAGGTCACCGGCCACAGGCTCACCCAGGCCAGCTCGGTGACCCCGGCATGACACGCTGTCTCTGGGGACAGGGCGCTGCTCTGCACCAACACCGTGACTCAGCACAGATAAGGCACACGTGGTGGGGACATGGGGTGCAGGCGGCTGTGACCCCCGGGTGGTGTCACAGCCCCGTGGGTGGCACCGGGCAGCATCCTCGATGGCCGCCCTGGCGCTTCTGCCTGGCTCAGGCCCCTGCCACCACCTCTGGGGATCCTGGGTCACCAAGGGCCACCTTGGGGGACACCAGGGTTTGGGATGGAAGCCAGGGGGCCATGAGTCCTCACGGTGAGGCTGCCTGGGGAACCATCTGACTCCCCAGAAGAGCCTGGAAGGTCCCACCAAGTATGGCACGGCTTGGGATGGCACGGCACGGCACGGCTGGGGACGGCACGGCTCCTCCGTACGGCACAGTGTGGCTCAGTACGGCACAACCCCAACACAGCACAACTCGTCCTGGCTCAGCCCAGCTCAGCCCAGTTCAGCCCAGTTCAGCCCAGCTCGGCAGGGCTCACCCCGGGGGAGGGATTGGGGGGGGGTGTCAGGGAGGCCCACCCGGTCGGGGTTCCCCCGCTGCCCCAGCCTGCTGCCTGCCCCCGGCGCTGCCCACGCAGGACACGAGTTCGCAAGACCTCAGCATCGCTGCCACCTCTCTGCCCCCTCCCCCGTTCCGAGCCCCCTCCCGGGGGGCAGGGGCGTGTGACAGAGGTGCTCCCCTGTCCCCAAGGCCAGGCGCCCCCACACCACCCAGAGCCGGTCCCCAAACACACACACACCCCCCCCCCGGTGCCACCCCACACCCCGCCGGGTGCAGGCCCGTGCCCTCACATCCCGAGACACCCCAGGGGGTCCGTGGGGACACCCTCCACCGCACAAAGGACGGCGCCCCCCCGTCGAACGACCCCACAGAGCGCGCCGATCCCCCCTCCCCGCGATCCCATGGGGTTCGGAAAACGACACCAGCTCTCCAGTGGGTTCCCACCCGTGGGGGTCCTGTCCCCCCGCGCCCCTGCCCGCGGGACCCCGCTCCGCCCCCGCTCCCCCCGCCGCCCCGGACCCCGACCCGAAGTGCCCCCACCCGCTCCGGGGATGGGGGTACGGGGGGTCGCAGCGCGTCCCCGCCGCTCAGGGACCCGCCCGTCCCCCCCCGCCCGGTCCCCGCCGCCTTCCGAGAGGCTCGGTCCAGCGCCGGGACACTCCCCCGACGGCTGTGGCACCGGAGGGGGCCGGGACAGGGGGGTCGGGGGGGATCGAGGGCGGGGGTAACCGGGTGGGGGGGAGTCAGGGGAACGGAGAGAGGGGGGGAGATCCCCGTGGGGGACCCCAGGCGGGCACGGGGGGTACGGAGCGGGGCCGGGCCGCCCTACCTGCTGCGCGCTGCTCCGCCGGGCTGCGGCCGCGACGAGCCGGGACGGGGCGGTGGAAAGCACCGCCCGCCCCCCCTTCTCCGCCCCCCCCGCCCGCCCGCCGCGCCCTCCCGCGGCGGCTCCGCGCCGCTGCGCCCCGGGGGGGTCGGGTGAGCCGGAGAGGGGGGGGGGGATTGCGCTCCCCCTCCCGTTGCTCCCCGGGACGGACCCCCCCCCCCGCCGACCGGGACCCCAGCCGCCCCCTCCCCCCCCCCCCCAACGGGGAGCTCCTTCCTCCCGGCTCTGACGTCACTTAGGGACCCCCTTCTCCACGCAGTGACGTCAGCTAGGGGGACACCCTTTGAGGCGATGGGAGGGGGGGGGAAC
Source organism: Pluvialis apricaria (assembly GCA_017639485.1). Classification (NCBI taxonomy): domain Eukaryota; kingdom Metazoa; phylum Chordata; class Aves; order Charadriiformes; family Charadriidae; genus Pluvialis; species Pluvialis apricaria. The sequence goes on along the minus strand of CM030011.1, from coordinate 64,222,304 downwards.
AACACACCCACCGCGTCACCGGCGGAGAGGAGTGGATTCCACCCCCCCCCCCCACACACACACACCCCTCCGCCGGTTCCCGCGGCAGTGACGCGGCGTGACCGGCAGGGGGCGCGGCGGCGGCGGGGGGCGTGGCCATGGCGGCGGGGGGCGTGGCCAGAGCGGTGGCGGCGGCGGGGGGGCGTGGCCAGGGCGGCGGCGTGACGCGCGCGGCAGCGGGGCGTGGCCGGGGCGGCGGCGTGACGCGCGCGGCAGCGGGGCGTGGCCGGGGGCGGCATGGCCGCGGGGCGCGGGGGGCGGCGCCCGGGCGATGGCGGGTCGGCGCTGCGGGCGGCGGCGGCGGCGGTGGCGGCCGTGGTCGCCGGTGCCCGCGGGTTGGGGGCCGCCTGCCTGCGCCGCTGCCTGCCCCTCCGCCGCCTCGCCCGCCGCGCCGCCGCCGCCCTCATGGCCCTCGCCGGGCCGCTGCTGTTCCGCGTGGGGTGAGTGTGCACCGCTCCGGTACCCCCCCCCCCCCCCCCCCCCCCGCCGGGAGGGAGCCATCGCCGCACGCCTTTGTTCTGCCTCCCGGAGGAAGGGCCCGTTCGCCCCCTGCTTATGCGGAGTTCCCCCCGTCCCACGGGGAGGGACCGGGGTGCTCCGGCCCCGCTGGCACGGGGGGGGGCCGGGCTGGGGGCTGGGGGCTGGGGGGTGGGGGGGGTACCCCTCCATGGGTGCTCAACCCGCCCGAGCGGAGGGGGGAGGGCAGGTGGTATCAGCCCGGCTACCGGAGAGGCTTCGTAGTGCCGGGAATCAGCCACCGGCTCCCCTGGAACGGTGAGGGTCACCCTCGGATCTGACACCCTCCCGGCCCCCCCCCACTTCCACCCCCCCACGGGGCTCCTTCCCTCGGGTCTGATCATTAACCCAGCCCGGTGCCCCGGGCCGTGGCCCTGCTGCCCGGTGCTGGCAGGAGCCCCGCCCCCTCCCCCGAACCCCGGCTTTGGGCTCCCACCCCCCCACCGATGCAGGGGACCCCCCCGGCTCCTACCGGGATCCCTCCCTGGTGACCCTGCCGGTGCCAGCGCAGAGGATGTCCCCATCCAGGGAGATGCCCTTGGCCCGGGGGTGGGCTTTGCAACCCGAGGCACCAGTCCTCATCCCCAGCCCCGAAACGCTGCTGTATAAATGGGGGGGGGGGATGTCCCCCCAAGCCCCCCAGCCTGTCTGGTGCACCCCTGCGTGGCACATGCCACGGGCACATTTCTCACTTTCCTTTTCCTCGGCCCGTTCTTCTTTCCCGCTTCCCTTTTCCCCGGGGCCGCGGCACTCGGAGCGGGGTCAGCCCTGGGCATGGCCCCCCCCCCCCCCCCCCCCCCGGGGTGAGAAGGGGGACAGCGGGGGACGCCTGGCAGCCGCAGCGCTGCTGCGAGAAAAAGCCCTGGGGCTCCAGCGCATCCCGGTGAGCGGAGCCCGCCTGGACAGACGGACAGACAGATGGACACCCCCGCAGCAATGCTCCCCCCCCCCGCCCCGCTCCGCTCCGGTCCTTGCTACTTGCAGCAGCTGGGGAGGGAGGGGGGGGGATCTGCCTGAGGAACCGATTCTGCCCTCGCTGCAGATCTGGGGGTGGGTGGGGGACACACGCCACGTCCAGCCCCCACGCGTGGGAAAGTGACCCTGTATGTGTTCCCCGTGGGGGTCCCGGCCCTGGTAGCAGCCCCCCTCCCCAAACGGGCTCCTTGGTGGTGGGGGGGGGGTGTTAATGCCAGGGGGTGTCTGCCCTCCCCAGGTACAGCCTGTACGCCCGCACGCGGCTGGGCTACCTCTTCTACCAGCGGCAAGTGAAGAAGGCCCGGGAGCGGTACCCGCACGGCCACTCCGCGCCCCAGCCCTGCCGCTTCCCCGGTGAGTCCTGGCCAGACCCCCCCCCCCCCCCCATGCCCACCGCCGTGGCCCCATCATGTCCCCCAACACCGCCACTTTGGGGCAAGGAGGGGTTACCAACGCCAAATTGCCCAAAGCACATTTAACTGAGAATCCGATTTAAGATGTGGGGAGTTTTGCCCCGCCACCCCCTCCCCCCCCCCCCCGAGCTTTCCCAGGCCGGGGGGAGTCATGCCCTGATGTCTGTCTGTCTGTCCGTCCGTTATCCCCCCCCCCACCCAGGGGTGAAAATCCTGCCCATTCCCGTGCTCTCCAACAACTACAGCTACCTGGTCATCGACACTGGCTCCGGCCGGGCGGCCGTCGTCGACCCCTCTGACCCGCTGGCCGTGCAGGTGAGCCCCCCCCTGTAGCCCCCCCCCGACCCCAGTGTTCGGGTGTCCCCGGGTGAGGGGGTGGCGTGTGTCTGTCTGTGGGGGCGGAAGGGGGCAAATCTGCCCCTAATCTGCAGCCCTTGGGGTGAGGTTGGAGGGTGGCAGGGCTCATCCAGCGCCTGGGGAGCTGGGGGACGGGGGTTAGGGGGAGACTGGTACTCGGGGTCGGGGTGTGTCCCCCCAAAATCTCTCTGTCCACATCCCCCTCCCCACCATTCCCAGGCTGCCATTGAGGAAGAGGGCGTGATGCTGGAGGCCATATTCTGCACCCACAAACACTGGTAAGGGGCAAGAGGGGGTCTTGGGGGGGTCGGTGGCTGCCGTAGACCCCAGCTGAGGCGCCCCCCAGCCCTGCTCCACGGGGGGGGGGGGGGAGGTTGGGACACACATTTAGGGGCACTGACCTGCCTGCCCGCAGGGACCACAGTGGGGGGAACGCGGCACTCCGCCAGCAGCACGGCTCCTGCAAGGTGTACGGCAGCGCCCTCGATGCCATCCCAGAGCTCACCAAGTAAGTCCTGCGCCCCACGTTCCTCCCCAGCACCCCTGTAAATTTGGGGGGGGGGGGGAGCCTTCACCTCCAACCACCGCTGCCCACTGCACCCACCAGTCCATCCCATAAGTACCGCATTGCCCCCCCTCCTGGGCAGAGACCTGGCACGCTCATGGCACTAGTGCGCCGGGGAAGGGTCGCATGGGGAGGTGGGTGTTTTGGGGTGCTGGGGAGGGGGGGGGGGGGAGGGGGACACCCTGACCCGTGCTCCCCTGTGCCCGGCGCAGCCCGCTTGCGGACAAGGAGAAGGTGAGCGTGGGCTGCCTGACCTTCGAGGCGCTCGCCACGCCGGGCCACACCGTGGGCCATATGGTGTACGTGCTGGACGGGGGGCCCTTCGGCGGCCCCCCCTGCCTCTTTTCTGGGGACCTCCTCTTCCTCGCTGGCTGCGGTGAGTGCGCCTGGACCTGGGTGGCTGGAGGGGGGGGGTTCCCACCCTAAGAAGGGCTTGGGGGGGACCCCCAATGCACACACACCCCCCCCCATGACAGCCTGTTGCGTGGGGGTGCAGGCAGGCTGTTTGAGGGCTCCCCTGAGACCATGCTCGCCTCCCTGGACGTGGCCGTGGGCTTGGGCGAGGACACGCTGCTGTGGCCAGGTGAGTGTCCCCAACAGCGGGGCAGAGCTGCCGGTGTCCCCCTTAGCCCCCCCCCACTCTGCCAAGCTTGGGGGGTGCGGGCGGGAGCGATGCTAAGGGGTACGAGGGTCCGCAGGCCACGAGTACGCGCTGGAGTGCCTGACCTTCGCCAGCCTCCTGGAGCTGGACAACCCCGCGCTGGAGCAGAAGCTGCAGTGGGCGACGCAGCAGCGGCAGGAGAAGAGGAGCACGGTGAGGTTGGGGGGGGGGGGGTCCCCTGCCTGCAGCCCCCACTCCCCCCCACCCCAGCCCCTCGGCGGGGATGCTGCGCCCCGACACCCTCTTGCATGGCGGGTGCCGTGGGGGAAGGGGGTGCTGGGGGGTGGGTAAGGTGTGTGGGGGGGGGGGTCTCAGCTCCCTGCTGGGGGTGCTGCCTCCGGCGGCGGGGGGAGGGGGCTGAGCGGCTGTCCCCCCACAGTGCCCCTCCACGTTGGGCGAGGAGCAGACCTACAACCCCTTCCTGCGGACCCACCGGCCGGAGCTGCAGGCGGCGCTGGGGCTGCGGCAGGGCGGCGGGGAGCACCCCGACGCCTTCCGCGCCCGCGTCCTCAAGGAGGTGCGGAGGCGCAAGGATGTCTACAAAGCCACCTAGAGCCATTGTCGTCGTCCCCCGCTCCTCCTCCTCCTCCCTGGACACCCCCCTTTCCATGGGGCTGGGTGCTGCTCAGGCACTGGGGGGACCCGAGACACTGTGGTTTGTTTTGCTGTGAATCTCCCTCCTGGGGTGCAGGGTTGGGGGGGGGGGAAGAGTGAACACCCCTCCGCCGTGGGCACCCTGTAAGTGATCCCTGACTTTGCTCCCCCAGCCTTGGGGGGGGGTCACCAGCTGTCACGTAGAAGCACCTCGATCCCTTTTCCGGGGGTCCGTAGCCCCCCCTGCCCCACTGCTGGGGATGTAGGGCTGGCACCAAGGGCTTTTCTTAACTTCCCTCCCCCCCCTGTTTTTCTGGGAGCTCTTAATTTCGCCCCCATCCCCCCCCCAGCACTCAGGGAGGCCCCCTCCCCCTTCCCCTGACAGCCCCCAGTGCTGTGCATCTTCTGGGCGGGGGGGGGGGGGGCTAGGATGGAACCAGCAAAGGGGGGGGGGTCTCGTACTACCTCCAGGCGAGGGACCCCGTGCTTGGTGCCAGAGCCCCCCCTTCCCCACGCACACACACACACTGGGATGGGGCCGTGGGGGCACACTGGGGGGGGGGGGGGGTGTAGGGGAGTGCTGCTGTACCGGGGACTGGAGCCCCCCCCCCAAATAAAAGACTCGATCGGATTTTTACCTGTTTGGCTCTTTCCCTCGGCGGCCGGTGGGGGTACCCCCTTCCCCCCCCCCCCGCGAAACCCCTGTGCGGGGTGGCTGTCCCTTTAAGAGGCGGAGCCAGACCGTTGCTATGGAGACCGCTGTGGCGTTGTTGGGGGGGGGGGGGAGCACCCGGGTCCCCCGGGTGTTGGGGGCGCTGCTGAGGGGCGGGGGGGGTGTGTTGGGGGATCCGTGGGGGAGGATAGGGGCTGGGGGGCTGCAGAAGTCAGAGAGGGGGGTGGTCACTGTCCGTGTGTCGTCCCCCCCCCACTCCCCGCCCCGGGTTGCGCAGGGGGGCACCGCGGTTTGGGGGAAACCCGCTGCCCCCCCCCCCCTCAGCCGGGGGTCCGGCGGCAGGGGAGCCCCCAGGCGAGGCATGGAGCCCCCCCCCCGAGTGCCGGCAGGAGCCCCCAGCCCTCACGGAGGCAGCCGCCAGGTTCCTGAGCCTCATCGGTGGGTGTACCCCCTCTTTCCCACACACCCCCCTCCCCGGTGTCGTGTCCCCCCCCCCCCCTTGTTCCCCACGCCGTGCCCTTGGGGTGTCCTTGGTTCGGGAGTGGGGGGCACCGCGTCCACGGAGGGGGGATGGATCGGGAGGGGGGGACGCACCGAGGCTGGGGTGACGGTCCCTCCGAGCCAGGGGGTGACGGTCGCCTCGGGGCAGGGCCGGAGGAGCTGGAGCGCTGCCTCTTCGGCGAGGTGCTGGCGGTGGTGGCAGCGGGGGACCAGGCGGGGGCCCGGGCAGGGGGCCGGCGGTGGGTGTCAGCCCGCTGGGCACCCTACAAGCGGGCGGAGGAGCCGGTGCGGAGCTGCCTCCTGGTGCAAGCCGCCTCCCGCAGCAGGCAGGACGGCGTGCCCTGCTCCAGCACCCTCAAAGGTGAGCTGGGGGTGGCTTAGGGTGTCCCCCCCCCCCACCTCCCCAGTCTTCCCCAGGGCTGGAGCATCCTCATCCCACCGGCCCCCAGGGCTGGGATGGCGGGGGGGGGTGCTGTTGTGGTGCCAGTGGGGTGGGCTGAGTGTGGCTCTGCTCTGCCAGCCTATGTGACACTGGAGCTGGAGACCCTGGAGCAGGAGGAGCAGGAGCGCCTGGAGGTGACCGGTGTGGCAGTGGCGTGTCCCCTTCCCCCTGTCCTGCCTCCCTGCCCTGGGCTGTGCCCTGCAGCGATGCGCTCCTGGGGGCTGCGCCCCATGCAAGGTCGCTGTGGGCAGCCTGGTGTCCCCAGCTCAGACACCAGCTCTGTCCCACCAGCCTGGTCCCCATCCCCTACTCTGGATGGCAGCTGAGGCGGGGAGTTTCCCACAATGCACCTGGAGTGGCAACCCTGATTGAAAGGGGTGCTGGGGTGTGCCCCCCTCAGAGAGTGGGTGCCCTGGCTCTGTCCTCCACCCTGTGCCCTCTGCCCCTCCCACAGCTCAGAGCGCACCCGGTGGAGAGGAGGACTCACATGGTGAGCCACCAGCACGGGATGACTGTCACCAAGACCCTTCAGGAGGGAGAGGTGAGGATGAGGGTGGGGTGTCTCCCTCTGCCCCCAAGATGGGACATATCCCGGGAGGGGGTGGCACGGCTGGCCTGTCCCACCCAGGGGTGCCCTTAGGCTCCAGGGGGTGCCATCCCCAGGGACGGCGGGGCTGTCCCACGAGGTGGCCAGGTCTCTCTGCAGGCAGAGCCGCGGTGCTGGGGCTTCTCCTACAGCCAGGCTGAGCTGCGGGGACTGCTGCCGGAGGGTGCCAGCCTCCTGCTGCTGCGGGTGCTGGCGTGCCGGCGGGCAGTGCCCCCCGACCTCGTCTTCCCAGCCATCGACGCCGAGGGCCACCTCTGCACCTCCATCTACGTGAGCCGCCGGCCGGGAGGGCCCGTGGGCTGGGGAGCCTGGGTCGGGTTGGGGGTGCCAGCGTGGGAGGAGGGAGCGAGCAGAGTGTGGTTGACAGCACGGTGGCAGGGGGGGGGGGGTCATGGAAATGGCACCCCAGGGCAGGGGTGACCCCTGGCCATGCCCCCCCCCCCCCAGCGTGCCCTGGGCACCCAGCAGCAGGCGGTGGGCTCGGCGGAGGCGGAGGTGTTTGTGATTGAGCGAGCCGTGCATGCCACCGCGGGCATCTCCACCGTCTGGCACAGCAGCTTCCTCCCTAGCGGGTATGGGGGGCGGGGGTCTGGGGCACCCCCAGCCCTGCCAGCCTGGTGGGGACCGAGGCGGGCGGGGGGGTCACCGGCTCTCCCCCCTGCAGGCGTTTGGCTCGGCAGATACAGGTCGGCTGCCCGATGCAGGTGCTTCTGCAGGATGAGTCTGTCCTCGACGAGACAGGTACTCGGGGAGGGGGAGGTTTGTGCCCCCCAGCACGGGCGGCCCCTGCCTGCTGTCCGGCAGCCGAGTGGCGAACACCCTGCCCTGCCTTTCTGCTGCCAGGTGGGGTCGAGCCCCGGCCCCCCTTCCCCAAACAGCCCCTGGACTGGGAGGAGGACGTCCAGCTCTACTCCTGGTTCCTGGACAGGAAGGTGAGATGGTGGGACAAGGGGACGTGAGGCTGTGGCACTCCCCAGCAGGGTCTCCCAGGGGGCACAGTGGGGAATCGGGCTGGCCAGAAGCCCCCCCAAGCTCCTCAAGTGTGGAAGAGGACCCAGGCATCCCACCCTCACCCCAGCACTGTGGCTGGGGGCGGGGTGGGGGGGACATCGGCACCTGTGCCCACTCTGCCCACCCCACTGCAGGAGGAGCTGCGAGCATCCCACGCCGCTTACGTCCGGCAGCACCCCGAGCTCTGGGCGCTGCTGGCTGACTTCCTCCAGGCCCTGCTCCTGCAGCAGCCCCGCGACCTCGTCTCCTTTGCCGCCCAATTCTTCGCCCCCTTCGCCCGCCAGCAGCCCCCCGGGACCCGCTTCGCCTCTGCCAGGGCTGCCAGCCCCCTCCCCAGCCCCCCGCCTCGCCGCCCTCCAGCTAGTGAGGAATAAAGCCGCCAGTGCTGTCTGTCCAACCTTGTTTGCTTTGGGGAAACTGAGGCACAGGGAGGGCAGGTGGTGCCGAGTTGCCTACTAACACCCCCCTCCCGCCACGCCAGTCTTGGGGGGTCCCGGGCTCCTCACGGCTGTTCTAGCCCCCACCTGGGGTGGGGGGTGCTGGGGACGTACCCTGGGGCAGAGCCAGGCTCGCACCCCTGCGCCGGGGCACCCCCACATCTCCCCGGGGCAGACCCTGATGCCCACCTCTCCGTGGGGCACAGCCCGGTGGCAGAGGGGTGCCCCAGAGAGGCAGCCGGTACTGCCCAGGCACCCATGGGTGCACCTCCCGCCTCCACAGCCACAAGGCTCCTGGGGACAGGATGCCCCGCTTTGTGGGCGCATCCTCACCCACAAAGATGCTAAGCACCCCATCTCTGGGGTGAGGATCCCCCCCCACCCGGGGGTGGCGTGAGCACCCTGTGCCGCAGAGCCTGCCTGGCTGGGTGCTTCCCCCCCCCACCACCACCCCCCCCAGCAGCTGAGGATGCATTTTGACCTGCTCACGTGCTTGTGCAACGCACGCCTGCTTCCTCCTCGCTCCCACTCCTCCGGCCTTTCCCCTACTCCCATGGGGCCACTGTCCCCCCGCAACTGCCCAAGGAGCAGGACCCCTGGCGTGTGATGGAGGGTGACGGGCAGGCACGCTCCCACACCGCTGGGCACGCTGGTGTGGGTGCCTCGTGTTTGCACGTGTGCGTGCACATCAAGGGGAGGGAGGCGCTGGTTTTCCACCCCCCCCCCGCTCCTGGCACAGGGTGGGGAAACTGAGACCGTGCACATTCATAGCACCCGACTTCCCCCAGGCAGGGCCCCTTTCCCAGCGCAGGTCAGTGCATGGGGAAGGAACACTTCCCCCTCCTCCTCCTCCTCCTCCTCCTCCTCGGGGGAGGGCAACTGGGGGGATTCTTTAAAAGCTGGGTGGCGGGCACTGCACCCAGTGTTGAGATCGGGAATCCCCAGAAGCGTGTCTGGATCGGGCCCAGCCATGGCATCCTTGGAACCAGGTGAGCCCCATGACACCTGGGTCCCCCCACGCCTGCTTTCCTCCCCTGCACCCCCTTCCCTCTGCCCCGGGACCCCTGGTTCTGCTCCCCCCCCGCAGTGGGCACCGTCCCCCCCCCCCCAAGCCTGTCCTAGCATCCCCACCTGCCCCATCCTCTTTTCCCCCAAGCCCACTCATGATTCACCCACACTCCCAGGACCCGTCCGTGGGCTGGGGGGGAATGGGGCCAGCACCAGCCGCTGGTCCCTGCTCCACACCCACCCAGCAGCAGGAGCTGGAGCAGGGTCCCCTTCTGCCCAGAAATCCACTTGGCTCTCAGATTAGTGAAGATTGGGTTGGGACCAGGGGTTTTTAGGGATACCTGAGCTGGAGGTGGCGTCTGACCCCTTTGGGTAGCCACTGACAGCCCCAATATAGCCACCCTCACAGCCCCCCTGGAAAAATTGGGGTCACCCCTCAATGGGGTTCACGGGGTAGGGGCAGGCGGGACTGGGCAGACGCTGGTACCAGGGCTGCCACCCCAGCAGTCCTTGTCCCCCGGGTGGGCTGCCACCTCCCCTCCTCCTTTTCCTCACCCCTACCCCCAGGCCTCGCTGGGTCCCTGAACCGGGACCAAGGGCAGACTCACAGCACCGGTGGCAGCCCCGTGCCCCCGCAGCGCCCTGGCACCCGGGATCCGACCTACCTGGGCGAACTCATCAGCATCCCCAAGGGCGGAGGGGTAGGTGCTGCCAGGCTGGCACCTCTGTCTGAGGCTGGGCAGAGACGGGGCTACCGCGGGGAGCTTGGGGGGGGAGGGGGGGGGCAAAGGGCTACCACAGGGAGGGCGAGTGCCTGGGACATGCCCTGAGGACCTCAGTGTCCCCAGACCTGGCTCAGGCAAATCACAGCCCCGGGTTGAGCTTTTCCATGCTTAAAGGTTTCTATGTAAGGGAAACTGAGGCACAGAGTGAGGTGCTACTCAGCTCACACGCTTCCCGGGCTCCCTGTCCTCGGCCACCCCTGCCCTGCCCTGTGGGGGTCCCCCAGGCTGCCTGCGCCCTGCCAGCCCCCCTCATCAGCAGCCGGTCCTGGGGGGGGGGGGGGGATGGAAGGGAGAAGGGGAAGCAATGGGGTTTCCCCTACTGGGAGGGGTGGTAAAAGTCGGGTTTGGCAGTGGGACGCCACAGGGTGCAATTAATGGTGCCTGACAACCCCAGGACCCCTCCCTGCTAATCACTGCCTAACCTGTCCCCATGTGGGACCGGGGGGGGTCTCGCTGTGTCGTCTCCCCCCCCAGCACTGCTGCTAACGGGGGGGGCAGCGGTTCTCTCCCCAAAGCAGGCAGGAGAAATGTCCCCCGTGTTCGAAAAGCGCCCGTGTGGGCAGCACAGGGCTTCCCAGCAATGGGTTAAAGGGGGACCGGGAGGGCAACTGGGAGACGCTGGTTTTGAATGGGAGCACACACACACATACGCACACCCGGCTCTGACCTGCTGCCTCGTCCCAGCCCGGTTTCAGCTTTAGGAAACTTTGGGCTTTTACCGGTCCCGGCTTCCTCATGAGCATCGCCTACCTGGACCCGGGCAACGTGGAGTCGGACCTGCAGTGCGGGGCGGTGGCGGGGTTCAAGGTGAGCCCTGGACCCCCTCACCACCCCATCCCACCCCCCCCCCCCCGAGCCCTGGACCCCCACCACCACCACCACCACTCCCCCAGCCCCGGGGTCAGGAAGCAACTGGAGGTTTCGTAACCCCTCCTGGGCCAACGGCCGCCCAACCCCACGGCAAGCCGGCTTCCCCAGCCCGGGGAGCGGGAAGGGAACGGGAAGGGGGGGCCCTTGGCACTGGGGGAGGGCACCCCGGGGTGCGGGAAAGCCACCCACCTCCAGTCCCTCCGGGCTTCTCCTTCCCTGGGTCGATAACCTTAACTGGGAGCCCTGGGCGGATGGATCCTGCCCGGTGCCCAGCCCCTGCTGCCCCCCGCCCTCCTGTCCCCCCCAGCTGCTGTGGGTGCTGCTGTGGGCCACCGTCCTGGGGCTGCTGTGCCAGCGCCTGGCCATCCGCCTGGGTGTGGTGACGGGGAAGGACCTGGGCGAGATTTGCTACCTCTATTACCCCAAGGTGAGCAGCCACGGGGACACCCCCCCTCCCCCCCCTCCCATCGGGGGTCACCATGGGTGACCCCACGCTTGGGCTTGTGGTGGTCCTGGCAGGGACCTGGGGGGGAAGACTGGTTGGGGGAGTGTAGAGGAGCAGGAAGGTGCTGCAAGAGACCTGCCTCTCCCAAGGGGCTCCCCAAAGCCTCCTCACCCCCAGTGCCTCCCCCCATCTAGCACCCACATACCCCTCTGGTATGGGGACACGGTGGGGGAAGCAGCTGTCTCAGTGTCCTGGTCCGATGTGGGGACATGTGAGCGCGTCCCCTGGGTGTGATGAGTCCAGGCGTCAGGGCAGTGACGCGCAGCCGAGACGCGGGGCGAGCCAGGGCGCGTTGGTGTGGGGAGCTGGGGGGGCTCGGGGGGGTTTCACATGGCAAAGGAAGGGGGAATGCTAGGGGTCCCATCTAGACAGCAGGATCCTGGTGAGGGCAAACAAGCAATGAGATGTTGGCTGAATGACAGGTCCCCAAAAGGAGGGGTGGATACGTCCCTCTGCCCCAGCACCCCCCCAGGAGCATCATATCCAGAGAGCTGGGTCCTGTTCTCAGCACCCGCTGGGGCAGGCATGGTGGGGATTTAGGATCCATCCTGCACCCTGAGACTATGTCATGGGAGAGGCTGGGGATGGTCTCCCAGGGTCCCCACGCTGCTCTGGGTGGCCCGCTGCAGCCTGGGGACGGGGGTCTCCACCCTGGAGGCTGTGCCCCCCTGCACACTCGGGGACCTCACCGGGCCCCGGCCCTGGACCCTCCAGGAGCCCCGCGTGCTGCTCTGGCTCATGATCGAGATCGCCATCATCGGCTCCGACATGCAGGAGGTGATCGGGACAGCCATCGCCTTCAGCCTGCTCTCGGCTGGCCGGTGAGCCACCCCCCAGGGACGCCCCCAGCCCACCCGATGGCCCTGCTCTGCCAAGGGGGCACACAGCTAACGCCTCCCCTTGCCATCCTGCAGCATCCCCCTCTGGGGTGGGGTCCTCATCACCATCGTGGACACCCTCTTCTTCCTCTTCCTTGACAAGTATGGTGAGTGCTGGGGTGGGGGGACAGGAAGGACGCTTTCCCTGGTGCCAATGTGGCATTGGTGTCCCCCACCTTGTCCCACCCCGTCTCTTGACCCCTCTAGGGCTTCGCAAACTGGAGGCTTTCTTTGGACTCCTCATCACCATCATGGCCCTGACCTTCGGCTACGAGGTGAAGGGGGGAGCTGGGGACACCCCTCTCCCTGCAGGGCGCTGGCAGGGGGTCCCCGTGGGGCGTCCCCACTGGCACCGGGCTGCAGTGGGGGGGTGTCAGCTCACAGTACCCCTTCCCACCGGTCCCCAGTATGTGGTGGTGAGGCCGGGGCAGGTGGAGGTGCTGAAGGGCATTTTCCTGCCCTACTGCCCGGGCTGCGGGCGAGAGGAGCTGCTTCAGGCCGTGGGCATCGTCGGCGCCATCATTATGCCCCATAACATCTTCCTCCACTCCTCCTTGGTCAAGGTGAGACCAAGGCACTGCCACGGGCACTGCCATCCCGGGGTGTCTCAGGGGACACTTGGTGGGCACCAGCTGGTCCTGGCTGTGGGACTGAGGGTGCTCCCCTGACCCCATGGCACCCATGCCACCCACCATGCCCAGACGAGGGCAATCGACCGGTCCAAGAAGGAGGCAGTGCAGGAGGCCAACATGTATTTCCTGACCGAGTCCTGCCTGGCCCTCTTTGTCTCCTTCCTCATCAACCTCTTCGTCATGGCTGTCTTTGGCGAGGCTTTCTACCACCAGCGAAACGAGGACGTGGTGAGTGTCACCCTGTGCCCGCGGGGAGGTGGTGGTTGTGCCCGGCTGTGGAGACGGGCAGGGCGAGCATCCCTTGGAGGGTGGGGTGTCTTCATCTCCTGGGATGCAGGGGGGGGGGTCCCCCGTGTCCGGGGGGGCTACCAGGTGGCCGTCACGCTCGTGCCCGCCGTGCCTTGCAGCACAACAAGTGCGTCAACAGCAGCGTCAGCCGCTACGCCGACATCTTCCCCACCAACAACGAGACGGTCTCTGTGGATATCTACCAGGGGGTGAGTGGCCCCGGGCTGTGCCCAGTGGGCATCCGGACCCATTTGGGGGACATAGCACTCCCCCCCATCGACCCCTGGGTCTGGGGGCTGCCGTGACCCTGCTGGGAGACCCGGAGCTGATGGGGGTGGCCGGGGAGGGGGACACTTTGGGGTCCCCATGGGAATGTCCCCACACAGGGTGTCATCCTGGGCTGCTATTTCGGGGCGGTGGCTCTGTACATCTGGGCCATCGGGATCCTGGCAGCAGGGCAGAGCTCCACCATGACCGGGACCTACGCGGGGCAGTTCGTCATGGAGGTGAGGGACGAGGACGCTGGCCCTCACCCCCACGGGCAGCAGCTGGGAGGGAGAGGAACCACGGGTGGGCTCTGGGTGGAGGGTCCTAGGGGCGGGCGCTCCCCCTCCAGGGGTATTTGGCAGAGTTAATTGCCCCCCAGTGCCCACAGGGAGCTGGGCATGGGGCAGTGCCCACCCGGTGGGTGGCACCTTGCTGGCACCAGGGTCCCCGGGAGGTGGGATGGGGACAGCGCCCACCCATTGCCACTGCACAGCCACCCCCACCCCCTGTGACACCTCCTCCCAGAGGCACCCTATGGCTGCCCCACACACTGTTTCCCTAATGAGCTCGTTTGCTTAATGAGCTGGAGCTGACCTCTAGCGGGACCCAGCAGCCCTGCAAGGGCCCGCTCAGCGCCTTGGCACAGAGGAGGGGGTGATGCCCACCATGTCCCTCCGAGCCAGGATTTGGGGGGGGGACGTGACACCCTGGCACAGTGCCCCAGGCACGGTGAGGGGCAAGGGCGCAGGTTTCGCTGTGTCCCCAGGGCTTCCTGCAGCTCCGCTGGTCCCGCTTCGCCCGGGTGCTCTTCACCCGCTCCTTTGCCATCCTGCCCACCGTTTTCGTGGCTGCCTTCAAGGACGTCAGCCACCTCACGGGCATGAACGACCTGCTCAACGTCCTCCAGAGCATCCTGGTAAGCATCCTGGGGGGGTGCACAGGCTGCCCCCCCCCGGCAGCGTCGCTTGGCAGCTGTGCCCCTCTCACCCGGCTCTCATTCCAGCTGCCCTTCGCCGTCCTGCCCGTCCTCACCTTCACCAGCCTGCGCCCGCTCATGCAGGACTTCACCAACGGCCTGTGAGTGCCAGGGCAGGGGGACACACAGGGGGGCAAAGCGGGGTGTCCCAGCTGCAGGCACCCTCCCTTTGGACCATCCTGCCCCCCCCAAACCACACCATGGGGGCAGGTGATGTATGGGCATTGGGGGGTGCGTGTTCATTCCCACGTGCCCAGGGCAGCCAGAGCGGGACAGATGCCATCACTACCATCTCCATCCTCATCCCAGTGCCACATCCAACCTCCCCCTCGGGTACCGCTGGGTCCTCAGCATCCTCCTGGCACTGCCAGCCTTGCATTCAGAGGGTGGCCAAAGCCCACACCCCCAGCCCCATCGTGGGGGTGTAGTATGGCCACGGGGTGCAGAGATGTCCCGGTTAGGGTCTTGCTCACCTCCAACCCCAGATCCCCCAGACCGCTGTGCCTGGTGGCACGTGGGATGGGAGCTCTACCCTGGCGCTGATGCCCGCTCCCCTGCCCGCAGCCCGGGGAAGGTGCTCATGACCCTCATCACGGGGCTGGTCTGCGCCATCAACGTCTACTTCGTGGTGGACTTTCTGCCCACGCTGCGGAGCCTGGGGTACTACATCCCCCTGGGCCTGCTGCTGGTTGTCTACGTGGTCTTCATCGCTTACCTGGTAGGGCTGGCACCATGGGAAGGGGCGGCTGCGTGGGGGGACGGTGTCCCCAACGGGAGCCCATCGTCCTGCCCTCTTTGCCCCCACAGATCTGGACGTGCAGCATCACACACGGAGCCCGGTTCTTGGCCCGGGGACACCACAGCAGATTCAGCTTCGGCATCTCCCTCGACCCACCAGTGCTGGCAGGGACCCGATGACAGAGTTGGTCCCCCCCTTACTGTCCCCGTCCCCACTCCCTCCCTGCCCAGCACAGCCTCCCGCACCGGGCACTGATGTGATGCCACGCCGAGCCTGGGGATGATGTTCTGGCCAAAGATGCACCCGGCAAGGAAGGGGTTAACAGCCGGGCAGACCTCCCCCCCCAGATTTTTAGCGGTTCCCCCCCCCAATTCAGGGGTGCTGGTCCAGGCTGGATGGGGACGGGACGGGACGGGGACACGGGACAGAGGGAGGTGCCCCCAGCCCTGGGCACAGAGGATTCGGTGAATGAGCCGCCCCGGAGACCTCTCCTCCTCATTACTGCCGGGAACCGCCGGCCCCCGGGACCGCTAATTACCGCCGGGGACCGCTAATCACCTCCCGGCACCGCTAACCATCCCTCACCGCCCGCCGCCCGGGGACGGCGGGGCCGCCAGCGCCGCTGCCCGGCCCCGGCCCTCGCACCGCACCGGCCGGAGCCCCACGGGGGAGGAGGCGGGGGGGCTCCGAAACTCGGGTTGGGGGGGGGTGATAAATGGCGTGTTTATAACCCGGCCTCAGCCTCGCTGCTGCTGCGCGTCCCGGGGCGGGGAGGGGACACCCACGGGTCCCCCCCCCATACCCCCCCTTTACCCCCGGGGTAGGGGGGCTCGGCTGCATACACCCACGCGTGGCCGTGGGAGCACGGGAAGCGGGGGGGGGGGGGGGGGGAAGCTGAGCCCCAACCTTTTGCATTCCCGCGGAGAGGGGGCGGGGAGGGGGGGGGCCCCCACAGTGCCCTCCCCGCCCCGGATGCCCCGTTTCCCGCCCGCCGGATGCGGAGCCGCTCGGGCCCTCCCCGGGGTGGGGTGGGGGGGGGGCGGCCGTCGTGTTCCCCCCACCCCCGTCCCCGGTTCCGGGTGGGTTGGGGGGGGGTGTCCCGCCGCGCTTCGCCCCCCGCCGCGGCCCGCACTTGCGAGACGCTCCCTGGCTGTTTCAAGGCTCCCCCCGCTCCCCATCACTTCCCCCCCCCGCACCCCCAAAAATCCCCCTTCCCAAACCAGCCCGGCCGGCGACGGGGGGTGTGAAGAAGGGGGAAATTTGGGGGAGGGCCGGACCCCCCCCCCCCCCCAACCTCGTGTCCCCCCCCCCCCCCCGGGAAGGGACACCCCCCCCCCGCTCCCGGGGGCCGCGCTTGTTTATGTGAAGAATTTCCCCTTCCTTAAAAGGGCGATGCCGGCAGCCGTGGGGCGGTGCCTCCCCCCCCCCTCCCTCCGCCTCCGCGTTGGCTGCTTGAAGGAGCAGCCGGAGCGGTGGGGCCCACCGAAAAGCGGGGTGTCCCGTCCCGTCGTGTCCCCCTCCCGTCCCCCCCCAAAAAGGGCGCAGCCGACCCCAATCGCCGAGACTGCCACCGCCTCGGAGGGGGAGGAATATGGACCGTCACCTCCCCACTGCGCCTGCAAGAGGCGTCCCCAGCCCCGGGGTGACCCTGCCCGAGGGGGGGGGGGGGGACACATCAGGGTCGTCCCCAGCGGGCGCGGGGGGGTGTGCGGGGTGGCGGGTCCCCAGGGCTGTGCTTGCAGGGAGCGCCCTTCTCCGGCTGGGACCCCCCACCCCGGGGGGGCCCCCCCCCAGCCCGGGTGCCCAGCGCCAGGCCCCGGCCGTGGGGCAGCGCTCGCAGGGCCATGGGTAGCTGGGGGAACAGGGGGACAGAATGGGGGACCCCCAGCCTGGGGGCAGCGGGGTGGCACAGGCGGGTCCCTCGGGGCTCGCTGGCGGGTGCCCACCGCCTTTCTGCCCTGCGCCTGCACCCCGCAGCCCTCGCGTCCGGCTGGGGGTCTGCGTGCTCCTGGGCTGGGGACGCGGGATGAGGCCCCTGTCCGCACAAGCCCCGTGTCCCCAGCCTGTCCCACAGCCCCCAGAACAGGGACAACATCCCCCTGAGCCCCCCTACCCCCCCCACGCCTGCCCGCTCTGTCCTTAAGCCCGCGGGCGGCGAACCTGGAAACGATGCTCCAACTGCTGCTGCAGGCGTCTGGCCCGGAGGCTTTGCTAATTACATTAATTAGAGGACAGGCAGGGGCCTGGCTGAGCTGGGGCTGCCGCCGCCTGCGTGTGTGGCTCCCGGGGGAGGCAGGAGGAGGATTCGGCTCAGACGAATCCTGGAGGGGACGGTGATGTGGCCCCCACAGCCATCCCCGAGGTGAGCAGCATCCCCTGGTACCCGCCGAGGACGGGGCAGGCATCCTGCCCGGCTCCACCTGGGCTGAAGGAGCAGCACAAGTCAGCCCAAAATAGGGAGTGGAGGAAGCACAGCCTTTTCCTTCCTCTTCCTCTTGCTCCCGCCGGGCAGAGCGGGGGGGCAGCGGCGGCTGCCGGGCCAGGGGAGCGGGCTGCATCCCGGTCCAGCGCTGCAATGGGGAAACTGAGGCACGACCGCCCCGCAACCGTCAGAGCAGGCGGGGGGGGGGGGGGGGAGGCGGCAGGACGAGGTGTCCCGGTTCCCCATCGCAGCCCGGAGCCCACCGGGGCTCCCGGTACCGGGATAACCCCGCGGGGAGCAGCGGCAGCCGCAGGTGGGAACCGGCTTTTGCTCCGCCGGCCCCGCAGCATCCTAATTCCCCCCGGGGGGGGGGGGGGAAGGCGGCGGGGGACACACACACCTCCCCGTGCCCGACCCCATTTCCCTGCAGGGTCACCTGTGGGCATGTGTCGTGCCCCCCTGTGCCCCACGCGAGTCCCCTCCCGGCCCCGTTCCCCAGGGGCTGCTCCCACCGTACGGGGGACGGCTCAGCCCCGGGGAGTCGGGGGCGGGGGACGCAGCGGTACCCGGGGGGATGCCGCCACTGGCATCACTGTCTCGTCAGTGCCCCTGGTGTCGTGCGTGTCCCCCCCGGGCCAAAAAGGACCATTCCAGCCCCTGAATATCCCAAACCGCAGCTGAGAGAGGTGGAAAGAGCCCCCCCCCCCAAAAAAAAAAAAAAGATCAGATAGGGAATTTCCAATCTGCTCTGCCCCCGGGGCAGCACTGACGGCGGGAGCAGCATCTCCGGTCCCCGAGATGGTGACCAGGACCGGCTGGAGCACACCCCCGCACCCCCCCTCGGGGCCGGGCGCTGCCTGGGGACACCGCGGTGCAGAGATGCCCTGGTAGGGCCCGGCCGGGCTTGCGGGGGTGGGGGGTGGAAGGGGCTGGGGATGGAGGGTGACAGCACGTGGGGGGCTTTGGGGACACACACACAGAGGAGTTTCGCCTGAGGGGGTCGTTGCATCCTGGAACTCCCCGTAAAAGCAGTTTTTCGGAGAGCGCCTGGGAAGAGCCCTGCTTGCCCCCGAAGGCAGCGAGGGGGGAAGAATTGCGGGGGAAATTATATGTATTCATAACATATATATATTAATTCCCCAAATAATTGGGGAATTGCAGGGGAAAGAGGGGGGGGGAAAAGGAAAGAAGCAGGTGGTTATTGGCGCAGCCCCCCAAGCACCTGTTGCCCGGTGGCACTGGTCAGTGTCCCCAGGGGGCAACGGGGACACCCCCCCCCCCGCCCAGCCTGGAGCCACCGGGCCCGGTGTGTGTGTGTGGGGGGGGGGGGGGGGCGCTTTGCTGCAGGGGACACCCAGCATGGGGGGGGGGGGCTTCATATGCCGGGGGTGGCCGCGGGGGGGGGGGGACGGGGGGGGGGGGGGACTTCCCACCTTCCCCGGGGCTGCGAGCTGGATGTGGGGGGGTGATGCTTGGTAGGGGGGGTGACACTTGGGGAGCCCACCCCGGGCGGGGCGGGTGCCGGGAGGAGGAGGAGGAGGAGGAGGCGATGGCGGTCCCCCCCCTTCCTCCACTCCCTGGCCATTGCCCTTTTAAGGGGTTCCTTGAAACCGCGCCCGGGTTCCATGTTTGCGGCCCCAGCCCGGGCGGAGGGAACTCCATGTTGTAACAAAGTTTCCTCCGCGGCGCCGCTCCCCGCGCCCGCCGCCCCGCGCCGCCGCCGGCCCCCGCCCCGCCTCCCCCCCCCTCCCCCCCCCTTCCCCTCCCCCCCCCCCGGGGGGCCGCGCCGGGGGGGGGGCCGCCCCCCTCCCACACACTCACACACACACACACACCCCCTCCCCACCTCCCTCCCACCCCCCACCCCCCCCCTTCCTCCTCTCCCCTCCTCCCCCGGCGCCCATGGAGCACCAGTCCATCATCGCCCAGGTTAGCAGGGAGGAGGGGAGCGCCCCGCTGCAGGAGAAAGGTAACGCGGGAAGGAAGAAAGGGGGTGGGGGGGATTCCCCCCCCACACTCGGGGCGGGAGAAGGGTGGGGGGAGGTCGCCTTCCCCCCCCCCCCCCCCCCCCCCGGGGTGTCCGGCATCCGGGGCCGGCGGAGGGTGTGATGAGCTGCGGGCGGTCTCAGCCTGCCCCGCGCGTCCCGCTGCCCACGGGGCTGGAGGGGGGATGCGCCGGGGTACGGGGTGGAGTGGGGGGGATCGGGGCTCGGAGGGACGGGGGGGGGGGGGGGTGTTTGCACCCGCCTGGGCGCTGGAAGGACGCGGGAGGGGGGGGGGGGGGAAGGTGTGGTGCCCCGTCCGCTCCGAGCGCCGTCGGTGGCCGCGGGGCTCCGACGCTCGGTGTATCTGCGCGGTTTCCTCCGGAGGAAGGCGGGGGGGGGGTGTGTGTGTGTGCAGGCAGCGCCGGTGGGGAAACTGAGGCAGGGAGAGGGTGCGGGGAGGGTCGGAGCGCAGGGGCACAGCCCGGCGTCCGTGTCCCCCCCCCCCCCCGTCCCTCCACCCGGCGAAGGGGGTTCGGCGCTGCCCGTCCTTCTGCCCCATGTCGGGGTGCTGCCCGCCGGCCTGGGGAGCTGCCGGCGGGGGGGGGGGGGAGGGATGTGCAAGCGTGGGAACGGGGCTCGTCACCAGTGTGGGGGGGCTCCTACCCCACGGGGCGCCCCGCGGGGCCCTGGCCCGGCTGCTGGAGGTGGGGGGGGCACAAGCAGGGGGGGAGCTGCGGCTCCCGGCCGGGGCGTGGGGACAGGATGGGGCCGGTGGGGAAGGGGCCGGAGCCGCCGCGCTGCCCCCGGGGCTTGGGGGGGGGGGGGGGG